>CM070524.1:16884711-18268087 GCA_036346145.1 Olyra latifolia | reverse complement strand
AAGTCATATATACCGATATATTTATACCGGTTCAGTTAGAACTGGCACAAATAAGGTTACTAATGCCGATTCTTTAAAGGACACGTGGCAAAAGCTTTGATATGCCGGTTCTAATTACCAATCGGCATAGGTAATTGATTATATGTGCCAATTCTGAATACCAATTGGCATAGATAGATCTGTGTCGGTTTGTATCACAAACCGGAGTATATAATCCGTAATATGTGGTGGTTAGAAATGAGAACCGAAACCGACACATATAAAGATTTTCCTGCGTGTCAGTCGAATCAGCCTATCATTTCGTACCATAAGTGTCGGTTGGGAATTACAACCGGCACACATAACGGTTCGTCTTCCGAGACATTTTGTGGGCATTTTTTGCATACACACATCTTTATAATCTACATCGATTGCGCCTCCATGTATACCGATCTCTCCACCACTTTACTCTAGATTCCACCCACCTCTTCCACCACTTCGCCATGACCCAATCCCTTCCCCTCTCTTATCGCCGCCGCCCTCTCCCTAAGCTGTCTTTTTGCTGTAGCCAGAGTCGCCATGGTCATCATGGCCTGCGCCCCAAGAGAACCCCACCGGCGAGGCCCGTAAGGAGGAGCTAGCACCTCGCGAGGAGCCCGCTGGCGAGGAGGCCCACAGGGACAAGGAGCTAGCGCCTAAGTGGCTGCGGACGACATCGCCGGATCCAACGAATCCGAAGGAGGAGAAGGACGCCTAGGACGATTACGACTAAGACAACGAGTCGGCCACTTGCCTGTTTCATTGGAGGAGGAGTATTGGGACCTCTCGCCGTATAAATTGGTCCGTCTGTCAGATGATGGGGACACCTCCCCCTTGTCCCCGGACATCTTCATCCTATCTGTTGATCACCACGGCGACTCCTCCGACCCTGAGGTGACAGAAGGTGGCAGCAACGACGATGACGACGGCTAGATATAGATAGGTAGCTAGGGTATGTAGTAGTGTAGGCATAGGTAGCTAGCTATCGTTGCTAGCTAGGCTATCTATTTTTTTTTAAAAAAAATTAAAATATATCTGTGCCGGTTCAAGCCATAAAATAACACAGAGAATGTGTCATCTATGCCAGTTAAACTAGCACAGATGGCCAGCCACGTCAGTACTTGTTGTATTGTGCCGGTTAAAAAACCGGCACTGACGATATTTTAAAAAGGCCACTGATGTTGTGTTCTGTAGTAGTGCAAAGGGTTTTATATATCACTCATTCATCAACTTTCCTCAATAGCATCCTTTAGTTCTCTTCTCTCACCACTTGATCATTTCCTCCATAGTATCCCAACCTCTACGTGTGCCAAAGATTTCAAAGCCACCTGGCCCAACAGTTTTGCTCCCATCCGCGCGCGTAACATCCTGTCTTCCTGCCAAATAGACCAAGAGTCCACCCAAAGGCATGTAGAGAACACAAGCGAAGTCGAATCATTAGGCAATTTATTTTGAAAGCAAGCTCTGTTGCGAGCTTTTTCATACACCGCATGACATTGCTACAGCACTAACAAACACTATACTTCGATGTATAGTTCCAAAGCTATTGATCCTGGATAATCGAATGTTTCGAATGAAACAACACGTTCAATGGTAAGGACCTAGGCTTTCCCTCAAAAATTATAAGGACCTAGACTACGTGCTCTTCGTACCATAGTGATTTTTCTCTGGAGTTTTCACTAAAGCATGAGGTTGTTGGTAAAGTTTTCAAGAGGGAGTATTGTGATAACTGATAGGGGTTCAAAAATCGTTTGATTTTCACGGTTTTAGACCATCACGACGGTTTTCGGTTTGCTCCAAATTCAAATTTTGACATTCAAATTCAAATTCAATAAAAAATCATTGAAAATTCCTAAAAAATAGCATTGATGTGTTTGAACAGTTCAGCAAAAAATTAATTTGTCGCTTATCCCGACAGCTAGGTTTCATCTTAAATATGTCCTTGAAGCGTGTGCAGGAAGAATAATCCAAGCATGGCAAGCTCGGACTTACCCTGGCAATTGATGCTCGCGAGCAAGACTCTTTGTTTATGAGCCGATTTACGTTTTGTTGTGGGCCTCGAGGAGGTGCATCGGAATGATCAACCCGACGTACTCGCTGACTTGGGAATTCTCCCATATCCAGCGTCCGAAACTTTTCGAATATGGATGTTTTTTAGGGCTCAAGTTGGTGTGTTTACATAATATATTTGTAATTCTGGTAGGATTCTGCTTGTGTGCCCTAGCATCCCGCATCGATCCTGCTCGTTTTCTCACAAAAACTGATCGAAATTTCACAAAAACCAATCAAAATCTTTTCCTCAGCTAAAATAATTTTTTTGGGGCAAAATTTGATCAGTTTTTTGCGATCCCTAGTGAAGACTCATTTTGGAAACCAATTTATTTCGCTTGTTAATTCAAAATTTGGAATTTTGTCTGTTTTTAGCGAATTTTGGTCCAAATTTGAAAAAAAAAACCCCGCTACTATGGCCTCTCTGTTTCTTTTTGCATAAAACAGAATTTAAAACTATGATCCCGCTAGGCCCGACCGCATAGATTATTTACCTATAAAATATGGTTGTCTAGTTTAGTAGTGAAACCGATATCTACATAAACCATGTAAGAAAGACTTCCATGTCTCTTGGAGCATTCATAGTAGAGCCTCTAAGGGCATCTACAATAGTTAGAGACAATATTGGCTTCAAGGTGGGACCCCATCTAAGATTTAGAGGCTCTTCGCGCAATAGTTAGAGACAATATTGTCTCTAAGCTTGGTCCCACTAAACCTACTATTCATAGACATCATTTAATACTTAATTTGCTTATAGACTACCTCTAGCTTAGAGGCGATTCTAGAAGCATCCACAGTTGTTAGAGCCAGACAACCTAGAAGGGGGGAGAGAGAGAGCTTAGAGACAACCTTCCTCTTGGATGCAGCCTTTAACTGTTTTGGGTTCTTCAAAAACTGCCTCTAAGGTAGAGGCAACCTCTATGCATAAAACACATTAAATAGCAATCAATGACTAGGAGGTCCAGTGGGTACAAGTTTAGAAATAATATTGTGTCTAACTATTATGGAAAGAGTCTCTAAATCTTAGAGGCTAAACATATATGGGTCCCACCTTAGAGGCAATGTTGCCTCTAACTATTGTGCATGCTCTTTAAGCCCCTAGAGCGAACATTCTCGTTGGGATAAAATATACCTCTCTTGGCATCATATTACTCCTAGGGGTAAGAGGGCACTCGGCCATTGGATCAGGCAAAATAAATGACCCTAATAGTTTGGATACATCTAGAAAAATTCTAAAAATCATATGTATATATTTAAAAAATATATTTTAATAATATAATTTAGCAGGCTTTTGTAAACAAATTAGAAAAAACAATAACCAGCGGTAAAGTTACATTTTTCCGGTGACCGGATCGACTACTGGTAAAAAATGGTTTCACCTCAGCCATTGCCCATTGGGCCCCGGGTGAATGCATCGGGCGTGGGTTCATTATTTTAAGGCCCGCACAACCATAGAAAACAGTTGGGGCGACGCGACGTTTACGTGCTGCCGCTTTGTCCGGCCATCCCCCGTTGACGAAGGAAGACGGTGGACCCCACGCCCCGACGGCGACCGCGCGGCTCCCTGTGCCACTTCCTCCCCGGTGCTCCGCCCTGTGGCCTCCCTCCCGTGCACACGCCATCGCCCCATCCGCAAGACGCGCGTGTTTTTGCCCGTAAACCCGAGCAAAAACCCGGGGCTTTGCGAGGGCGCAGAAGAACCGGTGGGTGTGTGTGGGTGGGAGCCAGGGCGCGCGGAGCCGAAGGCCAGTGCCGGCGCTGCGCGGGACAAGCCCTGGCCTCGTCGTGTCCTCTCCGTTCGTCCGCCTCCAAAGCCTCGCCCTATTGCCCTGCGGCCCCAGCCCGCGCAGCGCGCCAGCGAGGTAGGGACCCCGTGCAGCTGCCGCCGGCCGCGCGCGCCCGGGTACCTACCATGCATCCAATTCCAACCCGATGGCGCGATGGCCTGTTTGTGCTACTGCCACCGGCCGGCGAGCCCCCATGCACGTTGCCGTCCTTAAACTCTTCGTACCTTCGCGGCACCGGCAGCGTACGTGCCGCTTGATGGATCCCAGTGCATGCCATCTTGCCCATTTGGCCATTTCAATGCACGGCTGGGGGGGTGGGACAAGGTTCCAAGCAGGCCAGGACAGGCTACAACGTACTCACTCTTGCTCCATCAATCAATCGATCTCACGACTTGGATCGGGAAAGATCAAAGCACAAGTAAAAAGCTACGTCTACAACGTCATAGCGAGGGTGCCTGCACATGCAGGTACACTGTCTGTCTACTAACCATTGGCCGAAAGGCGTTGTAGTAGTAGAGTCTATTCGAGAATTTTATAGAAATTTCATAAGAAACTTTTCAATTTTTATAGGAAGCGGAAATATTCCCTGAGTTCAAACATATTCTTAGAGCATGTACAATAAATGTCTTAGCTTTCTACAAGTTGTCTATAGTAACTGTCACATCAATTTTTTTTTATAACATGATGAGAGAGATCAAAAAGAGAAAAAGAGATTGTTTCTATGCATATGGTGAGAAATAGGAAAGCTGCATTAAATACGAGAAGAATTATACTGTCTGTAGTGATAAATGAAGAAACAACCTATTATACAAGTCACATATATCTATAAATGACGTGGACAAGGATATATACCGACATTGTCTACACATTGTGCATACTCTTAGTGATAAAAAATTTCAAGATAGTTGTCCGTATTTTTTAGCGTCTATATATGTATTGTCTAACGTGGATACTTAATTAAGTTAGCATAGAGAATTAATATGCCCTCACTGAATAGCAATAAAAGCTAACAAACTATAGGTTTCGTAATAAATGTACACGCTATCTCAATTTTCTTCTCTTTAGTGAACATTTTTTCATCGGTACTACATCAGGAGATAGTACAAATCATACTCTTACAGTAATACACCATTGATAACCCATTCTATGGACGTCCAAGTACTGTATATTGCTTTCCAGTCTGCTGGTTGGCTGTGAAAGCGCTATCGATCGAGTTTGATGCCTAGCTACCGGGGTGAGGGCATGCAGGTTAAGTTCAGAGATTTCATGGACATTGTGTACATGTTCACCTCGCTTTGGTTACTCAACTGATCAGAGTGTGCCGATCCGTTTGCTCACAGCGAATTGACGCGCGCAGACAATCCGGATTCGATGCCAGGGCATTGTCTGGGTCGTCGTCATTTTGGATATTAGTTAGCTACTCCAAAGGACCAGCGTCTTCTCCACCGGTACCTGTCTGACTATTTAAAAATAAAATGTTTTTCAGAAAAAATCTTTTAAAGTGTAGCGTAAAATATGAATAAATTTTAAAGAATGAATAGAGTGTGTAAAGAATAGTGTTATAGAAGAGAAATTTAAAATGTTTGCCGGATGGTCCACGGGTGTTCTACATCACACGTTCTTTTTGTTCTTCCCTTGTTTAACATTTCCATACCGTCAAATTCAGAAATTTGAAAATACCGTATTTTCAGCATAGGAAATTTTGATATGCTTCGCGAATTCTTTATCCAGAGGATGGCCGATTCATTGATACATATATATAGTATACTGAATATATCGATCAATTTTCCAACAAGAGATTTACTAATTTAACTTAAAATACATACAGAACAAATAACAGAACCATCTCAAATTAATTAACTGGGATAGCTATGACAATGACAAACATTTTTCTTCCGTACTAGCTCCACTTGTTCTTCCGCCTCACAGGCATAAGAAAGCTATTTTCATGGTTTCCGTATAATCAAAGAAATGGTACAAATACAATTGATAATTTGCAAGTATGAACTATTCCCATATGATTTTGCGCCGCCACTATCAAAACATGAGCTGAAGCCATACCCCCACATATATATACTCATACAACATATACAGAGATCGATTACAGCAACCGGATAAGCATCGATTGGAGATGACGCGCACAGGCGTGTCCGGCAAGGAACAGAACTCCTTGTCGGATCAGGTACAGCACCGGAACGCTATTAACCAATGTGAACTCCATCTCATCTCTTCTAGACGTTGTCTGCCGCAGCATCTCCTGATTACATACGTAACTTAACACACCCCCACAATCTCAACTAGTATCCACAAGATTGAGATTGGAACTTAATCAATGGAAGTCACGCTGTGCCAATGGTAGTAAGAACATCAGCCAATTGATCGTATGAAGAAACAAAACGTACCTCCAGCCTTTTCTCTGCAACTTTCTCTCGTACAAAATAAAAATCAATTTCTATATGTTTGGTTCTGGCATAAAACACTGGATTTGTAGAGAGATACTAGCACCAAGGTTATCACACCGTAACACTGGTTACCTTTTCTAGAATACACAAGTTCTCACATAAGAGACTGCAACCACACCGGTTCTGCTGTAGCATTAGCAAGAGCTTTGTATTTTGCCTCAGTACTAGAGCGAGATACCGTAGGGTGCTTACGAGAACTCTAAGATACAAGGTTAGCACCATAAAACACCACGAAACCTCCAATTGAGTGCCGATCATCAGGACAGCCTGCCCAGTCTACGTTGGAAAAGGCACTGAGCAACATGGACTTGGAAGGTATGAACTTTATCTCATCTCTTCTAGGAACTGTCTGCTGCTGCACCTCCTGATTACATATGTAACTTAACAGCCACCACCGATCTTCTTCCCCCTCTCTAGCGAACGCCCCCTCATTGCTCTCTTCTACGTCCTTCTATCCAATGACTGCTTGCTGCCACCGCACTTCTTCCTCCTCTATGGTGAGCTCCCTCTCCTCTCTTCGCGTCTTCCTTCAATAATCACTAGTACATAAAAGCATTTGAGACTGCTATTTTTAGCTTTTTTAGACAGTTTTGAAACGACTTATGAGGCGGCTAAGAGGTCGAAACCACCTCAAATTGTGTATCTTATATCACTCATTTGTACTAGTGTTTCATCGTCCCAGGTGGCTCTCGCCGCCAAATGCGCTTCCACCTCCTAATGACGTCTTCTCATCGTCATTCCCTCCTTTGCTGTGGCCTACCACCCTCCGACGAGCATGCGACCGAGGCACCGTCGTCGATGCCTCACCATGTTGTCGCCTCCATGGCTTGTCATCGTGCCTCCACTGTCTCGGCCTCCCTCTAAGCCCAAGGGACGTGGTGAACCCTAGGAGGCTAACCTAGTGGTAGTAGCGTCCGGATCTTACTCCTCGTTGAAGAAAACGATAAATGCATCCCTGATCTCTCCTCGTGTGAAAATGATGATGAAAAAATCATTTGAACTGACGTTCTTCCCTAATAGACGACTACCAGGGAGGAAAACAGGTTTCTTATGTAGATCCTCTTAAAAAAGCTATTTTCTTATATAGTGAACACTCATTAGACAAGATATATTATCTATCATTAGCTTATTCTTAAATAGTTAGGAAGGAGTATTTTACAACTACTCCTTTAAAGCCAAATGTTTCCAGCAAACATACACTGTGAGCTAGAAAAAGGAAAAGAGAGCCACCAGGTTACAAGAGACCAGACAAATTGGCTTTACGAGTAAGGACATTTTTTATTAAATAGTGATGTCCCATATGTAGGCCCGCGCTGGACTGGTCCCTCTATCATGCTCCATTAAGGCATTTTCCCTCTCCCATCCTACTTTACACCTCTCATCGATCTTTGATAAAGCCACCAAGAATAGATGCGGCAACATATATTCTAGAGTAGCATAATATATACATGATGAATGAATGAAATAACATTTTTTCAGAAATATTTGTAAACATATATAATATAAGATATGGGCCGTATACATCTATAAATATAGAGGTCGGAATATTTCCATTATCTAAAAAAGTTGAAAGGGATCTGGAACAGGAAACATCAAGGTCGTGTTTGGTTCATAGTTAAAAACAACTAGCTTAGCTAATCCTAACCCGGCCCAATTACTACGTTAGCTCAAATGATTTTTTGTTCGATGACAAATCTAGCTAGGTACTTTAACAATAAAATTAGGATTTCTCAAATAAAAATGGTTACCAATAAAAGGAGATACGATGGGTCAGACTTTTTTGTTGCTTTAGTTTAACATTGAACTAGTTAGTCTTTATAATCACACACCGCAAGATTTATGCTCTAGTTAATTAGGTCTCCAAGTTTTATCCAATAATACGACCCTAGAGTTCATCGTGTCGATGAACAGTTGGGGAGGTGAGGCGATGAGGAAGCCATCATGTGAGCAAGCGGTATATATAGTTGGCACGACAGCTAAGATATGGGTAATGAAACAATAGAACTATAGGAAAATTAAGACGAATGATATAGCGGCACAAATTGCACATTGTCAGTGAGAAGAAATTAAATACATACATAACTATACATATCTATCTTTCTTTTAAAAAAATCAGCGCTACTTTAATTAGTTGGCCGGGTCGGTCGGCCGGCGAGCCAAACTTGATTTCACCAACCTACCGGGACCTCTTTTTTGTTAAGTTGGTTGATATTGCCAGCCCTAGTCTCACAGCTGGGCGAGTCCAAAGTACACCGCGTGTCTGGGCCTGGTATTCTTGCACCTAGCTAGCCAAATTCAGCCTCTCACTATACGTGTTCCCATAGCCACGTACGTCAGCTTAAGATGGTAGTATTCCCTTATCAATTAAAATATACAATTTTTTTTCTGGTTCATGAGAAGTTCTCGATCCAAGCAAAAGAAATACGAGATGCTCTTCATAACTTCTAGTAGGAGAGGTTAGGTCTTTCTGAAAAATTGTGTTGTAAGCATTATTTATTTGGTTGCAAGCCTCTATTCTATAATTTAATAGAAGTGCTATTTTTCTTTAAAAAATACATTTTTTTTCTGGTTCTCATCTTTAATTTGCCCCCCAAAAATGCAACGATTTCACCTATGGTAACCTTCCTCTCTCCACCCCACCTCTCTATAGATACCAACAAACCGTCGTCCTCTCCAGCTCTGGAGTCTGGAGAGTCTCCCCCGTGAAACAAGCCGAGTATTGTGGGGGATGAGAAACAGAAGCAGCAGCACCAGAAGAAGAAGAGGAGGAGGAGGATGATGATGGGAGAAAGAAATCAGGAGAGAGAGGAAGCTTTTTACTTTGAGGGGAATGTTGTCTGGCTCGAGGTGCATGCAGAAACCTTGAGGTTCGATCCGTGGATTGATCTCGGACCAGGCTTCATTCCCCTCAAGTAGAGCTCCCACACGACGCGGCTCCTCGTTCTTGCCGGATCGGCATACGGGCAGGCAGGATTAATTTGGTGAGCTCTAGTGGACACATCTAACGAGTAACGATTCTCTCTCTATCTCTGTCGATTTCTTGGTCTGGTTGTGAACTGTGATATGT
Organism: Olyra latifolia; assembly: GCA_036346145.1. Classification (NCBI taxonomy): domain Eukaryota; kingdom Viridiplantae; phylum Streptophyta; class Magnoliopsida; order Poales; family Poaceae; genus Olyra; species Olyra latifolia. The sequence continues at coordinate 18,258,704 of CM070524.1, read as the reverse complement.
GTGCGAGCTAACTAGAATCATTAGGGTATGATTATCTCGGCGGATTTTTTTCCCCTCTGCGTTGGTTTTCGTGTGGTCTAGCATGCAGATTGGTGTCATCATGAGCTTCTTGACTCGCATAGATGCTTGCATGTCTTGCTCCTCCTCTTTCTTTAAAGTATGGGCATCTCTCCCTTGTAGTTGTGGTGGTCTCTGCAGTTCGCCTTTTTCCAATCCCTGAATCTGATAGGGGGAAAAGTTTGTGTATCATCATTGCCTTTTACATGGAAGGATCTTCTCATCTTCTTTTGATTCGTACTACTCTTCCATCTTCTTCCTCTTCCCCCTCTCTCTCTCTCTCTTCATCTTAAGATTTCGCTGGCCAAACTAGCTATCCATTAGAATCGATCGTGTTAATTCCATTCATTCATATGGGTACGTAGTAGCAGAACCCTTGGTATCAAGAGTACCTTAACTTTCCATGACTTGATCTAACAAGTGTTCTTTGTTCTCTAAGTTTAATTATATCGATGAAGCGCAAGGGACAACATTAATTTAACTCCTGATGTCAGTGTAGATTTTTTTTATGTGTTTTCAAGTGCAGAAGAAACTGATCGATAGACAACATCTGCAGCTTTTGGCCCTTATACGTTTTTCTTGGTAAATACTGTCCAAGTGTCCATTATCTCTAGCAGATGTGCTCCTTAATTTCGGACGCCACCAAATTGTAGACATTAACAGGTAATACCATTACCATAAATTGTTCATCTGTTTTGTTGTTTCACTCTTTGATCAGTAGCAAGGTGTATTCTTCCTTTTGTTTCTTCATCATTAATAGAGGACACATGCAACTGATCATCCTGTCTAGGGAGTAGACAGCTGTAGCTTAATTTGCAGCTCTATCTCAATCCATACATGTGCTATTCGATCCAACTACCGTAAGCTTTTTCTCAAAAAAAAAAAAAAACTACCGTAAGCTTTGCAGTTCCATTTCACCATGCATGTTCTATTGCAACTAACTTCTGAAATGAAATGTTAGGTTTATTTTCCGAGTAGATTAGCTAGGATTCTGCAATGAAATTGTATCCATTTGTTCGAGATCTTATACATGATTGTTTTTTGAGTTGTGCAATTGATAAAGATAAGCATGTGTATTTGATGCACAAGCAATTATTCTCCGCGACTAATGAACGTTGTTGTGTAGCTGTGCTGAACAATGTTGAGAACTTGAGATGTAGCTAGCTAGTATAGCTTAATACCCAAAGATGGAATTATAAACCACTCATCTACAATATATTTCGTATATATATATTTCTGGTACGCTTAGCATGCCAAGGACAATTAGCTTGGAGATGAGTTTTTTTTTTGTTCAAGTACATGTCATGAGTTTGTTTTGGGGTCGGAGTTGGAACCAATTCATGTGCAATATGACAGATTATAGTATTTTTCTGAAGAAGAGACAAAATGAAATAGGCCTACGTACATATATCACAAATGTCACAAGCTTCCTGTTCAATAGTATGCCTGTACATGCAAGAAGTACAGGATCAGCGCGTGTGTATAAGATTTGTCACCTCATGGCCGATTTAGCTGTCTTTTAACTTCAAGACGAAGAAGGCACATGAATGCATGTACGACCTATTTTTAATCAGGTTATTGTCAGGTTTAGCACAGTTAGACAATTGTACCTGTGTGGCCAAATAAAGGGTGGAGATGATCGTAACTTTAGAAATTTGAAGAAACTAAACACCAACTTCAATTCACATGGCTATGGTGATATCTCATTTTGTCTGGAATCTCAACTTGCAACGTTCTTCTGAATTGGAAAATGCATTGTTTGTGGTGCATTACATTCAGCTTGCAACAGCTAAAAGGCAGGCTTGGAAAGTTGAAAACTCCTAGTGGTAGGGGGCAGAACCAACATCAATTGGAGAAGCAGTTTAGCCCGACAGGCACGTGCATGCGATGGAATTATCCTTTTTAAGTGTATGCATCAAGTACCATTCTCTTATGGGAGGTGACTTGGGGCAAGAGACAATTAGGTGTACCGAAACCTAATGAGCTAATTATAAGCATAGCGATGGTTTAGGTTGTCCTTCATATGTAGACTTGGTGGAAAGAAAGTTGCAGGGCCACATTCAATTGATTGTCTTCCCCCATTTATGCCAATTTATGGCCACACGCTAGTTGGAAGGATCCAAAGAACATAAAAGTAAAAGAACAATACACCTACAGTCCACAGCTGCAAGTACCTAGATTCACAGCTCTATTCAAGTTCAGAAACTACAGTTGCTTTAGTTTAATACTCCCTCCATATCACAAAAGCTTAACATTTTATACATGCCCTTAGTCAAAGTTTCAAAACTTTATCTATGAAAATATTTTGAACTATTTCGATTGGGTACATTAAAAATCATACATAGAGATTCATCTTGGAAAACACTTCCATAATATCATATTTTTATGGATTTTATAAATAAATTGCAATGGTGACAAGCGGCCAAATTTGCATTACGAAGACTATGTCAATGTCCAAAATTAAGTTTTTGTGATATAGAGGGAGTAAGTAATAATATTAATTATGTCTTAAGCACATTTGTATAAACTAGTCTAGTGTCCGTGCTTCGCGACAACTGACAAGAAAGAACTCAAAAAACCAAACGCCTCTTTGCGAAATAAGAAAACTCAGAGGATGAAGACAAACGAAAATCCGAGGTCTATGCGTGAATTCAAATAATTCACTGTACGGAAATAAAATTAAAAGATGGACCTATGCGTGATGGCATATGGTGGGTAATTTTAGCTATGATGGAGGATTTTATGAGATGTTTTGTTATGAGTAATTTTAGTGAAGTGTGACACTACTCACCATCACTTCACAAAAGATATTTTAATAATAGAGATAAGGGCACTCCCAATGCAATGACGTTAATCGTTTCTATATTTGCCACATATTACGGATTGTTGAGGTGGAGGTAATAAATGAGGAGAGAGAGCAGAGTCGTTTTTTTATATAAGAGACGGTCTCTATCATAGAATGAAATGAGAATAAAACCCCACTGGGGTATTAGGTCGTTTCTATATGGCTTATAAATAGGAAAAAAAAGAAAAGTAATTAATTAATTACAAGATACGGTGTATCAGGAGGATTGTATCTATCACCTTTTTATATAACATGTCATATTTAGAAACGGCTGGCTTATAGAAACAATATACTGTGAGTGTCCCAACAATCTAATACAACTGATGCACTCACTGCCACGGATTGAGCCTTCAATCCCGGTTCCAGTCCCGGTTACTCTCAACCCGGGATAGATGTTAGAAATATATTTAAAAATATAATGCACACATATAGCTTCTGCGGGACTCGAACCCGAGATCTCGTGACTCCCCACTCACCCTTCTAATCAACTCACCCACCCACGTGTTCTGATATAACTAGGATATGCATTCCTTTTAAAGATTCCTTAGATGAGGCAAAGGCCTACTTTCAGTCCCGGTTGGTAATACCAACCGATCGATGAAGCTTCCATGCATACCGGTTTGGATCTTGCTGCATGGGATGAGCATCAATCCCGGTTGGTATTACCAACCGGGACTAATGTGAGCGACGAACTGGGATTGAAGCCTTGGAACTACGAACCGGGACTGATGCTACTATTAATACCGGTTCGTATCTTACCGGAACTGATAAACCGGTATGGAAGACTGTTTCTCCAGCAGTGACTGTGAGTGCCCTAACAACAATCTAATCTAATACACCTGACTTCATACACGCCCTTGCATCACTGCATCAGTGCTCTCTCTCTCACACAGGCATGGGGGCTGCTGATGGTATCAACTTGATGTGACGCTACCCTGAAAGAAAAATAAAGAGCATGGTGTGATGACATGACACTGGCATCTCGCAGAATATACAATGCCGAACCTTATCTGCAACAAAGGAGTTGGCACTTCATTCTGTAAGGAAACGGATTTTTTTTATATATAGAAGTAAGGATATTAGCCTTTGATGTACTACAGTAATACGAATTTTTCATTTTATAATAAGAGCATCACAGTAGCTTCTCTAAAATCTCATTCTTTATAATACTATTCATCGTATTTTTAAAAAGATTTTTTCTATTATTTAAAATTCCTTCACACTTTACATTGTATTACTCCAACAGATCCTCTATTTCTAAAGAGTCAAATAAACGGTGTTTTATAGTAGCAACTCTTGGGATGCTTGGCTTCGGTAGTGTTTCTTTTAACGTTTGCCTTTAGGTTTGCTTATAAGCTGGAAATTTGTTATTTTTATACGAGTCAAACGTTTTGACATTTGGTAGCCAATTTTTGTAGATCTTACTATTTCTTCTCAAAGCTCTCAAAACCATTTTTTCTATAATTTTTTAATCCCTCGGATGTCCTTATCAAGGAGTTATAAATTTTTAACTTATAAGTAAACGCAAACGCCGAAAGAATCAAGCTAATCGTCGAAGATCCGGCCGGTTCCAGACTTCCAGCTGCTTGTCAACATGACGTTGCAGCGTCCCTCGAGGCGAACAGGTTCCTAGCTAGCTACGCCCGCGTAGCAGCTCCAACCCTCGTTAGCTTATAATATCCTTGACGACTCGAACCAAACCTTGGGCTCTCGTGCCTCGTTGCTACTACCAGCCTACCATTTCAAACACGCGGGTTTACCTAAAATCACATCAGGGGACCTCAAGAATTCTAATGAATGACCACAGCTTCCTTCAAAATTTCTCGAGTGTCCTTTTCAAGCTTTCACCTCACTAGTACAAATACTAGTCTACTACTACCAGTACCTGTAGTAGCACAAGCCTCTCACCATCTGAATCTGATCCTGTGCTAGCTTTGGGAGCCCATCCTGTCCCAGTGCTTTGGGGAGCTAGGGTCCAGGCCATGGATGCCGAGCCTTTTGATCGTGCAGCTCGAGCTATGCATGCACGTACGCGCGCCCATGCTTATCTGCTGCTCTACTTTGGCTCCCTCCTCGCGCCGGTGGCAGACCCAGCTCCACTGCTTTGCCACGCGACGACGATGGCTACTGCCAAAAGCTAGCCGATTAAGCTGGTGAACGAGATGACGGTATTCTGGTTGGTGACAAGCCTGCAGCAGCTTGCTTTCATGCTGCATTTGTGAGCCATATCTCTTATGTTTATAGCTGTTGTGTTTATTTGGTAGTGTTCTTGTTCACTTCACTGATGAGCATAGAAAACACTATCAAATAGGAACGCTGGAGTTGTGATCTAAGTTATGATCGTAGGTTATAACTAGCGATTCTACAAAGAAGAAGAAGAACTGAAAAAACTGGGCCGCCCAAATGAAGTAGCGGGCCCGAAAGTGCCATTGGATTTGGATTTCACGAGGCCCCCAATGGACAACAGGGCCCATCTAAATGCATCAGCTCTGGCCTTACTGGAACGTCTGCATAGCAGTGAGCCCAGCGAAAAGGAGTATCAGTTTGATTTACCTTCGAAACCGCTCGGTTGATGCCGTGTTACACTTAATTTGACAGTTGACAAAACTGTCAATGACCAATATATAAGTTCTATAAAGAAATATCAGTTTGTTGTTGTACAAAGGTTCTGCTGTCCATCGTATTCACACGCACCGCACTCTCCTGGAGCAAAGTCATCGGCCGTGACAAAGTGCAAAACAACGCTCCATGGACATGCGAGTATGCTTCAGTAGGAATTTTGTAAGGTTTGTGGATTTATCTTCGACCACTGTATGGTGGTGGTGCGTGTGCGTGTTACACCCTACTTGTAGTAAAAAAAAACGATAATTACACTGCAGATACGTAAAGTTTTATCACTTGTTTAATTAGATGCCAAAGTTAAAACTTACAAATTTACGCAAATAAACATGTTAAGTTGCTCATCATCAGCACAATCTGTTTTTTTTTTTGCATTTAAGCCATTGAAATCATTTTATTCTTTTATTTTGGCCCCTCGAGGAGACCAATGCGGCGCTCTAGCAATGCCTGACCTCTCGAGCTCTGGCGTTGACCATCTTCCCTTCTCCTTCCGAGCTTTAGCATGACCCTCTCCTCTCTCTTCCTAAGCATGTCCCCTCCTAACAGCAATGCCTGACAACTTGGAGGGAGCCTGTTCTAGAGGTTGTGTCATGGAGTCGGCCGTTAGGTTAGGTGACCGAAGGCGACAATAGAGTTGGCGACTGAGGTATCGAGGATAGCAGCGGCATTGGGCATGAGGAGGACAACACTAGAGTACATGGAGCCAACAATGCTTGGGCAGGTGATGTGGCAAAGCGCCCCCACCTCTCCCTTTCCCTCCATTCCCCAAATCTTCCACTCGTCTTGTCACTCGAATTTGCATGGCAGCACGCATATCTAGAGGTGAGAGGTGGCCAATGACTCATCGGAGGTGAGGGCTCGAGAGGAGAATGGATGGCATTTGGGATGGCAGAAATTAAAACCCATGGGTCTGGATACCACGGGTACCCAACCTTATATGGGTGGATTTGGGTCTCTTAGATCCATGCGTATTCAATTTCAGGTTCAGCTTTGGGTTCAAGTATGGGTACCCAAATTACTTTAAAAATAGAAAAATCCCACTAAGCTGGCCCAAGCCTACTAATCCTCCGACACCTCCCACCATGGCCCTACCTCCCCACATAACCCACCTACATCTCCAATACACCACCCACCCACCCACTCACCTAGCCAGGAAGCCACCCCATCCCCCCAACCCTAACACATCACCCGTCCTAGTCTGCTCTCTCCTTCCCGACTTCCTCACACGATGTCCTCTACTCTCTTCTTCCCGGCATGTCGCCCTCTCCTCCAGTCCTCCCTCCTGTGTGACCGCTCGTCCCCGTCGTCGTCGTCCTTGACCGATCGCTTTGCCACCCTATCATTGTCGTCTTGGAGTGTTGTCGCTTTGCCACCCTTGAGTAGGGATACTTGGTCAAAAAGCCAATATTTTAGAAGAATTTGGATCACGCACGATCGGCTAAGAGCATAATTGAAAGGACTGCTAGGACCAACAAGGAAGAAGATCCTAAATACAGAGTCTTAATCGGCTACAGCAAGTTAAAGTTGGAAACCTTATCCAAAAGGCCCATTTAGAAAGGTTATGGAAGGCAAGTGTCCAAATCGGCTACGTAGTATATTTTAGACATGTATCTAGATAAGTTTCTATTTAGAGAGAGAGTCTTAGTTATATATTGAGTCGGTTAGTTTATTTATGATAAGTTTGAGAGTTCGAGTCGTATTATATCAAGTCCATATATCGGGTATAAATACCCAACCTATGTAACCAGAAAAGGGTCCCCGACCAATCAATCTACTATTTTAATGCAATCGTCTTTTCAATTCCTAAAAGTAGCAGTAACTTAGTTTTGCCTTTTTTTGATCGACTTGTTGCGCATCACCTTCTCGATCGACTCCAAGATACAACCCCAAGTGAGTACTGTCTTAGTTAAGTCCAATCTTCTTGCTTGGTTCATCAGAATACTATCTTTGCCGATATTGATGTGTATCACCGTTTCGTGCAAAGGGTTAGATTCTACTCTCGTTTTATCAGCTTGTAGCTCGTTATTTAGCCGATATTCTGTTTACTCTCATTTTATTGGTTTGATTAACTTGTTAATCTAGTCGATAGTCTGTTTTTCCTTCGTTCTGTTAGCTAGACAATCTAATCGGCTGGTTGATAGTCTGTTTATCCCTCGATCTACTATTTGGTCGATTCGTCGGCTTAGTACTAGATTGTTTACCATTTGAACCTATTGGCTTAGATTTGATCTTAGTCTATAGTTCCGCCATACTTTGGATTTATTAACTTGCCTTTGAAATCATATAAGTTCATACTACTTTTATAGATCTAATTGGCTATATAAAACTAGTTACATCTTTTTTGTCGATTGCAAAATCAAATCGGCTGGCGCACCCTGAACCCTGCGTTCCGGTGCTAACGGGGATTCAAAGCCCTAACCCCACGTGCATTGGTGCCGAAGTCAGCCTTTTGCGTCAACAAAAATATATTAGAAATTATATAAATGAACTATTATATATATATATATATATCATAAGAAAATAGATATATAATTTTTATTTTATTAGCATCGAGCCGAGCCAGGCCAACATGGTTTGGCGTTGCACGAACCGAATCGGGTTGGCTCGATAGGTCGAGGCACCAGCCCAAGCCTAGTTCGCTGGACCAAACCGAGTCGGATCGATTCGATGAACATTGTGAGTGGCTCAGTTTGGCTCGATGGGCCGGTCTGGTTGGCCACCTATAACCCTAGGCATTGACGTTAACGTTGTCCTAGAGCATCGCTGTCACTGTCTTCGTCATCCCCGAGCATAGGGTGGGTTCTTTTCAGCTTTTCTTATTTACTTATCTGCCTGGATCTCATCACTTCGAGAATTTTTCGAGATAGCCTCGAGAGCCGGTTGGCTTTCAATTTTAGGGTTTAGAGAGCTTATAGACACGCCTACGAGATAAAAAAAATTCGACTCAAAAAGTAATAAAAAATGTGAGATAAGTCAAATAAGACATGTGTGTCTTATTTGACTTATCTCACATTTTTATTACTTTTTGAGTCGAAATTTTTTTATCTCGTAGGCATGTCTATAAGCTCTCTAAACCCCAAAATGAAGCGCCAATGCGCTTTTAAGCTATCTCAAAAAAAATCTCAAGAATAATAAAAGAGACAAATAAGTAGGCAAAAAAGCTGAAAAGAACCCACCCATAGTCTCACTTTGAGTAGTTGAGATGCTCATAGTGTAATGTACTTGAAAAAAGAGTGCAAAACCGTGGTAAATAAACCCTGTAACAGGAGTAGGATTTGCATCATAGGACGCGTGTTGCCAACTTGGCCGTCCTCGCACCGATCGAGTGAACGACTCCGGCAGTATGCAAAACCCAATACCGCTACTCCTGCGTAAAAGGATGATGGTGCGGATTGGAAAGCACTTTCTGAAAGAAAAAAAGGAAGGAGAAAAAAGGCTCTTGTCCCCGCGCCGCCACGCGCCGGAGCGCGAGCGCTCCTGGCCGCCGTCGACGACCGCACCACCCCATGTCCCCATCCCTCCCCCACGAGGACCACGCGCGCGACGCTGACCCGCCTCTGCGCCACTCGCGCTCCGCCACGTACGCCGGTCAGCCGTCGACGTCCCCGGCGGGCCCTGGGCCGGCCTCCAGACTCGCGCGCGGCGGGGGTGCTCTCTCTCTCCTGGCCCGATCGCACCAATCATCGTCATTAACTACTGGCTTATCGGCGACAGGTCATCCTTAATCGTGTGAATAGCGCGGTCCCTGGCATCGGAGATGCACCAACGTGTCGGCGTCGAGGCCTCGCGGCTAGCTCGATCGCGCAAGCCACCGTACAAGGAATATTTATACGCCTGCAGGATCGTGTCGCCTGCTTATTATACTCCAGCAGATGCTTATCAGTACGGAGTTAGTGGTAGTGATTAAGTTCCTAGCATAATAAGATTGGACTGGTTTGGTTTGGGATTGTGGCTGTAGTTGCACCTCCTGGAATCTGTGGCTCCAGGAGCTCCAAGGGAGCCTGCGGTCACTCGCGGGGATGATGACTCAGCATGGTACTGATCTCAGCCGAGCCGACCGTAACATGTGCAATAGCAATCGCGTCACAGGGGTTTCAGCCTAGAGTGTTTTATAGTGCTGAAATTATTTAATTATATGCGAAAATTAGACTTTGATTATTTTGAACAGCGGTGTTAAAAAGCTGAAATTGGTTGAAACTGAATTTAAAAAATTTTCGCTTGTGAGATTGAAATTTGAAAAAAAAAAAAGGTATTAAGAAGTCAAAGAGTTAAAAAAAATCAAATAACCGTCTTTTTTTTACTAAAAAGTTATTGTGGATTATAATCTAAAATGTTGTAAGTTCTCCATAGAGTGTTTAGAGAGGTTTAAAAAAAAATTGTAAAAACTTAGTTTTGAGAGCTTAAAGAAAAAACACTAAGATTTTTTTTTTTAAAAAAAGATACAAAGCACAAGATCGCTTGACTTGTAAAAAAATATAGGTGGAAATTGGCTTAGGCCAAACTAGATGTTCTTTCTTGTAAACTAAGACTTGTATTATGCATTTAGACCATATACATTGTGGGAAATAAAGGCCGGAACCCAAAATCCTGCATCTTAATTTAAGCTAAAAAGAAATGAGACATGTAGTCACAGCAGCAGATTGGTAACCCAACCGCTCGTCGTCCTAGGGAATGAACGGCCGGTTTAGGCTGAGCACAAGCACCGGCGGTCCGGCCATCTGTGCGACGCGGAGCAGGTGGCGGGACACGTAACGCAGAATCGGAGATAAGCTCATGTGACTTCATCGTCGACCGATCGATCGTCCTAGCATGGAGGAAGAGGCAGAACTGGAGGAGAGCTCAACGGGGACGTCCCGCCGAGCCGATGGCGACGAGACGCGCGTACGCACAGCGACGCCTCACCCGGATGCCGGGACCCTAGCTGGAGGCCTTCCACGCAAGCGGCGAGGCGGTGCGCAACGGGACAAGCCTCCCCGCCACCTGGGCGTCTCTTCCGGGAGAAGGCGTCCGCCCCATGGGCCTCTCGACGCCGACGCTGTCCTGCCCACCTAGCCAAGCTAGGAGAGTAGCCGAGAGCGCGGGCACCGTCCGGCTCCGGCGCCGGCGAAATCAACCTCGAGACGGATAACCACCCGCGCGTCGCGAGCGGCGCGATGCGCGACACCTGGCGGGCGGCGGAAGCCTAGCGATCCGCGCGCGCCACGTGTAGTTCGCATCGGCGCCGGCTCGGCCCGTGCGCCGCACGCAGCTATATTAGCGGCCGCGCCGTGTCCAGACCCGGGCACTGCTACGACAACACACTACTACCACCTGCTTCGAGTGCTTGGCAGTTTGATACGACTATACGAGATGGAGAGCGACTGCCAGTTCTTGGTGGTGCCGCCGCAGCTGCAGCAGCCGTCGGACGCGGCGGCGGTGGACGACGGCGAGTTCTTTCAGCTGCTCGGCTGCGGGGGCGGCGACGGGGCGGCTGCGGGGAGGAAGCGGCGGTTCACGGAGGAGCAGGTGCGGTCGCTGGAGAGCACGTTCCACGCGCGGCGCGCCAAGCTGGAGCCGCGGGAGAAGGCGGAGCTGGCGCGGGAGCTGGGGCTGCAGCCGCGGCAGGTGGCCATATGGTTTCAGAACAAGCGCGCCCGGTGGCGCTCCAAGCAGCTCGAGCAGGACTACGCCGCGCTCCGCGCCCAGTACGACGCCCTCCACGCCCGCGTCGAGTCTCTCAATCAGGAGAAGCTCTCCCTCGCCGAACAGGTACGTACACCACCAGTCCACCATGCTCGATCGATCGGTACACACGTACGCCGATTCAATTCGCTGATAGCGTTTGCTCTGCACGCTGCAGTTGGATGGGCTGAGGGAGAAGCTGAGCGGGCGGCAAGACCGGAGTGGCAGCTGCGACGGCGTCGCAGCCGAAGGGGACGACAAGAGGAACAACGTCAGCAGCTGCCTCGTGGACGACGGCAAGGGCGCACCGCCGGTGGTGGACGTCTCGGAGGACTCGGCCGCGGGCGGGTACGGGTACGGGTACGGGTACGACCACCTGGAGTACGTGGGTGGCCTGCCGGAGCCGTTCTGCGCCACGCCGGAGCTGTGGGAGACATGGCCGCTGGTGGAGTGGAACGCAGTAGCTTGAATCGATCAAGGTAGCATGTATATGCTCGCGTGTGTACTCGTGCTTGTGTGTTCGTTCATCTAGCGCACAGATCAGCTAGGGCCTAGGGGTGGAACCGGCCGGAGCAGTCGACGATGAAATCTAGATGCATTGTAAAACCGATCAAACCCATCGGATCGGTCGACGACCTTCACTTCCCCTTAGGATATACATGTCCGTGAAATGGCTTCAGAGCCCGTTCGTGCAGATCAGTGTGCCATGCTCTTGTGTTCGCGCGCGCGCGTCAATGCAGGCCATCGACGCAGCACGCGAGATCGCTGTCGCTGGTGGGGGCAAGGTCGCCGTCGCGACACAGGAGTAGACGATGACTCTCGGTCGGCGTCTCGCCGGTCGCCACTGTCGCTCGGTGCTTGACGTCAAGACGAGGAGAAAAAGGGGGGGGAGAAAAGATAGGTGGGGGGTGGTGGTGTTGTCGCCGGGAGAGGAGGAGAGAAGGTGCGGCGAGGATTAAGAAAGTTCCGGACGCGTGGCCCGGCGGCCAAATGGGTGGCGGAGACGACCCACTGGACAGGACAGCGACGCCAAACCAGACTAGAAAGTACGCAGAAATATTTCCAAAGACTTTGTTCTCTTGGAACTAATTCGTCTGGATCAAGACACCGAGCTCCAGTAGCTCTGGAAAGTGGAAACACGGGTAAGTGTTAGAATCAGGTTTCAAACCCGCGGGAAGTGTTAAATCGCCGTGTACGGGATCAAAATCCCGGTCCAAAAAATTGAAACAGACAATATAAAAAAATTTGAAACGATTTTCCGTAAAACCTAGCGATTTTCAAAAAAATCGAGCTTCAAGCCGAACGATTTTTCCGTCTCAATTTCTCGTTCAATCTGAACAATTTTCGAGTGAAACGGAGAATCCCAGCGATTTCTCTTTTTCTCTCTACTTTATGTGATTTAAATTTTAAAGGCCAAATTTGGTCAAATTTTAAGGTGAAATCGAAAATCAGGCCAGAGCGAGATTTAGGTCCAAAACGGGATTTGAAATCCTGGCTAGAATGGCTCTCAATTTTCCCCCCTAAGTACTTACGAGGATAGAATGCAGAAGTACATGGGCTTGTAGTTACAGATAACAAAGCAGGCACCGTTTGCGAGCAAAATGACCAAAGGATTCAAACTAACATGTTCTTCAGGTCTTATTTTCTTATGCTTATTTGTTTATTTCCATTTCGAAAATCTAAACACTTTGACTTATTGAGCAATTTTTTAATCTTAAAGTTGTTTCTCAAAACTCTCAAAAACAAATCTAATAAAAATGAGTCAGCCCCTCTAAGCCTTTTAATCTTAAATAAATGGCAGTGTTCCTACTCTTACTTAAAAAACACCTTCTATGATGATATTGAAAACCCTTCTATCAAATTATGAGTTATTCAAGATGCGCATATTCCTTTTCTTTCCAAATGTTCGAGTAGAAAACAATTCAGATGGCTCTCGGATTATGATTCCGTTTTAGCAACTTTCGCCTTTTGTGCGATAAAAAGCTACAAATCTGAATCAATTGCTTCATTTTTTCAAAACCGCTTTTCAATTTTTGAAGCCAACTTGAATCATGGTCCTGTTTGATAGAGCTAAAAAGATACAGTAAATTATAATCCGAAAAGTTTAGGGTTCTTGAAACGAGGCTCAAAGAGATCAAAAAATATATTAAGAAATAATTTTAGAATCTTTGTAAAAAACCACTAAAAGTCTTTAACAAATGGCTACAAAATATTACAGCATATGACTTGTAAAAAATAATAAATTTCACGCCGTGGATTTTAATATTATTTTAAGCAGTAAAGAACATGGCGGTCAGTTGCCGCTAATTTAAGGCGAGGGCTGATTTAAACAGGTTTGGACATCTAAGATTTTTTTTAAGGTGAAGCTAGAGCAGGACTGCCATACGCTAGAGAAAAAACTCTTTAGACTGCTGCTTAAATTAAAATTAAAAACTGTAACTAGAAATTTATCATTTTTTGTAAGCCAAACGCTATAGCATTTTATAGCTATTTTTTAAAGGCTTTTAATAGTCCTTCTCAAATCTACCGAAACCCTTTTTTTATTTTTGGGGCTCTCTAAGCCCCCTCTCGAGTCCACAACTTTTTTTTATTATAATCTATTGTTAGATTAAGCTGAAAAGAACAAGACGTCACAAAGAGCGCCTGCCATGGCAGGTTGGAAGACTTTTTTCGCTTCTTTTATTTTTCTTCCTTTTGTCACCTGCAAACATAAGCATCTAGAGTACAAGGTGTTTATACACGAGTGGTTAAGAGAGGGTGATGCCACATCAGTAAGCGACCAGCTAGGAAAGCTTCCTTCCAATACAAAGATGTTTATATATGTGCTAATATGTACAACCTCCTCTAAGCATCTCCCCTCGTTTAAAGCACCTATGTATACATCACTGCTATCCTGGGTGTAAAAAATCAGTTTTTCTCCTTAAACACACCTCTGTGCCCCTCATTGTACATGGCCTCACGGATATGTACCATACCTCTTGAGTTGGCACCTCCTTGTTGTTAGTGTCATACAAAATACCAGTAAAACCAATTAACAAACGACAAATCACGCCTACGGATGTGATATTATTAGGATAGAGGGAAAGCGGTGACTTCTATCATCTTATCATCTAGCCAGTTACCTTTGTTAAAAGCTATTGCCCTTCAGGGACTGTTGGGGCTATCCGTGTCGTCGCGAAATCAACGGCCCTTTGATCGCGCCGTTCAGACAGATCCAGCCGTCCATGTCATTTGGTTTTGAAAAAAAAAACCCTTATGTTTTTCATGAATCAACCCATCGCCCCCCTCTACTGAGGGCAGTCATGTCGTCCTTTTTTCCAACGCCTGCCCGATCGGCCGTTCTAGACCCATCAAGCCATTCACACCATCCCGTTTTACAAAAAAACCCTCTATTCTTCACGAATCAACCTGTCGTCCGCATCTCTAGGGCAGAGACGGTGCCGATGCCACCCCTCCCTCTTCCTTCCTACTCCCTAGTCCCCACACTGCCGCTCTTGCCTATCCTCTCCACGAGCGACCCTCGTCTCCTCCCCAAGTGAATCCCCACATCTTCTCTCTCACCTGCCTTCAGCACCGCACTCCGCCTTAGACTGTCCATCTCCTGCTCCTGCCCCGCCACCACCAATCCTCCCACCTTCCTTGACATCGACCCTCTTGTTCTTCCCTTGCCCGGCCTAGGTGCCCTTCCATTGCCTCTCCTTGGTGCCTCCTTTTTCTTCCAGTAGCATGCAACAACAGCCACGACAGCCAGATCCGGGCCCATCGAGGCCATCCTAATCGCGCGCCGCCACGGAAGGAGGCTAGGGTTAGCCTCTCCATCTGCGTTCCTTTCCCAACCTCCCAACCGCCGCCGTCTCGTATCGCCCCTCTACTGACACTGTGCTCTCTCCCTCTTCGTCACCACAATATGGCTCTGATGGTCTAAATTAGATCTACCATGCAACGGATCCGCCCTTCAGAGCAGCCGTTGTGCCTAGGCCGCTCACTCTAGCATAGGTGGCAGCATAGGAGGGTGCAAAGTGGTGGCGGCGATGGCACTTCGCTCTGGTGCAGGTGGGCAGGCAATGACGCAAGTGACACGAAGCAGCGAAGGCGCTCCACGCTAGCAACTAGGCCGATAGGCACAAAGCAGCGGTGGCAGCGCTCCGCTCTAACACAGGCAACCCCCTCCCTCCCTCCAACTCAAATCCAACGATGTCAGGCTAATAATATTCACTCTAATATTTTTTCCTGAAATGATGGAACTGATTATTACCAATCTACCGGAGATATGTTATTATTAGCTGCCAATAATATGCACCAATATGAAACATAAACTACTTACTATACTGCTTTCGTTTCACCAACAGTAATTTCAGAGTAACCGCAAATATAGATTCGTATTAAATTATTTCAACAAAATGAACTTAGATTGAAGTAGATTAATCAGCAAATTAACATGTTCTCTAAATAGATTATAGGGCGCGCGAAGCGCACCTCATGCTCTACTTCAGCTAAAGTTCTTCTGTAATTTACTGAGACACCTTTCAGGTGACTGAAAGCACGCCGTAGCTTTGGCGCATTTTGTTAGTCCTATAAAAGTCGCACCAGAAGTTCAACCCCACGCGTTGCGTACGTAGGCGTGAGCCGAGGTTAGCGCTCGGTATTTTCCATATCTATAATGTGAAGCATCTAAGATCTGGTGTCGAAACTTTATGGAAAAAAAATTTGCACTATCGAACTGAACATACCGATATAATTCGGTTCAATATCACTGAAGTTACCAAAATTACATTCGAGAATAGGAAGATAAATGGTCGGATGGGATCGGTACATGCATGCATCCGAAACACTATATACAGCAACAATATGATACAGTTTTGATATAGCACTTCTTACTCTTGCCAACGACCAATAAATGCTTGAGATTGAATTGCGAGTCAAACGGGGAGCCGGCAATGGAACAGCTGCCCACAAATGTTAAGGTGTTTAGAACCTGTTATCCTGTCACACAGTAGAACCTGAGCCAGGCAAGAGCAGGCAGAGCTAAGAAGATTAGAAAGTACTGCTGAAAGAACAGAAAATATACACGAGGGGAGAAGGTGAAAAGCACAGTAAAATCGATCATGTACCTTTGTCTTCGGTGGAGCACTGTAGCACATTCCAGCTGCAGAATAGCAGCTGAAGACCTAACTATGTGCATAAAACATGCCTATGGAAACACTCTGAGAAGGAAAAGTTACTATCTCTGCACATGCACGGATAAATGGGGTGCCAATGCCTGCGGAACACTCTGCTGCTCATAGGAGGTGTTATTCTTGGAACTAGAGCTCGTTTCGTTTTGAACATGTTCTAGAAACTCCATTACAATTGGGTCAGTCCAAGGACATCCAAATGGAGCTTCATCACCTGCTACCCATCCAAGATGACCACCCTTCGGTGTCACTATCAGTAGGCAGTTCGGATTTGACTGAAACAGTAATAAAACAAGACTTTTTAGTTGTTTTAGAGTACTAGTGCAGCACCACACAAAATTAGTATTACAGTTACCAATGTAAAGTCCGTGCAACATGTAAGCTATCCAATTTTTTGATACATATATCTGGAGATAAGTCAAACTTTGGCCATTTTACTTCCATTCTGGAAATGTTGACGGGTGAAAATTGTGTCTGAAGTTCATAATTTGGAATCAACCAAATGTGGTCAAAGATGAACTTGTCCTGACTCTCTTGGCCAAAAAGAATACGATGAAGTTTGCCTCTCTGATTTGACAGGCTAGAAAATGACACCATAGCCCATCCTAAGGTTCAGAGTTCAAGCATATGTGTGTCTCGTGGATTAGAGTAGATATGCTGCTTCATGAGGTTGTGCAAGATATCAACAGTTCAACACTAAGTAATTGGGTAAAAATAGGGCGTTCCACAATAAGAGAATACCTCGATATCTTCTCTGGGGATTCCCCTAGACGGCGCAATGGGATCATTAACCGCCTGTACATATTTAAGTAAAAAATGAGGTTATAAGTTATAACAGAAAAGAGCTAAGCAAACTTTTCCAATATATGATATATCCATGTATGAACCAATTGTTTTCTTGTTGAAAGAACATGCATACTAATGAACTCGTTTTGCAGCATGTATATGAAAGTATAAAACAGACAGCAGTAATTTTTAAATTAAGCATTAGGTCCATGAATGTGAAGTAGGTCTTTTTGTGTTTATTATTGGCTTATTGCATATGCAAGAGTGAAATATCATGCCTGGTGCCATTTAGAATTATTCAAGCAATTTTCTCACGCAGCTTAAGTACCAACTTTGATCAACTTAGGCTTCTAAATTTGCAAGACCTAGGGAAGCACTCAAATGTTTCTCCAGCATTCATTTCGATTGTAAAACCAAAAAAACATGAATTAGCCTGCATTGCAATATTCCTACTTCATCATCTTAACAACATCAACAGTTCAACTTAACCTTTTGTCATAGTCCTAAGTATAAAGTATGACATAATGGTGTAATTTTAAACCAAGTAATTAGATAGCTGATGTTCCTAATGCGCAGCATAGCATAGAGAACTGTTAGTTTCACCTGTATGCACAATAAGGGTATGGAAACATTCTTGATGGAATCTGAGCTACTTGAGTTCGAGTAATAATCATCCACCGACTTGAAACCAAATGAAACTGCAAACAATTGAAGTGTCCTTTAAGGTGTGGGGGTGCCAACAAAAAAATATAGAAATTACAACTGGAATCAGTTCATATTGAGATCACCGCAAACCTCTGGTTAACCCTTCATCAAAATCTCTAACAGTTCTCGCATTTGCTGCCTTGGGTATATCATATTCACCTTCCACTCCTTCAAAAAGGGTTGCATGCCTAAAATTTGATGAAGCCCCTAAATATCAGCTGTTAGAATTTGTAAAAGGAGTGTAAATATCATTTAGATTTGACAGAAGGTGAATGAGAAGTATACTTCTTAAATATAGTCCTCAGAGCCCTAGCAAGTGCTTTATCATAGACATTGTTGAACCCTTTGTGGAAATCTTCATCTGCGATTACCAAATTAAATGGATTGCACAAGGACACTGCTCCAGAAAGAGGGCATCTATCAGTTTCCTGAAAAGAAATAAATATAGAAGTAAGTTATAAACTGGCAGAGGAAATATAGCTTTGGGATCAACTTTATATAGGGATAAAAGCGACTTGGTGCAAATGTCAACCACTTTAATTAATAAATCATTTGTTGCGCTCTAAGATAAATGGCGCATATGTAGCTTAACTAATCATCACTTGCACAATATGACATATATGACACATAGAATTTCAAGTTGAACTGGATCATAATGAATATGAGAAAAGGGGAAAAAATATGAAGTTATATAGAACTGTGGACTACTTTATCAATGAGTACAGAACTCACCTCACCAAGATAGCGCACAAGAATATTTGCTCCAAGGGACCAGCCAACAGCATAGACATTAGATTGAGGGTAACAGCCTAAAACATGATCAACTACTTGGCGGAGATCTCCAGTAAATGATGCAGAGTAGAACTGCATGGGATGGTAACAGTCAACATGTTTAATAAATAAAATGTTCTTGTAGAGTTTCTGCTTCAACTGTTATATATGTCCCCTTAGTTATACCATACATTATGTTACTGCCGACATCTCCTCCACATCTACTGAGTACCAAGGCCCTATGATCGCCAATCACCATGAATGGTATCAATGGAAAACGCACCAATATGCCCATACCAAATATTAGGTCGATGAAAGATGTTGATAAGTTTAAGACTAAAGGATATAAGATAGCCAATTTTAGAAGGGTAACAAGGGGAAAAGAAAACCTCTCTATGCAGCAACAGAATGCAAACCTAATAATAACTTATTTTCTCGAGCCAAAGTCTGAGTGCCAAGCACTAAAGTGTGAAAGTATGAGCCTAATGGACAACCCATTGCTTCTCCACAAGATTCATACCGATTAACATATTGTATGGACCCTATGTTACTGAAGTATGTGACCCATACCACACTCCTAGGAAAAGCTCAAATAATTTTCAGGTAAAGAATACCCAGTATGTATAGAACTGCAAGCTACATTTACCACACCAGATGCAAACCTGGATAACATAGGATTTGTTTAAAATTGAACTTACTGTACTACCAAAAGGAGGATAAGTAATGGATCTACAGAGTTGTTCATAATCAAACACTTGTATAAACTGAAAGAGTAATATTAATTCAGACTTCTTATTACCCCCAAACAAAAAATATTATTGGCCTTCTATTTGCAACGGTTAATTGATTTTTCAAGAGCAAACTGAGCAAAGTTTGCCATATCAATAGGCAAAATATGTCAAGTACCTTGGGTGTAGTCACAGGACTGTGTGCACATCCACGGCTATTAAATACCACAACACGCCATCCTTTGCTTCTAGCTCTCAGAAGCATATGCCTTACATATGTATCATCACTTCCCCCTGTTAGACCAGGCTGCCAATAGCAAACTTCCACCATCAAGCATTAACCATAAGCTAGTCGAAAACTATGCATGTATGGAATAGCGAGTAAACACTACACATTGATGTAAAATAGTACACATATCTGCTGTCAAAAAGGGTTGGATTTAACGCTAAGACCCAAAACATGAAATTAGTATAAGAAACTGTTTCACTCTGCTATGTTGAAACTTGTATTGCAAACCACCTCTGCTCTGGTAGCAGCATTGAGTAGTAAAACGCTTGGTTTCTTGAGATACGTTGGTGAACATCTGCCTAACTTCTTAAAAATATGCAAACTTTTTTTTGTTCACAATATGTTTTTGCTTAGCTTGAGGTGAAAGTTATCCATGAATCCTTTTCTTCATTTAACTTTGCCCAGCACTTGAAAAGTTAGTGATGTCAGCTATAGTTCAATTTTGATCAAAATAAAATCATAATATTCATGAGAATAATGTCATTGGAATATTAAGGGATAGAAATGGCACATGGATGCAAATTGTAACTTTTTTTCTGACGACCTATAGCAAAAACCAGCTAGTCCGAGAAAAATTTCAAACCAGGAAGTTTTCCCTGCTTTGATCATGGTGAAGGATAAGGGGTCAAGGGTTAGCCATTTCCAATCATGATATTCCTACTTGCTGTATGGTTCATCTGGATACATCTATAGTCTCCTAAAGTATGAATCCATTTTCAATGTGTAGTCCCGACAGCACTCCACATTGAAAAAATCTATGCTATTGGAACCAAATTCATGTTATATCATCACTATATTTCATTTCCAGAGCCATTTTCCTCCATGTGCTCCCATAGTACTATACCCCCCATTTCACTTGAAGACAAATCTATTTACAAATCAAACTTCCCCATAAAAATTTCAGGAATGACCACACTCAGCAGCAGAACGAAATCCTATAGAGAGATCATCTCAAAATTACTAAAACTGCGGAACCTTCTATCATTTCTGCATCAGCAACACCACCACCAACATTAAATCTCAAGTAAGCAAATTAAACACGGTTCACAACCACAAACTCGAAAATGAATATCACCTTGACCAATATGACAGCAGAATTTTAGCTACATTATATATGGCTGCCCCTAATCATACAATCACGTGTATCTATTCCTAAGTTTGGTTCCAAAGCGAACCAAATCCCACCTCGCAGGTATCACTGGCCCCTAAAAAAAGCGCACACTTCCGATGTATCCAGTGCGCAACACCACGAGAGGGAGAGTTCAGAGTAACATCATACCAAGAGAATTAGCACCGGCGCGTCTCTCGGCAGCGCGCGGTCGTCGCCGGAGACCCAATCGAGGGCGACGGCGCCGTCGTCGGGGGTGAGGAGGCACTCGCGCCGGAGCGCGACGGCGGGGAGCGACCGCGCGAGGGCGGCGAAGATGGTTTCCACGTGGCGGTTCGACCCGACGACGGGGAAGGCGCGGTACGGGCGGCGGAGGCTGCCGAAGCCGGCGAGGAGGCCGCGGCGCGCGCCCACGATCTCGAGGCTCGCGTGCGGGAGGGGCGGCTGCTCCCCGGCGCCGCAGCTGGAGTCGGGGCTTTGGGAGGGGATGGCGGAGGCGGTGGTGGAGGTGGAGAGCGACATGGTGGTGATGGCGGCGGGGACGAGGGAGCGGAGGCGAGGGGCGAAGTGGCGGGTGGAGCCGGCGAACGGGGATGGCGTGGGTAGTGTGGCCATCGGGTTTGTCCTTGGAGTGTGCACTCGGGTTTGGAATTTTTTTTTCTTTTCGGTTGTGACAAGTAGGACCCAATGGGAATCATGGTTGGACTGGCGGCACGTGGCCTAGAGGACTTGTGGGCTGTGGCCTTACGGCATCTCCGGTAACAAACAGTGATAAGACCAGAAATAAAACAATAGGATAATGAATAACGAAAGTAGAGAGTAGGAATAATAACGTGGCTGCTGTTGGGAGGTGAACAGGGATGGAAGAGCCCCATTGGTGAGGTGGCACGTGAATAGTGATGGGCAAAAGGGAAATGGGACAAACTGCTCTCCACCAGTTGGCCCAATTCAAAATTTGCCCCATCACTATTCATGTGCCACGTCCCATCATAAATAGGGTTGCCCCATCTCTATTTACCTCTCCAATAATCGTCCTATCACTATTCCCACTCTTTACTTTTACTATTCACCGTCCCATTGTCCCATTCCTCGTCCCATCACTATTTGGTACAGTAATAGGACAATGGGGTTAGAGCATGGTTGGTGGAGATGCCATTAGGGCAATGTCAGAGAGCTACAATTCCCTGACATTGGCTTAATTTGAGCCGTTGGTTCTAGATGTCTGAGATTCGGTGCTATAGTGAAATCGCTAGTGTTTTGCTGCAATAAAACGGTTATTGTGGCTAGGCCCTTCTCTGACATTGCTCCTCTCATTTTTCACTGTGCTTCTATGACATTACCATGCAAAGCCAGAGAATGTGGAATGTGAATCTACCCCAAATGGGGTGCCCATTTTTGCTAGTGATTGGGCAAGGAATAGAGCAATAGGACTGTGAATAGTAAAAGTAGAGAGTGAGAATAGTGATAAGACGATTGTTAAATAGGTGAATAGTGACGGGACAGCCTCATTGATGACGTGACATATAAATAGTGCTGGGGCAAATTTTGAAATGGGGCATCTGCTAGAGATGCCCTTATGTACACTCACTATGAGTGAGTACAAGCGTCTGGGAGTAAGAGGAAGAAAAAGTCCATTTTATTCTCTTGAATTATTAGGTAAATTTGTTTTTTTCGCTGGACTCCAAAATTGGACAACCAAATCCTCGAACTCTTTATACTGGATAAATTCCCCTAGCTAAAACCATCCCGGATTTGGCTGACATGGTATCCTAGTCAGCAAGATTTTCTAGAAAATAAATTCTAGAAAATCCTAATAAATTGTAGAAAATCATAATAAGCTCAATAAAATAAAATAAAATATCTAAAAATAAATAAAAATATGTAGAGACCAAATATATAATAAAAATATTATATTTGTATAAAAACTTATATGCCAAAGATTATATCTGTTTTATAGGGTCTTTGATTAAATTAATCAAGTATTTAGTGAAAATTAGTTTGGCTTATTGGAAAATTGGAGAAAAATAAGAAAAATAGAAGGATGTTAGTTTGACTATTAAACTTGAGTTCGTATAAAACTTGGAAGAATAGAAGGATGTTAGTTTGTCCTTTGAATTTTAATTTAAATTCAATCCTTCTATTTTATTAATTTCCCCATTATTTCAATAAGCTAGAATAATTTCCTCCATTTTTCCAAGAATCCAAACTAATTTTTCCTAAATACTTGATTTATTTAATCAATAAAAGACACTCTAGCACAAATATAAATTTTTGCATAAATATCATACATTTATTGCAGATTTGGATTTTACACATTTTTTTAAGTTTTAGATATTTTACTTTATTTTTGAGCTTCCTACGATTTTATACAATTTATTAGATTTTCTAGAATTTATTTTCAGAAAACCCTGCTGACTAGGACACCACGTTAGCCAAAACCGGGTGGTTTTAGCCCAGGAGGGTAATTTGTCTGGTATGAAGAGTTTGAGGGTTTGTTTGCTCGGTTTTAGAATTCATGGAGGAAAACTGAATTTACCTAATTGTTGAAAGGGACAAATGGACTTTTTCCTGTGACGAGATGGCTTCAAGCTTGCAAGAAACCTTGGGCTGAGCTTGGAAATGTAACCTATTTTGGGCTTAACTACAAAGGAACCTATATTTTTGTAGTCGTGCATGGACCTGTCCATGCTCCTCATATGTGAATAGGGATTATCTCTACTATAAAAAAGTTTTTTGTGATGAGTGCCAATGGTGTTACACTTTACTAAAACTACCCACTAATGCCATCCATCATAACAAACCCATTTACTTCACTAAAATCACCTACTATGTCATCTATCATAACAAACTTATTTTATTTATTTAAACCTTCAAAATTTTCACGATGAGTACAACCAAAATATAGTGTGCGCCGACCTATACTATCAACCGTGCAGTCGTTCACGACTTGACACATTTGTGCAGTGCGTAGCACCAATCACCCCACAGCGAAACCGAATGCGTATGACCTGCGCACGGTTGATCGTAATGGTATCGTATCTTGTGCTACTAGCACCAATCGTCCACGAAGATTATGACCCGCTTGCTCATAGCCTGTGAAATTTAGATTTTCTCGTATTAAAGCACAGATGAATGGCCAGTTACTGTAATCTCAAAGCGGTAACAAGTAAGCCATATATTGTTTATCTGTATTAATAGTAATAATAACCAACAAAGAAATGTCACGGTTCAATTGCAATAGGATAAGCCATATATTGCTTTGGACACTTTCGTCCTTTTAGTGTTACCACTTTATCGGTGCTCATCAATTTGTAATCTTTTATTGCGCACACGTCTACATTGTACATTCGGTCATTTGGTACGAAGTGTTTTCCCCCTGCCATTTTAGCGTTATCCTAAGATTGGTTGAAGCTATTACAATCCAGCAGTAAACCCAAGACAAGCAGTACAAAAGCTCGCAACACATTAATCTTGCATAATTACGACAGACTACAAGTTGAATAACCTAAGTAATCATGACTTAAGATCGACACGGTGGCAAGAAGAGGTAGTGTGCCTTGCAAGGAGAGGAGAGGCGCAGGCTATGCCAGCTAGTCTAAACAAACTAGAGCCAAATTAAATCCATGGCTTTTGTTCTTCGTGGAAGATATGCTCCCGAATTCCATAATCTTCCATCGTTTCTGTGGACATGAGCAGCTCGCCGCGCTGCACCATCCGAGGCACCAAATATCTCGAGTGCCCCACTTCTGACAAAACGCACCACGCTCTCTCACTGACACGACGAACTCCCCCTCACCGACCCCGGCGTGACGGCGAGATACGTAACTAACGGCCACCCCTTCCCTCCTCCCTCCCTCCCGTCGCGTCTCGGCCTCTGCCTTCCCCTGTTCCTCATCTCCCGTCTCCTCCTCAGCCCGACCCTTTCCTCCTCGCCACCGATTCCTCCACGCGCGCAAGAGTTCGAGTCGAGCTCTCTCTGGCGCTCTCGTGACGTCCAGGTCTCGAGCCTAGGGTTCGGGGGTCGCCTCCCCCTTCCCTAACATGGCCTCCGCCGCCGCTGCCGAAACCCTCGCCTCGCTTCCCATCTCGACCCCGTCCCGGTCGCTCCGCCCCCTGCCCCGGCGAGCCGCAGCAGGAGGCGGCGGCGGCACATCCATCCGACTCTCTGCCGTGCCGCCGCGGGGCCTGGGGTTCGCGCTCATCCAGCGCCGCGTCCGCTGCCCGCCGGCGGCGCGCGCGAACGTCGAGCGCGACGGCGACGGCGCGGACTCCTCCGGTCCCAGCGAGGCGTCGTCGGCGGGAGATGGCGACCGCGACGCGGCGGCGGAGCCAGGGGGTGATAGCACGAGCACGAGCACAACGAGCGCGGCTGCGACGCCGCCGCCGCCGCCGTCTTCGTCGAAGAGGGGGGAGAATAAGTGGCGGCGGCGGCTGCTTAAGGGTCGCGGTGTTGGGCGGTGGCTTTGGGAGCCCATAGTGCAGGGGCGGGAGATGGGGTTCCTTCTGCTCCAGCTCGGCTTCGCCATATTCGCGCTTCGCATGCTGCGGCCGGAGATCGCACTGCCTGGCTCGGAACCCCGGCCACAGACGACGTACGTCAGCGTCCCGTACAGCGACTTCCTGGCTAGCATAGACAAGGACCAGGTGAAGAAGGTTGAGGTGGACGGGGTGCACATAATGTTCCGGCTCCGTCCGGAGGTTGAGGCGCGCGTGGTGGAGCAACCACCAACGCAGCGTGGGTCAGATGCTGTTGCTGATAGTGCTGGAATTTCTAGGAGAATTGTCTTCACAACGACACGACCAATGGACATAAAGACACCATATGAGAAGATGGTGGAGAATAGTGTTGAGTTTGGGTCACCAGACAAGAGGTCTGGCGGCATGCTCAATTCGGCATTGGTAGAGCACTTTAGCTGAAAACTATGTGTTACACATGTGATCTTTGTGGCGTGGAAATTAGCATAGGAGTAGCATTAATCACTTGAGGGAAATTTGGTTTAGTATGTAGAATTATGGAGATTGTAGAACTGG
The DNA here is from genome assembly GCA_036346145.1 of Olyra latifolia. Taxonomy (NCBI): domain Eukaryota; kingdom Viridiplantae; phylum Streptophyta; class Magnoliopsida; order Poales; family Poaceae; genus Olyra; species Olyra latifolia. The sequence goes on along the minus strand of CM070524.1, from coordinate 18,232,930 downwards.
AGATAGTTTAGAGTTTTGAAATGAATAGATATAATGATGAATTACCGATGGTTATTTCTGAGAAGTGACTCCCAGCTTAGTCTGGTTTGTTTCAGTGATTTAGATTAGATATGATGAACTAGTTGTCTTGCGAGTTGGAACATTTGATTTAATATACTGGTCATGAAGGAGAAGAAAAGGTCGATGTTTGCTATATTATATGTCTAGACTCGAGAGAGATTTGCAAGATGCTGTAGAATCCAAGTGGTGTTTAACTGTATGAAACATAAGCACATTGTGTGCTTAGTTTGATTTTGTTAGTGTATAACTCTGAAACCACATATTTGGTTGATCCTATGATCTTTATGGATGCTTTAGCAATCAATTTTGTTAGTATATAACTCGGAAACCACATATTTGGTTGATGCTATGATCTTTGTGGATGCTTTAGTTATAACTAAACCAACGATTTATAACAACATCAAGTTGCTGCCTGGTGCATATCATAAATCCTTGCATTAATATGTGAAATGTGAAAAGAATGTTTCTACTATCACCTAAATGATGTAGAAAGATGGACGTTTCTTTTTTTACTCTGTTTTGTGTTAGCAAACTGTAAATTCATTAATTCTTTTCATTAATTCTTTTTCTTCCATCTATCCTATAGCTTGATTTCTACATTGTTTACTTATTTGCAGGACTCATGTAATGTTTATGCATATATTTATTATTATGCAGAAAATTGAGTTTCAATCCTGGTGTGAAAATAGAACTTGAAATTACAACTTTAAACATTATGGCTTAGAATCACAAGTATTTCTCCTTTTGTTACCTACTTCCCTTGTGCTATCCTAATTGTGAAGTGTGAACTCATCATTACTATTGCTGAGCCACCACACTAACATGCAAGGATATGTGGTTAGTGTAATCGTTTTTCATATTGTGGTGTAGCAAAAGTCCAAGCAATGAAAATTTTAGTTTAACTTCCTTGTTACAGTATATATAATGTTGTACAAAACTACACATGGATGGTAGTTTTAATACCACTTGAATGAAAAGCAGGATGAAACTTGTGGTGGATTGGTTCACAAGAAAAGGCGATAAATTGAACTCCAGCCTGATATAGTGATATTACAATCTATGAGTAAAAAAGTGCATGAAGTTTTCTTTGGCCTAATATGGGAATATGGAATCTAAACGGGAGCCACAAATAGGAATTTGCCGTAATAGAAAGTAGGTGATGAAGCTTGTTGTATTTACCGAGACATAGCCTAGTGCCCAGAGAAAGGGCAGGGTAACTTCCGTTACATGTATATATGTCTGTATTGTCCGTGTCCACATTGTATTAATTCGCTATCTGAGCTATGCTTTTGGTCCTAACTACACATTTATATTTTGCAGGTGGCTCTTATATACGTTGTATTGATCGCTGTGGTTCTGCAACGACTGCCAATAAGCTTTTCTCAGGTATTGATGCATGCACCTTTTTTACGTGTATGAACTAGGAATGCACACTGTGTAAGTTGTATTTCGTTTATCGACATAATTTCTTGTGTAAAATCAGCATTCAGCGGGCCAGCTGAGGAATCGGAAAAATTCGAACTCTGGTGGAGTAAAGGTTTCAGAAAGTACTGATATAGTTACATTTGCTGATGTGGCTGGCGTAGATGAGGCCAAAGAAGAGTTGGAAGAAATTGTGGTATGGATTTTGCGATGAATGTTACTGGCATATGCAGTGATAATCTGGTCTATTTACTTTTCTGAGGGAAATAAGCTGGTTCTCTCTTATCTTTATGTTCAGGAGTTCCTAAGGAACCCAGAAAGATATATCCGTCTTGGTGCTCGTCCTCCTCGAGGTGTCTTGTTGGTTAGTTCTGCAGTCATTTAAGTAGTAGTGAATTTTGCTTGACCATTGTGCTTGTTACTATAATGTAGTTCTTTATTTACAGGTCGGTCTTCCAGGTACTGGAAAGACACTTCTTGCAAAAGCCGTAGCAGGGGAAGCTGAAGTCCCTTTCATCAGTTGTTCTGCAAGTGAATTTGTGGAACTATATGTAGGCATGGGAGCAGCTCGAGTGCGTGATCTATTTGCTAGGGCCAAAAAGGAGTCACCATCAATTATTTTTATTGATGAGGTAACCTACCATTTGAGTATATAATCTGGTTTTCTGTACTTAAATGCATTCTAACCCTTTCTGTTTGTCTTCTCTTTATAGATTGATGCCGTGGCAAAAAGCCGTGATGGCAGATACCGCATCGTCAGTAACGATGAACGTGAGCAGACACTAAATCAATTGCTCACGGTAGGACATTGTTGATAGTTTCTATGTTGATTCTTTATTATTATTTAGTCCCCTGACTCCCCTCCCAAGTTTTCTCAGTTTAGCTATTGTTAATTTTCTCTGGGTTCTCCTAGGAAATGGATGGGTTTGATACCAACTCAGCTGTCATTGTGCTTGGAGCGACAAACCGAGCAGATGTTTTGGATCCTGCCCTTCGGCGCCCTGGGAGATTTGACCGTGTGGTTATGGTTAGCTTCCGTTCCCAACACAAAACTAATACTGGCTTCTCTGTTGTCAGAGGTCTCATATGTCTAATTGTCTGACAGGTTGAAGCTCCGGATAGGTTTGGACGAGAATCTATTCTCAAAGTTCATGTGAGTAGAAAAGAGCTTCCACTTGGTAAAGATGTAGATCTCAGTGACATTGCTGCAATGACAACTGGTTTTACAGGGTAAGGATTGCTCTCCCACTCATTTTTCTTTACCATGTAGCACCTTCAAATTGACTCGTTGACCTTTTTTTATACCCTATACAGGGCAGACCTTGCAAATCTAGTAAATGAAGCTGCTTTGTTGGCTGGGCGATCAAATAAAGAAATAGTGGAAAAGATCGATTTTATCCTTGCGGTTGAGCGCTCTATAGCTGTATGTTTGTTCTGTTATCTCATTATGTTCAAGTATTCTATCTTTATTGAAAACCATTGTATATTTGGAAATTTCCAGCCTTAACTATATTATACATCATGTAGCTTCTAATTGTTTCTTTATTTTTATCTTGTTCTTCTTAATTATGCTATGCATAGGGGTTTACAAGATAAAGTATAATTTTCCAACTTGTACAAGATAGATATATCTAGAGACCACCATCTGTAGAACCGTCCTTTACTGTATTTTTAATTTTTGCTGCAAAGGGCACTTAAGAATGACATGGATAAAACGATTAAGGGCCCCTTCTCTTCAGCTTATTTGCCTACTTATTTGTCACTTCAAGAATTTTTCGAGATAGTCTTGAGAGCCGGTTGGCCTCCAATTTTGGGGTTTAGAGAGCTTATAGACACGCCTACGAGATTAAAAAAAAAACCGACTCAAAAAGTAATAAAAAAATGAGATAAGTTAAATAAGACACGAGATAAGTAGGGTAAGCTGACTTATCCTACTTATCTCGTGTCTTATTTGACTTATCTCACTTTTTTTATTACTTTTTGAGTCGGTTTTTTTTTATCTCGTAGGCTTGTCTATAAGCTCTCTAAACCCCAAAATTGGAGGCCAACCGGCTCTTGAGGCTATCTCAAAAAATTCTCGAAGTGACGAGATTACACGAGATAAGTAGATAAGAAAAGCTGAAAAGAACCCACCCTAAACTTGCGATTAGAAGTTATTATTATATATCCGTGCTGCACTCATTATTGTATGGGCAATCAAGCTTGCCGTGCAATTTTTTTTATCTGTTCATGCTTAACTTCCATGTGGTGAATTTATACCTATTCCAATCCATGCTGGTAACGTGATAGTATTTTTTATCTTTTTGGAGCATGGATTACTTGTGAGTTTCTGGTGATTGATTCTAGGGATATCCTTTATTTGGTAATGGGTTAATTGGTCCAATAACTTTGTAGTCCACCGACCACCAGTGTGTATAAGCACTATGCTGCCTTCCATATATTTTTCTAGGAACAGTCTATTAATTCGGCCCTCAGGGCATGATGCTTTTGTTGATCCTTGCCCTATTTTAATATTGCTGTGAAAGATGTATATTCCAGGCTTCCAGTTGTTAGTTATATTATTCCACGCTGTTGTCCCGGAAGCTAACTGTGAAGTTTATTTTGTTAGGGCATAGAGAAAAAACATGCAAAGCTGAAGGGTAGTGAAAAGGCTGTTGTTGCACGGCATGAAGTTGGTCATGCAGTTGTGGGAACTGCCGTAGCAAATCTGTTGCTAGGACAGCCACGTGTGGAGGTTTGAACTCAAGCAACTATTGATAGAACAGTTTAAGAAAAGTTTTAAATTGGACTTGTTTTTTCATTGCTTTTTTTTTTTCAGAAATTGAGTATATTGCCAAGATCAGGAGGTGCATTAGGCTTCACATACACCCCTCCCACAACAGAAGACAGATATTTGCTCTTTGTTGATGAGCTGCGTGGTCGTCTAGTAACACTTCTCGGTGGGCGTGCTGCAGAGGAAGTAGTTCTAGCGGGACGAGTTTCTACTGGGGCACTTGATGACATAAGGCGTGCAACTGACATGGCTTACAAAGCTGTAGCAGAGTACGGTCTTAATCAGCGCATTGGTCCAATATCACTAGCTACATTGTCAAATGGTGGGCTAGATGACTCTGGAGGCTCACCATGGGGAAGGGATCAGGTCTGTCTCAAAATTTTCACATGCCTGTTGATCAAAAATTCAAATAGTAAGGTACCATCTGCAAGTACTGTGCTCAAACTGAAAAACAAATTACAGGGCCATCTGGTCGATCTTGTCCAACGGGAGGTAAAAACACTTCTACAATCAGCTCTTGAAGTAGCTCTTTCAGTTGTCCGTGCTAATCCTAAAGTTTTGGAAGGGCTTGGAGCATACTTAGAAGGTGATTTGCCATATTATTAGGTTACCTCTGTTATTGCAGTTCTCGCTTTAATCATGGGTTTTGCTTCACAAAGATACACTTGAAAGTTGTTTGATGTGCATATGTGTAACTGTTGATTTTCATGCCCCCTTCAGAGAATGAAAAGGTTGAGGGCGAGGAGCTTCAAGAGTGGCTAAAGTCGGTTGTTGCCTCAAAAGAATTAATTGCTTTTATTAGAGGAAAGCAAGAGCACGTTCTTCAGCTCGAAGCAGGCTCCTAGCACGAGTATACCTTGGACTCATAGAATTAATTAATTTAACAAACCTAGCTTCAACCGCTAAAACTCTCTAAATCTTGAGGGATGCAATGAAAAATCTACACACCGAAGTGATGCTGTATATATCTACGGCTCTGGACTGCTGATTACAAGAATTCCAGATATGATTCATATCAAGTTGTAACCTCAAGCTCTTCACTTTGTTCTTTGCCCTATAATGTTGTTTATAGATTAGGTATTTAGGTGGGTGGTGCACATGTGAAAGGATTTTTTTCCGATATTCTCTCTCTCTATATCCACCCTATTGTAAGTTTTTTCCCATTATCATCTTAGCAAATGTCAATAGGAAGAATTCATATACGGACGATGGTTCTTGCCTTAAGAGTCTCCTTTCAATATACTTCAGTTTCTGTCTGCATTATTTGGCTGAATTGCCTGCTGAGGTTGTTATTTTGCTGGGCTTACTCTTCACTTTTCAACATTTGGAGAATGTAGCATCGTGAAATGTTATTCGAAGAAGTGATTTCTGAACCATGAGTTCGGTTCTGAAGTAAGTGGGGTTTATCAGAGGTTTGTGATTTCTGAACCATGAGTTCGGTTCTGAAGTAAGTGGGGTTTATCAGAGGTTTTTTGGTAGGAAATTCCCCCTCATGTTTTTATTAATATTATAGAACCATAAAATTGACAGAATTTGAAAAACCTTACCGAGACAACATTTCACAGGGAAAAGAGGAATTTTTTTTGAGACAGCATTTCACAGGAAAAAGAGAATTTTTTTAGGCGAAATATATGGTGCAAACCACTGTTTTGGTGTAAACCCATGAAAACCATATCTAAAAGTTTTGTAAATTTGTGAAAAAAATACTGGAGATAGAGATAGTCATAAACAATATTATCACCAAATCTTAAGATTAAACTCAACTTCGTTTGAGAGATAAAAAAAGACAAATTTTGAACAAACAGTGACATGAAACTGTTTATTCAAAATTTGTCATTTTTATAACTCTCAAACGAAGTTGAATTTGGTCTTGAGATTTGGTGATAATATAGTTCATGTCAAGACCTATCTCCAGTAATTTTTTCAAGAATTTACAAAACTTTTAGATATGGTTTTCACGGATTTATACTAAAACAGTGGTTTGCACCATATATTTCGTCTTTTTTTAAGCTTTTTGCTAGATTATTGTTCTAGGATTTGCCTCTGTAAAACATTACTACTTCTCAGAGTACAGGTAACTGGGTAAGTTGTAAAAAAGTTCATGGTTTCATTGCCATTGCCTTGTTATTTGCTGTTAAAAAGTTATTATGGATTATAATCTGGAAAGTTGCATATATTCGTTAGGTGGCTTGGAGAGACCCAAAAAATTGTTAAAATTTGATGAGAATTTTGAGAAAAAAGCTAAAATCTTTTTTTAAAGAGTTACAAAATGCCAAAGCACATCTAGTGTAGATTTTAATGTTAATTTAAACTGAGGACAAAGCCATATACCCTATATCAGGGATTTAATAGCCGGATCACCAATAATTGGAAATTGGCAGAATTTGGTTGGTAAATTTAAATTAAAAAAATCAACCGAAAAATCGGTCAAAATCATCCAAAAAAAATATTGGCCGGTTATTATATTGACAAAAATACAAATCAGATATTTTGGATCCGATTTGAATCTCTAGTGGGGAGGGGAGATACGGCCGGCCGATGATCAGACCCTTTCCCTACATAACGTTGATCATTATAACACCAATCAGTTCTTATTGTTACGATCAAATACACTAACACTTAGTTGGCAGGTACACCCTGTCCCTTACAGGACATAGAGCTATAATCGCAGCGGTTGAGGCGAAACAGTCGTACATAGACAGGTGCTACAATACAATGGCCAGATACTTCCAAGAGAGTGCAGGCCTGCGGCACGACGGGATCCAGCGACGGCATCTGGCTTCTACTCTGTTTTGGCCTTGGCGAAGTTCTGAAGCGCGAAGGCCATGGCGAGCAGCAGCACCGGCACGGCGACCTGCATCAGCGTGATCCAGACGCCTGGGCCCTCGCCTCGGGTGAGCGCCGCCTCAGCCTCGCTGGGGATGCCGGCGTACGCGACCTTGGCCGGGATGGTGGCGGCGTCCACCTCGCCGATGCAGTACTCCGGCATCAGCTCCTTGGCGGAGTCCGTGTGGCCGATGTCGTCGAAGTCGGCCGTCGCGTCCTTGCCTGCGCAGGATCACGCAGCGGCGGCGGCAAGGCAACACGTCGATCACTCCCACGCTGACGAAACCGATTCGTGAAAGTACGCGGAAGACGAAAGAAAGGTGAAGAGGAGAGCTCACCGGTGCAGGCCAGCAGGACCTCGTCGCCGCCGGGGTGCTCCTCCATGAACGGCGTCACGTCGTACACCTGAAGCGACGCCGGTAAGTCAAACAGGAAAACATGGACAAATCATAGGAGAGGAGAAGCCAGGATGTAACCTTGCCGGAGATGATGACCCAGCAATCCTTCCGGTCGTTGTGCTTCCGCACCTCCTCAAACGAGTACACCTTCACTCCCGCCATTGCGACCGGCCTTCCCCCCTTCCAAGATTCAGGCGAACGCCTGAAGAAACCCGGATCAAACCGAAACGAATCAAGAAACTCAAGCAACGATTTTTTGCGAGAGAGAGTGAGACTGAGAGTACACTTATATGTCGCGTCTCGCGCGTCTTGGACACCGCGGGCCGAGAGATCGAGCTTTCTGCTCGAGCTATCCCACAGTTTTGCTGCTCATCCCGTGTGCTGTCCTGCATCCGCCGCTGCATGCTGACTTAATATATAGACCAATCAACGATGGATGCATTGCAGTCTTGTCACGTGTGTGGCGTTTGGTGCTGACCTTCCACCATGACAAGTCTAAAATTCTGAATTCCTGATGCGAGACTCACATGTCGAGACGTTTGGGACCTTGGGTAGGCAGCTGCTGCTGCCGGGACAAACCATCGAAAAGTTGCTGCAACTTGGGTGGAAAATCACTCGGAGCAAATTCCCGGTTCATCACTGTCTTGCTTTCATCTAACATGGTTAACAAGACAACTGATCGCGTCATATTGTTGCTTTTCACCTGCCGAAAACTAGAAAGAAACTTCCGGTGGTGTCCGTTGCAAGAGAGATCAATCTCGGCTCGAAAAGGGGAAAAAAGAGGAAGACCAAACCGATTGAGCCTAGTAGTCTTCGTCTGGCACAAGGTGTTTTCACGGGCAACCAAAGCAGCTGATCTCAAAGGCAGCGAATGAGGAACCAGAGCACTTTCGAGTTCCGACACGCGACGTGAGCGATGTTAAAGTCTCGTAAACGTGCCACGAGGATCAGCCTTGTCTGGCCCAGTTGGAGGCTGTCACGGTCTGGCCTTTAGGAATTTATTAGTGCAAGTAGTAGGTGTCACCGTGTCAAGGAATGCTTGGGTAAAAGGGCAAGAATGTCCAGGAAATGCACGAGAAATTTTATTAGCTCCTTTTGGCACTGTTTAGGTGTGCAAACCAGGGGCGAGACCGAGACGACAGCTGGTCACACGAACCGGGGGGCGGTGCTTGACCGCGCGGCGCAACGACGCGCGGCGTGGGCATTTGCTGCTGCTCGCTCAGGTGCGTCATGCCTGCTATGAGCATTTTCAGTAGAGCCTATAAAACAGAATCTTCTCTATATTTAAAGTCTTTAGTTCTTTATCAAAATCCCTATCTCAGGCTCTAAATTTAGAGTTTCTCTCTCCTAGCCTCTAAATTTAGAGGCTTTCTATATCAACCTCTATAATTTTTTTTGGATAGAGTATCAGCTAAAGAGGATGAAAATATAGAGAGCAAATAGTGATTTAGAAAGGGTATATAGAGACCCGATTTTAGAGCTTTCGCTGGAGATGCCCTAATGGGCACAATCCTAACCCAACCCAAACCCACCAAAAATCCCAGAAACCCAACCCACCCCAACCCATCTGACTTTTCCACACAAACCAACCCAAACCCACCTCCCTCATATGGGTTCCAACCCATTTCCACCCCATTCTAAACCCATTTCCCTATAGGGGTTCTAATACATTTGCTGAAGTGGAACAGGCTGCAAACTGTTATGAATCAATATGATCAAATGACCGTAAAATAGCAGTTAATTAAGAAGTTAATCTCGTCATTAACTGCCCCATGAACAGGCATCTTTTCATAAGAAAACACATCCTCTTGTACACACCTTTTCATTGTATATATATACAGATCATTAACTGCCCCATGAACAGGCATCTCTCTCAATTCTTACTGTGCTAATAGTGCTTTAACATGTTATCAGCACTACTTTGTGGTATGTTCTCCACTAATCACTATACTAATTACATTATTAAACTCTAATCACAATTAGGCTAGAACGGAGAGAATCCACAACCAGCGAGGGAGAAATGCCACTGTTTGTCCGTGGTGGAGAGCCCCTAGGGCAATCCGCCCCATGCCAATTCCTGCAAATACACCATGGTGGAGGATCTCAAAAGCAACATGGATGGTGATTGTTGCATCTGAGACCCAACCAGAGCCTTTGAGGGCTTCTTTGCACTGTGCAAGGCAATGACGGTCAAGACGAAGGGCTCCTCATCGATATTTCCATCACACACAGAGTAGGAGGATGAGGAGGAGAAGGGGAAGAAGAACCACTCCACCTGCGAGGGTTCCTACGCCATCTTCCCTAGATTACACACTGGATTCACCGGACGACTTTGGCTTCTTCACCGCCACCACCCAAGGTGGCCTCTTCACCATGGCTGCTCGCCGTGGGGCTGTGCCCTTCTACCATGGTGGCGGCAGTGCAGCGGTGCAACCCAGCATGGCGGTGCCTCTGCGCGGGGCGGTGGCACCTAGCAGATAACAATCTCAGCAGTGTCTCGGAGTAGGTCTATCCCACACCATATTCTTTAATATGTGTCTACATTGTTGATTTCATATCTTTATATCTATAGTATGTGAAACATTACCATCAATCAATACATATGCTGATCAAATCATTACTGTCCCACATAATGATATGAGACTAGGGATCATTTAAAATAAGGTCATATAAACAATATGTCACAAACCAAGTCATACTTGATGAACAATGTGAATGGCGTTTATTCATATAACTGATAATATATTATCCAAGAGTATATAAACATAGATGTAATACAATCATCTTACATGACTTCCACTAGGGCATATCACTAACAGTTCCCAAGGGGTCAGTCCGGTCGATCTGCTTGACCGGGCAAGATCTCTGACCGATTCATTCTTCTAGACTAGGCAGGATCTCTGCCCAGATGCTGGGCATGACGCTTGCTCGAGACCCTCATTCCCGGGGTTGGCACCGCAGCTCTGCTCTGGTCGAGGTAGTTACACTTGGAGGATGGATGCTCGGTGAGGCGCCATGTAGCCACGATCCCCACTTCCTTGGAGTCGTTACCCACGATCCAAACGTGGCGTTAACCGATATGCGTGGTTAAAGATCATGTTTATTGTAAATAATGGTGATTATTTATGGTGGTTAATAGTCTCGTACGTTAGCTTCCCTGGAGCTTATATATACCCAATGTTTTTGTAAATAAAAGGGAAAGGCAACATGCTCGCATACGCAGAAACATACACAATACATACACGCTAGAGTAGGGTTATTATCTCATCACTAAGAGGCCCGAACCAAGATAAACACCTTGCCTCGTCTGCTTTATCACACCGTGAATCTACAACATCTCAAAAGCAATACATTAGCAAAAAAGGGTTGTCTTGATCCCTCAATCAAAAAAAAGCTCGGCAGGGAATCCATTTCCCAATCATCAATAGTTGGCACCGTCCGTGAGGATCCGATGAGTTCCTTTGCTGAAGAAATCTTTTGAGATGCCGAACTCTCAATATCTTTGCATGTTTGATGATGTAGAAGCTCATGATGGGTACAATATCGACAAAGATGTGGCAAAGATTGCTGATCTGGATGGTCATACGGAGCAGGAAGAGATTTCTCTTGCAGCTTGGTCGCGTCCGCATCTACTTCGCTCTTATTATGAAGGCAAGGGCTTGGAGTATGTTTCTGAGCCCTTATTGATCGAACCAGTTCCGAGAAATTTCGAAACAGGATACCCCCATGGTCGATGGAGATGATGATGGGCTCTATGACGGTCTAAATATTCTGGATTACATCATGGGGTCCGCCGCTGATGTCCCCGTCACGCTCTGCGGCTCTGTGGTTGCTTAGGACGTCAATATGGCTAACGACGATATCACTCCCGCCAGTGACGCTTCGAAGGATGATCAGCGTCGGGCCGACGATGCTGCTAGAGAACGGTTAGAGGATTTCTTAAACCGTACCGTAGCAGATATGAAAGCCTAGGCCAGATCTAAAAATAAGAACAATCTTCATAGTTTTACAACATTACTTGAGTACTTTTGCACTCAGTTGAGGCAACCAAATCTGATGATTCTTGAAGTTAACTTCATCGATCGCAGGTATAGGTGAATAACTAGATGTAGTACATGGAAGTTGTAACCAACGTTATAAGATCCTTCAGGTGGATTGATTTCCCTTCAGGACACCTCTAAACATCGCCTTGAGAGCTTGTGCCAATCTAAAATAGATTTTCCACATGCTAATTTTGTTGAGTTCTTGAAAAAAAGTTCTTGTATGAAATAAACAGATTCAACAGTGCTTTATACCCCAGCATATCTTTAAAACAAGAATTGTAAATCTATGTACACAAGGAGATAACATAAATCATAATTAAACTATTTCTTTAGAACAAGAAGTGTAAATCTATGTACACTAGGAGATGACAGTTATGTATAAAAGCTAAGGATCAGAGCAATTAAACAAAGAGGTATAAAGCAATTCAACGACTACAGTAATTACAGCAAAACAAAAATGACATGTCAATCTGTGTCTAGCAACCTGATCATGTCATGTCAGATAACTCACTATTTGTGTTGCTACATTGTTGAATTAAACCATAGCACACAACAGACTGTTATCTGATGTCTATATGTAACTCAACCATTACATGCTTTTGGTGACAGCAAGAAAATGAAAATTAAATGAAAGTGCTACAGGCTTTTGCAATATAAATATGATTGTTTGAACAAGATAATGCTCACAATATTTCAATCTAAACTCTGAAGGGCCATCAAATTACCAGAGATCTACACCTACAATCTTCCATAATCAAAAGTAGTGCCATGATTCTTAAATGAACAAATTCTACAAAAACGTCTTCCGGCAATACTTCATTATCTAAATATACTAATACAACAGGTAATTAGCATATCAGTCTATCATCATAGACCACAAACCAAGAATTTAGAGATCAACAAGAATTGAATTAAGAATTTATCCGGTTGAATCAAGAATAACTGAAGGGACGATGCGGTGATAGTTGGTCGGCACCACCATGTGGCCACTCCTGCAGGGTGCGACGTGGTGACTAGAGGGGACTAGAAGAAGAGGAAGAAAAAGAAGAAGGATCTTACACAGAAAGTTTTAAAAAGGACGTACTTTTTTTTTTGCAAGAGTGTACTGGAGAGGAAGTGAAGGAAAAATACGGATCTCAAAGTAAGATTGAATGATCACAAACATATCTAAAACCGTAGCTACACATGGAAAATCCACTCTATACCGGACCACCACTATCTCCGGCGGTGGCAGGGCCGGCGGTATCAACCGTCGTGCCACACGTTCTCGGGCAACGCCGAGCGTACTCGCACACACGCGGCCGTGCCACACGTTGTCAAGCCGAGCTTGGGTCTAGCAAAAACCGACGCATACCGTTCGTGGAAGTGGAGACGAACCGTGCTCTCTCTTTACATAGATCCGTCGTTTGGAGCAGGAGGCGTAAACGGGCGGTGACGCCGGTGCGCGACCGGAGGCAAATTGCACGGGGAAGAGCGCGCATATCGCTAGCTCTGCAGGTGATGTGAAAATCTAGGTGGAAACTGAAAATTTTTTTAAAAAACTAGCACTTCTCAGTTAGGATTTCAGTCGACCGTCCTAGTTAGGGCATGTACAACGCTATTAATTAGGTCGACTCTAACGCTGATGTGGCGGATTAGGAGGGGGTAAAATGAAAAAAAGAGGGAGAGTCGACTCTTGTTGAAGCGCCCGACTCTCGGCCTCGCTCCCGATGTGCAGAAACTCCTCCATCGGGCGTTGTACAAGCAGGAGTCGAGTCTTCACGGTTCCACCGAAATCCATCCAAATACACACATAAATCCTCTTAAATTAACCCCAAATCCTGTCAAATCAACCCAAGTCCTCTCAAATCCACATATAAATCCTCAAATCCACACCCAAATCCACGCGTAAATCCCCCAAATCCACCCCAAATCCAACTCCAATTGTAGCCCCAAACAACCCAAATCCACCCAAGCCTTCAAACCGATCTGTGCCGTCGCCACCAGCATCGAGGACGACGTCGCCGTCGTTGGTGAGAGGTCGCCGGAGCTCGCGCATCGGGCGCCGCTGCTTGCTGTCGAACGCCGTCGTTGCCGCCGCTGTGAGGTTTCCAGACGCCGTCGTTGCCGCCGCCCCGCGGGAGGAGGAGGAGGAGGAGGAGGAGGTCGTCGCCGCCGCCCATGCAGAAGGAGGAGGACGCCGTCGCCGGCCGCATGGGAGGAAGAAGAGGACGGCGCCGCTCTTGTTGCTGTGGCCTGTCTAGGCTGCGCCGCTGCGGTGCTTCTTCTTTTTTTTTTTTTCTGTGACAGAGGAAGTAGTAAATGTGAGGAGGCTGATATTATTAATATGGTTGGGCTCTCCATTGTACTAGTGATGTCTCTTGTGCTTTGATATATGTGTTAAGAGTCTCTACTAGTCTCTCCTTTGTATATGCCCTTATACGATTGAGTAGCGGTAACGCTTCTAGATAACCCCATTAATTAGTGGGCGGTCAATATATTGCCTCGGGCTAAAAAAAATTGGGAAAAGCCCACAGAAAACTATGAGCTCATTGTTAACATCAATAGAAAAATCCTAACTGCGTGACCAATATAAAATAAAAAGCTATAGTCTAGACAAAAGGATTTAATTTGGTGAACCCCTATAAAATATAAAAGTAAAAAAAATTACAAAAAAATACAAAAAATCATAGCCCAGATGTAGCAATACAATTGTATTAAATTGCACATTGGTTCATACTACAATTTTAGGTTTATTGTTGTGCAATTTCGGTGACTGAAATGGAGGACTGTTTTTTAGAAGTTGCAATTTCGGTGACTAAAATCGAGGACTGTTTTTTAGAAGTTGCAGTATAATTATACTAAAATTACAAGTTAATTTATTGACTTGCAATTTCGTGTGATTGAAAGTATAAAAAAAATTTAGTCGATTCACCGGTAGCAATTTCATTTTGTTTATTAAGCTCAACGTCTTCCATGCATGCATGGCTACAAACACACAGGTGATGTGATTAATTAAATCGATAGGCAATTGAAGGCCGGTGAAAGGATCGGGATGTTGCCTAGAGGGGGGTGAATAGGAAATTTACAAATTTAAATCAGAGTTAACTAAAGCGGAAGTAATTTCAGACAGTCTGAAACTCGGACAGTCCGAGTTTGAGCACAGACAGTCCGAACTGAAGCAGAGCAGAAATATAAACTAGGCAAAAGCTGAAACAGAGGATGTAAATGTCATCAATCCTCAACCAAAATAACCTGTAGAAGATGTCAGCACAGCTCTCTATCACTCAAGCACAATCAAGTTTAAACCAACTTAGATCTAGCTTGAAGAAACAACAAAGAGAGATGGAGAGAGATGAAACCGTCGGATTTTTTCCGAAGTTCAGATCCTTGAGGGGATCCTACTCTCCGTTGAGGAGGACTCAGTCACACTTGAGTCCCAGGTTGCAATCAACCCTAACCTCCCGGCGTTGCACCAAGCACTCACCGGCTTCACTCCTTGATTCCTTTCCTTGCGTAGGTGGAATCGAACCTTCACAGACTCCGGAGGCTCACCACACCAGGATTGGGAGCTCCCCGGTGACTCCTAGCCGTCTAGGAGTCCTCAACCTCCAAGAGTAATAGATCCATCGAGAAAACACACGAGGAGGTGGCCCTAGTGCTCACAAGATCAAATCTAGCTTAAACCAAGCACTCAAATCAGCTTCTCAACCCTAGAGAGGCTCAAATCGAACAAATCGAAAGGGAGGAAGCTTGGAAAGCTCAAGAACAAGGAGCAGCAGTGTTTTCTCTTTCTTTCCAACGGGCAAACGGTGTTAGGAGGTGAGGGATGAGTATTTATAGGCCCCCAAGAAATGGCCGTTTGACTGTGTATAGACAGTCTGGACTGTCCGAGGTTTAGGGTCGGACTGTCCGGGGTCTTTGAGTTGAAGAACCTTGGTCAATGGTCAAAAATTGCTTTTTTTAGACTATGGGGTGAAGTTTGGAAGTCCCACGAAGCAGATAGGGTCGGACAATCCGAGTTCATGGGTCGGACTGTCCGAATAAATATTTTTCGAACAATGAGCCAGAAAGCGAACAGTCGGTCTGTCGAAAATTTCGGACGATCAACACAAGATACTGATCTGTCCGAATAAATATTTTTTAACAACAAGCCTTGCAAGAGATCGACCTGCTCGTCGAGGACCCGACAGTCAACATCGTAGGATCTGTCAGACCCTCAAGAAAGATTTTCAAGGAATTTCAGTGGAATTTGACTTGGATGATCTGAATTTCAAACTAAGATTTTTCTAGTGAGCACTTGAGATACCTAAAGATATTTTCTCGGTTTATCCCTCTTAATAGTACGGCGGTCCTTAAGAATTCAAGATAAATGAAAATTACAATTTGTCGTTACCGACTCCATCTTGCTTCAAGATTCTTGAGGGATCCACACTCTTCCAAATTTTCATCAACCAATTCTTTAATCTGTGTTTATACTCAATGGAGCTCATTAGTTCTTTAATTACTTGTCATTAATCACCAAAATCTTTAAAGGGCCTAGATGCACTTTCAGCCGGAATCATGTCGGTGATGAAGATAATTAAGCATGCTTGCATTCTTTTTTTTTTGAGAAAATTAAGCATGCAAGCATTCGGTCAGAAATCAGCATGTATTAGCTAACTAAGCAGCTAAACAACATGTACTAGCTAACACTATAGTGAGTTTGAAGCAGCTGAAGATCAGCTGGCATGCATGTGTGTACTTGTACTACTACGTTTTTGGTCGTCAGATCTGGAGGTGATGCATCGAACAAGGAAGCTAGATTCGAGACATGTACTCTCTTATGCTGCAGCTTTGCACGCAGAATTGAGCTAAAGCTATCTGGATAAGTGAACCAGGATCGACTGAAATGTTGAGAAAAAATAGTCGACTGACTGTCAGCAAAACTGTATATTTCAACCCAAAAGTAAAAAACCTCTTCTTTAAACCTAAATTTATGATGTATCAAAGTTCTTCTCTTGAATCTCAGGTGGAATTAAAAGTTCTAACTTCTCAAGGCCCATATGACAGTGCTATTGTTTGGACATAGCCAACAATTACTGAATCTTTGGTCTTGTTAAACAAATGAAAACTTCACTAGTCTCACCTAAACACAACGGCCTCGGACGTTGACCCAACCTGCAACACTGCTCTTTACTACAACCTTACCAGTTACAGTAACATTGTTTCAGCAGTTAATAACTTTTGCCGGCCCAAAACGTAGGACTTTCGAATTAAACCTTTTGGACGAAGCCAAACTAAAAGACCAAGAGATGTACTATTCAAGCATGGGACGCGATAGGCTAGCTAGCATATTTTGGACTAATGTGTCACACCTCATGAGTATTCGGACCATGCAGTACTAATCCAAGAGGTTGTTGGTACAGTACTCTCTATGCTACAACAGGCATATATCTTGTTATCCTTGAAAAGGTACTCGCTACATTTCGTCTACCTCAATACATGTACGGTGTAAGTAGTACACAGCCGAAATCATCAGCACTCTGGAGGTTCTCCTGGACAAACACTAGGCGCCTAGGCTCATCTCTCCTCTGAAAAGTGAAAACACACGCATATCCAGCGTCTCAACACCGAAGGATCACCTGAAAAATGGGCCGACTTCTTACAGACAGAGGCGTGACAGTAACAACTTCAACAGTATGCGAAAAGATCATATTTGGCATCCGTGGAACGCCCAATTCTCTAGCTTCCAGGTATGAACTTCATGCAGATTGGTGGCTTAACCTTAGCAAGAGACAACAAGGAAGAAGGGAACGTCCATATGCCATCTCCACAGATAAAACCGGATGCAACTGCAGGCACCAGTAGCGTAGCCTCTTTGCTGTTGATCTTGTGCCAGGCAAAGACTATCAAGCTTCCCACACACATATCAATGGCAAAGTTTGCACCAACAAGGAATGGCACAGCCATCGCCATCGGCAGTGGCACATATTTTCTGTACTTATGTGGCAAGAAGTCCCTTAGAAGGTTGATGAGCACAGAAAATGCAAAGAAACCAGCAGACAGCTCAAGGCAATGCTTTGGTAGTGCCGAGAAGCCCTCGACACCGAGAATGGCCATGTTTCGGAATATCAGCGCATACGGAGCCTTCCAGTATCCATCTGGGTTCCCGATATCAAATGCTTTGTAGAATAGCAAGAACGTGAGCGGTGCGATGATGCAGCCCATGGCTGTTCCAACGACCTGCCCAACAAGCATGGATCTCGGTGAAGTCAACGTCAGGTGAGCCGTCTTGAAGTCATGCATCAGGTCAGCAGAGACTTGCACTAGCTGTTTCACTATCCCACAACCAACAAGACCAGAAATGACACCACTGTCCTTTCCTCCCCAAGCTGCAAAGATGAAGAGAGCAATCTTGCCATAATTGTAGCTCATGTTTATGTCAGTGAGACCAGTTCCATAGGCATTGGAGAACCCCAGCACGGGAGCAAGTATGTAGGCTACAACGACATAGTACCATTTCACCTGCCGGAACATCATTGGTATGACAATTATCGCAATGATGCTTAATAAGACATATCCGGCATATGCTAGCCAGTTTGGAATGTAGTCCCTGTTAAAAGCCTTATCACGCTGCATATCATCAACTGCAATTGTATCCTCATTTGTCACTGCAATTCACTCCCCATTGGTCAAGTTTCAGTAATTAAAGGTGGAGGAATGTGGAACAAGTTGATTTTGTAGTGAACATTTACCTCTCTCAACATGCTTACTGTTGGATCGTTCGTGCAAACTCTTAGCAGTGATACCTGTGACTTTGATGAAGTGGTAGAGACCATCTCCCATGATCAAAGCCACACATATGAAGGACTGCACAAGGAGCAGATTAAACATGTGTGTCAAGGATGGAATGTTGCAAAAACTGGTTTGAAAGGTATGGGAAAATTAGCAAATAGACCTTGTAACCAAACAAGCTTGTCATGCTGCTTTCTGGTACATTTGTAGGGTACCAATTACCCTTTTGCCTGCTGATGAGTGGCCACATTATTCCCCAGGAAAGTATCGCGCCAGAGAGGGTGGAGAGGTTTACAAGGTGTGAGCATATCATCCCCGCACCAACATATGCGAGGCTAAAATCGAAGAAGAACCTGGCAGCCGAAAAACTTAAGAACATTAGGAGGATTTGGCATGCCTGCCAAATAAGCATGAAGTAGTATTAAACACAATGAGCAACTCATAGTGGGTACGTTTGTTTCCAAGCATTTAGACCAAAAGTAGGGAACTGAAGAAACCCACAACCCTCGCCACCTGTGTAGAACCACTGGAAGAAGCTCCAGAGAAGGCTGATCCCAAAGCACTTCAGAAATCCACAGACTTGCTTCCTGACATTTAAGGGGAAATTGATAATTTAGGCAATTAATCCATCATGTATCGGATTTGGCTAGATTACGATGATGTGGAAAGCATAAGTGAAATCAGGTTTGTACTTTGCATTCGTTTCTCCTTGAGGGGTATGGAACCCATTTATGAGGACAGCAGTAGCAGTCCCACTTGGATAAGTTAATTTATAATCTATGACCAAAGCCTGAAAATTCCATGCAAATCATCAGGTGGGATAGATAATAAGACAAGCAAAAGGAAATGGGTTTCTATATATATTTCTTCAAACCTGTAAAACATATCTGCTGTAGCCTGAAGAAGTGTAACTTGCATTAATGGTATTCATGTGTGGCTGTCTCATTCAGCCCATGGGCTTCTATTTTATCCAAATTTACTTCATGTTGTCACTATAGTCAATTTGATGGTAAAGGAAATGTGAGATGGCATTGTACATTAGTACATAGAACTTCTATGTAATAGAACCCCCAATTGACCCATGCCACATCAGTTGAGACACATCCTCATTACTTGTAACTACTATTTTGGCTAAAAGCTGCAACATAAAACAAATGCAGAGACCCAAGAAAGTAAACATAAAGTGGCGAACTACAGTACAACAAACTACGAATTCGTGGACCTTCCATGAGCAGTTAGTCTTGAATAAACATATAGCCTAATAAGTTTGGCAGGAAACTTAAATTAAAAATGACTTGCCTAGGGCAGGCAAGAAATTTTGCATTTTACGATGGCATGTCACGGTAGGGCATCATTATATATCGATTACAGATATACTTCCTATTATCTCTTGTATCCATATTCTGGTATCCAACAAATTAGCACTTTAGCAGGTGTAAAACCTTATGAAAGACACAATATCCACAGATTAAAGTGTTTAAAATCAGCACGAAAGTAACTAATCAAAAATAAAATTGAGCATATACTACAGACTTCACAGTCAAGAGTCAACAACTGAACTATCTTTACAAAAAGCAGAAAGAAGTTAATGAGTATAATATTAGGAATTCTGCTTGATGACATAAACCTGACCAAGGTAAGACTCCAACTCTAAACTACATGGCATTGTAACGCTCTAATTCCAAAAGTTTCATAAGGTTTGACTATATAGTAGGAACACGAAAAAAGTCCTGAATTTGTAGGGATTGAGCTAATCTGTTGAGTGATTTGAGCAAAACAGGCACCTTTCTGAGCGGAAGCAAGTTGAGGAGCCCCACGAAGCTAATACTGAGGAGGAATCCGGTCATCCACCCGACGCCGGGCTCCTTGTAGCTCCCCGGCGCATTCCCCGGCGTGCTCATCCCGGCCAGCTCGTACGTCCTCTTGTTCAGAGCCAGCAACGACGACCCGAACCCACCTACGCGCACGATATCCCCATTTTATATGCAGCAAGCATCCCATGGACCGGTTAAGAAACTCAGAACGCGGGCGGGGGGTGGACGTGGGTGCGCACCGCCGAATCCCATGGTGTAGCAGGCGACGGCGCAGGTCTGGACGACGGTGTTCTCCTGGCGGGTGAAGGGGCGGGGCGAGGAGGCCGCGGGGAGGCGGCCGAGCGCGCGCGTCCAGCCCCGGAGCGCGAGGAAGGCGAGCAGCGCCGCGGAGACGTTGAGCGTGGGTATGATGCCCGTGGTGAGCGCCAGCTTGAGGATTATAACGGTGTAGACGAAGCCGATGAGCAGCGCCGCCACCAGGCCCCGGGCCGTCACCTGCTCACGCCACGGCGGCACGCGCTCCTCCTCCTCCTGCTCGCGTGCAGCCGCGGCGCCCGGCTCCGGCGTCTCCTCGTCGCAGCCGTCGCACTTCTCTATCTCGGGCCCTGCGCCGCGCGCGGGAGCGACTTCCATGGAGACGAAGGTGACGGCGCCGCGCCAGGCTAGAAGCCAAGCTGCGGCATCTCCCTCTCTACAGCGAGAATAGTAGGGGTTGAGCAAACCAAGAAGCCTCATCGGGTCATCATTTCAGGAGCCAGGCCACTGACGCAACCACAGCAGCAAGCCACCAACGTGCCATTGCCATGCCACCTCTAGAATCTACTTTTGCTCCAATAAAAACCAATGGAGCATAGGGTGTGTTTGGTTTGTAGCCCTGAGTGGCCATGTCAATACATTGATCATGGCCAATCCAGGGCATGATCTTTGGTTGGTTAAAATTGAGGTGTTTGATTCGTAGCCTTCAAAAGTTGACTCATAAAAAAAATTTAAATTTAAAAAAATTTTAAAATGGATTGTTTATGATTTTAGATGAATTATAAAATTTGTTTCATGCAATTTAGACACTATATAAAATATATACAAAAATGAGAAGTTTAATTGCCAAAAAAGAAAAACCTACTAACTAGTTCGGACAGCTAACTAGCTGGTGGGGTCCTCTGGCGACCACCACCACTGCCGCGTCGTGGCGGCACATGTAGCATGGGCAAAAAATCGCCACCACGCCCACGCGCGCGAGGCTATGTAAAAAATTTGGCTTGCCAAATTTTTTCGTTGGTGAGCCAATCTCCGGCTACAAACCAAAGCCAAATTTTTTCGTTGGTGAGCCAATCTCCGGCTACAAACCAAATGCTGGCCAAATAGCAAAGGCACGACCAAAATTTGGTAAGGCAATCGAGGGCTACGAACCAAACACACCCATAGTACCCCAGTTTGGAAAATTACATTCATACCATTATAAAGTCGCTTTATTGCAGAAATACCATTGCTATTTCAATAATACCTACTATGCCATTACGAAGTTCATTTTAACTCAAATATGCCACTATGAGTCAAGTCAAAACTTTATCAAATTTTTTGTAACCAAAATACCCTCCCTTTCATCTTCCTCACCATTCCCTCCAATCTCCCTCATTTTCCTCACCGCCAGCCGCATCCTACCTCACCGAAGCTTGCTCTCTCGCCTAGCCGCACGCCTTTACGCCCATGTGCGCCGCCTCCTCTGTTCGTCATGCCGCCATGGCAAGATGCCGCCATCGCTCCGCTTCTCCACCGCCTCACCGGCCCCACCTGCGTTGCCGCCAGCACGCTCGTGTCGCTTCGCTTTGCGTCTTTGCTCGCCGGCGGTGCTCGCCGCGCCGTCTACACCGCCATGCACCTTGCGCGCCCATCTCCCCACCCCACCCGGATTCCGCGGGCCCATGTCGTCTCCAAGATGCGCCACCCGCCTCTCTGCGGCGTCCGCATCGCCCGACCTCCGTCTTTGCCCGACCTGGTGGCGCTTAAGTGCGTCTCTTGCCGACCCGCGTCGTCTGGTCCTGCGTCGACCGCCCGGTTGTGTGGGGCACCAGCCGCTAGTCTTCGCCTCACGTCCTCGACCATTGCGCCGCTTAGCCTAGCCACGCCGGGCGCTTCCACCCGCCTTATCGCCGCGACATTGTGTGTCGCTGGCTCATTGTCGCTTGGCCTAGCCGTGGCCTTACCGCCCTAGCACCAACCGCCCCGTCACCACCGTGCCGCCTTGGCGCTGACGCCAACACCGGTCTGCCCCAGCACCACATGACGGAGCTCGGGGAGGGCCGTCGGCGTGGTTCGAGGATGGCTCGGGGAGCGACGGCCGGTGGCGGAGCTCGGGCAAGGACAGGCCGCCGGTGAGTTGAGGGAGAAGAAGAGAGTTGAGGAAGAAGAAAGTGACATTTTCAACATAATTATGAAGTGGTCAAAGGGGTAATAAGGTCCACAATGGTATATTTGAGCTAAAACGAACTTCGTAATGACATAGCAGGTATTATTGAAATAGTAATGGTATTTCTGCGATAAAGTAACTTTATAATGGCATGAATATAATTTTCCCCTTCTCCAAACCAGGCCACGCCATTTTGTAAAGTTTGCTCCTTGTGGCCACGGCCACCACGTTTCCTGTTCGGCATTTCCAGCCAGCGGAGCCTCACAAATTTATCTTTGTTGCCTAGGGGTGGTGCTGCTGCTGAGGCTGTGTTAGTGCCGGACTTGTGTCATCTATGATTCTTCTGGTGACAAAAGAATTGATGATTGACCGAGATTGTGGTGATCATCAACAGAAGAACCACAAATAAGAGATAACAAGCTTAGATAGTTTAAACATAATGAAATTTTTTGCTTAACAGATGCAAATTTTTTGCTCGGACAGTTGCGCAGATCGCGCCCTAACAGCTGATAAGCTTGCCTAGAGTGGATGGCCTCACAACCCTTCATGCTCCCTCTGCACCAGTAGCCCAGAAACCATCTGTCACATTGCTTTGTTCTGCCCTTTCGCGCGTCAAACTTGGAAGTCGTCATGCGTAGGAGCTGCCAGATCTTCACGTACTTTCAAAGATTGGTGGCAAGACCTTGCCAGTCGGCTAACTCCGAAGCCGGAGCGACATGTCTTCAATGTGTTGATGATCTTCGTCATATGGAATTTGTGGAACGAGCACAACCGGAGGAAAATAGTACAGTCCTTAAGGAGTGTGTCTTTGATCCAGAGTGTCATCCTGGACTTCGAGGCCGCGCATTGTGAGTAATCCTGTTTGTGTGTGGCACAGCCAGTTGTGGCTGTTCGTTTTGTTTCTCACCCTCCATAGGCATGAGCCTTAGTTTGGTCAAGAAACTTTTGTAATTCTAACTCTCTTTAATGTATTGGCGGAGCTCCTACCGCTCAAAAAAAATTATGTTGCTAATAACAATGTCAAACGTAAAACCTCATATACGATCATAACAATGTAATAGCTAAAAACTCCTAATGTACATTTTTTTTATTTCATGAAACTTAAAACATGTCACAAAAAAAGTATCGCATTATTATCTTCATCAAACCAAACAATTTTCAAGTTATAAAACGTAAAAGCGCATACTACATCTTACCCCAGTTCGATAGATACCCACAAGATTAAAAATATAAGTTCACAACAAAACAATGGATCATCACTACTTGTACTTAACAGCAGCGTGCTCACCCCTCCTTCAAAACACAAACATGGTTTGGCTCATACACAATTACATACCAAGCCAGCTCCAGAAAGCTCGACTTCTGGAAGTACGCTGAAAACAGCTAGAATGCTTCAACAAAGTCTTCAATAGAGCAAATTTAATGTATGATCAATCACCATTAGCTTTTCCGACCTTTTTTTTCTGTTCAAATTCTCCATCCATGAACCATTTGATTCTCTAGCTTCCAGGTGTGAACTTCATGCAGATTGGTGGCTTAATCTTGGCAAGGGCAAGCAGGGAAGAAGGAAACGTCCAAATGCCATCCCCACAGATAAAACCGGATGCAATTGCAGGCACCATGAAGACAGCCTCCTTCTTGTTTATCTTGTGCCAGAGAAATACCACTAAACTCCCAACACACATATCGATAGCAAAGCTTGCACCAACCAGGAATGGCACAGCCATTGCCATTGGCAGAGGCACGTACTTCCTGTACTTACAGGGCAATACATCCCTTGCGACATTGGAGAGCACTGCAAATGCGAAAAATCCAGCGGAGATTGAAAGGCAGTGCTTCGGCAGCGCTGAGAAGCCCTCTACACCAAGTATTGCCATATTACGGTATATCAGTGCATATGGTGCCTTCCAGTAACCATTCGGGTTACCAATATCAAATGCCTTGTAGAAGAGCAAGAACGTGAGGGGTGAGATGATGCAGCCCATCGCTGTCCCAACAGCTTGTCCCACAAGCATGGATCTTGGTGATGTCAAAGTGAGATGACCCGTCTTGAAATCATGCATCAAATCAGCGGAGATGAGCACTAGCTGCTTCACCAGAGTACCACCAACAAGGCCGGCAATGACACCGTTGTCCTTGCCAGCCCAAGCCGCAAAGATGAAGAGAGCAATCTTGCCGTAGTTGTAGCCCATGTTGATGTCAGTGAGCCCTGTTCCATAGGAATTGGAGAACCCAAGAATAGGGGCTAGGGCATAGGCTATAATTACATAGTACCACTTCACCTGTCGGAACATCATCGGTATGGTAACCACTGCAATGATGCTTAGGAAGATGTATCCAGTGTAAGCTACCCAAGCAGGGACATAGTCCTTCTTGAAGACCTCATCACGCTGCACATCGTCACATGTGACCGTATTGTCCTCAACTGCCACTGCAGTTCATTCTTTCAGCATCAGAAAAAGTTAATGCTTAAGTAATTTATTTTAAGGAAGGAGAGTTATCAGCCTGGTGCATTAAGCTAAATCCTATTCTATTAAGAGCAAATAACAGCACATAGTACACGATTAGACGAGTGATGGAAGGTCAAAAAGGCATGCACTAGAGTTTGCTGTATTTATCTTTCCTCACCTCTATTGTTAAAACGTTTGCGATTAAATCGTTCATGTAGGCTCTTAGCAGTGACACCGACGACTTTAATGAAGTGGTAGAGGCCATCCCCCATGATCAGAGCTATACATATGAAGGACTGCAAGATCAACATTCAACAATTGACATTTAGTGACGTAAACTCTGTATCTACTGCCTGTTATGTATTTGATTTCCAGAGACAAAAGAAGGGTCAACTACAAGAGAGACCTTGTAACCGTATAAGCTTGTCATGCTGCTTTCTGGTATATTAGCAGGATACCAGTCTCCCTTGTGTTTGCTGATGAGTGGCCACATTATTCCCCATGAAATGATTGCACCAAGGAGGGTGGAGAGGTTCACAAGGTGTGAGCAAATCATCCCCGCACCAACGTATGTGAGACTAAAGTCAAAGAAGAATCTGACAAACAAGGAAACTGAGAGTTAAGAATATATTACACTACAAATTATGGAGATCTACAACGAACAATTAGCAAACCAATAGGATTACGTCTGTTTCCAAGCCTTCAGACCAAAAGTAGGGAACTGAACAAATCCGCAAACATCGCCTCCAGTGTAGAACCACTGGAAGAAGCTCCACAAAAAGCTGATACCAAAGTATTTTAGAAACCCTCGGACTTGCATCCTGTCATGGAAGGCGTTCACGAGTTTATTATACATTGTGTTGGTTAGAGTGACTCAATGACAGTGTAATGCACATAGCTGAGGTGGCAGTGTCCATACTTTGCATTCTTGTCTCCCTGAGAGGTATGGAACCCGTTTATAAGAACAGCAGTTGCAGTCCCACTTGGGTAAGTTAATTTGTAGTCAATGACCAAAGCCTGAAAATATTAAGTACAATAATTTAGTGGCAAACATAAATAAAAACCACACATGATTTTCCAATGCACAATGCATATATTCTTCCCCCAATTTGTATGAACATATTCTATTAAGATTAGATCACTGGACCATTTTGGGTGTGGAAAATTTGTGGTATTCTATTGTCAGATGATAAATTTGGAATTTTCTGTAGTGTATGTCACATGTGACCAAACGGTAAACAGAACCCAGTGTACAGCTTGAAAAGCAGGAAGGGGAACCGATGCCTGCTCAAAACCTAGTGGCGGTGCTCACCGGCGGCGGATATAACGCGAGGGAGAGGAACCGGACCCCGCAGCGGCGGCTGTTCGCCGGCTGTGCTCTCCTTAGAGTACTGACACGTAATCATCAATGGAGCTCGCTTCGGCGCGGTTTCTATGGCCAGCGACAACGACGCTGCCGCCATGGACCGCGGAGGTGCGGACTGCGGAGGCGAGAGGGAGCTCTAGGTCCTATGCCGCCTCCGGAGGCCATGGCGATAAGGCGGGGCACTGCGTGCAGGAGGCCATGCTGTCGAGGACGGCGGCGAGGCGAGGTAGGTTTCGCCTCCTCCGCGTGTAAGAGGGCATGGGGATTTGGGCATCGCCGCAATTGGGGAAGACGAATTGGAAACTTGGAAACTAGGTCCCGAGCCCTATGATAGGGCCTTACTTTTGCTTCTATTGGCCCTTATGATAGAACATGTATTGGGCCTAATCGATTATCACTGGGCGTTTTTATTTGGGCTTTCTTTTTTTATCCACCGGAAAATATATACTCCGTATGTGTTTTTTTTTTTTTTATCACTGGGCCTAGGACCATGCTGCCATGTCTGCAGGTAAAAGAAAAAAAAATTGCTGGAAGGTGGGTGAGTGGGCGTCATTTGGAACGCATAAATATCATAGAACAATTCAACTATTACCGCCGCTGCGAAAAATTCACGTGTTCCAAACTGGTAAAAAAATTGATAAACCTTCTTCCAGCTGCACTTTACACATCGGGATGGAAATTTTCGGTAAAGAGGAGGAGGGCACCTTTCTGAGCGGGATCAAGGTGAGGAGGCCCCCGAAGCTAATGGCCAGTAGAAACCCGGTCATCCAGCCGATCCCTGGCTCCTTGTAGCTCCCTGGCACGTTGCCCGGCGAGTTCCCGGCCAGCTCGTACGTCTTCTTGTTCAGGCCAGGCAACGTCGACCCGAACCCACCTGCATGCGATGCGCCGCTCACAAAAATCTATCAAGAACCACTGCAAATTAAGGCAGCCAGCAATGATGGCAGCATGGATGCATGGGCATGGCACTGACCGCCGAACGCGATTGTGTAGCAGGCGACGGCGCAGGTCTGGACGACGGTGTTCTCCTGGCGGGTGAAGGGCCGGGATGCGATGCCGAGGCGCTCGAGCGCGCGCGTCCAGCCGCGGAGCACGAGGAAGGCGAGCAGCGCGGCTGAGACGTTAAGCGTGGGCACCAGCCCCGTCGTGAGGGCGATCTTCATGACGATGACGGTGTAGACGAACCCGATCAGCAGCGCCGCCACCATGCCCCGCGCGGTCACCTGCTCGCGCCACGGCTCCACGCGCTCCAGCTCCCGCTCGAGCGCCGCCGCGGCCGCGGGGTCCGACTCCACGTCGCCCCCCGCGGCCTCGTGCTTCTCGATCTCCGGCGCGCTCCGCGTGCGGTCCTCGACGTCGTCCATGGTGGCGCCGCTCTTTGCGTCCTCGGCTCCGCTGCTCTTTGGTGGGCTTTGCAGCTCGCAGGTAATTCCTGCCCCGTTTTCTGCTCGTCCCTGAACTTTTGGATGCAGTTGCAGTCTTGCAGAGGAGTGCAAGGACAAGCTAGGCGAGTTACAACGATGTTTGGGGTTAGATCGTGATGTTAACACTGGTCGACGGCATGGATTTATATAGAGAATCCTTGAGAAAATTTCTCTCTTTGTTTTTTCTATACAGAATTCCTCGGATCATTTTTCTGTGTGTTAAAATATGTTATCCTCTTTATAAATGGTGCAATAGAGTGTTCCTGACCAAGTGCAGTCGATTGAACACAGAGTCATTAATTCGTTAATCGGCTGCATACCAATCATACAGTTCTTCGTTATACTAGTATACATACCACATTAAAAGCTAATCTGCATGGTTATTGGATATCCTATTCGTGGGCCCATTTGACTCAGGATTACTGGTCGAAATTAGGAGCATTTGTTCATTGTGTATCTAAGCTGTCGATGAGCTATTATTACAAAAAGAAGGATGGAGGGAGAAGATTAGTGGCGGCACTTTCCATGCCGTCGTGTCTAAAGTGGAGTCCGTTTCGACAAAGCAGTAATAGCAAGCTTGGATCCATATCATCTGCCCTTGGCCATGCTAAGGCAAACCGTTCATTGTATACAGGCTCGGTTTTAGAAATTTGAGGCCTTGGTGTGAAAACTATATAAAGTTTTAAAATGAGCCCTAAAACATAGCATTACAAGAAATCTAAATTTTAAATTAGACTAAAAATAAAGAGAAAGTAAAAGAAAGGTTTAAATGATGTGTAATTGAGATATCTTAGTCTAGTATCATATACTTAGACAGTGGAGATAAATAAAAAATTTTAAATTGGGGGTCCTTAAAATTTGAGGGCCCTGTGCGGTGCACAGCCCACACAGGCCCTGGGCCGGCCCTGATTGTATAATCAACGGCCAAAACTGATATCTTATTCATGAGTAGCTAAAGATGTCATTTTTTTTAAAAAAAAACACGTAGTAACACTTCAAAAAATCTCATGTATTTTTTACACATAACAAAAGCTTACGTAGTAGTACAGCCTTAACCATTGATTCCCATGATAGGTGGCTTGGATTAGCTAAGGCAAAAATTTTCATTATATGGCAAAAACGGACTATACGGATCCATCCGACTTCAGCATATTGTCTATACGGGGCCAAGTAATAACCAATATTCTCTAAGCAATTGAAAAAAATGTCATTATGCTGTTTCAATTATAAACGGTTGTGCAACTCTTTCTGCCGACTAAATGTAACTATGTAAGCATGTTTTGATCGTGTACATCGTGACGATGTAGAGGTCGGAGGTCGGAACCTTTTCTATTATCTAAATAAAGATTGTAACAGGAAATTTTGGTGATTTCAATTGAATTTCTCACCTATGGGTGTGCTTGGAGATTTATACGCCTCAACTCTTTGGGCTTTGGCGAACGCAAATGGAGGTTGATAGACAGAATAGATTGATGAGCAAAATAGCCATAGATTTTAGGAAGTCAAACGTGATGGAAAATGTTGCTTATATTGCAACGCCAAAAGATACTTAAAAGACTAATGAACAGCTTGGAAGTTGGTAGAGTACCACTTTGCCGAGATAAAATAGAGCAGAACAACACGCCTACTTCATGCCGCTTTGCCCTACTTCTGGAACGATGCTCTTAACAAGTGGAGCTGTAATGCCGCGTTGACTTTGGCCAAAAGAAACACGGGTTAAGCAATGACCAGGACAGGCAAGTGAGTATACAAAAGTAGAGGTACTGAATAGGGACAAGATGTTCGATCAAAAAGATGCCTGGTCAGTCAGTTGAATTTGATTTGATTTTCTTTTATTTGAGAGCCCGGCCATCACCATGCAGCCCACGGGCCCGGCACTGAAGCAAGGATGAAGCAGGCCTAAAAGAAGAAGCGGAGCCCAATAAAGGGAAACAAAGGAAGGGAAAGAGCAAGAGTTTATACTATACAGCGCAAGATAAGATTCGGCCAGCGGTTAATTAACGGCCACGACCGTGTCCGCGAGTCCCGACGTTCGCGCCTTTCCATGTCCAACCTATAGCCCCGCCACCGACTAGGGGGTTTTACCCCAAAAAAAAAAAACTGAAAAACCTGAAGTTGATCGGTATTTGGTATTTGATATGATAGGAGAAAAAAAACGAAGGTGTGGTGTACGGTATTTCGGTAAAAACCGGTGGTAAAACAGTAGAGACAGAAAAACCAAAGACTTTTTCGGAGTCAGTCTAGTCTAGACCTATATACAGGACGTTGTACGGAGAATGCACTACTCTCACAAAACTAGCACGAGACAAAAAAAAAAAAAAAGAGACGAGCTTGTGCGACCGGTCCAATGGTCCATCATGTCCTGGCCAACCAGCACCTCGACACGGCTAACTCCTATGGTTAAATCTTATAGAGTTACATTGCTAGGTACATTGCTAGTACTAGTTAATTGGCGGCTCAATGAAATTATTTAATAATAATATGATGATTTGTTCTCATAACCTCATATCTCCTTAATAATTAAGTAGTTGAAGCAAAAATGTTTAAATATATGGTAAATACGGTATTTACCGATATCGAATCGGTTTTCTTTTATATTTATCGATACCTAACAAAACTTTTAATTGATATGCTTGGTATCTCATTTCAATTGTCGTATTTAAGAAAAAAACCATATTTACCTAACCTATTTACCGAATACAGCGTATGCACCCCAAACCCGAATCATCCCTCCCATGAAACCACCGCCCGCCGATTGATCGCTTCCTCCTCCCCACCGTAGGTCCCGAGGGCCACCTAGATCCTCTATTTCCATCGTTTCCCCCTTTCTGTAGCGCGGTGGAACAGGCGAGCGAGAGATCGGGCGCCATGGGCGGGATCCTCAAGGGATCGGACGAACTCACGCTCTACGGGACGGAGGACGGCCCACCTCACCACGGAGGGAACCGGGGCTGGAATGAGAGGTCCCGATCGACGTCGGCTGAGGTGCTCGTGAGCTATTCGATACAATGCCTCTGTAGGGAAGGAGTGTTCGCTTTTGGGTGGGTGGGTGGGTGGGTGGGGTCTAAGGTGGTTTTGTTCTGTAGGCGTGGTCTTAGAGGAGAGGCGGAGGACGGTTGCAAGCAGCAGCAGCACCATCTCCCCACGAGGCGCAACCAAGGTTTCAAAAATCGATTTTACCCCTAAAAATCGCTCAGGTCCGATTTTCGATTTGCCGCGGCAAATCGCGAAAAATTGGTTGAAATTTGAGTTTTGAATTTTAAATCAACCGGAGGTTCAAAAAATCAGAAATCGCTTGTTTTTTCGATAAATCGGTTGATTCCTTCGATAAATCGACCGGCAAATCGCAAAAAATTGGTTGAAATTTGAGTTTTGAATTTTAAATCAACCGGAGGTTCAAAAAATCAGAAATCGCTTGTTTTTTTGATAAATCGGTTGATTCCTTCGATAAATCGACTGATTTCTTCGATAAATCGTTTGAAAACGAAAATCGGTATTGAAATTTTGAAATCTCGAGCCAAACTTCGAAAAATCGTGATTTTTATCGATAAATCGATCGATTTCTTCGATAAATTTACCGGAGGTTTAAAAATCAGAAATCGCTTGTTCTTCGATAAATCGGTCGGGTTGATTTCTTTGATAAATCAAACCAAACCGATTTCAAATTTTGAATTTAATTCGTGATTTATCGATATCGAGCCGCCGTGATTTCGTGGTAAATCGCGATTTGTCGTGATTTATCGACGATTTTTGAAACCTTGGGCGCAACCGGCTGAGAGGATTTGTGTCGCTTTTAATATGCTTTTCAGCATTTTTTGTAGGAATCCATCTGATTGCGTTCTCCTGAGTTCGTCATTTGTAGGATGAGATTTGTAGGATAAGGGAGATGAAAGGAAGGGTAGCCTCAAGCCACAGCAGACCTCGAAACGTGGAAGATAACTTCGAATGTGCTTTCGGCTTTTGCAGCATTGTTGCAGATGTTGATGTGCAGCACAACACATGATGTCCCATAAATTTATTTCTAGGTCAACGTTGAGAAAAGAGTAAATGGATATATAGTGCAAAGTTAGAACTATAGTGGTGGGCACTCTGTCCGCTTTCAATTCGTCGAGCAGTTGGCGGGCGGCGTTGAAGTTGAAACCCTCCTTATAGGGACCGCACTTGTTGGCGTCGACGACGTGGTCGCGCAGGACGTCAGCGTGGTGGAGGTAGTCGTCGAGCACCGGCTTCGAGACCGTGCCGTCGTAGTACCTGCGAGGAGGGGCGGTGCCGGGACCGGGGCCGGGAGGAGCAACGTCATGGAGTCGTGTCTTTAATCAGGGTCGAGTTTGTCTGGGAGCTCGGATCTGGCGTGGACAGCAGCGCTCGGAGATGGCGTGGAGGCGCTCGGGGACGACTGGTACGGTGGCTGATGCTCACGGGGACGATGCTCGGGCGGCTGGTGGGAAGGCAACGCCGAGACTGGAGCTTGGAGGGGCGGCGCCAGGATCGGGCCGGGAGGAGCGATGCCGGATCAGGGAGGAGCCATTGGGGGAGTTTGAGTGGTGGAGGCGAGCGGTAGGATTTGTGCGTGGAAAGAGACCGCGACATTGCTGTGATCGAGTGAATTTGGAAACAGCCAGCATCAAGGACGTGCACAATTAGGGGACGCGTGTGGTTTAATGAGGGTGCCATCCAACTTGCAATGTGGGACATATGATTGGATGGATGGATGGCTGAGATGGATAGTTGGATGATCAGGGGTGCAATCCAACTCAGGATATGAACATAGGATAGGAGGAATGGATGGACAAGATAAGCTGTTGGATGGGCTGATTCAAACTCCTCCTTTTTATATTAGTATAGATTAGTATAGATGGCTAGCAACTGTAGATTTGTGGGGGCAATATCAAAAGATGGAATTCATTACGAAAAAGGAACAAGAAGCCACCATTTTGGAAGTTTGCCTTACAAGGTCAGAATTTGCAGTAAAAAAAAAAAAGAATTACATTTCATACCTACAATGATACTACAAAGGGCCATTTACAAATTACAATAGCAACTCCCAAGTCTCAAAACAATAACTCAACCTATAGAACTACATATAGAAAAAAAAACAAAAATGTTGGATGTTCTAAAGGATGAGGGGAACATCATTAATAAATGTATCTTTGTAAGCACAACAGAATGTACACACAGTCAAGGAGGAGATCAACACTCTCAGTAGATCAGGTGGGAGTTGGAGCAGCGGCAGCCCTCATCAGCATGAATCTCCTCTTTGCAATGCCGTTTGCACTGTCACCTAGGGCAGCAAGGTGAAGCATCCGCCGCCTTGCTGAAGCCACAGCAACATCGTCTGCTGTTGGCTTCGCAGACACCTCATGAGGTGGTGAGCTCTCCCCTGACGCCACAATTTCGCCGTTCGACTCCTTATGCCGCATCGCCAACTTTAGGCCCTCAACGACCTCTCTCATCGTTGGACGGTCCTTTGCGTGCTTTGCTAGGCAGCTGTCAGCCAACTTGGCAATTTGTCTGGTGCCCTCCTTGGAGTAACGACCTTCCAGCCTTGTGTCTATGATCCTGCTAAACCGCTTACTTCCGACAGGATACTGCTTCACCCATTCCAGGAGTTTCTGCTCGTTCTTGGGACGGTTCCTTTCCATTGAACGCCGTCCAGTGAGGATCTCATATAGTACTACTCCAAAGCTCCAAACATCACTCTTGTTGGTGAGATGGCCTGTCTCAACATAGTCTGGAGCTGCATAACCATAGGTCCCCATGACCTGATTATAATAGAACAAGTTGTTCTCAGTGAGTTTTGAAATCAGAGTTCTGAATGAAAAATTCCAGAACTCATGAATACAAGATGACGAGATTCCATTATCTTGGAATGAAATAAGATTAACACATACCGCTGTAGATACATGAGTATGACCTGCTGATGGCCCTTCCCTTGCTAGTCCAAAGTCCGAAAGTTTCGGTCGAAATTCCTCATCCAGCAGTACATTGGAAGCTTTGAAATCACGATAGATTACCTACAAAATGTTTTTCATCACTTCAATGATCAAATGCAAGACATTTCTATTTTCCTTATGCAAGCAATATCAAAATCATAAAGGTAGGAGAGACTGTTTGTTTTGAAAACCATATGCCCTTAACAAACAATAAAGAATATTCATGACACTCATTTTCGCTTAACAATGATTGGTTCAGTTAATATGGTCGCTCAACAACATCGTGTCATCCAAAAACAAGATCAATAGCATAATCTAAGGCTGTAGAGTATGAAAGATAGCTCATAGCATAAATGTTCCAATTTGCAAGAGTAGCAGGAACAAGGTATGATCAGATCAATGACATATCTACTGTCAACACAATGAATTGATTGTCTAGGTATCATGTTATCTTCAGTTATTCTTAAATACAAAAGAATCAACATTTTTAGGTAGGACGTGATACTACAAAGATTTTTTTCATTCTTGAATTTCCTGTTCTTTGTAAATCAGTTTGTTCATATTTGCAAAACAGTCGCGAGTAAAATAGTTGTACTACCCATTCTTCTTCCATATAATGCAGTGATTGCATACAGAAAAGCTAATTTCTATAGATAGCCAAGCTCATACCTGAACTTCCAATCCCTCATGGAGATACAGCAACCCCTCAGCAGCACCAAATGCTATTTCCAACCTGGTGTCCCATGGAAGAACAGGGTATGCTCGGTTAAATAGATGATCATCCAGGGTCTTGTTCGACATGAACTCATACACCAGCAACTTCTGAGGGCCTCGTTCACTATGATCGGCACAGTACCCAATGAGCTTTACAAGGTTCGGGTGCTCGACAACCCCTAGAAAATGAACTTCTGCCAGCCATTGCTTATGACCCTGATCAAGGTTGTAGTAACCACAAGGATTAAGTCGAATACCGAGAGAGCCCTGGGCTCCTATCAAAGGAGCAGCTCAATCATTGATACTAAAATTTAATTGCACTGAAAGTTTGACTAAGTATAACATTAGAAACTACAGAGGAATAAAAGCAGAGCTAGAGAAAGATGAAACTTCTGAAACGAATACAGATGTATGACTACCACACTACACATGCTAATACTTTATTAGCAGATTGCACATTATCAGAAGGCTTCCAGCCTTCCATTGTCACAATCAGAGATCAACCGACTCAAGCAATTATGCAAACCGTGTTCAGTTTGTTTAGGGGTACTGTGTTCAATTTAGGAAGACAATACGATGAAGCGCAGAGGCTTGCATAGGCTTTTATACAGCAAAAAAATAATTTCACTTGACAAGTAAACTACTTTGTGCCAATGATATGGCATTATGGCCCAAATAAGGGACAATTAGCTGAGTGACACTCAATTGGCTGCCTCGGCAAAAATTGACACCCAATTCGACTCACTTTCGTCCAGTGACACCGGGGCAACGAATTGATTCGTCCAGTGACATTTCCTCCCCTTTTCAGCCCATGTCAGTTTTTTTGGGACAGTTTTGCCCTCCGATTTTTGGGACACCCAATTCGATCGGATTTCAAATCTGAAAATTTGAAATCTGACCAAATTTAAAAATGTTCAGATTTAAATTTTTAGATTTCAAATTTGAAATCTGACCGAATTTGAAATCTTTTCAAATGTGAAACCCGGAAATTTTTGAATTCGGTCAGATTTCAAATTACCGAATTTGAAAATTTTCGGGTTTCAAATTTGAAATCCGACCGAATTTGAAATCTTTTCAAATTTGAAACCCGGAAATTTTTGAATTCGGTCAGATTTCAAATTACCGAATTTGAAAATTTTCGGGTTTCAAATTTGAAATCTTTTCAAATTTGAAACCCGAAAATTTTTGAATTCGGTCAGATTTCAAATTACCGAATTTGAAAATTTTCGGGTTTCAAATTTGAAATCCGATCGAATTTGAATTGCTATAGACCGGAGGGCATTGTAGTCATTTCCCCCTAATAAAATCTTAAAAAAAAGAAAAATGTCACTGGACGAATCAATTCGTTGCCCGGTGTCACTGGACGAAAGTGGGTCGAATTGGGTATCAATTTTTGCCAAGGAAGCCAATTGAGTGTCACTCAGCTAATTGTCCCCCCAAATAAACCCCAAAGGATACCTGTAGGCCGTTCGGATTGAGCCTTTTGATGGCGACCACCGTGCCGCCGGGGGGACCGCCGGGCAGCCGGACGACGCCCTTGTAGACGCTCCCGAAGCCGCCCTCGCCGATCTTGAGCAGCCGGCTGAAGTCAGTGGTCGCGGAGCGGAGCTCCCGGAGCCCGAACTCCCGCAGGCTGCCCGCGCCCCTCTCCTCGTAGAGCTCTGGGATGCTCCGCGCCGACGAGACCGAGCCCGACGACTTGCTCCCCGCGGGCCTCACGGTTGCGCTGGAGTCCCCAGACTGGCTCGTGGCGACTGCCGACGACGCTGCCGAGAAGGCCGCGGCGGATAGGTTGGAGCAGGCGACCGTGGAGACGGTGGAAGGGAACGACGCGGCCGGCGGCGACGGCGGCGCTGGCCCCTCGCGCGGTCTCTTGCCCTCGCCCTTGCCCTTCTTGATTCTGTTCCGAAAGCAGCCGAAGCAGCCCATTTTCTTGGGAGCAACCGAGCAAGAAGCTGGCCGGATATTCAGCTCGTGGTGCCTCCTCGCCTTGGTTTCTCCATGGCCTCCACCTCAACAGCTCAGATTACGAGGAGAAAAGGAGCAACTTTCGGCGATAGAAACACAGCACCCTTTTCGGCGATATATGATGACAAACGGATCAAAAAGAACTAAAAATCTCTCGAGATGCGGATTTTCTGATGGCTGCAAGGCACCAAATGCTTCAGGCTACGGCTCTATGAGCGAAAGCCAACCCAAAAGAAATCCCTGAACTGAAGCAGAATTGTTTGATGCAAGAAGAGAATGAAAGAACCTCTTCTCTCCCTGGGAAACAAAGAATTCACCCACCCTTGCTACTGCTACCTACGCAGCGAGGAAGCAGAGAGAAGTGGCTGAAGACTGAAGTACAGATTACGCACCTAAGTTCCTGCCCAAAATCATAAGAAAAGCAGGTACGAGTCAAACGACTTGTGCTCGGAGAGCGACGGGAGAGGAGATAGGCGTGTCTGCATTTGCAAACTGCAATCACTCCCAAACCCCACCTGCCTCCTTTTTATTTCCTCTTTTATTTTACACCAAACTGGTCATCTTATCTGACCATTACAGAATTCCTGTTGCGTTTGCAATTCTTTTTTAGGTTCATTTGAAATATTCAAAGACATACGCGAGACTTCTCTCCTTACGTCCGAGTCCGACCGTATCAGTTGCTCGCGTGTCTAGTTCTCATCCATCTCTCCAATTCTATGTTTTTTTCTCTACAAGCACACACGCTAGCTGAAGGGAGGGACGGGCTATACAGACCACAACCTGCCGGACCTCGCCGTGCTTGAGCTCCTCACCGTGCTCCCCAAGGAGGTGTGACGTATAAGAGCATCTCCAGGTGGCACTCTATAACACTGTTTATCTCGATAGAGTAGCTGCTGGAGGGAATGAATCTTTTAGAGTGTATTATAAAGTGTGAAGGAATTTTAGAGCGATGGATAGAGTGTCAAGTGAATAGTATTATAGAGTGGAAGAATAGAGGGCCAGCTAGAAATGCTCTAACCAGAGCGTCAACATGGGTGTCAGAGCCTCGATCCGGCGGGAGCGGGGATTTCCGAGAGGGTTGTGGCGGGACACCGGGGCCTCATTGGATCCGGAAAAGAGGAGGAACGTGAAGTTGTGGGGTGTGTGATTGTTTCATTTCGTTTTTCTTTCAAAATAATAAATTTGTTGGATTGTTATATAATTGAGGCTTGTTACACTTTTGTGTTTTAAGATGTTGCAGAAAGTAATTTCGTTGTTTCATTAAATTTTGGCGATTGTTTTGTAAGAGTATCTTCTTGTGGCAGTATAATCAGTGAAACTTTACGAATGATTCACAAGAGTAAACGTTTTATTTAATTATTTCAGTGAGCCTTTGCGTCTGCTTGATCACATTTTCTCAATTCTTAGAAGTCTCCGACTCATATTTATTTTTGTTGCATGGATTGATTTTTTTTCACAACGAGAAATGTTGCAAATTAGCATCC
This sequence comes from Olyra latifolia, assembly GCA_036346145.1. Classification (NCBI taxonomy): domain Eukaryota; kingdom Viridiplantae; phylum Streptophyta; class Magnoliopsida; order Poales; family Poaceae; genus Olyra; species Olyra latifolia. The sequence continues at coordinate 18,195,095 of CM070524.1, read as the reverse complement.
GATTAGTTTCATTGTTGCCGCCAAATTCTGAAATGTTGCAATAGAGTAAATTTTTTTTGTTGCAGATAGGTTCTCAAAAAGTTTCACAAGAGTTTTTTTTGTCGCCTGGAGCTCTTTTGCCGGCATGCGACGACCTAGCCGGCGTTAGGAGGATCGAGGGGGCTCAATCATCGATTGGCGCTTTGTAAAGATCTAGTTCTACTAATCCTAAGGTTACTAGCCACCTTGTCTATGGCAGCTTTGTCCACGAAGTAACTGAGGTTGGAAATAAGCTTCCTCCGGATCTTCTTCGACATTAGGGTTGGTGTTGACACCTGTTTTTGAAAAATCTAGAAAGATTTGGAAGCATCGGCTGAAGGTTCCAAAAGAAGATATCTGAAGTTTTTTTTGTACAAGAGAGTTGTGTTATTATAGGCAGTTGATGAGTTGAGTTGGTTTAGAAGAGTTAGACTCGGATGCTTTGTTTAAATTAAGTATGAGTTAGGTCGGTTGGTGTTAATTTAGGAAATGTTTTGAGTCCAACTTGGATAAAAAATTCGAGTTGACATAGGTTAGGCATTAGGTATAAATATATAGTCCCATAGGGTGTGTAAAAGGTCCAACACCGATCAATCAAATCTATTTTTATCTGTCCTTTGCTTTTCGCTGTATTTAGTTTAGTTTAGTCTAATTTTGCCGTATTTTGGTTTCGATTGATTTGCCGCGCATCGTCTTCTCGATTGGCTTCAGAATACACCCTAGGAGTTGCTTTCAAGTAAGTACTGTATCGATTGAGTTTGATCTACGGACTTGCATCGGCTTTTTGGCTTATCAAAATACTATCTTAGTCGATATTGCTGCACATCGCTGTTTCGACTAGGGGTTAGATTTCACCCTCGTTCTACCAACACTTTCGTTAATGGTAGTCTGTTTGTCCTTGTTCTATTGGCTAGTTTGGCTTTACAATCTAGTTGATAGTTTGTTTAACTTTATTCGTTAGGTTAGATTAACTTGTTCATCTACCTGATAGTCTTTTTACCCTCGCTATACTATTTAGTTGATTTCATCTGCTTCATAGTAGATTGGTTACCCGTTGAATCTATTGGTTTAGATTTGACATTAGACAATAGTTTCGCTATATTTTGGACTTGTTAACTCTCTCAATTGCTCTTAAGATCAGACAGGTTCATACTACTTTTATAGATCTAATCGGCTATTTAAAACTGATTATGTCTTCTCTTACTGATTGCAGAATCAAATCGGTTGGCACGTTCTGAACCCTTTATTATGGTGCTGACAGAGATCCAAAACCTTAAGACCACGTGTGTTTACCTGATTCAACTTTTAATGCCGGCAGTTGGTTTTGGATGCTATCTACAAGGAAGACACTAGAAGGTATGGTTTCTATGAATGAAACTCTGCTCCAGAGCTATTACCTTTCTTGCCTTTGTGTTGGCTTGTTTTTAGGTCACTGGTGGGATCTCATCTCCATGGCAGTACTAGGCGTATTCTCTGGCTTGTCGGTGATGGCTTCCATTATCCAACAGGGTTGGATCTGCCTCCGGGATAGCGTTGTAGCTAGACTAGAAGCAACGACAAATGCCGATTATATCGTATCAAGTAGTGAAGACGGTTGTCGATGGGCGTTCAGTTGTTTCTAGCATGCGGAGCAAATACTAATGACACTAATGGGCCTCTTTCTCTAGGTTGGTTAGCCCGACTACGGCGAGTTTATTTCGTAGTTTTCTTCGAGCCAGCGAGAGACAAGGATAAGAGTGACAATGTCTTCGAGTGGGTTGTTTTCAGCTTATCTTATCCTACTTATTTGCATTATGTCGTAGCTTTAAGAATTTTTCGAGATAGCCTCGAGAGCCGGTTAGCCTTTATGTTTAGGGTTTAGGGAGTTTTTAGACACGCCTACGAGATTAAAAAAAGACTCAAAAAGTAATAAAAAAATAAGATAAGTCAAATAAGACACGAGATAAGTCAGATAAGTCAGCTTTCTATTGTGTATCCTAAGGCGGTTTTGAAGACCTCCAAAAGTCGCGTTGTTGATCCTCATAGAGCATCCCAACAGTCCCTCTAAATTCTCCCCTCCAAAACACTATTAGCGTCCCATCTATCTATCCCTCCAAACTTCCTTCACATTTTACACTACACTCTAAAAGATTCCTTCTCCAGCAACTACTCTATCATAAAAAAGTCAGAACTACAGCGATTTAGGGAGACTGCTGGGATGGTCTTAGGGATCCAAAGTATGTACAGAGGATCCCCTAAAAATTGGCCCTCTATACATACTCCCTAAAAGAGATTCTCTCTATATATTTTTACTCTCTCCAACAGCACCCCTAAACTTCCACTCCAATAGAAAGTAGAATAGGGGAGGAGAGAGAATCCCTAAATTTCGGGATGACAATAGGAAATCCTGGAAATATAGGGGCTCATAAGGGGTTGTTGGATCAGTTTAGGGAGCATCTATCCTCAAATTTTAGGGGAAAGTGAGAGGATAGAGGTACTGTTGGGCTTTCTTGTAACCGTCGGTAATCAAGCAAAACAAGACTATGAGCCTTAAAAAAGACTCATAGGGTGTTGCGGCCGTGCAGATTGTGCGATCAGACAGTTGGCGATTCAACGGTAGGACAAGAGTATGACTTTTTTTAATAGTGGAATAGTAGGCAGAATCCTGCTACAAAGAATATGTTAAAAATCTATTAAAGTAGTCTATCTATATATCAAAGCTGTAAAAATTCCTCCCTCCACAGCTTTCCACGTAGGACAGAAAATGCTGGTCGTCCGATCGTCGGTTGAAATGAGATTCGTCCGTCCGTTCAAAAGTTATATATAAAAGGAGATCTCGGGCAACTCCGAGATGAAGCGGAAAGTTCAGCGGGCTGGTTCTCCACGCTATAACTCAGGTGGCTGACCCAGGTTCGAATCCCAGCCCCCCGCCCCCCTTTCCAGTATGTTGCTTCCTCTTTCTCCTTTTTTTCTTTTCTGTTTTCTTTTTTTCTACACCGTTTAAATTTTTGAAAAACAGAAAGTCTACAAAAATGGAACCATGCCTGCACAAAGAAGGTCAATAAAAAGTTTAGATATTTTTGAAATTTTTGAAATTACAAAATTTTTTCGTCCTCTGCCTTCTCCTTTTACTTTCTTTTTTTTCTTTTCTATTTTCTTTTTTCTATGCAGTTTAAAAATTCTAAAAAATAGAAATTTTGTAAAAATGGAACCATGCCTGTACAAAGAAGGTCCACAAAAAGTTTGGATGTTTTTAAATTTTTTTGAAATTAGAAAAAATGTTTCTTTCTCTCCCTTCTTCTTTTACTTTCTTTTTTCCTTTTCTATTTTCTTTTTTCTACACTGTTTAACAATTCCAAAAAATAGAAAGTTTGCAAAAATAGAACCGAGCCTGCACAAAGAAGCTCCATAAAAATTTTGGATTTTTCAAAATTTTTTGAAATTAGAAATTTTTTTGCTTCCTGTGCCTTCTTCCTTTACTTTCTTTTTTTCCTTTTCTATTTTCTTTTTTCTACCCCATTTAAAATTCTAAAAAATAGAAAGTTTGCAAAAATGGAACCATACCTACACAAAGAAGGTCCATAAAAAGTTTGGATGTTTTTGAAAATTTTTTAAAATTAGAAAAAACTTTTGCTTCCTCTGCCTTCTTCCTTTACTTTCTCTTTTCTTTTCTATTTTCTTTTTTGTATGCCATTTAAAATTTCAAAAATTGAAAGTTTGCAGAAATGGACCCATGCCTACACAAAAAGGTTCATAAAAAGTTTGGATTTTTTGAATTTTTTGAAATTAGAAAATTTTGAATTTGAAAAAAAGATTCTCGCTCTCTTTTTTCCTCTTCTATTTTCTTTTTTGTAGTTTGTTTAAAAATTCTAGAAAAAAGAAAGTTTACGAAAATGGAACCATGGCTCCGCAAAGAAAGCCATAAAAGACTTGGATTTTTTTTAAAAAAATTAAAATTAGAACAATTTGAAATTTAATAAATGTTTCCACTCTCTTTTTTCTCTTCTATTTTCCTTTTCTTATACAAAATGTGTGTCCGTCCTATTCAAGTGACTATGAGGCAAAGCAAGGCCGACCGCGCCGTTGGCGCAGGTTCCTTCCTAGTTATTTACAATGAGAATGGAGAAAAACAAAGTAAAGAGCATGCCTACTTGTACCTACATCATCAACTGTTGTCCGATAATTCTAGGATAAATTGCATTCATGCTACTAGGAAGTTAGATTCTTTGTAAACATGTCACTGCGGTCATTCTTGCTCCTCTATCCTAGTAAAATTTATGTCTAATATGCCATTGGCTTATTCTTCCTCTCCTCCTCCCACCTTCCCTTCTCCTCCAACTCCCCAACTTTGATGATCTCCTCTTCTCTCTCTCTCCCACCCCAAGCTTCCAGATCTAGCACCCTAGCCCAAACTCTTGCATGCTCCGATGGCATTGGGACCCGGCCGCACAGTGTTGTCCCCAGGATTCCCATGGCCTGAGGATCTCATCCCTATCCTCCTCGCCCCGCCCTGTCTTTTTGCTCCTCCTCTTTCTCGTGCCCTCTGCCTTTTCGCTCTCTCTCTATCTATCTCACGTAGTAGGGCTCCTCCTCTTTCCCTCTCCCCCTTGTATCGTCCTACCGTTGTCGACATCAGTGAGCCTATGTCGAGCCACCACATGGTTCCTTCCTTTTACCTCTCTCTCCATCTTCTCAAGCTGTGACGAGATCGCTGGTGATGGCGGCTAGTCGTCAAGCCACTGTTGGGCATGAGTGCTCCAAGCTCGTGTCTGTGCACGTGCCCTGTGCTTCTCCAAAGGGCAGAAAGGAGATGGGAAGAGAGAGAAAGGAGATAAGACGCAATTTGATCTTTAAAATTTTGTGGAGGTAGTCGATGGCATTTGTTTTTCAAAGAATGCAACCTTATAATGGCATGTGAGCAATTTTCAACTTTGTAGTGACAAGATATCATAACTTTCCAATGACATGAATTCAATTTACCCTAAATTCTATCCAAGGTCATGCCTGTGCACGTGTCCTATGCTTCTACAAAGGGGAGAACGGAGATGGAAAGAGAGGGAGGAAGGAGATAAGACACATTTTGATCTTTAAAATTTTGTGGAGGCAGGCAATTGCATTTCTTTCAAAAATTCAACCTTATAATGGCATGTGAACAATTTTAGACTTTGTAGTGACAAAATATCACAACTTTCTAATGACAGGAATTCAATTTACCCTAAATTCTATGCGAATGTGAATTGATGCTCTACAAAAGAAGCTAAGTTAGGTCTAATGACATAGAAGCCGTAGTAGTAACTAGGAAATTCTAAAAAAGGAAATAGGAGGATTGCAATCTAGATGAACTATGTACATGGACGGGAGGGGAGAGATTATGCAGAGATTGGGCTTTTTTTTTCTGGGTGTACATCTGTCACACGGATTCTTGACAGAAGCAGGTGGAGCAGTACTAAGGGCGTGTTTGGTTGCTGTTCGCACCCAGCTTGGCCTGACCACACCAGCCAGACCCGGTGGAGCCAGGCTGAGGTCGTGCAAGGTGGCCTGTTTGGTTGCCCTGCACCACCTCGGCCAGGCTGGGTGGAGGCGGCGTTTGGTCCCTGGCACGAACACCGCCCTGAGCTCCGGTGACCTCCTCCCACACCGGCGACCTCCTCTGCCGCCGCGCCCTCCCCCGGCCGGAGCCGAAGACGCCGCGCCCTCCCACGGCCGGAGCCGAAGATGCCGAGCCCTTCCGGCGGGAACAGTGGCCGCCGCGCTTCTTCTCGGCAGAGCCGAAGACGCCGCACCCTTCCTGGCCGGATCCGTCACCGTCGCGCCCTTCCTCGGCGGATTCGTCGCCGTCACGCCCTTCCTCGGCCGGATCCGTCGCCGCCGCGCCCTTCCCCGGCCGGATCCGTCGCCGTTGCCATCCGCTCGCGGGATGGATCGAGAGTTGGGAATGGGAGCTAGGGCTGGGGGACGTGCATGGCGGGCGGCGGCGGGATGGAGGGCGGCGGCGGTGGATGGAGGGCGGCGGGATGGTGGGCGCCGGCGGGATGGAGAGAGCTCGGGGAGAGTTGGGAATGGGAGGTTGCCGATGCGCCCCTTGCCTCCCGCGCCTGCACGCACGAGCCAGGTCCGCGAGGAACGGCCGATTATTCCGTTTCTTCGAACTGTCTGCGCTCTGATGTTTTGCATTCCCTTAGCCCCACTGAACAGGTTTCAGTATCCAAATAATTTGGAAGTCGCATGGCTTGGGCCAGGCTGGGCAAAAAACAGCTAACCAAACACGCCCTAAATGAATTTACTTTTGGCCTGAAGTTGAGCAAAATTTAGAGCGGCACACGTAAAAACTCAAAGTGGAAAAACCCTCTTCTTGGTGGGAACCGGGCGTAAGGAGTGGGCTCAAATTCAATCGCTTCGGAGGATCACACTAGAAACTCTATCCCTATTTTCTCTCTCTTCTACTCTATTTTCTCTCACTTTCACTCTAAAATTCCTTCATACTTTACACTATACCCTAAAAGATTCATTTCCTCCACCAGATACTCTATCTCTAAAACTCTATTTCTACACTATTATAGAGTTTCTACTACGGATGCTCTCAACAGATCTGAGGAGCTTGGTGCTCGGCATACACAAAGGGGTTAAACCAACATTAATATAATGCATATGTTCAACCAACTTTTTTTTAAAAAAAAATACTCATTGATGTTTTGGATATTGACACGGTTTTCGAATACAACTTTGACTACTAATTATCATTGTAATTTATTTATAAAATATGCAAAAAAATTATGATATTATAAAAGTGTTTTTCGAGACGAATATATATGTATGATTTTCATATGTCCAATCAAATAGTTTAAAAGATTTTCATATATAAAGTTTTAAAAACTTTGACTTTGGATATGCCTAAAACGTCATGTTTTTTTAAAACTAAAGAGATATAAATAATGAAAAAGTATAATACATACTACAAAATTTGATGAAATAGACGATAAATACTATGTTTAGTATTTGAGATTTGAGGTGCCGAATATTGTTGTATTTGCCCTAGGCATAAGTGCTCGATCCAACTAAGGCAGCGTTCTTTATAACGTTTACGTTTGTTTATAAGCTGGAAATTTGTAGCTGCTCGATAAGGATATCCGAGGGATCAAAAAATTATAGAAAAAATGGTTTTGAGAGTTTTGAGAAGAAATAGTAAGGTCTACAAAAATTGGCTACCAAACATCAAAACGTTTGACTTGTATAAAAATAACAAAATTTTCAGTTTATAAGCAAACGCGAACGCTGAAAAGAACACCGCCGAGAGCTGACCATGTCTATCTACGGTGACGTGTATCCTCTGCCGATCTGCTTCCTATCTATGGTATGTTCTATGTTTTCTTTGTCTTTGTCCAGGTATATATTTTTCTTGCATTAGTCTCTGTGTTTGCGGAGGGCATTATAACAAGGCAACGTATCCTGTGCACTCGTCCTCACATATGCACTCGTGCACTCCAAGCATCGCAGCCGACCGAGACGGATCCAACAAGACGGTGAAATTTTGCACCGCCCCTCGATTCCTTAGCGGAGCGCTCGTTTTCACCAAAGAAGGCCGAACCCTTCGTCTTCCCGAGCCTCCCCGATACCTAGCGCCGGGTCTCCACGCCGCCGAACCCGTCGTCTCCGGCTGCCTCGCCGCCCGAACCCGTTGTCTCCGGTGCCTCGTCGAACCCGGCCAGCGCCGCCTGAACCCGTCGTCTACGGTACGCCTCGTCGAACCCGGCCAGCGCCGCCCCAATCTCGGCGACGCCCCGGCAACTCCTCGCAGCAGGCGCCGGACGAGGATCAGCATAGCCGCCGACCCTAATACCTGATCAGCGCAGCCGCCGATGGAGCCGCCGGCCTGATCGTGTGTAGTCCCAGACGAGGATCGGCAATGGCGACCCTAATACGATCGTAGAACGCCAAGGAGCCACCTACCGATCATGTGTAGTCTCGGACGAGGATCAAGACAATTACCGGCCCGACGGCCGATCGTGTTTAGTCCCCTCTATGCGTGATGGAGCAGCCGTCCCCGATCAACCCCGGTGGATCTCACGTCTCCCCTCTATGCGCGGTGCAGCAGCCGGCCCCGATCAACCCCGATGGAGCAGCCGCTCCCAATCCAAGCCACCCCCAATGCATTGAATCGTCGATACGAACTGAAGACAGATTTAGTACTCCGAAAAAAAAACCTAGTTTGCCTCACTTTGTAAGTAAGAGTACTTTGTTTTTTGGTTTCATCGACTATGTTCAATGGCTGTTGAATGACTATAATGAATTTGTTGATTTTGGTGATGCAGTGTTCTACTTTTATACCTGAGTGTGAAGATGGATCAAAGCCTGCCATAGGAATGACCTTCGATGATGTACAGGCCGCGGAAGCCTTTTACAAGTCATATGCACATAAGGTCAGTTTCTCGGTTCGTATTGGGCAACAGAAGTTATTGAACGAGGTACCGCAGTACAAGCGATACATGTGTTCAAGGCAAGGATTTAGGGCGCCCAACAAAGGTAAACACATTGTTGACCCCTCAGAGGAAAAGAAGGCACATAATATCATGGAAACTAGGTGCGGATGTGATGCACACATCTTTGTGAAGTTGTCTAGTGATAACAAGTATAGAATAGCTTCAATGGTTGAGCATCATAATCATGGTCTTGTATCACCTGATAAACGTCATCTACTAAGATCGAATCGTGCAGTAAGTGAAAGGGCCAAGAGTACATTATACACTTGTCACAAGGCTAGCATAGGAACCTCTCAAGCATATAGGCTCCTACATGTTAGTGAGGTGGGTTTGAGAATGTTGGATGCACAAAGAGGATTCTGAAATTACTATTGTGACCTGAGGAAAAAAATCAGGAATGCCGATGCTCAAATGTTTGTTGCACAGCTGGAGAGAAAGAAGGAAGTGAATGCAGCATTTTTCTTTGATTTTGTCGTGGACGAAGAGGGAAGGTTGGTGTATGTATTTTGGGCTGATGCCACAAGTAGAAAAAACTATAATCATTTTGGTGATATCGTATCTTTTGATTCTACATATACCACTAACCAATATAACATGATCTTTGCATCATTCACTGGGGTCAATCATCATTTACAGAGTGTTTTTTTGGGGGCTGCATTCTTAGCAAATGAGAAGATTGAATCATATATATGGTTGTTTAAAACTTTTCTACTAGCAATGGGAGAAATAGCACCTAGACTTATTATAACTGATGAAGATGCTAGCATGAAATCTGCAATTAATCAGGTTATGCCATCAACAGTTCATAGGTTGTGCATGTGGCATATCATGGAAAAGTTCTCTGAGAAGATGGGCCATCTGTTAGAGAGGAACCTCGTTTTTGGTCGAGATTGAACTCTTTTGTTTGGGGTTCAGAAACTGCTGAAGAATTTGAATCGCAATGGAATTCTATCATAACTGACTTCGATCTTGTAGGGAATGAGTGGCTGGCTAAACGGTATCACATTCATGAATCATGGATACCCGCATACTTCATGGATATATCTCTAGCAGGCATTCTTCGAACCACATCTAGGTCGGAGAGTGCAAATTCTTTTTTTAACCGTTTCATTCATCGCAAGTTGTCCTTTGTAGAGTTTTGGCTTAGATTTGACACAGCTTTGGAATGCCAACGCCATGAGGAGTTACAGACAGACAACAAAAGCATACATGCTACTCCTAAGAGGCAAGGAAAGAGTGCCACGCTTGTGCAAGATTTGCAAACAAATGGTTTTTCATGACGCTCGCAACTGTCCAAGCAAATAACAAGTGCTTTTTGTAATTTAAGGTTCAAGCGTATGCTGTGCTTTTGTGCTTTTGTCCTATAAACTGGATGGTAGCAAGTGGATGCAATCTTGTGAACTGGACCTCTATGTAGTATTTTATTAATATTCGTAGTACTATGCAGTGTTAAGTTCTTTTTGATTTCTAGATGTAGCTCACAGTGCAATTCTGGAAGTTCATGCAATTCTGGAATTCTAGAATCAGCTATGGACAAACTAGAATTCTGAATTTTTCAGGTTTGAAGTTGGCATGTTTCATATATCGCAAGCTTTTGTGCTTTTGTCCTGTAAACTGGATGGTAGAAAGTGGATGCAATCTTGTGAACTGTACCTCTATGCAGTATTTTCATTCGTAGTATTATGCAGTGTTAAGTTCTGAATTCTAGATGTAGCTCACAGTGCAATTCTGGAAGTTCATGCAATTCTGGAATTCTAGAATCAGCTATGGACAAACTAGAATTCTGAATTTTTCTGGTTTGATGTTGCCATGTTTCATATATCACAAGCTTTTGTGCTTTTGTCTTGTAAACTGGCCCTGCTTCTTCTATGCCTTCAGCATTGCCATTTGCACCTTCCTCAAACCCTAATCCCAGCAATAGACACCAGATTGGTCTGTACATTCTTTGCTGCACTATCTAGTTTCAAATCTCACTAAGACAAATTCAGAAACATTGCTCAATGCTCATGTCAAAAAATTCAGGGCAATCTAGCTCTAAATGACTTGCACAATTTGCATCAGATCAACACTGACGAGGCTTGAAGGCAGCAGACCGCAGCAATGTAGAATACAGTTGACAATAGCATCATTTCACATTACAGTTCATAATAGCATCATTTCACATTACAATTCACAGTACAATGAACAATAGCTCAATTCACAATTCAGATCCACAGACTTTCTGAATTCATAGCACATCAATCTGTTTGTGATTCAATTCTTCATGAACACATTTTTCAATCCAGAAAATCCATATATACATGAAGACAAACTTTACAACATGCATAGCACATCAATCCATATTACAAGCAGTACACAAAGCAGTAGCTACATAAAAATCAGCAGCTAGACAAAAATCAGCTAGACACAAAGCAGCAGCTACACAACTTGCATAGCACATCAATCCATATTACAATCAGGTTCAGTCCCAGGATACACGATTTGTCCCCTCTGTGGTGTAACCTCCCCAACCTTGAGCTGCAGCCACTGCTCCTCGGGTTCTCCTTGTGCTCCTGAATTGTTCCGTTGGGAAACTTGAGCTGGAGGTTCACTGGCACAAACCATCCAGAGGCCGCCTCGCTAAGCATCACTTCAAAGACAATCTTGGAGGTATCTCCCTTCTGTGAGATGGGATAGCTAGCTCTTGCTTCCCACTGATATCCAACCAGCACACATTTTTCAGCACCGCCACCTCCATTTTGGCATTAGCGTCGCTCATGTCAACATAACAGATTCAGAATAGGCCGAATGGTGAGATAAGTATTTGTAAATCCTGAGACAAAATCTATGCTAAACTGAAAAAAAAAGATTATCTATCATTAACACAGGCATGTTATGGTTCTTAGATACCTTCTTCGAGAGGTTGCCAACTCCAGTATGTGGAGTCTTCACCCCAAATGATGGGCAGGCCTCTTCAGCTCATGTTCAGAAGCAAATTTGCAACCGCGGGGTGGTTGTTGGTGGCGGCGGAGAGAAGCGGCGGGAGAAGCGGGCGGCCCCGATGGGGTGGAAAGGCGGCCGGCTGGGAGAGGCGAGAGGCGAACCAACACAGGGTCAGGACAAAGGAGAGGCGGCGAGGAAGCCCACCGCGGGGTGGTTGTTGGTGGTGGCGGAGAGAAGCAGCAGTAGAAGCGGGCGGCGACAGAGGCAGGACGAAGTTGGCGAGGCGGCGCCGGGGTAGAGAGGCGGCTGGGCCTAGCGAGGCGGAGAGGCGGAGCTAGCGGGAGGGCGAGAGGCGCCATGGGCTGGGGGCGGCGCCGGGACTTCGCCGATGGATTGGGGCGGCGCCGTGGCCTAGGGTTGCCGAGAAGCGGGGTGGCGGCGCCGGGATGGAGAGGCGGCCGGGCCTGGCGAGGCGGAGAGGCGCCGAGGAAGCAGGGGGCTTGGAGGGGCGGCGCCGGGGACTTCGCCGGTGGATTGGGACGTCGCCGGTGGATTGGGGCGGCGGGAGAAGGGGGAAAAATTTCACCGGTGGCCTGGGCTCCCGCGTGCTAAGAATGGGGCGCTCCCGCTTGGAATCGAGGAGGCCGGTGCAAAATTTCACCGTGCCGTTGGATCCGTCTCGGTCGGCTACGATGCTTGGAGTGCACGAGTGCATATGTAAGGACGAGTGCACAGGATACGTTGTCTTATAGCAAACATTAATTCGCATACTCTCTCCTATCTCACCTTTTTTTTTTTTGTTGCCTCGGTCTCTACGCTGATAGAGGAAAGTAAGGTAACATCAATCAACATACTAATATATATATACAGAGAGATCTTGCCACTTCTGTTGACCAGTCGATCTTTTGTCCTGTCGCTTTGTCCGCGCAGCTGGCCGGATGTACGATGTATCATAATTATCTCGGCAGAAACCTACACGAACAATGACAATGGCACATCGATAGATCCAAAACACTGTAGAGTAGAACATGAGGTTTTTTTTTTTTTTTCGAACAGCCAGGTGAATAGCCAAGAGCATCTCCACATACTCCTCTAAATTTTCTTCTCTAAAATACTATTAGCATCCCTTCTATTCATTTCTCTAAAATTCTTTCACATTCTACACTACATTCTAAAGATTCCTTCCCCCATCTGCTACTCTATTCTAAAAAAATCAGTGCTACAGTGTTATAGAGTGCTTAGTACGGATGCTCTAATAGACTCTAGCAGCTGATTGCTGCCTCCAAGAGCTAGCTAGCAGGAGAAGAGATGCTTGCATCTCCTTATCCGATAACATATAATCAATAAAATATATGAAAGAATTAGATGTTAAAGGAATGTTCTCTTTAGTTTATCTCTTTATCTTATCTATTTATATTTAAAGCTTATCTATTTATTTTTGAATCAAAAAGTCAAACACTATGCCTTTTAGAGTTCTTTTTTTGTCTCCAAGTTGTCCCAATGCTTTCAGAAACAAGTCAAATGAAGTGTATCGGACTTTCCAAACTATCTCGTGAACATCTGAAAGTTCAACTTATAAGCAAATAAGAAGATAAGTAAATAAAATAAGTGAAAGAGAACGTCCCTAAGTAAACAATACAATATAGGAAAGAGAAGATAGAGAGTGACATTTAAAGAGGATGTGCAGATAAAGAGTAAAAAAAATTAGAGAGATAGCTATATGGGAACATATTTTTGAGAAAAAAGCTATATAGGAATCTAGAGAGTCAAAAATATAGATACCGCTGGAGAAGGTCTAACACTATCTTTAACAGGCTAGCCAAAAGTCTTTCTTAACTAAGGGGGTTAGTTTCTATCTCGTTCCAACAGGCTAACTATTATATTCCCTATTATGAGATTTCCTATGTACCACTTTAAATATAGAGTGCCTCTTTTTTTTTTATCAAAGTGAGATTTACATAGTACTGTTTTTTTAGCCAAGAATTCTGTTGAAGAGAACATAAATACAGGCCTTGTTCGATGTTCCGACGGAGAATTGCTCGGACAATTGAAGCTAGATACGTCGCCTCACGCCTTCCGTCACAACGACGTCAAAAAAATACAACACGATCGCATCACGGACGTGCGGTTGCTTCTCCCGCGCAGAATCCGTGCTCTGCGAATCGCCGTTGCTGCAGTGCCGCTAGCCTGCTACCGATGGGAGACATGCACACACGCTGCTGCAGTGCTGCTAGCCTGCTAGGTCCCTGATGTGATGCTCCTCCTCTGTATCCGCTTCAGATACTCGACTTCCTTGGAGCATGACGACACGTGACACTCTATCCTCCCACTCTATAACACTATTCACTACTTTCTTTTATCTATCTACTCTAAAATTTTTCCCGTCTTTCTGTTTCTGTTTCTAAAAAGATTCTTACTCCAGCCTACTCTATCTCAAGCTATAGTATTATAGAGTACCTGCTCTAAATGCTCTTATAGCATCTTCAGGTGGCACTCTATAATACTGTTTATCTAGTTAGAGTAGTTGCTGAAGGGAAGAAATCTTTTAGAGTGTAGTGTAAAATGTAAAGAAATTTTAGAGGAATGAATAAAATGTGAAATGAATAGTGTTATAGAGTGGAAGATAGAAAGTCACGTAGAGATGCTCTTAGCAAGTCCCCGGGATCCGGGCAGGCGGGCACTAGCGTTGCCTGCTTGGAAAGTTGGAATACTCGTTGGAAACTTGGAATCGAAAGTTGGGATGTTCATGTCGTCGATTGCTCGCTTGCTCGTACCTAAATCACACTTCGCAGTTTTTTTAAGGCAAATTCCACCACCTAACGTCAAGCATGGTCAATGATTTTAGAGCTAGAGTACTTCGCTTCGAACTTGAGGAAAGAACCAGAGTAGCACGGCAAGGTTCTCCGGTAAGAAACTGAGGGGTGTTTTTCTAGGCTTATCTAAAAGTCTAATCTGACTTATCTCGTAATTTCGAGAATTTTTTTAGGTGGTCTCGAGAGTCGGATGGCCTTGATTTTTAGGATTTAGGGAGCTTTTAGACACGTCTACGAGATAAAAAAAAATGGGTTCAAAAAGTAATAAAAAAGTCAGAAGTCGGATAAGTCAATATTAGTCAGATAAGTCACGAAATAAGTCAGATAAGACGTGGCTAATATTGACTTATCTGACTTTTTTATTAGTTTTTGAATCCGTTTTTTTATCTCGTAGGCGTGTCTAAAAGCTCCCTAAATCCTAAAAATCAAGGTCATCCGACTCTCGAGGCCACCTCGGGAAATTCTCGAAGTTACAAGATAAGTCAGATTAAACTTTTAGATAAGTCCAAAAGAACACCCCCTGAGAATCTTGTTGCCGTCGCGTATGAAGATGGTGCGTATGAACGGATGAGGAGCTCGGGGGTCGAAGGTGAATCTTTGTTAGTTTATCTCCAGCAGAGCCTTTAAAACAGAATCTTCTCTATATTTAGAGTCTCTCGTCCTCTAGCAGTCTCTATCTTAACCTCTAAATTTAGAGTTGCTCTCTCGCAGCCTCTAAATTTAGAAGCTCTCTAGATCAATCTGTATAGTTTTTCTGAATAGAGGCTCTGTTGGAGATGATGAAAATATAGAGAGCGAATAGTAATTTAGAGGGGATATATAGAGATTCAATTTTAGAGTTTCTGCTAGAGATGCCCTTAGACCATGTTCAACCATATTTCGTTTTTACTTTTTTCTATTTTCTATACCATATTTTTTGTATTTTTATTATTTTCGACAACATCCTTAGAAAGAAATAATACTGAGGAAGGAGAGAGAATCTTTTTCTGAAGAAAATGAAAAGTGAATTTTTCTGAAAAAGAACTTTTCTAAAAAAGAACAAAAACTCTCTTTATTTCCGAAGAAAATGAAAAGTGAATCTTTTCTGAAAAAGAATACGAAGAAAAGCTCTGTACTTTGGCTGCAATGGGAATGTTCCCCGGGAAAATTAAGCACCACAGTTTTTTTTATTTTTGGCCATTTCACATCCCAGGGAAGCATATCCAGGCCACGCAGCTGCCAGCGGGTGTGATGTGCAGGGGAGGCTGGCCGATCAACCGGAGGTGGCGACGCCGCTGCACAACGTCGAGGAGGCGTCCAGATCCGGAACGCCCAGATCCGGCGTCGTCCTCGTCGTTGGCATCCACATCGACAACCCGCAGCTGCTCCAACTCCAGTGGCCGAGGAATGCTTCCCCGTGGAAATGGATGGGATCTGGCAGGGAAGCATTTCTTCCCTGGGCATCTCCAACCAGAAATTCAATCCCGCAGATCCCTGTGGCTCAGGCACGTTTCGTGGCCACTGGATCCGCCCTAGGATTTGTGCCTAGAGGCTGAGTGGGGCGATGAGTACGAATCTTGGTGCGGATCCGACGGCTAGGAACGTGTCTGGAGCCATATGCATCTGCGGAAAATCCAGTCTCATCTCCAACCCATTCCCCTCCCTTCCCCCTTCCTAGCATGAAGAGAATCCTGTTTTCTTGGTCAACAAATTTTCTTTACCGCTCCCTTTCAAAAGGGATTCTCTTTTCTCTTTTCTGATACTCTCTTCATTCTCTATATTATTTTCTTCGAAAGGATACAATTGGAGATAGTAAAAAATAAATAGAACGAATATGGGGAAGAGAACAAAACGAAGGGATAACCCATTCCTGTCCCTCCATTTCCACCATGAAGGGAATCTGGTGTTCCCTTTACCGTTTCCTTTCGGAATGGATTCTCTTTTTTATTTTCTTCAGAAGAGATTCTCTCTCCTCCCTCTATATCAATTTGTCGGCGATTGGGAGTACGGAGCCCCCGGGTACCGAGCTTACTTGTTGAGAGTGAGGATCAACCGGCCTCTTTCCCGCGGGCGTCGGGGCTTTCAAGAAGACGAACTTCGATCGAGTGGCTATCAGTAGAAGGCACGCATGATTTTTGGGCTGGTTCGGGCCCCTCGAGTGGAGGTAATGTGACCCTCGTCGATGGTATCTATATGAGGATCGAAGAGGTTACAAAGGGATGAGTTTCTTGTGGCGAGAGGATGAGCTTTGGCCCCAGAATGGTGCGGTGGAGCTCCCACCATGTGCGTGTGTATTTTACGGTAGTCGCCCCACGATGTGCGGCGGCGTAGTCTATTATACATGGGCGTGTCGGTTTTTCTAGCGGTGAAATCCTATTACCTAGCGGTATGATGGTTGTCCCTCCTTTGTCCGGTGGTCGAAGCATGTCTTCCTCTTGCGTCATCGTCATCATTCTTCGTCTTCGGGAAGCGGTGTGGGAAGCAATGTTACAAGGCGTGGGTTGGTGGCGCGATCCCTGCGGCTTGTCTCGAGCGGTGTCGAGCATTTAATGCAGCGGGGAATCCTTCCTTGGTCGGGAAGGAGCTGCTTGGACCCGGTCCGAGCGAATGGTCGTGCCCGAGCCCCGGCGAGGACTCCCTTGAAGTAGACCCCTTGCTCGGGGAGGGCTGTTTTGTTTTGCGTTTAGCGTGTGACTATCGAGCGTCACCCTAGGCCCCGTCATCTAGCCCCGAGCTGAGTGGTGGGCCGGCGGTCCCTCCTCAGCTCTTTTAAACGTCATCGAGCCTTTTCGGTTCGAGACGTTGGACGCATTGCCCGATTAGCGGCGAGGCTAGTCGGGCGAGACTTCAGGTTGGTGAGCTCACTGAGCAAAGGCTACCCGAGCGAATCTTAGGGTCGGCCGATCAAGGGTCGCCCGAAAAGGTAAGCCCAAACGTTGGTCTTCCAACGGTTACTTGCGAGTGGGTCGGCGGTTTTCAATGACGGCGTGGGTGGCGTCGTCGTCGATTAGCCCTTGGGGGAGAAGGTCGTACCGGCGACCCTCTGCTTTCGTCTGTGCGCAGAAACGTTGTCGCGCATCTTCCGAGCTTGAGGTGGTGGGCAAATCTCACCCGACCTTGGGGGTCTCCCGGCGAGGGCGTCGAGGCGACATGGCTTTGGTTGTCCGTGCCCAGTATGGGGTTAGAAGTGGTGGGGACTTCGACCCCGGCGTGGGCGATGCTCGGGCGGTCTGTCGAGCGAAGAGGTCGAGTAGTTAATTCGAGCTCGAGGTCTTGGCTCGTCAAGCTCGGGAACATCCGTGTCGGCCCTCGCCCGGTGAGGGTCTTGTTCGGCGTCACCGCCATGGCGTAATTTCTTCTTGTGAACTACTTTTTATCGTAATCTTCTTTGTTGGCTTCTTCGTTTGCGGTTGTTCTGCTGAGGTGGATGATCGGGCTGCGAGCATAGAAGCTTCGGTGCGAGCCAAGGTGAAGGTGGTGCGCTCCCAACTAGGGAGGCCCAAGCGGAGCTCGCCTGGGTCGAATCGAACTTGAGCACGCTTTGGGGTATGCTCGAGTGCGGAGAGGAGCTCCGGTCGGGAGGAGCTCGGCGGTCCGCAAAGAGCTTGAGGAGGATGTGAAGTCATGAGTGATGAGCATGTGGTGGTTTCGTTTAAATTCAAAATTCAAATCCACTTTTGATTTGGCATGTTACAAATTTGATTCTTGCGAAGTTTTGAACCCCTGCAGTTGGAGCTTGCACTTAGGCGTTGCGCTTAACGGTCCACGGAACCTCTGGTTCCTGTGCCGAAGCTGCTCCTAGATCACCGGACGGCGTCAGTCGGTCAGATTTCTGTCGTGCTCATTCATCGTTTTCAGCTGCTCGGATGAACCGTAACCCGATCGGAGATCGGTTTGTTTCCTTGTGTTCGTGTTGTTCTCGTGTCGCGGTGATGGTCTCAATGCAGCTTGGCCCCACGAAAGAACCGGCCAGTGGGCTAGCGGTTGGTCGGAGGACGGTCGGAGTCTGCGGTGGAGGTTTTTAGGCGCCCGCACCGGGCGTCGCATGCATGCGACCTCGTCGAAGTCTTGGGAACATCGGACGCTGGAGGTGGTTGGCAATGCTTCAGATTCGTGCGAGAGACCGGAGTGTGTTTTCGGGGTTTCGGCCGCCTCAGTGTTTTCACAAATGTGTGGCTTGGGCTATAAATAGGACCCCAAGGCTTCACTTGGAGGGTGTCCCTTGAGCCATTTGTAGCCAGCCAACATAGGTGTGAGTTGAGGAGCTGCGTCTCTGTGTGAGTGTGGGGGCTGCGTCTCCGGGTCCCCGATCTGTAGTTACGTTCATGAGCTAATAGATCGGCGTTTTATATCGTTCTTGCACTTACTTTCAGCATTTAAATTCAGCATTTAAATACCGTGAGAGTGAAATGATCTTGTGGGATTTGTGTGTGTTCTTGTTTCGATCTTGAGCCATCCTGAAAAACTCCGTGCCTCCTTTTCTATTCTATATGCTTTGATGGCTCAAGTCTGTTCTTGAAGTTCCTGTCTTGTTCTTCGCGCAGCAGAGCAGTGTTTGATTTTTATAAAAATCTAGAAAAATCTTTTTGAGTGATTCTTGTTGGAGAAGGTGCGTGACTCATATATCTATTCACTATAAAAATTTGGAGTCCTGTTCTTGCACCGTTTGGGAGGTGAGGTGAAAACCGAGCCCCAAACTTTCTGCTCGATGTTCTTGACAGCTCGTGGTTTTGATTTTCATATTTTCTGCAAAAGGAGTTTTGAGGAGATTTCTGGTGGAGTGCTTCATGACTTATTGATTAATCGGAAGAAAAATTTCCAAACATTGAGAAGCACCAGAAACCCACCATCCCTCTGCTCCAAGTGGAAACAAACTCTGGGGTTTCTGTTTTTGCTTTCAGAAAGCAGCTTGTGATGTTTGAATTTTCATGATTTATCTACATGGATTTTTGAGATGATTTTTGGTAAAGTTGTGCACGACCCATTGAGAAATAGGGAGAAAAATTCCCAAAATTTGATGAGCACCAGAAAGCCACCATCCATCTCCTCCAAGTGAGAACAAATCTGCTTTTTGCTTTTCTGAAAGTCACTTTGGTTATTTGGCTTGATCTCCTTTCTTAAAGTAAGGTTTGAATTGATTCTTCTCTTTTGGACACTTGACAACCAGGATTGTGTGTGAAAAATCCCCACATATTCCATGACTCTCATTCATGCTAGGGGTACACATAGTTGTCAAGTTGTTCATATTTTAAGTCTTAGGTGAATTCAAAAAGAACGGTAGTAAAAATTCGAGGCTCTCATTCACCCCCTCTGCTCGCGTGGTTAGTTTCACGGAGGAGGCGGCGGCATTGCCGAGCGGAGACCGGGAAGGTGGCGGCTTTGCTAGGAGATCCGCCGGGCGTGAAGCCCGGATCGGGGTTCTCGGCCAAGTCGCCTTGAAGGCGTGGGCGGAGCTTCAATCTTTGATGGGTAGATCTAGGGAATAGTGTATGTGGTGTTACACGTGTTTGTAATACATTTGAATTTAAATACAAGATGTTCTCTTGTTCACGTCTATGAAATGTTTATGCTACTATTTGCTGCTATATACCTACCCTATATGCCTACCCAGCCCCCTCGTGTGGTCGGGCCTTTGGTCGTGTTTTTACGAAAAAAGACCGAGCTCACGGCAACCGGCAGTCTGAAAGGCGGTGTCGGCCCGTCGTCAGGCGGCCGAGTCCTTGCCCACAGTTGCGAGCAAGAGACCGGGTACACGAGGTAGCCGGCAACCGAGGGTGCGTGAAATAAGCGATGTCGGCCCTCGTGTGGCGGGTCCTTGCCTACAGTTTGAAAACAAGAGACCGGCACACGGCGAAGCCGGCACCGAGGATGTGAAAAAAGCGATGTCTGCCCCTCGTGTGGCGAGTCCTTGCCCCTGGTTGCGAGCAAGAGACCGGGCACACGGCGCAGCCGGCACCGATCTTGCGAAAAAGCGATGTCCGGCCCCTCGTGTGGCGAGTCCTTGCCCAGTTGCGAAAGCAAGAGACCGGCACACGGCGAAGCCGGCAGCCGAGGATGTGAAAAAGGCGGTGTCGGCCCGTCGTCGGCCGAGTCCTTGCCCCTGTTGCGAGCAAGAGACCGGGTACACGAGGTGGCCAGGCGGCCGAGGGTCTTGTGAAATAGGCGATGTCCGGCCCCTCGTGTGGCGAGTCCTTGCCCCAGTTGCGAGCAAGAGACCGGGACACGAGGTAGCCGGGCAGCCGAGGATCTTGTGAAAGCGATGTCCGGCCCCTCGTGTGGCGAGTCCTTGCCCCCGGTTGCGAGCAAGAGACCGGCACACGGCAAGTAGCCGGCAGCCGAGGATCTGTGAAATAAGCGATGTCCGGCCCCTCGTGTGGCGGGTCCTGCCCACAGTTGCGAGCAAGAGACCGGCACACAAGTAGCCAGGCAGCCGAGGATCTTGTGAAAAAGCGATGTCGGCCCCTCGTGTGGCGGGTCCTTGCCTCTGTTTGCGAGCAAGAGACCGGGCACTGAACGGCAGGCGGGCACCGATCTTGTGAAAAGCGATGTCCGGCCCCTCGTGTGGCGAGTCCTTGCCCACAGTTGCGAGCAAGAGACCGGGCACACAAGTGGCCGCATCCGAAGATGTGAAATAGGCGATGTCGGCCCTCGTGTGGCGAGTCCTTGCCCCCTGGTTGCGAGCAAGAGACCGGGCACTGCAAGTAGCCGCGAGTTCAAGTTACTTTACTCAGGAGTTCAATTTGGGTTTGGGATTGAAGTCTGCGAGTACCGCCGAGAACTTGCCGGGCGATGTGCTATCGGCTTATCCGAGCAATGGAATTCGGGGAGTGTATTTTCAGATCCGTCGGCCGCTTTAGAAATCGGTTTAGAGAACAAGAACTTCGTGCTTAGGCGGGGACAAAAAAAGGCCGAAAACCTCGGAAGGAAAAGAACTTTGGTCACCATTCCTTTTTATTTAACATGTTAGGGATTTCGAGAAGAAGTGGTTCGAAGATCCGAGAGTTAAATAAGGAGGATGGGCGAAAGCGAAAGGGAAGGTTAGGCGTGGAACTGCGTGGTGGGCGATATTCCACGAGTTCTTTGAGAATTCGTCCGTCGGGAAGGCGAGGCGGACGGCCCGAGGCGTGAAGACGAGACGACCGTGAAAGGACCCTCCACCTTGGGGTTAGCTTGTTGGCGTGATAGGTCTGGACCCGCAGAACCAAGTCGCCGTTTTTGCAGAGTCCTTGGCGGACGCCGGGCGGCGGCGGCTGCTGCAGAGCCTGGAGGTAAGTCTTGATCGGACGAGGGCTTGCTCGCGCTTTTCCTCGGACGGTCGAGGTCGAGTAACTGCCTTGGTGGTCATCGGCGACCTCCGTGAGGTCCACGCGAGGTGACCTTAAGGTTATCTCGGTCGGAAGCATGGCCTCGGTGCGTATCTGGCGAAAGGGTGTTTCGCCCGTCGCTCTCTTTGGGAGTGGTCGCGGACAGCCCACAAGACGGAAGGAGCTCGTCGACCCAGCCTGTCGTAGCTTGGAAAGCCGATCGAAGACCCGCCTCTTGATTCCTTGGAGGATCTCGTTGGCTCGCTCGGCAGCCCGTTGCTCGTGGGTGAGCCCGAGGCGGCAAATTTCGTGCCAGCGTCCTCGCAATATTCTTGGAGCAGCTCAGCGGTGAACCGAGTTCCGTTGTCCGTGATTAGTCGGTGGGAGCGCCGAACAGCGTGACCACGTTATTGCGGAAGAATTTTTGGCCGCTGGGCGTAATGCGAGGCTGGTTCAGCCTCTATCCATTTGGTGAGCGTGTCAATGGCGGCGAAGAGGTATCGCGCATCCTTCGCCTTTGGGGAATGGTCCTAGTATGTCTAGCCCGCGGTAGAGAATGGCGGTGAGGGAATAGTTTGAAGGGTGTAGGCTGGTTGGTGTACTGCCGGGCATGGAATTGGCACGCTTCGGCGGTGGTGGCGATCTTCGGCGTCGATAGCCGTGGGCCAATAGTAGCCCATCTGAAGGCTTTGCCGACGAGCGTTCTGTAGGAGGAGTGAGCTCCACAGCACCCTCGTGCAAGTCCTTTAGCAGAATCTCCCTTCTTCTGAGGGACGACTTGGAGAGGACTCGGCGCGCCTCTTGATGACAGGCACCTTCCACTAACTTTGTATAGTGGAGCTCTCGATAAGCGGGATTTCTCGGCCGTCCTCGAGCAATGTCCGTGTACCAAGAATTGGATGAATGGCGTCATCAAGTGGCTCCTTGCTCGAGGGCGAGACGCGTCGTTTTGCGTCTCATTGCCTCTTCTCCGGAGGAATGGAGGGCTTTAGCGGTGCTCAACGAGCACCTGTTGGGGCTGGTTCTTGCGAGGTGCCCAACTTGGCAAGTTGGTCGGCCAGGTATTTGCTCTCTGGGCACGTAAAGGACCTCGAAGTTCTGAAGTTCCTTTCCAACTTCCTTACCTCGACCGAATGTAGCGCCATTGAGTCATCGAACCTTTGAAACTCCTTGTTCACCGGTTTACGACCAGCTGCGAATCCCTTTCACGGTTAGTCGTCGGACCCAAGCGCGAGCATGCGGAGCGGCCAAGAGGCCTTCATATTACGCGCGTTGTTCGTCGCGGCGAAGTGTAATTGTATGAGCGTCTTCGAGTTGTTCTCCGTGAGGAGAGGTCGGCCTAACTCCAGCCCGGAGCTTCGAAGGAACGCGAGCCGTCAAGAACATTGTCCAATGGGGTTCCTCGGCGTGCGACCTTTTGTTGATCGGGATTCGCCCACTCGACCACGAAGTCCGCCGATATCGAGATTTGATCGCCGTTCGGGCGGCGAACCCGAGTCAAATTCCCGAGCTCAATCGCCTGTTGGCGTCGCCGAGGCGTCGGGGTTTTGAGGATTCTCTCACGAAAGCTGGTCGGGACCGTGATTGGGTGAGCCAAGAAATAGTGGCGAAGTTTTTAGAAGCCATGAGGAGAATCTGAAGTTTACGGACCTCGGTGCGCTCCTAGGTCCATGAAGTACCTCGCTCACGTAGTAAATAGGCGCTGATTTCCTCGCTCGGCTCTGAGTCTGGCGCTCACCGCTTGGGGAGGCCGCCAAGTAGAACAACAAAGGCTCTGTCCCTCGGGGTGACTAGGGCCAGGCGGGCTCGATAGATATTCTTTGAGCTTTTTAAAGGCGTCATCGGCCTCCTCGGTCGAGCGAAACCGTCGTGCTTGCGCAAGAGCTTTGAAGAAAGGAAGTCGCGTTCACCTAGTCGGAGATGAAGCGGCTAAGGGCCGCCATCCGACCGATGGCGGCGAACTTCCTTTATATTGAAGGAGCTCGCATCCTTTCGGCGGCCGATCTTTTCGGGTTGGCACCGATGCGGTCGACCCGATGATGTATCCGAGCACCATGCCGCGTGTACACGAAGACACATTTCTCCGGATTCAGCTTTATCCGATGTTTTCTTAAATTACGAAAAGGTTTCTTGAGGTCCGGATGTGGGCCTCGGCTAAAACACTCTTGGCGACTATGTCGTCTACATAGACTTCTAGGTTCCGGCCGATCTGGTCGGGAAGGTCTTCTGCATCAAGCGTTGGAAAGTGGCCCCGCGTTTTTCAGACCGAAAGACATGGTCGTGTAGCGAAGGTGCGAAGGGGTGATGAAGGGTTTTCTCTTCATCCTCCCGCGACAAAGTGACTGATGGTACCCGGAGTATCGTCCAAAAAGCTCATCACCGTGCTTCGCCGTTGCATCGACTAAGCGATCTATGCGGGAAAGGAGGAAGTTGTCCTTTGGACATGATTTGTTGATGTTGGTGTGATCGGCGACATCCGCCACTTTCCGTTCTTCTTCGACCACGTTGGATTCGCCAACGGTCGGAGTGCTCGACTTCTCGAGCAAGCGGCCTTCAACGGCTTGTCTAGTTGCTCCTTGATGACATCGACCTTCCATTGCGGGAATCTCCTCGGCGCTTAGCGCCTTGGTTTTACGGTGAACCGCCGACTGTGCTCGATCACCTCCTTGGGACCCGGGCATGTCGGACGGCTCCCATGCGAAGACGTCGGCGTTTGCGGAGGAAGGTGACGAGCTCGCCTTCTATTTTGGATCTAAAGCGGCCCGACGTGGACCACCTTCGACGGGTCCTCATGGGAGATCGAGATGTTTTTAAATCCGCTCCTCGAGGTGGAGGACAACCTTGGGCCGAGCGGACTTGTGAGAGTTTTGCTCGGGCCCGCGTTGAGCTGGCGACCGTGGTCGGCGCCATTTAAATCGCACTCGAGGCGGCCTTGTGGTTGCCCCCGCGGTGATCACCCCTTCGCCCTGGGAGCTTGAGGCGGTGATCTGGCGTGGTGCGAGCTGCCATGAACTTGGCGAGGGCCGCTGCCGAGGATGGCGTTGTAGGCCGACTCAAGTCGACTACCTCAAAGGTGACCAACTCGGTCCGGAAGTTGCTCGGCCGCCGAAGGTCACGGCAGACGATCTGCGGCGGGGTCATGGGCGTGCGGGATGATGCCGTGGAAGGGCATAGCGATGTTTTGATCTTGGAGCGAGGATTTGCATCTCGTCCAAGACCCGGCGAGATCAGGTCAGAGCGCTTCCCCATCGATAAGCACCCGCGACCCTTGTATTCTTGATGGTCGGGCGAGCACGAGGGGAGTTTCGGAACCGTCATTCGAGGGCGATCCTCCGGGAGAAGGAGATGGTCGTTTCCGACCATCTAAGTTCTTCGGAACCGAGCCGCCTCCGTCATGGCAGACCTCGCAGGCCATGCCTTCAACTCGTCGGGGCGAGGCGCGGACCCTCCAAGATCACCGCAATGTGGTGACTCGGCTCATGATATTCTTCGCTCTCTGGCCGTGCGGTCGGGCGGGGCTCGGACTTCGGTCGGGCCCACCCTTCCCAACATCCGGGAGGGCGGGCATGGGCCCCGTCCGTTGTAAAGTCTTGCCGAGCGATCCAGTCGCGGCGATTCGCGGAGGTCGTGCCGTGCACTTAGTGCAGCGAGCGAAGCGACCGTTCGAGGGTCCCCGAGGTCCACGCTTCGTCCGGGTCGGTCGACACGACCGCCCACCTTGCTCGGGAAGGCGAGGCTTCTTTAGCCGGTGTGCGTGGAGAGCGGCGGCTGGGATAGCGGCCACCAATTTGGCGCTTTCTTTTCTTCTTGGCCTTCTTGTCGGACTTCTTTTTGTCCGAAGATCGAGCTTTGGCTGCGAGGCGCTGTCTGGACCCAAGAAGCGTTTCGCTCCACGGCCTCCTCGGCGTTTATGTAACGCTCCGCCGCTTGAAGAACTCACCGCCGAGGAGCGGGAGTATATCTCGAGTCTGGGTGAAGCGGGCGTTCTTGGCGCCGGTGAATGCTTCGACGATCGCCGTGCAGGATGTTGAATCGTGTTCCGTATCCGGATGAACCTTGAACGTAGTCCGGAGGCTTTCGTCCTCCATCTGGACCACCCGTTTGAGGTCCTGCGGCCTTCTGGCGGGGGCGGCATGAAGTTCGCGCGAGGCCTCGCCTGATTGGACCCGGTGTGGATGGAGCCTTCCGTTGGTTGAAGAGCCATGTCGGCGGGCCCTCCAACACTGGCGGGAAATAGTTCACCATTACCCTTCATCACGCCATGGTGTGGACGGTGGTAGCATATACCGAGAGGAATTCGTCCGGGTTACGGGTCCCGTCGAATCGCTCTATGTGGCCCGGTTTGAATTTGGGGGCCATGCCGCTTCGGAGGTCGCGGAGAAAGCGGGGCACCGTGGTTTACCAGCGTCGTACCCATGAGCGCCACGCCCTCACGTCCTCGGAGGGGACGGCGCGAGAAGACGCCGTCGCGCCGGCGTCGGGGTATCGGTTGGGTTTCCGAGTGGCGCGGTCGGCGCTTCGCCCTTGCGCCCTCGACCGGGACTCGGGGTGGCCCGTTCGGCGGAGTGGCGAGCCGCGTCGTCGTGGCGATGCTCGCTTTGCGAGCATTGCTCGAGAGGCCACCGTGATGGCGAGATGTGCGGTCATTCCTCCGCCGATCAAGGTCCCGACGGAGGTCGTGATGGGAGTAACTACCCCTCGGGGTTCGGCTTTCGGGAAGCACTCCGAGTCGGCAGACGAGGAAGATCGCCGACCAATCGCTCCGGCCTTTCGGCCATGGCTACGCCTAGCTCGGCGGCTGGTCGAAATCAGGTCGGAGGTCACGCACCACGTGTGCGGCCCGGAGGCGCTGGCGACTCTACCGTCGGATCGGAGGAAAGGGCGAGTGGCGACCCGGTCGAGGGGAGCGGAGAGCTGGCCGGCGCTCGGCCGGGTCATCGCGATGGGTTGCGAGGCTCGATCGTCGAGTCGGCCGGCCAGTTCAGCGGCGTGCAAGCGGTGACGCGACTCGTCCTCCCGAGGCGCTGGAGCAGCGTCGCCGATGTCGCCATGTGGGCTTCAGCGGGAATCTTTGGGCATGAGGTGTCATGACCGTATCCCCGCAGAGCTATCTCGTGGTCGGTCGTGCAGGATGTCCAGATATCGACCCTTCGTGCGAACCGACACCTTCACATATGGTGGTGTCTCTGTTCGGTAACTCTCGGGCCCGAGAGGTTCGAACGTACTCGAACCCAGCTCACCCCCGGCGGCAGACATCCATAGGGAGAGGACTCGCCATGGCGTGTCCTTCCGGATCGACAATCCGGGCGACCTCGATATCGGACCAATATTCGTCCAAGTCGTCGAGGTCGTCGGGCGAATATCTTGGTTGTCCGAGAGTTCGCCATTCTTCAAGGACCTTCGCCGCGGTGATCTCTTCCCCACGGACGGCGCCCGGTGTCGGCGATTAGAATCTGAGCCCCGGTACCGAGCTTACTTGTTGAGTGAGGATCAACCGGCCTCTTTCCATGAGCGTCGGGGCTTTCAAGAAGGCGAACTTCGATCGAGTGGCTATCGAGAGAAGGCACGCATGATTTTTGGGCTGGTTTGGGCCTCGAGTGGAGGTAATGACCCTCGTCGATGGTATCTATATGAGGGATCGAAGAGGTTACAAAGGGATGAGTTTCTTGTGGCGGAGGGATGAGCTTTGGCCCGAGAATGGTGCGGTGGAGCTCCCACCATGTGCGTGTGTATTTTACGGTAGTCGCCCCACGATGTGCGGCGGCGTAGTCTATTTATACATGGGCGTGTCGGTTTTTCTAGCGGTGAAATCCTATTACCTAGCGGTATGATGGTTGTCCCTCCTTTGTCCGGTGGTCGAAGCATGTCTTCCTCTTGCGTCATCGTCATCATTCTTCGTCTTCTGAAGCGGTGTGGGGCGGTGTTACAAGGCGTGGGTTGGTGGCGCGATCCCTGCGACTGTCTCGAGCGGTGTCGAGCATTTAATGCAGCGGGGAATCCTTCCTTGGTCGGGAAGGAGCTGCTTGGACCCGGTCCGGCGAAATTAGCGTGCGAGCCCCGGCGAGGACTCCTTGAAGTAGACCCTTGCTCAGAGAGGCTGTTTTGTTTTTGCGTTTAGCGTGTGACTATCCGAACGTCACCCTAGGCCCCCGTCACAATTCCTTCGAAGGAATGCTGATGAAAATAGTGGAAAATGAAAAAACGGATATGGGGGAGGAAATGGGGAAGAAAACGAAATAAAGGAAAAATGGTTGAATATGGTCAAACACCCCATGAGAAAATCCCCAAGGATGGGTCAACGGTTTTTTTTTTCCGCGATTAGCCTAGGATCCTGGCCAGGATTTGAGCATCCAAACAAGCTTTAAAAGAAACAAGATTACCTTTGGCGAGGGAAAGAGAGGGGAAGGAACTCTGTCCCTAATGGTCTTACAAGAACAATCAATATTCAACGCGGCTGGCCTATCTATGCATTTTTCTTTACCTCTTTTATTTCCTAAAGAAGACATGCAAGCATGGTTAACAAAACCCTTTTCTAAATTCGCTATCACGAAGACTGCTCAAAATTCGCTAAAGAACCCGCTAAAATTCAGACAAATTCTAATATTGAAATCTCAAAAAAAAGATCGATAAACCCAAAAAAGCTAAAAAACTGATTCTCATGTAGAAAACCGGATTATTCTCTTCAGCTTATCTTCCTATCTTATCTACTTATCTCCGAATTGAAAAGTCACGCGCTATGAGTTTTGTAGTCCGTTTTTTGTCTCGAAGATACGTCCCAAAGCTCTTAGAAACAACTCAAACGAAATGCACCAAACTTTTCAAAATATCTCGAGAAGCTCTCAAAGTTTAGCTTATAAATACATAAGAAGATAAATAAATAAGATAAACCGAAGAAAACAATCCTAAATCGGCTTCTAGGTGAAAAACCGAGCGTTTTTCTTAGAAAATTGTGGGTTTTCTTACCCCTTCCCCTACTTCCCACTTACCCTACGCCTCCCCAATCGAACGCCTCTCCCTCACTTCCCTTGCTCGTCTACCCCTAGCAAATCTTAGGCTGGGTTCTTTCAGCTTATCTTATCCTTCTTATTTGTCTTATCTCATCACTTCGAGAATTCTTCGAGATAGCCTCAAGAGCCGGTTGGCCTTCAATTTTGGGGTTTAGAGAGCTTATAGACACGCCTACGAGATAAATACTTATCTCGTGTCTTATTTGACTTATCTTACTTTTTTATTACTTTTTGAGGCGTGTCTATAAGCTCTCTAAATCCCAAAATTGAAGGCCAACCAGCTCTCGATGCTATCTCGAAATATTCTCGATGTGACGAGATAAGGCAAATAAGTAGGATAAGATAAGCTAAAAAGAATCCACCCTTAGCCGTCTCTCTCTTCCTCCTCCTTAGTTTGTTGCCGTCGTCCCATCCCTCCGAGTCTCCTCTCCTTCCCGATGCCTCTCCTCCCTCCCTCTTAACTATGCGCCACCGCTTCATGCCTAGAGGGAAATATGTGGTGCAAACCACCCTTTTCGTGAAAACTCCGTGAAAACCACCCGTAAAAGTTTTAAAAAATTCTCACAAAATTACCATATGTAGGGGAGGTGAGCTTCTACAATCCTGCAAAATTTGAAGATGAAACTCAATCGCATTTGAAAGATATGAAAAAGACAAATTCAGCCTAAATAGTAATTTTTCACTGTTTAGCACTATTCATTTTGCTGTTTGTCTTTTTCATATCTTTCAAATGCGATTGAGTTTCATCTTCAAATTTTTCAGTATTGTTGAAGCTCACCTCCCCTATATATAGTAATTTTTTGAGAATTTTTCAAAACTTTTACGGATGATTTTCACAGAGTTTTCACGAAAAAAATGGTTTGCACCACATATTTCCTCATGCCTAGACCCTTCGTTTCCCAGACTAGCGGCTCAACATCACCGCCCAGAGTCTCCTCCTTACATCTCAACGCCTCTCCTCCCTTCCTCCGGGTTCGGCGCAGCCGCCTCCCAACGCAGATCCATCGTCTCCATGAGCCTTGAGGCTTTCTCTTTCTACTTTTGCATTTTTCTTTTTTCAACTCGGGTTTGGTCAAAATTTTCTTTATTTTTTTAAACGAAATCATGCAATTGGTTTCAAAAATATTAATAATATTTATATGATTTATTGCGATTTTTTTTCTAGATTTGAGTTTGAATTGAATATTTAAAGTTAGCTTGGTAAAATAGAACGGTTTGAAAAATGTACAGTGGTAGCATGCCCAAATTTTGTCTTTCTTATTGAACGTCTGCTTGGTTTGTGACTAACTTTAGACAGATGTGGCTTGCCACACTTTCAGTGGAAAAAAAAGTTGGGGTTGGTGCCTAACTTTGACAAACCTAAGCTTAGGGAAATGTGACAAGTCACACATTTTGTGGTGAAGAAACAAGAGCATGTTTGATTCATTCTCACACATTGCTAAACGATGCCACTTCATGCCAAACTTTTTATGGCACACTACTACAAAATAGCACATATGAGACGATTTTTTTAGTTATTTGATACGGTTTTAAAATAATTTTTAGACCTGTCGTCTCAAATGATATCATTCATTTGAGACGGTTTTAAATCGTCTCATATGAGTAAGTATATAAGACGATTTTATATATGGAACTGTCTCAAATGAGGAGTTTTAAAACACAATATTTTAGGCATAAATATTGACGAAAAAATAGAGAAAAATATTTTTTGAATTTGAAATCAATATCCCTACCACCAATCACCCATCCATGCACATTTAACACAATTTAAATACATAATATAAACATTGCATGTCCTACGACTCGAACCCAAGACCTCTTGACTCTAACCTCATCCTTCTAACCATCCTACCCCATACCATGTCTTGATCATAATAGGATATGTTTACCTTTTGATATTAGTTCTGCTAATCTTTTAACAACTTTTTAGGCATGTAAATAACATCAAATGGAAAACTTTTTAACTACAAAGTTGTACAACTCTTTGAAGTCTACAATTTCATATAATTTTTTATTTCTATACGACTTTATTTTAATAAGTCATAAAGGTCTTAATCCTTGTTATGATATTTAGACATCTATATTAAGGTATTTTTATTTTTTAAAATATTCAAATAAAATGTAAAATTTTAAAATTTTAAATTATTTTTTAAATTTAAAATTTGTAATTGTTTGAAATTTAAAATTTCATTTTTGAAAACTAACATTTCTAAATTTTCTTCTATTAATAAATAATCATTCCAAATTTATTTTAAAAATTTTAAAATTCAAATTTGGTTTAAAAATAAAAATTGAAATTCATTTTTTAAAAATATGGAATTCATGTTTGCTACATATATAGCTCATGTAAGGCCACATATTAATGACGCTAAAATACAAGGAAATGACTCTTCCGCTCTAACCTTATATAAGTCTGTTCTTAATTTTAACCGTCACATTTGCATCGATCATATAAGACGGTTATGATTTGAAAACGTCTTTTTTCTTATATAAGTCGGTTATTAATTCCAACCATCTCAAATGCATCGATCATATAAGACGGTTATGATTTGAAAACGTCTTTTTCTTATATAAGTTGGTTCTTAATTTCAACCGTATCAAATGCATCGATCATATAAGACGGTTATGATTTGAAAACATCTTTTTTTCTTATATAAGTCGGTTTTTAATTTCAACCGTCTCAAATGCATCAATCATATAAGACGATTATGATTTGAAAACGTCTTATTCGTTATATAAGTCGGTTCTTAATTTCAACCGTCTTAAATGCATCAATAATATAAGACGGTTATGATTTGAAAGCGTCTTTTTTCTTATTTCTGCCATAATAAGAGACACTTTTGGTTTAAGAAGGCTAAAAACCGTCTCATATTGTGTGTCTTATATTACCTGTTTTGTAGTAGTGGCACTTGTTTAGTTACTTCTCAAAGCTTAGTCATGCCACACTTTTTAATGAATAGGCCCACTTATAATAGAATCATTTTTTGTGCCAACATTTGGCTAAGGTGTGGCCCCTCCAAATTTAAGGCCACACTTTGGCTAGAAAATTCTTGCAAATCTTGGTATGTTTATTACTCGAACCAAACATGCCCTCAGTGTCACGTTTTTGGTAAAGTTAGGCAAAAACATGAATCTATGACGAGTAGGTCACAAGCTAAGAAGTGTTGCAAACCACAATTGTGGCACAGACCAAACACCCATCAAACAAATTGTGTCATGTCTAAGTTGAGGTGTGGCACTATGGCAATGTGTGGCTGCAAGCCAAACGGGCCTAAGACATGACTTAATTCTTGCCAAGTGTTAGGTACATCATAACCATTAGATTGCCTCGAGATTCGTAACGATGGGAATACCCTAACTTTTATTATCCTCTTCTCTATCCTTCTCGCCCCTTATTCTCTCATTGCTACCACTGGCTATCCCCACCCATCTAGTGTACTCCACCAACACCACATCGGCATACCACCAGCACAGCCGCCTCCTATGCCAGCCATCATCCTCGACCATCGCCTCTCGTCTTCTTTCTTGTCTTAGGTACACACCATCCGCCAAATCCCCCTTTCTCCTCTCATCTCTTCTTCCCATTTGCACGTGTACAAACCTAACTTGACTCCATGCCATGCCATCGCTTAGGTGGTAATTCATTTTACTTTATCCAATGGTATAGAGAATTCTAACCCCATAGAGGGTAAGAAGATTAGTATATCTGAACCATGTATGTTTAATCTTACGGTGTAAAGAATTCTTTTCCTAGTGCATCATAGAAGTGCTTAAAAAGCATCTTTGTGCACACAAAAGACGTCTTAAAATAAATTTTTTGTGCACCATGTAGAATCGCATTGCATTCAGTGGTACTACCTACCGAGTCGGGATCTTGTAGGTGTGCTTATTAAGGGATTCCAGGTGTGATCGTTGGAGAGGGGAAATGGCTTGTGGATGTAATATAGTATAGTACTTCGCTTGTTGACGTTTGGTTCCTTTTTGGCCGAAGCAGAGAGCACCCACCGATAATCTGGTGCGATGTTAGGAGATGCACCTAGTTTCCCTCTTTTTCTCTGTCATTATTTTTTTTTCCAGATTCCCTCTTACTAGTAATTGTTTAGCAATTGCCCTAACAACTACTCCCCCCGTACAAATACTTTATTTTAGACATCGACACGGTTTCAAAATATACATTTGACTACTAATTACTATTACGATTCATTTATAAAGCCACTAAAATTATAATATAATGAAAGTACTCTTTGAGTTGAATCTACATATATGATTTCCATGTACTCAATTTAATCATTTTAAAAGATATACATAGCTAAAATTTCAAAATTTAGACTTGCACATAATTGAAACAACATATATTTATGACTGGAGTGAGTAGCTAGTATCGCTCGTTACTAAAATTGTTTAAGCCAAGAGTTGGACACCTAGTGTGCTTGAAATTTCGGTATATGAATGCAACAAATAAGTCCATGCTGGGAAAATGGTGCAAACACCACATCCATAGGTAACATGGTAATTGTTACTTCCTCCGGCCACAAATATATGTCATTTCAAGTACATGCAAGTCAAAATTTAAAAACTTTAGCTATGAATATTGTTTAAACTACTTAAATTGAGTACATGAATATCATATTTATAAATTCATCTCGAAGAGTACTTTCATAATATAATAATTTTAGTGGATTTAATGAATGAATTGTGACACTAATTAGTGGTCAAAGATATATTTTGGAGACCACGTCAAAGTCTAAAACGACACTTATTTGTGACCGAAGGGAGTAGTATATTAGATGTTTAGCCGTGCTTTCACTAGCAAACCCATTCATGGTCCCAAAGCCCCCTGAATCCCTCCCCGATCGATCGAAAGTAGCATTGATGCATATATAGGAAAAAATATCTATTTGATCCCTAAGAGCATGTGTAATGCTAGACCCATTTGTTGCCCATTTCTAGCCCTATTATACTATTCATCTACTGACCCTATCACTATTCATGGGCAAGACTATCACTATCCATAGCCCTATTTGAGAACCTTGCTCAATGGTGGCCTTATTTCATAGCCCTATATGCAACTACCAATGTCATGTGCCATATTTTATTAGTAAATTATAACTACCATACGAACTGCAGTAAACTGGTACGTGCACAATGGAGGGGTTGCATTTTGCCAATTGAGATATACAAAATAATTTGGATAGCACTACAAACATGGGCGACCACTTATTGCCAGGACACGGCAAGAAACATGGCGACAGGAAATATGGCTAGTGAAATACTGCACCGACGAGTACTGGTTACATAGGCAGGGATAATGACATGAAAAAAAGGAGCAACGCAAATCTACATTTGAGATGTCTCACATAAGAGCGACCGGGACTATTGCCTGGCTCGCAGCTGCCAGTGGTGCTCAACGAGGTCCTCCTGCAGCTGCCAATGTCCCTACTTGGATCGAATCGATAGGTGGTGAGTTAGGAACTGCTCAAACACCTCGCTTTGCTCTAGGTTAGTGTCTGCTTGGTCCCTAGTGGCTTCGTACTCTACCATGTACTGCAGAGCGTAGGGCCGCTCGTCCTCCACAATCATGTTATGGAGAATGATGCAAGCCATCATGATGTTCTTGTGGTTCTCGTGTCTCCACCCTAACGCCCTCCCATGTACTATGGCGAAGCGGGACTGTAGGACACCGAACACGCACTCAACGCCCTTTCTAATTGACTCATGTACGGTCGCGAAGTATTGTCTCTTCTTGTCGAGAGGCTCAGGGATGATCTTGATGAGAGTTGCCTACCGTGGATAGATACCATTTGCAAGGTAGTAGCCATATGGTATTGACGGCCGTTAATTGTGTAGTTTACCTTAGGTGCGCGTCCTTCAGCTAACCGTCGAAAGAGGCCCGTGTGAGATTATGTGAAGGTAATCCATGTTTTATGATGAGTATATTTGGCTTAGATTTGATTTGATGAAGAGTTTGATTTTGAGACTTGATTTAAGCCGGTTCGGCCTCCTATGATAGACTGTAATAGATTTCGTTGTTGAAGGTCTTTCCATACTCAAAAAATTATGTGTTGTACATGAAAGTTGTAGATAATTTCAAGATGCATCCTTTTCATGTTGTGACCTTTTTCATTTGGGTAACAGATGAATTTATAAAAATCATTTTGTGCACTGGTGTGCTGAGAGAAAAGCTGAAAAGTGTTTTTCGGTTCTGGTTCATGGATTGCATGTATATATGTTTGAACTCATGATATTGGACTAACATGAAGGATAGAGAGGTAAGAACATATTTTGTATTGTGGAAAATAGTTTGGTCTTTATGGGCGCAGGCTTGAAAGCAAACGTGGTCGGCGACGGTACTGGGACTAGGTCAGGGTGGATCGAGGTCCAGAACGGTGATAATGTTGCGGGACGAATGAGCTTAAGTTTGGGGCTCATGAGAATGCCATGGAGATGGACTTGGAGTGGCTCAAAGGTTCTTGTTTGGGTTGGAGGCCCGAAAGCATGGAAACGAAGAGGTCAAGTCCGACAGATGAAGGTCCATTGCATCGGGTTGATTGGGTTTTGTGTAAAACCCATGTATGGCCTGTGTGGCCCATGTTGGGCTGATTGTTGTGTGGTTTTGGACCCATGTAAATGGCTGGTTAAGTGGGTGAATCATAGCCCTTAATTTGGTTGCTTAGGGTTGAGGCAAGAAAGCAAGGTTTGTGGTTTACACAATGGCCCTATATAAAAAGGGGAGAGGGTGCCTCCCCATGTGTGCTTGTTAGGAGGTCTTGGGCTGAGAATTTGGGTGTTTGTATCTGCTCTTTGAGAGTTTTGCTCACTAAGGTGTGGCTGTGTAAAACTCTCCCAAGTAATAGAAACAAGTTTCTCATATTTATGGTTTTGTTATTGCCTAGTTCTTAGTGTTCGATCTTGTTTCTTTGGTTGTTTTTGTTGCAACTAGTTTATTTGCCTCACCTCCTTCTACTTGCTACTGATCCATGATGCTTTGAGGTTGCACATATGATTTGAGACCTTTTTTGCAACCTAGCAGAGGCTAGAGATTAAGTTTTTGAACTAATTGCACTGTTGTCCAGAAAGTTTTCTTTGCGTAGCTTGTAGTTTAGGAATTTTAGAAAAATCTAGAAAAATCATTTTTTGATGATTCTGGAGCAAAACATTGCCTAACTTCTATATCCATCCATGGCAAAATTTGAAGTCTCTTAGGGAAAGCATCTGGGAGCTATGAGGTGAATATCGAGCCCTAGGATCTCTGTATGCGATTTCTGACAGTTTGTGGTTCAAGAATTTTCTTGGTTTTTCTGTGGGGAGTTTTGATCTGAAACTTGGCTGAGGCTGCAAGACTCATCAAGAGACATAGGAAGAAAAATTCCTATAATTTTTGGAGCCCAATAAAGCCAGCAACCACTCCTATGATCAAAGTCAATTTCTGTTAGAATATTCCTACTTGCTTTTCAAAAGTGCTTTTGGTGGTTAGGCATTTTGTCTTGTGCCTCAACAACCCTTGAACGAATTTGCTTTTGTTTGAACCCTCAACAACTAGCACTATGGCCTAAAATTCCCACATACCTACACGATATTCACTGTGCCACTTGGGGTACATACAGCTATTGAGTGTGTTCAGATTTTGAGTTGGGTGGTGAGTTCGAGGAGCACTGGTCTGAAGAAACTCTTCTAGGCTCCTATTCACCACACTCTGGTCGCCGTAGCCAGTCTTTCAGCCTGATCGGTGTAGCATGTTTATGTCGTTCATTGAACCGGGCAGGCCGAAGAATGCATGCCATATCCATAGTTTGTACGAAACAATAGCCTCGAGGATAATGGTCGGGTTCCGTCCCGGCCCATGAAAGCACCGGCCCATGCCATAGGACAGTTCTTCCACTCCGAGTGCATGTAGTCGAGGCTGCCCAGCATGCCGGGGCATCCCCTCTTCTCTGCACACGCGAGCAGACGTGCGGTGTCCTGCTTGGTTGGTGTGCGAAGGTACTCATCCTAGTATATGTCAATCACGTTTCTGCAGAACTTATTAAGGGCTTGCAAAGCCGAACTCACTTTTATGCATAGGCAGTCGCCAAGAAAGTCAGCGGGAGCGTCGTATGCCATCATGCGATTGGCTAGAGTGACCTTCTGGCAAAAGGAGAGGCACGTCGCCCCAACGGGGTCAGGCCATTGCCGGAAGAAATTGTCGTGCTGCTCAACGACATGCATTATATGGAGGAAGAGTGGCCTCCTCATCCTAAACTTGCCCATGATCACATTCACAACATGCCATTAACGCTATGTTGGTGGTGTACGACCGTTCGGGAAGAAACTAGTCTCACCTTCTACGGAAGAGGTCGTCGTTGTACACGGGGTTATCCACGAAATAATCATGGAATAGTCAGTCGTGCCCTTCGGCATGGCCGCGGTTGATGTAGCGTCGACCACGAGCAGAGTTGGCCCAACTCGATAGCATGCACCGCAGGCGTCAGCAATAACGACTTGACCATGTTTGTGACCATCAGCTCTATGACATCTTGCTCCGCGAATTTTTCGTATAGCTCATCATTGTATTGGTCGTCCTCACTAGAGCTCATAGCTCGTGCTTTGTGTGGTATAAACAGAGCACTGCAAGCTGTTTTTATAGATCAACTCATGCGAGATGCTCCTCACAAGTTTCCCTATGCGTATGACAGGTACCAAGCGCATATTACCAGATGATAGAAAATGTGACAGTGCTATGTATTATTACAAGCCTCACATGTGCACAACATGTTTAAAAGTTTTACAAACCAACAAGGACTCAAAAGTCCATAGGATGGTTCAATAAAGAAAATTGTGAACCAAACAACAAAAATTGTGAAGCAAACAACGACGATACTAGGCAAGCACATGGTCGCCATGTCACTGACCTGCTTCACCCGACTTGAACTTCTCTGCCTCCTCCTTCTCCCTCATGCTCGCTGCCTTCTCCCTCTCCACCATTGTCTTTTGTTCGGTAGTTGCAACCCACTCGGGATGACGGGCCACCCTCCTTGACACATTACAAACAGTCACCTCTCGCCACCTAGCCATCTTGGCTAGGGGCTTTGGGGGTGCAGTTCCGAAAGACCCTTCAGACACGGCTGCCTACCTAGCCTCACCTTGTTCCTTCCTATTGGTCTCGCAATCGGTACACCGCCAGTGCTGGTCGAATCATCATCCATAGACATACCTTGGGACACAGTTGGCCCAGTACAAGAGCCTAGAGTTGTACTTTTTGAGCAACACAATTTCTTCCTCCTATCCAAGTGCACTGTCTTCTCGGACCACTTGACCTAGCCCTGAAGGATTTGCCAACATACATGGTGCTTGAATTGCTTGCCCTCTAATTCCTTCTACAGCTTGTCGGCCTCAGCTTGCTACGAGCACAATTGTCAATGGCAATCTTAGTGCGAACAACCAGCCATTTCATAATCATGAACAAGTAAATGACATAGGGAATATGGATGGCTTACATCGTCATCGTCATTGGTCTCGCTTCGATGCCTTCTTTTCACACTCTCGTAATGGCCGCGCTACTTGTTAACTTTAGCAGCCACCGTGTTGAAGCAGTTCTTCAATGAGACGAAATTCGTGGCCCACGCCTTTTGCATTCTTGTTGAACTCCTTTCTCACTCGGTTCCAGAATACAGTCTCTTTTTGATCTTTCCCTAACACTGGGTCATGAGTTGTTTGCAACCAACACTTCATGAGAAGTATGCCATCTTAGGTAGTGTATCCGCTGCCCCGACCCCCTGTAGATGCTCTCGTTGGGCAGTGTTCACTTTCCTCAAGCACGTCCACTGGCTCTAGGTCATCCCCTTCGCATCACCATCATCCTTGCCATCATGGCTTCCCATCCCTACTCCATAGTTGTCCTACAAGAAGAAGTCTTCCGGTTGCAGCTGGAACATAGGGTTAGTCGCAAGGAAGCGCTCGAAATTATCCTCGCCAGCCATTGCCCCGTGCAAGTTATGCAACGACATTACATATAACATTAATAGATATTCATGGTAGTACATATAACATGGCAGCACATGTAACATTAAAGCATGACATACATATAACATTAAGAGATGTTCCAATGACAATATTGTAAGGAACCGGATGCCCAAGAGGGGGTGAATTGGGCTTCTCAAAATTTTACTTTCTATTTAATTTTACACTTGTGTTCAAAACTTAAACAACTGTGAAAGTTAAAGATCAATTCTTTGAACACAAGTAATATGACAATATAATAGCAATCCTAGAGTGAGGTGAATCATATACAACTAGGTAATCTAGATATATATGCAATTAGGCAGAAGATAAATCCTATGAGGGCTAAGCACAAGCTCAAGGATATATAGTATCAAGTTCAATCTAGGACCTAGTAGCAATCAACACATGGCAAGGGGATAGATAGCATAATAATTATCTCAAGATATGGTAATGAATATAAGAGAACAAGAGGCAAACCACAAGTGACACGAAGACTTTTTTCGTGGTGCTTGGAGACTTGCCGGTCTCCCCTAATCCACGTTGAGGCTTGATCCTCACAAGGATCGACTCCCTATCCGAGCCAATCGCCTCTTCTCCACTAGTGGTTGCTAGTTCCCCCCTCTGGAGATGGCAAGCACCAACAGCACTCCACGATTTGCTCGGGCCTTCTCATACACTTCTGGAGTAGGTCACGGGTGCATGATTAGGGCTGGAACCGAGCCGAGCCTGAGCGAGCCAGGGCCGGCTCGGCTCAGGCTCGTTTAGAAAACGAGCTGGCTCGGCTCGGCTCGTTTTCAGTAACGAGCTCAGATCCTGGCTCGGCTCGGGCTCGCTAAAAGCTCGGGCCGGCTCGTGAGGCTCGTGGGCTCGTGATGAAAAAAAAATAAAAATGCATCACATATACATGAATGAACCATGAACAAAGAGCCATATATATCATATATACATGAATGAACCATAAATAATGAACCATTAACAATGAACCATGAATATATATGTATACATGTAACACAAGCATATAGCAAACCATGAAGACTACGAAGCTGTGCGGCAAACGAGCCCTCGCGAGCTGAAACGAGCGAGCCAAGGGCTGGCTCGGCTTGGCTCGTTTTCTAGGCCGAGCTGGAAAGTGGGCTCGAGCTCGGCTCGTTTTCAAACGAGCCGAGCTCGAGCCCGAGCCGAGCCAATTTTCGAGCTGAGCCCGAGCTGCTCGCGAGCCGCGAGCTAAAGTTCCAGCCCTACGCATGATGCCTCCCATGCCATCTAGGTGCCGACAAGCACCAAGAGTAACAAATCCGAAGCCGCTTGATTGCACAGGATCAAGCTCAAGAGTGATGCATACAGGACGTACTTGGTCACTTACTCCTCTCACTAGGGTTTTACCAAATCCACCCAATTTGGTACTCTTCCTCTTTCTCACCCTCTATAGCCACTTCTCATACTTTGGAACATACCCAAAATCACAGCAAAAACCACTCCTCAAACCCTCAAGACTCACCAAAGCTCATCCAAGATCTCCAAAACACTAACACAAATGAGCTACCCAAGGGTTTATATAGCTCTAGATCTGAAAAACTAGCCGTTGTGAGTTTAGAAATTGTTGGAGGACGGTCTGGGAAAAAATCCTGGACTGTTCCAAAATAACTACCAAATGCACCCTGATCATATGGCCTCCTACCCAAACTGTCCGGCCCTAGGCCAGACCATCTGGCCCAATCGTTCGGGCTCCGAATGGTAGTACTGGCCAAACCGTCCGACCCCAGCTTGGACCGTTTGGCCCAATCGTCCGGGCTCTGAATGGTAGTACTAGCTAAATCGTCCAGCCCCAGATTGGACCGTTCGAACCCCAGCCCGGACTGTTCGGCCCCCAGCCCGAACCATCCGCCAAGTACTACGAAAAACGCCCTAAATCGTCTGGCCCATGCCCAGATTGTCCGACCCCACCCTGGACCATCTGCCAAGCACTACCAACTTTCTGTTTCCTCTTTTTCTCAGCCCGAACCTACTCCGGACTGTCCGACCTTAGATTGTCTGCCTAACACTATGAACTCTCTATTTCTTCGAGACTGTCCGGCCCAAAGAAACCCACTAAGTCTGAAGACCTCCCGGAGTCCCTCTCGCTCAATCTCGGACAACCATAAGTCCGAACACCTCACGGACACCTCCGACACTCTCGCTACACTCCTAGAATCCCCCGACACCTTACTTGGCTCAACTAGGGTTTAGGAGTAAATGTGCATCACCCTAGATCTAGGAACTGATCCGATCAACACTGATCCGGATCCCCCTTAATAGTACGGCGACTATCCTACAAACCTGGTCTTTCAACCAACCACCAAGACCGGTAAAAGATTATGGAACATCCTTAGCCCTATACTAGCCATACATTGGCCTTGAGCACTATCTTGAAGCTTGATGTCTTACATCAACGCCTTCATTTTCACTTTAACGCTCCATACATCACCTCTTGATGCATTGTGCATGATTACCTTCATCACACTATTGATAAAGTCTTTGTCTTGTCAACCTCGACTTAATCACCTCATGAGACTCTCCCGTCCTATCGACTTTGACTTGATCATCCTCCCCGGCGATCATCTCATCAAATCGATCTTGACTTAATACTCAACTCTTAGTGAAACCCTTGTCTTGTCGACCTTAACTTGACTGTCATCCTTTAACACACATTGGTCATCATACACACTCCCGAGACCTAATTCTCTTCAAACCACTCATAAAAGACATTAGTCCCAAAAGCTCAATGGAAGATAATATAATTGCTATTCAATATCAATTTAGCACAACAAGTGTTCAACAATAAGC
Source organism: Olyra latifolia (assembly GCA_036346145.1). Classification (NCBI taxonomy): domain Eukaryota; kingdom Viridiplantae; phylum Streptophyta; class Magnoliopsida; order Poales; family Poaceae; genus Olyra; species Olyra latifolia. The sequence goes on along the minus strand of CM070524.1, from coordinate 18,153,795 downwards.
TCAAACATAAATGGAACACTTGACATAACACTACTAGAAAAACCGCCTTTAGTCCCGGTTGGGAACAGGTTTTAGTTCCGGTTCCCGAACCGAGACAGGCCATCCGGGACTAAAGGTCACATACATTTAGTCCCGGTTCCCTAACCGGTATTAAAGTGTAGAAAATATCTAAAAAACAAGGCAAACCCAAGACTCGAACCTGGGACCTCATGCCACCACGTGACTCCCCACTCACTCTTCTAACCAACCCACCCACCCACGCGTATTTAATAGATTAGGATATGCATTCCTTTTGAAGTATGCTGGAATGAGTCTTTAATACTGGTTCGTAACACGAACCGGGACTAAAGGCCTACCTTTAGTACCGGTTCGTAACACGAACCGGGACTAATTTGTGCATGTGCCGGCTAGCATGTACCCGCTTGCCAAAGCCACCTTTAGTACCAGTTCGTGTTACAAACCAGGACTAATGTGAGCCATGAACCGGTACTAATAGTGCTTTTAGCCCTGTAGCCGCGAACCAGGACTATTGCTACATCAGTCCCGGTTTGTGGCCAATTGAGACTGATGTAACCGGTATGGAAGGTCATTTCTCTAGTAGTGTAAAAAGGTCTACTAAGTGCATCATGATAGAGGGCATGTTTGATCTATATGCACTTAGAGAGATGATTGCCATTAATTCGATAATTAATGGCAATTAATTAGTTTCATGAACACAACTTCACTTTAACATGCACACGAAAATATAATCGAGAATTACACATGTACGGTTCATATCTAAAGTAAGAGTGAAGTTATGATTCAATTTAAATTAAACTTCGCTAAATTAAGTGCATGAGAAGATGTAAAAGATATACATGCACAAGGTCAATTAATAGGAATGTGAAGTTTAACTCCAGTTAGAACAAGAACGGCAAGTGAGCAATGCACATATTAAGCTGAAAAGGATAATTATGCATAAATAAATATGATATGAAACAATATGCATAATTATAATCAATATATTACTTAGAGCTCAGTATGCATTTGCATAAGAGGAATGCAACAATAAATATGGAAGGAATACCGAGATTGCATACCTCATCTTGCACTTATTTGATTCCTTTATAGAAATATGAGAGTAGAGAAAACTTGATAATAAACACATTAGTCTCATAACAAGATTATCATATGTAAAAGGAATATTATGAGTCAAGCACTAATTAAGCATTCAATGGATATACAGTATAGAATATGTTTTTCATACCTCCACATGGATCATTTACCAAGGACTTAAATATGAGATTAAAGTGATAACATAAATAAAGAACATTAGTCTCAACTAGGATGATCAGATGTATGCCTTTAATGGTAAACAACCCTTCTATCAAAGAGACTAAGACAACACATGCTAGTCTCAGAGGAGGTTAATCAATAACTCATGTTTGTTGTTTAATAAAGCTTGCCATTAAATATATTTATCATTAATTAGTGTTTGTCATTAATCATCAAAATCATACAAGGCCTACCTTGAACTTACAAGTACAATACATGTTCATACTTAGATTAGTTCACGATTACATATGCGAAAACCAACCGTACTTAAAGAGTTGCACATACATGTGGAAAACAGGTCAAACGAATGTGGCCAAGCACAGCTTGGTTCATCACAAGGCAAACAAATATTAGGCTGCATCGCCAAGCACTAAATACTACTTGCATGGCCATTTGGCTAGCCCTACACCCCTCTAGACTGGTCGCTATCGTAGTCCACCCTATTCTGCTCATGCCACTCGTGCACTCCAGTGTATCTGCACATCATCATCTAGGTCATAGCCCATAGGGGCGATTTCATCGATGTTGACATCTTTCGAATGCTCGGCCTCTGCCTCGACGAGCAGTGCATCGACTGGACCATGTGGGCAATGTTGGTCGGCGTGGGGAGGCTTATTCAACTCCTTCCTTGCCTCTAGAGCCAGCCGCACTAATCAGTTAGCAACCGCATCAATGTCCAGCAACGTCCTATTCATAGTGAACGCTATCGAACCTGTCCTAGGCTCGAATTGCTCGTACACAATCTTCCGGAGGTCCATGGCAATCTCCGCAATCCTCTCTAGCATCGCCCTCATAAGCCTCTCCATCTCCTGTCCCTCTGATACCATCTACAAGCAACCATACGTTTCCCAAAATAAGTGCAAGTAAAAATTATTCACGAGCTATGTGTAACATCCTGATTTTTGGTAAGCCCCAAATATTTTGTTTTAACCTAATTAATAGTGAAAATCCATTCTATGATTTTTCCCATAATAAAAAACCCCTCAAAATCATTTTTATAAATAACATAGAGCACTAAAACAATTTAATAGAATAATATAATGGTGAACAGTGCTTATTAAAATTTTCTTTGGTTCCAGATACTCTATAGAATTTTTGAGAATTGTCTAGATTTTCTAAGGTAATTTAGTAACTTTAATAACTAGAAAATAATAAACAATAAATCTGTAAATAGATAAATAGAGTTTTAATTCTATTTGGGATAAGAAGCGACGTGGCTCAATCAAGGCCACTATCACATGCGCGTGCGCATTGCAGGCCGCTGGATGCCACTTATGCATCCGATGGAGCGACGTGGCAGCTCGCGAGCTATCGGATCTCGCAGTTGTCATCTCCTACACCGCGCCGGAGTTGGACGAGGAGGTCGTGCCACCGCGGGCCAGGCCTGGGCGTCCGTGCCACCCTAGGTCACCCCGAGCCTATTTAAGGCCAGGGGAGGTGCGCTACAGCCTCTAGGGTTCATTGCCACCGCCGATTTGGTTGAAGAGGGAGCGAGTCACCGGCAATCTAAATGGGGGTGTTTCGAACCAATCAGCTCCGGTGAGAAATTGTGCTGCCGCCGGTAATGCTTTGCCCCCAAATTTTGGTTAGTAGTGTTAGGGTGGTCCAGCGACCTCAATGGTGACCTTGGTTGGGAGGTTTGGCCACCGGATCGTCGTCGTTGTGTCTAGCGCTACCGCCACCATAGGAGCTTGCTAGTGTCAACCATAGGGCCTTAGGGCTGCGCAAGTGCTCGGGAAGGATGTTGGGAGGCCCCAGATGATGAATCCGAGTTCGGTTTGGATCAAGATAGATTATGGTTGCAGATGGGGTGTAACCGGAGCGCTACCATCGCTTCGCGCCACCGTGGCTCGCCGTCGATGGTCACCAGCAGTGGGTCATAGGCCCAGAGAGGTCGTAGGGTTGAGAGCTACCTGTAGAAGCTAGTTGTGCACGATTTGGTGCACAGGAGCGCCGAGTCGGGTATCTCCGACGAGGTCGCCACCATGCTGGCGAAGGCGCCGCTGTGCGCCGAGGTCGCCGTGGTAGTGCGGTGACGTGGGTCACTTGTGACCGTTGGATCGGGCTCGAATGGATTGGACCTATGTTTAGCTGGTTCTGTTCAGCTCGGTTTGGGAGAGGGGCTGACAAGTGGGATCCACATGTTAGTGGGAGAGAGAGAGAGAGGGATCCGCGCGCTGACTGCGTGGGCCGAGTTCACCGTGGGCCGTGAGGTTGGCGTGCGGGGACCATTGGTCAGAGAGGTGGGCGGTGAAATATTAAATCAAAAATAAATTCAAGAAATTGTTTAATTATTTTATAAATTGATTTAAACTTGTAAAATCCAAATCTTTTGATCCAGAAGTCCAAAAATTTCCATTCAACTCTCTAAAAATTTAGAAAAATGAGATCTATTTATTTATGAATTTTATTTTATTTTTCAAAATATTTTATTGTACTGTTTTATTTATTGTATTATTTGTATTTTTTTTACGTAGAAACGTGTGCTTCGGAAGGAGTTCCAGTAGAAGACTTTGGTATAGAACTAGAGTGGGAGTGGCAGCAAGATAGGTTACATACAGTTCTTGGTCACGTTGATCCCATTTGTAAATAAAATGAATTTGATTTAAATTTTGCACTGCTATGGTTAATTTATATTATTAGGAATTTAGTTATTCCAATTTGACTTAAATCCATCCTTTGAAATGTTGTATTACCAATTATCCTTCGTAACCTAGATGTGTCATCATTTTGGTTGGGCAATGATGATGTCATGTGGGATGGCAGTTATAGTTAGTTTTAGCTAAGTCATGCACGATACCTGGATTTGGTTTAATTAAGCTTGATTAATGAGAGATATTGAATTGAGAGTAAATACATGTGTTGCTTTTACGTAAGGGAGGCATGTGTTGCTTTATATTGGTTAAGCATGTGTTGCTCTTATGTTATCGTTGCATGTGTTGCAAATTGTTAACAACCTCAGTAGGTGTTTTGACTAAGGCAGGTGGTACTGTGTGTTGGTGGAGCCTGTGTGGCTAGGCTAAGAGGCAAATCTAGAAAGAAGTCTTGTCCTAGTTACCCTAAGGACTTAATCTTGTAAAATCATACCAGGCAAAATACAGTACATACCATGAGCTTGACTTCAGTTAAGTATAGCAGTTAAATTACTAAGTGTGAGCTTGTGGCACCTCATGGCAAGCTAGGTGATGTGATCATGTGTTGGGGTATTTGAGGGAGATGTGCTGCTTATAAGGGCCATCATCCATTTGATGTTGTTGTACTAACTGTGTGAAGCCCAGATGGTTCATATGTTTGGCTCTGGTTGGTATAGTAGTCATTGGGAGGGCTACTTGCTTGTGTTTAGTTCCATAACTGTTGGGTTACGAGTGTCTCCTTACTGACCAGAGGTTGAGATATGAGTATCTTATGGGTAAAGATGTGCAACCTCTGCAGAGTGTTGAAAACTATTCGAATAGTCGTGTTCTCCGTTATGAACAAATGTTTCGTTGTATTGAGTAAGATATAGTGTTTTCAAATGCAATGGTGGGTTGTCATTGTATTACTGCCAGTGCAGGTTATCGAGCTTTGTGCTATGTTTAGGCTATGTGCCAATGCTTACGGATCAAATGTTGTTTATCAAATGATTTATTTATTTGCTTTTCAATCTATTATGTTGCTACATCTTTGTTAAATGTTGTTTATGCAAAATAACCATGTGACCTATCCTTTGTACTAAATTTGCATAGAATTGCATTGATCCACTATGTGGAATTTGCTGAGTATTCGTCTATACTCATTCTTACAAACTTTTGTTTGTGGGCTGCCTATCCATCCCGGCAGGACAAGAAGTTGAAGAATCATCCCTGTTGTTCTCAAGGGATGTAATAAGTGGAGGCTATATTTTGTACTTTTCTTTCGATGTGACGATCCACTCATGAAGTCACTTGTGCTCAATAGAATTGATCTTGAACTAGTGATGCATAAGACATACCAGATCTTAGATTTGGGGTCCCGACACTATGTATGCCATGTCAAGCTATATGGTCATGCAATCGTTCATGACAAATGGATGGTACTGCTAATTGTTCAGCAAGAATGCACTTTGTTAGAAATCATTCATGGTGAATGCAAGCGATCAGCAACAATGCCCTTTGTTCAAACTCGTTTATGTCGGATGCAATGGTCAATAAACAATGCTCGGATCTAGGGCTGGAACTCTGGCTCGGGCTCGCGAGCTGGCTCGGGCTCGAGCCGTAAACGAGCCCTAGCCGAGCCTCCTTCTCAGCTCGGTCATCAAACCGAGCCCGAGCCGAGCCGGAGCGAGCTCGTTCGGAGCTCGTTCCACCACGCGGCAAGGCCACCGAAGCGGCGTAGGCACGTGGCCTGAAGCTCCGTCCGTTCGGCCGTCCCCGTCTCTAGTCCCACACTCCCGCACGGCTGCACTCCCGCTTCCCTTCCTCCTTCGGTCCTTCCCCATCTCCCTCCCACTTCGCGCAGCCTCCTCCTCCGTCTCCGTCCGCGCGGCCGCGTCGGCCTCCTCCTCCGCCTCCATCTGCGCCGGCTCCCCCGCCTCCGCCTCGTCCGCGTCAGCCTCCTCCTCCTCCGCCCCCGTCCCCAGATCCGCCGCTGCCTCATCGCCTCCGCCTCATCGGCCTCCTCCTCCGTCTTCGCGCCTGGCCTCCTCCGCCTCGTCCCAGATTCGCCACGCCGCCTCCACCGCCGTCCGACACGCAGCCGCGGCCTCCTCCTCCTCGCCCGTCCCCAGATCCGGCGCGCGCCTCCGCCGCCTCGCCTGCCGACCGCCACCTCGCCGCCGCCGCTCGCTTCGCCGGCCGTCTCCTCCGCCGTCGTCTTCGCCTCGTTAGTTCGGCCCTGAAGCTCATGAAGCTGACTGAAGCCGCAGCTCGAGCCCGAGCCGAAGCGCAGCTCTCGTTTGCTCGGTGCCGTGATCGAGCCCGAACGAGCCGGACCGAGCTCGCTCGGGCTCGGCTCGTGTGCATCCCTACTCGAATCTCACACTATGGTCGGCTGAAAGGAGGAAAATCAGATAATGCCCCAATTGAAGCAGAACCTATGAACTATATAGATTTGGTCCAAATCAGTGGCCAGCCTTGCAAAGGCACTCCACTTCGACCGGTAGCCAGTGATGACCCCGCCGTCGATGGGTAGATCGTCCGCGATGGTGGAGGGCACTCTAATCATGCTGTGCAACCTACTTTGTTGCATCGTGCCTTCTCTACGAAGCCGCTGCGAGTAGATTTGACCGGATCTGACAACCCACGATGAACCAAGACCACGTCATGGTAAATGGATGAAGAGAAAGGGGAGGGGGAATACCAGCAATCCAACAACGACGACAGTGAGAGGTGACGAGACGGAGTTCATGGACGGCGGCGGGGAGTGCTCCACCACCAGATTTGGGGACGGCTGCCGGAGAGGATGGGGAAACTGGAGCTTGCGGAAGATGCAGGTCCAGTTGGGGATCCCATCGATTGTTCCTGCCAAAGGACCTCGTAGTACCCTACCCTATTGTCACCTCGCCGGCCTAGTGGTGAAGCACAGATCCTTCTATGCGTTACGACGTGTTTGAAAAATCCGATACCAAAACAACCGATCTGAACTGTCCATCTGTTCATCTTGTTAAAATCTTACTACCCATAAATTTTTACTTTTTTATTTTTTTACTATTTGTTTTATATTTTCAAAATCCAGATTTTAAAAATATGAAATAAATAGTAAAAAAATAAAAAAGTAAACATTTGGGGTAGTGAGATTTTGACGAGATGAATAAGATGGATGGTTCGGATCGGCCGTTTTGGTCTCAAATTTTTCAAACACATTGCGAATCATGGACGGATCCGTGTTTCGCGATGCACGATAGCAAAACTCTCTCGCTTTATATTTATACACACACATGTTGGATATATATGTTGGCCATGGAAATGTAGAGGCGCCGGTCTCTACTTCGCTATAGAGATCTAGATGGGTCGGGTTCGGCGAGATCACGCCTCGACCCGTACTCGGCCCGGCTTGCGTCGGGTACCCAATGTGCTTGCCTCGACCTAACCCATCGGTTCCCAGGCCTACCTGAACCCGAGGAGAGGAGGAGGAGATTTGGAGAAGAGATACTGATCATGGGGAGTCGGGCTGCTAGGGAGGAGGGAGCCACCGCGCGCTGCAGTAGGAAGGAGGAGGAGGGTCACCGCTGCATCGCCGTCCACAGCCGTGGGGAGGATCCAGAGCCTACTCGTCACCTCCACCACCGCAGTCGTATTGAGGGCCGCCACACGTGAGGAAGGAGATGTGCCTGTCAGGCGTTTGTCCGTCGCCGCCACCACACGTGCTCGCCATCGCTGCCACCACACACACCTTCCATCGCCGTTGTCAGTACTTGCACCACCAGCTGTCAAGGACACCGGCTCGCCTCGGGTGAGCGAAGGGTTGGAGGTTGGAGGGGAGCCTAGGAGGCAGGGATGCGAGGGTGAGTGGAGGGGAAGGAGAGGCGGGCGCGGCGGTCATCGAAGAGACGACGCGGTAGTGGCTCTATCACAACTCGCAACCCTAGTCCCTCGTTCTCGACTCTGCCTATGCCCGAATTGGTGACTATAGGAGGAGGACAAGACGAGTGGAGGACTGAAGTGAAGGGGCTGGCTGGCAGAGTGGGCCGGCCTGGCCGAGAGGAGGGGAGTGGGCCGGATGAGAAGGGACATGGGAGAGGTAGGAGTGGGCTGGATGGGCTAGACGAGGAGCTAGGGGTGGGGCGGGTTGGGTCGGGCAATGGCAAAGCTGAACCTAACCCAATTGAATTGGGGACCGATCCAAAGTCCATCGGTTGTCGAGTCAGGTCAGGACCCGACGGGTCGGGTTCGATCTCTACGGCGCTGATTGTCCACCCTCGTGTAGACCTCTCCATCATGGTGGCCCCGCGCTGCTGTTGCTTAACGTCCTTCTCTTTAGAGCATCCGTAGCAGGCACTCTATAACACTGTTTATCTAAATAAAGTAGTTGCTGGAGGGAAGGAATCATTTAGTGTGTAGTGTAAAGTGTGAAGGATTTTAGAGGGATGGATAGAGTGTGCAGTGAATAATGTTATAGAGTAGAAATTTGAAGTAGTTGATGTGGATGCTCTTAGTCTTTACACCATACTTCTCTGCACCTTGATTTAGCCACGTACGCAAAACTGAACGACGTTTCTTCACGATCGAATTTCAGAACAAAGGATCCTCTCGACAGGAGTAATTGATACTAGCACTACTGCTCAAGAAACCGATACTCCATGTGATGTGTAAGAGCATCCGTAGCAGAGACCCTGTAACCCTGTAGCATTAGGCTGGGTTCTTTCAGCTTATCTTATCTTACTTATTTGTCTTATCTCGTCATTTCGAGATAGTCTCGAGAGCCGGTTGGCCTTCAATTTTAGAGTTTATGGAGCTCATAGACACACATATGATATGAGATAAAAAAAACCGACTCAAAAGGTAATAAAAAAGTGAGATAAGTCAAATAAGACACGAGGACTTATCTCACTTTTTTATTACTTTTGAGTCGTTTTTTTTATCTCGTATGCGTGTCTATAAGCTCCCTAAACTCTAAAATTGAAGGCCAACCGGTTTTCGAGGCTATCTTAAAAAATTCTCGAAGTGACGAGATAAGGCAAATAAGTATGATAAGATAAACTGAAAAAAACCCACCCATTGATTTTTTGAGGGTATGGTTTTTTGTGGAGTGAAGAAATCTTTTAGAGTAAAGTGTAAAATGTAAATAGATTTTAAGAGAATAGATAGAGTAGTGGTGAATAATGTTTTAGAGCAGTGAAGATAGGATTTCTGGTGTGGATGTTTTTGAGGAGTTGTTTTATAGCTGTTTTTTCCAGAGAGATCTTCTTTGGAGGATGCGCTACAAACTGTCTCAGTAGGGGGACTGGAGCAGAGTAGTACTTGCTAGTGGCCTGTGTACTGGGTAGTGCGTAGTGCAGCGCATAGCAGTAGGAGCAATTTCCCAGTAGGCACGTAGCCGCAAGAGTCACCGCCCTGCCTCACACTGACCGGTGGGCCACACCCTATAGGCAGCTCACCAACGCGGCACCTGAACGCCTCTCGCCTTCCGGTAGGAGTCGGACACAGATTGCTACTCGTCTCTGCCACCCGCTGATTCTTCGTAGCCACTGACGGGTGGCCCCGCCCTCATGGGCCAGCGCCTACGAGGCACCCTTGCCCTTTCTGGCTTGCGCTAATAAAAGCCTTTTCCTATTCCACGCCCGCCACCCCGACGCCGAGAGCCGAACGAAGAAACCACCCCAAAACCCCAGTCCCATCACGAGTCAGACCCGTCGCCGCTTCGCCTCCCACCGACGCCATGCGCCGCCCACCGCCGCCGCCGCCGCCGCCGCCGCCTCCGCGGCGCGCCAGGACCCGCGTCAAGGAGGAGAGGGTTGACGATCTGGGCGGCGATCGCTGGGGCTCGGCGGCGGGCGGGCGTCGCGCGGTTGTGGCGGCGATCGCGCGGCCGCCACGGAGCCCGCGTCCGCGGATGCCCGTCGTAGTGTTAGGAAACTCCCGGCCGCGCGAGATTATCGTCATAGACGACGACGACGACGAAGAAGAAGAAGAAAACGTCCTCGGCAGAAGTGGAGACCAGCTCCAGGGAATCTTGCTGATCGCAGGGAAGAGCTGCGAGGGCGGGCGGCGAGGTAAGGGGGAGCGTCTCGGGGAACCCGGCAGAAAATCGAGAGGTCGCGCGATGGTGGCGACCTCCAAGCCGGGGAGGAGACCGGGGAGCGAAGCCACGGGTAGAGCCAGCGCGCGCAGCGCGGGCGGTCGCGCCACGCGCCCTGGAAGCTCCAGCGGAGAGGAGGAGGAGGTAGAAGAACAAGTAGTGGCAGAACACAATGACGAGCATCAGCAAGAGGAGGTTGAGGAGGAGGAAGAAGAAGAAGGCGAAGAAGAGGAAGGGGAAGAAGTGGTTGAGATGGAGGTGGATGAGAACAGTTCCGATAATAATGGGAGAGGCCAAGATAGCGAGCAGGATGGGGATGTGATGATGGAAGATAACACGGAGGATGAGAATGGTGTTAGCGAGGACAAATGCATTGAAAGCAAAGGAGGTACAGAGGATGATGTTGAGGAGGAGGAGGGGGAGAATGAATTGGTGGAGGACGAAGAAGACGGCATCCAGGACAGCAGCGATGACACTTTCGACGAAGAGGATCCTGAGGGGAGTGAATCCGAAGACGGTGATGAGAAATCCAATGAGGCAGAGGAGGAACCGCATTCCACGTCGTCCGGCGATGCCATGGCTGGCGGGAATTCCAGGTTAGGGGAAAGGGGCACACACATCTTCAGGAAGAAATTGTTCGAGGGATTGTGCTTGACCAAGCAGGTGGACAACACTGTTGGCGATGGCATCAAAGGGCGGACACGATCAAATTTCAAAGAACGGAAATGCTTGGACAAGAAACTGCTGACCCGCGGGACATACCGTAAACCTTACTGCATTGATGTGTTGGAGTCAAGCTCGGAGTCAGAGGAGGATACGCCGCCGCCGGTGCCGTCGCAGAATCTACCGTCGTCATCCAATGAGGGGTATGACGACGACGACAACAGTGATGATGGTACGACGACAAAGCGGAGGAGGTGGAGAAGAGAACGGTTTGCACGCAGCGATGACTCTGAGGAGGAACAAACTTTTGTCCGCAATTTCAGAAAGGGATCAGGTTCAAAGAGGGCAAACAAACGAGCACCCTACCAGCAGACTGTCAAGGAGAGCTGCAACGATTACAATGGTTGTTATCCACAGTACGCCAAGAACAATGGTCCAAATGCAGGGAGTCCCACTGACAGAGGCTATGCACAGGAGGATATTGCCTTCAAGAAAAATGCGCTGATTGCTCAGAGGAAGAAACATGGACGGACAGCAGCAGACAGACGCACGTACAATGTTCTAATAAACTCCATATGCAATGAATTAGAGAATTATCGGAATGATCCTGTTTGTGCACAAGTCCTGAGTGAAAATAGGTTGCCTTTGGTATTTTCATTCGGGGATGAGGATGAAGGGGAAGATAAATCAGACTATGACAAGTACGACCTGTGGAGGGAGTTTGATTTTGCCTTGGAAACTAGCAATATTTGTTCTCACAGCTGCAAGGAGGTACTTAACTTTCTGCTATGCAAATGTCATTCTAAATTACACTTTGTCCATAAAAATAACTGTCTAATTATGCACTCGAAGAAGTTCTTCAGTATGATTAATTGAGCACCAAAAGGAGGTAGATTGAGCATGCCCATAAAGCTTTCCAATTGGAAGATCTATTTCAAAGATAACATCTGCGCAAACACATTGTACAAAGCTATTCTTGAGATGCACATCTTTTAATAGAGAATGGTCCTTCAAGTCATGTAAATCATTTAACTGATATGTAGCATGTTTGGAGTAGCTGAGCTGAAGTGAACTGAATGTTAAGATAGACTTCGAAAAGTTTTTGAATCTGCTTCTTGAAGTTGGTCCACTTCGTTTATGTATTTTTAAGAGCTTTTAGAGGTTTAGAGGTGGCTTTATGATAAGAAAAAAAAACTGGACTAAAAAAGTCAAATTGGTTTTCTAGCCAAATAAGTCTAAGCTATTTTGAACATGCCCCATCTTTTTATCTTAATCATTGCACTTGTATGATCTTTTTTTATCATGGAAACATGGGGAGCTGAAAGATTGTTGTAGGTTGTCAAAACAAGTAGAACCTGATGGATGGCTTTCTTACAATACAGCTATATTCATCTATTTAAGCATTGTTCCTGCAAAGTTTTGAATTCATAGAAATGGCAATTTCGTAAATAGCTTGCTAAAAATTAGTTGGACTAGATGATTGGCCAGAATCATAGGAATCAATAGCGAAGCAATCAACTAGCATTGGAACGAGCTGTAGTGGCTGCACTGGTAGTGCTGTAGCATCGCAATTTGGTAGCCATTTAAATCCATAGTTCTGATTAACTTTAAGGATAGAGATAACAGTTGTTTTGTGTCCATGGGAAAAGTAGAGGTTGTTGACTGATTAGCAATATAATTATCAATTTTCTTTGGAAATACTAGTGAGAAACTGAGAATGTTTGTTCAGTTAGCAGCCAAAGCCCTTAGTTTAATTTATTGCTACAATGGATGGACCTGTGTTTTGCTTTTTTTTTTTTAAGGAGTGTAAACGCTATTTCAATCAGAAATGAGGCAAAAATATGTACAAGGGACCTGCGTTTTGCTAGTTAAAGCCTCAATGTTTGCAGTTAGCCGGTGTTAGGATGTACAGCTGACAACTAGGGTATTTCAAGCAGTTTGATAATTGATGGCTAACTACTAGTGTTGGGAATTGGGACTAGAACTTCTGGCCAAAGAATTAGAGATAGCAGTAAGGGTTTACAGTGGCAGCAAATAGAAATAAAAATGTGTTTTGTGTTCGAAATTTACAATAGTTAATCTACCACCTATGGGTAAATACTTGACTGCAAGAATAAAATATCCTCAGGGATATCTTGAAGACCAATAGCTTTCTGCATGTCTGAGTTGCTCTTGGTTTCATTCATAAATAAAATTCAAGAATGCGATTTGATATCCGAGAAATCTTAACTTCTTTAACCTTGTCCATTTTGCATGTTTGGTTATCTCCATTAACAATTCAAATACAAAAATAACACTTCTATTGCTATTTTTAGGGCGAAATGAGCAACGGCCAAGAAATTCCTGTAGACAAAGCAACTTCTTGCAATAAAGGGAAGCATGATTTCATTGTTGATGAGCAAATAGGAGTTAGGTGCAAGTACTGTGACTTCATCGATCTTGAAATTAGGCATGTACTGCCCTCTATGGTAAGCAACTGTTCACTCATTATTTCAAAAATGAGAGCAACTGTTCACTCTAATATGTTTTTCAATTAATTGGTTATACTTCACTAGATAGCATTAATACATTTATTTATTTATTTATTTATTTTCTGATTCAATAGGATAAATTCTCTATGGAAAGGGAAACTATATTAAATCCTAAGTTGGACTTAATGATTGATGATATGCTAACATCAATGGGATGTGAAGGGACACACAGCTTTGGTGGCCACAGAACTGGCATGGTTTGGGATCTCGTTTCTGGTGTCTGGGAAGACATGTTCCCACACCAGAAAGAAGGATTTGAGTTCATGTGGGAAAAATTGACTGGGGGGGTTTCCATTGAACAGCTGAAGCACACTGTGAACACTGATGTTGAAGGTGGGTGTGTAATTTCTCATGCCCCAGGAACAGGGAAGACCCGACTAGCAATCACATTTGTTCAATCTTACCTCGAGCTTTTCCCGCAGTGTGGTCCGGTGATAATTGCTCCCAGAGGGATGCTAGCTACATGGGAACAGGAGTTCAGAAAATGGAATGTAAAGCTCCCTTTTCATGTACTGAATTCTAGTGAGATCCACTGGAAAGAAGACAAGACTATCCAGAAAATGGTTGCAAAGGATGAAAATTTGGCTCAGAAGTTGTTCAAAAACAAATTGGACCAGAAATCTAGGCGACTGATGAAGTTGAATTCCTGGCATGAGGGGAGCAGCATAATTGGTGTGAGCTACTCGCTATTTAGGAAGCTAGCTAAAGATGAAGGCATGGATGGGCAAAAGGTTAGGAAGGTGCTTCTTGAGAGGCCTGACTTGTTGGTCCTTGATGAGGGGCACACACCAAGGAACAAGAGAAGTCTTATTTGGAAGGTTCTTGCAGAAGTCCGCACCGAAAAGAGAATAATTCTATCAGGAACTCCATTCCAAAACAACTTTTTAGAGCTTTATAATGTTTTGTGTCTGGTGAGGCCGAGGTTTGCGAGAGAATTTGCTTGTAAAAGAACCAACCAATCAAGACCAACGCCTTATTCTGACAGCAAGCAAGATCTGCTTCCGGAGAAGGATGAAAGCAAAGATTTCTGGACATCTTTAAAACTAAATAACATCACGGATGAATATATAGATGAAATCAAAAAAATATTGAGTCCTTTTGTGCACATCCACAATGGTGACATTCTTCACAAAAATCTCCCAGGGCTGATAGAAGCTGTTGTTATTCTGGATCCTCTTCCTTGTCAGAAGGATATCATCACAAGAATTGAGAGAATTGTAGCAAAGGGCACTCTCGATGCAGAATACAAGATCTCCCTTGCATCTGTACACCCATTCCTCATCACATGCACAAAATTGTCGAAACAAGAAGCATCTGTTGTTGACAAGTCCTTACTGGAGAGTTTACGGCTGAATCCCCTTGAAGGGGTTAAGACAAGGTTCGTCTTGGAGATGGTCCGCCTGTGTGTAGCATTAAAAGAGCGAGTTCTTGTGTTCAGTCAGTATCTTGAACCATTGTCCTTGATCATGGAGCAGCTGACGAGAAGTTTCAAGTGGACTGAAGGCACAGAGATCCTGCTAATGAGTGGCAGTGTCCTAGCCAAAAATCGCCAAGCCATGATGGAGGCCTTCAATGACATGAATAGTAAGGCCAAGGTAATGCTTGCATCAACCAAGGCCTGTTGTGAAGGCATAACACTTGTTGGCGCATCACGTGTGGTTCTCCTTGATGTTGTGTGGAACCCTTCTGTTGGAAGGCAGGCAATTGGCCGAGCCTATAGAATTGGCCAGGAGAAGACTGTGTATACATACAATTTAATTGCAGAAGGAACAAAGGAGAAGCACAAATTTGACAGACAAGCAAAGAAGGAGGACATGTCCAAAAAGCTGTTTTCAAATGGACCGCAGCCTGCAGGGTGCAACTTATCATCAAAATTGTTATCCGATGATAAGATTTTGGATGCAATGACTGATAAGCTCAAAGACATGTTTGTGCAGATTCTCCGTTCGCATTGGCAGCCAAACTTATAGCTCCATCCGGTAAGTAGGAACTTCTGAGATTAGAACTTTTGAACTTATCTTCTGATGCAAGTGTGTGTTTGGGGGGGGGGGGGTGGGGTTGGTGGTGGGGTGTTAATCGGTTGGATTGAAATAGGTTAAATGGGTTGGGTTTTAATTTGGATTGGCTTTGGATGGGTGGAATTGGGGTGATGTAGCAAATGGGTTGGGTTGGGTTTGAAGTAGAAATGGGTTGGTATGGGTTAAAAAAAATCTGGGTCCCAATGGGTTTAACCCACGAGTTTGCTTTGGATGGGTTGGTTTGGGTTCTATAAAAGCATCTAAGTTCACCTATTTGTCTAAACCGGCCAATTTACATAAAATAGCTCTATGATACGTAGAATCACCTAACAATTTTTGGTTAATATTGTGAAAATTTTACATTGTGAACGTGAGGTTTTTTTAAAAAAGATCAAGTTTTACATGTGGGTCCACCTATTTGCCTAGGCCGCCAATTTGCACAAAGTAGTTTCTAGATACGTGGAGTCATACCCAATAAATTTCGTGAAAATATTATAGTGTGAATGCGAGGTTTTTTAAAAAACCAAAGTTTTACGTGTGAACCTCGTCTATTCTCCTAGACCCGCCAATTTTCATAAAGTAGCTTCTAGATACATGGAGTCATACCCAACAAATTTTGGTCAATTTTTGTAGTGAGAAAGCGGGGTTAAAAAAAATACTGAAGTGTTTTTATCCATGAATTTAAACCTTGTATGGAATTGAGTTAAAGAATGGGTTCAAATAGATTGAGGAATGGGTTGAACCCATGTTAGAGAAGTGGGTTGGGTTGATTTGGGTTCAAATGCCATATGTTTGGGTTGGATTGGATTCTAAAGAATTGTATTTGAGTGGGGTGGAAAAAATTAATTCTATTTTTATTGGTTGGATCTGAGCCCATTAGCACCCCTAAGTGCAAGAGGTGCTTATTTTCTTAAAATGTTGTGTGTGGACAAGTAGATATGATAAGCTGAAAGTTTCACCAATAGCTCAACATTTGGATTCTAAAAAAAGATTTGGAAGGCTGTAATCTAGAGATGTTGATGTGGATTAGTAATTCATTGTCATGCTAAGTCAACTTACATTGTAATATTGCTTTCTGTCAAGTTCTTTTCTACATCTGCATGTGTGTTTTTTAGAAGGGTTTGTATGTGTGTTCGAGGGGTTAGGCATATGAATGTGTGCCTGCGCTGTTCCTACTTACACTACATGTATTTTGCTGACAGTACACTTTTATATTGCTAGAAAGCAGTGAAAGTCTCATTAGATGAATGATTTAATTTATATGTTGATACTAGCATAAGCTATCTGTCTCACTTCTAGGCTGTTTGGTTGACTGCATCTTTAGATATTTACATCTGTAGATGCAAAAGATGGGTGGTTGGTTGCCTTCTCATCCACCCCAGCCTGGCTCCATAGATGCAAAACAACCTTTCCAGCCTGGCTCTAGAAAAACGAGAAAATCCATCGTTTCGCCAGAGCCAGGTTCTGCCGAGCCACAGCGCATGGCTAGTGGCCCACCTGGCCAGCGCCTGCAGCCAGCATGCAACGACTAGCAACTGACAGTGCAGTTCCTTGCATCCGTTGAAAAAATTTTAAAAATTCAAACGACATCCAAATTCAATGAGACAAAAAAAATGGAACCGTAGATTCAAGTACAAGGTATCGTAAAAATTTCAAAATTTTTTAAATTTTTGTTTTTGTTTTTGAATTTATTGATTTTCTAGTATTTATTTTTTGAATTTTTATTTTTGAATTTATTTTTGATCCAGTATTTTTAAAATCTTTTTATTTTCACTTTTGAATTTATTTTCTTTGTTTTTAATTTTCCTCTTTTGAATTTGTCCATCTCACTTCTCTCCTAGTGCAGCCAATCAAACAACATCTCTGCGCAGCCTGCTCAATTTCATACAATCAACCAAACAATATCCCCTTGCATCACCTCAGCCTGACTTCCACCAACCTGGCTGAACTCATGTAACCTGGCTGGGCTGAGAAGGCAACCAAACAGCCCATTCATGTCTATGTTATGCTGTCTGAATCCAGATTCTCTTATTTACTACAATACCTTTTTTAGTTGAAGCTTGTGATTTTAGAGAGAGATTTCTTATCCTAAAATGGGCACATTGATTACGCACTTCTACTACTAGTTGATTGCCATTTCTGTTTAATTGGATGTTGAAGGCATCAGTTACAATAGTGTTTTTTTTCTCTCTAGGTAATATGGGAGAACTACGTGACTAGGGAGAAGAAAAATACATGTCTGCGTCTCCAATGGAAGAACAATAGAGGTCTACACATTGTTGCTGCTTGGGAATTTATCTATATTTTCTATTCTGTTATTAAAACAGGAGCCAATAGAGGTATCACATTCACTCTAAAATAATGAAAATTCTCACGTTAATCAGAGAAAAAAAACTACAGTATTAATTATCGTGGAATTAGATTATAACAGTTTAGTTCCAGCTACACCGCTATCATGCTACAGGCTGCATGCCAGCTCTGGTCTGCATACGCCTTTCTATTCAGACTTCCGAGTCTTGCTCCTGCCTCTGCCTGACCGAGACACAGAACACATATATGCAATAAGTCTGCATGCTAACCAATGTAAATCAACCATTTTTTTTTCCTCGGAAGGTCAGTGTATAGCGTTATTGGTTTTGCTACTGGGGAAACGACAGCGTACGTAAATGCAGCGCAAGAGGGAGGACAAAATTATTAACGGAGCAGCGTCGCTGATTACCGATTCCTTGATTCACTTGTGTACTCCTTCCAGTTTAATAATATCTGTCGTTTTAGACATAATCTCACATACTAAGGAGTAAGAAAATGCTTGTATCTTAGGTGGTCTGTACCAGTTCTCCAAGTCTCCCTACCCAGGTTCGAAATCTGTTGTGGCTGCTTTTATTGCGAGCTTGTAGCAGTATTTTTTTCGCCGCGAGTGGACGCGCACGCTTGCTTTGTTTTTTGGCGGCCATGCACACAGCGCGTCCGCTTTCATTTTTTTTTGGCGGCCATGCACTTGCACCGATCTTTCTTTTCACCGCGCGCCAGCGACAAAAAAATTCGCGGGCTACTGTACGTATGCACTACATATATACGCTGTACTCTACGCTGTACCGGACAGTGGAGGAGATGGCTCGCTCACCGGATAGTGGAGGAGATGGCTCGCTCACTTCGCTCGCTGCTTGCAGCGTATAAAGCACGCCAACGTTCCAGCTAGCTCCAGCACTCGTTACGCGTGCTGCATGCAAGTCCCAACGCTCCAGCTAGCTCCGTCTCCTTAACTCCCCTCTCCAATAACTAATATTCTCACACCCACCTCAAAACACTCCAACGACATATATATCCAAACCGGAGGGAGTAGTATGTCTTGATGGATTGAGAGCATCTCAAACAGTGCCATTTCAGCTAGCTATAAGCTAGTCCATATCAGCATTAGTCCTATGTGGAGGAAAGAGAAGGGATTGCTGACTAGTGTTGAAGCGTCGGTCGATAGCATTTATCGAGGCCATTGCCGATCGTTTGTAGCCAGCCTATCAACCGAGCCAACTCCAAACGACGTGGTTTCCTCTCCCTAGCAGATCCTCTCCTCCCCCAAACCTATGCAGCGTGAACCCTCGTCCTCCTCTCAAGCAGGAACCCTCCTCCTCGCGTGGCACGAACCCTCCACCATGTGCGCACGAACCTTCCTGGCCTCCTCCACGCCTATCCTTTTGGCTGGCTCATCCCCAAATATCTAGGGTTCCACATCTTGCCCAAAATATCGAGCTCCGTCGCTAGTGATGAGCAGCCACTCCAAGCGTGAGGTTGCACCTCCGCCACCAAAGAACCAATCAACCGGATTTGCATCCCCTCCTTGGAGGGGCGCCTTAACGACTCCTAGCGCCGCCTTCTACAATGCCTCTATAGGAAGTCATCCAGTTTTTTTTGTTCGCTGCTACATCATCCTTCAGTGCGCACGACATCTCACAAGCTGGAGAATGGATTGTCTCCTACGCAGGTTGGTGGATGGCACCGCCGTCGCAGACCACCTCGGCCTCCACTGCTTCTAGAGCTTGGTGCGGTGCAGCACCAACACTTGATGGCCATAGTGTTCCAGCTGCAATTACCACGAATGGATTTAACTTAGATTCATGAGAGTGGTAAAAAAATGTTTATATGAGATGCTCACTAGTATTGCTAATTTGCTATATGTAATGTTTATTTGAGATGTTTATATGAAATGCTATCTAAAATACTATTTGAGATGTTTATCTGAAATGATACCTGAGATGTTGATATGAAATCAGACATATATGTGATAACAAAGGTACCTGCTTGCTAAAATCTTATGGTCATAGGTGTAGTTCAGACTAGAGTATATATTGTACTGGTTAACGAGCAATTAGGCATATTGGCATCAGAGCAAGGTTTCCATCATAAAAAAATTAAAGTATCTTAATTTAGAAGTAAATATCGATAAGACTGTTTGTACAAAAGATAATATAGATATCAAGTGCAGGCTAAATTCCACCGACCAACATAGTTGGCATACTTTTCAGAGCCAATTAAATTTAATTGTTGATCTCTTATATAATTTTTATATAACTTGGGCTAAGAGACAGGAAGAACTCGATATAAAATTAGAAAGATTGTGTAAGGAATATAAGTTACTTGAAGAACAATATTCTCTCTTGAGCAATAATATAAATTCAATATTAGAAATTTTTAAAGAAGGTAAATTAGAGCAAAATAAGATCAGCAAAAATAGTGATTATATTAAAGAAGAGGTAGATTGGTTATGTAAGAAAATAAACCAAGCATTTAATCTAGAAAGGGTTCCATTTAAAAAGGAAGTTAAAGGTGTATTAGAAAGCACAAAAGAATTAGATAGATAATTAATTCAAATCAAAGAATTAGTAGAAGAAGTTAAAAAGATAGTGCTCGCATAATATATGTCAGAATACAACCAAGCTCTAAAAGAAACAAAAAAAATATTTGGCTCATCCTATTGGGTTCTCTGATTACGAATCACCAAAAGAATATTCTAAGATTATAATAAGACAAAATAACACTATCCTTCGATTGCTAGTTCAGATCTTGAATAAGATTAAAAGATAAGAAAGTAGTAAAGAGATAGCGCTAGCTTCATCAGTGATAGTTACTTCCACCAGATCCATGAACTTAGAAAGATGAACATATCTAAAAGCTTCACTAGAAGAGATAAAAGACTCCAATTAGTAAATAGAGATATAAAACCATTGAGTATAATGGATAAATTAAAGGCAAAAGTGAAGATATAGATAATTTAGAAGAAGTTGTAAACGTGGATAGGGACTTAGAAAGATATCAAAAAGATACACTAAGAAAAATAAAACCACAGTAAATATATCGAATGGGTATGTTTGAAAATAAAACTAGATTATATAGAACATCCCAAGCCAAGAAGTTAAGTGTTCTAACACAGCCAGTAGCCAGTAGAAGTAAGCATAGTAAGTATGCAATTTGAAAATGCATTAAAATATTTAGGGTATAAATATATACACCAAGGAATGTATACTATTGGAATCAACGGTATGACAAGAAACAAATTAGGATCAAAGGTTTTAATAACTTTATTAGATAAAAGATGGGATACACTAAACAAAGCTGCATTAGGATTCTTAGAAAGTGACATGAATGAAAATATGTTAATAACTTATATAGCCCCAGATTTAATTATGCCAGTTAAAGAATTTATAGAAAAAATGAGTTTTGGGTTTCAGACAAAGGGATATGAAGAATTTAAAGGTACAAACTTATTAGTCAGTATCAAATTTGTAGGAAGACTAACTAATAAAAGTGGAACCAGATATAAAGTGAATGTGAATGATGTAATTGAAAGTATGCAGCTTAAAGGCATAAAATTTATGAGTTCATTAAAAATTGGATCTGAGAAAAGAGCAGGTGAAGAATGGAACATAAGTGAATTAGTAGAAAGCAGGGCAATAAAACAACCACAAGAATATATAGGCTATCAAAATAATAAAGAAAAAACTAGTATAAGATTTATAAACTATAAGTCAAGGGCTTTAGATGACGTAGATATAGAAACATCAGAAAATTTTAAAGATAACAGAAGACATAGTATATCTGAATTCATGGAAAAGCTAGGTTTAGAAAGTGAAATAAAGTATTACGAAGAAAGTTAGAGCAAGTAAATATTGAATATAAAAATACTATGACACATGAATGGCCCGCTTTAAGAGATAAAGAACTTTATTTTCATAGAGAGCTATCTAGGTTAAGAAAGATAAAAAGAGAAAGATAATATTGAAACGCAAAAGGAAAAGCATGTAATAAAGAAGGATGAATTAGATAGCAAAAGGGCTAAAGAAAAGGAAATCGTCAAAATACTAAGTGAAGAAGAACAGTGGGAAGAAAATGAATGTTTATTGTCAGAAAGTTATGAAGAAGAAGTAGAATTAGTAAATGAAGCATATGATGAAGGTGAAGTGATCCTGCAGAAGCATATGAAGAATTTTTAAATTCTTTAGATGAGATATGTTTGCATAATTTAGATAATGCAATGGAAGCTATGGAAATAGAAGTAGATCCAAAAAAGAAAAGAAGATATGGTGAAAGTTCATAAAAAATGAAGGAGAAATGGAGAGACCATCTAGAATATCAGGTCGTTGACCTCCAGAAATGGATGAACAACCATATAATTATATCCCTGGGCAATATAGATATATAGGTTCTAAGAGTAGAGAATTTGAAAAGGCGGTCAAATTCCAAAACCATAAAAGTGATGGAGCAATACTAAATTTAGTCGCACACGACCCAATTGATTGGCCTAATATTATAAACATTTGGAAAGTCCTTATAGTTGAAAGGTATATAAAAACCAACATAACATAGGGAATAAGGTAAAAGATATGATAACATTTTTAGAAATGTTCTTAGCAGAATCTGTGAAGGTATTATGGGAACAATGGGTAGAAAATAATCCTAATGAATATTAATTATTAAAAAGAGCAGGATAACTTATTATTAAAAAAACACGAAGCAATCCAAATAACTTTGCAAATGTAATATCGAATATTATTATAGCTGAAGACCCAGAATTAGGTTATATAACCTTACAAAATGAAAGACTTAGACAAATAGAAAAATTAACTTTAACAAATTGGAAAGGAATAAAAGAATTTTCATAATACTATTTATGTAATGCTACTACTGCCAAGAAGGATTAAAATGAAGGAGTAGTCGAAAGGTACTTCAACAAATTACCTGATCCATTAGGAAGTATGATATTTGAAGAATATAAAAAGAAAGTTGAAGGTGCATTTATTAATATATCACAAGCTATAACATTTGTATTCAAACAATTAAGGAAAATATGTACAAATATACAAGCCCAGAGATCTATGAAGCATTTAGACTATAATTTTTGTAATAAAATGATTCGAATACTGTCGGCGACTGGGAGGCGAGCCTTCGCAGGCCGATGAGCAAGGAGAAGGGGGTGCGAGGCCCAAGGGCGGCCCTGTCCCCTGGACCGAGGCCCGGCCGCTGGCCGGGCGCCGCCGAGGGAAGGAGGTTTGACTCGTTGGAGCGCCAAGCCTGGTGTGACACAAGGATTTTTATCCTGATTCGGGCCTCCACTGTCGGATAACAGCCCTACGTCCAGTCTTCGTTTAATGCCAAGCTTAAACGAGTACAAAGGGAGTGAGGCCGGGCTTCAGGAAGCCCGGGCTCGAGTACAATAAGTGCTTAAGCCACTATGTGTGTTCCTACAGTACCTGGACGCGAAGAACTACCGCCGGGAACTAGAGCTCCTACGTGAGTGCAAGTGCTCCTGTTTTATGGTGGCTGAGTGCTCTTCTGTCTAAGTCTATCTCCTGTGTATGTCTCTCTTCGTGTGTCTCGCCTGCCTGTTGGTTGTGGCCTGTGCGCCCCTTTTATAGACGGCCTCCGGCCTCTGTAGTCTGACCTTGATCCGTTGTGATGCGCCGAGTTATCCTTCGGTTACTAGTCGTCTTCTTCTGTTTTGCCGTGCCGGGGCGAGGCGGACGCACGGGGTCCGCCAGGTATTCGGGTGTATTTCCTCATCCTGCCCAGATCGTCGTTCGGACCGTTGCCCGGCAATACGTGTCTTTCCCTATGGGGGTGGATGGTAAGCTGACCGTTGACACGACCTGCTACCAACCCGTCAGTGGTTTGTGTCAAGCGTGCTTTGTGACCGCGGCCGCATTTAACTCGCGGTGTCCTGCGGGACCCGCAGTGTGCCAGCGCGCGGCACAGCGCAGTCCGCCTTGGGTCCCGAGCCCCGGGCCTCGGAAGCCCGGGGAGGAGGCAAGCGACCCGAGCTTCGAAGCGGAGAAGCTCAGGTGCGAACTTGCCAAGCTCGCGCGTTCTTTCCGTGGGGACGGAGGTAAGTTAGTGGGTCGTATCTCCATGGGCCACGTACTTCCCCCCAACAAATACCATTAACGTATGGAGAAGATAAGCCTAGAAGAAGATATCATAGACCGCAAAATAGAGAAAGAAATAATTTTAGGACAAAGAAGAGATACTTCTTAAGAAGATCATATAATAAAGCTCCAGTCCTACGTAAAAGAAATGTTAGACGTTATAATCCTAGGAAAAACTATGATAAAACCTGTAGGTGTTTTATATGTAATTCTTTTGAACATCTCAGCAAAACTTGTCGAAATAAAGATCAAAAGAGATATTCTAGTAAGTATGAAGAACAAGAAAATGTATTAATAATAGATAGTGTAAATGAGAATATATAGTATGTGATGATGAAATAAAATATGATGAGTCAATATACTCAATAATTGAAACAGATGAAGTTGAGCATAATGAAACCGAATATGAGTCATGTTGAAGATGAGATAGATCTAATAGATGAGCTAGCAGGTCTAAAAATAGAAATGATGAATCAAGTCGAATGTGAACATGATTGGATTAGAGGAAAAGGAGATTATAATATAAATGTGTCTTTTGCAAATACTACCCAAGTCAAGAAAATAGGGCTACTTGTAAATTATGTTTAAAGCAATCATGCTCAGAATGTTTAAAAACATTTAAGCAAAAATGGAGTAAGGAAGTAGAACTAGAACCAGATGAAAAAATATTATCTACTAGAATTAGAACACTAGATAATAGATTGAATGAATTAGATGCTAAAGTAGAAGACCTCATGATCCTATTTCAAGAAAAAGATTTACAAGAAACTGACAAAACAATAGAAGCAAAAGAAAGAGAAAATACCGAAAAGAACAAACGATACCTGAGTTAAAAGGGAAAATAGTTGCTGTAAAAGATAGTAGGAATAACAAGATTCTTCAATTAAAAGATGCTATAACAAGTATATAGTAAAAATACCGTTTAAAGATATATTAGAAATTAGGATTCCTGATAGAATAAAACTTAAACCAAATGTCACAAACAAAATATTAGCTTTGGTAGATACAGATTGCACTAAGAATATCATTCATGATAAATTCTTTGTAAAATGCCCTAAGCTTGTTCATACAATAGATGATAATAAAGCAAAAACGTCAACTGATATGTCTGGAATTAGAAAAATTCATAACCAGTTAGCTTATAATATTGAAGTATACATAAATGGCACTAAGTGTATCATAGATGAAATTATAATAAGAGATCTATCTATGATAAATGATGAAATGATTATTGGGCCAAGATTTTTATAACAGTCACTCCAAACTACAATTATACATGAACAAGGATTTACATTTATCCCATATCAAGACAATGTCTCATATATCTCAGAAGTTCGGAAGCGTCGTGGCACATCTCAAATTGCTCAAATTTCAAATTGTGATATTGATCAAAGTGAACTTGAAATCCCTGGAATAAATATATAAGAAGAGTTAGGCACAAGTATAGAAGAATATTATATAGCAAAATCTTATATAGAATGCATATGCTTGCAATCATTCTCACCTAATTGATATAGAGATATAAAGTCTAAAAAAGAAATAGAAAGGATTGTACAAAGATTAGAGGATATTCAAATCATTGGAGAAATACCCATGAAACATTGGGATAAAAATTTTGTAGCATGAAAAATTAATATAATAAATACATACAATATAATTAAAACAAGCCCTATAGAAGGTATGCCAAATGATATAGAAGAATTTAAAATACATATAGAAGAGCTATTAAAACTAGGAGCAATAACAAAAAGTAGAAGTCCTCATAGATCAACAGCCTTTATAGTAAGGAATCACTTAGAAATAGTCAGAGAAAAGTCTAGAATGGTTATAAACTATAAAAGACTAAATGACAACATGGTAGAAGACGCATATAATATCCCTAATAAATAAGAATGGATAAATAGAATACAAGGTAATAGATATTTCTCAAAATTTGATTTAAAGGCCGGATTTTGGTAAGTAAAAATGGCAGAAGAATCCATAGAATGGACAGCCTTCACTTGTCCTCAAGGACACTTTGACTGGCTTGTAATGCCATTAGGATTGAAAAATGTACCTGCGTTATTTCAAAGAAAAATACAAAATATATTTAATGAAAATCAAAATTTCATATTAGTATATATAGATGATTTGCTAGTATTTTCAAAGTCATATAAAGAACATATTGCACATCTTGAAGTATTCTTTAGAAAGGTAGAACGGAATGGGTTAATATTATCTAAGAAGAAGATGAAAATTTGTAAAGAGAAAATTAATTTTTTAGGTCATGAGATAGGTGAAGGTAAAATATACTTGCAAGAACATATTGCTAAGAAGATCTTACAATTTCTTGAGGCTATGAATGATAAGAAAGTTTTATAACAATTTTTAGGAATCGTGAATTATGCTAGAAATTATATCGATAATTTAGCAAAATTAGCAGGTCCTTTATATGCAAAGCTAAGAAAGAATGGACAAAAGTACGTTAATTCTGAAGATATTAGCCTAGTTAAAATGATAAAAGATTAAGTAAAAAAACTTAAAGCCATTAGAATTACCATTAGATAATTTTTACTTCATTATTGAAACAGGTGCATCAAAATTAGGTTGGGGTGCTATATTAAAATAGAAACCTAATAAATACGTCTCAAAAACAGAAGAGAAAATATGTAGATATGCTTCTGGAAGTTATAAGTTGAAGACTGTAAATAATACCGATAGAGAAATTTTAGCCATAATTCATGCAATAAATTCTTGAGATTATATTTAGGATTTAAAGAATTCACTGTTAGAGCCGATTGTGAAGCTATATGTAGATACTATAATCAGATTAATAGTAAAAAGAGTTTTACAAGAAGATGGGTATCATTTGAAGATATCATTACTAGAAATGGTTATAAAGTTATATTTGAGCATATTAAAAGTAAAAATAATACATTACTTGACTTGTTTTCTCGTTCGCCCATCTTGCAGGAATGAAGAAAGCATTCAATACTCAATATAGAGTGGACATGTTTAATTTTGGGATAGATAGTAAGCTCAAAATTTTTAGGCCAAATACATTTAAATTTAAGCCTAAAGACCATATTATTATAGATGACGTGCAAGAATGCTTATTAGATAATTTCTGGAACCAGTACAATAATAAACGGGAAGATCGAGGATACTTCCTATCAATACTGAATAGTCTCACTTAATATTTCCATTTCATTAATGAAATGCTTCCTAACAATGAAGTTCAAGGAATAATAAAAATAAACCATTATATGTGATTTTTGAAAGAAAAGTTCCCGAATTATACATCACATTTGAAGAAATTCTAATAGAAACGAAGTCATTTGGTGGAATGTCATGGAAAAAGTACAGAGATATTGACGAAGCACTTACCCAAGCTAGGGAGTAAATTATTACATTGAACCAGCAGCTAAGGTATATATTCAAAATTTAAAAAAACTAAAAATAAGAAGGTAACAGGGACATCTCCTTACTTAAATATAAAAGAAGGAGACTCGTCTAAGAAGCAAACATACAAAGAATGCCTAACGAATGGAATTGATCCCTTGGATGGATCGTATATAGACTAGAAGATAGAAGAAAAATTTGAATTCATAGCGCCTCAATGGAAGAAGGATATAATAGGAGATATCCTAAAGAATTAAAAAAGAAAATTAATGATAAATTTGATGAAATGAAGAAAATATATGAAATTCCTCTTACTGATGAAGATGATATGGACATTGCCGAACACGGGCAAGAACCAAATAAAGAATAAGAAGAATCTCAAAAATATAAAGGCTATAAAAAAAATAAGCCCTAGAAAGAGTACACCTATATTAATAGGGAACTGTCAAATATTGGGACAGAGAAGACTTATCCCTATATTCGCGCATAAAAAGAATAACATGATGTGTACCAGCAGAATATATTCGAGAATCCTATATTGATAAGGTACTATCAAATATTTAGGCGTGGATAGCCATGTGAAAATGAAGATGTTAAGAAGAGGAAGTAAAGAAGAGGCTTTATATCATGCTACTTTCTAGTCCTATGGCGACATGATGCTACAAGAAGCTTTATATCGTGCTACTCTATAGTCCTATGGTGACATGATATCGTGCTACAAGCTGAGGCTTTATATTGTGCTACTCTATAGTCACTCTAGGAAGGCATAAAATAAACAGAGTCACTCCCCTGGCTCTATAAAAGGGACTCTGAGCTAAAGGTACAGAAGAGAGACACGAGAGCAGACTAAGAACCATATATAATAGTAGTATTATTTCTAATAGGCCTACTGTAAAATAGCATATTGTAAGAAGGCTCATAGAGGGCACCTGCTGTAAGGTAATTTTCTTTCGGTGTATTAACCTTCGGGGGTTCCTAGAAAGGAAAACCATATGTAAGCTTGTTTGTAAAATGAAGTAGTTCTCTCTTTGAAAATCCCTTTGTTTTGCCAGTTTGGTTCTATGGGTTATGTTCTTATGCTAGGGACCCTATAGGAGAAAAACTCTTTGATAGCTCTCAGTTGATCTCTGCATGCGGCAGATTGAGAGAGAGCAAATGAGGCCATAGAGAAGTGTTCCCTTCGGGTGGAACTGCTTGGAGAGACGATAAAAAATTATCCCATATAACTAGAACTGTAGATAGTGAAGGAAAGAATTAGCTACTTCTGAAACAAATCAGTGACAAATATGGTGAGTATCGAGTAGGATTTTTACAACTGCTGTCTTATTTCTGACTATCTTGTTGGTTTCACCAACCCGCAAGATCCTGCTATTAGCATAATCTCTAAACACTGTATTATAAGTAAGAATCAATTAACAAAGTGAAAAAGTCTGAAATTTTAAGAAAGTCATACTCATAGTGGGAGGAATAGTAAGACAGATAGTGATATAACTAGTAAATAGTGGAAAGAATAGTAAAAGAAGGAATTTCACTATCTCTCATACTCCAATAGTGCCTTCCAACATCTAGTTGGATAGCCAAAAATTTTAGCTATTTCTAGCATTGAATCAACATTGTAATTACTATTTACCAAAATCTGAATTTTTTAAGTGCATCTCTACTATTTATAGTGGAGACATACTATTTGAAAGTGGACAAATAGTATATAGCATTACATACATACATACATATATATATATATATATATATATATATATATATATATATATATATATATATATCTTCTAGTTTCATATTGTTCATTGTAATACAAATATAGCAAGCTAATCTTGATATGGTCCAGACTACAGCTCCCCTCCCCGACGGTTTTCTAAGCTTCCTCCAAAATGGTTGCTGGAACCAATTTGTAACTTGAACATGGTGGTGAATTGGTGATACTAGCTGGCTTGATCTAGATGATTTTGTGGTGAACATGGTGCTGATTTGGATGATTTTGTGATGTTTATTGAATATTATGGGGATGACTAATGATGCTAGCTGGCTATTGATTTGGATGATTTTGTCATGACGTTTAAACTTAAACATGTTTGAGCATACTTATCTACATATCGATACATGGCTGCTATAATTCTTGCATAATACAATGTTTGAAAATGCTAACCATCCCATACATGGCCACAAAGATGATATTCAGTGTTGATCACTATGTTTTGATGTACATGCAAACATTAAAAGTTGTTATAGATAACCTTATATATATATGATGTGGAGCCTAGTTATAGCTAGCAGTTGTCTACACTGTTGGAGATGCCCTGACCGATCGATGTCTGGCAGTTATGCATGCTGATATATGGATTGGCACACTGTGTGTTTAGGCAAAAACCACAAATACCATCTATAAATATCAAAAGAGAGATGCCTAAATGCTACTACACAACGAAAATCTAGAGAGGTGACAGATATGATTTGCTACAGATTGGAACATTCAGGGTCGTTCCTGACATTTTGGAGGCTCAGGGCGAGATAAAAATGGGGCCTTTATGCCAATAAAATATATAAGAATGTTTTTTGGTTAATTCGATTTATGGTGCTATAAAGTGGCCACTATTGCAAATGTCAATAAAAGTTGAAAATCCGGTTGGTGCCAATCCAAAGTCGATAAGGAGGTGACTAGATGAATCCTAGCGATTGAATGCATGTGGAAGGATGCAGTCATGGGTGAAGAGGTCATCCACTGTCGGGACCCGGCTCAGCAAAGCCGACCCCTCTGTGTTTACAGTACTAGTCCCAAGGACCATACGCTAGTACACACAGGTTAAACAGGATTGCCATCAAACACATACTTTATTAATAAAGAAAATAACTTATAATGTACATGGGCTGAATGCCACTTATATTATGAATAAATTAAACATCAGAGTGCGGAAGATAAAAACACGTGTTGGCTGAAACCCGTCAAACTACCACAGGCATCTGATCGGGGGTACGCCTCTAGTAGCTGGAAAACTCCATCGTCGTACTCTGCCTCGTAAACCACTTACGTAGCAGAGTCGTCACCTGCGCACAGATCTGACAAACAACTAATGAGTATGGATAAACCATACCCAGCAAGCATGTATATCCTTGGTAATGAAATGCAAGGTATCAAAGGAATGGATCTGGTTTATTTGCATAAAGAGCACTTTTAAACAATCCTATTAGTTTTAAAGCAATAGTGTAAAACAATTTAAAATTCATTTCTTTACTCGTGTTTTCTCAACACTATTATTATGCCGTCTCAGCATAGACCGAGATGACACTCGCTGTCAACTCTACACGAAATCCTTGCAATACACTCCCTGTAATGCATTGCATGGCAATCGCTGCCTGGCACTTGCTGCCGGGCAATCCCTGCCCTACCTTTCTACAGCCATTTAATTATTAAAAGGTGAGACTAACAAGTGGAGCAGCCTAAGCCCGCTCTTAACCGTGAGCACGGCTATCATGATAGTTTTACCTCTGCAGAGTGTGTACACTTTACCCATGGGACTCACCCGAGAGTGAGACGAAGCCGCTATCCCCGTTCCATCTAGGGTCAAGAATGCCTCACTAAGGATTCGCCCCAAGCCGTCTCGCACTAAGCCAGAGGTTCCCCTCTTGTGCCAGGTGAGTATACGGTGGTAGCGAGCCACACTCACACCGCCATGACAATCCAACCCTAGATTTCCCGAGATAACAACTAAGGTATTACCATTATTAACACCCATGGCTGTATTGTTTTGCCCGGTCAGGTCATCCACGAAGTTCGGTCCTTATATCGACCGAGGTGTCATACCACAAACCAACATCCACCAATCATACCACCACCTCGAGTCTACTCACGCCACGTTGATTTTAGTTGAATTAGAGTTTAACCAAAATCACACGATAAAGAGTAGATTCTCTACCAAGATTTTAAATGATTTCCCATCATAATGATCATCGATTTCCCATCGAAGCAAGTAAGCATCTAGCGTGAGTACAAATCAAGGGTGGCTATAATAAGATATAAATTATGCTAGGCGTCAATAGAATGGTAACACGTGCTAATGGATGATTAATACGTCATTGGCAATAACTAAAATTAAATATACACAAAAACAATAAAATTAGCATGCATAGTTAAAACGTTATGAATAGTAAATTTGAGGGAAAATTGGTGGGATCAATATGAATCTAGCTTGCACCTTGATCCGAGTAGCACGTCCCCTGACAACCGGCAGCTAGTTCTCCTCCGGACTCTCATGACGTCTACACGTAAATCGAGGCGTATGCAAATTAACATCAGCAAATAAAATTTAGAAAATTATGAGATAAATATAGGAGGTAGATTAGATTAAACGAAGACCAGTAAAATTGGTTTCGTTCGAAACGGAGTTGTGGTTTGGGAGATATGAAATTCCAAAGATGTACTGTTCATATGATCAGTATACGCGAGTGGTTGACTGCTCTTTGACCAGATCAAGACTTAAGAGCTCTCTGCTCTGCTTCTCTTCCACTACGCGCAAGAAGAACAGAAAAACACAGAGACAGGAAGAAAGAGAGAGGAAGAAAGGAAGAGAGAGAGATGGAGGGCTGGCGGTGGGACTTGGTCGGCGGCTCCGGCGACGGTGACCGGAGGCGATGGAGGCCGGCGGCGGACGGCGGCGCCAGGCGGCCGGCGGCGCAACGGCTTCCCCCGGCTCTGGCCCGGATGGCAAGACGGCGTGTGGCTGGTGGCGGGCTCCGGCGCGGCGTGGTGGCGGGTCCGGCGGCACGCGGCGGCGTTGAGGCGCGTGGCTGCGCGATGCGCAGTGGGCGGCTAGGCGGCTGGGCGGCAGCACGGGTTGCTCGGCTTGGAGATGGGGGCAGCGCGATGCTGCTCCGGCGAGGCACGGCAGGTACAGCCGGCGGCGGTGCCATGGCGCGGTCAGTGATGCGGCCAGGCGGCGCGGCCAGCTAGGAGGCGGCGGCGCTGCCCCGGCGCCGGTCCTGCGGCCCGGAGACGAACGACGACGACGGCCTTCAAATCTTCTCCCCCCAAATTGCTCTGTGATGAAGCACAAAACAGATGGGTTTTGGGGAAAGATTGTGGGGGTTCTAGGGAATTTATAGGGATGATCCGGAATAAAATCCCCAGATTTGTGGAGTTTGTTTAGGAAATGGTTTGGCGAGGTGGAGCTCAGCGGTGGCGGTTCGGCTGGGTACTGCTGATCTGGGGTAAACGTGGCATGTGTGGATTGCAAATATTTTGATATGTTTTGGTGCATAGATATGGCATGAAGAAATTTGATTTTCCATGATTTGGGCCGCAAATTATGGAAGTATTTGATTTGGTATTATTTAGGTGCTCTAAATGGCAAGGAAAAATTCGTTTTAGTATGCTATTCGTGGCATGATTTGGTTTTGCTATGGATTTGATTTGGGTTCTGGTTTTGGAGAGAGAGAGAGAGAGAGAGAGGGGGATACGGGTTGATTTGGTGTGGTTTCGGTTTAGGTTGCACGTTGCACGTGCTCATGGACACTGCCCACGGCAGTAGTGAGAACGTGGTTAGGGAAAAAGATAATTAGGGAGGTGATTAGGAAAAAGATTAGTGCGTAGTGGAAAATAAAAGGGTAATTATTAAATAAAAGATCTTAAATCGAAATAATATGGTTTTAGGTTTTTTGAAAATTGATAGATGCTACAATCGGTTTGCACGGCGGGCGGCCAAGCAGCAAGACAACAGCGGCTGCAGCAGTTCCTGGCGGTGGTTCAAAATGACACCGGCGCTTAGGAACCAGAGGAGGGCTGAAACCGAGGTCTCGCTGTACGAAAACCCCGATTCGGCGAAAAGCAGCTTTGGCCAAAATCCGACGAGGTCTTCGGTGATTAAATCTGACTTTAACCGACCACTAATCTTCGAGCTCTCGGTTGGGATGGATTCGTGATGAAGATACGAAGGACGTCCTCGGACGGTTTGGGCATACTTGCACCGAGGTGGCGCTGAGATGAGAAAGAGTGGGGAGGCTAGGGTTTTGAGAAGTTAGCCTTCGGTGATTTTTGTAGAGCGGAGGAAAAGGTTTTAGGATCCGAAATTTTAGGAGGATGATCTACAAGGGATTTCCTAGGACGTGTTTTCCTCGAAATTGTGATTTACATATTTGAGATGGCGCAACCGGTTTGCCAGGAAGAAAAGAGGAGATCAAAGAAGGAAAGGACTGAGGAGATGACAAGTGGGGTCTACCGGTTAGAGAGAGGAAAAGGGATTTTTCCAAATATGCCTTAATTAGAATTTATTATGAGAAAATCATGTTAATACAAAATCCAAATCTTGTACTAAGAGAAGATAATATCGATTTGAAATCAAATAGGAAGGTCCCCGGCTTTGATTACTTTTTAACTCCCAAAAGATTGAATCATTTTGTTTGACAAAATTTTCTTTTTCAAAACAAAACAAATTGGTTTAATTTTTCTACAACTGAAAATATACAAATCATTGAGATCCTTTTATTTTATAATACCTTCCCTTAAAGCACTTTATTAATCGAAAAATCTTATTAGATGTATTTTCAAATAAAAATATTGTAAAGCAACTCTTTGAACTTAATTTTATTTCAAATTCTCAAATTTTGATTTTTTTAAATTTTTGAAAATATTTTTAAATCTCCACTTCATTATAATTTTACAAACTATTACCTCAATAAAGTTTAAAAATATTCCTGAAATTTTATTTCTCTCAAAATTTTTAATTTTCACAAATTTGAAAATTCAGGATGTTACATCCACTCTGTCTATGCCGCCCTTATGTAGATGCAAAGTAGACTTGAGGACATTGGGGCTTACTGCTCGCCCATATCAGTAGATGCACAATGGCAAAAAAAAAATAATAAAGAAAGGTAAAGCTGAATTTTCAAAGTTTAATACGGAGACTGGGGTGGTGGCATGTTTTGTTATCCTTGACTCCAACAATTGCTAATTCAGGCCTAGAAAAATAAATCGTTGTGGTGATGTTTTGGAGAAGAGCTAGTTACTATTCATTATGGGGAGTAGTATATTGTGGTATTATAATTAAACCCAACCGTTCAATCAATAAAATTATACTACCCATGTCATTTAGGTATAGTATATTTAAATCATAAGTGATATGAACCATAGGATCACGAATAATGAATAACCCACATCTAGTTTAACGTATCAAAAAGCTCTTCAGGTATAGGTGGGACTAAAGAAGATTCTACAGAGTTTAGCCACAGTTGGGTAGTCTTTGATTGGAGGAGAGACAAGAACTCAAGAAGATAAGAGAAATTAGTGCAAGACTAATAAAATTTTTTATTATTTATACTCTATATAAATATATATGTATAGAGCCATGTGAATTGGGGCCTACCATTCTTGGGTGCCTAGGGCGGTCGCTCCTTTCGCCCTGCCCTAGGAACGGGCCTTGTTCGCTGTGTTCAAGCGAGAAATAGTAGTATATCAGCGTAGGGACTACGTTTGATCCAATAATCAAGTGAAACTCTGGACAGGACAAGCGTGAAGTTTGGAGACCCTACAGTGGTTCGCGGCCTCCTGGCACCAGCGAGGAGCGGTTGGCCGAGATGTGCACACGCACTCTACTTCCTCACGTTGTGTCCTGGGGACGTGTTGTACCGTGCTAGGACCAGGGTTACATTTGCCGTAATTTGCCATCGATTTGCCAGGGCAAATCGACGTGCCGACCCGGGACGGCAACGGCAAATCGTCCCTAAATTCAAAATTTGGTTTGAATTTAAAAAATTTAAAAAATTCCAAAAAATCTCAAAAATTCTACTTATCTATATGAAGCAATGGTAAAAAAAATCAAAAACAACGTCGGAATCATGTAGAAATTTGAATTTAAATCGTGAAAAATTAGAAAATAGGAAAGCTGCTTTATTGGATGCTTTCATTGATTTGTACTACACGGGAATCACACATTCACGCTGTCCCTGCGGCCCTGCCTCGTGCTAACTTTCCCCTCCCTCCACTTGCTCACTCCACACTGCAGTCTCCACTTGCTCCGTGTCCTTGGCGTCTCGTCGTCGGCAAATCAGATCGGCGCCACGGCAAATCGACGTCTTCTAGCGGCAAGCCGAGGCGGCAGCGCGGCAAATCGACAGCAAATCGCGGCAATGAATTGTTTTCGTCAAATAGATACATGAAATACATATGAATTTAGCAATGGTTATGCCGAAATTTTCAAAAAATTTATTTCCTAACATTTTACATAATTTCCAATGTTGCCTAATGGTTAAATAATTACCAAAAGTCATGCCTACCATTTACATAATTTTAAATTAATTTTACCATTTTTCCGCACCATACAAAGTTTCAAAGCGATTTTTCTAATAATTTCAAATGTTGATTAAATGTTACATAATTACAAAAAGTCATGCCTCACCATTTTCATTTTGAAAATAATTTTTACCATTTTTTCGCACCATAAACATTTTTCTCAATTTTTTCCACCGGCCAAGCGGTTTTCCGCAAATTCCGTTCGATTTGCCGACTTAATCACACGATTTGCCGTTTTCTCCACTGCGCCGCGATTTGCCGAGGTTTCGGGTCGGCAAATCGAGTTTTCGCATGATTTTGCGGTTTCGGCAAACCTCTTTTGATTCAAATTTCAAAACTCAAATTTTGACCGATTTATCACGATTTGCCGCGGCAAATCGCGGCAAATCGTGATCCGGCAGGGACCGATTTTTGCTCCCATAACGATAAGTTGAACTCTGGCTAGGACCGGTGTTGTTCTTTTTAGTTTATCTTATTTGTTTATTTTTTTATTTGCTTATAAATTGAATTTTGAGAACTTTTGATGTAGCTTGAAAAGTTCGATCTGTTTTGTTTGACTTGTTTCTAAGAGTTCTAATACGTGGTTTTTAAATAGAAAAAAACCACAAAAACCAAAGTATTTAATTTTTAATTTAAAGATAAATAGATAAGATAAGAAAATAAGCTCGGCAGAACATAGCCTCTGGTAAATGCCATGCTCGGGCTTCGCTTATACCTCTTGTAGAGTCAAAACAGCGAGATGTGAGACTGCGACGTACATACGTGTGGAGCAACAAGACTGCGCTATCTGCCACGGAATACGGTTGCCGCACGAGTCACACGAGCACGAGAGCTACGTCCCCTTCAGTCATCTGTGGTGGGCACGAGCTGAATCCGACGGGGAGATCCACTGACTTTTGGTGCTTTCACTGGGAAGATTCATGGCACGTCTACTAGTATCTTGGCTGAGTGCGGTGCAGTACATGCATGCAGCTAGCCGCCGTTAAACCAACCGCGCGCGCACGTTGGAGCTTCGCATGCATTTTTAGGCATGTGCGTGCGCGTAGCTGCGTTTGATTTTCTGGGATTACGAAGACCTAATGATTCCAGTGCAAGGCCACGGTTCAGTTCACACTTCAGCACATCGCAACGCGACGGATATGTGAGACCTCAGGCCATGCCGTTCTTTCCCAGGCACCGGCTGGCTCAACAAAGATGCCGGCGTAGACCAGGTGGCTGGTAGCGGTAGGTGTGATTCTTTGTTTACCAACTCCCTTCTCTCTAGTCTTTTCACCCATGCAGTCATGCTACGTGATCAACAGTAACTTCAGAGCGGAGTCTCTGGGCTATTATCCCGGTCCTAATTTCTTGGACCCAGCGGAGCAACAACCAAGTGATCCTAGCCGTAGACCACTAGACCACCTTGGGAAATTTGACACGGTAGCGCTAGAAATTTTCTTGCTTTGGTGTACAACACTCCATGTGTTGGCACAACCTTACGACTACTACAGTGTTTTTTTCGGTTTATAAGCTATGTTTGTTTATAAGCCGGAAATTTATAACTTCTTAATAAGGACATTCGAGGGATCAAAAAATTATAAAAATGTTTTTGAGAACTTTAAGAAGAAATAGTAAGGCCTACAAAAATTTGCTACCAAACGTCAAAACGTTTGACTTATACGAAAATAATAAATTTTCAACTTATAAGCAAACATAGCTTATAATCTAAAAAGAACACTGCATAGATTACACAACACATAACTTTGCCGAGAACAAGACAAAATTATTTGTAGACTTTATAAACATGGTCAATTCTTTGTTCATTCTATGTATAAAAAAATGGTGAACGTGAACGTTTCATATTCGAATAAATTATTATGGAAACTCATACTTCCCCGAAAAAAAATTCCTCTCCTATGTAGGCAGAGATGCGATCTTCACCAAGAATATCATTGTAAAACAAAATTGACAAGGTAGTCAGAAATATAACTTCTATAATTAAAATGAGACTACTCAACATTTATTCTTCAATTGCTAGTTGGCTAGGTCAATTTGGCATTTAGTTCAAATACCTCTAAGGTTACATTCTCTTAGTATAGTTTTTGATATGGTTGGGGATTGGATTTCAGAGCAAAAGAAAAAAGTTTTGGTGGGAACAACAGTTATGTTTTCGTCTATTTGGTTTTGTTAAAATAATATTGTATTTGACAAAAGGAAAGATGTTTCTTTATTCAAATTATCTACCATTGAGTTTACTGGTTGCGCTATTGGACATTGCTACAAAAGAAGGGTAAACAGGAGAAGATCATCCATGTGTGACATTCATTAGAGGCCGTCGCCATGACACACTTCTTCAAATATGCATGGCCAAGCCAAGCCAATACTAGCCCATTTAAGCTTGGCTCGGTTCCACCCAAGCTATGTGCCGCAACTGCATGGGAGTATATTCACATTTGATTCAAAATCAGTGTATTTTCGGAACAGATTAAAAAATTTAGTTAAATAAAAAATATTTGATTTGTTGGATTGCTTCAAAGGGATTTTACGAGCTCTACCTTTTTTGCATTCTCTAAAAATCCCGATACAACTTCTCTTTTCCTTTCTATCCATTTTCATATGTACTCAAAAATTTTATATTTTTCTATGGTATAATTAAACGACATACTTAAACAATTCACCTGGATTTCAATCCCACATAATTTACTATGTGTAAACATTTCGATCCTACAATTTTTCCTTAGTACATGTTGGAAAATTAGGCATTATTTTAATTCCAGGTTTGATTATTAAGCATATTCCAGAAATGATCAAAGACAGCAGGTAATACATAATTGAAAAAGTAGATCTGCATAAAGTCGCAACGAAAAGAGGGAAAGAAGATTCTTACCAAGGGCTTAAGGATGAATTGGAAGCAGCGCAATGGCGACCGGCTGTTGAGGAAGTAGTCGACGTCGAGGATCGTGCCTAGCTACAGTTTGTAGCCGACATTGTGGAAGATGAACTTGAGCGGTCGCTCAGATGCGCTGCCCAGAAACCTTATTGCCGCCCAGTACACACTGAGAAGGAAGGTCGGCGAGAGTAGAGGCAGCACGAAGACTCAATACAGATCTCTTTTGAATCACGCGAGAGAGAAGAAAAAACTAGAGCATTTACTTAGACTTCTCCAAGATTTATAGCCCTTCACTGTTAACTCTTCTTCAATTAAAACTGTCCATTTAATTAACCATTTCAAATTAAAACTGCAGCCATAAATTGCATTTAATTGACCATTTTAAATTGAAATCGTAGCCATAAATTGGTCGTTTCAAATTAGTAATAATGCCAGTGTTAATCAACACACTAATGGGAGAAAACCGCAAAATTAAAAGGAGATTAAACGCACCAGGATTTAATCCACGGCACGGCAAGCCACAAGTCATGCGGGAAAATCACACGGTAATTCGTGTAATACGCGCGCGTGACTTTAGCCTTGCTTCTTCTCATCCTCCATGTGCCTCATGACGAAACATGGTGAGAGCTCTCCTTTTAAGTTGATATTCTTTCCTCCCAACTAGCAATATGGGTATTATTCTTTCCTAACTTTGGCATTTAGGAATGAATGAGTATCTCACTCATATAGATCCAATTCTAACAGTACCAGCATATTCAAGTGTGACTTGAGCATAGCTGTCATCGAGGTGTCAATTTGGATATTTGGATGGTACTTCGGATCATTTTTCTACCTTTTTTACTCGATATGGTACAAATAGCACTTTTTACTCGAATTCATATTCTTATTTTTGGTAAAGAGACTATTAATACACATATAAAATCTCTACCATAGTCGTTCTCTGTCTATTTTGATGAAAGGAATATTTTGGATAACAGATGACCGGATATCCATGGACACCCCTGTCTGTCATGGTATTATCGATTACGCAACAATCCCTATGTTGAGCTCAACAAATTGGCTGCTCAAAACGTACTGTCAAAGAGTCCATCTTAATATATGTCTGCCATACGTCCCAAACAAGTAAGAGATCCACCACCCTCACTGCCATGTGGAGCCCATAAAACAGAGCCCCAAGTGGGGTCAATTCCCACGTGTAAAAATAGCGAAAAGCTCGGATACCTTTTTTTTTTTTTGACGACGACGACGACGACGACGAAAATCGGAGATACTGATAGAGACTAGAGAGCAAAGGCTTGCGCGGCACTGTCCTGAGGTGCACGAGGCCGGCCGAGGACGCGCTTCTCCTCCGAAGACCCAGGCTTTTTCCTCTTCTTCGATTGATCGATTTCTCCCGCGATCGGCCTTCCCTTCCCTCGCTCGATGGAGTACTATTCCTTCTCTTGCGCGGGATGCCGTGCCGCCGAGCCAAATCGAGTCCGCTTCTCCACCAAACACTCCGGTTTCTTCCACGGCTTCCGCTTCCGAATCAAGAACGCCAGTGCAGGTCACGGCTTCCCTCTTCGATCCTACCTCCCCGCCTCTCAATCCAACCCACGCTTCCCTCCCAGTTGCCGTTGCTATTAATACCATCCATCCGAGTCTTTTCTCCAACCCATGCACCGGTGTCCTCAATCCCCGGATAAAAATCCCCGTTTTGATCCGTCACATCTCTGTCGCGTGAGCTTGTCGTGGTGATTCTGTGGGAAAGGCGGCTCCTTTCGCACCGTGGTGGCATCCAGAGGGGTCGTGCTGCCGTTTGCTGCCATGAACGCGCTCGCTGCCACCAGCCGCAACTTCCGGCAGGCTGGCAGGCTGCTCGGCCTCGATTCCAAGCTCGAGAAGAGCCTTTTGATCCCTTTCCGCGAGATCAAGGTGGTTGCTCGCAATCTTGTGGATGTGCCGTGTTCTTTCGTTCTTGATTCCTTGCAGGTGCTGCTTGTTACAAGGAGCTATCGACCTGTGTTCATTGACTATTGTTTTTGAGGCAGGTTGAATGCACGATCCCTAGAGATGATGGTACCTTGTCGTCATTCGTCGGATTCAGAGTGCAGCACGATAACGCCCGTGGGCCGATGAAAGGCGGTATCAGGTATCACCCAGAGGTGAGGGTCAATCCAACGAGGTGTTGCTATTGATGCTGTAGAAGTTAGCATCTGTTTTTTTTTCTTTTATAAGTACGTTTTCTGGTAGTAAGTAGTAATGTTAATGATGGGTCAGAAAAGGTCGAGATGGAGCGATCAGTAATTTGGACAATTGCTGTGTCTCTGTAGCCTGTTTGGCGGTACATCTGGTGTTTTTTGAACAAAATATAAATATCTGGTATGAAGTCAGCTGTTGTGGCTTGTAAGTTGTCACGCATAATACCAATTTACACATTTCCATGTGGCGTCAGATCACCAGTAGTTTATACCGTGTGCATTAATACTTTTCTCATAAGGAAATTTGTATGGTGCTAGTTTGCGGTTTCCTTTGAATCTTTGTTTTTATTTAGCTGTAGCAGCAATTCTTGTAATTTCTACTGAAGGTGGGGCTTTATTGTTCGCCTTTGACTTTAAGACAGTTAAAATATATGTAAGATTGTTGCTCGAAAAAGAATATATGTAAGATATAGTGCGAAGTGCTAATGTAAAATATATTTTGTTTTATAGCTTTGTTTTCACTTATCAACAGTATGAAATGATTAGTGGATTTCTGAAATGGCAAGCAACCAATGCTTTTGCTATTACTATTAGTATTGCATTTTATATCCTTTTGATTCTTTGTAAAGTTGGTTATAATAATACTCTTTAATATCCAAAAAGTTTGTCCCAAGACGCATCAATTTCCTTAAATAGTCTTAATAATCCACATCTCTAACTGAACAGATAGGTTGATTGTGGGTATGCTTATATGAGTAAGATGTCAGCGTTGCAAATAGGATATAGACTCCTATTTGATTCTCTTCACGTGGTTCTGTTCTCTTACATTGGATTGAGGTAGCATGTTATGTTCTCTTACATTGGATTGAGGTAGCATGTTATGTCATTTGCAGAACACTGCCACTATGACAAGCTAGCAAGGTCAAACATTAACATTCAGAATTTTCATTGACAGGTCGACCCAGATGAAGTTAGTGCACTTGCTCAACTAATGACATGGAAGACTGCTGTTGCAGCTGTACCTTACGGTGGAGCAAAAGGTGGGATAGGGTGCTCTCCTGGTGAATTAAGCAGAAGTGAGCTGGAGCGTTTGACGCGTGTATTTACACAGAAAATTCATGACCTCATCGGAACTAATACGGATGTTCCAGCCCCTGACATGGGAACAAATGCACAGGCGAGTCATCCAATTCCATCATCTTACCATGCACAACCTTTAAGAATATTCTTCTTACTCTTTCCTTGTTCTTGAAATTGTTTCTCAACTGCCACAGACTATGGCATGGATTCTAGATGAGTACTCAAAGTTCCATGGTCACTCCCCAGCGGTCGTCACAGGGAAGCCAATTGTAAGTACATATATTATATATATAGGCAGGAGCTTATTTTTCATCTACATCTACATAAAAGCTCCTTGTATTTTCATCGTGAACTTTAATTCTTTTCATTGTTATAGGATCTTGGTGGATCATTAGGTAGGGATGCTGCCACAGGACGTGGTGTGATGTACGCTACTGAGGCTTTATTGACTGAACATGGGAGGTCAATTTCAGGATCAACATTTGTTATCCAGGTTAAATAATATAAAATTATTTATTCCTTATGACCTAAAGATAATACACCTAGGACGGAAGGCACAAACAACAATTTAAGTAGACATGTTAATGTGAGGATGTAGGTGACTGTATAAACTTCTGATTAATCTACTAAAAACCTTTTCAGGGCTTCGGCAATGTTGGTTCTTGGACTGCACAACTCATCCATCAGAAAGGTGGTAAGATAATTGCAGTGGGAGATGTGACAGGTTCAATTAGAAACAAATCAGGTATAGACATACCTGCTCTGATGAAGCACAAGCACAAGGGTGGTGCTTTAAAGGACTTCCATGGTGCAGAAGTTATGGATGCTGCAGAATTGTTAGTGCATGAATGTGATGTTCTCATTCCGTGCGCTTTAGGTGGGGTCCTCAACAGGTAACAACCTTGACATGCATCCTATGCCTACAGCTAGTTTTACCACTCCATTAGTAGTATTCCTGCATTTTATGATTCTCTTAAATCATTTCAATTTGATGTGCTGGATATAGTTTCAGCCGATTTCCATGGTCGCACGAACCATGATGTTTTCCACGATTCACAAAGATGTTAACACATTGGTAATCTTCGTATGATATGCTAAACATTATTAGCTGCACATTGTTGCAATCTCAAGTTCCTTAATTCCGACTAGTTTAATTTTTGGAGTGTTCTATTTTAGTAGTCCTTTCTGCACCTAGCTACATGTTGCAGAATTGATAATTCAGATAAATTATTTGAAGGGGAAATGCACCTGATGTGAAGGCCAAATTCATAATTGAGGCGGCTAATCATCCTACTGACCCAGAAGCTGATGAGGTACGCAACCCTTCAAAACCATAACAAGAGCTTTCGCCCTCAAGGAATCTTATCAAGAATGATAAGAGCATGTGTAAAATGTTCGAAAAAAGATAAGAGCATGTGTACCGCTAGAACTATTTTCTAGCCCTATTTTATTATTCATCCACTATTCACCTCCTATTCATAGCCCTATTTTATTATTCACCTAACCAACCCAACTTATTTTGACAATCCTTATATATATCTCTCTAATATTTTACTTCCAAACTTTTTTTCACTATTCACAACCCTATTTCTACATTAATAAGCCCAACTACAGTAAAGATATAGTCTCACCATTACACATGCTCTAATGCTAGCATTCTGATCTTTTGAATCTGTTGTCCACCTTGCAGATTCTCACGAAGAATGGAGTTACTGTGTTGCCAGATATCTATGCAAATTCAGGCGGTGTGATCGTTAGCTACTTTGAGTGGGTTCAGGTAACTGACCAGAAGACTCTGGCCTTTCCCAGTCGCCGCATCGTTGCGCATTGTTTTCCCATGAATCTGATGGCATCTTTATGCTGTGTCAATGTTGCAGAACATTCAAGGCTTCATGTGGGATGAAGAGAAGGTGAACATGGAGCTTCAAAAGTACATGAAGAGTTCTTTTCAGCACATCAAGGCCATGTGCCAAACCCATGGCTGCAACCTTAGAATGGGGGCGTTCACCTTGGGGGTCAACCGGGTTGCACGGGCCACTCTGTTGAGAGGATGGGAGGCGTGAGAACACTGAGGGCTGAGACGAAAAATAGAAGATGCCTTGATCCCCACATCCATTAGCAATCTTCATCCAATAATAATGTATTGGTATTTAGTACAGTTTGTGTATTGAGGTAGTGACAACCTTCAATGTTTTTTTTAGAACAACAGCCTCCAATGTTTGGCGGCTGAATAGAGCAGAAATTGGTGGTATGGCATAGAAGGGATTTTTACCGAAGAGTGAAGACACCTCGGGAAGGCATTAGAGATGCAGAAAGTTTGTTCTTTTGTTTCATTTAGCACGGCTAGTTTCAATAGAGTTCTTTCTTGAATAATCTGCAAAGTTGTCCTAAGTTTTCACTTCGGTTCAAAATTCGAAAAAAAAACTTGTATTTCTATGCATGAAGTTGTGTTTTTATTTCAATTAGGTTCAAGGTGGTATAAAGTAGAGAGTGGTTTGATAACGTTCCTTGCCATGTCACTGCACAGGTGGCCCTTTTCTTCCCCCTTCTCAAGCCATGTCACCGCACACGTTCCCTTTTCTTCCCCCTTTTCCTCTCTCTCTCTCTTCACCTTCCCCTTCTCTCCCAGCAGAGCAGAGGAGTGGGGTTGGACGCTCGGGCTTCGGCTCCGACTCTAACTTGTCACTGGTGATCGACGTGAGGAGGTGGCGCTACTGGCTGCAAGCGGTGGCGGAAGGGGCAGGAGGCGGATTAGTAGCAAGCAGGGGCGGTGGCAGTGGACCAATACGGCTACAACGATGCTCGAGCTACAGCGCGACAGTGCTCCGGCAACCTCATCGGCGTCGTCCTTGCCGACACATGCTCCTCTGCCCCTCTAGGAGTGACGGTGCTAGGGCTACAGCGTGGCAGTGTTCCAGCAAACAGTGGGTCATGGCGGAGGCTAGAGAACGAAGAGGGATGCCCAAGGGTGGTAGTGGCGCAGCGAGCTTGGTTAGCAGTGGATTGGGGCGGCACGCCTACGAAAGT
Source organism: Olyra latifolia (assembly GCA_036346145.1). Taxonomy (NCBI): domain Eukaryota; kingdom Viridiplantae; phylum Streptophyta; class Magnoliopsida; order Poales; family Poaceae; genus Olyra; species Olyra latifolia. Next base: position 18,109,331 of record CM070524.1, on the reverse strand, counting down.
AGATGGTGACGCACCCACAGAAGTTGTCGTCGCTGGTCAGCCTGCTCCCTTCCTCCTTATCTCTCTCTCTCTCTCCTCGTCTTGGCCTCGCCTACGACGCCCTTCCCCACCTTGACCCTGACGGCATCGTCCTCACCGGCGTTGTGCTCCTCTGCCCATGTCGCTTCTCTGGCTTCGCTCGGGTCACCCTCTCCTGCCTCAGCCTCGTCGGCGTTGTCCTCCCCCGCCCTATCCTCACCGGCGTTGAGCAGGAGCGGCACGGACGCCGGAGATGAGGCCAAAGCTTGGGCTATCAGTAAGAGAAAGGATAGAAAGGATAGAGAGGAAGGAGTGAGGTAGAAGAAAGAGGAATAGGTGGGGTTTTTTTTTTTGCAAAAAGAGTGCCACATATGCGGGTGACATGGCAATCCACGTCACCAAAATACCCTCTACATACCACTTTGGACCTAATTAAAAGAAAAACACAACTTCATATATAGAAATACATGGTTTTCTGAATTTTGGACCTAAGTGAAAACTTGGGTCAACTTCATATACTTACATGCAATGTACTCCTTTTTTTGTCGATGTAAGTCTCTAACCATCCTGTCTGTTATGATAATAAACACATGTGGGCAAATACTAATTAATATAATTAATTATCAAATGGATAAATACATCTGTTGTTAGTTAACAACTCACTTAGTAACTGCTCATTAGTACTCTATAAAAGGGTTTTCCACACCATTGTAGACTCTCAATTGTAATCTTTTCATTTGACAGTACAATCGATAAAGAACACTGTTCACTATCTTTCTATTTGCCAAATTTCCTACCGCATTTATCCAAGAACTAGTTGATTCTCAACACGTCATCAGCACTGCTCCGGTCAGTTATCCATTTTCAGTAAGTGATTATTGTTCTAATCATCAATTAGACAGTGGAAAAATGGCCTTTGGACGTACCCGTTTCGCTGCTCCTCCCTGTGGGCAGCGCCGAATACTGCATTCACCGGTGCAGCGATTGGCGGCGGCACTTCACTCCGTGATGCTCTCAAGGGGTCCTGTGCGACGCCCTTGGGTGCAAAAGCGCTGGACAGTACCTTACCACCGCCGCCAATTCACTCCATGGCGTCATCTTCCTCCACTCTGTCGTCGACGGTCGTCGCTGCCTTCAAGCCAATGGAGGGCTTCACCAGTGCAACGGCAGTTGCCAAGTGCTCTAGTGGTAGAGACTAGGCGCTCACCGTCGCCACCAGTGGCAAAGCCGCTGCCACCACCACCGGACTTCAGTGTCGACGCAGGTCCGGGACCCAAGACGATGGCAGTATGTCAAGGGGCCACCCCACTCTTCCCTGCAGGCACCAACCAACAACAAGTGGCTTCAATAATCTAGGAAGAACGCCGCCGACTTGCACAAAAATGGCATCCACCAGGTTTCGAGAAGTATGTTGTACCTTTGCCTCCCCAGAGATGAACAAGACGGCACCGGTGGTCTTCGGTGCTGTCCTCACCCCGGACGCTTCTTCCCCCGTGGCCTTCGATGGTGCTAGTCATGGTGGCTTCAACAAGGGCGGCACAGGCGTCGCCAGCCACGAACAGGCAGTGCCTACCTCGGCCTCCAATGGCTCCCCGACCGGCCTCAACGGCGCCGGCAAAAAACTGACGCAACACGGCGTGGCTGTCTTCTTCCGGGGAGGCGGCGCGACGGCTTCTCCAGTAACCGGCGGTGTGGCCCTTTCTCCAACCGGCGGCGTTGGCGTCCTAATTGATGGTGTGGCTGGTGGCAACGACTTCGGTCGTGCTATGGCTGCACCGGCAGCAGCCGATGGAGACCCAGCCGAGGGAGGGGCGACGGCTGGTGGAGCGGTGGCGGCCGGTGGTGGAGCGACGAAGGCCGGTGGCGGAGCGGCGACTCCAAGGTGGCGCCGATGGGCTTGTTCTTAAAGAAAATCTTTTACTTAGGCCCTCACTATCTAACCATATAAATATTTGTATATAGATAGTGTTTATTTACTGTTTTAAAATACTTAGAACCTATGAATGTTGTAAATTAATTACGTATGTGTCATTTAAATTGCGATTATTACCCTTGTACATAATCATGATCGCAATTATATAAAGTTTGTTCTAAGTATTGGGTGTTTACTTTATGTCTTTAATTTCCTTTCTTTCTAGCATTTTCACTTTAGGTGATTAATGATGATTACCTTAAGTGCTAAAATTAGCACAAGGTATGGGTCCTATGGATTAGCTGTGATTGTAGTATCGCCTACACCGCAAGGTGTGGAGTCTATATCCATAGCGAGAGTATCTCGTCCATTGCTAAAAGGTCTACATCACTTTATTGTTTTTCTGCATTATATCATTTTTTAAAGTTATTTGGATTAACTTAATATTGCACAAAATCATGAAAAATGCTAGAAAATTAAGACATATATTAGAAAATTCTATTGAATTAATAAGACCTTTTATTCAATGTTTTACAACATTTTCATGCTTTATGTTTACTTAATTAAGTAAATTAATTAAAATTACATGATAATTATGTAGATATGGCTGATATCTCTAAAAAGGAGTTTGTTGAACTTGCCATTGATGGAAGTAACTATTTAACTTGGGCTATGGATGTAAAAATAAACTTAGGATCTAGGAGTCTATCTGCATGCATCACAGAACCTGTGGAGGGTGCAGATCCTATACCCGATAATTATAAATTTGCTACTTTGCATTTCATAAGGCATCATCTTCACTCAGATTTAAAAACTAAGTATTTAATAGAGGAAGATCCACTTGCATTGTGGAAATCCTTAAAGGATAGATATGACCAACAAATGACGGTCATATTGCCTGAAGCTCAAATGAATGGTCTATGTTGCGTTTTCAAGACTTTAAGTCCGTTGCAGCATATAATTCTTCTGTACATAAGATCAGTTCCAAATTGAGGTTTTGTGACAAGGGGGTCACAGATGCTGAAATGATTGAAAAAACATTGTGCACTTTCCATCCTTCTATGAGGATACTGTAGCAACAGTATCGTAATCACAAGTACACTAAGTATTCTGAGTTAATTTATACTCTGCTACAAGCGGAGAAACATGATGAACTTCTCATAAAGAATCATCATACACGCCCGACAGGGGCAATGGCTGTGCTTGAAGCACATGCTACTACTCAGGGGACTAGTGTAAATCATACTCATAAGAAGGATCTGTGGGGACCCCCCCTGGCGGAGGTGAGGTCCCACCTGTGCTTTACCTGTGCTAGTCCCTGGATCAGTAGCTAGCACACACAGGCAACAGAATTTGGATCACAACCATGTCGATTAATTTACATAAATTTACATCAGAGTGCGCCTTATGGAGTGGTTACATAAGGGTGGCTCGAAGGCCCTACAAAAGCGAAAGTCTTGATTTTACAAATGAAACTGCAAAAGTGGAAAACTAAAACAATCCCCACAGGCAAAGCTGGAGGATCGCAATCCTAGGCGTCAGCATACTCCCCGTCCTGGACTTCATCGGTGAAGGCGTAGGCTTCGGGGTCTCCGTCTTCAGGGTCACGCTGGTACTCGAACTGCTTGGCGTCGGAATCTGTGACCCAGCAAAGCGAGGGTGAGTATTGGTAAAAATACTCTCAAGTCAATTGACACATGTATATGTATGGTCTAGACAAAGGATAGGTAGGGCTCAGTTGTGGAAAGCAAGTTTTGAAATAGTTTGCCTAAGGTTTTTAAAGCAATTTAGGGAAGAAGTGAGTGATCAAATTGATTGACAAAACATTTAAATCATCCGGCCCCAGCCAGCTCATGCCCCAAAGGCTGTCTCACGATACAAATCGTGGTTTTCACCAAAAACATTTTCCATACGGCTAATCCACCGAAGGACCAATAACTCTCGACGACTAACCACCGTATGCATAATACCACACGTCGGCTAGAACACCGAAGTCATCTCCTCACGGCTAAACCACCGTAGGCTCCCAAACAAAACACGGCACCTGCCGGTTTTCTTCTTTAAAACCACTGAGAAAGAGAGGGAAGAAAACTACCATTGTGATCAACCCACCGTCGTCCGCCCTTGACCGTGGGCACGGCTTTCTAGAAAGTTTTATGCTCTGCAGAGGTCGCACGCTTTACCCATGAGACATGACTCCCTCCCGTCGGAGGTCATCACGACAAAGCCTTTAACAGTCTAAATCTTGGCTGGCATCCCCTCTGAGGTTTCCATCGCAGCGCTGGTATCTCCAGTTGGCTAAAGCCCCCTCTTGAGCCTGGTAGGTTGGCGAATGCATCGCGCCTACTCCACCACACGGGATGTCCAAACCAAGAGTTCGAAAGGTACTCAGCCAGGGCTTGCCCATACAAGCACTCATGGTCGCCTTTGTTGTACTTAGTTTTGACAACCACAAGGTATCGGTCCTTAAGGATGGGGTGGTTCCCACACTGAACCCGATTCTCGTGCTTACTGCACCAGCCAATCAATCCGTCCACCCCAATCAAGTTTTACAAACATTTCCAGAAACCTCCGGGTGACATACCCGCCACTTGGCACTAACATTTTACCCACAGTAGCACCCTGCTACTGCCATCGCTAATAAAACAAGCACTTTACAAACAGGGAGATACTTTGAATTAAAACAGATATTAAATCGGGATAATTTATTCATCATGTGTTGATCATCTACTGTGACTAGTAGCCTGACTAAGCAAGATTAATTAGACTAACTAAGGGGTGTCAAGTAATTATTGATTAATTATCCTAAGGTTACCAAAAATCAGGATTAGTGACATAATTAAAGTGTATTAGGTTCTTAACTAAATTCCCTACCGATATGATAGTGATTAATCAACATAGCCATGCATGTTTAATAAATTTCTAACAAAGCATTTGTAAAACTAGGTATTGATATGGTCAAAGGAAATTAGGGGAGATGTCAACAGTGACTTGCCTTGACTGTGGTCGAACTCCCGCCTTCATGAAGTTTCACTCGAGCACGCTGTCCGGTCAGTATCTAACGATGGCAAATAACACACATTCAAAAACAATAAATAAAATAAAATAAAATAATGCATGTAGATGGATATGCATAGATATGATGATGGTATTTTAAATTGAAATTTGTGTAAATTCTATTTTACTTCTTTTTATAAATTTTTAGAATTTCTTATTCCATATGAAATTTAACTAGTACTTATATGTAGCAATATCTATTTTAATTTGGGAAATATAGAAAATAAACTAATTTCCTTAAATAAATGTTTATCTTATTATTTTTAACAAGTTTCAGAAATTATCAATTTAATTTCTATCTTATTAAAATTAATTAAGGTTAATTATTATGTGTTTTTCTTCTTTATAAAACTAAAGCATGTATTAACATGCATTAAATTATACAAGTAATATTTTTAAATTAAACTTCACATTTTTATGAATTTTTAGAAATTTGTTTCACAATTTTGGATTTGTACTTTTAAAGATATGAAATTCACAAGTTTTTCAATTTAAAAATTCAATTGGAAAAGGGAGGAAAACTTGAAGGGCGGCCATCGCTCGCTTTCGGCCAGCCACCGAACGCGGCTTGTGGGCGGGCTAGCCAGCAGCAACGGCCGGCTCGGCTCGGCTCGGCTGGACGCGGCCGTGGCGCACGCGTGACCCGTCATGGCGTCGGCCCGACGATGTGGCACACGGCCACGCGGCCTGTGGCGAATCTGAATGTGATGATGCCAGCCGACGCTGTGATCATGTGGCATGTGTACATGTATGTGAGCGGTGTCTGCCACGCGGCTGCTGCTGTATGTGACAGCGACGTGTGAGAGAGATCGACCGCCGTGAAGTCGGCTTGTCGATCAGCATGGTCGGCCGACAAGTGGACTCACGGGTCGGCGACTTCAGCGAGGCGGCGAGGCGGCTCGACGCACGGCGATTCCGTGCGGCGACGCCCCGGCGAGAGGAAAAGGAAGAGTGAAGGAGAGGAGCTCGGGGTGGGGTCGGCGAGGATGATGGCCGGTGAGGTCGGCGACGCGGGCGGAAGAAGGGCGGCGGCGGCCGTCGGCCGGTTGAACAGCGGCGGCCAGGAGGAGTGGCGAGGGTGCGTGAGCAAGAGGAGATGAGGGAGCTAGAGGAGGTAACGGCGGGGGGCGGGACGGCCGAGGCCAGCAGGCGGCATGGCCGAGGCAAGTGAGTAGGTGCTGCGGCGACCCACTCCACCGAGGAGAGGCGGCGCGCGGCGGGGGACTCTCCTAGGGAGCAGGGGAGATCACGGAAGCAAGGAGGAGGTAATTACCGTGGCGAGCTCGACGGTGTCCCGGCGGCTCGGACCAGCGTGAGTTTCGGCGTGCTCCGGCGACGGCGATGGCGGCGATCGGGCAAAATAGGACACGGGGAGTGTGAGGGAGGAGGTGGCGGCGGCGATTTGGCAGAGAGGGCCTGTGTGAGCGGCGGAGTGAGAGAGGGAGTGAGGGGAGTAGGGAGGGGAAACCGAGATAGAGAGGCAGTGAGGAGAGGGTAAAAGGGAAAATGCCAGATAGGGTAGGGCCAATTTGGGAAAGTCCCAATTGGGAGGAGAGAGTGGCAGGTGGGGCCCACCTGCCATAGGGAGGAAAAAGGAAAGAGAGAGAGAGGGTAAAAACGGATTAGAGATAAAATAGTTATATTAATAATTCCTCTAATCAACTATTTAATTTATAATTTAACTTTCTATTTAGTTTTAGTTTTTAATTTGGAGTTTCAAAAGTCAAATTTCAAAATCATATTTTCTTACAAAATTATCCCATAAGGCTTTTGATAATTTAAACATTTGGAAATTGTAAAAGTTAACCTTTAATTAGTTTCTAGAAAACTATATATGGTAACATGCGCATTTTCAAAAATTATTTTTGATTTGAAAATTTTCTTTTTGCCATGCTCATGCTTATGCAATGATAATGCAAATTTTTAAATTTTTAAAAATTGGGATGTTACAGGATCGCAATAAAAATAAAAATAAAGGAAAGTGGCAATCTAACAAAATGCAAAAAGGCAAAAGAACATTCTATGGCAAAGGCAAATTTAAAAATAATTTTCCTAGGGAGAAATCCAGACTTTGCCATTGATGTGGTAGCAAAGGCCATTGGGCAAATAAATGTCACACACCCAAGCATCTTGTAGAGTTATATCTCCAATCAATTGGCAAGAACAAACAAGAATTAAAAGGAAAAACATGAAGTTCACTTCGTTGAAAATCCAGATTTAAATCTGGACAAAGGACAAAAGAATTTTGTCAAAAATGTTGATAACACTATGGTGGTTCAACAAAAGGAAGATGACTTCAAAAATACGGAAGACATGCTTGTGGAATACGCTTCCCAAGATCTATATGGAGACACTGCTTAGTCTCCTAGTTAACCCTTATTTATGTAATCAGCTTATAATATTCTACATAAATGTTTTATATTTCACTTGAATAGATCTATGTGTAGGTCTTATTGCTCATAAAGAGCATGTACATGTTATTCACGTAAAACATGTAAATGTGACTCATAATGAGCACATAAAATGTTGTAAATTACACAACATATAATATATGTGTTTATATTTGTTCTATATTAGAGTTAAATTGTTTTACTCTCTTTTCTTATAGAACGTGACAATCCGATGGAGAAAGAATTATGTCTTGTTGACAGTTGCACCACTAACACAATATTAAGGGAGATGAAATATTTTTAAACTCTAACTAAGAGGAAAAGAAATATTACAACCATCACTGGTAGTGATGCTCAAATTGTTGGTTCTGGTAGAGCCATCATCATATTCCCTATGGTACGCACATTGTGATTGAGGATGCTTTGTTATATCATGAATCTACACGTATCTTATTAAGCTTTAAAGATATTCGCATTAATGGTTTTCATCTAGAGACTAGCAATGAGGACAATGTTGAATATATGCTCTTGATCAAAAATAATGGATGTGAACAACAAGTGGTTGAAAAACTTCCTTCTTTTTCATCGAAATTGTAGTACACATATATTAAACCCGAACCATATGTTACGTTAAAAACAATTTTCTATAATTTTGATAGATTCAAGATTTGGTATCACCGGCTTAGTCATCCAGGTTTGGACATGATTCATAAAATTATTAAAGAAAATTATTAAAGGTTCTGTTGGCCATAATATTCAAAATTCAGATTTTCTAAAATATGATGAATTCATATGCACTGCATGTGCTAAAGGAAAATTAATTTTGAGGCCTTCTTACCTTAAAATTAAAAATGAACCATTGAATTTTCTAGAGAGAATTCAAGATAATATTTGTGGACCTATTCAGCCTTGGTCTGGGTCATTTAGGTATTTTATGGTATTAATTGACGCATCTACAAGATGATCCCATGTATGTTTACTCTCTACAAGGAACCATGTTTTTGCCCGATTAATAGCCCAAATAATTAAATTATAAGCTAATCATCCTGATGAAAGGATCAAGTCCATTCAATTGGATAATGCCGCTGAATTTACATCAAAGGAATTTAATGATTATTGTTTAGCTTTGGACATTAATGTGGAGCATTCTGTGCCATATGTTCATACACAAAATGGCTTAGCAGAATCCTTAATCAAGAGGATAAAACTTATTGCCCGACCTCTTTTACAAAATTGTCAATTACCAACAAGTTGTTGGGGACATGCAGTTTTGCATGCCGCAACATTAATTCAAATCCGACCAACTGCATATCATACGGTCTCCCCGTTACAGTTAGTACGTGGAGATGTGCCAAGCATTTTCCATCTGCGAAAATTCGGTTGCGCTGTATACGTACTAATTCCACCACCGCAGCGTACACAAATGAGTCCTCAAAGAAAATTGGGGATCTATGTGGGGTATAATTCTCCGTCAATTATAAAATACTTTTAGCCACTAACAAGAGATCTGTTATCGGCTAGGTGCGCTGATTGTATTTTTGATGAGGATAATTTCTCGGCATTAGAGGGAGATATGTACCACAATGAATGCCAAGAAATAGATTGGAATACCACAGGCATTCAGTCCTTAGATCCACGTACAAAAGAATCTGAATAAGAGGTTCAGAAGATTATAAATTTGCAATATATTGCAAATAATCTGCCAGATGCATTTACTGATTATAAGGGTGTTATGAAATCATATATAGCCGCAGCTAATCCACTGGAAAGAGTAGAGGTACCTAAGAAAACTACTCTAGCCCCTAATACAAATAAGAGGGGGAGAATTCCGGTTGCATGGGACTTAGTTTCACGGAGACGTCCGCAGAAACAACAAAGGACCAATAAAGGTAAATTACCTAAATCAGTAAATGAAATTCAAAATGAGGTTGATAATCCTCAAAATGGTAAACCCAACATAAATGTGCGCACAAACTTAAATGTTGGTATATCGGAACCCTTGGACTTAATCGTATTGTAAAATCATGATGAGTCATGAGGTATAGATGAAGAGGTTTTCAAAAATTATATTGATTCGAGAGAATTGTATGATAGAAAGACTACAATTATCGACATTTATTTTGTCTCTAAAGTTGCTGAATCCCTTCAACTGGATCCAGAACCAATGTCCATGGTAGAGTGCAAGAAGCGCTCAGATTGGGTCAAATGGAAAGAAGCAATTGAGGCAGAATTGTGCTCGCTTAATAAAAGAGATGTATTTGGTCCAGTAGTGACAACACCTCCTAAGATATTTCCTGTGAGAAATAAATGGGTTTTCATTCGGAAAAGAAATGAAAATGACCAGGTGGTGAGATATAAAGCGAGGCTTGTAGCACAAGGGTTCACGCAGAGACCCGGCATCGATTATGATGAAACATATTCACCGGTGATGAGTGGAATAACGTTCCAATATTTACTTTCATTGGCAGTTAATATGAATTTGTCCATGCAGTTGAAGGATGCGGTGATCGTATATTTATATAGGCCACTTGATTCGGATATTTATATGAAAGTTCCTAAAGGGATGCCACTTCCGAATCATAATGGAAATCGTAATATGTATAGTGTCAAATTAAAAAAAAATCACTATATAGATTAAAACAGTAGGGTAGAATGTGGTACAACCGACTAAGTGAGTTCCTTCTTAAGAAGGGTTACTCAAACAACGATGAATGTCTCTCTGTGTTCATAAAGAAATCCAAAAGTGGATTTTGCATAATATCTGTTTATGTTGATGATTTAAATATCATCGGAACCACAAGAGATATAAAGGAAGCAAGCAATCATCTTGTGTGACAGAGTTTGAAATGAAAGATTTGGGTAAAACCAAATTTTGTTTAGGTTTACAACTTGAACATCTCCCTGACGGGATATTAGTGCACCAGTCTGCATATACTAAAAAGATTTTGAGAAAATTTAATATGGATAAGTCATATCCATCAAAAACCTCTATGGTTGTTAGATCCCTTGACCGGGATAAAGACCCATTTAAACCTAGGAGTGAAACTGAAGAAATTTTAGAACAAGAAGTTCCATATCATTAATGTATTTAGCAAACTGCACCAGGCCTGATATTTCATTTGCAGTTAATTAATTAGCTAGATTTAGTGCAGCACTAACAAAGAGACATTGGGTTGGCATTAAAAATATCTTCAGGTATCTCCAAGGTACACAAGATCTTAGTTTGTTCTATAAGAAAAACCAAGATATGACTATAGTAGGTTATACTGATGCTGGTTATTTGCCTGATCCTCACAATGCCAGATCTCAGACTGTATATGCATTTTTATATAGTGGTACAGTCTTTTCATGGAAGTCTAGTAAACAGACTTTAGTGGCTACTTCCACAAATCATTCTAAAATAATTGCACTATATGAGGCATCACATGAACGTGTATGGCTTCGTAGAATGATTAACCACATACAAAAATTATGTGGTATTAATTCAATAGAATCCCCTACCATTATCTATGAAGATAATGTAGCTTGTATTGCACAAATGCAAACAGGTTATATTAAGAGAAATATCACCAAACATATCGCTCCTAAATTATTCTATCCTCATGAACTCCAAAAGAGTAGTGAGATAAAAAATTTACAAACAAAGTCTTGTGAAAATCTTGCAGATTTATTTACCAAATCCTTGCCAAAATCTACATTTCAAAAATATGTGCATGAGATTGGTATGAGGAGGATTTGTGCGTTGAAAGGTTCAGGGAGAGAATCCTTTAAACTTTAAACTTGTTTCATCATATATTGTACTCTTTTCCTTTATGAGTTTTAAAAGATGGTTTCTCATAAAAGGTTTTTAACGAGGCAATATAATACAAGATAAATATATTACATACTCTTTTCTCCATCCTTTTTCCCACTGGGTTTTTGGAGGAGTTTTTAATGAGGCATATATATATATATGTATATATATGTAACATCCCCATGTTCAAAAATTTAAAAAAAATCATCGTGCATCATGCAATTACCTTTTAATAAATTTCACTAAAATTTCAAACCTTTTTGAAAATAAGTATGTTACAATCACTTTTGAGCATGATAAATCACATAATTTGGTTTTCTCAGTAAAAGGAAAAGTTTTTAAATGGGATTTTCAAATCTTGCAAAAGCATGGTATCATTGCATGTGATTTAAATGGTTTTAAAAATCTTTTCGATAAAGTGCATGTTCTATATTCCATTTCTTAAAATACTAATTTAAAAAGGATTTGCTTTTAAATATTAATTACAAAATATTTACTGAAAAAGCGTATTATAAAAGTTGGTGAAATTTGTGAGTTCCACATTAGATTTTTGAAACAATAACTTTAAAAACTTAATCCAAATAAAAACTTGAATTGCAAATTAAATAGTTAATATAATGAATTACTAATTTTCTATTTAATCTCTACCCATTAATTTTCCCCTCTCTATTTTTTCTCTCCCTTTTCTCTCTCTCTTACAAGTGGGCCCCACTGGGCACTCTCTCTCCTCCACCTCCCTCTCTCTCCCGTTGCCACCTCACCCCTCACTGCTTCACTCCCACGCAGCACTTCCCCCAATACCACCCCTCTCCCTCGGTTTTTCCTCCCTCACCGTCCCTCACTCTCTCTCGATTTCTCCTCCGCCCCACCCTCCCTGGCCGATCACCACCGCCACCCTCCTCCTTTCACTTCCCTCTACCCATTTTACGCCGCCACCGCCATCGCCAGAGACGCCGCGTCTTGCGCCGGCCACTCGCCACTTAACGCCGTCGCGACTCACCGTCGGGTAAGTTCCCCTCCCTCCTCTCTTTTCTTCCTCCTTAGTCCCCTAAGAGTCTTCCCCCTTCACCACCGCCGCCCCCCATGGCCGGGATCGGCCGCCGGCGCGGGCCTTGCTCCGCCCTACCCCGGCCACGTCGTCGCGCCGCCTCGGTCCTCCTTCCCTACCGGCCACACCGAGCCTCCTCCTCCTCCTGGCTCGCCGACCCCGCCGCTTGCTTCCTCATTGCTGCTCGTCGCCGGCCGATGGGCGCGCCGCTCTTCCGCCTCCGCCGGCCGAAGCTTCGCCGCCGTCGTCCCTTGGCGGTCAACTCTACCCGAGCCTCCTCCTCTCCACCTTCTTTCCCTACCTTTCCGTCGTGGCGAGCCACCGTCCGCCGGATTGATCGCCGCCTGGCCGCCTCCTGCTGCTGCCTGGGTGATCGACTGCTGGTCCCACGGTCGCCCCCCTCCTCACTCCAGCCAGCAGCAGCACAGTGGCTGGGCCAGCTGGGTTGCTCTCACATGGCCATTGGCCGAAGCAATGCTGGCTGCCAAGCGTCCGCCACACACCGAGCCGCCTGGCTACAAGGCTCTGGGCTGGGCCAAGTCAAGACCTGTATGCTTCCACTGTCTCTGGGCCTTGCTGTGGACCCAAACCAACAAGCCCTTCTTTTGTTTTTATTTACTATTTTCCTATAAAATATAGCTTATTAATTCCATATTTGTAATTCCACAAACCCAAAAATTTCAAAATAAATTTCATAATGTTTGTAAAAATATGTTCTATCAATATATGAATTTTAAATAAATAATTGTGGATATTTGAATTTCTGTTTAAATTGGTAAAATGGGTGAAGTATCTTTAAATTTTGATATTTGGATAAATTTAAAGTTAACAAAATTACAATTGAATTTTGATTTCACCAGAAGATAAAAATTTATCATTTTAGGATAATTTTTGCATAGCATGATCATACATATCATTTTAAATTTTAATTGAACATCCATGTTTATGTTTGGTTATTATTGTTTGATTAGGTTTTAACAACGATAGTTTCGCGACCAATCCCCCGGAGGATCACCAAGACTTTGCTGAGCAAGGCAAGCGCTGAACCTTGTGCCCTATGGTTTCGAAATTAAATTTCTTAGAAGTTTATAAAATACATGTTATATTTAAAACTAAAAAGGCTAATCACTTAGCTGCTTAGTTAACACCCAATCAATAATTTATTCTGCTAAATCTTCCTTGCTGCCCTAGGATTATTAAAATTGCTAATATTAAACTTCACCCTTGAATTAGGTTTTGCAATAATGCTTAGAAATGCTTAGTATTGAATGGTTGTTCATTTTTAATAGCTGCAATTGTTAAATGCTTGATTTAAAAAGACAGTGGGTGCTGTCATGGGTGTAGTTAAGATAGTGGGTGCTATCATGTAAAAATGTTTTGCAAAACCTAATCGGGGTGGATGGATGCAAGGTGGGTGCAGCGAGCACGAGACTTGGGCCCAGTGTGGGAACCACCCTGGTCCCTAAGGACCGATTCCTTGAGGTAGACAAGCTAAGTACAACAAGGCGCCATAAGTGCTCAGATGGGCGGGCCCTGTTGAGTACCCTTCAACTCTTAGTCGCATTCCGTGGAATAGGGAGTGGGCATCTGGATACGTCCATAGAGTCGAACCTTCCTGTGTGGTTGGGAGTGGGTATCCAGGTGTGTCCATAGAGGGAACCTATTGGCACAAGAGGGGCATTGGTATGGAAACCTTAGTGGGAATGCCGGACTAAGGGAAGGTTGTGGTGAAAAACCTTGTGGTGATCATTTTTCTTTAGGTGATTCCTAGGAAAAACCACCTCTCATGGGTAAAGCGTGCAATCTCTGCAGAGCGTAAAACTATCATGATAGCCGTGTCCACGGTCAAGGACGGACGACGGGGAGCTGCCTCATGGTGCTTCTTATCTATTTGTTTTCAAAATGGTGTTTCAAAGGAAAACCACGATTGCGGTCGTGTGTTTTGGTTTTTCTCCTCACAGTGGGTGCTGTGAGCGATGAGGGTGTTTGCACGGTGGGTGTCGTGAGTAGCCAGGTTGGGCAAAAACCGGTGGGTGCCGGAACTTCAAAGAAATTGATTCAAACGTTTGTTTTTCTCAACACGTTTTAAATCATTTTATAAAACCTTAGGTAAAATTTTGTAAAACTGGCTTTATGTAAAAAGAACCCCTAACTCTCCTTTGTCAAGCCTTAGATGCATGGAAGTCAGCCTTGCTTGTTGAGTATAAAGTATACTCACCCTCGCCTTTTATGCGGGGCTGCTCATTGCAACAAGCAGGATGCGAACAGCAGTGGAACCCTGAAGAGGAGATGTACCACGACGAAGGATTCGCCGCCGGGATTCAAGACGAAGAGTACCTCGACGCCTAGGATTGCGTTCCTCCAGCTCTGCCTGTGGGGATTTGCCTCGGCTTTCTTCTTTTGGAGTTTCAGTTGTAATATAGAAACTTCCGCTTTTGTAAGGCCTTCGTCCCAAACTAATGTAACCACGCCCAAAAGGCGCACTCTGATGTAAAGTTATGTAAATTAATCGTTATGGTCAGTGATGCAAATTTCAGATTGTGTGTGCTAGCTAACGATCCGGGACTAGCACAGATAAAGCACAAAGTGGGACCTCACCTCCGCCAGTAGTCCTGATATATATATATATATATATATATATATATATATATATATATATATATATATATATATATATATATATATATATATATATATATATATAGAGAGAGAGAGAGAGATAAAGACTATAGAACACCCACGTTTATAGGATGCCATGTGTCCACCCTAGCCTCCCTCCACTACTTTTCCGTGCACAGGTTCCGGCAGACGCGGTTATAGTAAAGATGCGTATTAGATATAGTAAACTTTCTAAAAAATTATAGTAAACACGAAATAAATCTGAATCAGCTTGCTCCCCAAGCCTATCCACTTGCCACGTGGTGGAGGTGGTGGAGGATAACGTGAGCATTTTTACCAAATTTCATTTGGTATTTTCGCAATAACTTTTGACTGAAAAATCCAATTTATAAATCGTTTTCATATTTATGTTCGTTACATTTTTTCGAACAAAACTAGACTGGTCTTGCCATATATATTTTTTTATAGTAAAGTGGTTTACTATATTTTATAACAACATTTACTAGAGTCCGAACATTGTAAAATTGCAATATTAGTTACGTTCCAAATTCTAGTAAGCTTCTTATTAAGATATAGTGTATGCTATAGTAAATTTGTCCTGAGAAAATAGTAAACCACTTTACTATTAGAATATACATGCATGATCGGTCTTGTTTTATTGGAAAAAATATCAAGAATACATATGTAAAAATGGTGCATCAATCGGAGCTCCTAATCAACGGCAAATTGAAAAAAAAAAAAAGGGAAAACAATCACGTCATTAATGCACCTGTGCCATTACATTTTTTAATATTTGTGTTCATTACATTTTTTCAACAAAATAGAACGGTCTTGCCATATTTTTTTTTTGATATTTACTATACTTTATAGGAAATTTTACTAGGACCCGAACATGATTAAAATGTAACATTAGATGTGTTTTCAGATTATAGCAAAGCTCCTTATAAGTTATAGTAAACCACTTTACTAAAAAAATATATATGCAGATCGGTCTAGTTTTGTTGAAAAAAATGTTAAAAACATGTATGTGAAAACGGTTTGTTAATCGGAGCTCTCAACAACGCAAAAGTGAAAAAAAAATCACGCTATTAATGCACCTGCATGCACATGAATTAGTTTTGCCCAGCTTTTTATTCGTTAATATTTTACTATTTTCGTGTGCAACTTTACTACAACGGATACACAGATGCATCAGATCGCCCTGCCGAGGCCGCACACATGGGAGAGGTGGGGAAGGGTGGGGACACGTGGCTAATATAAAAGTGGTGTCCTTTAACTAAAGAACACCTAAGTGTCCTTTAGCTTACTCTCTCTCTCTCTCTCTCTCTCTCTCTCTATATATATATATATATATATATATATATATATATATATATATATATATATATATATATTAGCATATCCAAAGTGCTAATGGCCATCCAGTGTTAAAGTGCTAACATGCAATGCAGGCCATCAGATCTATCATGTGCGGGTGAGATCCATTGAGATGGAAATTTCCTTCCTGATTTAAACCATTTTTCACAAAACCCCTTAAGATTTCAGATCTATCATGTACTTTCACCTATGTAGATCTCAGCCATACGTGATGGATCTAAAGGCTCTAGTTAAAAGTTACCATGTTAGCACTAAATTGGCATTAGCACTGGATATGTTGTGTATATATATATATATATATATATATAGAGAGAGAGAGAGAGATAATGGCTAGTGTGCTATGGATATACGGATCTCTCCGTGATATCCTGTGGTTTGAATCTGAGACGAAATAGGCGATCAACTGTCAACTTGTTCATCTCAATGAAATCTCGCTACACACCAAATTTTAATTTTTTTAAAATTATTTACTATTTGTTTCATATTTTTGAAAACTAGACTTGTTGAAGGGTCCACAGCTAATTAGATCAGTGATTTTCAAAATACGAAACAAATAGTAAATAAATTCAAAAAAATTGAAATTTGGTGTGTAGCGAGATTTCATCGAGATGAACAAATTGGACGGTTCGGATCGTCTATTTCGGTCTTAGAATTTACAAACCCCATAGATAGCACGGATCTCTCCGTGCTATCCATAGCACACTAGCAAATCTATATGTATATATATTTGAATATCCTATTTTTCTTCGTCTATTTTTCCCATAGGGTTTTTGGAATGAGTTTTTAAAAGGGAATTTAAAGATAGTAGTAATTTGCCCAAGGGGAGTGTTATGATAATAAACACATGTGGGCAAATACTAATTAATATAATTAATTATCAAATAGATAAATACATCAACTCACTTAGTAACTGCTCATTAGTACTCTATAAAAGGGATTTTCCACCCTATTGTTAACTCTCAATTGTAATCTTTTCATTTGACAGTACAATCAATAAAGAACACTGTTCAATGTCTTTCTATTTACCAAATTTCCTACCCCATTTATCTAAGAACTAGTTGATTCTCAACACTGTCCTCGTATGGAAATTGTGACGGTAATGGCAATGTGGCATGCCCATCCACCATGCGGTGCTTGTATGGAAAATGTCATTGTAGTCATCCTGTCTTGGGTGTGCACGACTATTAGGCTTCTTAGCTGTGCATTAGAACTCGCGCGACGGCTCGATAGCAACGGTGGACCGCGGTCGCCGGCGGCGGCGATCGGCTTTGGCTGGCCGTGACACGCCTGAGTGACCGCCGGCCTAACGAAGCGTACCAGGTCAAATCGACGGGGCAACACTGGTGCATCGATCGGTAATTTTAATTTTAATTTAAGCTTTTAATTTAACCTTCTAGATTAGGATAAGAATTGGTGCTCGGCAGAGCTAATCATCAACCTAAACCTGCGATTGCTGGTAACAGCCGCATTTATGTGAACGGCCCTGACAATCTATTACATGATAAAACTGTTAGGTGTTGGCTGATTGTCCTATCACGATTTCCTTTTTGTTGTTGTTGGCTGCGTGTGTATGCGCTGAACAGATATTTGTTTGGTGAACAATGCAACTCACCTGACGGACGATCTAATCAAGTAGTGTCAAATAATCACTGAGAGACTCAAAGAAATTTACCTGGTTCAGACCTCCAACGTGAATAATACTCATACTCTAGCCAATATATATCAAAGAGTACAATCTGTACATATGAACCCCCAACCCCCAATCTTTGAGAAGTTTGGATCTTGTATGATAGTTGTTGTAGGGATGAAACCTCCATCCCCTACGGCATGATGATTTCAAAGCACCATGTCACCTTTTCGCTCAAAAGAATCTTGCGGAGCCTCACGTGACCTTAATTCAGAAGATCATCGTGCAGCTTCGCAAGACATTTTGCTCAAAAGACTCGTGAAGCCTCGCGTCACGGAGCTTCACATGACCTTTGCTCAGAAGACCCTTGTGGAGCCCCGCGTGGCCTCCAGTCGGAAGACCATCGAGGGTCCTCGCACCACCTTCGCTTAGAAGACCCTTGCGAAGCCTCGCGTGACCTTTGCTCAGAAGATTCTTGCAAAGCCTTACCAACCTTCACCCAGGAAGCCCTTGTGCTCCATCAAAGCAACACTTAGGCAAAGTGTGCCCCAAGACAAGAAGGTCGGAGCATCAGGACCAACTTAGTGGCCAAGTTAGCTTAGGGGGCAGATAGTACAACAGGCCCTACCTAGGTGTCAGGGTAATCATCATTAGGTATCTCCTAAAGAAGACAAGCTATAACCACCCCGACAGATAAAATATAGCTCTATCCCTACTTTATTATGTCGGTGGAAGGGCGTTATGGTCTTTTATCTCCGAGGTAGCATGCTAAATGACTATTTCACCCCTACTTTAGCGGAGCGTCATTTGATCACCACTTTCTCTCCCTATAAATAGAGGAAACCCATGTAAATGTAAAAGCCAAGCAAAAAAAGGAAAAGTATATCAAATACTATGTCAAGGAGCTCTAGTATTGTGTCCTCGTTGGGTCAGCATCGTGCACCTTCACTAGGCGTAGAGGTGTAAGTAGGGGTGCCTCTGAAACTATCTGTTCGGGTAGCCCGACAACAGTGGTGCCGTCCACGAGGGCTCCATACAAGAAGCTCAACTCATGGAATGCCACCGAAGAAGAAAATGGCGGCGTCCACAACGGGGGTCGACTAGGATCGGAGATCTAGCCGGCGCCGTCGCCATCAATACAACCAGATCCAGGAACGCTTCCGGAGGTGAGAAACGCTCCAGAGTCACTGCCCTAAGCAAAAATCCAAATCCATGCATCCCACCCCAAGATCATCAGCTCAACCAAAGAAAATTCCATATGTATCAGTCTATGTGGCAATACCCTCCACCTAGGCCGTCTCGATGGCAAAACTGCCCTCCAAACCGCTAAAAACTTGTTGATCTAAGAGATGTTGTGGTTGCCTATATCAGTTATCTTCATCTCACCAAGACCACCGAGATCAAGTTTTCATCTTTTTCCTTATTTTAGCATATTCAGTTTATCTGCACAGCAATCCTTGTTATTTCTGTAGAAAATTCATCCGATGTGATTCTAAGGTGATTCTTGCTGGAAAAGTTGTGTGACTTAGATATCTACCACTCCTCAAATGGCAATTGTATAGAAGTCACCATTTGGACGCTATAAAGATTTTACCGAGCCACAAATATTCTATCCGAAATTTCTAAGCAATGGTGCTTGTTATTTTTCTCTTTTTTTTCTACTCTTGATACCGAGGTGAATTTTGGTGCATACCTTCATGACTTACTATTCTCTCCAAAAAAAATTAGAAATTCAAATGAGTCGCGTTTTTCTTTTTGGAGAAATCACTTCTTGACTAGGATATTTCTTTGCTGAAAGTTTACTTTTGCTTTCCAAAAGCAGCTGGCTTGTACTAATACCTTTTCCTTTTCTAAAATTGCTTTAGAGTTGATTCCTTTTTTTGGGTTAAACCTTCATCCACCAAAAGTACCTAAAAAAATCCCTAAGGTCACATGACCCACAAATTTTTATTCATGATGTTTTTACTAGGAGTATATCCTGCTGTCCTAAAAATGGTCCTTGTGTGATCTTGTTTTTTGAGGATCGATTCATCCTTCTCTTGACTTTTAGGACGCGTTATCAAAAAAAACGTCAAAATCAATTTAGTGTCCGTTCATCCCTATTCTAACCACCTAGTCTGGTCTTACAAGACGAAGAACTCCGATCATAAGCCCTAAAGTATAGGCAAGTCATACATGCTTTGGGCAGCTGAAGCATCGGTGGTTGTTGCCAAGATTGAACGACAAAGATATGCTCATTCTGCTTCCGTCCTGATTAGCTTTTTCGGGTGCTCTCTTGTTTACTTGCCGATTGTTTAGTTTAGGTGGACAACAAAAACTTGTATGGTTACCTTGCTACATTTGCTTAGGTGGGACTTTTTTTTGCGTACAGATTTTTTTTAGTTTATTATACTAGTTAAACACTCGCTGTTTGCTACAAATACATATATTTTCACTGTATTATATTTGATTTGTTTAACTTACACGCTCAACATCACTTTCAACCTTTCACACTCGACTGTGTTATACTTCCGCACCCTCAGCTTTGATTTCTCACTCGAATGCGTAGTGTTTCTATACCCTTTAATTTCATATATCTAAAAGTTTCCTAAAACACAATGCGCTAAAATAAGGAATCCAAGTAAATAGGAAAATTTGGTATATATTGAACTGACTAAAAACCTTCCTAAATTACAATACACTAACGTAATAAAGCAAACCAATTTATATAGAAAGTACCCTGTCAAATGAGTGATGGATGATAGAGATAAATGGCATGCCGCCTTTTACCACCTTGCCACTAGACTTCTAAATAGTTAGCTTTGACAGGTAAATCCTCTGGTCTAGAATAAGTGGATATTAACATGTTCATTGCGGCTGCCTTTTTTTTATCAGTGTTTATAATTATATACATTATTTGCAAACTCTCACATCATCGCTTTTTTTGTACTTAAGCTCTCACATCTTAATCTCATGGAGTTATGGTACACATTTGCAAGTCATGTCTGTCTCTACGGAGCTTTCATAATTGCAGAAATTTAAGATCGTATGCTTGAGGGGAATAGATTGGAAAGGTTTTACTTTTGGTCAATTGCAATGTGGATGTTTTTGGTTTCCTATAATCTGTTGAAGATCCCTTCAGATCCTAGTAGCCCAGTATGTCCATGAGGATGTAGATCTAGCTACATGGGGTTGGCGGAACGACTTAGGTCAGCATAAAACTAGCTCGGTCAGCCACATGACGGCTTAAGAGCATCCGTAGCAGGCACTCTATAACACTGTAGCTCTGACTTTTTTTAGGATAGAGTAGCTGATGGAGTAGAGGAATCTTTTAGAGTGTAGTGTAAAATGTAAAGGAATTTTAGAGAGATGGATAGAGTAGACGCTAATAGTGTTTTGGAGGAGAAGATTTAGAGAAGTTGGTGTGGATGCTCTAACGAGCATGGCATCGCCAATGCCATAACATCGCCAATGCCATAACACTGACCAACGTGCTAGAAAACGTATTTTAAAAGATTCTTCTAAAACACAAGCATTAAACTTGTGTAAGAAAAACTAATTAAAAATACCAAAAGGGTTATAATAATAGCACCTTCAAACAAATTAAATTTATTGAAAAACTAAATTTGACCAAAAACCAAATTCAGGTTAATAAAAAAAAATGTGTAACATTATTGGCACGCAGGATAACAGTTTTCCACAGGGGAAAAAAAAGAGAGAATGCAACGTAACAGTTTTCAAAAGGCACCGATAAAAGAGCTATAATTCTGCATATCAGAGCACCATCACCAAGTTGGCTAAAGGGGATATTGCAGGATGCAGGATATTTAGGATCAGCATAAATTATCTAAACTTAAACCCAGAGAAAACCAAAAACAAACTAAAGGTGCCAGTAGACTTATACGCAGAAAATATCAGTAATCCAAGAGAGCCCACTCAGTAAGATGGTAACCAGCCCACAGAAAACCATATGTGGCACATATATAGTTGTTCTTTGTTTCGCTATATGAAAAGTTGAAAATATCAGATGGCAGTGAGAATCTCGTATATGAGAGTTCCTGTCTGAGATAGACACGTCACAAACCTATTCCAAGAAATGTCAAGACTTATGTCCAACCCAACCATGAGTCCCCATTTTTTTCCAAAAAAAACCCTGAGTCCCCATTAAAAAACACCAACCCTGAGTCAAACAATCTTGTTAAACATAAAGCCAGTCTCATGTGAAGCTCACTTACCATTGCAAACAAGTTGAGCATGCTCAGCTTCTTTCTAGACATTCACATATTTTAAAATGACGAAACAAAAGCAGATTGAACCTAAAGTGCAATGGTGGTAAGATTGTCATCAACTTGCAGAAGAAATACTTATACTTAAATCCTAAATGCACGTAAGATTATACCTGCTAATCCTATCTCCATGCCATACAGGCATACAGCCATGACAATCATATGGACAGAATGCTCACCATGCCACCATCAAAATGGTATACCAGTCTTCCATGCAAGCCACTGCTCTTATCTTCAGTTGACTCCCCCAAGTTAAGATTTCTGCATGCTACCTGCTAGTACTGAGCAGTCTGGCAAATTAGTAAAGATTTTAAAGGAAGAAATTTGTAACAATCGAAAAATATCTCACACTTAAAATAAATCAACTGCCGAAGAACTCTTTTTATATACAACAGTTACCTTTCACACCATCGAACAGAATGCGAGTTAGCATATTTCATTTTTTGCAGAACATTTCCATTTTTTTGTAGCTCTTACACATCGAAATGAACAAATACAGAATTGGGCATTTCAATCTTGGTATAGTCTCAGTAGCCACATCTTCTGTGGCATCTTGTAAAGAAAGGGTGTCGAAGAGCATCACGTGCCTTAAGGCGCTGATCAGGATCATACCGAAGAAGCCCTTGAAGAAGATCTATTAAATCTCCAGCAGAATGATCCACATGTTGCATTACCAGATTCTGCACGAATTACATGACGGATTATAGTTATTCCAGAGAAATATCAGTTATCTTCTGTCGCTTAGACACGGGAAAAAAAAGTTAAAGAGGAACTGATTAACTACATCAGAGAGCAAACTACCTGCAGACGAGGCAATTTCCATACTGCCTTCGTGCTTTCTCGTGAGGCTGCCCCCTCTGGCCAGTCCAACCTTAATCCACGCCTGAAGTACTTTTCAGCACGCCGGCTGCATAACAGTATTAATTAATGCATGTCAGTAACCATTTAATCCATATTAGCTCAGACAAACTCAGCAGCAACTTAGGTCAGCATGCACAGCATCTGAGAGAAATCTTAATAAATCATGAAATAATAACAAAGGTCTTGTATACATACTCAGCTCTGGCAATCATGTGCTTTGGAAGGGGACCTAGCACTCTCTCCATCATAGCCAAATGCTCCAAATTTTCATGCGTTTGAAATAGAGCTTCCCCCTAGTATTTCCATGCAAAATCAGAAGAACAAAAGCAGTAAATCAAGAGAAGCATTGCAGATTTTTGCAATAGCTGACACAGGCTATAAATAAGATTAAACAACTCAGGTACAAGCTGGCAGATATGGTGAACTAACCGAGCAGAGCTCAACTAAAATGCATCCTACACTCCAAAGATCACACGCATAATTCCACCCAAGACCTATGAGAAAATAGCAGAGAACATAAAAAGGTATGTGGTGTTGTCATGAAACATAGTAATAATTAACACAAATGGCATAGTGTCCATTTTAGAAAGAAAAAAGAAAGAGAAGACGTGTTAGAAAGAAAAAAGAAAGAGAAGACGTGTTTATACCAAGGATAACTTCTGGGGCACGGTAATGTCTTGTTGACACTACATAATTGTGGTCTTGGTGCTCAAATGTAGTACTTCCAAAATCAATAAGCTTGATAGCACTAGATTTTGGAAGGTTCTTGAAAAAAGAACCATCCTTGGGTGGGCGCAAAGAAACCTTTATGGGGGAAAGAAACAGAGTTTAGACAAAAGAAATTTATTCATTCAGTAAAGAACATTAAGTAATAAGCAAGTCTCCCATACTGAAGAACAATAACATAAACAAGTATAAATTGGGAAAATATCAAATAAAGCAGGACTTTATTTTACAAGTTCAGTGACCACCTTATAATCAGGCACCCTGATAGACTCTGGTGAAACAAGAAGAATGTTCTCTGGCTTAAGATCTGTATGAATAAGTCGCAGATCATGCATAACTGCATAGGTAAAACAAAATAAGAATAGTTCTGTATATTTCAGAAAAAAAGAGGATAAGTGCATCAGAACAGATATATACAGCTTAAGAAAATCATGTCACACTGGCATATACAGCTTTAGAAAATCAGTCATACTAGCATATGCAGTGAACAGAACAATAATTTGTCTAATCCAGCAAACTGTAAAAATTAATTGACTACCCACATGCAACAGACTCTAATATTTGTCTGGCAAACTCCCGAACAAGGTCGATTGGAAATGAACGGTAGCTGTTCTTTCGGAGAAAGTCATACAGACTTGGTCCAAGCTTCTCAAATACCTGAAAAGGAAATTAGTTCAAGATTATATTCCGACCCTAAAGAAAGAGAAGTACAACCTTCTTGATGCATATGTACTTACTATACATATATGATTACGATAGTCAAACCAATTCCGTATTTGCACACAACTGCAGGCATAGAACCATTGATGCAAATCCATCAACTCAAAACAGAATGAAGGAGTGAAACGAGGAAGGTGGATCACTTACCGGCTGCCAGTAAAATCGTGCTTTCCAAGTCTCTGAAGCACATCAATTTCAATCATAGCAGCTTCTCGATATTTCTGAAGAGAACGCACAATTTTGATAGCCACTGTTTCTTGGTTTTCCAAGTCCCAGCATTCCAATACTTGCCCAAATGTACCTGCAACACAGATAGAAAAGGCATGTATTGGACAACACAAAATTGTGTAGGTAAAGTGTTATTCACTGTAAACCTAAGTACCCCCAAACAAATACAAGAGAACAAAACAAACTATAGTAGATTATGAGAAGTACACCAACCTTCACCCATCTTGCTAAGTATTCTATCTGCATAGACCATAATGGGAAACAATGTCAGAGATTAGAATTATCTCAAGTTTGTCTGCTGAAAAGGGATAGAAACAGAGCAAAAACATTAAGTAAAGCTGGAAGGTATGCAGGTATTGAGCGGTTGACAACACAATCATTAACAAATATTGAAAGATGTGACAAGAGTCAATAAAACATGGAAAAATTTGTTCGGATCCAAGAACATAGACTTCCAGAAACATTTGACCATAGTTTGACTGAATGCAATTAATGAATCACGAAACAAAAATGCAAAGCCAGAATAACAATGATGAAAGCTCCATGTCTAATATTGCAATATTCAAT
Organism: Olyra latifolia; assembly: GCA_036346145.1. Lineage (NCBI taxonomy): Eukaryota > Viridiplantae > Streptophyta > Magnoliopsida > Poales > Poaceae > Olyra > Olyra latifolia. Next base: position 18,084,123 of record CM070524.1, on the reverse strand, counting down.
AGTGCATAAACTGCTACTATCACCTAAAGCAGTTAAAGAAAGGTCGAAAATGTAAAACAAAACAAATAGCCCGGTGCAATTAAAATAAATGAAGTAAGATTGAACTGTGGAAATATACATCTTGGTGTAAGGTTCTCCCCAACTGCGAAAACATAATGTCCGTCCTTGTCATCTGGCCTCCAAGGAGGCGAAAGATTCCGCGGTGGTCCAGTGTAATAAATTGGTGGCGGTGGCATAAAAGCGGTCGCAAAATTACTATTCATTAGTTCCTGCCCACAGTATAACATCGGAATTGCCTACAAAACAACCATAAATAATAAGAATATATATTAATGAAAAACGACTAAATTGACAATAAGCATACAAAACTATTTTCGACAGAAATAGTGGAATGTCCAGCCTGTGTTTTGCAGCGCAATGATCACACAACACCTGCCATTCTCGATATTTGCTATCTGTTTTGTTCAATAGGGCAGTTCATTGAGTAATGCTTACATATTCTTCCAAAACATAGACCCTTCTATCGATCAACAGTTATCAGTTAATAATAAAACTCCAAGGCTTTGTTCGCGCAATTCATAAATTTTTTGCAGCACGTAGGCACATAGAGGTCACGAAATTCCCCCCTTTTCCTCCAAAATTTCTCTTTCCTACAGCAACTCGTTCTCACCTCATTTCACTAATTCCAAACTCTTCACTGATGCTCCGCAACAGCCAAACCGCAGATCCGCGACTCCTAGAGCTCCACGCCCGGATCGAGCCGTCCCGCCCAAAATCTAGCGAAACCACTCCTAGATCTAGCCCCAAACCACCACGTATAATCTCAAGGTTAGGAGCGGATCGAGGCAGCGAGTAGCGCGGGCACGATACCTTGGGAGGTTGGAAGAGCTGGGGCGCGACATCCCAGGCGAGCCGGGGCCGCTTCCGCGGCCGGTTGTCGGCGCCCTGGTGCGGGTACTCGGCGAGCCACTGCGCCTCCATTGCCGGCGTGCTCGGGAAACCTAATTAAGCCATGGGCGCGGCGAATCCGGTGGGGAATTTGGGTGCGCCACTGCGCGGTTCGGGAGGAATCGAATCGGGGCACGAACTGGGGTATTTTTGGGGGAGAGACAAGGAGATGGGGAGATTGGCGACGAAGGAGGAGGAGCTGGAGCTCGAGGAGGAGGTGGCGGTGGGAGGATGGTGCCGTTCGCGTCCGCGCGACTCTGGTTTGGTCTTGTGCCCGGCCGGAAAGGTGAGGCTAACTAAGGGTACCCGGCTAACTAACCATGGTTAGTGCATTTTTAGGCCTCGTTGCGGAGTACACCCCCTTGGTTTCTGGAATAAGGTATCAGTCCCTGTTCTTCGGTATTCGTTAGCTAGCTGCCTAGCTCTGCCCTGCCTGTGAGTTCGTGCAAATATTTAATTTCGTTGGAGCCTATTGCAAAATGCTCTTGCCAGTTTGTCAGTTTGGCAAGAAGCGGTGTCAACTTTCAATAATAGTTTTCGGTATCCAGGTAAGCTATCATCAAATGGGAAAAATAGTTCTGAGTTCTGTATAGCACTAGCTCATGGTTCGGTTTTATCCTTTTTTACGTGCAGAACCTATAAATAACGAAATTAAACTATTTTAAACATGGTCCTCGGTTACAGTGGACTATCAAAATTGCACCTTGTCATATAGCACTTTGTTTCAGCAACAGTTTTTTAATATGGACACCCGGATGCACCGAGTAGGGAAGTATTTTACATCTGGTTTTCTTGACGCGCTGGGAACCTAATGCTTAGAACATCTCCAACTATTTTTTTTTCTTTATTTCATTTCTTTTTTCATTCCCTTCCCTATATTCTTTTTCTTTATTTTCTACCATCTCTTACAACATCCCTTCAAAGAGAATAATATAGAAAAAAAAGAGAAAAACCCTTTCTAAAGGAAATGAAAAAGAGAATTCCTTTCAGATAATCTCTTCCGAAAGGAAACGATGAAGTGAATCTGTTAAAACCATGAAGAAAACGGGATTCCCTTTACGACGGAAAAGAGACCCGACAAGGAAAGCCTTTAGAGACAGTCTTAGTATTTGGTAGTGTCGCAACCTTCAAAAAGAGGTGCTTGCGTTGGAGGTTAAAATCTTAAGTACATGTTTGAGGATGTGGCACTCTCAACTCTAAGCATCTATACGATAGAGATAAACGTATGTTTAAATATCTTCTATCATAGATAGAAGCATATGTTTTTTAAGTATTTTAAGGCATCTCGAGCAGTATGTCCCATTTAAGGTGTCCAATACTGTAAGAGTGAAAATTGGAGCATTCTGTTGAGAAAAAAAATAATGATGGTCAATAAATAGTGAATATAGAGAACAAGAATAATGATAAGGATATCATTGGAAGTTGAATAGTAATACGGCAATAAATAGTGATCCCAACAATATGCCCCAAATTTCAATGGACAATGATAGAACAACCGCTGGAGATGGCCTTATGCACTGGAGATGCCCTAGTTGCATCTGGACCTGCAAATGGAGCAGCAAGACAGGGCAAGAATAGATAACCCAACAATTTGGCTATTCCAATTTCTTTCCATTCTAGTTTCCTAGTTTTTTGCGCTCGAAAGACTAAAGTAGCTAGGGATACAACAATATAGGCCCTATTTAGCAGAGTTCTACCTCCTAACTCCACCTCAAATATGAAGTTTGTAGGTTAAAATAAAGTGACTTAAATTTATATTTTTAGTTTAAAATGTAAATAAGATGACTCATCTAAACATCCTCAATGTACCCACAACTCCAGCTTCATAAATTTCTTGAGTTAGAAATACCCTGCTTCACCAACTCCACCAATTTTTACAGAGCTGAAGCTCTGCCAAACAGGGCCATAATCGCCTTTTGTATTTCAGTGTTGCAAACTCATGGTGGGATTGACCTCAAAGAACTCACTAATTTCGTAATACAAGTGCACAAGAATGCATTTTTAGTACGCAAGATGACAAATGTCGTACACCTTCTTACCTACTTTACATACTACACGACTAAAATTGCATCGCAGATTACATTTTTGAGATGCGCTCAAGCTGGCCTGGTATTTCTCAATCTCCTTGATTGCCGACTTAAGTTTGGAGCTAACATCACCCAATGCCCACACCAATGATATGTGTGGCCGAGGATTCTGCCAAATGAAAAAAAAAACGGTTAACACCCTGTTTGGTTGGGATTGTGTAATTGGAATTCAATTCCAATGATAGAGCTATTTGGCTGCCAAAAAAAAAAACTCACATTCACACCATATAAATTTTATGAAATCAACTGAAATTTGTTGGAGCTGATTTAGTATGTAGAGAAGTTTATTCATACAAGTTTAAAGAATTAGATCTATATATGCAGGATTGTGGACTCTACAACCTTGTATAAATTGATTTCATAAAAGTACCAGCTCATGGTATAAAATTTTCATAAAATCAATTGAAATTTTTAGAGATGATTTAGCGTGCATAGAAGAACGTTTGTGTAAATTGGTGGGCCAGGATGAGCAGTTAGGAATATCATTGAATTCCATGTGGCACCCAAACGGAAAATTTGGAATTGGAATCAACCTCAATTTGAAATCCAACTAGCACTGGATTTGGAATCCAATTGAATTCTAGGCAGCCAAACGTGGTGTAAACAATCTTGTCCAAATTTGGTGAAAATAAAAGTGTTTTTTTGTGAAGTCATAATCTTAATAATCTGGCATTGATTACTGATTACTTCATCATGTACCATGTTCCAAAAATAACTACTATATTGCAACATATATTAAAAAAATAAACCTTAGATAACACCAAACCGAATGAATTGCCAACTGAAGTTCCTCTCTTTTGTTTTTAAGCAAGGTGTTAGATTTATGATAAATCATTTATCTGTTCTAGGTTGCTATTTTGTTACCCATGGCATGCTGTGACCTGAACATAAGCTATAAGTGCTATACCATCTACTAAAGCATCTTGAAATAACCATGGAAAACATAACTTACTATATATTACCTTGTAGAACTCAGGAAGACCATGCAACCGATATACTTCATCAACCATATGTATCTGTTTACTGATCTGGCAAAAAAATACCAAAATACACTTCAGTAAAGATGTATGCTGTCATATCAGGATACTTAACTAAAATGTGAAGTTTGCATCATGAGATGCATGGCATGACTCAAAAGAAGAGCTAGCTATAGAACTAACGCACATCGACAATTATAATGCATACAAAAAAAATACTACCAAGTACCTCTGGCAACCCAGTTTTTGTAACCTCGAGTGAAAGAAATGATCGTGTGGAGTCATCGTTGACAAAATGCTCCCATTTGTTAAAGTCCATCCAATAACTGCTTTTAACATGCATAAAAGCATCTAAATCAATGGAAGTTATGACACAAATAAGTATATAAAAAAACCAGCCAAATACAATCATGTGTCTAAGTTCACATTTAACGACCAGAGGGGGCAAAAATATTAACTAGTACTCAGCACTAAATTTCTTGGCTAACCATTGTTGTGACTGAAACTTCTGACGAAGCATTGCAACGAGGGTGTCAATTTGATGCACCTGAATTGCAACAGTTCTTCCTAAGCTTACATGAAACTCCCTGCTCAGAAGCACTCTCTCAAGCTTCTGGTCATCTTTACACAACTCAGAAAGTGCATAATCTGCATCAACAGCATAGAGATCTGCCACAAGTGATGCAGCTCTTTTCATAACAAGGGTAAGCTGTTTCCTTGCATCAGAAGGTATGAAAACTGCATAAGGGGAAGGCATATATAAGTCCAAAGAGCAAAGTAAATTATGGATGTAAAATTTTGCATGTACAACAGTGGAAAAGTGAATCTTCAACTATAAAATGATAGGATTTGACAAACGAAAAGTTAACATTTAAAAGTTTGCATCATGCTAGTATTGCAACCAAGTAGAAAGGATGAGCACTCACAAGTCACAACACAACCATAGCAGTAGCATCATATTAGTGAGCATCTGTGAATGCACGATCAAATCTTTGGCCTCCTTTCCTTTAATCCTTTTACAACTGAATTTCGTGAATTGTTTCTAGACAGATATTATGTTACTTGTCCACAGAGTGGACCATATCTTCTTACATGAACATGCAACCAATAGGTAGGACTAGACAATTAAATCCACGCATCTGTCTATTCTTGATGTTCAAATGTACATCCACATGGAGGAACAATGTTAGTGTAGCATCTAATATCACCACATTGCATTACCTTAATAATCACAAATCAAAACAGCTAGTATTCATCCGCCTATGCAAAAACATATGTAAACTAAAGATAAGCAGCATTCAGCAACCAAAATAAACAGACCAGGGATGTAGACATGGAGCGCGTAGTTGCCTTCTACATGGGGGAAGCTCCGGATGCGACTCCCCTGCGCCATTTTCATGTCATCTGCAACATGAATCCGTCAGCAATCACCATAAACCCCCAGAAGAACTCAGGGTAAATTCAGGAAAAAGGGCAAGGACCATGCCTACGAAATTTGGGGGCTGGAGGAGGTCCAGGGGAGGGGAAGGCAGCAGCGCGGAAGGTTGCGGAGGCTCCGAGGCGTCGCCAGCGATGGCCGTCGGCTCATTGCTGTCGAAGTCAGAGTCAGATGCGTAGTTCGCCATAAGTGCGTCCATCTGTGGTGACCGGAACCCACGGTTGTGTGAATGGATAGATGATTGATTGGGGATACAATTTCTGTGCACGATTTGGATCAGGTGGATTAATAGGTGGCGGACGCAGGATAAAAATCTAGCCTACGAAAGCCTCCCGCCTGCCGGCTCCTACTAGCCACTACCGACGTCGCCAAGACTCGCCGCGCCGCGACTCGACCGCCGGTTGCACCTTCGCCTCGCCCGACAGTCCTTAGCCGCATGAGCCCATGCAGCCCGCTTCTTGGCTCGCTTTGGTGGTCTCGCTGGCGTCGCCGCCGTCGCTCTGCAGCTTTTGAACTCAAGGCTGCGTCCGCTGCCCGGGTGCGGTCCGTAGCTCCACGTGGAATCCAACCCTATTTGACGGAGACGCCGTCGAGGTTGGAGGCGATCGACGGCGATGCAGCCGGTGATGGTGGGCTGGTAGCGGAGCAAGTGGGAGCCGTGGATGGAGAAATAGCAGGTGGAGAAGGTGTTGAGCTTGACCGTGAAGTCGCGTGGTGGCGTTGTTGAGGTTGTAGAAGACGACCCGCCGGAGGATGCCCGTGAAAGTCGAACTCATGAAGCGCCAGACGCCGTCGGCCATGAAATGGGCGCCGACGCCGCAAGGAATAAGAGAGAGGAGGGAAGCTAGCGAATTTGGGGATGGGATGCTCGTTGCTCGGGCCTGGGCTGGGCCTGGGAGTGGGCCGGATACCGAATTAATTTACCGACCGAGTACCCGAAACCGATCCGTATTTGTCGGTACTTCGCATCCCATATCCGATTCATACTTTGCATCTCATATATGGATACTTCGCATCCCATATCCAATCCGTTTTCATGCCTTCATTGAAGGCATCACCATTGCTGGCCAAGCTCAGGGGAAGAATGGGGAATGTGCAGGTGTCACACTTGGAGAATGGTTTGAAAGGTGCCGCCACTGCCAAGTTAGGGTCATGCTACTTGCTCTATGCTTGCTTGCTCGACGTAGTTGGCGCGGTCAATGTGCCTATGTGGACGGCTCAAATGGGAGCTAAAGACCTAGGTTATTAGGCCAAGAGCAAGTGGTCAAAGGCCAAGGCCCTAGGGACGAGTAGGTAGTGTGGGCATCGAGGAGAGAAAGATTATTAGTCTTGGCAATTTGGTATCAAAGTTGCAAGTCACAGAAATTGAACCGCATAACTAATAACCTCAAATAAGCCACGTCTTATCTGACTTATTTCGTGTCTTATTTGACTTTTTTATTACTTTTTAAATCCGTTTTTTATCTCGTAAGCGTGTCTAAAAGCTCCCTAAATCCTAAAAACCAAGGGCATCCGACTCTCGAGGCCACCTCGGGAAATTCTCGAAGTTACGAGATAAATCAAATAAGCAAATAAGAAATAAGACATATAAGCTGAAAAGAACTGGTCCTTAGTTACGCGTGGATGGAGAAGGAGGTCCCTCGGCTGCCCCCGTACAACATGGACTTCCCACAACTCCTGGGCTCATGCTCGATCTGGACCAAAAGCTTGAAAGAAGCCTAACTCGCCCATTGGGTGGGGGAGAGAGAGAGGGTGAGAGAGCAAAGCGAGGGTAGAGGCTCGGTGACACTTGGACGCCGGAGATGGCAATGGACAAGGGCACTCGGTTGGGACCGGGAGTACCTTGATAGTGTGAGATTGAGGTGGCTAGGAGCTCGTGGATAGGCGGTGGAACCTTAGGGCTACAACGACCCTCATGTAGGTGGAGGCTAGACTGCTAGAGTTAGGAGGAAGGGAGGAAAGGACGAGCAATGACTATACTGCCCATGCAGAGTAGGAGAAGATGGGCAGCAACTTGCATGGTAGGAGAAAGGAGAGGCATGAAGAATTAGGGATTAGTGATCGTTATGTGTAGTTGGGCATTAGGTGGAAACGAAACTTTGTGGTGAGGGGTAGGTCGGAGGGTGAGTAGCTAGGCTAATGGTGCCATGGTGGTAGGTTGATTATGAAAAGGGAACAGGTGGGCTACGCTACCGCAATTTCAAAAATTTTTACCGTGAACACTTAGGACATCATACAAGTAAAGGATCACAAATAATTATCCTTGACGCACGGTCGCAACAGAAGGAGAGTCGGAGTAGTTGAGTCCGACGTCGCGCAGCCGAGGTACAGGAAGTAGTTGTTCACGTCAAGTTGAACGTCCCCTCCTCGCCGATCACCACCGCAGCAACGTCGTACGTACTGCCGTAGAGCAAGCCGATCTCGCCGACATTCTCCTCTTTGCCACCGATTAGTGCCACAAAGAACCGCAGAAGTCACTTACCAGATCCACATCGCCTAAGGGCTTAAACGCCAGACGCTAGTGCTAATACGCACGTGTGCGCGCTAGGGTTAACGGAGTCTCAGAGGCGTGACGACTAGAGTTAGGGGTGAAAACAGGTCGGATACGGTCGGATAGTAGGTGATTCCGTATCCTATCCAAATTATTTTTACTCAGATACGGATAGTTAAAAATCAGGTACGGATACGGGTAACAGGTACATAATACGGATATCGGGTACTTAGTCGGATAGTATGTGAATTGTGTAGCATTAAAATTTGTGATAAAAATAATCCAACCAAAGCATATACCGACACAAATAATACAAAATATACGATCGAACTAACGCGTCAAAAAGCATAAACCATATAACATAGTACTAGCACATGACAATTGACAAGTTCCATACAATATAGGAAATAGGACATCTTCGTATAGCAATCCATACAATATATATATTAGTTCAGTATTGTATTACATCAGGATTGAACTGTTCCCAACCCTTTTTCTATTCGCAATTATGGTTAATTTCCCCAAGGCAACCAAACAGGACTTAAGTCAAGAATTGAAGCCTAAAAGATCCTTGGAGCCATCAATACTCGTATCAAGTGCACAATACACCATGCAAAATGGTCCTTAATAGTAACATAGAAGGTGTCATCAAGGCATGTCACCATTTGGGTAGGAATAGGCCTCGAAGCATTGAGCTAAGAAGCAACAAAAGATTGTCCAACTGTCCATGTAGCTTCTAATGAAAATTACAGAGAACTTTTAGTAATGCATCAATGCATCTAACTTGATCGCTTCTACTTTATGAACTGTTATCATGTGTGCCAAATGCATAATGTTTTAACTTTTAAGGTAGAAAATTCACAGCACAGTAAAGAAAATCCAGCCACATGTTCCTGCTCCATAGAGATTACATCTGTTTCAAAACCAAATCAGCAAACATGGCAACAGTGTAACTAAACAATGAAGTGACCAGCAATAAAAAAAGCTAGAAGCAACAGAAATAGATGGTTCTCAGCTTTTGTTGTTACTCAACTGATTCTTCTATTTTAACAATTCCGGTCCATTAACATCACAACACAATAACTTTTTTTAAGGAAAATAATCACAACACAAGCACAAAACATAGACCTGATCAAGGCCACAAGCAATAAAACACAATTCACATCACAGTTAAGTCCTGTATAAATATACGATATCATATTTGAGGCAGTGGTAAATAAAACAATGCCTAAATTTACAACTATTAAGAAGAACGGCAGAAATAAGATTCCTGAAACAAATGGAATTTGTGTTCTAGAAGAAAAACATATGTTATGTAATTTGGAAAGGCATCCCGTGGGCCCATGAGGAAGGACAACTATGGAACCTGGGAAACAGGGTCAATTTTGTTTTCTAACACAAATCTGACAGTAAAATGGAATCATGATCTATTTGAACATTCCAGCTCATGACCATACAAGACAAGACACAATTTCAGAAGAAAATGCTGAGCACAAGTTAAATATGCCTCGAATATCTGATATATAGGAAATACTACAGATAGGGTAACAGAGGAAGATACATCCAAATATTAAAGACACAAGCGGCAACGAGTCTCATGCTCACAGTAAATTGGCCAGGAAATTCATGCAAGTTTCTAGCCAGCTTTTAGGTGAATAAGACTCGCACTAAAACCATTTTGCTAAGAATTGTTGGAATTGCAACCATTCTCATGGATTCTGCTTGAACAGAGGCTATCGCCCTACACCCAATGGTTTAAATGTTCTGCCTATTGCCTATGGCAATGAGCTGAATACTAGTGTTCAAATATCTTGCGGTATTTTTTTTTAGAATCACACCGTGAAGTGTGAACAGCTGGCTACATCAGAGGACCAGCACTGGTAGCGGTAGCATCCCCAGTCACTCAATGGTGGATTCACCCCACAAGATCAAAATCAACGACATAGAAACCGTCGAATGATTGGTAATTTGTAGCCGTTCTATGGGCAAGATGACCCTGGTGCCTTACCCATCCAGATACCTAATCCCATGCGGTCCTTATGCCTGAACCCTATTCTCTGGGTTTCAATCTAGACAGAAGTCGCTTTTGACCCAGATCACACAGCAGTTGCACAAGGAAGAACCCTAACCTTGGCGTAGTAGTCCTTCCAGACGCGGCGGCGGGGGCGCGGCGCTGCGGGCGGCGGCTGTGGAGTTGTGGACGGCGGCGGTGTGTGGAATGGGGACTGCGGATGGGGAGTGGGGTGGCCGGTTAGGGTTGAGGGTTTTTTTCCCTCCAATGGGCCCGCCTATAAGCCTGTTGGGCTTGGCCGTTTGGGCCTGGGGCCATAATTTCGAACCGGGCACCCGATTTTTAAATTATTCGGTACCCGTATCCGATCCGAATATCCGGGTATTTACCGGCATCATCTGTCCCTGATCCGACCAGATCCGAAACAAAAGTATCTGGGTAATTACCAGATCCGACCCGACAAAAAATACTCAGATCCGTGATTCAATTTTTGGGTAAAATTTTCACGGATTCAAGAATACGGCCTGTAATACCCGACCCATTTTCACCCCTAACTAGAGTTACGTGGTGGCGAACTCGTGTGTGTGCACCGCCCCACAGCCTCCCCTTATATAGAGCGTCATAATGGGCTTTTACGTTAGAGGCCTATTAGGACTCTAATCCTACACGGATCAGTATCCACAAAACTCACTAATGAATCCAATCCATTATACATATTCCAACCCGTTAAGTGTGTGCCCGTTAGGTTCATGAGTAAGTGGCCGTGGCCTCAGAAACTCTTTTCTGAACACAAGTCAATAGCAGTTCCTAGCAGAACATATTGACCCCAAATACACATAGTGATCATATCGGCTGAACCTTGATATACTCACGTTCCAATCCTTTTGCCGCACGATACTAGTCAAGCTCAAGGCGAGATGCGTGCCACCCTTGTGATAGCTCGACCATTCACTCGATCTTGTGATGGATTCTAACCGTGATTAACTCTTTAATCACATTGGCATAACCATATACTTTTCAATCCAATCACATTGAGGAGCCCAGATATCTCTCCTATTATCAAGAGGGGCAAATTCCATCTTGATCGTTCACAGCCCACGACATGTTTCATAGCATACCCGAAAGCTATCTTTATAACTACCAATTACGATGTAGTGGTTGATAACCCCAAAGTACGCAACCACGCATGCTGGGATTCAATGACGATCTCAGGTCTAAGGATCATATAGGTATACCAATCACAACTATAGGCTGATAGTACATGTAAGATAACAATCTCTACAGTATCTTGTAGTAGGTCTATCCAACACCATGTTCTCTAACATATGTCTACATTATTGATTTAATATCTCTATATCTCTGGTATGTAAAATATTACCATCAATCAATATATGTGCTGATCAAATCATTATCGTCCCATATAATGATATAAGACCACGGATCATTTAGAATAAGATCATATAAACAATGTGTCTCACAACCAAGTCATACTTGATAAACAATGTGAAGGACGTTCATAGAACTGATAACAAATTATTCAAGAGTACATAAACATGAACGTGATATAATCATATTACATGACTGCCTCTAGGGCATATCTATAAGTTCAAGGTAGCCTTTTTGTGTTTTGGCGACTAATGACAAACATAGTGATTTAGTTAGTGCTTAATGTCAAACCTCCAATATGCTTATTGTCATGAGACTAATATGTTTATTGATAAGATGGTTCTAGTCTCATCACTTTTAGAGGGAATCATGTGGATAAGCTATTCATCCATTGTAAGGTATGTATCTTGTGAATTCGGTAAATCTTGTGAGACTTTTAGAGGGAATCATGTGGATAAGCTATTCATCCATTGCAAGGTATGTATCTTATGAATTCGGTAAATCTTGTGAGACTAACAATTATGGTTGATTTATCGTCTTAGTCTCACACTTGTAGATAGGATGAATATGCAACATTGAGATATGTGTTCGGTATTCCACTCATATCCATAAGTGCATCCCTCTTATGCTAGTACATGGTATAGTTGGATTGTATTTATGCTCATTTGCTTCATGTCATGTATACTTGAGTATACTTATATTTGGTCTATACCATGGATATGATGATTGCTTATTTTAGGGAATCTTTGCTCTTAAGATATGCCATGTATTAGTAATCCCCTCAGTGACTCACCAGATAGACTTCACCATGCTTGATTGGCTATGTGCATATTTATTATCCATGATTACTTTCGTATGCACATCCTATGTGGAGTCAATAGTTTATATAGGGTATTGACTAATTGTCATAAGCCTTGGATCTAATTGTCTATATATCATTGGGTATTGTTCTCTCCTGTGCATATACATTCATTGTCCTGTTTTAGATGCACATGTAAGGTTGATCATATAACAAGTGTTCCTATGCCTATTGTCATTTATCTATGGAACACTTGTAGTGCTTAAATGTTGTTGATTATATCAACTTAACTCATTTATGTGGAGCACTAGGGACTAATGTCTTTCATGAGTTGTGAAGAGGATTAGGTCCCATGAAGGTGGATGCCGACAAAGAAATGAGATGAGATGATGGCCAAGTTGAGATCAACAAGACAAGAGAATCGTCAATAGTTGATAACAAGGTTCAGACCAATAGGACGGAATGATCGTCAGGGAGGATAATCGAGTTGAGGTCAATAGGACTGCGAAGTCATCAAGCTTTGGGATTGAATCAAGGTTGATGAAACAAAGGCATCATCGCAATTTAAAAAATGTCGTCAAGTGAAGGAGAGGAATCAATGGATGATGGCTAAGTCAAGGTCAACTAGACGAAGGTTCACCAAGAGTTGAGGACAGAGTCAAGATCGATTTGATGGAGGATCATCGAGGGGATGATAGGGTCAAAGTCGATAGGAAGAGCCTCATGAGGTGATCAAGTCGAGGTTGATGAGACGAAGGCGTCATCGTGAATCAAAAGTATGGCTAGTGCAGGGCTAAGGATTTTTCTAGTCTTTTGCTGGTCTCGGCGTTGGTTGGAAGACTAGATTAATAGTCTAAGGATCACTGTACTATTAAGAGGAATGCGACGAAAAATGGCTTAGAAATGTCTCAAGTGCTCAATTGATAAATCTTTACGAATTTGAGAGACACAAAACACATCACATCATGCACATTGGGTGTTTTCAATCTCAGTTAATCGGAAGTTCCGATCTGTGCATCGGAAGTTCCGATTCCATTGGACTCTCCGATTTTGCCAAATCTGAGTTTTTCGGGTTGGTTGTCCATAATTAATCGGAAGTTCTGATTAAATAATCGAAGGTTCCGATCCAATCGGAGTATCCGATTTTCCCATACTCTAAATTCTCTATCTGTGAGGGTTGCTAATCAGAAGTTCCAATGTCCTGGATCGGAAGTTCCGACCTATGTTTTATCCCAGATTTGAGTTGAGTTGAGGGAGTTGTTTGCTAGAGTTTTGCACACATCAGAAGTTTTGATGTGTAACCAGAAGTTTCGATGTGTAGCTCAAGGGTCCCTAGTTAGACATCAAATTCTACATCTACATCTTCATCATCGTCTGTTCTCGTGCAATCTCGACGAGAACATACGGTCATTGTGATCGACACCCCACAATACAAATCCACGAGCACAGGAGTAGGGTATTACCTCTTTCTGAGGGCCTGAACCTGTATAAATCCTGCCTCCTGTGCTACCATCGAGTTATGATCTTTCGCGTAGCCTTATAAAATATATTGCCGACACAATTCGTCGACAGTTGGCGCGCCAGGTAGGGGCCAGCGTCACGATCAACTGCATCGACTTCGATGGCTTCCATCGGCGGATTCGTCTTCACCTACGCCCTCGGCCAAGGTTTTGTCTTCGGATATCTCAGCTTCCTCGCCGATGACTTCGGGGAACTTCGGCTATCTCAACCGAACGACGTTCGGGAGAGGCTGTGCGCAACTCCGGCTGAACTTCACCATCTCAGGATGCCTCTTCCAGATTCCGATCCGGAGGAATCCACCGATGATTTACATTCCGATCGCCCACCGGCGATTCTTCGCTTCACGGGATCATGGGATTCTGGTTCTGCCAGCTCCTTCCACTGACGAAGAACTAGTCGGCGATACTATTCCTGATCTGGATCGTGTTCAGATCCAATCGGTAATTGCGATCTCTCAGTTGTGTAACACCCCGTTCAGATTGAGAAATTCGGCCGCTGTTCTCCATGAGATAACACGCCGTCTTTTTTGGTCCAAGCTAAGGGGTGGAGCCCAACACGCACCTTCCAGGATGAGCTTCCCGAGTTCCGATTCGGGGATAACTCTATCTGGACCTACTTCCCGAGTGGATATCAGGATGCCACTCGGATTAACCAATTTGGCTGCTAGGTTTCTGCAGATCTATTCTGCCAAATCTCAGTCGGGTTCTCTTCCACCAAACGATCCATCAAGGGAAGTAGGAGTTATAATCACTCCCATCGATGAGCCAACAAGTTGGGATCGCTAAGTCTCTTACTCTAATCTAAGTCGAAGACAAGATCACCGGTTCTCGACCGTCATGGGCGCTTATGCGTGGTGGATGGACAACCTTCCGGGTCGGCCCAGCGCCAGCTAGATGAAGTAGAAGCCGAGCATAACCGTGGAGGTGGAGAAGATCTACGCGATAGATCGTGCGGTCGAGCGCGTGAAGTTCAGGAGGAATTAATCCAAGTTCGTATGGGAGATCACTCGGTCTTCCGTACGCCACAGCAGAATATCCTTGCCTGTCGGCGGGGACGTCAAGTTTTCTTATCTACTCGATAAGGAGAACTGCAACGCAACCCAGTCGGCGGAAGCGGCTGCCGAGTTGGACAAGATTCGGCAAGCGGCCACCACTCTTCTCGATGAGGGCGATGTGCCAAACAAGAAGCAATCTAAGTCAGGCATCAAGCCTGACAAAAATGTTAAACAGATTTCGCTCGACCAGTCCGATTCAACCAAAACGGCTCTGATCGGGACAGGGCTCGAGCCGAAATAGGAAGAGGCGCTCGTCACCTTCCTCCAAACAAGTCGGGGCATCTTTGCTTGGAAACCATCTGACATGCCGGGTGTCCCGAGGGAGGTGATAGAGCACTCTTTGAACGTAGACGACAAAGCCAAGCCGGTCAAGCAGTGGCTGCGTCGGTTTGCGCAGGATCGGAAGGAAGCCATTAAGGTGGAGATCACCAAACTTTTAGCTGCTGGGTTCATAAGGGAGGTGCTCCACCCCGACTGGCTGGCAAATCCAGTACTTGTGTAAAAGAAGAATGGTACTTGGCGTATGTGTGTCGATTATACCGACTCAAATAAAGCATGCCCCAAGGATCCATTTGGACTACCTCGCATCGACCAGGTGGTTGTTTCCACTGCCGGTTGCGAGCTTTTGAACTTTCTGGATGCCTACTCAGGCTATCACCAGATTAGTTTGAAGAAAGAAGATTGCATCAAGACGTCGTTCATCACTCCGTTTGGGACTTTCTGCTTTGTCACCATGCCTTTCGGATTGAAGAATGTTGGAGCAACATATCAGCGTTGCATTCAGCGGTGCTTTCACAACCAGCTCGGGTGCAACGTTGAGGCATACGTCGATGATGTTGTCATCAAAACTCGGGTATCCACCGACTTGGTCACCGACCTATCGGAGACATTCGAGAGCCTATCGGCATACAACATGAAGTTGAACCCGGAGAAGTGCGTCTTCGGGGTCCCTTCGGGAAAGCTGCCTGGATTCGTGGTGTCCCACCGCGGGATCGAGGCTAACCCAGAAAAGATCAGAGCTATCATGGAGATGGCTCCCCCAACTTGCCAAAGGGATGTCCAGCGTTTAAATGGGTGCATGGTGGCACTCGGCCGATTCATCTTGTGACTCGGCGAGCGTGGGTTGCCCTTCTTTAAACTGTTGAAGAAGCAGCAGGACAAGTTCATCTGGATGCCCGAGGCACAGAAGGCTTTTGAGGATCTCAAACTATTCCTCACTTCACCACCTGTCTTGGCATCCCCATGCCACAGGAGCCGCTTCTGCTATACGTTGTGGCTACCACTCATGTAGTAAGCGCCGCGGTGGTAGTAGAACGGAAAGAACAAGGACGCGTCTATAAGGCTCAACGCCCAGTCTACTTCGTTAGCGAAGTATTGGGCGAATCCAAGGTATGCTATCCTCAAGTGTAGAAGCTTTTGTATGCGGTCCTGACCGCCTCTCGGAAGCTGAAGCACTACTTTCAAAAACTTCCAATTTCGATGGTTACTTCTTTCCCCCTTGGAGACAATCTTCATAATCGGGAAGCCTCTTCATAATCGGGAAGCCATTGGAAGAATCGCTAAGTGGTCAGTTGAACTCGGAGCTTTCGAGCTCTCGTTCAAGCCACGCAACGCTATTAAGTCACAAACACTCACCGACTTTGTCGCCGAGTGGACGGAGATGCAGGCTAACCCGAGCGTCGAAGAGTCCGAGCACTGGAACATGTACTTCGATGGCTCTCTCCCATGACGGTATGGGCCGGTATCGCCCTCAGATCACCGGAGGAAAACGACTCAAGTATGTTCTCCAGATTCATTTTCCACTTCAAACAACGCAATGAGTACGAGGCACTCATCCATGGGCTCAGATACATATCGCTCAAGATCCAGCGATTGGTGGTTCGCGAGGATTCTCAGCTCGTGGTGAGCCAAGTACAAAAGGATTGGACTTGTGTCAACGACAATATGGCCGCCTACTGTCAGGAGGTCAGAAAGTTGGAAGACAAGTTCAATGGGTTGGAGCTTATACATATCCTACGGCGAGACAACGAGGCGGCAGATGAGCTTGCGAACATGGGCTCCAGCCGGGCAGCAGTCCCAGCTGGGATCTTTGTCCAGGAGCTTCACGCCCCTCCATCACACCGCAGGAGCAACTACCCCAACCGGATAAACCACCACCCAAGTTAAAAGTGCTCGCCCTCGACTCGGATTGGATGCGACCGTATCTAGAGTATTTGCAAGAAGAGAAGCTTCCCGATGATCGGGGGGCTGCCGAACAAATTCAACGCCGGAGTCGTGCATACGTGGTATATGGAGAAATCCTATACCGCCAAAGCGCCTCTGGTGTACTTCAAAAGTGCATATCCGAGTCGGAAGGACGCTCCCTGTTGCGCGAAATTCACTCAGGTATGTGCGGCCATCACGCTGCCTCAGCTACGTTGGTCGGCAAAGCCTTTCGGCAAGGTTTTACTAGCCAACTGCCGTCTCCGACGCAAAGGAGATCGTGCGAAAATGTGAAGGTTGTCAGTTCTTCGCCCGGCAGATTCACGTGCCGGCACAGGAACTTCAGACGATCCCTATCACCTAGTTGTTTGCCGTCTGGGGGCTCGACATAGTCGAACCTCTCAAGAAGGCCCCGGGTGGTTTCGAGCATATCTTCGTCGCCATTGACAAGTTCACCAAATGGATTGAAGCTAAGCCTGTGACCAAGATTACAGCAGCCAAAGCCACCGAGTTCTTCTAGGATATCATTGGTCGGTTTGGTATGCCCTCTCGGATCATTACGGACAACGGCTCTCAATTCAGAAGTGACGAGTTTCAAAGCTGGTGCGAAGATGTGGGCATTAATATCCGCTGGTTTTCGGTGGCACATCCCTGAGCAATGGCTAAGTCGAGCGCCATGAAAGCGCATGTTACTACAAGCGCCAAGACGCCAAGATCTTCGATCGGCTCAAACCATATGCGACAAAGTGGATGAAGGAATTGCCTGTCAGACTGGGGCTTCGCGACAAGTCCGGCCGAGCAACGGCATCGCTTTTCTTCCTTGTATATGGGTCTCGAGGCGCCCTTCTAATCTGAGCTACAATTCGGGTCGCCCCGAGTGCAAAAGTTCAACGAGGATGAGTCAGATGCCAGTTGGATTGACAAACTCGATCGACTGGAGGAGGCTCGGGATGCTGCAACCATTTGGTCGGCAAAGTACCTCCAAGGGCTGCGTCGCTACCACAGTCGTAATGTGCGGGATCGAGCCTTCTCGGTTGGTGATTTGGTCCTTCGGATCAATCAGACGAGTGGCCATAAACTCTCCCCACGCTGGAAAGGACCGTGCATTATTGACTCAGTGGCACGCCCGAGGGCTTACCGGCTGAAGCGAGAAGACGGCACTATCGTGGATAACTCGTGGAATGTCGAGCAATTACGTCGGTTCTATACCTGACGGCCGTTGTACACACATTTACAATTCAATAAAGATAAGTTTTCGTTTACACTATCTTTACGCTTGTGCAATTCAGTTTCTGACTTGCTACTTATTTGTGTTTCAATTAAGTAGTAAGTCGGGGACTACACCTAATTAGGTGCGCAATCGCGCACCCCTTTCCCTTTTATTGAGTTTGGTTTGACTTGCTCCCTAGTCAGATTCCGACTAGCCAGTAAGTCAGGGCTACACCTAATTAGGTGCAATCTGCACCATATCGATATCTTTCTTTTTTGAGATCTTGTTGAGCCTAAGTATTCTTCGTTCCGAGTAAGAAACTCTTGTCTCCACGCAACACTCATATTTCCCGACTGCGTTTTTGGAGACAGAGCTCTGCGCCAACTCCTAACGCTGAGGAACTTTGATGCGCTTAGCAGAGTGCTTAGTAAAAGGAACCTGATCTACTCGGGCAAAATACAGAATCAATCAGAAAGATAACATGTTATATTGAAAAAACTGTTTACATACAGTGAACTGATAATTTATAAGAGACTCCTATGTTTACAGGGAATCTAGATCTAAGTTATCTACAAGGACTCCTACCGGCCGGCTTCACTTCCTCAAGCAGGGCGGTGCCTTCTCCTCGCAAAGCGGCCATCCTCGACAGCCTTCAAGCTCTACTGAGGATAGAGCGATTTGACGATTCCTACCGGTCGGTGCTCATCAAGTCGACTTCCCCGAGCCGGCCTTGAGTCGCTTTCGGGGCTTTGGTCCACTTTTGGATCACCTACCGATCGCTTGGCTCGGCATCGCCAACAGACGGCCGTCGCCGAGTGGGCTCCACTACCACCAAGAGTCGCTTTGTATTGCGCTTAGGTTGCCTTGGCGCTTGCAAAACGCCATATCAGGCTCAAGGTCTTCTTCTTGTATTCTGTCAGCAAAGACAACAAATACAGTTATACACTAGAGATTCGAAGTCGGTCGGGTTGGGGGACTTACCCTCCAGCTCGGCGACGGCTCGGGTCTCCGACTCCTCTAGGGCCAGCCTCTGGTCCTGGGACTTCTTCAGCTCTGCATGGGCGACGGCCTCAGAGTCCTTGGACTTGGTCAGCTCCTCCCGCAGGCTGGCGATCATGGCGTCACGGGCTGCACATTGAGCAGAACACGATGTCACTCGGTCACACCCGAACCAAACAATCTTGACTTAGATCAGAATACTTACATCAAAGGAAGCCTGCAAGGTCGAACTTCTCGTTCTGTAGCTCCTTGATCTGGGCCTGCAACTCCCGACACTGCTTCGACGCCTCGATCCGGGCCTCAACTATTTGCCCCTCCACGGCTTTAATCCGTTCTATTTGGGGAGGAAGTAGTTGAGAAACTTGGTTTTTCTCTCGAAAAATTCAGCAAGTTCCTGCAAGAAGAGTGAATAATGACTATTTTACTTCAAGACTAAAGGGACTTACTCGGCTGATCGGAGGTCTTATCAAGATCACCGCCGCGATTCAATGGCAAGTGCTCAAGAAGGTCATCCTGGCCTTCCCCTCCGCCTCATCATCCAGGAGAGTCCAGTCCCCGGCCTCGTCCCTCCAGGCCGCTGAGAGCTTGGGCTCGGGTTTCTCCTAGGGAGACGGGGGCCGGCATGGAATCTCCTCCACCAGGTCGGCTTCCTCGCCGCCCTTGTTGGTCGACTTCGGGCTCGAGGAGGCAGCGCCGCCATCTTCGTAGACCTTCATCTCCGCCGCAGCCTCGGTCGGCTTGGTCGGCGGAATAACGGTATCGGCTGCCGGAGGGGGAGGAGATGAAGCAGGAGGAGAGGAAGGAGATGCCGCCCGACTCGGCCAAGAGGGCTTTGTCTTGGCTCGGTTAGGCGGTCCGTCGAATTTCCTCCGACGGCTTTCGAAGAAGGAAACAATTCAGCTCAACGAAGACACATTGAAAGCTATCAAGGAGTGACAGTCGTGCTTACCGGCTCAAGGTCTTGATTTTTATGCCGGCGCCCCTCTGGGCGAAAGACTCGCTTGAGGAGGCGTCGGGCAGGCCACTCGGCTGGGCCTAGGGCGCCGCTGCCTTAGGCGCCGAGTGCGCCCGCTTCTTCGGCGACGATCTCGCGACCGCCTCGCCGCTATACTCGGCTTCAGTCGCCTGGCTGGTGGCTCGCCTTCCTTGGGGGCCTCATGGATCGTAGGCCCCCACGCTTCTCGGGCAGCAGGACCTCCTCCTCCTCGAAGGAGGCCGAGCCCTTGCCTTTCTTCGCCGCAGGAGCCTCTTCGGACTCCTCGCTCGGGCGCTTCTCGCCCTTGTCGGCGGCGGCCTCAGGCGTCGGGACGAGGGACACGAAGGCCTGGTGATCCTGCACAGAAGCACAGCCTTCCTGAGTAAGTGTGGCGACAGCAAGACTACTCGGCGGGCATGAAATAAATATGAAGGTTTCTTGGTCGTTACCTTTGGCGCCGGATTGGTAAGAGAAAAGCTTCTGGGACACCCCTGGTTGGTGAGGGATGTCCCGGTAGTGAAGAATTCCCAAGGTGGTCGGCGGCGTCCGAAGAGGAGATAGGGGTAGCCACCTCCCGGGTCGGGTCGGTCAGCCCGGAGTATTCAAACCCGAGCCGAACCCTTTCCCTGAGAGGCTGGACGCGGCGCATCATGAAAGAGATGGCGCTGGCCACGCCGGTCAGCCCCTCTTCTTTGAGATTCTGGATCAGGCCGAGTAGCTCGGTGACCTGATCCATTTCAGAGGAGGGAGGAGGAGAAGTCCAAGAGGGAGAAGCCCAGGGTTTTCTCCCATTGAAGGAAGAAAAACTGGGGGGAGGATTGGAGCAATAGAACCACTCCTGGTTCCATCCCTTCAGGGAGGTTCGGAGCGGCAGGGAGAAGTACTCTTTCTTGAGGCCGCTCCGGAGTTGGAATTCGGCCCCGCCGACGGCCTTAGGGGCATTGTCGGTGGGGAAGGCTTTCAAGTGGAAGAGATGGCGAAAAGGGCGAAGTGGAGAGCAATCCCTAGAAAAGCTTCGCAGAGTTGAACAAAAAGAGAGATTTGGAGAATGGAGTTGGGATTCAAATGGAAAAGCTCTATATTATAGTGGTTGAGCAGACCACGAAGGAAGGAAGAAGCGGGGAGTTCGAACCCGCGAGAGAAGAAGGATTCAAAGACAACTACTTCCTCTTGGCGAGGAGAAGGGGAAGACTCACCCGCGGCAGCACGCCAGCCGATGAGCTCTTGCGCCGGGAGAACGCCGGCGTCGACCAGGGCCAGCAGCCGCTCCTCGATGGTAACAGAGGTTGCCCAGTTCCCCACCATTTGAGAGAATGTGGTGGGGGATGGGGGTGGCGAGATTGGATCTAGAGATCGGTGGCGGCGGCGGCGCTAGGGATGCTCCCCGACGGCGGAAAGGAAACCTAGCGGAGCGCCGGGAGATGAACAGATCGGGCGCATAAGCGAATCGCTCAAATGTCCGACGTGTTCTATTTAAAAGGAAGTGGGCGACGTTTCAGTTTCCGCGCTAGGCGGGAAGGAATGAAGCCCAAATCATTTCTTCAAGATTCGGGCCTGGACTTAGGTTCCAGAGAGCGCGTTCCTATGGGCCTTAAGATGTATCGTCATTACTCGGGTACAGGTGCTACTCGGATCGAACCTAGTCGGGAAAAGTAGCGTGCCCCAGTCGGGCCTCATGCCAGTCGTCAGTCTCTAAGGACTAGGCGTTTCCCGGGTTATAACTCAGCTCTTGATGCACCTCCTGGGGTCAGCAGTCGGTCTGGCTTTTAGTCGGATCGGGCATCATGAGTTACCTCTTTAGTCGTGTCTCAGTGGCACATCTCTGAATCGTTCGTCATCATGATTAACACCACTCGGATGACCTTGATTTGGAAGCGGGCGTATTCTTCCGAGAATCACTAGCTTGACACCGCAAGTCGGGTTAGGGCGCCTGAACACCCTACACAAACTATGACATGTCCCCTACTGGACCGAATGTCGAGTTCTGTCAATCAGACCCGAATGTCGTGGTTTGTAACAGGGAGGATAAGGCAGGGTGACGCTGATCACTCGGCTACATCCATTTTTTTGGTATGCCTCTCCGTGGGGCCAATAGCCAACATACCGACCAGCCGGATTGGGTACCAAACATCTTTGTAGAGGCTTGAGATCTTCTCTTGAGTCCTTTGCAACTGTGTTGTTTGATCAGCAGGTTACTCGGCAAGCGGAACAACATCAACCGAACGAAGACTGACGTCACTCGGACTGCATTTGATGGGCTGCAAGCCGGACCGAGAATCACAACAACTCAGTCACGAAGCACTCGGGGGCTACTGTGGACAACATAGGTCCCGGGTATTCGGAGACGGACGATTGAACGCACCACCTCCTTGGGCCAAGTCGCGTGGATCTTCCAGAAGGCAGGCTTGGGGGGCAGCGTGGCCCGACTTGCTCTATTTAGAGTAGGATCCTAATTCTACTCGAATATGTGGAGATAAGCGTAGCCGACTCGGTTATATCCCTTATTTTCCTTATACGGATTAGGGAACCAATCTGTAACCCGATCCCTTGCACTATATAAAGGGCTCATGGGTCCCTAGTTAGATATCAAATTCTACATCTACATCTTCATCATCGTCTGTTCTCGTGCAATCTTGACTAGAACATACGGTCATTGTGATCGACACCTCACAATACAAATCCACGAGCATAGGAGTAGGGTATTACCTCTTTCCGAGGGCCTGAACCTGTATAAATCCTGCCCCCTGTGCTACCATCGAGTTGTGATCTTTCGCGTAGCCCTATAAAATATATTGCCGATACAATTCGTCGACACCGGATTTGTTACTCTTGGAGGTTAAGAACTCCTAGACGGCTAGGAGTTGCTCACGAGACACCGATCTACGTGTGGTGGGCCATGAGAAATTTGTGAAGGCCAGATTTCGCCTCCGCAAGGGAAGAAATCAAGGAGTGAAGCTAAGGAGTGCTTGGTGCAACCTCGAGAGGATTAGGGTTGAAAAAGATCCTGGCTCAAGTGTGACCGAGCTGCCGAGAAGTGCTTGGTGCAACCTTGGAAGGATTAGGGTTGAAAGAGACCCGACTCAAGTGTGACTGAGCTGCCTCAACGGAGACGTAGGATCCCTTCAAGGATCCGAACTTTGGGAACAAACATCACCGCATCTCTCTCTCCATTTCGGTTTTCTTTTTCTTCTCACTTGTTTGATTTCTCTTGTGATTGAGCTATTGTCTAAATTGATTAGCCTTGTTAGCTCCCACTGCATCTACTATAGCTTGTGATTTATCCTTAGTGCAGGTGGTATCCTTGAGATTGTGAGATTTGATTTGGGATTCGAAATCCCCTTTTCTATGCAGGTCGAATAATCCGACAGTTGCATCGGATAGTCCGATACCCGTCGGAATATCCGATCTTGACATCGGAATATCCGATACACCGCTTCCACATTAAATTCTGATTTATTTTTAACGCCTATTCACCCCCTCTAGGCGTCATCCCGATCCCTCAATATCACTAATAGATTATTGTGCGGGAGCATCTCTAGTAGAGCCCCTAAAACACTTCCCCTATTAGCAAAAAATAGGTAGCCCCATCAGATTAAGGAGTCTCCATTTCAAACTTGATTCGAGGAGGCTACCTAAATTACGGTCCTTATGCATGGTTTAGAGAGAGGATAGGGAAGTCCTCAGAATAGGGTGTGGTGATGTTTAGGGGAGGAGGGAAAAGATAGGGAAGATATAGGGGCTCTCCCATAGCGGTTTTTTTTTGCAAGGATCTCTAAATACTAGTTATATGGAAGGTTTAAGTGTTTCTTCTAAAGATGCTCTAAGGGCTAAGGCAGGTTGGTTCGAACCGAGCTACTCAAGCTCGACTCGTTTTGCCTTTAGGCTCATGCATTTTGTCCAGCCCTAACCACAAAATTTATACTGCACCAAGTACTGAAAACCAAAAGAACTAAAAATTTTTGTTTTGGTATTTTTGTGTCCACCCCTTGCTCCATGTCTTTACCTTTTATAATAGTAAATTGCATCATGGCCCCTTAAAGTTGTAGTGAATTTCAATTTCGATCTAAAGACAAAACTTATTTTTGGCTCCTTTAACTCGTATCCATTTGCATTCAGGCCCGTGTTGTGTTAGACTCGTTAAGTACCGCGACGTTGCAATGCTTTGATGCAAACTGACATAAGTTGAGAGGCTGAAAAAAACTATTTTCACCTTCAACGCACTTTACTTTTTTATAAAAGTAATGGTAGAATTGGAGGTAGTTTGACAATGGAGACCGAACATCTACGAGAATTTAGAAGAGAGGTTATTTTTAGAGATAGATTTTTATATGCCACTATAGAAGCATCTAATCCCTTTTTATGTCATCACCAAACGACATCTCTCCTTTGTGCCACCGTATTTACCTAGTTATTATCCTCTATGCCATCATGAAAATTTGTCTTTATTGTTTAGGGCACATAAACATTCCAAAATCACCCTAAAAATTATAGTGTTATCAAATATCTATTCCCAGGTGTCTTCACGAATAAGTGTGCTATCAAAACTATTTATAAATTTCAAACAATATTTTAACATAAAAATTAATCATAAAAATTCCAAAAAAAATGCAAATTGAAAGTACTACATATTTGATGACACTGTCACTCTGTCAGGTTTTGGGGGGTTTTAGGAAGGTTTATACAATTTTTGAAAAGAAAATTTTCACCAATCATAGACGACAACACCTATGTAAATGAGATGTCAACAAGAAGAGAGATCACTTAGTGATGGCACACGAGATATTAGAGATTATGCGGTTGCCTATAGAAATATGTCCCTTTTTTAAGCCTAACACGATCTTGCCATCACCATCGAGGACATGGTATGTGCCTTGGATTGGACAGCGATGTCACAGAGAGTTTGCATGGTGCCAAGCGACATCAATTTCATAATTTTCTCTTCGTTTTCTTTTCATTGCTAGCTTAGAGCATTACCAGCAGCTCCTCTATAATCCCATCCTCTATAATACTATTCACTATATCCTCTAAAAGATTATTTCTATCATCCAAAATTCCTTCACACTTTACACTATATCCTTCAAAATATCCATTCCTCCAGCAGCCCCCCTATCCATAAAAAGTCAAATAAATAGTGTTTTGCAGGACCTGCTGAGATGCTCTTAGGGCATTAGTGACATTTTAAAAATAATATGTATCTGAATAGGGTGAAGTTGATATTAAGAGCACTTTCTATGTATCTTCTTTGCTTAGGTTAAAGTAGTTGCTTAGATTATTTGACTTTTTGATATCATTTCTCAAGTCTCAACAATCTCAAAGCCACAAGATAAATATTATCAAATTCGACATCGATTATCATTTTTGCGTTTCAAAATCGCAATTCAAATCGGCCAAAAACTAGTTTTAGCAGATAATCAGATAATTTCAACGCACATCCCTTAGTGTCACATGGCACTATTAACTCGAATTGTAGTGTGTATACAGTATATGTGTAAAAAGACAATGCCCATGAGTATTATCTACACAATTGTAGCACCCTACGATCAATTTTCCCATAATATTTTTTTACAACAATCGTCTATAACACTGTAGATGCCCTTTAATTGATCTATTGCAACAAATTAAAAGGAAAGTGCAAGGTGGATATTTCAATTGATATAGATAGAAAAGGAGGATTGGGGCTGTTCTTTCGACTTATCTAATTTGTCGATTCTGCTTATTTGCTGATAAGATGAACTTCGAGAGCTTCTCGAAACGGTCTGGAGAGTCTGACACAGTTTGTTTGACTTGCTTTTTAGAATTTTGTGACACATATTCGAGAAAAAAAAGAATGAACCAAAAAAACCAAAATATTTGCGTTTTCAAACCGAAGATAAGCAAATAAATAGATAAACATAAACAAATAAGTCGAAAAGAACAAGCCAAGGATGAGAAGCTCGAAAGAGTGCGTTTGGTTGCCTACATGAGCGAGCGAGCAAGAGTGCAAGACATGAGCGGTGCAAAATCCCTGTGTGAACCTAAACCCAAGGAAATGCTCGCAAGCTGTGTTTCCCATGAACCAACCTTCAAGAGACGCAGTGAGAGTGTGAGAGGTGAGGGTGCGTGTACATGTGCGGGAGCACACGAGCAAAAGGCTGCAACGTGGCTTGATAGTAAGAACGTCGATGACAGTGGTGGATCTGTGCAAGAGGTCTACACGACAGTGTCAGATTTATGTAGGACAAGCTCAAAGCTCAGGTTGGACAGATCCGATTAGCGCAACGAAGGCACGACCGGGTAAGACAAAGGCAAGTTGCGACATGGCGAGGGTGCGACCTGGCCTGACCAGGCGGCACAGAGGCACGCGAGAGGGCATGACCAACAGTGGGAGGTCACGGCCGATGATGGCTCAAGGTGTTCGGCGAAATGCTTTGGAATAGGTTCATTACATATATAAGCCACCAAACACAAGCTCCCATTGGCTAGACTCGGAGATACAAGAAACCAAACAACCCCTATATTTTCTAAAATGAGATGTTTTGAAGTGGTATATATCAAATTGTATAGAGTTTGAGTACAAATCAGTGTTAGGAATGATTCGGGCTCGAACGATAGCAGTATAGTACACCTATCCCATAAGACATGTCACAAGAAGATTCGCCAAGCCTTATGTGGTCCTTGCCAAGATTCACCAAGACTCAAGTAGCCCTTCCCAAGCTTTTCCAAAACTCAAGTGGCTGTCGCAAAGCTTCACCAAGACTCGAGTAGCCCTTGCTAAGCCTCGCCAAGTTTCGTGAAGCCTCATGTGGCCATCACCAAGCTTCATCGCCTTGGGTGATCCTCACCAAACTCTGCCAGCCCTCACGTGGTCCTCGCCAAAGCAAACTCAAAGCATGCTGCCCTAAGTAAAATGGTAGTTGAGGGTTAGGAAGAGTTGAAGGGCCCCACCAAGTGTTAAGAAAGCAAATCACGAAAATATCATGTCAGAAAGGTAAAATGCTTCTTGGCCATTGTTTTAGGCCTAGCAACAGGGATAGGATGGACTTCTCCCAGGGGAAAGACTTCTTGACCCCTACTTTATACCTAGCAGTGGGGCAAATATGGCGTTTGCCAATGTAATCAGTCAAACCCCTATAAATTGGGGTCAACCAAAACCGCCACGTGACTACCATTTCAACGAAAACTGTCCAAAACAATGTTTGATTGGTCGAGGGACCATTTGTGTTGATTTTATTAGGGATAAATCTTTGTATGTCATTGAACATTTTGCTAGTCTCATCCGTGCCATCACATTGCCACTCTAACTTTGTATGCCATCTCATTTCTAGCTTCTTTCTTTCTATGCTATTGTTGACTGATCAAGTAATTACAGACCTGCAAAAAGGTTATTATGCCACTACCTTTTTAATACATGAAAAAATAGGATTAATTTTTTAAAAGGTAGAAAATTCATAAAATTATGAAAGAAAATTCAATGGATTCAAGAAATTATGTATATTCAAATTTGAAAATGAAATGGAAAAATTTTGATTTGAAATTTTATTCAAAATTAATGGTACCATGTTTCATGAGAAAAAAAAAACTAAAAAAAATAACAACAAGTAAACCATGATTTTACATAAATTTAGAAATTTGAATCACTCAATTTGGAGTTAAAATGTAGGAGAAACAATATTTTAAATTTTTAAATCTAAAAATTGTGAAAGGGGCATTTTGTGCATTAAGGACAGTTTCTAATGGTTGGAAGCTAAACAGTGATGACATCGTTGATATAGAAGAGAAGTTAAAAATGAGATGACATACAAGGTTAGAGTAATAATGTGATGGCATGGAAGGGATTAGCAAAATGTTCAATGACATATAAAGATTTATTCTTTTTACTAACTAAGGGACCAAGTTAACACGGTTGTGTTTTCAACAACCAAAACAGGACGAAGATAAGAGTTTAGAGACCAAGCAAGAGCGAGGGTTTTTTCCTAAAAATAATAATTGCAGCTTGCTTTGAACCCACACATAAGATCTGCTGGAGGGTAGATGTGAGGAAGAGTGTTGAAACATGTTGTCCTTTCTTCATGCTTTCACCCGTGCTCATCCGCGGTGTGTTTGTGTGTTTTGAGAGGATCCTCTCTGAATTTTCGAAACATGAATCATAAAGGGTGGCATATTACCATACATTTCCACCAAACCAACAGCCAGAAGCATACCGACACGCATTTGGGATCGAAAAATGCCATGACCACTTCATTGATGAGAATGGATTTGTTTAGTACTGGGGGGCATCATACACGTACTGTAACGTACCATACGTTGACACACAACTTATTTGCTTTGACAACACACACCTCTGCATAGTTCAGTTATGCGATTTGATCCGTACAGGGGATGAGTATGATATATATTGTTACATATTCCTAAAGTTGGCTCAGATTAACTCCAAAGCATGGAACTCATGACATGCCTGTCAATACTATTATCTACAAACACCTTAAAGAGGTGTACACGAATTCCTGGACTAAGATGTATGTCTTAATCAAATGGATCAATTCGAGGATCATGCTCACTTGCCATTGCCATCCCTGTGCAAAGGCATGTTGGGCACATTACCTGCAAACATTTGTTATAAGTCATGTTTCGATTTAAGTCCCGAAGGCCAAAACAGTATACCGGATTGCATGTAACTATGTAAGTACGTGACTTGTAATCTCCTCGTAAGAGCCAACATCAATTGGGAATTGTAATTCGCGTTGATTTGAAACAGGGTGATGTATTCAGCGTGTAAAAGACTGTTTACCTTTCCTGCACCTGAGCAATTCGGACATCTCTCTGTTTTTGGTGCAGATAAAGGTTGGTCACCATCACTGAACGTTGAGACAGGCTCAGTAAGCACAAGAGCCCCTGTGCTTGAACAGCGAGCACAGGCCAGGTATCCTACAAACGACATCACAGAAGTGGAACCCTCAGTATAAAAGCAAACTGCGGTTTGAACTTACAGCTATGGAATAGCTAAAAGAAGATCTATGTGTAAGCATTTTCTTGGTAATGTTTGCTCAGCAAGCTTAATAAATATGCTCCAGCAAATTTCTGGTGAATTATACAGTAGTACAGCTATGAGACCTCAAATTTCATCTAAGATTTTAATCAGTGTTTGATCCTTACACTAAATTATCATTGAGCAAGTAAAGAAATAAGATAATCCATTTCAGATTTGAATATGGTATTTAGGTTGCATAAGACTATTTTCTACACTAAACTATCACTGCCAAAATGCAGTGCCATGTGTTCTGTTGCCCAGATGAAAGCCAAAATGCAGTGCCATGTGTACTGTTCACTAGATGATATCTTTATACTCCATGGATATGAAAAGAGTTTCTGAGGAAAAAAGTACCAGTTCCTAAACAATATTTGCACCGTTTGTGCTCCTGCTGTTTGACATTGTTTATCTCAACAACCATTAAGGCAGAGATAACTCCGACTGCTCCGCCTGAGAAGGAAGCCACAATGGGATCTACCTGACTGTATGCGATAGACAAATCAATAAAAAAGGTAACTAATCATGTCATGTCAATTTTCTGGTTAGAAGGTGCTTCATGAACTATTAGACCATGGAACAGTGGCGGTACCTTAATTGCATAGGCAAATGAACGCTGCGGATGAAATCCGCATATGATGTGCCTCCAAGACCAAGTTTAAGTTCCAGCTGCCATGAGAGCACACCGAGTTGTTAAAACTTAAAGCATCCACCACATTTTTACAAAATCAATGAGGATATCAACAATTACAAATCAAGAATTGAGAGTATAACTTACAATTGGTGCAAGAAATCCACCAAATACCATTATTCCGGCAATGATAGTGAAACATGTAGCATAGTAGACCTTTAGATTCGCTGCACTCTGTTAACACAAAGTAAAACATTGATAACCAACTGCTTTCAAGTTTCAACTTCAATACATCATACCATGACATCATAAGTATTACCGAGTAGAACTTATGCTTAATAGCTATGTAAGTTTGTATCTTCAAAGGGAACAGGTACATACCAGAGGAGGCAAAAATGGGATGAATGATGGAAAATCCGGAAGTTCTCTTTCAGCTTCTTCAATTGATATTCCAAGTTCAGCATTTTTTATTCTTTGCTGTATTCTCAATCTGCGAATCTATGTACAATAAATAAAGAAAATAAGGACAAAGAACCAAAAGAATGCATACAATACTGATTTTAGCAACATTGAATTGCATAACTCACTAGAAGATATAACCAAAAGAACTCAATCTCATGTACAAACTGATAGAAGCTGCACCCAAAGGGCAAAAACTAATCACAAAGAATCAACCGATCAATGGATGTTCCAAGTTCACTGCCGATGTGCACATGCACTCATCTACTATCTCAAAAACATAAAAGCTTAGAAGAGAAGATGATCAACCGACAGCACCAGGGCCGGTCCTAGCATTTTGAGGCCCCGGTGCCAAAGTAAAAAAAAAAAGGGACCCTAAAAACATAACATTACAAGACATAAAATTCAAAATTATCTTGTAATGGTTCTACTCACTTAAAAAGAGAGATTCTTTTAGAATTTTGAGAAAGAAAATCATCAACAATTGGGAGAGGAAGAGGAGGATAAAAGAAATAAGTAGAGAAAATGAGGAGCTCCGCAACTAGAAATCGGGACAAAACGAGTTTTGTATAGACCTGCTCATGCAGTCGTGGTCCTGAGCCTAGAGGAGCTCAGCTAGAAAACAACCTCACTGAGCTAAACTAGTGGGCTTAGTTGATCTATGCAGCCATGGATATATATACTAGTAGCATTTGGACTATTTAAATTTGGGGCCCTTTGGATTTGGGGGCCCTGTGTGGTCGCACAGCCCACACAGGGCTAGGGCCGGGCCTGGACGGCACAAGTTACAGCGTTACACCATCCTTGACTAACAAGTTCAATGAACTATGCTCTAGTTCAGTGACGAGTATTTCCACCTTCTTTGCATGAATTACCACCTTTTTGACAAGCAATTTGTATATGCCAAGGCTACACAACAACTTTTTAACCAGGCACGTAGTAATATTGATGAAAAAGCAAGTCAACACACCTCCTCCATATGCAAGAATATCTTGTTCCTCCGGCTCCTAATATTATCCTGAATCTCCTGCAGATCAAGTTTAGCAAAATCTTGGACTGTTTCAGGCCCTTCAATGATGCAAAACCTGCAAGACAAGCCAAGCAGGGCTCAGTGTGAGCTGCTTGCAACACAAAACATACCTAAATGAATTCACCGAGAGTTCAAAGCCAACATTTTATCAATCAGATCCATCCTATTCCCGTATACTCGATCGACAGATAAGTTAAGCCAGGCATATGCTGTAGCTACTCCAAATCCTGCCCCTATATCTGTATGGCATGTCCATACCCACGGCATGAAGCAAAATCGACTATAGCTTGGACAGGCACAAGCACACCTGCCCATACAGCACGATTCACCCACAACGAGCGCCCGAAGCTACGATTCGGCGATAGCTCACACGGAGCCTTACGAGGAGGAGGCGGCCTGGTCGTCCCCGGCGCCGAACGACGGGACCGACGACGGCAGATCGGGGGAGCCGCCGGACGCCGCGGCGGAGGAGGCAGCGAGCCGCCACCTGCGGGCGGGGGCCGGCGTGCGCAGCCGGTTGGCGTGGGCGCGCGGCGGCCACAGCCTGCCGGGGCCGAGGCCGGGGCCGCTGCACGCGAGCATGCGGCCGGAGCAGAGCATCGCCGACGGCGCTCCCTGCTCCAAATCGGAGGCGCTTATCCGTGAACTGGGTGGGGCTGGCTGACGGCGACGGATTTGAGGCGAGGTGGATGGAGATGGACGGATAGGCTTGGTATATCGGGGCAGAGTGAATTGGATTGGACTTGGAGGGAGGAAGCAGAGCAAGTTGGTGGTTTCGAGCTCGAGCGTGATCGGTGGGGTGGGGAGGAGGAGCGTGGCGGCAGCGGCAGCAGGTAGTGGAGCTGATGCTTTCTACTCGTTTTATGTCCTCTTTTTTTGCTCTGAAGAAAATGGCCGGGGCTGGGAATGGAGACGGAAAAAATATCCGAGACTAGTGGTCTCTGACTCTGGTGCATTGCTGATGGCGGTTAGTGCGACAGGCACGCACGCAGCACCGCCGGGCCGGCGCCGGCCACCGCCACAGGAAAACGTTTTTGGCCTCTTTGCAAATCAAAATCGACCCTTTTTATGCAAAAATCGACGGTTTTATTATGGGTTAATTAGATAAGATGTCAAATGCAAATATACCGATTCACGTATTTACTATTACAAAATACTATATATATATGTCATTACAAATTCATGAGAATTGTGTAGAAACCATTATAATTCAAAAATGACCAAAATGTCCCTCTCCTTTTTTATCCTCCAACACCTTCTACCGTCCTACTTTTTTCCCTACCTTCTCTGTATCTAGCTCACACCGATGAATGGCGGCAGCGGTGGCGGTGTGGTGACGAAGCTCAACCCAAGCTGTGAGTCACCACCAAGAACGGCCCTCCTATGTCTTCTTCGGCCCTCCCTTCCCTCTATCTTATTCTTCCTCTAGCAAGCTCAAGAGCCAGTAATGGCAGCCCTAACCCGAGCTCCGGCAACAATGGTCCAATCAAGTTGTGCGCCGCCACCCAGGCCGGCCCGCATGACCTCACTTGTGGCCTAGGGTCATGAGCTCCAGATCCGCA
The DNA here is from genome assembly GCA_036346145.1 of Olyra latifolia. Taxonomy (NCBI): domain Eukaryota; kingdom Viridiplantae; phylum Streptophyta; class Magnoliopsida; order Poales; family Poaceae; genus Olyra; species Olyra latifolia. The sequence continues at coordinate 18,051,338 of CM070524.1, read as the reverse complement.
GCTACAAGCTCGCCGCCGCCACCATCTTTGCCATCTGCTCACCTTCTGATGGGTAGAGGAAAAATTGAGAAGGGTAGAGGAGTAGAAATGTACGATAATGACATTTAGAAATTCTTGCGAATTTGTAATGACATGTATACAATATCGTGTTTTGAATCGGTATTAACTCTTTTATTAATGAACCGGAACAAGCTGGAGCCGTGCTAAATTGTGCAGCTTGCGTGCTGCATACTTCTGGCCACTTTATTCATCCACCTCTTTCATTTTTTTAGCAACGATGCTACATATGGACTCTTGCAAAGTAGATGTTGGTGGATTATAATTGTCATGTTATGATGCGTTGCAGAGAACGACGGAACAAAATGTGCATTATGATATTAGGAGCGTACACATGCCATATCAAAGTGCACGTCTTCAAATTAAAATATGGATCACCTAGCACAAATAAATCTCCAGCTCCTAATTAACATAATATGAAGCAGATTGTATGGGCAGCCTGACAACTAAACAAACATGATTCTCTATACCATGTTTTGCACAATTTTATGCTTACAATTGTCAACATAGAGTGACAGCCATTGCTGCGAGCAGCCAGGAGCATCATTGTCACATGAGAACTCAATTATGCAACTTTGAAACAACCGTCACATTGATTATTCCTGTAATGTCTAATTACCATGGCACCCTCCAACATGAGAGAAAATATATAGTTGAACCTCCGGGTTCTTTCTTGAGGCAAGAAAACTTACCGATGTCAAAAGGACCAAACCAAATCAACTCTTTAAAGCAGAAAATGTAACATTACAAACAACATCTGATAAAGATGTTCAAAATTGGCGCCCTAACAGATTTCAAGAAAGGACAAATGAATAGATTCAAAATTGGCACCCTAACAGATTTCAAGAAAGGATAAATGAATAGATCCATACACCTATGTTGTAGATAGATAGAATGTAAGCCATAATGAAAAGGTGGATTGAACTTGAAAGTTGGCAATATCTGAAACTCTAAATTTATTTCATCATTCCCCAACATTGTAAATGCACCTCACAATGCAAGAATGAACCTACAGCTCTCACCTTTTCACGAACCAGCATATAGCCCAAGTGTAGCTTCCCTAAAAAATGGTCAGCAGTGGGTGGATCACTGCATACGAGATACAACATGGCATGTCATGCATTTCCATCTTAAGAGGTCCAACGTGAGGCTAAAGTTTCAAAACACCTTGAGAGTTGAAGGAGATTAAAAAATATTATATATTATAGACACTTACAAATGCTCTACACATGTCATAGTGAAAAGTTCTGGTCAGCCTAAAAAGTTGGAAATTTTTTTTTTAAAACCTTTTTTTAATCAATATTTTAATATTAACCCTCGGGAAAAAATATTTTTATTTCTAACCCTTTTGGCCGCGCCAACCCGCCTGGCGTGGCTCTCACCATCGCCGCCAAGTCGTGTGGCGCCAAGAAGCTCGCCACGCCAAGCGCCATGCGGGCCGGACGTGGCAGACGCGAGCCCCACCTTGCGCCATGTCAGCTGGCAAGCGTCAAGAGCCACATACAGCAACAGCAGAGCTCCTCCTCCCTCGGCCACTCTTCATTTTATCCCATCTCACTTCTTCTCTAACCACTCTTCTCCTCCTCTATTGCCAAATATTTTGAGCATTAAATCTGACAAGATTATTTAGGGGAAAGGCTTCATTTCATCATGGCAGGTGACCCCCTCTCCTTTGGTGCCTTTTGGTTGCATTTTTTTTGTACTTTTCAATTGATTTAGGGTTAGGGTTAAGGTTAGGGTTCTAGTTAAACTTAGCGTGGAGAAGTATGGATTGCGTACTGGTTTTGTCTCCATTGATAATCTTTTGAAGATGTATAGATTGTGTAGTGATTTTTTTTCATAATATTTCATTAATATTATAATAGATTTATGGTTAGGGTTTGGGTTAAGGTTAGGGTTAGGATTCTAGTTAAACTTAGCGTGGAGATGTATGAATTGCATAGTTATTTTGTCTTCACTGATGATCTCGTGAAAATGCCTAGACTGTGTAGTGAATTTTTTTTATAGTATTTGATTTAGTACTAATGTTATGCCTAAGATGTATGTATATGCGGAGTACGTTTTGATAAAATAATTTATTTTTCCGCCATCCTGCACTATATTGTAGGAAACGATAGTGGGACGGCGAAGCCATTCCTCAAATATGAGAATTACCCTAGGGGTAAGAATGCTCTAGTTCGGGCCTCACCGTTTCCGGTTCCACTTTGTGAGCACGGCCTTCCTGCGGAGGTTCAGCAGTCGAGGGACCATGATACTGCGGGTAGAGCCTTCTACACTTGTGCTGTGAAGAATGAAGACATTGGTGGGTGCTCTTTTCGGCAGTGTTGGTTTTTCGAGTGGATTGATGGACCTGAAATGTTTGATCCAAGGATCCGGCTGTTCCCATGGCGCCCATGGAAACTAAGCCAATGCAAGAGTTCAGCGTTGGGTTCCTCCTCCGCCAAATCCACCGGAAATGACAACGGAGGAGAAGGCGGTGGCAAGTGCTAACCGGGTAGTAAACCCGCCTCTATGTCATTGCTATGTTCAGTCCATATTAGTACGGCCTAACCCAGGGGTGGACTTTGTCCCCTTTTTCCGTTGCTCGCGCAACGATCGGGTAAGTGTATGCATGTCTAGTCCATATGTAAGTTAGTCTCATGCATTGAAGTAGTTCGATAACAATACTTTTTTTGTAGGATGGATGGCCTCTCTGTGATTTCCAAGAGTACATTTATGGACGCAAGGCTTGTTGGTCATCTAATGAGGAAGTGGAGGCCTTCAACTCTGGGGAGAAGAATTGGCCATGTCAGCAATATCCACCCACTACATGTAAGTGCGGCATACCGGCTCGTAGAGGTGTTGTGCCATCGGAGCTTGGGTATGGAGGGTACTGTGGCTGCAACGTGTCGAATGCCATGCCCTTTCGAATCTCTAGGTTCTCAGCATCCGGGAGTACTTCGGTTGACAACAAGCCGCTCTCACATATTGCCATGTGAGTTCGGCTTAGGTCGTGAAAGGTCGCTACGGTCGGCGCGTCGACATCAACTGACTGCAGCTGACTCCTCTCCTTTAAGGACAAAGCATACAATGTTGGCCCTCTAACCAGCACGTCCAGGGTAGGAACCACGTCGGCACCTTCTTCGTTCACCGCATCTTCTTCCTGCACCGCATCTTCTTCCTCCGACTGTACTGATATTTCATGGCCTTGTACAACCTCTTCTTCTGCGGCCTCCTCATCCGCGGATTCATCATCTGATCCTAGAGAGATTTCATCGACATCCAGCTCACGTTCTTCATCCTCAAATGCTCCATCATCGAAATCATCCATGACAAAGGCATTATGAAAGGTAACACCTAGGTCTTCCATCGCCTCCCCAGGAAATGCTTCATATATTACCCGGGTTTCTCCATCTATGGCCACATCCTGAGTCAACTGCTCTGCAGGCTCCTCTTCCTCTGCAACTCCCACCTCCCGAGTCAACTGCTCTGCAGGCTCCTCTTCCTCTGCAACTCCCATCTCCTGAGTCAAGTGCTCGCCAGGCTCCTCTTCATCCACAACTCTCTGCACGGCTTGTACAAGAGTTGCTAACGACCTACCCGCAGGAGAAATATCAATCACCACCTCCCAACAGCTAACATTGCAATTCTTCACAACTTCCTTATAATTATTCCAATCCGACTCCGATGCAATCTTCATCATCACGTAGTGAGCTCTAGCCTTCCCACAATCGAATCTGCCTTGCAAAAACAATTCACCTTCACCAACACCACATCTAACCACAGATCGACATCGGGAAACTAAATCATCATAACTTGGGGTCCTATCAAACAAGACAACCTCTTCCTTCATATTCTCAAACTCTCCGTTTTCTCTAACAGTTCCACCATGAAACAATCGGACTAAACGATCCATCTACAAAATTGCATATAACAAATAAAAATGGTTTAGCCCTAAGATGCATAGCACCAATTTATATAAATATTCCTTTCGATTTGCCCTAATATATTCGTTGCATATTAACAACTATATGAATTTCCAACATCTATATGCACTACCTATTAAAAAAACTCTAAGCTATTATATGCATTACCTACAAAAAAACCTTTACCTAGCAACAATAAAAAACCTAACTTTAGATTACCACGTAACATTATTTTCACCAAACTATGGACTACACATTATATGGATCAACATCTTTTTTTAAACATAATATGGATTAGCAACAAAAAAAACTAACTAAATACGTGTACATATCTACACCTAGATTTTGAGTTAAAATCGATACATGCAACAAATTCTACACGTTAATAGTTTGGACAGAATGTCCATAGCGAATCACACAATACTTAGATTGAACTAAAAACCTTAAAATCAAACATAAATCCACATTTTCATTTCAAACACTACTACTCAAAGAACACGAAATGCGCTCAATCCAATGCAAAATAACGCAAGTGAAGGGGCATTACCTTCCTAGAGAGTGGGAATCCGTCCCTAGTCTCCGTCGGCGCAAGAACGGCGGGCGGCGGCGGCGGCGGCTGGCCGACGGGAATAGGGTTAGAGCAACGCCTCGAAAGGCCTCGGGGCTGATTTTAGTTTCATCTGCCGCCGCCAAAGTGATGGGCGCGCAGGACTAGCCCCACATCGACTAAAGAAACTAGCTCGCCCCACGGTCGACCCTATCGACGCGCCAAAGTGGCATGGCGCGCAAGGTGGGGCCCGATTCGCCACGCCCCGGCCGCCTGGCCATGAAGCGCCAGTGTGGCGAGCTTGTTGCGCCACATGACCGGCGCGCAAGAAGATGGGAGCAGCGCTAAGCGGTTGGCGCGCCAAAAGGGTTAGAAATAAAAATATTTTTTCCCGAGAGTTAATATTAAAATATTGATTAAAAAAAGGTTTAAAATTTTTTTTTTCAAAAAGTTGAGTTAACCACACACCAATCATATATCATGTGGGGTCTTACATGGCAATGGAGAGTGTTGCCGAGGTACTTGCAATTTACAATAGAATGAGGTGGCTGGCGGTATGGAACATGGTCTGTTTGGTTAAGTGGATGAGGGTGGATGGGACCATCCATCCATTTTTTTGTCTGTTTGGTTTGGGGACAAGGGTGGATGGAACCATCCCAGCACAGGAATATTCCTCTCAGATCCTGGATGGAGGGGTACACAAAAAAGTCACGTACGCAGCCATCCAACTTCTCCTCACTCACATACGCAAAAACTCATCCAGCCTACCAAATAAAAAACAGGCTCATCCCATCCACCCAACCAAACAGGCTGCTCAGATGGTCCCATCCTAGAAATATATAGATGGGACGGTCCCATCCACCCTTGTCCTCGAACCAAACGTACCCTAACTGGATCTATCAAGTCGAAACAAGAAGCTGAAACTCCAAAGGAACTAAATGAAATGAACCATAGAAATTTCATATTTCCCTCATATGAAACATCATACACTGTAGATGGATTTTTTCGCAGCAAATTTTGCTCACGAACAATAGATTCGAACATGAAAATTTATGTGTTAATATTTAACACCATTTGACAGTAAGGATTGCATGCACAGGATTAATACTTCCTCCGTTTCACAATGGTTGTAGTTCTAGTATTCAAAATTTTTATCAAAATGGTTGTAGTTTTCACATTCCAATACAACTTTAGAGCCAATATGACCTTTATACCCTTCATCAATGCAGTCATCTATTTAAGCTAATCTGTTCAACTACCCTTCATTAAATGAGGGTAGACAAGTCATTTTTCATGTCTCCTTATTTTGTGTGCATTTAGTTAAAACTACAAACATTGTGAAACGGAGGTAGTAGATGAAAAGAAAGGTAGGATTAATGGAGAAAAGGCAACACCTTCTTATGAGAAATAATAAAGGCATCGCAGATGATTGGTGCTAGGTATCAGGTAAGTCTATCCTTAGGATAGAACTAGAGCTAGTAAGCTCATCGCACTGAAACTTTAATTGGAACAGAAAGTGCTACATCTAAAGAGTTTTGCTTATGCATAAAATGAGATAAACCTGCACAGCCAAAGCTTTAGATTTTCAGGCATCAAATCTCAAAAGATGACCTCAGAGTGGCAATAGAAGCTTGGGTAATCTCATATGCACCAGTTAGCATATTCTTGACTATCCTAACAATATGTCGAGACCCGGCCTACAAGACCAAACTCCTCTATGCATTTCGTACTAGTCCCAATAATCATAGTTACTACACACAGTTTAAAATAAAGTGATACATTATCAACAGAAATAAAATATTACATAACTGAGGAATAACCTCGATACAGTACATGAGAGGGGCACGCAGGCCGAGATACAGAGTCTGGCAACTTACAACACATAGGGCCTAATACAATGATACTAATCCTTTTATTCCCACGGGCAATAAGACAGTAGGGAAACCCTTGTAGTCTCCACCTTCAAAGTCTTCATCGGCGTCGTTAAACTACGAGTCGTAGGCTGGCTGCTCCTCGACAGGAGTTTAAATAAAAGGGGGAAAAACAGCAAGTATCAGTATAATTGTACACCGCAAGTCTAAGAGATTATGCAATATGTAGCTTAGTAGAAGAGAGGGCTTAGGTCGATTTGCGAAAATGCTAGTTTTCTAGGTTTTGCCTAAGTTGAGATAAAGCAGTTTTTTCAAACCATTCGGGGTAAACGAAATCATTTGCTTGACCTTTCCTTTGTCAAACATCCTTTTTTTAAAACCAATTTTTCCAAAACTGGGTTTAGAGAAGAAGAGTCTACCATATGAAGACTCCCTTCATATGCTCTTAATAGCGAGGGGTGTGACTATCATGATAGTTTTAACTCTGCAAAGTGGATACATTTTACACTCAGGAGATTATGCACTAGAGTACAAATCACAGAGCCGTTTGGGTCATAAGACCTAGTAGCAAATGCTTGGTGAGTCATCCCCGGACACAGGTGGAAAATCGGTCCAACGGACTTAGTCCTCACTTTATATAAGAAGGCCTAGAAAGAACGGTCCAAGGCGCTGACGAATATGGAAGAACGCTCCATGCCCATACAACCCAGACGTCTACGAAGAACATCTCCACCAGCAAGTTGCTACTAGAGTCTAGGTCTTAACAAGCTAGGCCTGTCCCACAACAGGACCCATGGCTATACTATAAGGGCTTAGTTTGTAGATTCATAGGAGGAGTAGTCCTTAGAGTAGGGGAGGAGTACTAACACAAACTCGAAACCGTGCATAGTCTACGCCATGCCCACAACTGGTCCCTTCCTAGTCAGAAGCATTTTAGGGGGAAGATAGAAAATCCTAATACCAGCATTATACTACAATGCTTTATTTCACCAAATCACACATTTGCAACCATTTTCACAATACAAAATCATGGTATAATCATCTAAGCATGCAAAGCATTTTTGTCCTATTTCAAGCAAGTCACATACTCAAGATACTCATATTTATCCCTAGAGTTCAAAATTACTATGGTCATGAACAATATTTTATTTTTATGTTGTAGATAAGCTCTAAAAATTATTTATTTTATAAGTAGCATGCATGTTTGAAAATTCTACTAAAACTTTTAAATCGGACAAGGGTTCAATCAATATGCGTCAAGGGACTTGTCTCTTTCATAGCACTGGTGCGAGAAATCTTCTTCAATAGGTCGGTCTACGAACTCGCCTGGTTCTACTCTCGAACAAACGACCATACACAAAAATAACACAATATCAAAAAGTAGCACTAAAATAGTTTTTAAGAATTTATAGATAAAGAATATAAGTCACTTTGCAATTTTTAGAATTTATTTTAAAGCTCTAGAAGGCTTTTGGATTTCTAAATAAATTAATAACTACTTTAACATAGGTTTTTACATTTTTCTTAGGTCCAAAAAGGTATCTAGTATTTTACATAATTTTCCTAGAATTTTTGGAAGTCATTTGCCATTTTTCATAAATCATTTTGCATTCATTGAATTTATAAAATAGAGAAAGGCTAGAAATAAGGGTAGCACAGTACTGGCCTTGTCTCATTACCGCACGAAGCGGGCCAGAGCTGCGTGGCCCAGACGAAGGTGGGCTGCGCTAATGCTAGCCGAAAGCTTACTCCTATGGATTACACTTCCACTAAACTTTACGCATGGGTCCGAGGGTCCCACATGTCAGCAACTGAGCTAGGGATGGCGCGATAATGACCGGGCTTAAACTACGATGGCCCCGCTCATCAGGGACTCAAAGCTAAAATCTAACTTTAATTAGATTGTATAAATCCTACCGAACCCACTGGTCAGTGACTCATCTACACGGGATTTGGAGTCATGACACCATGTTGGCATCATCACCTTCCTCCTCCGGTCGGGCGCGACCGCACGGAAGAAAGGACGGCATGCCGACGATTCAAGTCATGGTGGCCCATGAGCATTTGGACTACAGTCCTAGGCTCTATGGTAAACCTACGGCGAACCTATGGGTGGTGATGGCATCGCCGGTGGTGGCCTGTAGCGGTAGCGCGATGAGAAAAAGCGGCGGCGGTCACGGTTAACCATAGTGCTGGGTACCTAAAGGTTCTAGGGAACACCTAAACGGCGCAAAAGCTACTGAGGAAGGAGTGGGAGCTACCTGCGGTGATGGCGAGGACGGATAAAGACCAAATCGGCCTGCCGTTGTGGAGGTCCACGACGCCTGAAATAGGGTCCTCGTCACCAGCAAGCTCCGGTGAGACCTAGGCCAAGAGTGAGGCAAGGGGGTGAGGGAGATGTCCCAAGGATGCTCCCATAGTGAGAAATCAGGACGGTAATCACCATCGGCAACGAAAACAGAAAGGGGACCATTCCTTGCCGAAGGCACTTTACGAACGCTCTGGCGAGCTGCAAGGCAAGAGAGCCCAATTAGAGAGAGAGAGAGAGCCTAAGAGAGGAGAGGGAGAGCTTTGATCCGAGCCCAAGTCCGGGTGAGGTGGCTCACCGGTGGAGGGCGAAGACAGTGTTGGTGCACTGCAGCGGAACTTGCGAGAAGGGGGAAAATAAAGAGGGGGTTGTTCGGGCTTTATAGAGCAAAGAGGACGGGTCAGAGGTACATGAGATGGCAAGGGGAGGTTGTCTGCAGGTCCGGGCCGTCAGGGAGGGTCGAGGGTGGCGATGACGATATTGAAGTGTTGTCGCTGTGTGATTGAGCGGCAGCGCTAGCGACGGTGAGGAGAGGAGTAATGGCAGCGTGGTTCCTCGGCGGCAAGGCATTGCATCGAGTCGCATCGCGTGTGTCCGGGCATAGCGGTGTCGTGCCGGGCGTGGCTAGCGCGCACGTCGCGTTGCACGGCGTTGCATTGCCCCGGGGAGGTGAGTTGAGAGGGAGTGGATGGCATAGGGGCAAGGCGACGTAGGTGGCATGAAACGGCAAGCAGTGATGAACGACGAGTCCCGCTGGCACGGTGTCGTGCGGCACGCTCTATCTCGGCGTCGTGTGCATGCGAACGCTGCACAGAGTGGCATAGGGCCAAGTCGTGGCCACTAGCGACGAGCACAGAGAGGGTGAGCGGGCGGGGAGAGAGGGAATCCGAGGAGGAAGAGAGAGTTGAGAGAGAGGTTGCGGGAGAGATAGAGGGTGAGAGAGTGAGCTGGGAAGGAGGAAGGAGAAATAGAGAGCAGACCAGTTGGGTCAGGGAGGAGAGGTGGGCTGAGAGAGGAGGTGGGAAGAGAGGGGCCGAGGTGGGTTGGTCATGGGCCCGAAAGCAAATAGGCTAAATCCACTAGGGGTTTAAAATAAATAAGGGATTAAATTAGATAGCATTTGTTTTAAATTTTGAAAATGGTATTTAAAATACCTTTAGCTTTTAAATCCTAGTAACATTTTGGTTTTAAATTTTTTAAATTTTAGAACATTCCAAGATTTTAATTATTTAATAAAAATTGGGATGTTACACGATATAACCACTGACTACGGTGACGTCGATGAGAGAGGAAACCTAGCAAAGTCAAATGGATACTTTCTCTTAGCATGGTTTAGCAATCTTAAGACAGCATCCCAGAATGTACTACTGAACCATTGGCCAAAAGCTAGAAAGCATAACTCAAAATTAATATCCCAGCTCTGTGGCTGACATGGTAAGAATTATGTTCTAGGCACCACATCAATAAAACGAACTTAATGGCTGAAGAACCGAAAAATGGACATAATATACACTACTGGAATCTGCCGTAATCTCGAGGGCCAAAAGCCCTCGAGAAAAGGGCTAAAACTCTCGATAATAACATTTCTCGAGGGCTAGCCCTCGAGAAACAACCGTCGCGACTGTGCGCTCGAGAAAAAAGGATTTCTCGTGGGCTTGGCCCTCGAGAAACATGGGCCTGTCTCAGACCCTCGAGAAATGTTGTCGCAGACACGGTAACGGCGCAAAGTACAACTATTCTCGAGGCCATGGCCTCGAGAAAACCTGGGGCGTTGCTAAAAAAAAGTCGCAGCTTTCATCGCCGAAGCGGTCGCCGCTTCGTCGTGCTCACCGCCATGTGGTCATCGCCGCCGTGCCGTGCTCACCGGGCGCGGTTGCCGCTTCGCTTCCGCCGTGGCGTTGTCGCCGTCGCTTCGCCGAGAGAGAGAGAGAGAGAGAGAGCGCGCAGCCGCCGCCGCCGCCGAGGCCGGATCCGTGATTATGCATCCACCGCGCCGATCGGGCCGTCCGACGCCCGCAGCCGCCCGGCCGCCGCCGCGCCGCGCCGCCACCCGCCACGGCTGATCCGACGGTCCCGAAAGCCCGCCGCTACTGCCACGGCCGGATCCGCGGATCCCCGAGCCTCTGCGCCGCTCGCGCCGCCGCCGCCGCCGCTCGATCCGGCGGTCCCGAGCCCGCCCTTTCTGGCCAGGATCGACCCGCGCTTCGAGGCAGCGTCGCCGAGCTTGCCGTGGCCGCCCCACTCCCGCCGGAGCTCGCCGTGGCGGACCGTGGCCGCCCGAGGTCGTCACCGAGCTCCGCCACGCCCGAGCCCGAGGTCACGGAGAAATTCTGGAGGGAGGGAGGAGGAGAGAGAGGGAGAGATTTCTAGAGGAGAGGGGGAGGGACGGCGGGGCTTATAAAAATTGGAGGAGGCGGGAGGGGAAAGTTTTCTCGAGAGCATCTAACTGGCCCTCGAGAATTGGGGGCGCACTGCAAGTGGTTCGTAATAAGAACCGCTTGCGAATCCCATACTGTGCAAGCGGTTCCTATTACGAACCGCTTGCAATATTCTACAAGCGGTTCGTAATAGGAACCGTCTGCAGAATAGGGGATTCACAAGCGGGTCTTATTACGAACCGCCTGGCTCACGGTTTCTCGAGGGCTAACGTTCGGCCCTCGAGAAAAGTAACGCCGATCGAAGCCGTTTGCCTGGTGCTTGTATTCGCGAGGGCTGAGCTTTAGCCCTCGAGAAAATGGATGTTTATCGAGTGTTCGTTCTTGGCCCTCGCGATTTAGTGATTAATATCGAGGGCTTGTTCTGGGCCCTCGATAAACGTCTGGGCCGTCGAGATTTTAGCCAATTCCAGTAGTGATAAGAGAACATAATTAACTGAACGGTAGAACCACAGCTGAGAGCATCTCTAGCAGATGCTCTAAAATCGGGCCTTTATACATTCCCTCTAAATCACTATTCGCTCTCTATATTTTCATCCTCTCCGGCAGAGCTTTTATCCAGAGAAACTATAGAGATTGGTATAGAGAGCCTCCAAATTTAGAGGCTGGGAGAGAGAAACTCTAAATTTAGAGACCGAGATAGAGACTTTGTTAGAGGACGAGAGACTCTAAATATAGATGAAAATTTTGTTTTAGAGGCTCTGCTGAAGATGCTAGAAGCGTATAGAAGTTAATAGCTTAGTATTGTGGCAAGAAGTGGCTGCGTTGTTATTATCAGTTATAAGACAGGCTCTGGCAAATTAGGCTGCTTCATGTGCTGAGTTTTTTTAAATCAACTGTGCTCAGTTTTCATGTATATAGAGGACAGCAGAAATATAAATATCATACGAATTACATTCAACCATTAACAGCTTTTAATCCTGCCTTTTTTTCTGATGGACCATCAGAAAATATGGAAATTTCCAAAAAGAAAAACATAAAAGTGTAGCTTCCTCAATGTGGGAAGACTGGTTACCGCAAATTCCATTTTGAGGCCAGTCAAACAAAGCAACCATTAGACAGGTTATGCTATCATGCATAACAGACCATAGAATCCATACCCATAGTTTGTCTAAAGCCGAGCAATCATCTAAACTGAGGCAAGTAGGAAGAATGGAAGTAAACCACGACTGCTACAATGCTGGTAACTGTTAGAAGTAATCTTGTTGCTTAGTTTATCTAGTTGAGTTCGTTTGGAGTTTGTTCAGGTTTGTCCTGCGAGATGAATCCTGAGGTGTTATCGTGTGAGTCTGTTAGCGTGAGATAAGTTTGTTGGTTGGTTAGTTTGTTAGCTAAAGTGTCGGATCTGTAATCGAGTCGTTCGTGTTTGCTATAAAAGAAAAGAAAACGCTGTGAGTGGTTAGCGCAAAGAAAAAAATTCGAAAGCGCCTTGTGTTGAAAATCGTGTTCCAAGCGAAAGTGTTGAGTTTTTCGTTCTTGATTCCAACAATTGGTATCAGAGCGGTATCAAACGTTTCCTTGGAGTATGTCGCGGGCAACCGTGAGGTCGCGGTCCCAAACGCCGCCGGCAAATCGCTCGGGCGGCAACCTTGTTCCGGACGTGCGACGGCGACACCCCGGGAGTAGTAGCCACCATGGGTGGTGCATCAAAGTGCGGGAGGTGAAGGAGACAGGGTGCGGTGAAGTATCCCATGCTCACCCGCACAAACTACACGGAGTGGGCTTTGCTCATGCGTGTAAACATGCAAGCTCAGGGCGTCTGGGCGGCAGTGGAGACTGGTGGAGTTGAGTATCGCGTGGATCGGATGGCTTTAGCGGCCATACTCCAGGCCGTGCCATCAGAGATGCTTGCGATGTTGGCGGCAAAAGATAATGCAAAGGAGGCGTGGGAAGCCGTCAAAACCATGCGACTCGGGGTTGAACGTGTGCGGGAGGCCAAGGCACAAACCCTACGCAAGGAGTTTGAGATGATCAAGATGGAGGGTGAGGCCGTAGATGATTTTTCTATGCGCCTCACCGGACTTGTGAGTACATTGGCTGCCCTTGGTGACCCCGTAGAAGAAGAGAAGGTTGTTAAAAAATTTCTTCGCGGAGTCACAGCAAAATACACACAAGTTGCAATCTCCATCGAAACGATGGTAGATCTATCGACCCTCACTGTTGAGGACCTCACTGGCCGTCTACGCTCTGTAGAGGAGCACTATGGTCTGGGAGGAGAATCTACTGAGCAGACGGGTCAGCTACTCTTGACTGAAGAAGAGTGGAAGGCACGTATGCGTCGGAAGGAGACTGAAGAAGAGACCAATAAGGTCAGCCAGCTTCTTCTCACTGAGGAAGAGTGGAAGGCTCGGATGAAGAGGCAAACTCAAGATTTCGGAGGCAGTAGGCTAAACCTTCCAGGCAGAGACTGGAGGGATGACAGAACAGCTTCGGGGCCTCGAGACAAATCACATATCAAGTGCTTTAACTGTGGTATTTTCGGTCACTTTGCAAGGGAGTGCCGAAAGCCTAAGAAGGAGCGCAAAGAGGAGGTCAACGTCATCCAGGCTCGAGAAGATGAACCCGCGTTGCTTCTTACAGAAGTATACGGGATCAAGGAAGCTGAGGGGAAAGGATTGGTTGAAGAGGTGCAAGCGCAGGCCTACTTTGGCGGTGAGAAGGAAGCTCCGGCGAAACAGACTTGGTATTTGGATACTGGGGCTACAAACCATATGACGGGGAATCGAGAAAATTTCTCTGTCATGGATCGAGGTGTACAAGGAACAGTAAAGTTTGGAGATGGGTCCGTAGTTGAGATCAATGGGTGTGGTTCTGTGATCTTCACCTGTCTTAATGGTGAACATCGCACGCTTAACAATGTATATTACATTCCTCATCTGCAGACAAACATAATTAGTATCGGCCAGCTTGATGAAGAAGGTTATGAGGTCGGTATAGAAGGAGGAGCAATGAGCATTCGCGATGATTCAAGCAAGCTTCTCGCCAAGGTGAAGCGCTCAGGGAGTCGCTTGTACACTCTGAATCTTCACATTGTCCATCCGGTGTGTTTCTTGGCTAGAGCCTCGATGAAGCATGGAGATGGCATGCACGTCTCTCGCACCTGAATTTTGGTGCTATGAAGAAGATGGTAGAGGCAGATATGGTGCATGGACTTCCGTGTGACTCTCCGGATCAAATTTGTGACTCTTGCATGATCGCAAAACAACGACGAGCACCGCTTCCAAGTGAAACAAATTATCGGGCTAAGGGGTGCTTGAACTGGTCCATGGAGACTTGTGTGGACCAATTGCCCCCAACTCCGGTGGAAGGAAATACTTCTTGCTTTCGTCGATGACCACAATCGCTACATGTGGGTGAAACTCCTAGCCAACAAGTTTGAAGCTCCAGAAGAAGCTAAGAAGTTTCAGGCCTCGGTAGAAGTGGAGTCGGAAGAAAACTCAAGGTGCTACGTCATCGACAGGCGGAGAGTTTACCTCGGTGGAGTTTGGAGAATATTATGCTGCTCAAGGGGTAGAACGGCATCTCACCGCTCCACATTCACCACAAAGAAAATGGAGTAGTAGAGCGGAATCAAACAATCGTCGGGATGGCAAGAAGCCTCATCAAGACAAAGGGATGCTGGCATTTTTCGGGGAAGCTGCGTGAGCACGGCAAAGATATATACTCAATAGATCTTCAACTCGCGAGTAGAAGGTAAAACCCCATATGAGGCTTGGTACGGGAGAAAACCAAGTGTGAGGTACTTTCGGACCATTGGCTGCGTGGCTTATGTTAAGGTGGTGCGCCCAAATCTGAAGAAGCTAGAAGATCGAGGTGTAAAGATGGTTTTCATTGGGTATGAGCAAGGTAGCAAGGCCTATAGATTGTATGATCCGGTGGAGAAACGTGTTCATGTGTCACGTGACGTTGTATTCGATGAGGAAGCAAGCTGGGAGTGGAATATTTCAGATCAACCTGGAGTTGATGGAAACACAGATTCTGAAGATTTGTTCACCGTGAAATACTCATTACCTGTGAGTTAAACTTTAGTAGAAGGAATGGCACAGGGAACCTCGGGTGGTGATGTTACGCCCGTGTCAAACAGAACGCTGGAAGGAGGAATTGAATTTGTTACGCCGCTGCAGGTTGATCCTCAGTTCAGTGGTGATGTACCACTGAGGTATAGAACCGTGCAAGATTGTCTTGATTCCTCAAGTCCAATCTCTAATCTTCAGGTCAGTGGCCTGTGCTTACTCGGAGCTGAAGAACCAACTAGTTATATAGAGGCAGAGAAGGAGGAGTGCTGGAGAAAGGCAATGGCCGAGGAGATACGGTCAATTGAAGAAAACAAGACATGGGTACTTACTGATCCTCCATTTAACCAGCGACCAATAGGTTTGAAATGGGTGTTCAAGGTGAAAAGGGATGCTGAAGGACAAATTGTTAAGCACAAGGCGAGACTCGTCGCTAAAGGGTATGTGCAGCAGAAGGGTGTGGATTTTGAAGAAGTATTTGCACCTGTAGCCCATCCAGAAACTGTACGTGTTTTGATTGCAATTGCAGCACAGGGTGGATGGGAGGTCCATCATATGGATGTCAAGTCTGCTTTTTTGAATGGAGAATTAGAAGAAGAAGTTTTTGTTGTGCAGCCGCCTGGGTTTGAGAGTAAACAACACCCATACAAGGTCTTGAAGTTGAGGAAAGCTCTATATGGGCTCCGACAAGCGCCAGGCATGGAATTCTAAGCTAGACAACACAATTGTTGATGTTGGGCTTTACTAGAAGTTATCTTGAATACGCAGATACGTAAGGAGTGCATGGAGTCGAGTTTGATTGTGGGAGTATATGTTGATGATCTTGTCATCACTTTGGAGAGAACCCAATTAAATTAGAAAGTTCAAAGAAGAGATGAAGCGGCTCTTCAAGATGACGAGATCTTGGCTTATTGAGTTATTACCTTGGAATGGAGGTGAAGCAGACTTGAAAGGAATCTATGTTTGTCAATCGGCTTATGCAAGGAAGATCTTAGAGAAATGTGGTATGATTGAGTGTAATCCGTGTCAAGTTCCTATGGATGGAAGGCTTAAACTTAGTAAAACAAGCAAGGAGTCTCTTTGTTGATGCCACTTATTACGGAGCATTGTTGGAAGCCTCGGTATTTGGTACATACACGACTGATCGGCCTATGTCAGAGGCTACATCGGTCGGTTTATGGAGTTTCCACCACCGAGCATATGGTCTGCAGCTTAAACAGTTCTAAGGTATATATCAGGAACCCTGAATTTTGGGTGTCAATACTTAAAGGGAAGATGTGAACATGTACTGATGGGGTTCAGTGATAGTGACATGGCGGGTGATGTGGATGATAGAAAGAGTACAACTGGTATCTTGTTCAAGCTTGGAGATGGACTGGTGAGCTGGCAATCCATGAAGCAGAAGGTTGTTGCTTTATCATCATGTGAAGCTGAATTTATAGCAGCTACATCAGCAGCATGTCAAGGTATTTGGCTTGGAAGGCTACTAGGCGAACTATTGGGGAGAGAACCAATTAAGCCGGTACTTATGATTGATAATAAATCAGCTATATCATTGTGCAAAAATCCGGTGATGCATGATCAAAGTAAGCATATTGATACACGCTACCATTTCATCAGGGAGTGTGTTGAATCAAGAAGTATTGAGGTAGAATTTGTGCGATCTGAAGAGCAGCTTGCCGATATTTTAACCAAGCCACTGGGACGGGTTAAATTCTTAGAGATGCGTGAGCAACTTGGTCTTGTGGATGTGAGTCAGGTACAACAAGATTAGGGGGTGATTTGTTAGAAGTAATCTTGTTGCTTAGTTTATCTAGTTGAGTTCGTTTGGAGTTTGTTCAGGTTTGTCCTGCGAGATGAATCCTGAGGTGTTATCGTGTGAGTCTGTTAGCGTGAGATAAGTTTGTTGGTTGGTTAGTTTGTTAGCTAAAGTGTCGGATCTGTAATCGAGTCGTTCGTGTTTGCTATAAAAGAAAAGAAAACGCTGTGAGCTGGTTAGCGCAGCAAAAAAATTCTGAGTGCGCCCTTGTGTTGAAAATCGTGTTCCAAGCGAAAGTGTTGAGTTTTTCGTTCTTGATTCCAACAGTAACCCTATTTCAAAATCAAAATGAAGAAAACCATCAAGATAAAACCCGTGTCTTTTCTGAAATGACGAAAAAGCATTGTACATCTATCTCCGGGCACTATAGAGCATGATGAATAAACATCTATATTTATATTTGGACCAATGTCTTTTATCCATCAACCTGAAACATCTTGTCCTGCCTAGGTGCGCTATTTGTAACCCGTATGTTCACAATCTCTTGGTATCTAGGACCTTACAACACACGAAGTATAGGCTGATCAAACTATCATGAATGTGAAATAACACTAAAAACAGTATTGGCATGCAATAATATATAGGATGGCCATCAGAGTATATCATACCTTCACTTATGAACAATGTAAATACGACCAACAAATTGATAATCTGGTCTACATATATATTCTGCAACACAAAAGCATCATTGGTCAGAATTAGAAGCAACTTTCTCATGCTCATAAATAGTTGTTCATCTTGATAAATGTTCTCCAAACAAAGCGATTGGCAAATTTTTTTTAGCTGTGGCAATAAGTCGATAGAAATCATCAAAGGAAATCATACCTTTCGTGACTAAAAGGGATGGCAACACATGCTCAAAAGTGGAAATGCAGTAGCAAAACACCATTGTAAAAAGAACTTAATATGATCAGCAAGAATCAGTGACATTTTTGAACAAATGGTTGCTATTTTTTTAAAACAAAAATTAAATGTCTCTGGTCGGGCAGGGGGATGAATAAAGAACGACCAAGCCTAAAGTCCTGTTGGACATAATCCTTAGAGGCCCTCGCACGTTCAGCCAAGATGTGTATACAAATCCATAATACATGATTAGTGGAAAATATTTAATCGAGAACATACTTTTTAATTGAGGAAAACATCTAGAAGCTCCAACGTTGCTCTATTCCTACAATAGTACAAACAGGGAAAAAAATTTGGAATCATTATTATTATCTTACTATGGAGCATGCTCGCATTATTCTCTGCATACGACAGTGCATAGCTCTATTCCTTACTTAAAATATCCCATTTGCAGCTATCTAAGGAAATGTGATAATTGAATGGCATGACCTACTAAAAAAAATACATGGAAATTCAATATGTAAATAAACTAAGAACAGTAGAGGAAAAACCAAAAAGTTGCAGAAAGGATAGAACAATGAACAAATATTCATCTATTCTGGACATTAGCTTCTCTAGCTTTCTCGAGTTCCATCACATTGAAAAATTCCTCCAACACAAAAGCTACAATCTGTGAACAAATTTTGGTGATTTGCTAAATATGGTAAATATAATTTGCACTTAGCATATATATTCATCTAACCTGGATATCACCCTTTCCAGCTTTCCCAGTTCCAACTCAGCAAAAAAAAAAAAAATGCCTCCATTACAAATGGTTCAATATGTGAACAAATGGACATCGACACATCGGGCTAAGTATGGAGGCAATGACATAATCTTACAAGTGAATTGCTTGGTAGACAGGGCGCTGCATTACTAACCATCACAAAGGAGGCACAAAAACAAAAGCCAGGTCCGTCGTTGTTAGGCAAATTTGAAAGTTGCCTCTATGTTCGGTACTGGAAAAGATTACACTAATCAATATATATATTTCTGGGAAAACCCAACAATTCTGAATAGGAACCTTTCAACCATGCAGCGAATAAATAAATCAACTGCCTATATTTAATCTAATTACACATCAATAACCTCTATGTTAGACAAAAAAAATGAGCTACTCAGTGTAGTATTGTAGATCACTGTAGTTAGAACTGACCTACATAAAAGAATGAAAATTTGAACCATTGACCTACATGAACTTAACGGGTCATTCATTTAATTATCTGAAAAGAATTGGGTCCCAATGGTCTTAGGCTGATGAAGGGTACACATGCTTGATACCAGCACTTGGTGGCACCTCTACCTGTGTGATAAGAAAACTCCATTATCATATTACTATGTGAGATCCAGATATCATCATTCTATTAGCAAATTTAGACATTGCAAAACGCCAAGGTGTTGTCATCCACATGACATGTGCAAAACTGATGATGCGAGCCGGCCACGGCGGTGGTCCTTTGCTACTCACTGAAGAAAGAGAGGAGGAAGAGTGTGAATAATATTTTTAATGAAAATTTGAAGGAGAAGAGGGCAAAAGAGTCTAGAGTGGCGTATTTGCAACAATTTGCACTTTATAATAGCATTAGTGTTATTTTGCACAGCACAAGAGTGACACCACTTCAACCAAATGCTGTTTTTTTAATTAGCTATATAAGCTGAAAAGAAATTGGTCAGATAAAACAAGATTACGAATTTATGATGCTGGTGAGGTGATGAGCACTATGACTTGTTGACCTTGGTATTACACGCCATCTTGTCAGTAGTCTGTTAACCGCTGACAGTTGCTTCACGCTAATCCGACGGAAGAAAAAGGAAAGGAAGTGACAAATCCACCCGACGGGCCGGGTCTCCTGTAGCAAACAACGGGCCGGTTCTCCTGTCCTAAGCAATGGGCCGGACAAAAAATTCTACATGAAACAACTCCGAATTCTAACTCGATTTGTTGGAGTGCATAGAATAGTTCGTATCCAACTCACAATAACAGAGCCCATAGTCTAGAGCCCAACCAGCCGCCACGGCCGAGGTACCGCGGCACGAACCCTAGACCTAAACCCTAACCCAGCAGTTGCTCCCCTATATAAGCACCCCCTCCGCCGCAACCAGTCCATCCCAACGCCGCCATATGAAAAAAAAAGCTCCGGTTCGCCGTAGTTGCCTCGTTGCCCGGTCTCCCCAAGCGCCAATGCCAGATCTCTTCGCCGTTCTTCGATTTGTTTCGGTTCTCTTCTTCTTCGGCAGGTGCGTCGTTCGATTTGTTTCGGTTTCTTCTCCTGTTGAGTTGATCGCTTCAGCCGATGGCAGTGACGACTCGGTAATATTCAAGCTCAACAGACCAAATCACAGGTCTTTCTCGTCGGAGATCGATCTGTATGCCGACTATCCCGCTGAACCGAGCCATCTGATTTGTTTCGGCCTTTGTTTTTTCAAAACACGGATTTTTTGGGTTCTTTTTGTTTAGCTTTGTGTTTTTTTTGCACTGGAGGAGTGTTGCGATGAGGACAAACAAGCTCCCTCTTCTGAAAGCATTGAGGACACACGCTGGCAGAATCGAACCAATAACATTATTTGCCACCACTGAGTAACGATAGATCCTCCAGTCTTCTTCGCTTTGTTTTTTTTTATTTCTTTTCCTTTCAAGATCTGTTTGGATTGTGAGGAGGTAACTGATGCATAATCCAACACTTGATCCGAGGGCGGCTTCAGTCGTCCATATGATGTGTACACATCTTTGCATCTGAATCCATCACAGAACAGTTCTTTTTGTTTCTTTTCTTTTTCATGTTTTGGTTTTGCAAGACTTTTGCAGTATCAGGGGATGAAACCTTGAATCAATCTTAGGACACCTTCTGACACAGTGCTATTGCCCTGCTCTGTGAATGAGAAGGCAATTATTTTCTGATGATACAACACCAGTCCGTCTCTTTTTTCTCTATTCTATGCTTGGTTTTATGTTTTCTATGCAATCTGCTGAAGCAGGATTTTCTCCATCTATCAGGTAACCCTTTCCACCGTTGGTAATCTCACATAAGATTTCTGCAATGCAATATTAAGCCTATGATGAATAGCTATTTATGTTGGAATTACCGTCAGATTTTAAATGACGAATCTTTAGCCTGGCTTTTTGAGGCTTATTAGAAGTATATTGCTGAGCAATCTTTCTTTCATGTTGTTTCCTCTTTAGAGTAAGAATTTGTTGTTACGTAAAAACCACTCCCAGTGAAGAGCTCAAGACCTACCGATAGGAAGTGCCGTTTGACGCTGTAAACAGCAGCTCCTTCTATCCGCTGCAGGCGGCCATCTTTAGATCATAACCTTTGTGGTTTGGCCTTGGATGGAGTACCCGCTTACACTGGTTTGATTCAGCTGTGTGAGTGATTTTAAATGGGTCTCTGAGGGATTCTAACGAACTGACAACTCTGTAGTTTGCTTGTAGTACATGTATTAGTTCTCTATATATGATACGTAGTTCAGGCCTGATGCCACGTCTCCGGTAGCTCTGAGCATTGACCGGAGATGCTTTGATTAGGCCAACATAGAGTTGTCTTCGACGTTTCACATCTTGATAGGAACCTGGGACCGCTTTTTAATCGGTTCACAGAGCCGGTTTTTGTGATTACATTCTGTTAGTAGTTTTATAACAAATCTAGCATTTTAGTTGAGACAGTTTATCTGAGGTGTAAGTTTATATGCGGCGATGATGATACATTTAAGGCTTGTTTCTCATAACATTCGCAGTTGCCGCCTAAGAGCTTTCGCCCTGCCAGGCTTGAGAGCTGATGCTGCAAATTCCTTCCTTGGATGTCTGAGCCCTGTTTATCATTCTGCTTTTCTTGGTGCCCATCTGCTGTTCTTAAAAAATTCTTATGTTACTTGTCTCGGGAATTTTTGCTCCTGTTTTGCATTGCAAATGATGATAAAAACAAGGCTTGTTTCTCATAACATTCGCAGTTGCCGCCTAAGAGCTTTCGCCCTGCCAGGCTTGAGAGCTAATGCTGCTAAATCCTTCCTTGGATGTCTGATGCAATGCTAAGACATGTGCATCTTTTATTTTTGCTTTATCCTATGCCAGTTTGTCAGTGTTTCTGTTTCATGTTGACTCAACCTGTAAGCCAGATCTTATGCCCGATGATGATAAATTCAAGGCTTGTTTCTCATAACATTCGCAGTTGCCGCCTAAGAGCTTTCGCCCTGCCAGGCTTGAGAGCTATTGCTGCCAAATCCTTCCTTGGATGTCTGACGGTATACTTGAGCTCACTCTATGAGTAAAAAACAGTTTTTGATTATGTAAGAACTGTTTTTGATGGCGTTAAAGAACTGTTTTTGATAAAAAGAAAATCCATTGGGCCAATGCGGCTGCCTCGACTAGTTTTTGTTAGAATGATAGCTGGTCTTCCTTTGTCCTGCCGATACATATCCTGTACACGCGCCTGTAAACTAGGATATGAAGTTAAGTGCTTCACATTGCATGGATCTTTGATTCTTCCTAATGAATGTTCTGCAGTTGCGTAGTTTTGTTTGGGTTGGTGTCTTGAGGTTCGTTATCCTTTTGCGTTTTTCTTTCAAGCTTCATTCAGGAGCTTTGTTGCTCGTTTGTTGTTGCTTTGTAATCTTTGTTATCGTTCCTCGTCTTGCTTTTGTACTGGACAAGCTCCGATGATGATTAAATAATACTTTCGTTCTTCTGAATTAACAATGTGGAAGAACAATTTGGAGACCTGAGCTGACGGAGACATCCTCTTTTCCATTTTTTCCATTTGTTTTTTCTCTATTTTTTAAACTGTTTGGTCAGAGGTCGGTAGAGAGTTCTTATCCCTATGAAGACTTAATGTTAAAGTAGTGGTCTGATTCACATTTGATGAGTCTTTTTATCACGCAGAGGGATCTGAATCAACCCTGCAAATCTCATGTGTCTACAATTTTACCCTCACATTTCTTCTTTGTTCAACATTGGTTTCCTCCCGATGACTGTACATGTAAGTTTCAGCCTTGTCTGAATGATTATTCTGTTGATAAATATATGCACATGTTCTGAGGGTGATCTTGTCAGATAACCTTGTCTCGTTTTGTTTCTCGGTATTTGTTATGCGAACCGTTGGATTCCATGATCTTGTAGAAATATTTTAAATTTTTCACCAATGTTGCTTCACGACTGGAAGAATGGCCTGATGTTAACGGTTTGGCCATCCTGTAGAGGGAAGCATAGACGAAAACTCCGGCCAGAATTAAACAGCATGATGCCTTTTTACCCAGCTTCATGTTACCTGTCTCCTGGCACATTTTTATCTTTGCTCTGTTTTCAGAATTAAAAAGTCCGCAGCTCTGTGTAAAGAGAGTGTGGAGCCCCGGCCCGAGTGCCGCTTCTTGTAACCCTAGGCTGATAAGGGTGGACAAAACTGAATTAGGGCAGGAATATAAGTATGAGACCCATTGTAAAAGAGAATGAACTGAAATCAATAAAGACTACTGTGTGTTCTATCTTTTTTTTATTTGTGTTCATTCTCAGTTTTTGTTTATTTTTTGGTTGATCTTGCGGCGATTGTTTGAATATTGGATTATTATAGCACTGCTAACGTAAAGCTGAGACTGAAGTCACGGCCCTAGTGCACACGTGTCTGCAGTTAATTTCTCCAGTTAGTGTATTTCAAACTTAAATTATTATGCTTTCGTTAATTTTACCTGTGCAATGTCAAATTTCGGAAATTCCAGGTGCTTACACGTTCAGTGAATTAATTAATAAATGAAATACCTTTAGTAAATTATACACCTTTAATAAATGAAACACATAAATATTGACTCTTTATACTGTTAATTGTTCATTGGACGGCCCACTGCCCATGAACTTAACGTTGAATTCAGTCTAGTAGTTGAGCGCAGAACCATTCAAAAGTAATATGAAAGGGAGGATAAGACATATATATCAGGACCATCATGAGCTACTAAAGTCCATAGACTCCTTAATTGACACTAGTACATAAAGTCCATAGACTCCTTAATTGACACTAGTACATGATGGGCGACAAAAGTCCATGGCCCTTTAATTGACACAAGCAATCACCTGAGATAATCATCTCATAGATGTTGGGAACAATATTTCTCTACAAATCCAAGGTCTGACATCTACAGGTCGAAAGTATTCACCCGTTCACAGCAACTGATGAAGCATTCCTCAATCAGTTCCATATAGTGATCTGAATCCCAATTCCATATTGATCTGAATCTCAATTCCATATGTTTAATAGGATTTCCGCGAAAAACATACATGTATCGGTATCTGCTAGCCGCGTATGCAGGGGTTCTGGAACAAGGAAATCAGAAAATTCTCTCTCTGTTCACTGCCATTCCGTGTTTTCGACTTCAATTACTTTATTTTCTTCTTTAATACAATATCTATAGTTTGATATAGAAGCAACAAGGAAACCAAAATAGAATGGGAATGGGTTGCACTAGGGATGGGATATTCGATTCTAGAAAAAAAAATCATATGTTTTTTTAAATATGTATGAAGTAATACTGAAACATGGATGATATACTAATGAAACATAGCATTCATTAAACATTGTCAAGCGTTGACGAAATATTACAGAACATAGGCAAAAGAACATATTATGGAACATATTAATGAAATATGACAAAAAAACTTATGAAACATCATCAAACCAAATGATCTGAAGTTATTCAAAATTGTTTCGATCTATATAAACAAAATGTTTTGTGAGATTAAACACCATATTTCATAGGAACAAAACCTATCAAGACCAAATGTTTTATAAAAACAAAAATATGGTAATGTTTCATAAGAGCAAATCAAATGTTGTATACATTTGTTGGCGATGTTTTATATGCACGTGGTGCTTGTCGGATCCGGCCGCCAAGCTCACTGAACTCGTCCCATGAGCTCATCGTTGCTGTTGTCTCCTATGAGCTCGCCTCGCCGTCGCCGCTAGCCTCGAGCTCTTTGTTGCTCCACAAGCTACCCAACTACTGCTATTGTATCATGGATGGCTGAATTCAATCAGAATGGACAGCAGACTGAGGAGATTTGGGAGAAATCTCTGAGAGAGAGAGAAGGAATATGAGAGATTGGGGGGAGAGAGATGAGAGGAGAGGCGCTTGTGCTGGCGGCCATTAACGCCGGTGAGGTCAAGGCTGCCCTCCTCCCTCCTTTGCATGTGTGTTGTGTGTGTGAGCTGTTATGTGTGCGCAGGGACGGAGCTAGGTAGACGCAGGGGGGTGCACAGGAACCCGGGTCTAAAACAAATTTAGTGAAGATTAGTTCATTTTCTATCATGCGTGCACTCTCTAAATTAAAAATTGAACATCCTATAATTTAAAAGTTATAACTGGCGAACCACGGTCTGTTTGATTCTAGTTCCGCCCCTATGTGTGCGTGTGTGTGAGAAAGAGATGAGTGGCGGAGTGTGAACAAAGAGATAAGGCCGAAGTGGAGTCCAGCGAAGCAAGCGAGAGGACTGGAGCGCGGGTGTTCGACAAAGTCGGACGTACGTGTTATAGCAATTCCGAAATAAAATGGTATTAATGTCACAATGCTCCGTAGCAGCAACAAAGAGTGTGCGGAACTATTGGCAATAGTAGGGGAATACCGTTCAAAAGTAGTTCTAAAATAATATCGCGTGTCGGTTTAACCTGTAAACTGATTCATAGTAAAATCTCCCAATTCTGATTTTTTTTGGGTCCTGACTTGATGATTTGATATGTGCTTTTTTGTGCTTTATTTGTGACCGTACAGCCAATGTCAAACTGCTTTGATTTTACATTTTGCAAACGTATGCTTTGGGCAAGCCAGCAAGGGTATGAAGTCGAGTCGCAACTTGCATCGCACCGTTGGCTGCATGGTTCGGTTTGATGATTTCCATTCCTACTATGAAATTCCTGGTTCTACTTGAGTCGCTGTGTTGGTCCAAGGCACAAGTGGCCAATGGAGGCCGGGCTGGTGCGGTAATCAAGCACAACGAGGTGGAACCAGCTGATCGACATCTACGGTATGTTAGGCATCAGATGCCGAACCATGAGAATACAGGTAATAAATCGGTGTCGGCATTTTCGTGTCCACCCCTAGCAACAGGGGCATCTCAGTCACATTCCCGAACGCACGCGCCACTGACGAAGTGATGATTGACCGAGCAAACCGCTCATCTTTTCCACCATTTCGTCCATGTCTCTCGTCGGCAGTTCCGTTTGCCATGCCACTATGCCAGATCCAGCCAGGACGATTTTCATCGAACGCACAACGCGGGTCTAGACTAAATGCTCTCACCACCTCTCTGACAATGTTGGAAAAAACCCCTCAAAATTTTCTATTAGTGTATCCCATCTATCTCTAGCTTTTCCACTCCCCTTTCATTCCCTCACACGCCTCCCTCCCTCCTCTCTTTGAGAACGGCGCCTTGGCCAGACTCTAGATCTGCCACCACCCTCTTTGGCTTTGGCCATATGGTGCGCACGGCGTTGTGCTTGCCTTCGGCCGCAGCTAGGCCTACTCTTGATCTCACCTCGCCCCTGGCTATGTCGAGCCTATTCTGCATTGCTGCACTAGGATTCAACTCCTGTGAGTAGGGATGGAACCGAGCTTGAGCGAGCCACGCCAGGATTAGCTCGGACCTGTTTTGCAAATGAGCTTGCTCGGCTCAGCTCATAAAAATGATCAAGTTGGAAAATTTGCTTGGCTTGAGCTCGTGAGGCTCGCGAGTTCGTTCATTGGAAGAGGTGGATGCAGAGCGCAGATGGCTTGGGGAGGCGATAAGCAGAGCGTCGGTGGTCAATGTGGAAGCTAAGCATCGGTAGTTAGGAGAGGTAGAGCAGGTAGACGGAGCGCTGGTGGCCAGCGTGGAGGTTGAGCATTAACCGACTAGGAAGGCAGAGGACGGAGGCGGAGCATTGACAAGCAGTGTGGAGGCCGGATTTCGGCGGCCATCGAACCCATGCCAAGCTCAGGTGCCGCCGACGTCGCCCTACTTGGTCCAATCTTGGTCGCCTAGACTCAGCTCAATGCCTCCAACGCCTCCCTCCACAAGCTCATCGTCACTGGCAAGCACATCGCATCCCGATGCTGGTGGGATGAGATTGAGGAGGTAGCGAGGGAGAGGGATAGCATGGATAAAGGGAAGGAGATGATTTAAGGAATGCAACAGAAGTCACCGAGAGAAAGAAGGGAGCATTTGGGGATCAATTCATCTACTAGGAGGATTAATTGTGGAGGCATAGATGACATCGGCTTGGGCTTGCATGGGAGGGGGACGACTACACTAGGCGGGCTGGGCTGTTGGTTGCAATGGAAATATGCAATGGCTGAAAACAAACCCAAATGAGTGAGGCCTGGTTCGGCTCGAGCTAATTTTCAGTAACGAGCTAGAAATCAGGCTCGACTTGGATTCATTTGCAAACGAGCGGAGCCCGAGCTGCTCACAAGCTACGAGCTAGAGTTCCAGCCCTAGTTGTAAGGCATCGTTGACATCTAGCTCTAGTCGGCGCAAGGAGTCATCAAGATCGAGCTGGTAGCTTGTATTGGAGGTGCCAGCAGCGATCCAAAATGAGAGGGACAGAGGAGAGATGGAGGGAGGGAGGAAGAAAAAGAGGAGAAGACAAAGAAGAAGAAGGGCTAATGTGCAAAGGATGGCTATGTCATAGTGGTGATCGGAAAACCATATTATCAAATCGCCCTCGAGATATCGCTATGGACTTGCAATGACATAATAACACAACTTCATGCACATATTTACATTGTTTTGCGAAATTTGAACCTAATTGAAAATTCGGGATAACTATGTATCTGCGACACAATTTACTCTTAATTTCTCACGTGTATGTTGGTGTTAGTGGAGATAGATGATGGATGGAGAATAATGAATCAGTTGCTAATGTTGTTCTCCATCTATTGAATTCTGCTTTCCCTGCCTACCTCTGCGCTGTCCACATGGCCTCCTTCCCGCCTACCCGGTTAAGGGTGGCGGTAGCATGTAAGACTTGAAGTCGATCATGTATCTCTCCTTGGACTCATCATAAATTCCCTATCACGTCCGCACGCGACCCCAACCAGGGCAATCCATGGACTCGGGGATGTTAGGAATTTAACGCCATGAAAGATCTATACCACACCAGAGACAGTGCCTTCTTTATATAGGGCCTAGGATATAAAATCCGACTAAAACTCTAACCTCT
Source organism: Olyra latifolia (assembly GCA_036346145.1). Lineage (NCBI taxonomy): Eukaryota > Viridiplantae > Streptophyta > Magnoliopsida > Poales > Poaceae > Olyra > Olyra latifolia. The sequence goes on along the minus strand of CM070524.1, from coordinate 18,023,325 downwards.
CCTACCTATTACAACTCAGAATCCACGTAACTTTATTTCGACATATCCGACACAAACATTTACAAATTCCACCTTGATGAATATGACTTCACCACCTAGAAGCTCGAAATTGTGTTGTGTCCATGTACTGATACTTGAGTTGAGACTTTGCAGTTTACTAAGAGCCGCCCGATGAGTTTGACCTAGCCTCAGATCTGCATGTGTGCCAATCGCACACCTCATGCACGATCTCATGCCACACCTTGGTCGTCCACATTATCGACACAAAATTGCAACTTCGCTCCATGGAGGCATATTTGATAACACAGTTCGGCATGACTGCCTACATTTATAGGGCATGATTACAAGCTAGCGTTCCTCCCAAAAGCATAAGTACATTGGGCCACCCGAGTCACAGCCATAGGTCGGCCGCTGGCGCGCTCTATGCTACAACATAGTCGTCATTATGGTTTTCAATGGCAGTGCCCCCTTTTATAAGGCCTAGGATATAAAGTTTGACTAAAACTCTAACCCCCTGTCTATTACAACTTAGAGTCTACGCAACCCTATTTCGTACACACATTCGACACAAACTCTTACAAGGGACATGCAACATGTAGTCTCCTCCAAGGAGAAGTCATTGCCCACCTCAGCCGTGCACCACACCTAAGCCCCTGGCGTAAGCTGAGCCAGGTAGCGTAGGACTCACACGTTGGTACGAGTGGGAGCACATCTCCTTGCACGAGGGGTTTTGACAAAGACCCTTCTAGAAAGGATTATTTATGTCTAGAGTTGGTAGGGTATAGAAACGGAGTCCGATTCGGTTAGAAGATAAGGCATTTTTTTATTGTAACGGCAAGAGCTCTACCTATGCATTATAGAAGGAATGGAATGGCCTGAAAACCTTAAAGTATTTTATAGCGTATTATACACGTTTATAGGGGTACCGTAACCACCATTAGACATAAGCATGGTGAAAACTCTATCTTTACAATCAGGGACGATGCGATCGAAAACTTGGTCCGTTGATTCCTCCACGTCCTGAAAGATCCTCCTATTGCACTCGTTCCAGACGTGCCAGAAAGTGTAAAGAACGATGCCGTCGAAATCCCTTCTACGATCTGCTTGGAGAGCATCTCTATAGCTCGTCCACCATTCAAAAATGTCTAAATGCTCTTGAAACATAGGCAAATGCAACCCTGCTAAGACCTTATTCCACACGCTTTTGGAAAAAGGACAGTGCAAGAGAAAAGGCATTTAAACAAGGTACTAGTACTGCCTAGAGCAAACCTGCAATATAATGCTGGCATAGTGCGAACGCGAGAGTAGGAGATGAGTGCATGGTTTGAGCCATAACTTGTCAGGGTTTGGCAAATTTGACTAAGTTAGGTGATTGTTTGGTTCATTGCCACAGTTGTGGCAAGATTCCTTTTCTACAAACCTGGTCCCACCCGTTAGTGTCTTAGAAAAGTGTGGTAAACTTCACCACATTTAGCCAAAGTGCGGTGAAGAATTTGATCGCCAAATCTTAGGCAAGTTAGGCAAGAAAATGTGGCAAAAAAATTGCAATGTTTGAAGGGAAACGCGGTTATGCTATGCTAGCATGAATCAAAATTCAACCCCGAAAATCCAGATAATCCTGCAAGTAGATGATCATGATTGTTATCAATTGATGTGTAGTGGAGCGGAAGTAGAGTTGATGAAGCTGGTCAATCGATCTGCGCGTCGTCGTACTGAAGTAGTCTATCACGTCTCCTCCTCGAGTCTGCTCTTTCTTGTCATGGTTCGTCATGGATCGTCCTGATCAGCACCGCAAGGAAGCAGCGTCTCTACCAAAATTGACACATGCTGAGGAGGAATTCCGTATGTCGGTGTGCTAGCACCGAGATGCATGGACGTGGATGACGGCTAGGGTTTAGAAGAGAGGATTGATCTATTAATCTAGCCTTCCTATCCCTTTAAATGGCCATTTGGTGAACCTACCTGGAGACTCAACATGACATAGAGTTTATGTATTACATGGCCTATATGACTATTGGGTACAATACCAACAATGTTAGTATATGAACCAAACAGATCCAAGGCATCTCCGAGGAACTCGTCATCTTATATATGAACAATGGCGTCCTTGCTGCCGGGGGCACAGTGGCAGTGCCAACGGTATTCCAAAAGCTTCACGTCCTTGTTAACCCCGCCAAAGTCAAATTAATCGGCTATGTATGTGCTTACCACTAACTAGAAGATATGCCCGCGCGTGATCATGGCCATGCGGCGTGCACAGACAGCAAAGATATATCTTGGCGCCTGATTACGACCTTCAAACACGCCATATTGCCACGGGCTACCATCCATTCAATGTTATGTTAAAGCACTTGTACTCTACACCTACGAGTAAGAGATATTATGTGTTGAATCAAATATATGCTTATCGTCCTGCCTCTGAGAGGGGTAAGAGATTGGTAGACCATTGTATTATGTAAAATCAAGAACTCATGGTAATTGTATATTTAGGCCTAATCATTCAATTAGAATAATTATACTACTCATACCATTCAAGTGTAGTGTATTTAAATCATAAATGATTTGAACATTGGATCACGAGAAACGAAAGTTAATGTAACTAGGAAAAACCTATAACACGTCCATCTTGGGGTCCACCGATAGTTTGGATACTCTTTGTGAAAATGACTGTGCGGTCCTGCTTATTTCCATATCTTTTTCTTCTCCTTCCCATGCGTGCGCTCACGGGCGCGCTACCTGCCTGGACATTGCAGTGTCATGGACATTGGACAATCTCGGAGTATCGGCCTCGCAAACCGACGGCCAGCCGCGCAACCGTGCCACGAAATTTTTGTCGAGCTCTCGCAAGCACGCGTCCACGCTCCCCAACAGCTACCGGATTCTCCAGGTCACGGGACGCTCGGCAACAAAAATATTCTCGATCGATGGATGGCTAGACGGCCACCGAGCCGAGCGCCAGCGTACGTCTCCTTTTCATGCAATTCCAGTGCGATGCGAGCACGGAGCACACGGGATAAGCCCGATCAAAAGCTGAAAGCTGCTTTCGCGGGTCGGCACAAAGGAAGGCAGGCTAGGGAGCGAGCGAGAGCGAGAGCGTGCATGCACCATGTAGCAACGCAGACGCCAAAAGCAACGAAGTCACCTCGGAATGGGCTGGTAGTGCGCGCCCTGTTGCGCCACGGGATCGATCTTCGATCCGTCACCACTCCATGGACGCTATAAATAAGCTACTAGCTAGCCGGCCACGGGACATCCACTGCAAGCGCAACACAAGGTGATCCAGAAGCGTCAAACACAGAGCGGCTTCGTCAGTTGAGCTCACGGGTTGAAGGAAGCAGGAGCAAGAGCATGGAGAGAGGGTGGCGGCAATGGCGGGAGCAGCTAGTGGTGCTTGCTCTCGGACTGCTCCTCCTTGCGTTTGCGTTCGTGGAGTGCACGGGCGCGGGCGCGGATGGCGAGATGGAGGGCGTTGGGGAGCCATCGCCGGGGACGGGGAAGACGGGGCCGCCGCTGCCGCCTGGGTGGACAGGCGACTCAGGGTCCGGCCAGGGGTCCAGCCCTGACGGTTCTTGGAAGTACGAGTGGGGATGGGCTGCTGGGCCTGGCGGGAAGGGCGCCGGGTTCGGGTATGGTTACGGCGGCAGCGGAGGTGCAGGAGGTGGTGGCGCTGGCGGCGGCGGCGGAGGGAGCGGAAGTGGGCGAGGGTTTGGTTTCGGCGTTGGCGGGTATGGAGGCCATCCGGGTGGCTTTGGTGGCGGCGATACCGGTGGATACGGCAGCTATGGAGGCAAAGGTGCTGGTGACTATAATGGCGAGGCCGGCGGAGGCGACGGTGGATACGGCGAGGCCTTCGGCGGTGGCGGTGGCGGTGACGGCGTGGTCTGGAGCAAGCGGGGTCGATTCCGCGCCGGAAAGGCGCAGCAGAATGAAGGTGGCGGCAAAAACTGAAGCCGCCCGTCGTTGCCACTGACCATGCAAAGATGCGGTTAGTGATGGGATAAACCGTAATTAAGCTCGTAACTATAGCAATACATATACGATGTAATATAGTGCCCTCCATGCTAATTCTAGGCTATCACCGTACTTGCACTGTGTTGCATTCCCTCACTTGGTCGGTATAAGCAGAGAGACACGAGTTTCAGTGCAGCGCTGTATGATGTTCTTGAGGCTGTCTGACTGGTACTTATGTCTGGTTGATGCCAAAGCCCAATATATGATGTATCAACGTGGTGTAGTAAGTTGGTAAGTTACTCCTGTGCTTTTTTTTTTTGACTCGAGGAAAGCTTGCGTTTCAGGTTTCAACTTCGTAACAAAACCTTCTTTCTTGCATAGAAGATTCTGAAATATAAACTAGAGGGTAACTGAAGTTTTTTTTTTGGTTGTATTGGATGCATTGACAAACATATTTCAGAGACTAGTTTCATGCCGATGCTTCATAGGGGTTTATGCTACAAATTAAGAAACTCGAGGGGGTAGAACACTGAAGAACATAGACTTATTCGTAAGGTATGAAAACATGAGGGGTTAAAACACTAAAAAATGGAATAAATATGTGAATGTAGGAAAATGCAAGGGGTAAAACACAAAATGGCAATTAATAGTTGAGATAATCACTGTACTGCCTATTCGACAAAGACACCTCTATGTTCCACTGAAATTCTTTAACAATTTCAAGGTCCTAATTAAGCTTCGAAGTTCCAACCAAGACAACTAAAATAGCAAGAATGCTCCCGTTCAAAAAAAAAAGCAAGAATGCGCACGAGAGGGGGAACCATTGAGTAAGACATTGTACTATAAACATGATTTCTGAGAACATGTTTGAGATAGATGAATCTGGAAGATTGATTCATATACTATACAAGTAAGCCACTTACCAAGTTACCATAAGCATCCAAAAAACAAGAACTACAATCATTTTCTTGATCGAAATTAATCAGTGTTACCCTAACATGTAGATCGGTAAGTCGTGTCAAGTTTGTGTCGGGTTATACTCTTGAGTTCTGAAGTGACATGGAAAATGAGCATAGAACAATTGACGATCAAAACAGGCTATCAAAATCCAGGCACCACATTTCACACTAAGCACCGAATATTTGAAGCAAAGAAGATAACTGGCAACACCTTAGGGCATAAAATTAGCTTAAAGGCTTAAAGCCTAGCTGGGAGGGGCCAGGGGTTTTCAAAACCTGAACTGCTCTGTACTTGAAACCTTCAGCAGTTCAGCTGGCTTCAGTAAAGCCTTGCCTCATGGCATGTTCCTTGGAGCAATTTGAATTTGAAAATTTTCAAATTGTAAGGAATGAAATCAGGGAACTAAAAACATGTTTTTAAGGAAGTTGCTATCAAATAGAGGGTTTAGGAGTGGTGAACCAGAAAAAAAAGGGACCGACGGTTTTTGGTGTCCTGCCGGTTTCTGTAACCTTAGACATGTCTATAGACATGTAGTAGGTTGCTTCAACTTTCATGCTCGCTTTAACTAAAAAGTTTAAACTAGAGCTATTATAGTTGGGGTCAAAAGTCATGGTACGCTACTACAACTTAATTCAAGCTTACAATGGGGAAAAGCCTGTTATCACTACACAGATGGGCCATATAGACCACATCCAAATTGTGCATGGGTGTGACAAATGTGCTTAATGAAATGGTTATAGGTGGATAGGATTAAATAATTTACTGAGTGTAGCACATTAATTGTCCGTGTGCAATGCTGTTGCAATAGTGGTAAAAATATAAACTGAAATTGAGCGCCACAGCACATCAATGAAATGCAGATATTTATAAAGCACAAATAAACAACAAAACTGCCTGAATTTTAGTGCGCCTACCACTTATCCCCATTAAGCGCAATAACTTAAATATTGAGAATCTAAAAATGATAAAGCAATCTAGGAAAAGGAAAGAACATAAAGAAGGGGCAATCTAAACCAACGAGGTTTTGTCAAGCCTAAATAAAGAAATCCTACACAGCTAAATCTAAGACTGTCTCCAACGGTTTTCCTTCGCTGGCGGGATTCTTGTCTTCAACAGATTCCCTTCACCATTCCCTTCCGGAAGGGATTCTCTTTTCCATTCTCTTCAGGAAGAGATTCTCTCTCCTTTTCCTATATCATTCCCTTCAGATGGATGCTGTTGGAGATGGTGGGAAATGAAGGGAATGAATACAGGGAAGGGAATGGGGAAGGAAAGGAAACAAAGGGAAAATGGTTGGAGATAATCTAATACAACCTACCAATGCACTTTCCAGATCCACAGAAGCATTGTTTCGTCTTGACGCTGCCATCGGAGTCAAAAACCTTACCTATTGTGTAGTTGTAATCATACGATAGCTCTTCAAGGGGAAGAATGTTACTGTCGCCAGCAAAAAACATGATGTGAGGCATTCTCTTATTGTCATGGTCATAGAGGACATCCTGTGGAAGGAGGTTGGGGGTGCAGCCATGGTTGATGAACCTTGCAAGGCTGCCCCAGTTCAAAGCATCAACAGCAAAGCCATTTTCTTCATCTTTACTAGGACCATTCTGAAGAGAGGGAATAGTCTTTGGTATGTCCTCCCAACGGGATTCGTCATAATAGTTGTTTCCGATCACAAATAGGTACTCATCATTTTCCCTTTTCTGTGCCTCTTCATCCTCCAACAGCTCTCCTGTGTATTCACACACAAAGCTTCCAGAAGGTATAAAGTCAAGACTTCTTACTCCCCACCCCATTGACTTCGTTTTGAACACTTGAAGGCGAAACTTGATTCCATGCTGACTAACTCTATTGTGACAAGTAGGAGGGCACTTGCATGAAGGTCCGCACTCGTAGACAAGAGGTTTACCGTATACTTCTATGATTGTACCATTATCATTGAAAGGGATGCTCCCTCCATTTTTCACCGCACAAGCGCACTTTCCAGAGTCTGAACATCCATCAACACAATCACAACCTGATGGCGGATCTGGTTGGTACTTTGGAGGATGCTGTATTTGTGAAATGTAGCGAAATGGCATCGGGTGCTCGTCTGATATGGAATTAATAACAGATATGGGGATCTTCTCGAGACCCTGTGATATGTCTGCCATGAAAATACCGTCAAATGGTTCTGGCATTCTTGTTTTGGCAAGTTCTTGAACGTCGACGTGCGGCTGTCCTGCTATTTTTCTGAGATGGAAGGTATGAATATACCGGTCTTCCCTCACTTTCTGCCTGATGAATTTCTTCACTAAATATAAACCACCATAGGCATAACTAGTAAGCTCTTTCGGTTGACAATTTTTACCTAGGGCAGTTGCAAACTCATGAATAACACGGACAGGTGTTTCTGTATCCATACTCTGCTTCAGTGCCAGGTCAGTGCCTTCTAATGTCTGATCTCTCGTGGCATCCATTGATCCGACATGCAACAAGGATTCCAAATTATTATTGAAGGCAGAAGGTTGTGCATACGATACAATGCTAACAGCTAGACATGCCCCATCCTCCTTCGTGATGCAATCAACTTGCATCAATGGCTGCCGGTGGAGACCAACAATGCAAATCTCCATGATAGAATTGAACACATCACCTATCTGAACACCAGGCACACTCCCCACATAGCTCCTGTCCTCGTATGCACAGAGCCTCTCCCTGAAGATTTTGAGGGCTGCAAGATCAGGTCTGAGGCCATGTCTTATTTGCTTCCACTTGGTTTCTTCCTCCTCCAGGAGCTTCCTGTATATTATCCGAAACTCCCGCAAAGACGCCATGACTCTTTCTCTAGTGGCCGCGGCAACTCCGTTATTCGGCATTACCTGACCATGATCATCTTTGTCAATTTTCCTCTTCTTCGCTACAGAAGCGTTTTTATTCTGAACTTTCACCTTGGCCTTGTCAAGTTTCCTCTTCTTCGCTACAGAAGCATTTTTACTCTGAACTTTCACCTTGGCCTTGTCAATTTTCCTCTTCTTCAATACAGAAGCATTTTTACTCTGAACTTTCAACTTGGCATGGCTACTACTAGCTGAAACTCTGACACGGAAGCGATCGCGTCCCTTTGCGGGAGTGCGACGACTCGAACCGCCTCTGACCTTGCATGCTGTAGCTCCAAGACGTTCATCTTCACCAGATCCATTACCCGAGCAGAAACCTTGTGACGATGGCCGCTTGTGCCCAACCTGGAATCTCCATGGTACCACTGTCTTCCAACCCTTGCGGCAACCCGTCACAGCGTGATCACGGGTTCTGAAACTTTCTGGATCGCAATCCTTTGCTGCCGACTTGCCCTCCTCCGCAGTGCTATTGAACTGAAAACCCTGCAGGTTGCTCAGTTTGGCAGCTACGTTTGGCTCAGCGATGGCTCCGTTGCCGTCGAAACTGTCTTGCAAGTCGCAATCATTGCGAAAAACGTTGCTTTCTTTGGAAGCCGTGTCTGCGTCGCCGGTGAGACCCTCCGATTTGCAATCTCCTCCGGCGACGTGGCCGCCGCCGTCCTTGGAAATCTCGCCGAGCCCGTCACTTGCGCCCGCCAACCTCTCGAGTTCGCGATCTACACTTTTTCTGTCGCTCTCCTGGCCCGAGGTTCCGATTCCCGCCGTCGCCTCGCCGGCCGTGTCGGCGCTGCTTCCCGGCGCCTGCAAGCCAGGGCACTTCGCGTTAAAACGGTCACCCGCATTGACCTGCCGCGGCGTGTCGCCGCTCTGGAAGCGCCACGGCTCGAGCGCCTTGTGCCGGCGCCGCCCACACGCCGTCGGCGACCCCAGCACGCCCCCGCCCTCCATCCGAAGGTCACCTCGGGTTCGTCCCACAGGCATGCGCGTGGTCGTGGCCGTCAGATGAATCCGAATTCGCGGCAGACCTACAAGAGTGGAGTGTCAGACAAAATCGAGGGAGGCACACTGCGCGTACATGCAGCGATGGCCGGAGTCCGGCGGCGGCGGCGGCGTACCTGGCGGCGGCGGCGGCGGCGTACCTGGCGGCGGCGGCGGAGGATGCGAGATCGGCGCGTCGGGGGGTTACGGCCGCATGATCGCAGATAGGATGTCTGCCGTTTCCTTCTATCCGTGCACGATTGGATCAGTTACCTGAATCCGGTACTGTGGAAAGGAAACAAAAGAGTGATTCTTGTTAAGAAACCGGCCCATGAAGATCCGGTATTGGTCCATGTCGAAACCTTAGAACCGCACTATAAAAGGAGGAGGGATTACTCATTGTACATACATGAGAAGAGAATAAAGAATGGCCACCGTTACTTCCACATTGTGTCTCTCTGTTTCTGAGTTTTTTAAAGCTGTTAGGCAACATCGGATTACACCCGGTAGCGAGGTTGCGTAACACGTTATCAGCACGAACCTCTACGAACATAGGAGACGATCGTAAGATAAGAATCGATAAAAAATTTCAGAATCGAATTGCATCTATTTTGAATCGCATATGTGAATTGTTTGAATCTGCATTGAATCACGAGTTTATCATCACCGTTGCCGACTTGAAGTCGCCGGCACGAAGCCGATCGGGATGAATCTGTGACCGCTGCCGACTTGAAGTCGCCGATCTAATCGATCAGTCAACAGATCAGAACTCGTTTTGTTTTCTTTTGAATTGAATCTATGAATTGCATCTAGAAAAAAAAAGGGATCACGCATGCAACTCGAAGTTACTGCGCATCTGCATCCGCCGATCGATCTGCTGCCGACCTTGGCTTCGCGCATGCCGTTCTGGCGATCCTCGGCCAGCCGACAGAACTGCGCGCCCTCGGCCCGGCCGCCATGTGCCCGTAGCATGCATCACTTGGCCCCGGCCGCCACGCACGCGTGCCGCCGCCGCCCACATGTGTGTCGCTTGGCGCCGTCCCTCGTTGCTGCGTGCATGCCGTGACGGCGCTGATCACACCGCGACTCGCTTGAAAGAACGCAACGCTGTGCCGTCGCCGCGACTACGTGCACGGCGCCGCCCGTCTTGCACACCGGCGAGTTCTCGAGTGGCGGCCACCACGCCGCCGATCCGCCCGACTGGGCCGCCGCTACCGCTTTGGTGCCCCTCTCGCAAGCACCACAACGCACCACCTTGAGCGCCACCCATGCCGGCCTTGATTTGCCGCTGCGGCCGGCTTTATTCTTGTTGGCCTTGAAGCGCCGCCATGCAAGACTTCGCCATTGGCGACTCGACCGCCGCCATTCGAGGAAGCGGGGTTGTAGGAAACCCTACTACCCCGCCTGCTCTCAGATTAAAGGTCGTGATAGGTAGGGCCATGAAAACCAACATGGTAGGTGAAAGGAAAAAAAAAAAAAAAAAGAAAAGAGGCGCATGGGGCATGGCGGTGGTAAAAAATGAGAGGAAGGAAGTGGTAGATAGATTTTGCACTTAGGCCCTCGCAAAATATAAGAATTGCATAGAAAAATTTTCTGGAATACTGAAAATTACAGAAAACCCCCTAGAGGGTGCTAAAATTGCAGAAATTATATTTCCTATCATAAAAGGGCCTCGGGATTTCGAATTTCGGTCCCATTTTTGAATTTGAAACCCTCTTTTACTGCTTTCATGCTTATTTTATGAATTTTGTCATGATTGCATGTATATATTGCTTTTAGTATACTAGAAAACCATGAGAAATTTGAAATTTTGATGACCACCATCTGGATTATATGCAGTAATCTAATGAATGAATTTAATGAACATGCAGATGACATGCATCGTGAATCGTGAGTTTGAGAAACTGGCCCCCATGGCCAGTATTATCTCACGTGGGCATCTGATGTAAAGATTGTGCTCAGGAGCAAGAAGCTCCGATGTGCTATCGGCCTAGGGTCCTCGCAGGACGAGCAACCTACGCTCGAGCAGAACGATCATGCTTTGCACTTCTTTAGGCACCACCTCTCAGCCACTCTGAAGAATGAATATATGGCTAAGGGGAGTGCGTTTGAGCTGTGGAACGCACTACAGAAGCGATTTGAAAAACTCAAGTACACTGAACCGCCTGAGGTTTGTAGATTACAAGACTGTGGCTGAGTACAATTCTGCTTTGCATAGAATTTGTACCAATCTCACTCTCTATGGCAAGAAGATCGCATATGAAGAAAAGATTGAGAAAACTCTCTCTACCTTCTACCCTAGTGCTATCCAGGTTTCCCGCAGCTATTGACAGGATACATACAAGGAGTATAGCGAACTGATCGATGTGATGCAAATTGCGGAATCACAGGATGAGGTTCTTCACAAGAACTTTGTCTAGCAACCAGAAAAAGGCAATGACACAGAAGTCAATGCCAATAGCTACAGAATAAGCCCATTCAAAAAAAAGAGGGGCAAAAAGGGAGGAAAAGGAGGAAAAACGGCCCAGGAAATGCCTAATGCCTAGAAGAAGTCAAATGACAAAGAGAAGCCACCGGTCGAAGAACCAGACATGCTTCCGTTGGGGACACTGGTCGAAGATTTGCTGGGAACCCAAGGATGTTGTCGCTGCATACCAGGATAAGAAGAAGGAGAAGGGCAAAATGCAAGCAGAAGCACACTTCGCCATGGCAGACGATGGTGATGCCCTGGATTTGGATGTCCCTGTCACTACACCCCCACTCGATATTGGGCAGGCAGCCCAGATCCTGGTTGAAGGGGATAAGACCTCTATTGATGACATAGAGGCAGAATTGAACGCCCTCTTCACTGAATCAATTTAGTGCATAAATGGCACTCTTAGTATCTTTTATTTTTGGATGGTGGTAGTCATTTGTGAACATTTGAATGATGAATTGTAAGAGCTAGAAGAGCAAACTATTATTTTTCCTCATGGTTGATCATGCAGTCTATTTTTCCAGTATTCTATTTTACAAGCAATGATTATGCCACTATTTTGATTAGAATTGTATTGTATCTTTCTATAATTTATGTAGAGCCCAATGGAGGAGATTTGTATTATCGATAGTGGCATGACAAATACCATCTTGAGAGAGACCAAGTACTTCCAGTCGATCAGGAAGAACACTGGGAGTATTACCACAATCGGAGGCAACGATTCATGTATAATAGGCTCTGGGAGAGCCACAATTATACTACCTATGGGTACTATCCTGAATATTAAAAAAGCACTCTTGTACCCGGAATCCACGAGAACTCTCTTAAGCTTCAAAGACATCCGTGCCAATGAGTTTCACGTAGAAACTTCTGAAGAAAACGGCAAAGAATACCTATGCATCATGAAGCATGTAGGATGTGAAAAGGTGGTAGCAAAGAAATTTTTCTCATATGAAATTGGGTTGTACTACAGAAGAATAGATGCACCCGTGGTGTATACTTCTTTGAAGACTGCATTTAGAAGCTCTAAATTATTTTCCCTTTGGCATTGTTGTCTAGGTCATCTTGGTCTTAGAATGATGAGGAATATAGTAAACAACTCGCAAAGCCATAACTTGAATGTTAAAAATTTTCCAATCAAGAAGATTTTGTGTGCCCGCATGTGCCACTGGGAAATTGATAACTCGGCCATCCATTATGAAAGTGAAGGATGAAATCCCTGCATTCCTGGAACGAATCCAGAGGGATATTTGCGGCCCAATTCAGCCCTTATCAGGGCCATTTCAGTACTTTATGGTGCTTATTGATACGTCCTCGAAGTGGTCCCACGTCTGTTTATTGTCCACTAGAAATCATGCCTTTGCAAAACTGATCTCGCAGATCATTAGAATCAAGAATACCTTCCCTGATCAAGAATTTACTTCAAAAGCATTCGATGATTATTGCACGGCATTAGGCATCGCAGTTGAGCGCTCTGTACCTCATGTCCACACACAGAATGGACTAGCAAAGACTTTGATCAAGAGAATTAAATTCATTGCCCGACCGCTTTTGCAGAGTTGTAACTTGCCCAACACATATTGGGGACACGCAGTCCTACACGCAGCAGCATTCATCAATTTTCGATCATCGGCCTACAACATCCATTGACCAATGCAACTGGTGCAGGGGGTCATACCGAAAATTTTCCATCTTAGAAAGTTTGGATGCATGGTATATGTACCGATACCAGCTTCACAACAGACTGCCATGGGCCCACTCCGTAAACATGGGATATATGTCAGATTTGAAAGTGCATCTATCATCCGATATTTGGAACCTATGTCTAGGGACTTGCATACGGCCCGATTCGCTGACTGTATTTTTGACGAGGATAATTTCCCGTCATTAGGGGAGGAAATCAACCTTTAGATGAAAAATGTCGGGAAATCATATGGCATTCCACTGGTATCCCCGCACATGACCCCCACACTAATGAAGCAAATCAAGAAGTCTAGAAGATAATTGATTTGTAGAATCTAGCAAATGAACTGCCTGATCATTTTTATGATCTGAAGAGCGTGGTCAAGTCGCATGCACCTGCTCGAAATGCACCAGAGCGAGTTGAAATACCAAAGAAAACAGAAGGTCCCCTGAATCCCGTTCAGAGGCCTCCAAACAAAAACAAAAGAATGGGAACTATGGATCCTCAAACCCGAAGTACTCAGAGACGTCCGGGGAAAGAAGGACAAGAGGACTTGCCACTGCTTATCACAAAAATGCCCCAAAGAAAGAAGGGGAGCCAGTTGAGACATGGCACTGGGAAGAAGCCCGAGGAAAGGGCAATACCAGATTTGAATCTTCCACTGAAGGAAGTCATCGGCGAAAATGTGTGCGCACACATAGGCGAAGAAAAGCTAAAGGAACTTGCCCCCATGATGGGAAATAGCGGAGGAAGGCAAGTAGAAGTGCAAGAAGAAGCACCCCATGATGAAATGGCCATAAAATATGTATTAACGGGAGAGTCTATGAATAGAGCAACAACCAATGTGAATGCATATTTTGTAAAGAAAATTGCCACCATCATCGACCACAATCCTGAGCCTGCATCTTTGGCAAAATACAAGAAAAGGCCGGAATGGGAAGAATGGAAGAAGGCAATATCTGTTGAATTGATCTCTCTAAACAAAAGCAAGGTGTTGGGCCTGTATGCCGTACACCTCCCTATATTCACCCATAGGTCATAAATGGGTCTTTGTTCGGAAGAGGAATGAAAAGAATGAAATTGCAAGGTACAAAGCAAAGCTGGTTGCACAAGGTTTCACTCAATGTCCTGGAGTTGATTATGAAGAAACCTACTCCCCGGTCATGGGCGGAATAACCTTTAGGTACTTGATCTCAATGGCAGTCAATTTGAAGTTGGAAATGAAATTGATGGATGTTGTATCTGCATATCTTTTTGAAAACTTGGTTTTGGACATATAAATGAAAATTCCAGAAGGTATCCTTGTCCCGAACCAACATAGAGCAAACAGAGATCTATACAGTGTGAAACTTGAGAAATCACTGTATGGACTCAAGTAACCAAGAAGAATGTGGTATAATCATTTGAGTAATTTTCTCTGCGAGAAAGGCTACACAAACAATGAAGATTGTCCTTGTGTGTTCATACAGAGATCACCGAACGGATTCTGTATAATCTCTGTCTACGTAGATGACTTGAACATCATCAGGACAAAGAAAGAGACAGAAAAAACCTGGTCATACTTGAAGTCTGAGTTTGAAATGAAAGACTTGAGAAAAACCAAATTTTGCTTAGGCTTGCAGCTTGAGCATGTCGAAGGTGAAATCTTGGTACACCAATCATCCTACACCCAGAAGGTGTTAGAGAGTTTTGGATTTGAAAAGGCATATCCCGCAAAAACCCTAATGGTCGGAAGGTCACTGCAAGCAGACCAAGACCCATACAGGCCTAGAGAAGAGGGGAGGAAGTCCTGGGATCTGAAACCCCATACTTAAGTGCACTTGGTGCGCTCATGTACCTCACGAATAGCACTAGGCCGGACATTGCGTTCGCCGTGAATTTGCTGGCTTGGTACAATGCAGAACCAACCAAAAGACATTGGAAGGGGATAAAGGACATCTTCCGATACCTTCAAAGAAGCAAGGATCTTGGCTTATTTTATGGAAGGAATCAAGAATTGAATCTAGTTGGCTATGCAGATGCAGGGTATCTGTCTGGCCCACATACTGGCAAGTCACAAACCGGGTATGTTTTTCTTTGTGGTGGGACGACCATTTCATGGAGGTCGTCCAAGAAGACACTTGTGTCAACCTCTACAAACCACTCGAAAATAATTGCCCTGTATGAAGCCTCTTGGGAATGTGCTTGGCTTCGAAGAATGACTCACCGCATCCAGAAGTCATGTGGACTGAATATTGAGCAAACCCCCACGATAATCTACGAAGATAATGCAGCTTGTGTTGCTCAAATACAGATGGGCTATGTGAAAAGCAACCTTACGAAGCATATTAACATCTAGTTCTTATATGCTCATGAAATGCATAAGATGAACGAGATCAAGATATTGCACACTAAGTCATGCTAGAATTTTGCTGATTTATTCTCTAAGTCTTTTCCAGCATCTACTTTCGAAAGGTGCGTAAGGGAATTGGAATGAAAAGACTTAGAGAAGTGCAGATTTCAGGGGGAGAATGTTCACATACTCCAAAGTAAACCTTAGACATGTAGTCTAAGTACCCAAGGGATGTCATGAAGATGATTTAAAAATTGGGTGAATTGTACTCTTTTTCCCTTAGTGAGTTTTCACAGAAGCTTCTCACCTAAGGTTTATAACGAGGCAATTCGTGCAGCACAAGGCGTATGCTATGTACTTTTTCTCAAAATTTTTCCCACTGGGTTTTTATGGAGTTTTAATGAGGCATATGCATCACGCGGGAAAGGCCAAAGGGGGAGTGCTGAGAAACCGGCCCATGAAGGTCCGGTATTGGTCCATGCTAAAACCCTAGAACCGCAGTATAAAAGGAGGAAGGGTCCCCCATTGTACATACATGAGAAGAGAATAAAGAATAGCCGTTGTTCCTCCCACATTGTGTCTCTCTGTTCATGAGTTTTAGAGCTGTTAGGCAACCCCGGACTACACCCGGTAGCGAAGTTGCATAATAATTCTAAACTACAGACGTTCGCTGATCCTATCGGCGTGTCCGGGGGTTACAGTTGTTATAGCCCTAGCCTAGTAAAGCCCATTAGGGTTTATCTCTACGGGTATTGTGGGCAAAACCGAATTAGAATAGGACCATAAATATGAGAGACACCCCATTGTAAACAAGAATAATTTTGAAAACAATAAACACTACGGTGCTGTGTGCTCTCTCTATTTTTATCTATGTTCATCCTTCAGCACGAATCGCTCTGGTTCTCACCAAATCGGTACGTCGTTCTTGATCCAACACTACTGTTTTGATCTAACCACCAAATCTAAATGTTTGCAATCACATCCCCTAGACCATGATTTGAGATAACCTATCACGGCATGAATCACCGAGGGTGAGCCGGCTAAGCTACCACCCGAGCAGCGCTCGTCATTTGTGGCGGCGGCGTCATGCAAGACGATTCGTCGGCGGTGGCGGCGGTGTCCGTGACATAACGTGTGCTTTAGGGCGGCGACGGCGGCGTTTGCACACACACGCGCGACGGCAGTGATGGCGGCGTCCGCCCGTACGCATGTGGTAGCGACAATGGTGGCCGGTGGAACCCGTCCGCCTACTCGCTCGCCCGCGGCGGCTGACGGCGCGCCATGTCCAGTCGGTATTGCTTGGCCTTGCCGATGGCCCAGCCGGCCTCTCACCCGCACCCGGAGGCGGCGGCTTGGTCACACGCCGGGCGGCGCGCCATGGATGTTTCGGCGTGGTGGCGGTGCTCCACCATGCGGCTCCCGACCCGCCATGGAGGCGGCGGCGACTGCCGGCGACTACGCTCTCGGCGGCGGCGACTGGCCCGAGCCCGCCGCGACGGGTGACCGTGGGCTGACGGCCGAAAATGGCGGCGGCTAGGGTTTGGGAAACCCTAGCCATTACCCCACGGATCTGATTGCAAATATTTATTTGCATATATTCCCCTGGTTCTGTTTCTGTGATTGTTTTATTTATAGATATGCCCCTGCCTGCTATATATTAGCTTATTATGTCATTTAATTGGTTCCTAACTATGGTTTGATCATGTTAATTTGCTAATAATGACCTGTAGACCCCGTTTATTTACAAATTTGATGAAAACCCAGTAGGATAGCCATATATATGATATTATGGTCTAATTATTTGGCATATGAATATGGTGTTTTTTTTCCTAAAAAACGCTTGGACCCTATGTAGGATATGACTGACATTATCAGACGGGAGTTTACCGAGCTTGCTCTAGATAGGAGCAACTACCTGACCTGGGCGATAGATATGAAGATCAATCTGAACGCCCGCTCCCTTGATGCCACCATTGTGCCTCCTGCAGAGGGCGCACCGGCTATACCTGATCCTGTTAAGTATGGAGTGTTGCATTTCATACATCACCACCTCCACCCAGACTTGAGGACTGAGTATATGATGGAGGAAGACCCGTTGGCTCTGTGGAACTCCCTGAAGGAGCGCTACAACCAGCAGGTGTCCATTCTCTTGCCTGAAGCACAAAGAGAGTGGACGGTGTTATGCTTCCAAAACTTTAAATCTGTGGCAGCATACAACTCTGCACTGCACAAGGTCATCTCTAAGTTAAGATTCTGTAACAAGTGTGTTATGGAAGAGGAGATGATTGATAAGACCTGGACACCTTTCATGCCACCATGATGATACTCTAGCAGTAGTATCATCAATGTAAGTATAAAAAACACTCTGAGCTGATCTCTACCTTGTTAGAGGCAGAGAAATATGATGAACTCCTGATGAATAATCATCAATCACATCCCACGGGGACAAAGGATGCACCAGACGTGCATGCTAATACTCAAAGTAACCCTAGTGGTAAGGGACATCACAAGGGACAGGGGAAGAAAGGGTCATTGAAGAACCATGACGTGCAGGGTAAGATTGGCAAAGGGAAGGGGAAAGGCAAGGGTAAGGGGGCTAATCAGCAGAAGCCCCAGACCGATAAGTCGCCCAACGCCTCTCAGCCGTGCTATAGGTGTTGATGCTTGGACCATTAGTCGCACAATTGCCGCACCCAAGGCATTTGGTGGAAATGTACCTCAAGTCCATTGGGAAAGATGGTACAGAGAAGAAGGTCAGGTCCGAAGTCTATTGTGTCCAGTCGGAGACCGCTTATTCTAAAAAGAAAAGCGATGGTATGTCTTTGGTTGAGCAGAAGCGCGATGATCCTGCATCTGATGATGATGAGGACCTCATGGGTATGGAGCTGGAAGAGCTCCAGGGGAACACTCAGGATGCATATGGTGATATGCAGTACCCCGTAGCTGTTTAGTTAATCATAGCCGCTATATTAGTGGTTTGAATTATATTTATCCTTATTAAAACTCTATTATGGTGAACTTGTGCTTATGGCTAGGGGTCTTGTCACTTTTATATATATATATATATATATATATGTGTGTGTGTGTGTGTGTGTGTGTGTGTGTGTGTGTGTGTATGTGATGAATGGCTATTCAGTTGTCGGATATATTTTGGTTATATTTCATTGATATTATTAAGTTTTATATCATGATCTTGTATGTGATATGAATATATGCTTAATAATTGTGATATAGTACCCTGCTTGTTTGGCCTGATGGAAGAGGAGTTCTGTTTGGTACACAGTTATACCACTAACACCATACTTAGAGAGACTAAATATTTCGAGAATCTTTCGAGGAAAGTGTGATGGACCAAATTCCGGTAAAGATTTACCAGAAAATGTCCAGAATGCTAACTGTCCAGAATTTTAGTTGCATTCATAAATAGTACAACCTGCTTGATTTATTACATGTTACAAAATATTTTATAGCGAAAGTGGAAATATAACCTGGTAATAAAAAGAAAATACATGCCCATATACCACAGGCAAGCCTGAGCATAAGGTAAACCTTAGAAATTGATCTTGTGCGAATTCCTGTCTTCTTCATAAATGTCCATTTGTGATTAAAAAGTGGATCCTGTAAAAGAAAAATAAATTGCCCACATAATGTGGGTAAGTACTAATTTTACTTGCAGGTTTCTTGAGAAAATAACACTAATATTATATGAAAACAGGATTCAAGGGATGGCAAGGCTTTATGGTGAATATGCAATTCTGAGTTTTTAAAAGTCCTCTTATATTTCTAAAACAATTAATAATAAGAGTATAAATTCTATCATCTTTCTCCATCCTTATTTATTTGCAATCTAGACAATGATTTTCGTAAGGTAAATTCATGGATTTTTACAAATAATAGAGGCATCACCCAATTGACACAACTTCATATAACCAAAGTAGGGTTCATCGATGAATTTGTTATTAGCTCTGCAGAATCTATCCAGCTTTACCCATATAACAACTCCTTATATGGTGGATGATTAATGTGTCATTCTTATCCATTAAACCTAAGTTTTTATAGAAGCAAACGATATCTACATATTCTCTTATCACAGAGAAAAAATCTAGTGCCCTTGAGTGTCAACCAAAGCTCCACCGGCTTGATCCTCTAACCCAAGACGGCAAAACTCTGTTTCCGAATCTACTTCTATAGTTTATAGAGTAACGATTCCAGGGAGTTTACACCTTCTCCACCTGGTGTTATTGAGTTGGTACTATGCGTACCGTTGGGCCTAAAATAACATATCACTGTTTCCGAATTACTCTATATAAATTCATTCAACCTTCCAAACTACAGCTTTTCCATATCAAATAAGTTATCCAACTCAACTTATTTATATGGACCAATTCTCCATCCTTTCATGAGATAATCAAATTTTAATATTTTGCCTACACTAGGGTTTTATTAGGGATTGATTATTTTTAGGTGGCTTTTAAGGTATTGAGGCTTGGATAAAAATTATACTTGGAATGCATAAATAAATAACTAGAAAATATATGCAATAAATAATAAGTAAAGGAAATGTAGGTATATCAAAATGCATTAAGCATAAGAAAACCTGCCTTGGTTGGAAATCGGATCACACTTATTGTATCTTTTGGACATTTTCGGCTAAAGCTTTTAGAAGGCGAAGTTTGTCGTCTATACGTTGCAAAAAGAGAGAAATTTCAATAAATATCCAAATAAAAGTTTTAAGTAAATGACAAAATAAAATAAAAAGGGTCTGGGGTAAAATGGGGTGATGGGTTTTATGATTTTCTAAAAGTTTGAAAATATTTTCTAAAAGAAAAAGGGTAGGAGTTTTTAATGTAAAAATAGGTATTTTGGTGGCATAATGCTAGGGTTGTGTATGGGATTGATAATTGGTGATTATAAATAATATGGTGATTTTATTTATGGAGAATTATGATTAATTTTGTAATATTAAAATTTCTATTTCATTTTATAATAATTAAAAGAACTGATTTTGGCATTATAATCTTATATTAATTTTATATTTAGAGAAATTCTAATTTTATTAAAGAAAGGGTTTTTAATTTTAAATTTGGATTTCTATATGTTTTAAAAATGTAGGGTATTATTTTTAGATGTAAAACTTTATTTTTAGGAATTTTTATATAGGAAGTTTTTACTAATTCTATTTCTATATTATTCAATTAAAATGTTTTAATACCTAAGAAAAGAGAGTAAAAGGATTTATTAGGTTATTTTATTAGAAAAATTATGGTATTTTATATTTTTATATTATTATTTATCTTATTTTAAATTTTTGTGAATTTTTGTATAATTTATAAAAGTGATTTGATATTTTAAATAAATTCAAGCAGTATGAATGGAAATAAAATTTAGAAAACAATTTAAATTCTTACTGGGCTTAGAATGGGCTCGGCCCAAATAATCGACTCCTGGCCGGTAGAAGTGGTCGACAAGGAGGGTCTGATTGGGCGATGAGGTGACGAATGGGGCCATATCTTGTGATGGCGTCGTGGTTTGCTCAGCCGGGCTGACATGTGGGGCCGAGGTGTCGATGAGAGAAAAGGGGGGAAAAAATGGAGGGAGCGGCGGGGAAGTTCACCGGCGATGGTGAGGAAGGTCGGCGGCAGGGAAATTGGTTAGGGAAAAATGAAATTCAGGTTGTGAGGGTGATTTTGGATGTTGTGGCGAAGCTTGGGATGGCTCGAGGTGGTCGGGCGGCGAAGCCATGGCGGCGGCATGATGGAGTGAAGGCGAGGAGGGGTCTCCGGTGAGCACTGATCTTGGGGGAGGGTTGGGTTGGGTTCACGACAGGATTTGGGAAGTTTTCTCTATGGGAGCCGAGGCCTGAGAGGGACTGGAATGAGGAGGGGGGTCGCCGGAGTTGGGGAAGGTGGTGGTGGTGAGGGCAGCTCAGGGCGGCCGAGGGGGAAAGAACGGCGAAGAAGGGAACTTGGGGGAAGTTGCGGCGTCAGAGGTGAGTTTTTATTGCCGCATGCTAGACACGAATAGAGAGCTTCGTGGCGGCGGTGGCGGCGCTAGGTGGCGGCGGTGAATTGGGTAGGCGTGGAAGGTGATGAGGGCGATGAGGTGGCGAGGTAGTTCAGCGGCGGCGTGGGCTATTTGGTGGCGGCGGAATCCGGGGCAGAGCGGAGTGGAAACGGCGGCGGTGGCGAGTTTTCCATGGGCGACGGAGGCACCGGCGGGGTTGCGGGTGGCGGTGCTAGCGGGTGGAAAGGGGAACGGTGGGCAGCTGTCGGATTAGATGAATAGATAGGCGCCGTTGGATTAGGAGTAGAGACTGACGGGTTGGGCCTGAAAGTCAGTGAAAGAGAGGTGGTGGTATAGTTTAAGTGGAAAGCATTTCCCGAAAGGGAAAGCGTATTCCCTTAATTGCCTAATAGGGAAGGTTCTAGATTTAAAGGAAAAGGATTTTCCAGAAATTGTTTTGAGCTTTAAAAATTCATAGAGGGTTATATAAGGCTTAGAAAAATATCAAATAAATTTCTAAAAATCCAGAAAATTGGGTAGAATTTAAATATGAAATAATATTTATTATTTTATGGGATTTATAATTTTGGAAAAGACAGATAATGTATTTTCTTAGAGAATAAATAGAAATTTAGTTTAGAAAATTTATTTAAAATTTGGGAATAGTTACAAAATATAATTATAGCTTTTGCGAAAAATTTTTATACCAAATTTGAAAATTTTGGGTATGTGACAGAAAGACAGGAATATTATGGCCCTCGCTGGGAGCGAGGTGGGTATAGTCAGCGCTGGCAAAGCCGTTATATCTCTCCCTATAGGTACAATGCTTACGATCGAGAATACATTGTTGTATCCCGAGTCAAAGCATACCCTGCTTAGTTTCAAGGGCATCCGTATGAACGGCTTCCATGTTGAAACCGATCATGAGGGCGAGACGGAGTACCTGCTCATGACTGTGAAGAATGGATGTCATAAGCAAGTGGTTGAAAAACTCCCTTGTTCTCATTTGGCCTTTATTATACATACATTAAGTCTTCTCCTCATGTTGCTTTGAAAACTGAAATAGCAAACCTAGACATGTTTAGGATCTGACATGATCATTTAGGACATCCTGGTCTTAGTATGATGCAAAGAATTGTAAAGAATTCTGTGGGTCATGACCTGAAGTCGTCTCAGTTCTCTAAACCTGAGAGGTTTGTTTGCCGGCGTGTGCACAAGGGAAGTTGATTATAAGGCCTTCTCGTCTTAAGGTCCAAGATGAATCACCGAAGTTCTTAGAGAGAATTTAGTGTGATATATGCGGATCGATTATGCCGGTGTCTGGGTTATTTAGATACTCTATGGTACTATTAGATGCGTCTACGAGATGATCCCATGTGTGCTTGTTGTTAACAAGGAGCCATGCTTTTGCTAAGCTTATTGTCCAAATTATTTGGTTGAGAACCGACTTTCCAAAAGAAAGAATCAAGTCCATCAGGTTGGACAATGCACGAAGCTTAGCTCGCGGGTATTCAATGA
The DNA here is from genome assembly GCA_036346145.1 of Olyra latifolia. Lineage (NCBI taxonomy): Eukaryota > Viridiplantae > Streptophyta > Magnoliopsida > Poales > Poaceae > Olyra > Olyra latifolia. Next base: position 18,000,544 of record CM070524.1, on the reverse strand, counting down.
TTACTGTATGACTTTGGATATAAATGTAGAGCACTCAGTACCGCACGCGCACACTTAGAATGGCCTTGCAAAGTCTCTAATTAAGAGGATCAAGTTGATTGCTCGACCCTTGATACAGAATTGTAAGCTGCCTACTAATTGCTGGAACCACGCGGTCTTGCATGCCGCTGCATTGATTCAACTTAGGCCAACTACATATCATGAAACTTCTCCCTTGTAGTTAGTGCGTGGGAAACAACTGTGTATTTCCCATCAGTGAAAGTTCTGTAGTGCGGTGTACGTGCCGATCTCACCACCACAGCATACCGCCATGGGCCTCCAGAGGAGGCTGGGGATTTATGTTGGGTTTGAATCTCCGTCCATTTTGAAGTACCTAGAGCTTATGACAGGTGATCTATATAAGGCTAGGTACGCTGATTGTATTTTTGATGAGGACTATTTTTCGACATTAGGGGAGATAAGTACCACACTAAGGAATGTTAGGAAATTGATTGGGATGCCTGGATGTCCTTAGACCCACACACGAAAGAAACTAAGCTGGAGGTTCAGAGGATAATAAATTTGCAAGACATTGCAAATAGTCTGCCAGATGCTTTTACTGACTATAAAGGAGCGACCAAATCGCATATACCTGCAATTAATGCACCGGAGAGAGTGGAGGTACCCCAGCAGCAACTGGCCACTCAGGCCCCTCTTGAGAGGAAGAGGGGGAGAGATCCGGGTACACGTGATTCTGGTTCGCTGAGGTGTACGGAAAGACCAAGAATCGGTGTAGGTTTGGCACCCCTGTCAGCTGAAGAGCCTTGACATGGAGTTGAGAAAGACTATCCAGGGGATGGCAGTGGCGCCCATTCGGGGAATGGCGCTGGCGCCCATTTGAGGAATGGCACACCCAGCAACCACGTGCGCGTAAGTCTCGGTGCTGGGAGATTAGAAAGCCTCGACCCCGTCGTGTTGGGAAATCACGAGGAGTTGGAGGAGGAAAATAGGAAAATTTCCATGGACTATGTTTACTTAGGAGAGTTGTATAAGTGGAAGACTACAATTGTCGACATTTACTTTACATCTAAGATTGCTTCTTTTTTAGAGTTCGACCCAGAACCTAAGACCATGTTATAGTGCATGAGGCACTCGGACTGGGCTAAGTGGAAGGAGGCAATCGATGCAGAGTTGCGCTCGCTTAATAAAAGGGAAGTGTTCGGTCTGGTTGCACTGACTCCGCTTAAGGTTCTCCCTGTTAGAGCCATATGGTATTCATCTGGAAGAGGGACGGGAATCACCGAGTGGTGAGATATAAAGCGAGGCTTGTACCACAAGGGTTCACGTAGAGGCCCGACATTGATTATGATGAAACTTACTCTCCAGTTATGAGTAGAATAACTTTCCGATATTTAATATCTCTGACAGCTTGTATGAATTTGAATATACAGTTAATGGATGTGGTGACCGTATATTTGAATGGGTCACTTGATTCGGATATCTATATGCGGGTCCTCGAGGGGGTAAATATACCGAAAGGAGGAGATCGCAAGTTGTATAGCTTTAAGTTGAGAAAGTCGATATATGGATTTAAACAGTTAGGCAGAATGTGGAACAACCGACTGAGTGAGTTTCTTTTGCAGAAGCGTTACTCCAATAATGATGATTGTCCCTATGTGTTCATAAAGAAATCCTAGAGTGGATTTTGCATCATCTTGGTCTATGTCAATGATTTGAATATCATCGGGATAGTAGGGGACATTAGTGAGGCAAGTGCTCATCTTGTGACGGAGTTCAAGATGAAAGATTTGGGTAAAACCAAATATTAGTTAGGCTTGCAGCTTGAGCATCTTTCAGATTGGATATTTTTGCATCAAACCACCTATACCAGGAAGGTATTAGAGAAGTTTAATATGAGTAAAGCATACCCTCTGAAGACCCCTATGGTCATTCGGTCCCTTGAGCTGGACAAGGATCCGTTTAGACCGAAGACAAAGGATGAGGAGATTTTGGGGCCGGAGATCCCCTATCTCAGTGCTATTGGGATGCTAATGTATCTTGCTAACTGTACTAGGTCTGACATTGCATTTGCAGTGAATTTATTAGCTCGATACAGCTCGGCGCCAACACGGTAGCATTGGGTCGGAGTTAAAACTGTCTTCAAGTACCTACAGGGTACTAAGGATCTTGGGCTATTTTATAGAAGAAATCAGCCTATGATCATGGTGGGTTATACGGATGTAGGATATATGTCTGATCCGCATACAAGTAAATCCCAGACTGGGTTTGTTTACTTGCTTGGTGGTGCAGCGATTTCGTGGAAATCAAGTAAGCAAACGCTTGTGGCGATGTTCACTAACCATTTTGAGATTTTTGCTCTGTATGAGGCCACGCGTGAGTGTGTTTGGCTTAGACGAATGATTAACCACATACAACGGTCATGTGGATTGAACGCCGTCGATACCCCCACGATTATTCATAAGGATAATACTGCTTGTATTGCACAGATGCAGACGGGCTACATTAAGAGTAATATGATGAAACATATTGCTCCTAAGTTGTTCTACCCTCACGAGCTCCAGAAGAGTAGTGAGATAGAGGTAGTAAAAACGAAATCATGTGACAATCTGGCAGATTTGTTCACTAAGGCGTTACCTACCTCAACATTCCAGGCTTGTGTCCGCAGAATTGGGATGAGTCGATTTCGAGAGTTGCAAGATTCAGGGGGAGTGCGCTCCACTGAACAGTGGCCCGAGTGATCTGAGAGATCACATATATATTGTACTCTCTTTGTATGAGTTTTTGTAGACTTTCTCATAACGAGGTTTTTAACGATACAATATCACTATGCAGCATGCGTGTGCAATGTACTCTTTTCTCCAATCCTTTTTTTTTTCACTGGGTTTTTGGATGGAGTTTTTAATGAGGCATTGGCATATAGTGGTTTCGCCCAAGGGGGAGTGTTATAATCCTAGCCCAATAAAGCCCATTAGGTTTTATCTCTAGGGGTATTATGGGCAAAACCGAATTAGGATAGGACTGTAAATATGAGAGACAACCCATTGTAAACAAGGATTATTTTGAAATCAATAAAGACTACGGTGTTGTGTGTTCTCTCTATTTTCATTTGTGTCAATCCTTCTGGTTGATCTGGTGATTGATGATTGCGCGAATACCGAATTATTATAACAACAGTAACTAAGCTTTTCTACTCCTATGTTTATATGGTTATATGCTGACAAGTGTCCGCTGTTTCACGCGCTCCCCTCATTTCCCACGCGTGCTACACACTCACCATGCATGCAACGTGGAGTACCAAACATATTTTATTTTTTCTTTTGCCATAATTTCTGATTAGAAAGTCCTCATATCTATATTTCTGATTTTTTTATGACTAGTCTTGCTATATAAATTTTAAATTTGTTGATTTTTAATAGATTTACCATGTCTTTACTATATACGGTAACAAACCTTTACTGCAATGCGATAATAAACTTTACTAGATCCAACTCATAGTAAATATTACATGTTAGCAAAATTAAAAGTGTTTCCAAGCCATGATAAATTTGCCATGCCTTTTACTATATATCCTAAACAAGCTTTACTATATTGCAGTAGGAAACTTTACTACCATCCGTGTCAAGAGTGCATTTGATACTTTACACAATATATAACGCATAGCTAACAAAAACTACTTTACTATTCTAACGGGCAGCACTTTACAATTATGAACTACAGTACTTTACTATAATACATGCTAATGCGTTCTAGATCGACGTGTGTTTACCGTAATTAACCGCTCGATCGATGCGTCACCATCACCATGCATCGCCGTCGTCGCCAATTCAGATTGCCACGACGTCATCGCTGATCTATGTCGGTGGGAGTCGTCGAGCGACACTAGGCCATTGGTGGCACTGCCGGAGATAACGCGAGGCCGGGGAAGTTGTCGGGCACCGCTGGGGGTTGGGGGAGCCGCCGGGAGGACGCGGGGAAGAAGAGGCAGCAGGCGCCATCGCGGGAGCCAGTGGGAGCCGCCAGGGGGGAGCAGGGCCGCGGGCACTGTCGGGGGGAGCGGTGATGCGGGCGCTCTCGGGAGCCGGTGGGGCGCCGTCGGAGGCCACGGTGCCGCCGGTGCCATCGCAGGCGCGGTGCCGCGGGGAGCCGCGAGGGGCGTGATGCCGCAGGCGCTGTTCCGGGCTGGTGGAACACCGCCCAGGGAAGGACGCGGGGGCCGTCGGACGGACGTGGACGAGCTCCCGTCCGATGGCCGACGCTGGCCGTTGGATCTAGATCTAGATGAAAACTTTGTTATTTTTATTTTAGCAATGAAAATTTTAAAAAAAAATCTAGAAAAATTTTAAATATTAACTAATCCATGTCAGGTTCAACATATATTATTTTCATATTTTTATGATCAATATTCATTTTCATAAATGCACTAAAGCATAACTAGATCTAAAAACTTTAATATAAATATATACTAAAAATATATGTTTAACCTGACACATATTGGTCAATATTTACGATTTTTACAGATTTTTTAAGAATTTTTTCATAGCTAAAACAAAAATAACAAAATTTTCATCTAGATCTATCGCTGGCCGTTGGATGGAGATCCAACGGCCAGCGTAGGCCCTCGGACGGGAGCACGTCCGGGCGTCGGACGGCCCCCGCATCCCCAGGGAAGGGGGGCAGTCGGCCGCCTCCTGAAATTTTTTTTAGGGGAGGGGGGAAGCGGTGTAACAGCTATTTTTGGTCAATTTTTGAAAACTTTCAAATTCCAAGTCAACTTATAATGTAAACACTATTCATCATCCGAAAATTTTCAAAATTTAAATTCAAATCAAACCAATTCTTAAAAAATATCTAAATTCTAAATTTTTGTTTAGTTGGGCTTGGCCCAGCTCGGCCCAACTAGCCCATTCTTTCTCTCCCGCCTCTCTCTGCTCATGGCCGCACACGCATGCATGCTCTGGGCGCGCCACGCCCGTCCCGTCACGCCGTTCGCGCCAGCCCTCCCCACATGAGCCTCTCCCTCTGCTGCCGCTTGCATCAAGGCTGCGCTAGCGTTAAGCGGCGTGGCACGCACGCCAGACGGGCTAGAGTCGCGCCAGGCAGCTTCATCACTGTTGATGTAGTAAGGAATCTTCTAAAGGCTGCAGTGTAAAGAGTGAAAGAATTATAGAGGTTAGAAGAAATCTTTAGGTATGTGGTAATAGTGTTATAGAGGTCCGAATTTTAGAGGAGATACTGGGATGCTCGCCATCCATATCTAGTTTTGGAGAATCCCCTCGAATGGATTTCTTCCTCTTAGACTCACCAGTTCCAAATAGAGATGTAAATGGGGTGAATACGGTTAAATACCAGAAATGTTCTATTTGTATCCATATTTTTTTATGGAACTGATAGTGACGAATACGAATACAAACATGTATAGTATCAAATACAAATATAAATAATACCGGATATGAATACGGATAGTTTAAAATCAGATATAGGTTGGAACATATATTTTCTCGAATAATAAGCAAAAGCGCTGACTAGAGAACAAACATCAAACTACACATATCAAGCAAACCACGGATTCAAATAACCTCGAACTGGCAGGAATATAGGGTCAACCGACCTCAACAAATTTCCTTAACATTAGCTTAATTGGACATCATTTGACTCCTTAAACGTAGTAACACCAAAGTCGCACACTATTGGATCTGTTGTCAACAAACCTGTCAAACTCTATTTGAAATTCAATGCTCCGCTGATCAAATCCTCAAACGAGCTATAGAAACCGAAGAGTTCACGGTATAGAACAAACTAGCCAAATTTGGGTTCCATGCAAATACGTTTGCCCTTCTAATAAAAAATGTTATAAAGTCTGCACGAGAGAAACCAATCTGGACAACAAGCCTCTTTTTACTAAGGACGCGTTCGCCCATGCTGGCTCAGCCGGGCCAGGCCCGCGGGAAACGCCATGCATGGGCGTTTCCGCGCGTGCAGGCAGCTGGCCAGGCCGCAGCGTGAAGAGCAACCGCGGATGCATGCGTAGAGCCAGGTTTGCGGCGAGCTGCAGGCAACCAAACGCCGGCTCGCTCGTGGTCAATGGTATGCGCCGAGCCGGGCTGCGAGGAAGCGAACAACCAAACACACTCTAAAGTTCTCTTCTATCTTGCGTCTCAACTCTAAAGTTTATAGCTGCATGTATAAGAGGATAAGAGATAGTACTTTGTGTGCTACCGCAGAAGGTCTTCAACCCTTTCGTGTCATCACTAAAGCATCTCACCCATCGGTGGTGTCATTGCATTTGCGAGTTGTTCTCTTCTATGCCACTGGTAACTACTTTTGACATGATGGAGTGGAAAAAAAAGATGACATTTCCCCTAATTTTTATTGCGGCGGAAAATATGATAGATGCCTACAAACTGTAGAAAAAAATCATAAAATTATGCGAAAAATTTCTATGAGTTCAGAATATTATGTGTAAATTAAATGTGGAGTTGAAATTGATTTTTTGGATTTGATATTTTGTTTAAAATAAATGACAATATGTCTGATGAAACAAGAGGTATAAAAAATAAAAAATATAAATCTTAATACCATGTTAAAACATGATTTTATATAAATCTAGAAATTTAAATAATTCAATTTGCAGTTAAAATGTAAAATATACAATGTTTTAAATTTTTAAATCAAAAAATTGCAAGGGGGTAGTTTGGAGGCTCTCTAACAGTGTTAAATAACAGCGCTAATGGTGATAGAACAGCGCTATTGCTACATGGCGGCGCCTGTCCGCTCATGCGCAGGCATTTTTTTTCCACCGTCCGACCACAAGCATTTTTTTTTTCCACCGTCGGATGTGTCCCCTCTGCCCTCGAGCCTCATCGCCGCTAGTGCTGGCTGCGGGCGCTAGATCTGGGGTAAACTCCCCTTTCTAATCGCCACCGCTTCCGGTGCTGTGCGTCCGCCGCCGCAAGTTGCTCCACGACGGCCGCCGCTTCCTGCTGCTGCAGTGCTGGCTGGGTGATGACCACCGTCTGCTGCTGCGTCGTGGCCGCCTGCTGCTGCTTCTGCAGTGCTGTGCGGTGGCCACCGTCTGCTGCTGCATCGTCGTCGCATGTTGCTGTTGTGCCGCCGTTTTCTGTTCCCGCTGCTGATTCCTCCGCTTTACTTGGTTGCTTGCTTCGCTCGGCCGAGTAGTGAGTAGTTGAGCAACTAACTAGTGGGTACTAGAAATAGCCGTATTGTTACAATAGTAAAGTGAGCAACTTGATTGCTTGGCTGCTAGCGCTTACTATTAGTCCATTACTCAGTTGCTCTATTAGTTTATTATTATTTTTACTTTATTTTTTGTTTTCTTAGCAGGTAGAACTTAAATGTGTACTGAAAATGCAAACATTGATTATCAGGTGCTGCTTGACAAGGTCGGAAACAGACTAGCAGCAGGATGGAAGGGTAGGCTTCTGTCAAAAAGGTGCAAGAATGGTTCCGATTAATTTGGTCTTGACTTCCCAGCTAGTGTACATGTTAACAGTCACTTCTTTCAGTAAGTGGGCTTTAAGAAAGGTTCCTATGGCAATGAGAGGGTTCCAGTTCACCGAGAGCCAGACTCGTCAATTGGAAGAAAGCTTGTAGGCCGAGGAACTTGGGTGGACTCGGCATCAAAGACTTAAACAACTTTGGGCAGACACTTAGGCTGCGTTAGCTTTGCATGCATTGGGAGCAACCAAACAGACTCTGGTCAGATACTAAGGTACCGTGCGACAAAATAGATGAAAGTTTTTTCAAGGCTAGTGTCATCATCTCCGTTGGTGATGGAGCAAATACCTAGTTCTAGGATGATAGATAGTTAGATGGAGCTACGGCCCCTGTTGCACCGCTCGTGCTGGCAAAGTCAACTAGGGAAAAGCTCACTGTCAGAGACGCCCTGCATCTTGGGAATTGGTTAAGGGCCCTTTGGCGCCTTACCATGCGGAGGAATTGACTTAGTTCGTCACTCTGTGGCTACGTTTGCAGGAGGTGACCCTATTGACAGATGGTACGGACACCTGTTCCTGGAGATGGACTGCTAATGGAGCTTATTCGGCGTGTTCGGCCTATGAAGCCCTTTTTTGTGGAGCCACTTCAGATGCTTACTCTAGTTGCATTTGGAAAGCTAGTGTGGAGCGGAGATGTAGGTTCTTTATGTGGGTAGCTTTGTAGGATAAAATCCTAACAGCCCAGAATTTGTAGAAGTGTGGATGGCTCAACTCGGTACTTTGTCCCCTTTGTGGTTCGCATCCTAAGACTACGGAGCATCTGTTAGCCAACTGCGCTTTCTCAAGGAGGGTTTGGGACAAAGTTCTGCCTCAACTATGTGGTTTGCTGCAGCTCGACCAAGCTCAGTGTTTTACGAATCGGTGGCTAATAGCTAGAAAGAGTGTGCACAAGTCGGAGAGGCCAAGTTTTGATGGGGTTGTTATCTATATCTGCTAGAACATTTGGAAGGAGAGAAACAGATGTATTTTTCAATTGAGCTACAATCCTCATCTTAAAATTGTGGACCTCATTAGAACCGACATTCTTTTGAGAGCCCTAACTTTTGGTGCTGTTGACTATGATTAAGTGTATCACTCTCCTGGTCTTTTTCCTTTTTATATTTAGTTGATTGCTATGTAATTATGTACTTCGTTTTCTACCTTTCTTAATGCCAAGGCAGAGCTCCTGACATCGTTAAAAAAAAAAAGTACAAACACTAGGGTAGTGTTTCTTTGGGTGGTTGCGGTTGCGGTTGCGTTTAAACTGGAAATTTGTAGCTCCTCGATAAGAACATCCGAGGGATCAAAAAATTATAGAAAAATAGTTTTGAGAGCTTTGAGAAGAAATAGTAAGGCCTATAAAAATTGGCTACCAAACGTTAAAACATTTGACTTGTACAAAATAATAAATTTTCAGTTTATAAGCAAACGCAAACGCAAACGCAGAAAGAAACATTGCCTAGATCATGTTTTTCTAATTCGGGGGTATTTTTCTTGTGAAAAACAGAAAGGCTCGTCGGAGTTCTTTTTTTGTGCCCCTTGAAGTCTACCTTCATAACTAACTTTCATGCTTGAGAAATTTTCATGAAGTAGATTTGTAGAGATTTCACAATGTGTTCATTGTAAAAATCAAATACATTTGTGGTCAAAAAATGATAATGCCTATGGGAAGATGGATTTTTGGGGGTCAGTGGCGGGTTTTTGGTCATGGTTAGGCTGTGAGATACTTTAGGGCCATCTGTCTTTTTTTTTCTTTCAAAAAGCGGCTAACATGTTTTTTTTTGGGTATATCAATGTACAATGCTTTATTTTTTTACAATTACGTTATAAGTTTTTTCATTCTACCTATATGTGAAAATCATTCATGCTTGTGATGGAAAAAATGAGATGCATTCATCACATCTACTTCTTGCTTGTTTTGGTTTTTTGGGAATGCTTAGATGGTGATTACTATATTCTTGGAAACTAGCTTTGGTTGGGTTTTAGGGTTGATCCAGACGGTGAAATGACATGTTTCTATGTACTAGTGGACATGGGACATGAGTTATTTTGTGATTTTTTTTACAGTGTGCAATGCTTTAATGTAATAATCTAACAAATTTTTCTATTAGATTTTTTTTTTATCAGGCCGTCTTTTGGGCCTTTCCAGGCATCTTATTGTTCAAATCTAACAGACCGTATCAGGGAAAAAAGCCCGTAGCAGTTAACAGGCCCACAAACATTTAGGGCCCAATTACATAACAAAACAAAGATCACATTACTTATTCACAAAAGTGCCTGTGCTCAAGGGCTTGGGCCATGAACAAGCGACAGTGCGCAGCAATTTAAACACAGGCGACTGTGCCAAAGTCACTCCCATTCCATAGAACAGAAGGGAACAACGTGCCAATACGATGGCACGAGGGGTGAGGATTGAAAACTGGCACAAGAAAAAATCGACCCATACATTACTATTACCTGCTTTTTTAGAGGATCTTCAGCATATGCTCTAAAATTGTTCTTTTATACATCTCCTCTAAATCACTATTTACTCTCTATATTTTCATCCACTCCAGCAGAACCTCTATTTAGAAAAACTATAAAGATTGATATAGAAAGTCTTCAAATTTAGAGGCTTGGAGAGAGAAACTCTAAATTTAGAAACTAAGATAGAGATTCTGCCGAGGGACTCTAAATATAGAGAAGATTCTGTTTTACAGGTTCTGCTATAAATGCTCTTGTGTTCTCTTCGGCTGAGCAAAGACGCACGGTTTCTCTGTTTCACTCGAAAGTTATTTCCTCGTTATGTTGATAGTAATCTACGTACGGCTTCTTATGCACCGTTATCTTGGCTCGTTCTTTCTTCATGTGGACATGAGGGACATTTGGAGTAACAAATACACCGCACATCCACCAAAGGTGCCGCTCGTGATCATGCTCATCATTCACAAGATCCTTTTTTTCATCACCCATGTAATGTCACTGTACCTGCGATTTCGGTGCTTCTAATAATTGTGCTAGGAACCTGGTGTGAGCCCTACTGCCTCTTTCCTTTCACTAGTGGCTGGCGCATCTACGGCATCCAATGAAACGAAGCACAACGCCACTCTGCAGCTTCCATGCATGATCCAGCTTACCTCTGAGAAGTGAGAATCACCTTTGCCCAATCACACAAATGTACATGGAGTTGAGAAGCCACCAAGAAGTCCAAGGCTGTACTGTACAATCTACCAATTTCACAGGGAGAAGAGAGAGCTACTTGCTACTTGTACAATTAACGGCGCTAATGTCTTTGTCTCATTGACCTGCACCATCACACCAAACAAAAACCAAGAGCGCGCGGCAAAAAATGCAAATGCACTGTTGCACGCGCCATGCCGGAGAGGACGACGACGGCCACCACCTAGCGATCTAAACTAAAGCAGCTGCCACTAGCTACAAGCCTACAACACGGCGACACACGTAAATTGATCTAGCTTGCGTCCACGCGACCGATGGACGATCGATCGATTGCTGCGGCGAGCTGCTGCAGCTGGCGCCGGCGTCGTCCTCGGAGAGGCAGCAGTGCAGCCTCGGCGGCGCCGGGGGAGCCTCCGCGAGCAGCATCTCGGACCGGAGCACGGCGCAGTAGTCGCCGAACGCCTCCGGCGTCACGTTCAGGTCGAAGCCGACGCCGAACAGGAAGTCCACCTCCAGGTAGTTCATCTCCCCCAGGCTGATGCCCCCGACCTTGGCGAAGTACGCGTTGCTGTAGCATCTGCGCAAGAGATCGCACGCATCAGCTATCCGTTTCAGCTCCTCTTCTTTTTCATTTCAGCTCAGCCTTTTTCCACAGAGAAAACAGTGTCATTGCACTTGCACATTAAATGTTCCTTCAGTTCTTGATGTCTTTCAGCTGGCTCATGATTGAGCTGAGCTCGAGCTCCAATGATTGACGGCACAATCACAGTTACAGCTGAAGGTAAAAGCGACCAAACGAGGCACAAGTGCGCAACCAGAATTACCAAATAGGCACCAACCAAACCGAGCCATCAAGAATGCCAAGTTGGCCAATTAAGTATCACTAGTAGCAAAGACTAGAGGTGCTATCCCCTGAGTCCTGACATGGGGAAATTGAGCAGCAAACATCAGCAGATGGCAAGTTGCCAGTCCCAATCCCTCATAACTGGCACAGAATTAAATTCCAAATAGAGAAAAAATGTGAGGGGGGCAGGGTGGAACTACAGCTTATGTTCCTGGGTTCACGGTGGATGCGTGTGTGGTTGGATGGAACTTGGAAGAACAGTGGAACCACCCATTTTTTTTCTTTGCTCTGCTGGACAAGCATAATTTTGTCCATGTACTGCCTTGTTTGCAAGGCCAAATCACTGGGGGCACCCAGCGCAAAGCCTAGCTTGACAGGCACATTTGAGGTAGAAACCTACTTGCTCATCACTGCCTTCTCTGGTACTGCATGATTAACACAGTAGCGCATATGTGCCACTGATTGATTTCTGCCAATATTTCTGAATTGAGCTGAGCTGTGCTTCTATACTGTGGTCTGTGGGTACTGCCTCAAGGAGAACCATGCATGAACTATGTGGATCCTAAAGCAGGAACCGACAAGTACTACCTCTACTACCTGATAATGCTATCTATCCAAAGCAACTTCTTTACAATCTATTGGGGAGTAAGCTCTCGAGGGATTTTCAGAACTAGCGCAATCCTGAAGATTGGAGTGAAATGATGCTGGAGTTACTTCGAAGACACTCCCAACTTATTCCTAGCTGGCAGAGTTTCAAACAAGGGAAGCATTGGAAGTTGGGGAAAACGGCAAAAGAAGGCTATGTCCAGTAGGAATAAAGCACTTTGTCACAGCTCACTACACTTTGCACAAGAGGCCAAAGTGGTTGAAACCTCCAGGTTAAATCCGAAGAACAGAAGAGCAAAATTCAGGTCGTCCAAATTAACCCTCTCCTCAGCAATTCGCCTTTGAGATGTTTGAATTCAAGTGCTGTAATCAATACTCGTCAAATTTAGATTCTTAACTAACAACAACAAACATGCCAAGCGCCTAGAACAGAGCAACTTTATACCAAGAACGGAGTGGCAGTCAAACACGCACCAAGTTAATTTGCATGTTTCTTATTAGACCACCAAGAATTGATCAAGCAGATGATCGTGTCAATTTGCATGTTTCCAATTAGACTACCAAGAATTAATCAAGAAGATGATCATGCCCATGTACACAACGAATCAGTTACTTGACCAGAGAATTTTCATGCACAGGAACTCACATGTCATCCATGAACTTGACGGCGGCGACCACGGCGGTGATGAGGAGACGGTGCACGCTGTAGGAGTCGACGGCGAGGGCGACGCGGCGCAGGAGGCGGTCGAGGTAGATGTAGGCGACGACGTAGCACGCGGGGCTGCACCCGGCGAACCGCGCGATGCGCGCCACGTACGCGCGCACGGAGATGGCGGGCTTGGTCGTCGCCCGGAACGCCGACGCCGGGACCGCGGCCAGCTCCGCGGGCGTCGCTGCCGCGTCGTTCCGCTCCGCGACGCGCTCCAGAATGCCGGCGAGGGCAGCCACCACCCGCGGCATGTCCTGGGCGCTCTCCACCAGCTCCTCGCCCTCGGCCATGGGCTTCTTGCCCTCTGGCATTGTACAGCCTGAGCTGAGCTCGTGCTGGTGGAGGGCAGGTGGGGAGAAATTGCACGGATTCCGTTATATAGAACGGGGAGGAGGTGAAGGAAGGCGGTTAAAATGGTTTTTTTTGCTGGTCATACAGAGTTACAGGGAGACTTTGGGCTCGGTCCTGCTGGCGAGCTGAGGAATGGACTCGGCTCAGCTCGGCTCGTCACTGGCTCACGAGGGCTCGGTTCATATATGCAACAGTTGAGACTAATATGGATCGGCTCATCTAATATTGATCGGTGCCTCTCTATCTATCAATTCAAATATGTACAAACACATATGCATATCTAGATGACTGGATCTGTATGCATGAATGTATTGTGCATACGGATGTATGTATCCAAACATGGATCTGAAGGTTGGACGAAATCAAGAAGAAACTCTCAAGAATCTTTGGTAGGAATTCTGAAATCAGATTGATCTTACCTTGGGACGAGTTCACGAGGCCACGAGCCCACAAGGACGAGGGCGCATTTACGTTACATGACGAAGCCGATGCGGCGGTGGCGGCGCGGCTGGCGGCGGCAGCGTCCTCAGCGCGGCAGCCGTGCGCTCCCTGCAGCCAGCAGCAGCAGCAGCGCCCAAAGACCAAGAACCCTAATCTCGACTCACGTAATCGCGTAGTTGAACTGGGCCTAGACCAGCCCTGGTGTGGTTCGGCTGGTGGATTGGGCGAGCCAGATTGGCTCGGCGAGCTGCTCGCGGCTAGGCTCGAGCCGGCTCGCTCCATAACCGAGCTAGAAAAACCGGCTCGGGTTGGACTCGCCCAAGGCTCCAAGCCGAGCCGAGCTCAGCCGAGCCTAAGCCGAGCCATGAGCTTTCCATCCAGCTCTAACTTTGGGGATGAAGATAGGAGGTATCAGTATGATAGGCACCGTGAAATTATGACTTTGGGGATTTTAAGCCTGTGAAAATCCTTACAGTTTGGCATATTTGGTTAACAGATCTGTCTAGTAGTGGATAAGGGGTAGTTAAGTCAAACGGCTAAGAATTAGCAAAATTAAACCATAATTACGATTTAGTTTTTTAATTATACAACTATAGTGTTTATAGTTGAAAGATGCAATTATATTTAGGGACTGTCTAGAGGACAGTCGAATGAAACTTCACCGATTTAAGTTGAACTCTACTTACGGGAAGAACACAAACTCCCACGTATAGCACAACTCCGGCAGCACCATTTCTAGCCTTATCACAAACATTCAAACATCACATAAGCACACATCAATATCTATGTATATATGTGTGCATGACACTGCCTCTTTTCCTTTTTCTTTTTTCATTTGATACAAGTACAAATAAATTAATCATCACATCTCATATTAACAAAAAAAAATATCGTGGACATAATATTTCATTTTGATGAACCCCTACAAAATACAAAAAAAATATAGCCTACAGAAAAATGTTTAACTTTGGTGAACCCCACAAAATACAAAATAGAAACTAAAAAAATATAGACGAAACAAAAAGTTTAATTTTATATGGACACTTGCAAAATACAACATAAAAAATTAGGAATTTTTTCGCAGGATATTACAATTCAAACATATTGTATCATGTGTCACGGACATGTGGAGTTGGTCCCACATGTCACTAACTAAGGAGCAATGAAAATGAAATTGCAGTGCCATACAAAAAATTCCGTAAAGAAAATCTGACCTAAACAAAAGGTTTAACTTTGGTAAATCCATGCAAATACAAAAAAAACCAACTTACAACAAACATTCAGTTAGAACTCCAATTTGAAGCTTATTAGTGCAAGAATTTGATAAAAGGTGGGTTATTTTTGCAAAAGTGGTAAGAGAGTGAGAAGGGGATAAGAAAGGGGGAGGGGAGCCATTGGATTGCAATCGCACGAACACCCTATGTAGGGTGCACCTAGGTTAGGGAATGCATTTTTCCTTGGGGCAACCGGATCTACACCTTGAAAGCACACATATAGTGGACTGGACCTAGAGCCTATTTCACCCTAAGCACGCTTTAGGCCACAATAATGTGACTGCATGAGTCATTACTAGCTTTCTTTTTAAGTGGCTTGTTGAGTAGACTTGTAGCTATACTATTCGAACCAAGAACATGTGGATTGCGGAACATTGTCGAGTGGCTTGATTAGAATGGTTACATTTGTATGCCTGCGACTAAATAGCTAAGCCTCGAGAAGCTAAGACATTTGGTTCGACTGGCTTCGAAAGATTCAAGAAGCTTTTTTGACAGAAAGTTTGGTTCAACTGTGTGGTTTTTTAATTGTGTTTGCTATTTGTC
Source organism: Olyra latifolia (assembly GCA_036346145.1). Classification (NCBI taxonomy): domain Eukaryota; kingdom Viridiplantae; phylum Streptophyta; class Magnoliopsida; order Poales; family Poaceae; genus Olyra; species Olyra latifolia. The sequence continues at coordinate 17,985,124 of CM070524.1, read as the reverse complement.
AGTCGACTAAAAAAATAGGTTATCATTCGATTTACTAACCTTACAGGTGCCACCCATCTTTCTCCTGTTTAGCTGTCCTCGTCCTCCTCTCCCGCCGGCTTAGGGTTCGGGATAGGGTTAGGGTTCAAGGTTCACCAAGCTCCCTCCCTCCCCGTTTAGAGGGATGTCAAGGCATTGGAGGTCCGACGAAACATCGAGACGGCAGCGACACCACCTCGACCACAGGAACGGAGGAGGGCTACGTGAAGGGGCTAGTGGGAGGATCGATGATGTGGCCAAAGATCATTAGGAGGCGGAGTTCGGTGGAGGCGAATCCGGCAATGGTAGCCACTGGGAGACATGGAAGGAGGGTGGGTCAGGGGCTCCTTGCCGGATAGGAAGAAGACGCGAGCAGGAGAAGGAGGTGTGAAGAAGCGCAGCGGAGGAGGAGCTTCGGTGGCGGCACACGAACATGGACAGTGGTGCTAGTGGCTGGCTCAATTGGGAAGTGAATGGGGATTAGGATTAGGTGGGTGTGGGTTTTGCATTGAGATGATGGGAGGGATTTGGACCGTTGGATTAAGATCCAATAGTCGAGAAGATTGATTGATTTTTTAGAGAAAAACAGTCATCTAGATTGTCCCCTTTTTTGAATTGCATAGATATTGACTCTAAGCCATTCGAACGGGAGCATCGTCACGTTTCACAGCCGTTCTAGTTAGGATCTCACAATTGCCACAGCTTGGTTGGCAAGAGTGGGGAATAAGAAGGGGCATGTGAATTAAGCGAGACTTAAATTTTCTAGGATGAACCAGGGAAATAAATTCTCTCTGTTTAAATTATAAATTCCATGTCTCCTTTTCAATTCCCACTAACCGATCAAGAGATTTTACGGCACATCCTCTCAATTTCCATTCCATATCCTAACTCCCTCCGATAAACACACCGTCAGAACACATGATCTCTGTTCTGCGCAAGATCTCATAGCAAAACCCTTCGGAGGCCTGGGCTGGAACCGAGAGACACTCCATGCACGCTGACGCTTGTGTCATGGTGTGCACCGGTGGTGACATTCCGCTAGCCCCTGCTCGCGATATCGGCAGCTGAACCGTCCGGAGATTTGGCGGGCGCCACCCTGCATCCCCTCCAACGGAAGGTACGCCTTCGCTGAGCCATCTCTTTCCCGCGAAAAGCAACTACTTTGTCCGCGCTTTGATTCATTAACACAACGCGAGATTAAAGCATGGCGAGAGGGGAGGGGGACACCGAGAGAGACCGCAACAAGTGGTTGCAGTGGCTAGGCATCTCCAGCAGATGTCCCATTTCTCTTTTGCCTCATTACTATTTATGTGCCAGATCATTAACGGGACTGCCCTATCATTATTTTTCTCTCGAACAATCATCCTATCACTATTTTCACTCTCTAACTTACTATGCACTGTCCCATTGTCCCATTTCTTATTTCATCATTATTTGCTATAGTGATAGAGCACCTTATTTAGGGCAGTTCTTGAAGATACCCTCAAGCCGGCCCTTCTTCTCTTCCTGCACGCTGATTAATTTTCGAGCAAGGAAACGGTGCTTAAAAATCTAATGACAACAATTGCTCACGGGCACACGGAGACGATGAATTCCATGGAGCTAGTAGAGTGTGCATGGTAGGTGGTAGACAGAGCAACAGGCGAGAGAAAGTCCAGGCCGTTCTTGCTTTCTTTTCCTACGATCTTGTCCGTTTTGTTTTCAGGGAGGCCTCGGCTAGGGTGCAAGTGGTCGCGGAACCCCGCGTGGCCGCTTAATTTTGCTGGTACAAATCGTTATATGGGCTCCCACTTTACAGCCCACTACAATAAACGGCAGACCCACTTAGCCCATCAAACCAACTGGATCCCCAAAAATCCTACTTAAACAGTTAAACCTGTAGGAGGGTGCGCGCCCTGCACTGCAGCCACCCGCTCCCACGACGCGCACGCTGACATCGTACCTGTGCTGGAAGGTGTCTGTAGTTGTTAGAGTATAGAGTATATGGTATGGTCTGGAAGGATAATATATATATTAGAATTGATTGACCGTAATCTTTCTGATATGATTTTATCTTTAAGATTATTTGTGATCCAAATCATCGTGTATCTATATAAATGCCCATAAGATTCACAAATTTATCCACCGCATAATCCATCGTAGCATATTCATCCTCTTACATGGGATGAGATCGAAGCCTCGAAGTCCAGATTCCGCTCTAAGAGGCACGCCAAGACCCTCGCGACGTCGGTGGATGCTGGCTGCCCGAGCACCTGCAACACTGCCGCCGGAGCCATCGATTATTTAGACCATCTCCAGATGGCCCTCTATCCTTCCACTCTATAACACTATTTATTCTACACTCTATCCATCCCTCTAAAATTCTTTCACACTTTACAGTACACTTTAAAAGATTTCTTCCCTCCAGCAGCTACTCTATCTAGATGAACAGTATTATAGAGTGCCACCTAGAGATGCTCTGAGACGATTTATGAGTATCAAGCTATACTGAAGCATGCGCAATGGCTTAATTGCATGGCATGGTGGTAGCTCAACTTGATCTCTTGGTATATAAGACTATCTTGGTATATAAGACTATCTCAACCATTTTTCTTTATTTTCTTTCCTTTCCCATTCCCTTCCCCATATTCGTTACCTTTATTTCTCACCATCTCCAACAGCGTCCCTTCGAAGGGAATGATATAGGGAAAGGAGAGATAATCCTTTCCTAGAGAGAATAGAGAGAGAAATCCCTTCGCGAAGAGATTGCTAAAGGGAATCTGTTGGACCGTTGAAGGGAACGGAAATCTCTTCGCGACGGGAATTGGGAATGGGAAAGGAAACAATCGGAGATAGTCTAAAGAGCAGATCAAGAATATTTTTAGCACCTGGAGGAGAAAAGAGAAGGCAGACCTACAATGTACGGATCAAGTTCGAGCATTTTTATTGCTTGCTTGGAGCAGTCTTGCTACGGAAAAGAGAATCAAGCATAATCAAGTTCACCACTAGAGAGGCCTACGCCTCATCCTCCTCCTTGGCGATCGAGGACCACGCGGAGGCGTTTGTTGATGTGCAGCAGCGCGCCGGTCAAGTCGGCGTCGCTGCCGGTTGGGAGCAGGTCGCCGGCCGCCGGCACGCCGGCGCCAACAGGGACGAGGCGGTGGCTTGCGGCGTCCCAGGCAGATCCAAATGCAGCGTGGAAGACGATGATGCCGAAGCTGCGAGAGAGCAGCACGTCGGCGAGCTGCAGCGTTGGGTTGACTACATGGCCCTAGAACGGAAAAGGCGAACATGAGCACGCGGGCTATACGGCATTTCTGGGTGCCGCCACTCCCACTTAGAGGGCTTGCGGGCTCTCGCAACGTCCCGCACAAAATGTCATGGGCAATGTGCGGCTAACCCGCTGGACGTCCCGTTTGTATCCTTGGGCCTCGCTGTATATGTATACATCAGCTGTTGGAAGTTGCAGTGCAAGACCAGACAAGATTGCATCCTACACAAGGAGCAGCTTGGATTGCTCACTGTTCAGGTGCAGTGAGAGTCGTAGTGCCACAATGCTGGCTAGCTAATACGGTCATGCCTGCACAGTTAGGACCAGCAGAGCTGTGACCATTATTGGCTGGCGAGGAGCGCTATGAAAGAAAAAGACATCATGTGTAGGTAGTTCATTGAGAGCACGTTGATTAATTTAGCTTAGCTGAATCAATGGACCTAATTAAGTCGATCTTCCTCTAATACGTCGGTAGGACGTGTCGCACAGCTCATCTACCACGAGCATTGTATATTATCTGACTTTGATCACAGCTCGCAAGATAGGGCCAAATCTCAGAATTAAAAAAAAAAACACGGGCTAGAGGCGTGTCCAGCGTTAATATGAGAACTTTTGAAGATTATATATATATATATATATATATATATATATATATATATATATATATATATATATATATATATATATATATATATTGTTGCTCCTCCAAATTTACATTCGACCCAATAAAGATATGATTTGCTGCCCGAAATTGTTAGAAACTAACATAAGAGCTACCCGAGCAGGTTGCCGAGCAAGCCACACATGTTGGTCTTCAAACCGAGCAACAACTAATCCGTTAATCCGTATGGGCAATCTCTATTGAATCGAAGGTAAACAGGGTGCTCGGATATTTGCTCGGTGATGGCTCCCAAGATCAGTTACCAACACATACATATCCTCACAACGATTGATATCACATCACACATAATGTTGGACAACTTTACATACAACCGGACAATATGGACTGCTGCCCGAGCCATAAGCTTAATATAATCAGAATGTTGTAGCAGTGGAATACATAAAACTTGTTCAACAAAATAGCAGCGGAAGTTATAGAATATTAAACCAAAATAACCAGCGTGGCATGCCCCCATTAACCCCATGGGCAGCCTGGAAGCTAGAACTCCGTATCTTGCCCGCAAGCACCGTCATTCCCTGCTTGATAGTTATACTCAAGCGTGGAATCATCTTCATAACCTGAAATTGCAGCATCCGGGTTGAGCATAAAAGGTACTCGCACTAGAAGGTAATATATATCCTCAACATGATTGGCATATGAGTAATGGAAAAGCTACAAAGTTATTTTTAGCATAAAGAGCATTTTGCAAGACATAGGCATAAGTAGATTGCAAATCGCATTGCACCAAAACATTTGAAGTATGATAACAGTAGTAAGACCATAAATCTCGTCATCATGAACTTATAATCATCAACCGCACGGGCTCCACTGCCATTGGTCGATTCTCCGACCAACATATCACAAACACGAGCAACCCTATGCTCGGGCCATGAACCATACCAAACCCATCTCAACCAAAACCAATCCCATGTATGCTAACAGTGATGTCTCACTTGTCTGTATTCGTCCTTAACCGAGGACACGGCTGTTCGAATAGTTTAACACTCTGCAGAGGTGTACGACTTTACCTACACGACACAGCAAGTCATGCCGAAGCTTCTTAGATATACATGCCAGTTCATTGGGTCACCTGAGTTGACTTTGTCCACTCCCCACTTCTCGAGTGCAGGAGGGAGTTAACCGTTGCCGTGGATTTGTCCAAGGCCCATCACACCCAAGCATAAGGACGCACCACGGATGGTCCACTCTGCCACCCCACCCTCAAACACATGTTGCCCCGCTGGTACCCAACGGCTCGAGCATGTACAGTGAATTGGCTAAGTGTCCCCATAATACACGTGTGATCGTACTTACAGTTACGAGAAGAGACTGGCACTATGTTCGGTCTTTAATCGACTCAAACAGGTCTACGTGCCCGGGATCCATCATCCCATCATTCCCCTATCACCTGTTCAAGTCCAACTCAGGCCTCACACGAAATCCATCATCACCAAAATATGTATCAAGTAGTAGATCCTTCATAATTGAAGACTCTCGTCCAACGGACTAAGGGTCCGTTTGGTTGCCACCTAACTTTGCACAACTATCCTTAGAAAAAGTTACGCAGCCACAAAAAGTGTGGTGGATAAAATCGACACCACACTTGTGGCAAAGTGTGGCAAGAAAATGAGTCTATGACATGTGGGGTCAGAGGCTAAGAAAGTGTAGCACGACTAATGTTAGGCGTGGAACCAAACGCACGTCTAAGAATGTGTGGCGCGACTAAGGTTAGGCGTGGCAGCCTTAGGCTGCCAACCAAACAGGCCCTAAATCCATTGATCGCTTTACCTCGTTGATTTTAAGCATTCGCAAACTAGACATTAATAATATATAGTAGTATCCACTTAGGCTTCAAAAGAATGGAGTATCAAACTTATCAAGGTACCGACCTATACCCTAGACATAACTAGGTTTTATCCACCCATTAGTTCATACTTCAAAATAGCATGTAAGCATTTCATAAACATAAGGTAAATCATGCAATTGCAAATCATGGGATCAACATGAATCAAAGGAGGGGTGGTATATAGTGCCTTGTTGCTGCTCGTTGGTGGGGAGAGCCTCTTGATCAAGTCCGGGCTCTTCCGGAATGTCGGTTCCTATCGTTCGATAATAGGCATAGCAAATAAAATATTCAACAAAAAGAAACTATAAATATTTTTATAGATTCAGAAAGTTCATGAGATAGTGCAAATTTTACAAAAAGAATCACCGAAATCCGAGTTCAAATGAGGGAGATATGCCCGATTGAAGTTTGGGTGGTATTCTTACTCGGGATGACTAAGGCTTGCTCGGGAATGACTTAGTTGCTCGGGAATGGATAAAACCTGTTCGGGGAAAGGATCCTCTTGCTCGAGAAGGACATCCTCTTGCCTGAAAGTGGGTTTCCTTGGTCGGGTATGGTATATCTTGTTTGGTTAGGACTTGCTCTTGGTCGGGCATAACTAATCTTGCTCGGGAGGGTCGCACAGACTGTATGTTGCTCAGTACGAGTAAGATGTAAGAGGGCAAACATGCTCCATTTCAAATGTGCGGGGAATGGGCTGAAATAGACAACGTTTTCATTCGAGCAATAGGTGATTTTATAAAAATTACTTTGTGCACTGCTGTGCAGGGAATGGGCTGAAATTGAGTGTTTCTAGGGCTGCTGCTCTCACACTTCGATGCATCCAAGAAAATGATGCAACCAATAGTGGTAGATGATGAAAAATATGAAGGATAGGCAGGAAAAGAGTTCTCATCTAGCAAGGAAAACCTTGCTAAGGGTGGACGTTCAAAGGATGATGGTGTAGAAGAAGAGGACTACAATCTGTCCAGAAATGATCCCAGCTGCTCCTAGACTTGTTCATCGCGGTTCCTTCACCTCCAAGGCTGTGGAACTGGCTTTACTCCTTCCTCAGCTCGTGGAGAGGGTCTCCATGCTCATCCCTAAGCTTGCACGTGAGACAAAACGACATGCAAGGTGAGAAACAAACATATTACTTCACTGTTGTTCAAAACAGCAAAGTACAAGGAAGAAAAGCATTAAGAACTCACATAAAACCTTGTGCATGCACGAATGGCTTGGATGTACTTAAAGTTTAGGAAGTGGGAAAGCTATTCCTGCTCATCCAAGGGCCTGGATATGGAGGAAATTGACATGGATGAGCAAAAAACGAAATCAGTCTCTTGCTGTCCAAAAAACAGAGCAGCAGAGAGAAATAGGGGCAAGAACCATAGCAAACCATTGTGCATATGCTTACCATGGGAATCAATGGATAACTGATCTCCTAAGCTCTCCAGCGATATATAACACTCTAGGTGAATGTTGGTATTTCGGTGGCAGATTTGGTTTGAAAGTGAGGAACAAGGATGAACACTTGTTGTTCTTGCTACTGTCTTGCAGCTGGACGTGGGAGGCAGATGAATCTGAGATAAATGGCTGGGTGGAGAGGAGGAATGGTGCCTTATAAAGTAGCCTAATAGTCTCTTACAAGTAGGGCTCAGGTCCCACAGGTCATAAAGAAACTATGGGTAGGGAATTGGGTGAGAAAAGGTGGGAGACTGTACTTTCTGCAGCACTGTCCAATTCAGCCAATGGATGAGAGAATCTGGTACTTATGGTCTAGGGCAAAAAGAATATGAATATAGCTACAGTAGCTGGTCGACAACACTGGCCTAAGTAGTATCGTTGCTCGTCCGCGCTGCTCCGAGCTCTGCCTTGCTCAGTTGAACTATTCTTCGCCCGAGCAGGCTGCTCCTTGCACGGTGGGTCTTCGCCGAGCAGCATCATGCTCGGTGGAACATTACTAAGCTTGTACGGGCTACTACTTGCTCGGCCAACCTAAGGGCATGTCCGTTGGGCTAAGTCTCGTCTAAGTAGTTGCTCAGCTAGTAGGTTAATAGAAAGTTGTAGTTTAGAAAATAATTTTTCCACTATAAAGGATGGCAGTTGCATGCAACTTTATATAAAATCTTTAAAAACCAAATATGATCATAGAAACAAGATATTTATATGCATAACTAACATACATACATACATACATACATACATATATATATAGTGCATCACGAAGTACGAAAGACACCGTGCTTCACGTCTAGTTTATAAAATCCGAGACTCAAATGGCTGATCCGAACGTCCATCTTGATCTTCTCGTTGAAATCTCTTACATGACCAAATTTTATATTTTATATTTTTTTGCTTTTTGCTTTGTATTTTTGAAAATCACCAATCTAATTAGTTGTGGAGAGTCCAAATTTGCTGGTTTTCAAAATACAAAATAAATAGCAAAAAAAATTTAAAAAAATATGAAATTTGATCATGTAAGAGATTTCAACGAGATGATGAAGATGGATAGTTCGGATCAGCCATTTGAGTCTCGTATTTTATAAACTAGACGCAAAGCACGGCGCCTTCCGTGCTTCCCGAAGCACCGTATCCCAACACAATATATATATACATATATATATACATATATATATATATATATATATAGATAGATAGAGAGAGAGAGAGAATAGCTAGTGTGCTATGGATAGCACGGAGAGATCCGTGCTATCCACGGGTTTTGGAAATTCTGATATCGAAATAGACGATCCGAACCATCCATCTTGTTCATCTCGATGAAATCTCACTACACACCAAATTTCAAATTTTTTAAAGTTTTTTACTATTTATTTCGTATTTTTCAAAATCGCTGATCTAATTAGCCGTGGACCCTCCAATAAGTCCAGTTTTGAAAAATATGAAACAAATAGTAAAAAATTCAAAAAAAATTGAAATTTGGTGTGTAGCGAGATTTCATTGATATGAACAAGATGGACGGTTCGGATCGCCTATTTCGTCTCAGACTTAGAACTTCGATGGATAGCACGGAGAGATCCGTGCTATCCATAGCACACTAGCAAATCTCTCTCTCTCTCTCTCTCTCTCTATATATATATATATATTTTGGTGCTCCTCCAAATTTACATTCGACCCAATAAAGATATGATTTGCTGTCCGAAATTGTTAGAAACCAACATAAAAGCTACCCAAGCAGATTGCCGAGCAAGCCACACTTGAGAGCCAGTTTGGGGCTCCATGGAGCCTAGACTCCATGATTCAAAAACCTCTGATGTACATTGAGATTCGTGATGTTTGACGTGTATATCTTCACATATCCAGTAAAAAATGTATTTCAGATATGAAACTCCAAAAAAATTAAATTCAAACTTAGTTTAAACTAGTTTGAAGTAAAGTTTTAACTAGTTTGAAGTATAGTTAAATGTAGTTCAAACTGAAGTTCAACTCAATTTTTTTCGCAGTTTGATGTCTCAAATATTTTCTATAGTGGGTATATGAAAGTATAATAACCAAACAACACGAATCTCAAAACACATCTAGTGGTAACGAATCATGGAGCCTAGGCTCCATGTAGCCTTATGTATTATTCATATATATATATATATATAGAGAGAGAGAGAGAGAGAGGGGCTCCCATATTTGTAGACAATGGATTGCTTTAATTGCTGTGCTAGTTGATGGGTACTCTTCTTAAGATGGGAGGTTCATAACTGAGAATTAATAGATATTGCTTGCACATATAATATTCCCACACACTCAGATGCTCCCAAAGAATAATACGAGTATCTCCTAAAAAATAAAAATACGAGTACGCTTAGATTAAATATACCCATACACTCTGATTCCTAAAAAAAAAGAGAGAATGTGCTCGGATATCATTCAATGTGTAATATACCCATACGTTTGGGTGCTTCCAAATTAAAATAAATGAGTATGTACAATATATCAGATATTATCTCTATTATAAAGTGGTAAGCAACCTGGCTCCCTCGGTGAGCCACGTCGCCGTTCAGCCGTAGCCGTCCGATTGCGTCTGCTCGGGCCGATTCAACCATTCAAATAACACTAGGATGTTTTTGCCAAAAACCCTAATCTTTTCACTTTTACATACATGTTCCAATGTCTTTGGGGCCATGCGTGCTTCAGTGTTTCGTTTACGTCCCTGCATTCTTCGGCAATCAACCCACCGTCCTCTACCATGCGACCCATGCCCTAGACCGCCCCCTGTCCGTCCCTCCTAGCCGGTGCCGCCTCATCTCCTCTTCTCCGTCCCATCCTCTGCCCTCCAGGCCACTGCCGCCATCCTCCTTTCCTCCCCCAAGCGCCGCCCGTGCCCGTCCGGTCGATCACTGTGACGGACCAAATTCTGGTAAAAATTTACCAGAAAATGTCGAAATGCCAATCGTCCAGATTTGATTGCATTGAGAAATAGTACTGACACGCTTGATTTATTACATGTTACAAAATATTTTACAAAGAAGGTGGAAATATAACCTGATAATAAAAAGAAAATGCATGCCCATACACCACAGGTAAAACCTGAGCATAAGGTAAACCTTAGAAATCGATCCTGTAGGAGTTGCAATCTTCTTCATAAATGTATATTTCCGATTATAAAGTGAATCCTGATCATAAAAAATAAGCAATTGCCCACATAATGTGGGTAAGTATTAATCGTACTTGCAGGTTTCCATAGAAAATGAAATATTAACTACATATAAATGAAATCAAAGAAAGGTAAAGGCTGTATTTAACTGAAATATATAATGCAACATTTTAAGACTTAGTCATCATTTAAAATTATTTTCTAAAACATTTAAATGAGTTTGTAAATCATTATCTTCTTTCTCCATCCTTATCTCATCAATAACCATTATCTTTTCTTAAAATTTCATGGATTTATTTGAATAGAAATAGGTACCACCCAGTTGACACAACTTCATATACCAGAAATATGGTCCATTAATGTTTTTGTTATCAGCTCTGCGGAACCTATCCAACTTTACCCATATAACAGCTTCTTATATAGTTGGATGTTTAATGTGTCATTTCTATTCTCATTAGTCCAAGTTTTGCAATGTTCTGCACATGCGCAAACATGAGAAAACCCTGCCGATATTGGCCTCCGCACAGACACAGCCGGTAACATGTGAATCACTTGGCCCAATATCCCAGAAACCTGGCAATTCCTGGCCTCCGCACGATCATTACCGGTGACTACTCGGCCAACATTCCAAAGGTATTGCAAAAACACTAAGGCAATACCTTAACCATGCAATTACCATTCTGGTAACTCATCCCTACACTTTTCTGTTTTTCCGTCTTCAGCTCATTGTCTATTCAAAAGACAAATAAATTCTATCCTACTTGTTGAAATAATTATATATTTAGATTTTCCTATACTAGGGTGTAGTCAAGTTTATTCATTTTTAGGTAGGCTTTTGGTTGTGGATTTGAAATATCTATTCTACATAAAATATTAAATACCATAATTTAAATAAAAGATGATTCTTAAATAAATAACTAGAAAGTGAATGCAATAAATAAATAATAAATGAAATTAGGAATTCAATATGCTTCAAGGATAGAAAACCTGCCTTATTTGGAGTTATACTTATATATCTTTTGGACATTCTTTCCAGAGTATGTGTAGCTCGTTATCTATACTTCCCAAAAATAGGAAAAGAAAGGAATTCCAATAAATATCAAATAAGAAAAGTTTTAAATAAAATAAATAGGGTCTGGGGTAAAAAGGGGTGATGGGTTGTACGATTTTCTAAAGAGTTAAAAAAAAGGGAAGGGTTTTTATGTAAAAATAGGTATTTTGGGCAGCATAATGCTAGGGTTGTGGTGTGTGGTTTAGGAATTATGGAGAGATTTATAATATATCAATTTTGGAGTATTAATATTTCTATTTGACCTTATAGTAATAGTAATTAAAAAGAATTGATTTTGGCATTATAATTTTATATGGAAATGTTTATATAAGTTGGATGGAACATGTAAAATTTACTAGGCAAAATCTTATATTAATTTTATATTTAGGAAATTCTAATTTAATTAAAGAAAGGGTTTTAAGTTCAAATTTGGATTTCTATAGGTTAAAAAAATATAGGGTATTATTTCTAGATGTAAAATACTATTTTAAGTAACTTTTATATAGGAAGTTTTTGCTAATTCTATTTCTAAGTCTTTGAATATTTAAATATTTTAATATACAAGAAAGAGGGTAAAAAGGATTTATTAAGGTTAATTTATTTGGAAAAGTTAGATATTTTATATTTTTATATTATTCTATATTTTATGTTAGATTTTTATGGATTTTTGTGAATTTATAAAAGTGATTAGATGATTTAAATAAATTCAAACAGTAGGGTGGAAAATAGAAAATAAAAAGGGTCTTCAGTTCTTACTGGGCTTGTATTGGGTTCAGCTCAAATAGCTGTGCAGGCGGGCTGACAAGGGGGTCCGACAGCAGTGGGGCTGATGTATGGGGTCGGGTGGCAGTGGGAGAAGTTGATTGAAAAGGGGAAAAACAGGGGCGGGCGGCGGTGGAATTCACTGGTGACGGTGAGGATGACCGGCGGTGAGAAATTGGGGGAAGAATAATAAAATTAGGGTCGTGCGGGTTATTTTGGTGGTCTTGGTGAAGCTTAGGATGGCCGAGGTTGGCGGGGCGGCGAGCTCGGGCGGCGGAGCGGCTCGGGAGACAGCGACGACAATGCTCCGATGAGGTTTGAGCTTGGGCGATGGCTGAGGAGGGATGCTTGAGGGGTTGCGGCGCCGGAGGGAGGGATTTATAGGGTAGTGGTGGAGTGGCGAGCAAGAAATGGTGGCGGCGGTGCTATGAGGTGGTGGCGACAGATTGGATGGTCGTGGTGGGAGGATGAAGATGATGACACAGCAGCGGTTGTCGACGGCGGTGTGGGTTATCTCTTGGCGGCAAAACGGGGGCGACGCTTGGACGGAAGCGGCAACGGCGGCGGAATCGGTGGGCGATGGCGGCGCCGGTGGGCTGGGCATGGCGGCGCAAGGTAGGAGGAGGAAGAAGACAACGGCAGCCGTTGGATCTAGAAAAAGGTTGTGGGCGCCGTCGGATTAGTGTAGGGGATGACATGTGGGACCTCTCGGTCAGTGAGAGAGAGGCGGCAGGGTGTTTTAAGTGGAAACATTTTTCTGAAAGAGGAAAGCGTATTCCTCGGGCTTGCCTTAAAAGGTAGGTTTGGAATAAAAAAGGAAAAGGTATTTCAGAATTTATTTGAGTTTTAGAAAACTCATAGAGAGTTATAGGAAGCTCAGAAAAATATCAAATAAATTTCTAAAAATCCATAAAAATGAGTAGAATCCAAATATGAAATAATATTTATTATTTTATGAAATTTATATTTTTGGAAAGAGAGAGATAGGGTATTTTCTTTAGGAAATAAATAGGAGTTTAGTTTAGAAAATTCTTTAAAATTTAGAAATGGTTATAGAAATATATTTATGATTTTTGTGAAAAAGTTTTATGCCGAATTTTAAAATTTTGGGTATGTGACAATCACCCGTCCTCCGCCCTCTAGGCCACCGGCGCCGTCTTCCTCTTGTCTCCTAGGTGCTGCCACCCACCACTCCTTTCCTATCGCCGTCGCAGGGCCTGTCTTCGATGCCTCCGGCCGCCAGTGCCTGCTTCGCGTCGGTGCACTTCTCCCCTAGTGCCGGTCTCTCCCCGTCTCCGGCATTGGTTGCCACAGACTCGGGCCGCTCCCCATTGTCGTCAGTTTCGTCCTCGACGCCTTCAGCTGCCCCTGTCGCCGCCGGGTCCGTGCAGTTCCCCTAGCACCGCCCATCCTCCGCTCTCCAGGCCACCGCCGCCATCATCATCTCCTTCCCCAGGCGCCGCCACACGCTGCTCCTTCCCCCTTACCGTCGCAGGGCCCATCTTTGATGCCTCCTGCTGCCACTGCCGTCGGCGCCGAGTCAATGCACTCCTCCCCAAGGCGTCGGCTGACACTGATCTCTCCCCGTCCCCGCCGGCACTGCTTGCCACGGACTCGACCTGCTCCCCATCGCCGGGTGCTCACAGTCACTCCGTCTTCCTCGCTGACAGCCATGTTTGCCACAACCTCAAGCCCCTGCCCGTGGCCATCTACCGCCTTTCATCCTCGGTGCCTCTGATCCGCCGCCGTCTCCAGGCACTCCCTCTATCACGCCACTAGTGGTTAGGCTGACCACTTCGCTCCATCGCATTGCCTGCCACTGCACCAGACTCCTCTCTCCCTAATCCTAGTCCCCGCCTCTTCCAAAGCCCTGCTCCTCTCTCCTCTTTGCTGTCAACTACTCCCAACGCGTATGCTTATCCCACCCCTTCTCTTGTCGATCCTGCCTTCCTAGGCAGCAACCCTCCTCCTTTGCCAACAAATTTGTGTGCAGAGCCTCATATATCAATCTCTTTTACAAAGTTGCAGCAATCTTCAGAGATTATCATTTGGTTTGAGACATCTAGGTAAAACTAGCATTCATTTTTCACATTCTAATATATGGTTGTCTCTGTCAATGTGTATGTTTCAAAATTGTTTACTGGTAAAAATTCTTAAATAATTGGATATCAAGAAGACATTGGATATCTGTGTACCTTGCAAAATTGAGAACAAAATGCAGTCTTTTGCTAAATCCCTGTAAAGTTGCTTTGTTGCATGTCTTGCTAATCCTATAATCCTATAGAGCCATTTGTTTAGTTATGTTTTTACATGTATCTTATCCTTATCACAATGTCAGATTGTGAGTAGCTATGTTGCTGATCATGAAATTAGATATTTACGATAGATCCCCTACATTGCTGATGCCAATACCAGATGACAAATGTTGTGCTTGTCATACTAGAGCATGAAACACAGGTTTTTTCTAGAAGTGAGGTTGGGCAAAGAGTCCAAGTAGAAGCAGAAAAGGAAGCCGGTTGGCTTGAGAAGTGAGCCGCTCTTGTGTAATTAATCTTTGGCACAGCCCACTATCCACTAATAAATTGTGTAGGTGATTGTCTGTGTTAGTGTACAAAAGCTGCTACAACAGAGGGATCATCCTTCTAAGTTTGTTCACTTCTCTTCAACAGGGGCCCTTCATGGAGACGACCTCTCACCCAATCCATCCAACAGCCAGTAGGTACAAATAGATATTCTTATTTATAAAAATTAATGATGAAATGATATAGTTTGTACTTTTGGATAGTACATGTCAATGCTTTAGCATCATGTACATTCATGTGAAACCAAAATCATTAGCACACTAGCAATAACATCGTGAGATATTTGAAAATAAGGTGGTATTATTTTGTTTTGTGCACAAGAAAAGGAAAAATATGTCACACCAGCATACTCTCATGGTAAATGCACTAAACATGTCATCAGTTACTAGCTTCATGCACCAGGTCACCAAAGCACCTGCCCCATACCACTAGATTCAGGCTTAATTGACACATAATTAATAAATATTATTCTTTATTTATTTGTTCAGAGCTTCAAGTGACAACATCAAATTATGGCAGCATTTTGCTTTTTATTTATTGGTCATTTTTTATTATAATTGAGATTACATTGATCAATCGTATTCTCTACTGCAGACATGCATTCACAGTCGGGTGATGACGGAGCTACACTTCCCTTAGCTAACAGCCTCTAAGTTTGCCTCGCCTAACATTAGTAATGTGCCACAGTTGTGGCGTGACTAAACTGGCTAATGATAGCACGTGTTTAGTTTGCTGCCATAGCTAAAGTTAGGCACGCCTATGAAATTGGTGGTAGCTGTTTGGATTGTTCCCTTGTCTTTGCTTAGGCAGGGCCAAGAAGTTGTGGTAGGTGTTTGGATGGCTGCCACAGAATTTCAAAAATGGCACATGGATAAGCATAGTGTAAAATTAAAGTCTCATTCAAACCAAAATGTTGTTAAATTTTCATCCAAACCAATAATAAATTCATGACCGTGAACGATTCAGTTGTTATTGTTATGACTTCTATCTTGAAAATTTCATAAAGTAAATACCTTTAAAACCTCAAAATAAATCAAATAAATGAACTATTAATATTTTCATTAACCCAAATATATTTTTATTGTATTTTTCAGAATTGTCAAAGACCCCTTTAATATCCCTGCAAAATTACACAAAACCTTAAGGGCCAAAATGCAAAATTACCATTTTCCCTCCATCCTTATCTTTACTGCCCATTGCTTGTAGATTGTGCGCATTGAGAGAGAGAGAGAGATGATGCGCAGTGAGAGAGAGGGGAGAACGCGAGAGTTCTAGAGGGGAGGAGATTGGGAGAGAAGAAAGAAGGGAGATGAGAGGGGAAAGAGGGGAGGCGTTGGCTAGCGGTGCCGCTGCGACAAGTGGCCGGCGATGGCGGCTTGAGCGGTGTTCGGCCGGTGCGGCAACTTCGGAGGCGGCCTGCACACCGTGGCGAGGCGGCGAGTCAAGCAGGAAGGCGGCGAGCAGCGGCGGCGCTGCCGCGACGCAGCAGCAAGCAGGGTGGTGGCGCGATGACCTAGCCAGCAGCACAGGTGGCATGCAACAGCGTCGGCGTCAACCGGGACGGTGCTGGATGGCATCGCGAGGGTGCAGGGCAGCAGATGGCGGCGTTGGCTCCATAGGCAAGTGTGGTGGCCAAAACACCCGCCACACTGTCGGCGAAAATGGTTGTGGCGAGTGCACTACAACGCACCTAAGGACTCGTGGTGAAACTAAGGTTAGTAATGAACCAAACACCTAGCTTAACACCTGTGGGGAGCCTAACTTTATGCGTGGCTTTGTTAGGCACCGAACCAAATAGGCGTAATATATTGGTTCCTGCCTTAGTACGCGCGTTGCGCGGGGTTCTCTCTTGTTGTTCCTAAGTGTAACCAACCCTTACTTACACCCGAATGCTGCCAAACTAACAATATGAGTATGTATGCTTGGATTCTTCAATGTATGACATACCCAAACTTGGATGCTTCGAAATTAAGAAATGTACACTAGGATTCTTTGGATGTATACTGTACAATTAATATACTCGGATACTTTTAATAAATAAAAAAATTGAGTATGTACACTTGGTTTCTACGTAATAAAATTTGAATATATACACTCATGTCCATTAATAATCTCACGTTATATACACTCCGATGCTTAAAAAAAGAAAAATTTATATACATATCATTACAAAGTGTGGCATTTGTAAACATACCACTACATATATCAATAGCATGTGGATCTGGGACCCACATGTCATTGGCATATTGAGTGATATTTTTCGAAACACGAATTTTGGAGTGATATGAATCTAAATCACCATAAAAAATGTGAGTATATATTATCGGATGGTAGATACTCATTTTTTAAATTTGGAAACATCCGAGCATATGGATATATTATACATCGAAGCATACTCACTTTTTTTTTATTTACAAGCGTACGGATATATTATACATCGAAGTATATATCCGAGCGTACATACTTAATTTTTTATTTGGATGAGCGTATGGGCATATTATACATCGAAGGATGCGACCATACATACTTATTTCTTTTTTATTTTTTTATTTGGAAGCATCCAAGTGTACGGGTATATTTACAACCAAGTGTATGGTAAATTTAAATAGGTATGCATGAAAGTACAGTACTCAAAGGACGGTATGTACGTAAGCATAATTTGTCTGTTAATTATTTTCACACCTCCAAGACGTTGGAACTGACAAAACCAGAAATCAGCATATACACAAAATAGGTATGTCGTATTTTCATACCTCACTCAAGTATTTTCATAGTTCAATTAACTTCAGAGTATTTTCATCACTATACGGAAAAAAAGATCACCCAAGTAAGTAGCAGAGTATAAACTTCTTGACTACACAAACTAGTGTATATAACAATGTTAAGGCAATTGCATCCTTCTAGTATCTTTTTCATTTTTTGATAAACATCCTTCTAGTATCTTCCTGACACAAAAGTTGAAGTTAGCAGCACCATATGTAACAATTGTCGCCCCATGCCTTGTTAAGCTCACTTTTTGGCCTCCTCTTTCTGCAAATTAACATGCTTTCGGTAAAATTCAGAGTATGTCCGCTGAAAGCTGAGTACATGCTTTCAGGTATGAAAAAACTCAAGTACATCTGCAGCACCAAACACAAATGGCACATTCAATAGTTAAGTCCAACCAATCTGACCAGTCCATTTGTGGTCAGAACATACCCAGCTTCAGGTGCTGCATAGAACATACCCAGATGTCAGAATATTCAGGTGCTGCAAAGAATGAGCTCATGAAACATGAATGAAGGTTTGACAAAAGCACATCTGTTATTTGGACAAAGTAAAGATGCCCTAGGCAATGAAGATGAAACTGTTAGTGTTTTAAAGCAGCATTCATGTAAATTTAAAACCTGCTTTGGTCTAGGAGTGCTCGGAATGGAATTTTTACTGCAATACTTTTAAAATACATTGTTCCAATAGTATCATACACTTTATAGACCTACTTATTGAATTATTGTTTTTTAGGCCGTATATTGAATTATTCAGAAAGCAACAACTTAATAATACATGTGACACCCTCGGCTACGGTCTGCTGTTGGTCGGCAAAATTCAGAGTATGGATGACATGCTTTCAGAATTTCAGGTATGAAAAATTCAGGGCATTCAGATTGGACACGAGATGACCAGGAAAAAAAAAATCAAAAAAGGGTAATAAAAGAACATACCCGATGTGTTGTTCTTGCTGGCTGGCAGATAGCTCTGCCTAATTTTGAAGACAAATTCCTCCTCGGCGGCCCTTTCTCACGGATTACTTTACGTTACTGGCTGGAACAATTTCTCCTCGGCAGTCGTACCGTAGTTTACTATATGTCACTGAGAGGAATGTAAAATTGAAATGAATACCATTTTTCATTTTTGATGTACGTATTTTTTTCTATTTTACTAGTCATTATTGACCATAATGGATAGTAATTATTCGTTGATACCATTTTAATTTTTTTTTCACTATTCGTTACTTATGCGTAATTGTCAGTAATGGATAGTAATTTTTATAAACAGTTATCACGAAAATAAAATTAATCAATATGCTAAGTCTGATCTTATTTAGGTCGTAAAAATGTCAGTATAAAAATGATGAGAATTATTGGTCGATCGGATGTAACAATCAAAATTACGATAAAAAAACAAGGAGAAAAAATCTTTAAACTGATTTGTTAATTCATCCCACGATTTAAGGGTAGCTAATGCATCCTACAATTTTAGGGGATTCCTTCTCGTGACATGTGGGCTGCATGCAAAACGGTGAGATACTACATTAATTCAGTGTTTATTTTGTGTTCAATTTGACAATAATGGATTAGCGCTATTAGTTATTTGGCGTCCCGGTCGATTTGGGGACCGAACTGGTCCACATTCATTATGGAAATGGAATTACTATCGGTTGACGAAAAAGCACATGTTTTTCATGCAGCTCACCTCTCATGGGAGCAACTTCCTAAAAATGTGGGATGCATTAACTGCACCATTCAAATGTTGCGATGATGACATTTTTATGAACAAAACAAAATCAAACTCGCAATACAAATTAATTTTATTTTTCGTGGCAATAGTCTCATTGAGTTTACTGCTCGTTATTGTATGTTATGAATCATATCAAAGTAAGATAATTGTTTTTACGTGCTAGTAACGACTTGTAAATTGGGGAAAATATATATCCAATGAAAACATTTGTTATTAGCGATAATTACAATTAGTTACTAATCAGTAACAATTAGTAAAATAGAAAATTGTGTACATAAAAAAAGTAAAAATAGCTATCGATTATACCTTTACTATATATTATTGTACATAACTTATCAGTAACGTATGGTAAACTAGGGTATTCACTGGAGAGCTGGTGGGATCTTTGGTGAGGAAGAAGACGGGGCTGCGCTTGGGGTCGTGGCATTGTGGAGGTCATTGAGGGGCCGCGCCGCATGGAGGGGAGAATGTGGCCGCCGGGGTGCCGCCACACGTCGAGGGGAGGACGAGGTCGCCGGGATGCCGCCACGCGTGGAGGGTTGATGAGATCGTTGGGACGCCACCGCACGTGGAGGGCCGAGGCTTGGAGTCGACACGGCCGTCGCTGGAATAGTCGCCAAGCATCGAGGCATGGTCACCGGGCGTTAGTCCTATCACCTTCGTGCCGTCTCTTGGATTTAGACAAGCGGTGACATAGTGTGGCGGGGGTGGTAGATGATGGCTGACGGAAGCAAGGCTGACTTCGGGGAACGGAGTTGAGGATGACACCGAGCATAGTGCCATGGTAGGGAGCAGCAGCACGGGGTCAACGTGGTGGAGGTTAGGACGGCGCCGGGCCGTGGGTGTCGCGGGTCGGGACGGTTGATGAGGGGTAGGTCGCTATGGCCATGCAGAGCAAAGGAGCTGTGCGCAAAGGACGCGAGTCAACATGGCGCAGAAAAGGAACGAGACACTGCGTCGGGTCACCATGGTGGTGGCAGGACGCCGCAGGAGGAGCGGCAAGGGAGGATAGGGAGGACGAAGTGCTCAACACGGGGTCGGGTTGCCGGAGCGCCGCTGGTGAAGGGAGGACGGGTACGAGCCTGGAGCTAGGAACAACCGACAAAGGAATGTTTGATGGATCTAGCTTGAGGAGAGGCTAATGAGGTGGTTACCACTAATTAAGGGACCATTAATTACCACTAATTAAGGAAGCTAATTAATGAATTGCATGTGGTTGAGTCGTAGTAGGGTGCACAAACCGACTGTAGGCCCCCAAATAACTATTTGGTACCTAGGTGCCAAATAGTCTCTGTGTGTGTTGATATATGTGTGTGTCTATATGTGTGTGTGCGCGCGCGCGAGCGTGCATGTGTACGTGCCACGTGTAATACCACATCACCCAAACCCGCCATATATAATGCCACATCAGTGAAAACTACCCCAAACTGCCTTTTGACCTGTTAAGGGATCAATTTAGTCCGATTTTGATAGTTTGAGGGCCAAGTTAATCTTGTTTTGGAGTTTAGAGGCCAAAATGGGGTGAGAGAGAAAGTTTAGAACCAAATTGGCACTTTTTCCAGTTTGAAATAATCAAATAGACCTTTTTGCAGGAGAGAGGGAGAGAAGCAGCTATCATAGGTGACCCGCACCTATGACAGGAAAAACCACTCCTTGCCCCTAGTGATGTAGGTAGGCCGACCAGATCGGTCAGCCCGCAAACTAGCCTAAAAAAGGCATCCTTCATCTAAAAGTCTAAAACATCTAGTTTGGTCGCAGTCGGCGCCACACCACGTGGCCGCTTTGGTGTGGAGAGGTCCGCGCTTGGGGGAGGTGTAAGCATCTCGGCCCCTATTTTCGGTAAGATGAGTTTTGGTATTGATGACAAGGTATAGGGTATCAAGATTTGCGAAGGGCATTCACAACTTTCCTGGAACTCCAACATGATGGTAAGGTCATCAAGAAGAGACAAGTCCGTAGAGGTGAAGGTGTGACCCAGGAGTCGAGAAGGGTCACTAGTGATAGCTCTAGGGTTTGTCTCATTTTGACCGTACTATCAAGAGGGGTCCTAAGTGTAGGTGGTTATCGTCGGATCTTGAGCCCTCATGATGCACATTACTCCTCTTACATTCTTTCTAAAGCCTTAGAGTAAGGTTAGGGGGAATATGCTCGAGATCAAACAAGTTTGCACCCTGTATGATCCATTTGTCCCCCTCTGTAGCCCACCAGACTCAGTCCGATGGAGGGCTATCTAAAGCAGGGAAGAGCTGTGCACCCTCTTTGTAGCCCATCAAACTAAGTCCGGTGGCGACCGGACTAAGTCCAGTGAAGCATAGAAAGATGCAGTTGGGAAACCGGGGCAACAAACGGTGTCCGCTGGCCACCGGACTAAGTCCGGTGGGCATCGGACTGAGTCCGGTGCATTCCAGAGAAGTGGGCGCGTAGAAGGCCGGGGCAGCGGACTGGGTCCGCTCGCCATTGGACTCAAAGTTCTATATAGCCATCCGACTGAGTCCGATGGGACCCAAAGGCTAGCGTTTAATAGGGCCGAGGCAGTGGACAGCGTCCACTCGCCATAGGACCCTAGCGATATACTGCCATCCGGTAGCACCGGACTGAGTCTGGTGGAGCTATAACGACTAGTTTCTGCGAGATTCCAAGTTTCAACGGCTAGTTTCCGGGCTTATGGCTATTTAAGAGGGTAGGTGAGCTCCTTTGCTGAGTTTTTGAGCATTCATTGAGGTAGCCCATCCATTCAATAGCCTTGGAAGAAGAAAGCACTTTGTTCTTGAGTTTTTTCATCCACTTTAGTGTGTCTCTAGCCTTAATTAGTGTGCATCTTGAGAAGCTCTTGATCCGGTGTGATCAAGATACTTGGGGATTGTTACTCTTGAAACCAGTGCTTCTAGATAGTCTCTCGGAGGAGAGGTAACCGAGTGATCTTCCGACGAGCTTGTGGAAGACCTCCGTGGTTGTACAAGGTTCTTTGGAGTCCACCTTGCCGGAGAGGCGAAGGACTCCTCGAGTCGACAACCCAACTCGTGGTAGAGTATGGGAGGAGCTATACTCTTGGTAAGAGTGCTTGGCAAGAGTGCTCTAATGAGGAGTAGAGGGAAATCTCGAACCTCAAAAGAATCCTTAAGTCTCCTTTCATTTCTCGCATTTACTATTCCACTCCTATTTATATTGTTTGTGTTGATTGTATTTTAGGCTCTATCTCCTTCTAGCTTGATTATTAATATTGTGAGCCTAATTCAACCTTAATTAGAAGAAATTTTAAAATTGCCTATTCACCCCCCTATAGGCCATCGATCATATTTCAGGGGGGCCTGAGTTGTGACTGTTTGAGCATGAACGGCTTGTGCTCGTGCAATCAAGTTCTGGTCGTCCCCACTATTGCAGTAATTGTTTGTTGCCGACAAACAACTAGGACCAAGGAATCATTGTTCTTTTCAGTTTAATTCAGTTGTATATTATATTTTAAAAATGTTGTGAGTTCTTGATAAGGGTTTGGAGAGCTCAAAAAATTATAAAAAATAGTTTTATAAGATTTAAGAAGAACTACTAAAAATCTTTAAAAAAATGGCTAGAAAATGCTAGCATTTGGTTTAGATAAAAATAACAAATTTTAACTGTAGCTTTTAGTTTTCATTTAAGTTGCAAAGAACATGGCCACCTCACTCGATCTTGCTGCATGCACATAGTTCTTTTCTATTTTTTCCTTTGCAAGGAATGTCACATGGATTCATATAAGAGCATATATAATGCTATAGACAACTGCTGTCCATAGCAAGTTACTATGTTACCTATAGACAACCTTAAAGACAACTATATAATGGTATAGATAATTATTTTCTTTATAGATAACTCATTTCTACACACAACCATCTTGGTTCCCGTGCTACAGTCGAGTACAAATGTATAGACATTTTCTTTCTCTTTCGTCCACATCAGTAAATAGGTGATATGACAACTCTTATAAAGAATGACTGTCTATGCATTGTAGTACATACTCTAAACCGATGTAGGCAAAGATAACTAGTTCAAACTCTCTTGGAAAAGGGTACCAAAAGAGGCGCCTTTCTCAGTTCTCACACTGAGCAAGTGAGCAGAGAGCTCAAACTTTCACGCGCCGATGGCGCGTCTCGTGATGATGAACCCTCTATACCTGCCACATGCTCGATTTCACAATGATCCTAGGGACCTCACTTGGGGAACTTAACGATGAACTGTACAGGTTTGCGTGACCGCCGCTGGCTTATATAGATGGCTACATGTCTGTACTGTACTCTCTGAATGCCTGAAGAAACAACACGCGAATTGATGGCCGTTTTTGTTGGGAAGCCCGTGTTCGTTTCGGCCGTCCGGCGCAACAGGTGCCTGCCTGTAGTTGCGCAATCATTAGCATGCATGCTCTGTGTGCATAAAGGAGCGCCGCTTTGTTGCTCATGTTCCGTCAGGTCTGCATGAGCAGTGTGGCTACGGCCAACCAGGCAACCAGGCAGAGCTCCTGGCTAGTGGGCACTGGCCTCTCTCCTGCTGTTGCTGCCTCCCCAGCAGATGATCTCTGTTCGATACATGATCCTTCACTCAAGAAGCCATGCATGCATGCATGCGTACAAGAGTAGCTCTTTATTAATCGCCTAAATAAGGCACATACATTGATGGATCGATCATCCGTTTTGCAGCACTAGGTGCTAGCTTTTGCGCATAGTACATTGTGCATGACTCTTAGTTACGTCTTCGCATCCATCACAGATGAAGAGCCGATTAAACCGTGGATGGACGCACTCACTGATCGATCTTGGCTTGATTTCTGGCGTTAGTTATTTGCATGCATGCTTCGGATTCGGAGTGAACTTAACCGTGGGTCGTGTGCAGGTCGGTCGGTCGGTCGAGCGATCGAGTTGAATGAGATGGTGGTTGGTCAGAAGGAGCTGAAGCAGTTGGTGTGCTCGCCGGAGGCGGTGTCGTCGCAGGGGGAGTGCGTGTGGCGGCCCTCGTACGTGGTGATCACCATGCGGCAGTCCGTCGACAGCCGCTCCACCCGCTTCTTCACGCGGCAGTTGCTGTGGGTGCACCTGAAGTAGCTCCTGCACGTACGCAAAACGAGCATCGTATATATGCCAGCCAATATGAAATACATGCCCTTGTACTGAATGTGAATTACTAGCTGCAGCACAAGGCTATCACGTATAGAAATAAAGGAGAAGTCCCAATCGTTGGCCAGGTAATTAAGCTTTCTACGCCCCTCCCTCCGCCTTACCCCCACCAAACCATCCTTCGTTCATCCCTCTCCTCCCCTCCTCACAATGCGGGAACATCGCTTTTGTCGTAATGGCAGACGATGTGTGTTCTCCTTCTCCTCCCTCCTTTTCACTCTTTCGTTCAGATCTCTAGACCTCACCCAGGATTCAAATTCCAACGAAATTTCGTGAAATCCGATATTTTCGGCCCAAAGAGAAATAGGCCGAGAAGATAAAAAAAAATTTCATGAAATTTTGCTGTTTCCACCAGCAAACGATTTTTTTGGCCAACCGAAATATGAATCCTTGGATCTCACACCCACAGCTACCTAGCATAAAATAGCTAATTGAGGGGCTTTCTTTCTCTTACTACGATATCATGTTCAACAAATAATATGAGTGCAAAATATCTTGTACACCACAAAACATTATAGCTAGACCACAGATTCATTTGGGGCTCCAAAAGAATAGTCAATTCACTGTTCACTCAATGCATTAAAAGTTAGTGCATCAGTCTACTGCATACACAAACAAATTATAAGATTTCTTTGAAAATTAAAATATTTCTCTGGTTTCTAGGCAGATGGGTTATTCTAACTAAGGATAACTTAGCAAAACAGAATTACCCAGACAATCAAAAATGTTGTTTTTGTAATAAGAGGAAGAATATCCAACATATATTCTTTGATTGCCAGTTAGAGGGATCAGTTAGGCGATTAGTTCAAATTGCCCTAGGTTTTCAATCCCCTTTCAATATTGATCATATGATTGGGAATTGGATTTCGAAAATGGATGCAAAACTTTTAGAAAAATTGGGTGGGTACTACGGCGATTTGGCATTGTCGTAATGCTATTGTCTTTTAAAACAGAAAATTGTTACTTTTATTCGGGTCGTCTTCAAGGGAGCATATTGGCTATATTATTGGGCTTTGTTACCGAAGAAGAAGGACATGGAGCTTTTCACCTAGACGTGCCATTCTTTGGAAGTGGTCACCATGGCGTTCTTCTTCTAACATAGCTAGAGATAAAATAATAAGATTTGTAGCAATTAACATTGTCCACTTCATTTGAGTTTGTAATACCTTGGCATGCCATTTATTTCATATGATGCTTGGATTTTGTATTGTCTGTATACGTCCCTGTCGTAGAGGCCAGAATTTTTTCATTATCTAAATAGCTAGGCCACATCAAGGAATTTTTATCTATATATCTAGTTTATGTTGCATAAAAAGAATCATTTATTGACAATAGGCATTATAATTTATTAACAAAAAGACATTAAAATTATTAATAAATAGTGTAAGCACATGGATCAAGTGAGGTTTTCTTTGTCACAACAATATTATCATGTTGACGATCATCATTAGCTAAAACGTTTCTAGCATGGATTTCCCCTTCGTCTATCATCCAAATTAAGCCATATATTTATCCTTAGCATGGATTCCTATTTTCCTAAAGTTGTTGAAAACCAAAAAATATAAGCAGGGTATTGTCAAGCGAAGCACAAGATTCGAGTAGATTTGGTGACCCATTTTTCTACAAGGAATTAATATACGGATTTTTTACCCACATGATACAGTTAGCTCACCATGGTCTGTCATGTCTTGTCGTGTGACGGTAAGCGATCCAGGGACTATTAAGAGAACATTACAATTAATATCTTGTGATTCTAACAATAAATTGTCCGACGAGCTAAAACCTTACGATAAGACATGGACGCTCTTTACCATATATAGTCGATCGCGAGAGACTCGTACATGCATCATACACATAAGTTATGCAAAAAAGAAATTAATGCAAGTGATCAGAAAATTATTATTATTATTATCATCATCATCTTTAATAATACGTTAGTTCAATCTCAAACTCAAGATCTTGGACTCAGACCAATTCATTCAAAAATCTAAGCCAATAAAAAAGAGAAGTAAATATAGTTCAACACTCCGTGTATTTTATATGTTGGGATAAATCTTTGTATTCACCAAACAATTTGCTGATTCCTTCTGTGCCATTAAATTACCTCTCTAACCTTGTATGTTATCTTGTTTTCAGTTTTTTCCTTTCTATGCCATCGCTGTTAGCTCCATTAGGTTCAACCGTTAGAAACGCCGGCCTTAATTAATGTCCAAAATGTCTCTTTCACAATTTCAATATTTGAAACTTTTAAACATCTTTTCCTTATATGACATAAAAGGGATTAGCAAAATGTTACGTAGCATTCATAGATTTTTTTTCCTATCTTATATTGCAGGGTAATGCATGCATGAATACACCGATTAGCAAGTTGAATGTCATACTTCGTGTACCTACTCCCTCCGTTTCACAATGGTTATAGTTCTAGTATTCAAAATTTTTATCAAAATGATTATAGTTCTCACATTCCAATGCAACTTTAGAGCCAATATGATCTTTGTACCTTTATCAATGCAACCATCTATTTAGCTAATCTGTTCAACTACCCTTCATTAAATGAGGGTAGACAAGTCATTTTTCACGTCTCCTTATTTTGTGTGCATTTAGGTAAAACTACGACTATAGTTGTGAAACGGATGGAGTACATTCTAATACCCCTGCTAGTGGTTGTCCGTACGGACATGCACATGCAGCTAGCTATATAGTTAGCTAGCATTGCGCGTGTGCAATAAACATGGCATCCTTTTGCCAATCGTCTATGTCATAATGACATTACCTTTCCACTACTACTCCAGTACTCCTTTTCTTCTCTTACAACTCATGTATTTTTTGATAGTATCACTCCTTTGACTGTCCGTTCCTTGATTACTGAATCAAAACAACTTGATTCAATTCGGCAACAGGCCTGGGTGACAGAAAAAGAACTTAAACTACTAAACTATATGCGCATGTTTGAGTTAATTAAGCTTCTTAATACGTATTTGTGCTTGTCAAGATCACAAACTGGGAGAAGTCACCCATCAAATTCAGTTTAGCTCACTGGCTCTAAATTTCCCAAAACAAATTCCATTTTTTGCGTGGTGATCTATTTTGAGCGGTGTTTCATACGTTGCATTCAAAAAGAAAAAAGTGCTATGTATGCCATAGGTGCTCAAAGGAAATTTCATATTTTCTCGACATTAAGGATACTATCCTTAAGATTGAAACCAACACAAAATCAGCTAGCAAAGGTTGCAGAATCAGGTTCTGATCTCTCTGAAATTATTAGTCGTTTGCAGAACTTAACTACAACCCGCTTCTGTCATATATAGAACAACAGTCTAACTAAAATAATACGACACATGGCTTAGTTTTAGTTCTCTACCGCATAAATTAAATTGACACTCGATTAATTGTTATGATTTTAATCCCACTAATTTCTATCAAAAGTAGCAATATATGCAAGCATGCAGAGGAAAGGCAAGAAATATGTTAGGGTTTTGATTTCTTAAACAAGTACCTAGGATGGAGGCTGTTCTTGACAACCTTCTGCCCGTACTTCCTCCACTTGTAGCCATCATCCAGCACATCAACGTCGCTTCTCGTCTGGAAGCAGAACCTCGGCTCCCTCATCTTCCTCCTCACCTTGATCTTCCCCTTCTCCCCCGCCATCGCCGAGCCCCTCCACCTGCAAGCTCACACGCGCACACCATTCATATCAAACCCTAAACCCAACCAGATTCCCAATAAGCATAACAGGCAAGGCACAGACACAACAACCATATCGTATTCTCAGTTTCTCACTACACATACCATGTACTAGAGCCATTACAAGTAGTACTCTCACTGCCAATTTTGGTTACCGAGGTGCCCACCTAGTTAAAGAAGAAGCAAGGAATTAATACCAACGACATGTAACATCAGCTTCTCGATCTGCATATGGTCACAGGGCTTGCAAGGTTTAGTTACCTCCTCAACGCCAATATTAATGGGAATGAGACTGGCCGTAGTCTTCTCGCAGATGGCGGCTGCGGCGGCGGCGGCGGCGGCGGCAGAGCCGGAGTGGCCAAACTGAAGCGCCGGTAGTGGGTACAGCCCACAATGGTCAGAAGAGAGCATCACGCCATGGCTCCCGGCTTCTTCCTGGTCGAATGGCATCTGGAGAAGCCTAGGCTGGCACGGTAGCTGGAGTGGAGGAGGAAGAGGGACGGCGTAGTGATCTGGCACAAAGAAGCTAGGAAGACAAGCCCCCAATTGGCTTCCTTCCATATATGCATGCATATGGATCGTGGCTTTTGTGTTAGTGTGATTTATTGATCGATCGGAGTGGTTCTTGGGGGCACGGGATTCTTAGGATCAATCTAGCTCTCTCTCTCACTCTCCTTTTGGTGTCAATTTGTGATAGGGTTGATGCCTTTAGGTCTCAGTGGTGGGCTATGGCTCTCTGGACTCTGGAGTCCAGGCTGCCTCTTTAAAGGGGCTTTTGCTCGAATTGTGTCGTGGGTGCAGTACTTGCTTCAGCAGCTGAGCTAGATAGTGCTTGCTAATTCATCAGCTCTATGCTAGATGTCAGATCTGTTTTTTTTTTTTTTGGTAGCAACCCATCTATAATATAGATGCCTTCGATCATGTTACATGCAAACTAATTAACCATGTTTTATATGAGAAACCGTCGTTCATATTGCCACATATATATGCTTCATGTTCAATCACAGCTTATGCAGTTGAGAGCACTGGCAATGCATGTTTCAACGAGTCGTTTTTAAGCACACCACATCATACAGATGTGGCTATAGATAGAGCCCTCTCATAATGCACTGGATCTAGTAATTAATTTATTCTTTGTTTTTTTCTTTCTTTATGAGCTTTATAGAAACAACTAATGCTCTCAATGGGGATTTCTTCTCGCTTTCCCCTATTTCTAGAATAAAGTCTATTTCTAGAATAAAAGTCTGTCTCTTATATAAGAAACAGCATTATTCTCCCTCTCATTAATTACCCTTTACGTCAGCAATCTATCCTATGTGGAAGCTATAGAAAGACATCATTGGATTGAGAGCGCTCTTGTGTTTGCATATATCACGGCTTAATTCCCTAGCTAGTTGCAACATTTAGTGTTGTTTAAGCCAGAAGCTTTTGGCCAATCCGAATCTTTGATCGGCAGAGGCTTTTTCAGGCGGGGCTTATATCATTGCAGCGATTGTTCCGCGTACAGGATAGCACTGATTGTACCTTTTGTCCCCTTCAATTGCTCGATACATATGCTTTTGGGATGCTCTCCTCGCAGAAGACCACTCGTTTTCAGAGCTCTCTCTGTAACGCGCACATATGTGCGCCCAGTCTTTCCCTGAATCATCACCATCCCTCTTTCCTGGGTATGCATATATCTAGAGTATGCATGTGTTCCGAGTGGGACGTGTCAGGGAGGGTTTGAATTTGTTCTTTTTTTTTCCCACTTATCTCCAGTTCTCTACCTACTCTCCAAAAAAAAAAAAATTGACCGCCCACTTCGCCTGGTGAGGCAAAATATCCAGCTTTCCATCTATCGTTGTAAAAAATCAGAAGTAGGAGTTGTGTGTGTGTGTGTATATATCCAGTACAGAATATTAATTAAGTGCATACTCATTTTCGTTGGAAATAGCACACTGTTAATTTGGTTAACTAATTAGGAACTATAGACGATATTGTTATAATATGGACACGCCATATATAATTAATGTATAGATTTTGAGGGAATAACTAATGTATAGATTACTCGTATAGAAATCAAACTGATTATCTTATTTTATTCTTTATTCGAAATTTTAGTTTCGGGTTAGGATTTTATGAATCCAAATACTAATTTTTAAAATTTTTATTTTAAAATTTAGTGTTACTTTCTAGTTTGTATGAAAATTAAACTGTTAATTTCAATTTCAATTTTAGGCTAGGATTAGCGTATATATAGATCCAACGACTGATTTTGTTTAATTTTTATGTCTAATTTTTATTTTGTTTTTATATTCATACGAAAAATCAATTTGTTAGTGTTTCTATTATTCTTTATTTCAAATTTTAGCTATTTTTTTATTGTAGTTGGTATAGACTCTTTCTTTTAATATATATAAATCATTACAACCTTCGTAGGCTGCCTATTGTAAGTTAGATCTTTTATCTTTTTCTCTAATTAACGTTAGTCGTTATAACCTTCATAGATCTTTTTCTCTAATTAAAGTTAATCATTATAGCGTAACCTAACCGTTACAATATTTGTAGGTCTCTTATATTAGTCGTTACAAATTAGACCCACACAGATGTATAGCTAGATCTATTCTCTTTTTCTCTAATTAATGTAAGAATTTCTAGTATTTTAGAGCGAAGATGATGGCTCTATTGGACCTGCTTTAATAATATATTAGATGGATGCCATTCATAATTTAAAAACAGACGAGCTAGCTAGTGCAGTTCTACTGTTGTGCGATGGTAGATGAAGCTGTTACAAAAGCCATAAGCAGGGGTGGATCCATGAAAAAAGATCACCGGACGTTGGGGTCCCTATGGACTACTAACAATAGATTTTAGCTTGTAATAAGAGGCATCACACTAAAAGGGGTAATGTGGAATGACCAGGAAACAAAATAATGTAGATTCACCCCTGGCCCTTAAAGAAAAAAAGAAAGGGAAAAGAAAACTGGGAGAAGGGGAAGGTAGCTGCCTAGCTAGCTAGGAAGCATTTGTCGATCACAGCCACAGGTCAGTGTTTGCGCTGTCATCCAAGATATCGACATTGATCGAGGACTAGAAATACAATACGATTTTTCATTGCGGGAGTGGGGCTGCAGAGATATTGGCGAACCGAACACACTGCCGCTACCTTAGCTAGCAGCTGCTGCAGGGCACTCACATTGATGTTTCCAGATTGAGGCCAGGCTCGCAGCTAGCGATCGAGCAGGGGTAGAGGAATTCCTATCATTGCGGCCGCTGCAAAAGCCTCTTCTTCAGGCCTTTCCCCTTGGGCCACTACTCCCTGAATCTGCCCCACTGCTCACTCGCCATCATACATATGATCTCCGGTTCAAACCTTCCTGCCCAGCTAGCTCGCTAGCGCCAATTGCATCGCACTCCACTTCCATCAGCTGCTGCGTGCATGTCTATACATGCAAGTCGAACTATATAAGCAGTACGTCGTACACATGTATGTATACATATACGTCCAAATAATTGGCCCATGAGGCTGCAGCCTGCATGCTGGCAGCAGCAGCTAGCATGGCATGCATGCATGTGAGCGCCACTACTACGACTGCTGTACTCGCACACAGAATCCCCGAGAACTCGCATGGTGTGCCCTAGAAAGGGTGAGGCACAACGAGCCGGCAAGGATCGATGAACAGCCGCGGATCAGCGCCCGAGCATGCAGCAGCGCCGGCGGCCGCAGCGGCAAGAAAAGAATAGAAACCCTAAAGTGGCGATGGTGCATGTGGATGTGGTGTGGTGTCCGTCCATGGTAGCTAGCTAGCGCTGTGCGCGCCGTGCCTGACTGCCCGCGGAGACGACGACGGCCGTTGAGAGAGATAACATAGACGTACGTACATGGAGATCGGGAGCAAACGCTAGGGGACAAGGAGACGGGGTGCACGAATGATAGCGCGCGCGCATGCACACGTACCGACGTACGTACGTACGGCTACTGCGTGGTGCATGCTTGTGTTGTGGGCGTGCGCGCGCGTAGGCATACATCATACTGTCGCGCAATTAATGTTTGGTTGATCTCTCTCTTAGAGCATGTACAATGGTCCATGTCAGCTATCTATAAGCAGTCTCTAAGGGTTGCCATGTAGAACATATAATGATGTAGAGGAGAGAGAGCATATATAGATATTTGAACCGTCTCTGATGCAAGAGTCGACTCTACACGAAAATTAAAAAACTTTGTGTATGAGAAAACTGCCTATAAAAACGTGCAACCATCTCTACCATTGTAGATGTTATCTCTAGCGCTCTCTAAATGACATGGCAATAGTTAGAGACAGCTGTTGTCTCAACCATTATACATGCTTTATGTGATGCATGCAGAAAGGCAGGGCAGGGCTAATTAATTCCCTTATGCGTGTATTGGAATTCTCAAATGAATGAAAAAAATAGATTAGACCCCATGCTTGGAATCCTCCAAGATTTGGATGGAATTTCCAATACTACAAAATTCCTTTGATGCAATCACTACAAGGAAAAAGCAGTATTCTTGACGGCCAAATTAAAGCAGTCGACATTAATGCAATGACTATCGACATTGATCAATGTCGACAAGCGACCATCAACACAAGGCCATCGTCGACACTAATCAGTCTTGATGGGACAGTCTTAACGGCCATCGACACATTATCACCCACTTGGCCGAAAATATGATAGAAGCTTAGTATTAACATTTTTAAAAAAAAAGTAGTTAAAGGAATATTTGAAACATTTTCAAAATTTTACATGGATATTAACATAGTTTTAGAAGTATTATGAATTAAATAGCTTTTTCACAAAATACTTAAGTGTGGATAGTCTCAGCAAAGACCGTCAATAATAACTTGTCATTAGAGACGTCATCTAGTTGAAAATTATCGACGATTGGGAACCGGATTTCCCGTCGATCTTATTTCTCGATTGAGGGATCAGAAAGCCCCTTTCTACCGAAGTGTGGCGTTCTGACATGTCGAAAACTTCTTGGCGTAGACGAACCGAAAATAGACAAGACTTTGGGGTTTATATTGGTTCAGGCCTCCCAAGAGGGATAATAACCATACTCCAGTGCGTGTATATTGTGGAACATGAGGTTACAATGAGCTGAAGAGCTAGCTCGGTGTGTGTGTGTAAGAAGAGTCTAAATGCAATGTAACGTGTTTTAAATGATCGTAAAACAAGTATTTATAGGGCCTATCCCCAACCATCGGCTCCGGACTTCTGAGAAACGGTTGCGCGCACTGCGGGCAAGAGATCTGACGGTGCGACGCACGCACGGCCGCCCCACGAACCGTATGGATCGTGGGCAACAACGCCCGCAAAGAGGGGAACGTGGCCACATGGCACATTATGATGGATCACTCAGTTACGCCGGTGCCCGGGCAAGCAGGACTGCTCCGGGCACCGGGACATCATCCGGATTGAGCCAAAGCATGATGCCGACATCATGGCTGACCGGACAACCCTATTCAGGCAGCACAAAATCTCTCCCTAGGCAAAGAGTGCTCCGGGCAAGAACCCTGTCCGGACTGGGCCGTCTTGGGAAACACGTTCAAGGTACTCACCAATTTACGGAGCTGCTGGGTTTGCCTCGGCCTATGGATTGTTAACCAATCCCGACAAAAATCTTAGTGTCGACGACAACGGATGTGGCCGTCGAGATAAGATCATGCTCCGACCCATAGGAAAATGGCCGTTTCAACTGGCGCTTATGGGGGAAGATCAATATTGACGGCCTTACGTGAGGTCGTCGACACTGTGCCCTCTTTTCGGGTCCGAATTTTCAATTTTTGATCTACTACTAACTGGTGGGGACCTCATGGTATTTCCGGTCATCAAGACTGCTTAATATGTGTGGTCGATGTCTTCCCATCCGTTGATACTGCTAACATGTAGTGACGACTTCTTCTCGGCCGCTGATACTAATTATCGGTGCCGACGATCGACGTTTAATTAGCTGCCGACACTTAAAAATGGCTGTCGAAAATACTGGCGTTTCCTGTAGTGAATCCCAAATTAATAAGATCTATATAGATATTTTTTTCCTTTGGATTTGGTTCCTCCATTTTTTTCCTTTGAATTGAAGGACCTCGCGTGTCGTACTATGAAATAAGCTACCGACATATACACATTACTAGTACATGTAAAGCATGTATACTTTTTTTTTTTGAGGAAGGGGCAGGAGAACTGCCATCCATTGATTGAAAGGAAGGTTACAGAACAAAAAAGAGTTACAGGTGGGGGAAGTTAGGCCCCTCCCCCCGGGGGGCTACGTAAGAAGCGCTTGAAAATTACACGATTACAAAATGGGCTCCTGCCGCCACCCAAAGCCGCAGATCGTCTATTAGGGAAGTTACGAAGTCGGAGCTGTCGAGCACAGTCGACCGGAAGACGACGCGGTTGTTACGCTCAAGCCAAAGGCGCCAGATGGTTGCGGTGACGACTGACAAGGCTTTGCGGGAGTTAGCCTGCAGAATGTCTTCGCTTATTTCATAGTATATTTAAAGCATGTATACTTAATTGTATATTTACCGGTGAGATTGGGATGGTCGATGTCGGACCTGCATGGCTCCCATATATATAGTTCGGAAAATTATTTATATGCCACTGCAAAGTCTGATTCTACTTTATATGATATCGCTTAGTGGTATCTTTTCTATTTGCCATCACAATTACTTGATTATTGCCTAACATGTCATTGGTAAAAACTTATCTTTTTTAACTGTAAAAACATACCCAAAAATCCTAAAAAACAGTGTTGAAATATGCCATACTTTCAATCTATAATTTTTACTGAAAATTTTTATATTCAATTTACACTTAAAAACATTTTTAACATAAAATATTAAATCTTGAAAATCGAAAAAATATACGTTTAGATTGTTGCATACTTATAATTCTATATTTTTTTAGAATTTTTAAAATGTTTACACAACTTAAACAAAAAAGGCAAGTTTTCATCAATGACATACAAAGTAATAATCAAGTAATTGCGATGACATAAAAGAAAAAAATGTCACTAAGTAATAGCATGGATAAGATCAATTGGAAACACAATAGCGCACTAGGATATATCCCTGCTATATTGCTCGCCCTGCTTGGAACGATAAGCATTCGAATGGCTAGCTAGCGATTCAGACTGATCCTAATTTTCGCCGTTGCTTCTCCACGGACGACCGCCCTAGCTAGCGATGATCAGAGACTATCATGATTCGCGCGGGTTGCACGACACGCTTGTCTCTCTCTCATGATGCTAATTTGGCCGCTTGGCTTTGGCCCAAATCGCCTTTTCGCATGACAAGTGGGAGCTGGCCGGGCGCGCGTTAGCCAAATGCTGAACCGGCCGGCCGGCCGGCCGGGCATCTACTAATCCGACTCAACCGAATAACCTTTCGAGTTCTAATAGTAGTACGTACCAGTCTGAAGGATGGTATATATGTGACCACTGGATGTCTTATTGACGGGTTTTTTTGGGCTCTCGTACAATCTATATATTGAGATACATGTGTCAGGTGCATACGCTCTCAGAGCATCTCCAATAGTATAGTCAACCACTAGTTATAGGAAATGGACATGTTATTTATAGATAGCATATAGCCAACCTCTCTAATGAACTAGCTATAGCATGGTCTATAAAATTATTATGGCTCCACATGTAATAGAGGGCATGTATCTTAAAATCAGTTATAGACTGACTATAAGTTAATAGATAGTCTTTATCTCTCTCCTCCTTAACTCTCCTCCGCATAAGCAAAAATGCTGAGTTGGCATCCTTATAGCTAGCAGACTTAGGGCCCCTTCTCTTCAGCTTATTTGCCTACTTATTTGTCACTTCGAGAATTTTTCGAGATAGCCTCGAGAGCCGGAGATAGCCTCGAGAGCCGGCTCTCGAGGCTATCTCGAAAAATTCTCGAAGTGACGAGGTTACACGAGATAAGTAGATAAGAAAAGCTGAAAAGAACCCACCCTTAAGCATCATTGGAGATGCTCTCGGTACTATAGTACGTTATAAGTACCGTGTACTTGGAAACAATACCCTTTTTTGGACGGCAAAGGCCATGGGGACTGAACACCACGCCGTAGACACAGGCTAGTGTCGACGGCCGATCGTCAATTCTAGGCTGTCGTCAGTGCTCCTTCCACAGAAAACTTAGTATCGATCGTGGTACCACCAAGCCTTAATACAAGGGCCAAAAAAGATGATTGTCCACACTAAGTCCTCCCCTGACCGTTTGCAGCTAACAAAACTTAGTTTTGACAGCCACATCTTGTATTGTCTCAAGAAAGAAATAATTCAAGATATACCGCTCTAAAGATGTGCAATCTATAATATGTCATTGACATGCAGGTTCTGGATCCATATGTGAGTGACACATAAGTGGCATATTATGAATTATGTATCTTTGTGAGTGGTATTTAATGAAATCTTCTAAAAAAGGAATAATGTACATGGTTTCCATGGATAGGTGTGAATTTCTATCCACTGTCTGAGCTATGATGTATTATGCTCTGAGATCTGTGTTGGTCCCTCTCCTCCATCCCACTCATTGTTTTGTGAAAAAAAACCCCTCCAAACACCCATTCATGGCTTCCTTCCTTAACCCTCTTCCTCTTCCTCTCTCGTCCCTAGGCCATGGCTGGCCGCCACCCTCCGATCGACCACACCGTGCGCTGCCACGACCGGCCCGGCCGTCATCCCCTGACCACTGTGTGTTACCTATTATGCTCTGAAGCGGTGGTTGCGACGACAAAGCTACCATGCCGAGCGGGAGCTTTGTCCAGAGGGTTGACGCATGGGAAGATCTGGAGCTTAGGGCCAACTGCTGAGTTCAGTCCCTCCTCATGGAGTTGACATGAAGCCCATCAAAACCCAACAAATGGTAGCTGTCGATTCATATATGAATGGATGGTTGAGATGTCTCCTTAAGAGAGGAGAGGAAATAAAAACCCTAGCCACCATTTGCTCCATGAGAGTGAGCTCTTACTGCTGAGAGGTAAGAGCACCACATCCACAATCAAAGTGAGAAGAGGAGAGGAGAAGAAGAGTTGGTCTGTCCAGATCAGTCCGCCTAAGCGATCTTTATCAAGCTTGTGATCGGAGAGGCAAATATGCTTGGATCGTCACCAAATTTAGTTAGTACTTTTCTCACTTGTTGTTCTCTGATTTGTACAGTTGGATTGATGATTGGATCATTGGAGAATCGGATTGGAGAGGGTTTAATCAGTTCGGGTTATATCAAGTTCAGATTCACGCAGTCTTGGGAGTTGATCAGTTTGAAGGGTCAAACATTATCAGTTTGGTCTGAAATTCGGACAACTAGTTTGGAGTGGACCGGTTGGTCTCGTGATTTTTTACTCCTCACCTTGAGGAGGTTTTTTCACGTAAATTATTGTGTCATTGTGCATATGAATTTGCTTATTCTGCCGCTAACCTATTGGTTGAAGCTATCCTCTATGTTTATCACAGGATGAGTGGGGTTTGATTGTGCCTAGTATTGTGCATAACCCAACACCAACGACGATGGTTAGCTTGATGCCGACCGAGTAGGAGGACGGGCGACACTGGTGGTCATGATCGACGACAAAGCGAGGATGTTGGGCAGCAGCCGCATCCATGGTCGGGTGGGCAAAGGCACAAGAATAGGGCGTGGCCAATGGGGAGGCGTGGAGGGTCGGAGCCTCGGGGGCCTAGCGAGGGAGAGATGATTGGGGAGGAGAAAAAGGAAAAAGAAAGGATTAGAAAAATGTGACAGGAAAGGAGAGAGAAAATCGTACGGATCTCAGAGCATAATTAGACGATGCGGATAATGAGTGTAAACTCGCAGCTATGTATCCATGGAAGCGTTTTCGTTTGCCGACTATCACTATTAAATATTTTGACACAACCGATTAATATCGATCTAGTAAATAACTAATAACCCATTAATGAAAACATAACCTATATTTAGCTAATCCGAATTAAGATTCATCCACTTTTGTTTCACTCGGAGAATAGTAGTGGAGCTGGCAGCATGCGCCGGCCGGCCGGCCGGCTACATGGGTGGCAAGGCTTCCAGGCTTTCGGCGCCCGGCCCGTATCGCATTCGCATCATTTCAGCGCGCGACGTCGAAACGCGCGAGGAAAGAAGAAAAACTCGATCGGCACCTTCGCACGTATCGCAGCGCCAGCACGGCACGGCGCCCACTGGCTGCTTGCCTGAGCCGCTGCCCGTACGTCGACTAGCCTTCCCCACGCCGCGCAAAGCGGCTTGCTGCACTGCCGCTTACGCATGCACGAACCATGGGCGCGGGCGGGCCGTGTGATTCCATTTCCGGCCGCGTGGCTCTCACCCGATTCGGCGATTCCTCGCTTCGATGGGATTTGTAGCCATGGCATTTGGATCCGATATTCATTCCCACGTATACACATGGGTACAGGCATGCCCACGACCATCGGATACACCACAAGATTTGTGCTCATACCAACTTATCTCTCAAATGGTTTTGTTGAAAAAAAAACCTCCATATTTTCAATTTCCAAACAATTGGGTTCTTCTTCCTCATCTCTCTTTCTCCTCTCAACCGAGACGGCCACCACCCGCCGCCAGCAACCACCATGCCGGGCGACACATGACAACGTCGGCACGTGCTCAAGCCGCCGTGCCTGCTAGCGCGCCGCGCCCATGCCGAGGTCGCGCGTGGCCCAAGCGGTGGTCATCGGCGGGTAGCTAGCGGCTCGGTTGAGAGGAGGAGCGGGAGAGAGAAGAAAGAATGACCCGTTTGCTTTTAAAAATGTTCTAGGGTTGCTTTTTGCAAAAAAAAAAACCATTTGAGAGGTGAGTGAAGCTAAGCACAGATCTTAGAGCACAGATCTTAGAGCATATCGGATGGTCGTGAACGTTCCTGTACCTGCATGTACCTGATGAAAATCCGCTTTGCCTTTGGATACATCTGCGATCCCCCCAATCGCCTGCAAGCCTGCAACTGCGCTGCATGCACGCTCCGCGCCGTGCGGCTGCTGGCCATGGCCCATGATCCGGCCGGGCAGGGGTGCTCATGTCTCGTGCTTCCGTGGATGCCTTTCGCGGTTTGCACCTCTGTCTCTCTAGGCACGAGCGAGAGAGAGGTACTTAATTACAATTGCACGACGAGAGATTTGCTTTAGCGTGGGCTACCCCGGGAAATTCTAGCTTGGTAAAATTGTCTCCGCATGAATAGATGTGTGAACAATACTTAATTACACGGCGCCTTGGCAATATTAGTTTGGTTTAGGAGATTAATTACTGCTAAATAGATTGTTAGTGTGAAATGTTTCTCGTACAAGTGGGCCCGAGAGAGGGGATTGACTTATTGCTAAATAGATTGCGTGAAAGTGGCAGTACATGCGAGTCCACGTGGAGGAAGCAAAAAATCCGCTCGTACATGTGGTCGCATATACGTCCACGACCACCTGATCCGCACGGAGATTCATGCTCAGCTATCACCTAGTCCTAAATGGTTTTTTTGCGAAAACACCCCTATCACTTTTTAGAAAAAGCAATCCGGTCCCTCGCTTCATCCTCCACTAAGCCGGCCGACATCCACCGCCGCCGCCGCCGACGACCATCCTCGGTCTTGGCGCGACCACGCCCGCTGCACGGCCTCGGCGATGGGATGGTGCGGCGACACGGCGCCGGTGTGGTCGCGTGCGGTGTCGGACGTGGTCGCCGGCGGCGGCAGTGGCGGCGTGTACGGCGGCGGCTGAATGGTGGCCCGGCCGGCAGATGGCTCATGGGCCACGCGGCGGCGGCGGCGGCAGCGCGCGGCGTGGTCGTGCTGCCCCGGCGGTGGTCGCTAGCGGCCGCGACGGTGATTGGCGGCGGGTGGAGGGGAGAGAGAGATGAGGGGAGGAAGAAGAATGGATTAGATTGCTTTTTGAAAAAAGCTGTAAGGGCGTTTTTGCAAAAATACACTCTAGGTTGGAGCACGAATCTTAAAGCGCATCGTGTGGTTACGGGCATATATGCGGCCGCATGTACATGTGGAGATGAATATCCGCCGCATGGGTGGTTGTGGGCAAGCACCGACGAGCATGCGGTCGTCGGTCACAGGAGCTAAGTGGGGGTTCTCTTGAGCTTATCTTATCTATTTATTTACTGTAGCACATCACTTCGGAATTTTTCGAGGTAGTCTCGAGAGTCGGCTGGCCTTCAATTTTGGGATTTATCCTACTTATAGATATGTCTTACTGACTTAAAAACTTTTCAAAATTAATAAAAAAAGTAAGATAAGTCAAATAAGTAGGCGGTCTTAAGCTCTTAAATCCCAAAATTGAAGGCCAACCGACTCTCGGCGCTTTTTCTTTTTAGTCGGTTTTTATAAAGAAATAAGAGATAAAATAAGCTTAAGAGAACCCACTAAGGCGAGACGACATCCTGGGAGACGGCGTAGTTGAGGACCAAACTTCTTTTGTATGCATTTTTTCTTTTTCTTATATAGCTAAAAGTAGGAATCGGATGGGGTAGGCCTGGGACCTGATCCTTTCAACGTGTAGGGTTGGTAAAACCCGAAAGACCGAGGCAACGGTATTTCTAGATAAGATGAGATGACGGCAAAAATCTAACGCTTGCTCAAGATTCCTCACCACGATGATGCCTCCCATGTCATCGATGGCTCGCGGTAGGGACAGCCGACAGGAAGACGAACGGACACGAGCAGATCTCAACATGATCTCCACGACTGCACACATGTCAAACACACCATGAGATGACACCACGACAGCACCGCTCCCGGTTTAATCCCCGAAAGAGGAGGCACTGGCTATGGCTCTACAGAGCCTGCCAGACAAGCGAAGGTGCTTTTTTCAAACTGGCAATCGTTGATCCTTGTAGCAGAATATACGCTGAGAATTTTTATTTGGTCGAAATCTGGAAGCATTCTCTCCCCGATACAGTAATACATATAAAGCAGAGATCTTTATTTGATCAAATATTTGTCATAGGAGGTAGTATACAAATAAGAACAAGTTTGTTGTCTACCTATGCATCTTAAGACAGGGTCGGTCTTGATATCTTAGAGGTCCTATGATGAAACAAAAGTGAA
This sequence comes from Olyra latifolia, assembly GCA_036346145.1. Classification (NCBI taxonomy): domain Eukaryota; kingdom Viridiplantae; phylum Streptophyta; class Magnoliopsida; order Poales; family Poaceae; genus Olyra; species Olyra latifolia. The sequence goes on along the minus strand of CM070524.1, from coordinate 17,943,988 downwards.
AGGCTCTTATTCCAACAAAGAGCTTTTTTACGGTACCTGAGGAGGTACCGGGAGGTACCACAATATACACTATAAATTGTGGTACCTCCTTAGTGTTAAGGTATCAGGAGGCACCATAAATTAACACTAAAAATTGTGATACCTTCTAGTATCTCCTCAAGGATTGTAAAAAATCTCTCCACCAAAACATAGAGTAATAATTTCTTATATTAATTACGAAGATGTTCTATACATCACACAGCACACTATTGAATAATGACACTCTAGTAGCTTTTATAGATTTCTTTATTGAGAAAATAGAACTTACACTGTACCATAGAACAAAGGCTTACAACCAATAGAAAACCATTACAACACGACTCCACAGATAAATCCAACACCTCATACTAGAAGAAGAATAAAGATCATCATGTATTTCTCTCACCCGGATCAATAGAATGAAGAGCATCATGTATTTCTCTCGTCCGGATCAGGAGCTTGTTGTGTGCATGGTACGGTGCTTGCACTAACATACTAGTCATTTTATGCACTCCATGAGGAGCATGCTTTTTTCGTTGCACAAACACCCAAATTCAGCTTCTACACTATTCTTCTCAGATCTACTACCATTGACCTTGCCCGCCCTAGCCACGCTTCATGAGCGACGCTTCAAAGACCATCGCAATGACCTTCAGCTCCAGGATCGATGGCCCAAAAGTAGAACCAACTCTGGACCGAAACGAAACTCTCACCACAAGGGAAGAAAAAACCTACTAGCTCACACATAGAACGGGACCAAGGGTACCAACCCTACCCAACGCTCCGTTGAGAAGGATGCCGAGGCCAACCACCATACCCGAGAATCTTAGAAGGAAGCTTATTATCATACCTCTTTGTGTCGCCATTGTCGACATTACCGAAAACAAAACGACTAGCAAACCCTAACCCTAACCCTAAAACACCAAATCTAGCCACTAAACTTCAAGAGCAAAACAAGGAAAAAGGTTTCCCTCCACCTCCGACAAGGACATCGGAGTTGAGGGGCAAGAGGGCCGGGTGGATCTGGCTAGAGGAGCAAGGGGCGACATTCCTGCTGTATTGGCAATCAGGGCTGCCGTAGTTTGGCTTTGGTTTGAAGCTTACTCGCAAAATCAAAGCATCATATTCTTAATATTATTAATAATCCTAAGAAAACGAGAACATTCTTCTAAAGACAAAATAATGGAACTTAGCGGCGCAAGCATATAACTAAACTATGAAAGAATAGCGCGTTAGCGTGCGCTGGTCCAGTTCCATGGTTTGTATATTTGAATCATTTGTTATCTAATTGGAGCTTTGGAGAACTACCCTCTATGTTTGCGGGCCACAGAAAGGACAGAGTCACCTTCTACTATAACAAATACAAAAAAACATAAATAGCTAGTAATTAACTTAATGTTACATCATAAACATGGTCATATCAGTATATTGAATAAGGATTAAGTGCACCATGAGGGGTATTTTCCAATTGTACAGGATATCGAAAGCTGTTTTGTAATGAATTACAACTGAATATAGTATTCTCCACATACTCTTAGCATTCCTTTGTAATGAATAACAAAACAACAAATCAGTGTTTTGAAAAATCATTTCTATCACAAAACATCATGGATTGTATGTCACACTCATGCAAGAGAAGCCTAGAAAACGGTCGCAATAGTCCAAAAAATGCTAAAAATACCACTATCCAAGTTCCTCTAGATGTAGGAGGGGAGATTTCTATAGATGACACTCTTTAAAATTTGTATTTCAACATATGACATCCTGACCCACTGTCATTGACTTAGATGGTCCCACATGTCATAGACACATTCCTTGTGACATGCGAATTGAGTGTTATTTGGTGAATTTACACATGTAGGGGGGACAAATTCCAAGAACCATGACCAAAAACCATGTCCTTTTCCTTAACCAATATCAACTAAAAAATATATTAGTGAAATCGATGACACATTGATAGGAGCAAAATCATCCGAGGAATCTGGCTTCATGCTTTACAATGGTAGTAAAGAGCAACACCATCCTATTAAATCCAAATGGAACATAATGTAAGAACATGTATGTTTAAACAAAAATAGAAACAAACTATATTTGTATCAAGTTTTAATAATAGCAAATCAGTCCCATACGGGCATCCAATGTAACCTCGGAATAAGATAGTATCCATTGGGACATTTAACTATTTATTTTTTAAGGTCATTGATTTGTACCCACACATATCCCCAACACGTCTATGTTGTTGAAAATAATTATATAAATGCTCTACCTGCTATTTGTAAAACAAAAAAAAAAGAAACATCACTCAAGGGAAAAAGAAATGTTGAGTACCTGACAGATGTAAGCATGTAAGCATAGCCTTTAAAGTGTTTTTTTTTTGGTCCAGGCACCAGCTGACTTGATGCTTCCCTAATATCTCCTTTGTGTCATGCCCCCTCCAAATGCTTTCATCACCAAAGAACATTTTTGTATATATTAGTTGATAGCCTGCTAAAATAAAGAACCACGGTGAGTTATGAAACTTAAAAAAATGCAAAAAAAAAAAGGTTCATTGAAAACAATAGATGTACGCTCTAAACTAAAACCTATGAATATATCTGCATGCATGTGTTCAGCTGCTATAAGAAAAATAACTATGTTAGTATACACATGATATAACTCAAAAACCTATAATAGAAGAATAAGTCTAGTGCACACCATTGTCGATGACAACAGAAGCTAGTGAAGAATCTAAGGGAAAGGAGAAGCTGGAAGCAGAAATGGGCTAGGGTTGTAGTGAGTGTGGCCAGTGTGGGCCGTGAGCTGTTGCGTGCGTGCGTGCGTTGGGCGTGTGGAGAGGACTTCATACCCAATTGTAATAGAGAGAGAAACTATGGAAAGAAAATGAATCTGAATTCTCCCCTAAGCTCTCTCTCTCTCTCTCTCTCTCTCTCTTCCCTCTGCTTCTTCCTCTGAATCCAGCCATAGAGAGTTGTCCTCTGGCTAGGGTATGACAACTTTGGTATCAGAGCTTGGTTCCAATCCGTGATTGCTTCTGTATTCCCGAGGTCTTGATCAGTAAAATTCCAAAGGACAGGTTAGCCGCTGCTATGACAGTGGTTGCAATATCCTATATCAAAGGTTTGATCGGCCAAGAGGGAAGGCAACACGGCTTAGACTAGGCAGGCAACACAGGTGAGGCACGTGATCGCAACCATGGATGATATGGAGAAGAGGATTACAGAGATACTATGAACTGAGTTGACCAACACAAAGACAGAGATGGGTTGAATAAAGGAGGAACTGATCGCTCAATTGGGAGTATTAGATAAGAAATTGCAGAAGCAGCAGTCGAAATTGGAACAAGTTCAAGTGAACGTAGATTTGTTGATGGATTCGCTTGTAAAAATCCAGAATAATCAAACACAGGCACCCTAGTTGAAGGATGGAACCACATTGCCGTATCTAACCATACAAATTGTGATCCAACTAGGCTTATGGGATTTTGGCCTCAGGTGTCGCCATCAGTGACGACGGGGTTACATGGTTTTCCCGCACCACAAGCTCCAAGGTTTCGCTTCAGCCGTCTACCCCCGTAGTGGTAAAAAATTTGTACTCTGCTAGGAGTAGTGAAGGAAATAGTAAGAAAACATGGATGCCTAAGATGAACTTTCCAAGATTTGATGGAACAGATGTGAGGATTTGGGTAGATAAATGTGAGACTTTTTTTAGCATGTATCAAATTGTGGTGGGATTCAAAGTTGCTACTCCCACTATGCATCTGATGGATTGTGCAACACACTGGTATCAAGTGTACAAGATGAATGTCCCTTCTCATACTTGGAGCAGTTTAGGGAAGCCATAGGATTGGAGTTTGAAGGAAATGATCATAGGAACAGGTTGAGAGAATTGTTGATGCTGAAGCAAATAGGATCAATGAAGGAATATAAAAGAAAGTTTGAGATGTTTGTTTACCAAATTCAGCTGTATGCCCCCTAATGTTGGTGACACAATTTATCTTGGGGTTGAAAGAAGAAATTCGTGCTGCTGTTGAAATTCACCTACCTGAGTTAGTTTGGAGAGCAGCTGCATTAGCGGTTGTCCATGAGAGTGCGTTAGAAAGATCAACGAGAATGAGTTCCAAGGGGACTGTATTGACAAAAGCTTTCTAGAGCAATAATACTATGGATCAAGGGACCAAAGGCACTGCTGGATCAAAATTGGACAAAGGAGATCTGTGGAAGGCTAAACAACTTAAAGATTATCGAAGGGCTAATGGACTTCTTTCAAGTGTGGAGAAACTTACTCTCCTCAGCATCAGTGCAAAGTCATAGTTTTAAGCCAGGTTAAGGCTATTCAAACAATAGAGATTTTGACTGATGAAATACTGGACAATATCATTAATTCAGAATAACAAGAAGAGGAGGATGTCCACATTTCTTTGAATGCCTTATCTGGTGCAGATCATTCCAGTACTATTTAGCCGAGAGCATTGGTAGGTGATCAAGTGAGATGCTCATACTGGTAGACTTAGGAAGTTCTCATAGTTTTGTTGACAAGACCTTTGTTCATAAATTACAATTGTCACAGAAAAACTGTGCCCCCTTTTTAGTTAAAGTGGCAAATGGCAATTTGTTGAATTGTAATGGGTATATACCTGCATTGACTTGGTGGATCTAGGGCCACACTATTCAATATGACATGAAGGTGTTAGACTTAGGAGCATATGATGCTATAGTTGGAATGGATTGACTAGCCCAATGGGGAACTATGGTATGCAATTGGAAAGATAAATGGATCAAATTTGTGTTTCAAGACAAACTGATCACCTTGCAAGGCATTCAGGCTTCTCAAGGATCAACTCTTCAAGAATTATCAGCAGGGTCAACTCTTCAAAAATTATCAGCAGGGCAATTGTTGAAATGGCAGAAGGGCCATGACGCATGAGCTATTATCTTACTGAAACCAATTGGTGACACCAGCCATGAGGGCAATATTGTTCTTGTTGCACTACAATAAGTTGGATTTGAGAGAAGGATATCATTAGATTCGGGTGGTGGAACAAGATGAGGAGAAAACAACATTTGAAACTCATCATGGGTTGTTTCAGTTCAGAGTCATGCCTTTTGGGCTGACCAATGCACATGCCACATTTCAGTGTGTCATTAATGCCATCTTTGCCAAGTACATTAGAAAGTTTATGCTAGTTTTCATGGATGACATCCTCATCTACGGTAAGAATTTGCAAGATCATGTGAATCACTTACGATTAGTGTTGGGTATCTTGAGATCTCACCAATTATTTGCTAAAAGTACTGTCGACGGTTGGGAGTACAGGCTCCCAGGTGCTGAGCTTACTTGTTGAACTGGGGATCAATGGGTCCCTTTCCGCAGCTACGGGGACATTCGAGAGGGCAAACTCAATCAAGCAACCGGAGGAAGACAAGTATTTTTACCCTAGTTCGGGCCTCTCGGAGCGAGGTAACCGCCATACGTCCAGCAATCTAGAGATATGGGTGTATGAAAATTGTAGTACAAAAGTATCCGAGCAAGCTCGAATGGTCAACACTCAAGTCTGCCCAGGACAAGAGAGTTGCGGTGTGTTTATGTCTTCTGTCTGTGTACACTCCCTGTTCTCGTGGTCGTCCTCCTTCTCGCGCATGTGCACGAGACCATCTATTTATACATGTACAAGGGTTATCTGCTTTTTGAGAAATACAGCTTATAATCTACCGGTCCATACGATGTTTTCTCTGGTCCAAGCGCTGCTCCCTTGACTAGGGCCGTACGAGGGACGTCACGCGCCCATCCCTCAGAACGACGTGGGGAGGTGTGGCGCGTGACAGTAAAACAGTAAAATGTGACGGGGTAGGTGAATGTTGATTTTTCCAGCCCTACGACAGGACGCAGCGGTGTGAGGTAAAGTGGTGTTTCTTCCCTCTGACTTTCCATGCTTCCTACCACCATCCTAAATGTATGGGCTTTTGAGATTTATTTGGAATTTTTGAAATAATAAATGGGCTAGACCCACATAATTCCAATAGTCCCCCATTAGATTTTACAGGCACATTGCATAGACTCTGACAGTTAATCCAAGATATTATTCGATATACCAATGTTTCAGTGGAGACCTTATTATGGTTGAACATCTACCTAGAAGCAAGAGTTAGGCTCATCCACAATCACACAATAGACTACGCCTTGAAACGGGAGTTTTACATGGACAAGTTTCACTCTATGTTTGAATTGATACTTGGTGGCCAATACGCTACTCCTCGGGGTGAAACGTATAAGTCATACTCCTGTTCATAGACTGCAACCCTTCTTATAGAGTTCCCAATTCGCACAGACTACGACTATAGAGTTCCCAATTCACATAGACTGTGACCAACAGTTGGCTTACAATACCCTGTAGGACAATATCTTACTTCCTCACTTCTGAACACATTAAGACAAAATCTCCATGACTCCTTACAATCACGAGAGTACTGCATCTCTAACTGAAACAACTAAACAGATGAGAGTACAAGTAACATGAGAAATCATGCGAATATGTGCGCACGTGCATATGATTTTGTATTTAGCCTTAACACCATTCTTCTTGTTTCATTCATTCAAAGGAGAGGGCTCCACCTTGTAAAGTGGTGATTCTCCCCCCTCCAACTTTCCATATGGTACTATACTTGCCACCACCATCCTATATGAATGTGCCTTTCAGATTTATTTGAATTTTTCAAAATAATAAATAGGCTAGGCCCACATAATTCCAACACTTGATACTATTCACCCAAGAGTTGATCCTAATCTAAGGGCTTATGGACGAAAATCGCTTTGGTTTCATACATGTGGAAGATCCACAGGTATTGAATCAATGGTATATAGAGACAGAACTATTATTAAGCAAAAAAAAGGTGGGGTCTATGCATAAGAGAGGGGGGAAAATTTTGCCTTCGTTCTCGGTGACAAATTTTGTCTTAGGGCTTGTTTGGAAGCCCACTTCCTGGCCGGGATCCTAGCCTATTCCCATGGATGGAAATCCGCGGGGTAGATTTCCCTAGGCCATTTCACTGGTGCATTTGAAAGCCCACCCGCGTTGGTATTTTCGACCCGTCCTGCGTGATATCCCCAGGGAAAAAACTTCTCACTCCCGACTCGTGATTTTTCTCCCCGACTGCGTTGTTCATCGCCCTCGGTCTCGCCTCAAACCTAGCCGCCACCCTCGCCGCATCTCCTCGAGAAAAAAATCCCTATTTCCCCCCAACTTCTCCCTACTCTCTTGGTCTCTCCTGATGCCATCCCTGCAGGGAGATCGTTGGTGCAGTGGGCTCTTGGAAGCGTCGACGGAGGACTTGGGCGCGGCGGGCTCCGGGACACCGTGGTGGAAGACACCAGGGCGAAGGGCTCCAGGAAGCAACGGTCCTCTTGCGGGGCGAGCTCCGGGACGCCGCAGCGAAGGACAGCGGGGCGGAGGGCTCCAGGAAGCAGCGGTCCTCTTGCGTGGCAAGCTCCGAGAAGCCAAGGCCTGGACGTCGTCCCGCTGTTGTCCTCAGCACCCACCAGGCCCAGGCCCCGGCCTCGAGGAAGAAGGAATGCAGCACCGCTAGATCTGAAGTCGCCGGCGCCAGTGCATCGCGCTACTCGCTAGCCGCCCGTACATCATGCCACCGCCTTTCCGTGCGTCTCGCCCGCTCGTCGTCCATCCATACTTCGGTTTCTTCTTCTTTACCCAACTACTTCTCTAATCTAGAGCTCTGGGCATTGGGAACAAGAAAATGGAAGAGAGAGATGGAGTACAGAAGAGGGGAGGAGAAGTGTTTCTGCCTTCTCTTGTCTGGGCATGGAGAATGAGAATAGGGATGAGAGAGATGAAGTGCTGTAATGGCTAGACTCTGGAGGTGTTAGGGAACGGAGTTGGATATTTGGCTGTTTGGTTCAGTTTGAGATGTCCAACCGAGTGAGGGAAGACAATTGACAGAAAAATTCTCTCTAGGAATTTTTATCCCTAGGTATTTTTCAATGTTGAGCCAAACAAGCCCTTATAGTTTTCAAACGAGGATACGGATTCCTGCCCTGGTATCCTCGGAAGCAGCCAGCTGCTTTGTTTCGCCAATGGCTCAGATTGACCAATATGACCAATATGTAACATTGATCAATACGAGCCATTTGAAAAAAAAAATCGATTTGATCATTGCTACATATTGTCCAATTGAATTATTATATTGTTATCACAAGGGACAGGTGCTTGCGCTCTCAGATGAGCCGCAAGCTTGCAGTTTGTATGCGTACACGTACATGACTGTTCTGGCTTCTGGGGACCCCTGTTGCATAGGGCACGGGTGTGGAGATGTCTTCCCATTGTTTGTCTTCAGTCTGGACCGATCAAAGAGTAGGGACACCTGACCGGCTGACCCCGACAGGCGACAACAGGCAAGCACTCCAGCTTTCTGCAGAGTGTAATAGATCCTGTAAACAGAATTAGGTCTTATTATCAAGCTCCTTGTTTAGTGTGATCTGTCCACAGCCTCTGTAGTTCCCATGCCCCTTTTTTTCTCAGTTCTTATTATGGGGAGACAAGTTCTCTACCACAAAATGGCTTGCATTGGAATAAACCATGCATCATGACAATGAAGGAAGCAGCAGATCTGAATCAACGCGGGACCAGCAGGAACAGCTAGCACATAGTTGCTGCGCACTCAGAGAACCAATCTATCATGCAAACTGGTACATTACAGAGGACAACCCAGATTAGCTTTCAGAAGAGCCTCTTTGTTTACAAAGATAAAAACTAGGAAGCACTTCATTTCGTGGTATGACGGGCAACAACCAAACTGTAACACATCACGCGCACACACACCCCCTACAAATAAGCTGCCCTGGCAGCTGATCGGACACTTGTGTTACCCTACGTGGCGTGCTATGACCAAGAAAACCCTACCATGTAAATTCGAGAGCTCAGATTATCAGAGTAACTAAAACATGATAGAAGTGCATCCACATTTTGGAACTCACTGTATGAGGGCACCGGTTGCAATCCTTTAGCAACTCAAGCCTTGCAACATGTAGCCATGTTAAGGTTTCAGTTACTAGCTAGCGGGCCAGAAGCTTGTATGATGGCATGTCCTCAATCCGCTGAACATCTTCAAGCAACAGCTCCCTTTCTAGCTGACGTCGTGTGGACTTCATAACCGTCTGCAATTTTAGAAGAAAAATTAGGTCAGCAAGGGCTACGAAGTCCAAATGGGATGCTTATTCAGAATTAGGTCAATAGGGAAGTAGTTGCTAGTTGTGAGAATTTGGATATATAAGAAACATACATTGAAGTCCATGTAAGTAGCGTGCATATCAAGCCATTGCTGATCCATCAGCTTGAAGGTTATGCAGTACAGAATGTCAAAAGCTCGATCATTTTCTGAATGAAAAATTGGTAAATCAGTATTAGGAGCACTGTAGATAGAGCCTTTACTTATCTGACATTGACAACAGCTGTATGCTTGTAAGAAGTATACCTAAAAGTATGATATGCTGGCCTTGGACATTAAAGTGAATTTCACAAACGGGGACCATCAATAGTCATTATGATCATCTACACATGTAGATGATAGAACCGATTTAAATAATGAAATTATCTGTTATGCACTGTTTTGTGGTCGTCTCTACAGTTCAAGCATACACTCTAAAGTTTGATATCTGAACCCGTCATTGCAAAAGTGCAAGGCAGGGAAAGCAATTTCACCAAAATTAGGGCTTTTACCGACAATAATCAGTGTTACCGTTAGGGTTTGGTAAAAAGAAGTATTGGCCAAAAACATTTGGATGCGTTTAGTTTTTTTTTTAAAAAAAAATTATTACAGATAAACACATCAAAGTCGGCTATGAACAAGAACTGATTGTGATATAGTAACGGTAATAAGCATTTTTGTAGTAGTGAAATTTTGAGGATTACTGGAAATTTCAGTCATTTCTTTCGGCGGTTTCAGGCAAATACATGATTTAAAAGTTTCATCTGAAAACAGGTAACCACTGATCATCAGTTGTATTGCTACCCTCCGATATAGTTTTGTATGACATTTTTCCTGTGGTGCAAGGCAACACCTAAAAACATGGCTTTAGGTGGGAATAAGAACTAATGATAAACAGCTCTTTTTTATTCCAACCTCCATTCTGTAAATGGAATAATTAAAAATGGACTGTACCTGAAAGTAGCTTTAGGAAAACTGCTCCAATAAATGACCTTGGTTTAACTGCAGAGGAAACCGAGATAGTAGTGTCAACGCAACATGTATTTAAATGTCAAGCGTGGGTCCAGAACTTCTTTCCATGTTTCAAAAACTCTACAAGAACTAGTATTATCTAGTAAATATATCAACCGTTTGATAAAACACAAAGCAAACCTGCTTGAAGATCAAGCATCTGAATGAGCATGAATGTTATATTTACACCAGCTACAGCAAATGGATACTCCCAAATAGCACGGTCACCATTCTGCTTACGAAGAAGTTCCTGAAAAGATTTCTGCATAGAAATGTAAATTGGTTACTCTGTTGATTATGAATAAAAAAATAAGAGTCTGAGAAAACTGTTTATATCATGTGATGATCAACATTCGATTTCGACCTGAGTCATCAGGTATAACTCAATCATTTTCAGCATTCCATTTTTCCATATGTACTTCGGATTATTCTGTAGTCTACCCAATGCGCTTTACATTTTTTCCCCTTTTCCTTTTCTACAGTAAGTTAATTTTCATTTTTCAGATAAATATTTGCTCCTCTATAGCCAAAAAGAGTGAAGGATAATTAATTAGTTATGTTACAAATATTACATGCTCTATAAACAGAAAGAGTGAGGCATGCCACATTTCATTATTAGTGCTTCTGCATTGTACATAAAACAACTCATCTAAATTTATGCCGGATATACTGAAGCAGAAGTCCTAGCGAACAATGGCTATATCAGAACCTCAATTAAGCACCAGTAATCATTAGTGCTATACCAATGTACATCTAAAAAGTTAAAAACATCTCCGGGATCAATGATTCACACTAACCGGGTAATTCTTGGCGAAGTACAATAAATTCTCCAAGGAGATGAAGCCTCCACCTCTGTAACGCCAACACAGCAAAGAATCATGTATCTCAATTCCTCTTGTTTAGCTACATAATAATGACACAAAGGGTAGCAATTGGAACGAAGGAGAAAATCTGGTACCTAAAATCTGTAGATGGGTCTTTCCCTTGCCAGCCCATCTCCTTCCATTGTTCTGATATTAGCCCCCGAAGCTCAGATCCAGGAAAAGCAGCACACCAAAGGGCATTCAGTGCTTCCTAGTAGATGAAAAGAAAATGAAATGACAGGATAATTCACTAGCCCCACTTTCTCAAGTGTCATTAGAATGTAGAAATGAACGACACTGGAGATACAAAATAAAGGCCAGTGTTGTCGCACCATAGGATTGAAAGACTATCTTCATTCTGCAATTACTTCCGCTAATATGTATGATTGTATGCTGAGTCTAACAGATCAAATATACTAAATTATTAATAGCCAGTATAACTTCAGATCTATATATGTTAAATCTTTCAATTTTCGGTCATGTCAATTTCATGTTAATTTAACTATATACCATGTTGTTTGTTCATCACCATGTGCTGAACAATTAGATGGCAAGCTTGTGGCAAGAAATAGCACACACCAACTTCGCGAGCGAATGATACGGAATTTCATAAGAACTGAATGTTACAGAATTACAACCACTGTACCGACAGTTTGGTGGCCATATCAGCCAAAAACAAGTACCTGATGCTCTCTGTTAGAACTATCATACTGAACTTCTATCCGGTTCTGTAACCTCTGTAGGCACTCTTCCTGCATCAGGCAACATGAAAAAAGGTTACTTCCACATAAAACCCTTCACTGTCAGTTAGTAAAGAACATCTGACTTCTGTTCAAAATAGCATCAAGGCCAATTAGGGGAGACACCGCAAAAATGTACAGAAAGTATACTGGCAATTTTTTTTGAACAGAGAGTATACTTGCAATGTGAGATTCAGATGTGGGTAAGCAATTCCGAGATGAACTCGAGGGCAACCAGCGGCAATTTTCAAAGCTCGTGATCAGGCTCCAAATTCTACTACAGCATTAGCATCACAGAAGCAAACCTCGGGATCAAGTCAACAGACAGAAAGCAATCTTCACCTGAACAGGCGTCAAATCGAATGAGAGTCGCGCGTCGCTGTCCCTCCTCTGCGCACAGACGCAGGAGAGCCCCTTCCCGATCCACGCCGTCGAGCCCGTCACGACCTCCGCTGAACCAACGGGCACCCACGCAAACCATAAGCGTCCGGCGCTAAGAGCATCAAAGGCCGAGGAGACGGCCGAATCGGAGGGGGAGACACACACACACACACACAGAGCGGTACCCGAAGACGAGTGGTGGAACGCGGCGGCGCCGACGGCCGCGCGGTCGGAGCCGCCGAGCCGGCGGACGGCGACGAAGGAGCCGGCGTTCGCGTCCATCTGCTACCTTCGCGGCGCGCGCCACGGCCACCGTGGCCTCTCCACTCCACTACCCCCCGCCCGTGCTCCCGCTCTCCACCTCTCTACGCGCCGCGATCCGCGCGGCGACGGGGGTCCATGGGCCGGACGGCGCCTCCGATCCCGGCGAGATCGCACGGACGGATCCCGAGGAAGGAAGCGAGGAAAGGAAAGGAACGGAAAGGAAGGCGGATTGGCGAGGCTTCGCCGCGGCCTCTTCCGTCCGTTGGTTAGTTGGTTGGTTGGCTCTGCATCTTCTGGCTGGGCGCTGCGCTGGTGCTGTGAATAAATGAATATACAATCGTCCTTGGCCCCTTGCCTTGCTTTCTTCTTTTCTTTTCCTTATTTATTTCTTTTGTTCGATTTGGAGCATATATGTTTATATTGTACGGAATTGCGTATATATTTGAAGGCGATCTGCATGCTCACGTTTTTTTTTATATATAACGTAGGGAAGTAGGGAATTAGGTTGGGGGGGGTGGGGTGTGTTTAGATGCTTACGTAGCATCACTGTGAACTGCACTTTGGAACATACATGTTCAAATGTTTTCTTCTTTAATAAAATAAAATGGTAGAGCTTCTATCCTATTGCCCCAAAAAACGTTTCCAACAAAATCATGAGACTTCATTCTGATATCCAGGGCTTCTTATGAGTAGCTTCTTGTAGTACTAGTTTATTTTGGCTGTATGGGGTGGATTGGCAATTTAGCATGCAAATTAAGGTCCTACGATCTTAATACAATTAATCCAGTGTCTATCTGTCTCCCGACGGGTCGTGGGTGGTCTGCTTCAACCACCCAAGGACTAGGAAGAAAAAGATGGTGCATTGCCGCTAGCTACTCGGGTTCGATCTATCGTTTTCTGAAGCTGAGAGATTTTGCTATACGTGTGGTATCCACCCATCTCGATCTCCAGCAGAGTCAGCTGTCACCACTGCATCAGGCTTTGGGGCTGCGGTTTGGTTCGGCGAGGGATCGGTGGCCACAATTCAATATTTGGATCAGTGGATCTGGACGGAACGAACGCATCATATGCTGTGTTGCCGTTGTCCACTGACCTAATCCCCGTCCGCCTTTTCATCAAAAGGCAGGGAATCGATGCGCAGCCTAATCATGCGAATGCCGATACGTACCCAGCCTAACCATGTTCTCAGTACCTTCATATTTGCTCTTTCTGAAACTGTGCCTCTATGTAATTCTCGCCTGTTTGGTTGATGATTAATTTTGACACAGCTAAACTTACCCAAGTGTGACGATTCAACGTTGTTACGGGAAAAATTTTGAGCGACCAAGGTCGTGACGAACCAAGCACTGTTTAACTAAGCCTGGTACGTGAACGTGACTGAAATTAAGCGACGAATTTTGTGTTGAACTGTATGCAAAGCGTTATATGGCTGCTGTCATTCAGGGCGTAAGCGATCGTTCACTGGAAGCCTGAATGTAGCAGACAAACTAAGTGCAATGTAGCAGACAAACTAAGTGCCTAGATCTTGTCAAAAATAGATCAAGGTGCATGGTAAGACTCGCCGTATCCGCGCGCCCGCCGAGCGGTCAGAACAAGCCAGCGTAGTGCAGAGCGATGCGCCCGAGCTAGTTTGCTACACTGTGCAGTGTCCGCGAAGCTCTCTTTTACTGACACATTCTAAGAGGCAGGCAAGCGAACAGAAAAAGGATAACAACGAGGCGTCGTATTTTAGCCGATAAAGGAAGGCTGAAAACAGCGGCAAAATCGTCGCAAGACGCTGTGTTATTTACAGCTCATGCATCCCTCAGTAGTAGGGCGAGCTCGCATGATCCATAGCTGCATGCATGTGAGATGGTGAGCCGTCCCGGTCTCCGCGGGTAGGCGGCCCCGGCCGGGGAAAGGCCTCGCCGCGCCGGTGGGCACGCACGCACCGGACGGACGCGTGGGGGCGCCAACAACGCGGGCCGACACGGCCACGCTGGGCTCGCCCTGCCCCCGCTTTCCGCGGCCGCCTCTCCCCTCGCGGGAAAAAAGAAAGCGACACATGCGCCCCCCCGCGGCGCGAGAGGCGAGCGCGCGCGGCGTTCGCGTAAAGCGGCCGCGACTGTAGCATAGGAGCCGCGGAGGGCGGGCAGCGGCGAGCTACGCCACACGGCTGTCGGGCCGTTGCTGGAGCGCGATGTGTCCGTGCGCCGCGTAGCGCGGACACCTTATCTGCCGGAACATGGGCGCCGATGTGATGGTGCGGGCGGGCGTGGTTCAACCGCTCAAGGATGGATTTTCGTGGTTGGATACGGAGTATTCCAAGTTTGCAACTCAGAGAATTGTCGTATGTGGTGACAACGATAGGAACTGTGCGCTGTGTGACTGTGTGTGTTGAGCTAGTGCTGTTGATTCCATGATATCTGTTTAAACGTATTTCAGTATTTGGTTTTGGCCTGGCCTCTACGCCTGTCCAGAACGTGGGATTTTTTTTAAAAAAAATTGCTCATGTAAGGATTGATCTTGTTTATTAACAAAATATATTGCGTTCCACGGACCTTTCACTGCACCATGCCAAGCTTCTCGCCATACTCGGATCGATAGGCAATACTCTTATTATCCGGCGAGCTATCTGTCGAAAATGTTTTTGCTGATAGTTATCCATCGATCACAATAATCGGGTCAGGAAGTATTTACTAACCAATAAACCTCTCAACAAATGATCTGATGGCATGGCTCATGGATTTGCCGACCGATATATTTTTGCCGGCCGATAGATCGATCTTCGCCGATTGCTAAAAGATTTTCCAATAGATAAGGTTGTGTTAGATAAGTAAGATATCATGTAATCTCTATTCTTGTGCAAGGAATAAGTTGTAATCGGTTGAGATTCTAGTGGTTGTTTGTTGTATATGGTAGAATAGATTTTGTTGCAGTATATCTTGTAAATCATATCAATCTCAACAGATCACATCCATCTCATGCACGCCTTCCATGTATGATCCACGCGAGGGGATGTTCCTCGCCTATATTAACATGCAGCCACCGGCCAGAGAAGGCAACAGCGTTCTACCCATTCAATTGCGCCTCTAAGTTTTCAGGTTGTAAAAAACAAAGAAAAATAGTAAAACAAATCGGCAGTATTAAGAAGATACGATAAGGCTCAATGTCGGGCATCCAAACTCCTAGCCGAATTGGACATTGCTCTCGTCGCCATGTTCTGCGTTCCTTTGACCGGGTCGCCTGTCTTGCTGACCCCACCACGTGATTCCCCTCTACCATCTCTCCAGATTTTTCTCTCTATTCACCTCGTCGCCCAGCAAACCATCCCCTTAAACATACAACTCTGCTTCTCAACATCCTCCTCCCACTCCTATCCTCCTCCTCCCTAGAGCTGCATGACCTGCCGGTCGGCGGCCATGCCCCGTGGCTCCTCCCCCTTCTCTCAGATCTGTGTCTCTCCTTCCCTTTCCTCCCCATATAGGCAGCTACAACACTCTTATCTCTCCTTTTCTTCTCCCCTGTGCAGCTTCCTCTCCTCCTCTACAACTTTCTCTCCTCCCACCGCTGAGGTCGCCGGAGCTTGGGGTGCAGGCGGCATCGGTGAAGGGAGAAGAGGGAGAGCTCAGGCGCCAGTGTATGGAGGAGAGAGGCCGTCGGATTGCCATGTACTGGCTTGAAACATCATAATGTGAGTACGGAAACATCTCGTTTGCTTTTATAAAACATCTCATTTGCTTTTGTGAAACATTTATTTTTTGTTCACTACTAAAACATCCTATTTGCTCTTATGAAACATTGTGTTTGTCTTCGTGAAATATCTCGTTTACTCTTATGAAATATTTCAATTTTGCTTATGTTTTACTACTGAAACACCTCATTTGCTCTTATAAAACATTGTGTTTTTCTTCATGAAACATCTCGTTTGCTCTTGCGAGAACACCCGGCCTTAAATGTTTCGGTGCTTTAATTCAAATGTTTTAGTGTTTCAATTTAAATGTTTTAGTAGCTTAAATGTCTTCTTTCAACACTATCTTCGTGAAACATCTCGTTTGCTCTTATGAAACATTTCAATTTTACTTATGTTTTACTACTGAAACACCTCATTTGCTCTTATAAAACATTGTGTTTTTCTTCATGAAACATCTCGTTTGCTCTTGCGAGAACACCCGGCCTTAAATGTTTCGGTGCTTAATTTTCAATGTTTCGGTGCTTTAATTCAAATGTTTTAGTGTTTCAATTTAAATGTTTTAGTAGCTTAAATGTCTTGTTTCAACACTATCTAAGTCATGTTTCATTGCTTTAATTTAAATATTTAATAATTTACTTTCAATATTTTATCACTGTCTAAGTCATGTTTTAGTGTTCTAATTCAAATGTTTCAGTAATTTACTTTCAATGTTTCAGCGGGCACAGAGATATGTTTCAGTGGGAACAATAGAGGAGGAGAGCGGGGATCACATGTGCAATCGGACGGTGGGCGCGAGCGTTCGACGGGACCGCTTCCAAGAAGATAACCTATTCTGCAAGAAGCTAAACAGAAGTATAGAACATAAATATATTTGTAAATTTTACCCGTACGGACTTGTATATATGTTACGATCAAATCCTATAGTACAGTAGCAAAAAAGAAGTATAATTATTAGACCCCGAGTTTGTTTAGCACCAGAAATTTGAATTTGAAGTGTTGGGTGTAATAATGTATAAAGCTGAATAATCATTGCAGCAACACAAAACATATCTAGTTAAGTACAGACATCAAGTCATAATTTGATATTACCTCTGTAAGCCAGCGGACCTCTTCAAGCCTCTTCCTCTTCTCCCTGCTCCTTAGTTCTAAACACAAACCATGCACTAATCACATATAAAAAAACTACCAAAATCCAGACCAAAGCCAACCATTACACTAGAGAGAGACTTATATGGCATCAGTCACCAATGGTGGATCAACCATGAGGAGATTGGTCATAGATGGGTCATGGTGGCCGGATCTGACCATGTCGAGTTGGAGAGAGAGGTGATAGCTAGCTGTACTTGGGGTAAATATCTATGGAGGAGAGCTAGGGCGACGTTTAGTAGCCAAAATCTTAGGGCAAGGCGGGATGGCTGGTGGCAGAAAGTTGGTGTAAGGGCAACGCCATGTGATTTAGATGTGGGGTCAACATCTACTAGGTCGAGATGGGGAGTGTGAAAGAAAAAGAGGGGCAAGAGGAGGGGTAGGGCAAGCTCACTGGAGGTGGAGGCCAAGGAACCGTCGCTGGTGGTGGCTGCTGACAGAAGATAGGAGGAGGCGACGATGTTAGGTGTTGGAGCCGAGAGATAAAGGAGCAGTGCTGGCTGAGAAGGGGATAAGGGAACAAGAGGAAGTTATATAGTGCATAAGGCTAGGGTTCGTCTTTTTTTTTTGGATGGACATGTTAAATCTAATGGGCCATCTGGTACGTACTTTATGTCGGAAGATAGTCGATCCACTAAAATTATCGATCGACTATCTATGGGAGAAGATTTACCGACAGATAGCCTGCTAGCAGCAAATATGCCGACAGATAGATAGTCACCAGTTCTAACCTTTGCAGGCAGATATACTGACATTGAATCTATAATCCTTTGCTGATAATTTGCCTCCAATAATCGACGTTTCCCGATAAATGACTACTCAAAAATGCCTCACCGTGTAGTGCTTAGTTTGATCTATCTGGTCTTAACTTTTAGAGGATCATTTTTTTTAGAAACATGAGACGTACACATGTTTAAATATACACCACACCATTCTCATCATTAGGTTAGAAGCCATATGCTTAGAGGATCAATTATGAGGGGAAAACATAGGAAGGTCAGATAGCTAGGAAAAGTTATTATACCTCAAAAGTAAAAAGTAGAAAAACGTTAACGTATCACCGTAGGACTTCAAAATTAAATGTTTAATTGTGTTATAAAACGGATTGGGCCACAATGTTAGATGGCTGGCGCCTCGCGGAATATAGCTAGAGTTGCAGCCTTGCAGGCACGGCGTTATTGAGTAGGTGTTTGCGTGATGGTGCTTAATTATTCTGTCTTGGTTGGATCAATTGGTGAAAAGAGCACCACTTAAAGGGTAAGTCAACATGATTAGATCCTAAAGAGACCATCATTTGAGGATGAAGGACCTGATAGACGACAAGGGGTGAATAGAAGCCAAATTAATTTCGACCATTTCTTCACAACGAGTCCTTAAAATCCAAACGTTCACAAATTACAGACAACTTCCAAATCTCAATTATCAAGGATCAAACCAAACTAGAACCAAAATAAAAATAACAAAGTATCTAGAGATTTAACGAAACCCTAAACTAGTCTTCCCTTACTCCCTCTCTTGCGCTAGACCACGTCATATGTTGCACCGGACCGGACCTAGTGCTGCACTAGATCGGAGGAGTGTTCGTGCCAGACTGAACCACGCCACGTGTTGCATTGGACCGAACCTAGTGCTGTGCCAGCCCGACCTAAAGATGCTAGGTGACCACGAAGGATCAAGCAGGAGGACGACTTTAGCGAGCTCTCCTTTTGATGGAGTGTATATATCACCTACGCTACTGTCTCTGTGATTACGGTTTTAAGTTCTAAAGTCGCCTCTAATAACCTTTTTTTTTTAATGGATAAAGGCAACGCAAATGATATGCTCTCCGCATGCTCAAGATGCATATTCTCCCGCTACTATATCAACTAGATGAACCAAAAGCATCTAGTACTAATCAGTGGGAAAGCAAGCATATATTTTAGCCATCAAAGGTTAATGCAGTACTATCTTCGTGTAAAGCTGCATTATTCTCCCCTTTTTACTAATAGTGGTTTTAATAACCATCCTAGGAGCATATGCTAGCTTCTCCTTTCACAATTACTCCGATCACAGTTTAATTAGCATCATGTACATTCCAACCTAAAAAATTACTCCCTCCGGTTCTATAATACTCGTCGTTTTAGCTTTGTCCTAAGTCAAAGTTTTCAAACTTTATCTATGAAAATATTTTGAACTATTTGGATTGGCCACGTAAAAATCATACCTTTATATTCATCTCGAAAAACACTTCTATAATATTGTAATTTCTGCAAATTCTATATATAAATTGCAATGAAAATTAATAGCCAAAGGTATATTTCGAAGACCGTATCAATGTCTAAATCGACAAGTATTTTGAAACCGGATGGAGTATTGCAAATAAATTATTTCCTCATATCCCATATACATGCTATTTTGGATATCAACATAATCCCCAAAATGCAACTTTTACCACTCATCTCTTCTATAAAAATTCTGTAGCGTGAGTGGTTAATGGAGGTACGCTATCCATCTCCACCATCCATGACTCATCTAACAGTCAAGATATTATAAGGATACTTTCTATTTATTTGACTTGCTCTCTTATTTTAGTGTGCTGTATTTTAGAAATTTTTTTATCAGCTCAATATATATATAAAGAGCATGTTTGGAGTGGTTGAACTGAATGAATAAGCTGGCTGAGCTGAAGTGAGCTGAATGTTAAGCTAGACTTCATGAGGTTTTTGAATATGCTTCTTGAAGCTGATCCGTTTCGATTATATTATTTTTAAGAGCTTTTAAGGTGGCTTCATGATTTAAAAAAATGCATGAAAAAACAAATTGCTTTTCTTTTCAATTAAGCTTAAGTCACTCCGAACATGCTTCAAATCATCCTATTTGTCTAGTTTCTTATTTTAGCGTGTTGTATTTTAGAAAACTTTCGATCGGTTTAAAATATACTAAATTAGAGGGTACAGAAGCACGATGCAGTCAAGAGTGAAAACAGAGCTAAGGGTACGAAAGCACGATACACTCGAGTGTAAAAGGCTGAAAGCGGAGCCGAGGGAGTGAGCCAAACGAATCACATATGACCCAATAGAAAGATATTTATTCGTAGGAGTTTGGCTAGTTATAATAATAATAATACCTAAGTACTTTTCAAGATAAATTTACAACTTTTCACATATCCAATCTAAATATCTAAACGGCATCCGTCGTTAAAGCTTCAACACTTCACCTGCACAGCTGCACTATGACAAACTAGTATGTAACAGCCGAAGGGAGTAATAGCAAATAAATCTGGTCTGCTCAGATTTCCCTATGTATGTTTACGTTACACCTACCACATGTATTTCCCAATTCCCACCCATCAGCTCTCGAACCAGAGCCTCTGATATGCTTGGCACGTGCGCGTTAACGTGACAAAAGCACAGAAAGAACCACCTGATCTGACCAAGAAAATATCGGCCTTGCTGTTTCCAGCATTATTCTCGCTGATTAGCCGTACATGCTAGTGGCTAAAGCCCCGAATTTACAGGAGAATCATGTGAAATCGTGTGCCAAAAGAGCTCACTCCAATGCCGGCAAGAACATCCAGTTGCAGGGTAATAAAATGGCGTTGCTGCCCTGCGACATATCCGGTGCACACGGCACCCCCGTACACACCCATGTACACCATGAGGGAAAAGTTTCAAAAAATTTCAAAAAAAATTATGGATGTACATCTCAACTCACCCCATCCAGATATAAAATTTCATGATCAAATTCGTCCTATGTTAAGAGTAATAAAAAAGACAAATTTCTGACAAACTTAAATAGTTTAAATGCACTCTAAATTTGTCTTTTTTGTAACTTCTAGTATAGGACGAATTTGATCATGAAATTTTATATGTAGATGGGGTAAGTTGAGATGTACATCCATGATTTTTTTTGGAATTTTTTGAAACTTTTTCCCATGGTGTACACGGCGTTTTCACGGAGACAGCTGTGTGCACCGGATATGTTAGACCTGGGTCAGAGACGCTGACCACCTTAGATATATCTCGATAGGGCGCGACGTGTAGGTACGTACACTCCCAAAGATTCTCGGCGTAAACCCTTGGTAAATGGGCATAAAGTATTGCCTCCGGCTGAGTCATGTAGAGCATAGGAATATGTCGATGCACATGCGAAGGCATGCAGGTCGATCCATTGCCTAGGTGTGGTCGCTGTGTACAGTGCACGCAAGTGCAACGCACTGGCCCATCGATCACCTCTCCAAAGCATGGGAGAGCCTTCCCTTGTCACCGACATGCTGGGTGCATGCATGCATATGTAGCAGAGCAATCAGCGATCAGCGATGCAAATATCGATCACCGAATCACGTGTTGGTGCGCTTCTGCATTCTGGCGGTTTGTTCCCGGTGACGCATTGGAGATTTGGAGTGGAGACTTGGGATCGTGAGCTCGTGCCTGCGCCCCTGGGGATCATGTGCACGTCGACGATTCTGAATTCTGAAATCAGCAGCTTGCTTCGGCGTGCAGGCGCGGCAATCTCCGAGCCCCCAAAGCATGGTGCATTCGATCCCACTCCGAACTGCTCCCAGCAAGACGGATAAGAACATCAACGCGAGCATATGGGAGAACGCCTAGTTTGCCCAGCCATACAAACGAGGATATTGGGCAAACCGGGAACTCGCCGTGGTCCTGGCAATAAACAGGATAAGCACGGTGGCCGGTCATTTATGCGGGTTGCTTGCGATCGGTGCAGGGCAGAACGTAGGTATCATCGGTGTGGGGCGGCGCGGCGCGGCAGCCTGGAATTCCACGTACGTACGTCCACCCACCGGCAGCTCGCTGTTTGCCGCCCGTGCACGGCTAACATGTGACCCGTGAGCCATCTCTTGTAAACGAGTGGCGTGCGCTGTGTGTGCAGGGTAGGAAAACCCACCGGGCGGCTGCGTGCGCCGGTCGTGCGGTGGCGGGGCGTCCGCGCGATGGAACTCGTGGAAGTGGCAGGAAGGAACGGTCCAGGGAGGAGGGACGACGCGAGGAGCGGACGGCGGACGCGCGGGCGGCCGAGACCCGCGTCGTCGTCTTCCGGATACGTGGGCTTCGAGATCGTTCGTTCCTGGGCAGGCAGTATAGCCAGTAAGCGGGGGTTGGAGACTTGGAGCTCATGGGCTGATTCGGGCCCGCACGCCCCCGCAACGTCCCTTTGTGGACTTCCTCCAGGGGATTTCTCAGCTGCAAAACGTCTTCTCACAAGAAAAGCATAAACAGGAGAATTTTTTATTTTTTATTATTCAGAAATAAATAAATATTCCTTGTAATTTTATTAAAAAATAGACGCTCATCTCCTTTTGATTGGGCTAGACTGAAATCCCACCCAACCAAAGGACAGGCTTTGTATAAACCACCCAACCAAAGGACGAATAGGGTATGTTGTAAATTCAGCCCGTTAGTTGGGCTAGATTTAAATCCAGCCTGATCAAAGGGTTGGTTTTCTGTCTTGCCCACTAGATTTAAATCCAGCTCGACTAAAGGGCTGGTTTTCTATCTCGCCCAACTGACAGGCAAGAATTTTGTCTCGTCCAACCAAAGAGCTTTTTTGATACGATACGGAGAAATTTTTGTGTTGCTAAAAAAAGTAGACTTTGAACTATTTTATATTTGGATCTTTTCATATTTGGATTCTATTCATGTATTCCCAGGCCGAAAGAGAGTAGAGGTAGTAGTGACCACCTTTACAGAGAAGGACCAGTCGTACTCAGAAGACTCGTACCCAGCGTACTTGCGGTGGTACTCTAGGGCTACTTGGCCACGCGTGGGGCACACGCCTACTACCTACTGAGATCGTCCACAAGGCTAGGGTCACCGACACCTACCTGCTGCACCTAGCTTAGCCCTTCTATCAAGCGGTTCGTATTTTATCTAAGAACCTTGTGGCATGATGTTATCTGTGTATTTACTGCTTTCGGGTCTACGCATACAATTTACAGCATGACCTTATGCGCCAGTGTAATGTGGATACGCAGTGGTCATGCAGTGCTTGCTAGGGATGGCAATAATACCCGTGGGTCCGGTACCATGGTGCACCGACCCGACGGTCCGGTCCAGTCCGATTTTGACCCATGGGTATTTTTTTCTGGTCCGGTCCGGATCCTGCCCGTATGGTCCATTTTATACCCGTGGGTACCCAATGGGTACCCGAAATCAACTGACATGTGGACCCATGATACATGATATATAAGCCAATCTAACCCAAACCCTACCCCTTTTCCACATTTTTTCCACCGCCACATTGGTACTGCTAAAATTGCTCAGATTGTTTCGGGTCTCGGGTACCCAACGGGTCTCGGGTACCCGTCGGGTCCGGGTATGGGTCCAAGTTTGGACCCGTGAATGAAATCGGGTCCGGGTCCGGATATATCAGTCGGGTCTCGGGTCCGAGTCCAATTCAGTTGGACCCGGAGGGACCTGACCCGATTGCCATCCCTAGTGCTTGCAAAACGGCATTCACATGAACAGGACGGAGCTACTAGCGACTTTCTGTCGGATCTACAACAAAACAGGGCAAACAATGCGCCTCACTTTGTGTTAATGAAATACGTACCGCCCTCCAAAGTTAGGAATCTAAGGGTAGATATCACGACAACCGGGGAAGCACGAATTTCAGTTCTCTTTACATTTCCAATCGGTGAACACGTACTTCTTTCTTCCTGATATACAACAACTAATTATACAGAAAGAATTACAGAATAGGGGCAAATAAAAAAGGAAGGCGAAGCAAAACACGGGTGAAACACTGCAGCCCGTTATGATTTGGCATATATATAACTACAGAGCAAAGAACAAAAGAATAATAATCAAGACTAGAATAGCTTCTCCCTGACCACTGCTGCTCTATGCTTCGGCCTTCGCTCACATCTCAACAGTGGCCGGCGGGGAAGAGAAGATGAGGCTCATCAGGAGCCCAACCAGAAGACCGATCAGGCCAGCGAAAGCAGCAAAAGTTACGGAGAAACCCGCATCGCCTTTGCGGCTTCTACGCCTCCTGAGCACATCCTGAAACAATAATGTTTGCATGTTAAGGAGAACTTTCAACGCGATCGGTTCTAAAATTAAGAATAGTTAAGCAGTATAAGCAAGGAATGGACAGTACATGTATCATCCTAATTACTAAGGACCTGCTCAACATTCACGAAGTATTTGTAGGCAATCAACCTTCCATCACACGATCATTTTCGTGTTTGTATTTTAGAGGTTTGAAACATTTTATTCTGTTGTAGTAACTTGATCTTTATTCAGGAGCTAGGAAAAGTGACTGAAACTTAAAAATTTCGTAAATTTGATCCGCATGACAAGGGATCAAAACTTTCAGATACAGGATGGAGACTGCCTTGGCGACTGCCTCGGCGACCCGCTAGGGTTTCGCCGCCGCCGCCTCCGGCCGGCGCACGCCACTGTCGCCGCGTCGGTCTCCAGCATGCCCTCCTGCTCCCGCGCCCCCTCCCCACCGTCGCCGCCCTTCCCACGCCGCTCCCTTGCCCACTCCGCTCCCTTGCCTCCCCTCCGCCCCCTCGGCCTCTCGCCGCCGTCCATGCGGTGGCAGGGTCCCTCGGCGACGGATCTGCCACCCGCCTCGGTGTCTCCGTCCAACCCCGGGTTGGAGATCCCTGGCCGGTCAGCCCACCGCCGTGCTGCGCCCAGTCAGGGGACACCTTTGTTCCTGCCTTCCCAGGCCGGCTTTCGTCACCGGCAATCCTCAGGACGGCAGCTGCCCCGAAGAAGGTACGCTTCAATCCTTCGCCCCCCAATGTGATCTCTTCCCTGGATTCTCCCCCTGCTGCCCAGATTTCCGACAGCCTTATTGGGTGGACCGTCGTGAGGGGTAATGGCCGGGCGGGGCCTTACTGTCGGTTGCCATAGCGCCCGCCGCAGATTACTCCTCGGTATTAGCCGCCACGGAGCAACGCCAAGATTCACTGCAGGCCGCCGCTGCATTCAAGCCGAAGCTTCGCCGACCCGTCCCGCCTTAACTCCGCGTCAACCACCGGCAAGCCTCGTTGCTTCAAATGCTTGGCTCGCGACCACTTCGTTTCTTCTTGCCGAGACCCCATCCGTTGTCGGCGCTGCTGGCGAAGTGGCCACATCTCCCGCCACTGCCGCGAACGTCCAGTCCACGCAGCATCGCCCCTCGCCGCCGTCTCGCCGCTGCGCCGTCCTTCCTCTCCGGCGGCCATTGCAGACTCTCACGGCTGCATCCCAAACCGACTCGCCCCCATGGCGGAAGCTCCCGGCGACCAGAGCCGCGCCGCAAGTCGGAAAGCGCCCTTCTAGCTTCCGACGACATGCTTCATGACCGCAATGCATTGGAGATGCACTACGCGGTGCTCGTCGCCCACGGCGGTGACAGCAAAGCACCGGGCTTGCACATCGACGACGCCCAGGTGGCAATCATGGGGATCTCGGGTGCGCTGTGGGAAGGCATCGTCGTCACCAACCATTTCCCCGAAGACTTCCTTGTGAAGTTCCCCTCCATGCTCAGCCGCGACAAAGGTCGTCAGCATGGTCGCTTCTCCTTCACCACTTCGACCGAGCTTCACCTGGCGCCGCTACCGAGGATATCAAGCCTTTCCCTACTGCAAGGCGCTCGCTTTGAGAACTTCCCTCTCTATGCCTGGAATGAGCGGGTGGTCGAGAGTGTCATCGGCAGCGCTTGCACACTCCAGTATATCGAGGAGCGGAGCCGCCGCCGTGATGAGACCGCATCCCTCAACGTCTGGGCTTGGACCGCCTCGCCAGATAGAATCCCCAAGGTCCACTACCTCGCCATTGGCTCCACCCCAGATGGAGAAGGGCTTCCGCCTTGCAAGGAGGCGACCACCTTCAAGATTCTCATCCATCTGGACGTCGTTGAGGATCGCTCGGGCGGACCAAATGCCAACGTCCACCTCACTCGCCTTCCCTGGCGCCTAGTTGTGATCGACGGCGAAGATGTCCTTGCGCCACCCGCAGTGCGGCCACGTCGGCATCCCACCCCAGCGGCGCCGCCTCGTTAACACCGCCGCGGCTCGGACTCCGACTCCGATGACGAGTCGGTGGCACCACGCGCCGAGGCGCTCGATCGCCGTCGGGCAAGACGCCCCAACAAGACGACGGCCTCCATCCCAGAGGCGAGCCACCGCACCAAGTCCCCGCGGCGCACCGACCGTAGGGATGCGGCTGGTCCATCCCGTCGCCATCCCTCGGCTCGCACCTGGAGCTTTGTCGCCCCTTCTTCCCGCACGGGGCTACAACATGATGCCCCTGCCCTTCTGACACGGCCCCCACTGCGGCGCACCTACTCTTCGGATCGTCTCCAACCAGAGCCAGCGGGAGCTCCTGCCCAACCTGGCTCTCTAGGTTGGTCCCCAGCGAGAATCTTAGGGCTGTCTTTGGACCCAGTGTCTCGTCGCCCCGCCGGAGATCGCCGCTCCGTCCCCGTCTTGCCTCTTTTTCTTCGCTCGTGCGTTACTGCTATCCTTGTTGTGCGGCATTGCAAAGTGCAAGTGTGACCCACCTCACCCCGGAAGACAACCTTATGCAGGGCGACTCGCCGCCTCCAGCAATGGCTTCAACCGCCCTTGGCGCGCTATCCTCCCAGTCTCCACCGGCTAACCTGCTGCCTCCTCTGCTAGCCTCCACTGCTAGGCTGGAGACCTGCGCTGCCACTTTTCCTCTTCCGGTCGACGTCCCGGACGCTACTATCTTCAACCCTTCGGGGGGCGCCATGGGTACCGCTGATAACGACCCTCAGGTTCTGTCAAACACCTCTCGGCCTCCGTCCCCGCATCTCTGTTTCATCCGCAGCTTCACCATGCCGGTCAAACCTCCTGTCTTGCAGACCTTCATCCGCCACCCTCGCCAAACGACCAGGCAACCCTCGCCACCGAAGACCCGCCACAGCTAGGGCTGGCAATGAGCCGAGTTTGAGCGAGCTGGGAAGTGGCTCGGCTCGGTTTTGAGCAAGCTCGGCTCGGCTCGTTAAGAAAACAAGCTCGCCAAAAAGCTCAGCTCGGGCTCGTTGAAAGCTTCGGCCGCTCGCGAGCAGAACGAGCTCGCCGCACGTTAAGCGTGGTTAGGTTGGCTGCTCGCCGCTCGCTGCAGACTCGCTGGACTCAGCGGCAAGAAGACAAAGACGTTAGGCGGGCTACTAGTCGCCATGAATTGGCTGGGAATTGCTCGCTATTAATCTCGCTGCGTAGTACTAGACACTAGTACGCATTTAGTGCAAATGTGCAATGGTTGGTTGGACTGTCCACTGTCCTTGGGCTGGGCAACAAATCAAGGGTACATGGGCTTGCAGAATAACGAGCGAGCTGTGTCTCAGCTCGGCTCGGCTCGTTTTTGAACCGAGCTAGAAAAAAAACTCGAGCCTAGGCTCGTTGGCCTACGAGCCGAGCTCGAGCAGAGCCAAAACCGAGCCGCTCGTGAGTAGCTCGCGAGCTTCGAGCTAAATTGCCAGCCCTAGCCGCAGCGTCCGCTTGGGTGGCAAGGCGGGTGCCGCCCTATCACCCGAAGCTAAGGCGCGCCGTATCATCCTCGACAAGTTAGGCCCCTGGTTGGCGGCCCCGGCCCGACGCTCAAAGGACGAAGACACCCTTGCCGTGTTGTTCGCCGAACCACTGCCTGATGAATCCGTCATCGCCCTCGCCACGCTGGTAGGGGTACCCCTCGGTTCGGCCCTGCAACATGCGTCTATCCATGGACCGCCGACGACCATGGTCACCCCATGAAGCCCACTTTACGCGTCTTCTACTCCCTCGCCCGGATGTGGGCAGTTTTTGATGGTGGCCTTAGCCGACCATGCTCTTCCCCTGTTTTGGCCCCTAGATGGGCTCTGCGCCTCGCGCCGTGTTTCTCCCCTTGCTGCCTAGTGGCGCCTACCCACCACGGTCTGTACGCCTCTGATCTACTGGATTGTACTTGGGTCCTCCCCGCTTCTAGCTTCACTGTCAGCCATGTATTGCTGCGTCGTTCATCCCTTCGAGCGTGTTGACCGTCCACCGTCGCTCCATTCTTCCTATGTCGGATAAAGCGCTACGATTGCTAAACTGGAATGTTCGTGGTCTCAACTCGACTGCTCGCCGCAATGTCCTCTATCACCTTTCCTCCTCCCTTCGCACTTCTGTCGTCGCCCTGCAGGAGACTAAACTACAGTCCTTCACGGCGGCTTTGGTTAGCCAATCCCTTGGAGCGCGGTTCGCCTCATCCTTCACTTTTAGCCCGGCTGACGGCACCCGTGGAGGCATCCTGTTAGCTGTAGATGACGGGCTCTTCGCCTTCCAGCCCCTTTTGTCCTCTGCTCACTGCCTCTCTGCTCTTCTAACGTCCAAGCTGGATGGCTGCAGTTGGGTCACTACTGATGGTCACGGCCCCACCCCACGACTGTAAACCGCTTCTTCCTTCAGAATCGATTCGATGTGCCGCGATGTGAATAACCAGCCATGGTTGGTTATTGGAGACTTTAACCTCATCTACCATCATGCGGACAAAAGTAATAACAACCTCAACCGTCCCCTCATGAATGCCTTTCGCTCGGCATTAGACCAACTCAGCCTCTTGGAGATTAATCTCTCCGGGCGCAAATTTACTTGGAGCAACGAACGTTCGACCCCGACGCTAACCAGAATCGATAGAGCCTTCTGTACAGCAAGCTGGAGCCTGCTCTTCGCGTCGGCCTCCCTCCAAGCCCTCCCGACCTTGATCTCTGATCATGTGCCGCTCCTGCTCCTGGGCACCACAGATCATAAGCCTGCAAGATGCTTTCGCTTCGAAAATTTCTGGCCATCCATGCAAGGGTTCCAGCAGACGGTTCTCGACGCCTGGTCTAGAGAGGTGTCACACACCAACCCTTTCAGGGTATTTCACATCAAGCTCTCTAGAATGGCCAGGGCTCTTTCCGGCTGGGCCCGCTCCGCGGTTGGAAACCTTAAGACGCAGCTTGCCGTCGTCAGCCTTCTTCTCCTGCTCCTTGACAAAGCGCAAGACTGTCGCCACCTCACACCCCTCGAGTCCCGTTTCAAACAGCTTTTGAAGTCGCGTTGCCTGGGTCTAGCAACCCTAGAGAAGACCAGAATCCGACAACAGGCGTCAAGATCCGCCGGATCAGGAGGTGGCGTAAACACTAAGTTCTTCCACATCAGGGCAAATGGGCGCAGACGTAAGAACTTTATCCACTCCCTCCTCACTCCGTCAGGCCTAGCTCTCTCCCAAAGCGACAAAGAGGCTGAATGTCTTCGTTTCTTCGGGCAACACCTGGGTTCTTCTACCGCGAGGCAATTTTCGATTGATTGGGACCGGCTTGGCTACCACCCCCTTGACCTTTCAGCTCTCGAGGCGACCTTCGACGATGATGAAATCAACAAAGTCGTCCTTTCCTTGGCCTCAGACAAGGCCCCTGGCCCGGATGGCTTTACGGGCCTTTTCTACCAGTCTTGCTGGGACATCATCAAAGACGACCTCTTCAAAGCAGTCCACAGCTTCTACGACCAAAACAGGGTTGGGCTGCAGCTGCTCAACTCAGGAAACATCGTCCTCCTGCGGAAAAACGATGAGTGCCAGGCGCTCTCCGACTACCGACCGATTAGCCTAATTCATAGCGTCGGCAAGATACTGGCAAAGCTCCTCGCAAATCGGCTAGCCCCACACCTGGACCACCTGGTCTCCCTCAGCCAGAGTGCCTTCATCAAGAGGTGCTGCATCCAAGATAACTTCCTATACGCTCAGAACATCCTGCATGATCTCAGAAGATCGAAGACTCCGGCTCTCTTCCTCAAGCTGGACTTCGCAAAGGCTTTTGATTCGGTCAACTGGGCCTACCTCTTAGAGCTCCTACAACATCTAGGCTTCGGCCAACGCTGGAGGAACTGGATCTCGCTTCTGTTGGGTACCTCATCCTCGTCCATCCTTCTTAATGGGACACCTGGCCCAAGATTCTTCCATGCCCGTGGAGTCCGACAGGGCGACCCCATCTCCCCAATGCTCTTCATCCTAGCCATCGATCCCATCCAGCGACTCTTCCGGATGGCTGCGGAAGAAGGACACCTAACACCTATCAATTCGCGCTTCCTAACTCTCCGAACCTCCCTCTACGCCGATGATGCTGCAATATTCCTGAACCTCGACAAGGACGAGATCAACTTGGTGATGTCCACCCTACAAACCTTCGGTGAGGCATCGGGGCTGCACACGAACTTCAGCAAATGCTCAGCCTACCCCGTCAACTGCCAGGAAGTTGACATTCATGAAGCCCTTGCCTCCTTCCGAGGGACCAAGGGCTCCTTTCCTTGCCGCTACCTAGGGCTACCCCTGCACTTCCGAAAGCTCGGCAGGAGCCACTTTCTTCCAATCATCGAAAAGATGCGTGCACGCCTTCCGGAATGGAAGGGGAAGTTGCTCACCAAAGCTGGTCATCTTGTCCTCGTCAACGCGGTCCTCTCAGCCCTGCCGACTTACTTCATCTCGTCCTTTCAACTTCCCAAATGGGCAATCAAGAAGATCGACAAAATTAGAAGGTCCTTCCTTTGGAAGGGCTCAGAAGAGGCCATGGGTGGGCATTCCCTCGTCCGATGGGAAGTGGTGTGCCGCCCCAAGCGTTTGGGGGGTCTGGGAGTCCCTGACATCGGCAGGTTTGGCCATGCCCTCAGACTACGCTGGCTTTGGCAACAATGAAAATCTCCTGCCAAGCCTTGGGTAGGAACTCCCCTGCCTTGCGACAGCAGCGATCTGGCACTCTTTAGAGCGGCCACCACCATCATTCTCGGTAATGGGGCTCGCACGGACTTCTGGCACGACCGTTGGCTACAAGGGGAGGCGCCGTGTCACTTAGCACCCGACCTCTACCGCTTGACACGATGCAAACATCGCAAGGTCTCCAAGCAGCTTCACGACCACAAATGGGTCACCACCATACGGCATCTTCACACCCCAATCCAGCTCTCACAGTTCCTGCGTCTTTGGCACCTCATCGCCCAAGTTTCCCTCCAACCAAATATTCAGGATGACATCATTTGGAACTTTACGAGGTGCGGGGCATACACGACCAGTTCAGCCTATCATCTTCAGTTCCAAGGTTCCATCTCCTGTGCCTGGGCCAAGTCAATCTGGAAGGCTACACGGAACACAAATGCAAGCTCTTCGCCTGGACCATGCACCATGGGAGACTACACACGGCGGACATCCTTGCTAGGAAAGGTTGGCCGCATCAACCTACCTGCCCTCTCTGCAACTCGGCGCAGGAAACTGCTGACCACCTTTTGGCCCGTTGCCCCTACTCGTCGAATGTCTGGACCGAAGTCCTTCAGAAGACAGCCCCTCCCATTGCCTCCTGCTCGCTTGGGATTCGGTTCACGGACTAGTGGGTGAAGGTCTCAAGCAACCAATCCAAAGACTCTAAGCGCCGCCTGTACGGCCTCATCATCTACATGGCCTGGAACATCTGGAACGAACGGAATCGCCGCATCTTCCTTCAAGAGAATCTTGGCTGGTTGTCTTTAGTTCAAAGGATCAGAGAGGACGTGAGGCTGTGGAGCGGGGTGTTCGCCCCCTGCATCGTTTCTAATTAGTCTCTAACCTCCCCTCAGCCCTCCTGCTTCCCCTCCCCTGCCCCACCTTCTCTTATTTGTACAGTGTTGAATTCTTCTCTACTTTAATGGAATGGCAGCACTCCTGCCCGTTCGCTCAAAAAAAACTTGAAAATTTCAGCCATCTGATGAATAGATAACCACTATATCAAAACACTGTTTCTCTCCGCATTTACAATTCTCATGGTGGCTTCAAAAACCAAGAGCAACTAATGAATTGACGTGCAATTGTTAATATGATTAAGGGAGCTATGAGCTGAAAATGAAATAAAACGGAGAATGGGAACAAAATGAAGTGGGACAAAATTGCTATACTGCACCAGTTCACGTTGCATTTGCTGATTTTGCTGAAGAGTGTTATCCCTTTCTTCCTTCAGGCGCTGTATTGTCTGGATCTGGATAAAAGGAAAAGGGGGTAATCTTACTGATAAATAATGACAGAAGGATCACAAAAGATGTTCCCTTATTTGTGCAAGCTTGATAAGAGAAGTTCAGAATTACTGTAATAATTAGCGTACTTGATGCAGGATAAAGGAATTGGAATACATATATCAAGATAAAGGAAGATACTCTGGTCCAGATGGACAAAAGGAAAAAAAGATCCATATCATGGTCCCCACTCCCCATGGCCCGTGCATAATTAACAAGTGCATAGCATAGGGAAACATGGCGCATGTTCATGGACCTCTCGGTCATCTCATACCTCCCTCCTTCAATTATGACCTCACAAAGTAGGCACCTTTTTCGCATGCTAAACTTTATGATCATTTGAACCATCTACTGATGTTGCTTCATAACATCTTCCTGGTTCTCATATTTGCACTTACAGTTTTTATTACCAACGGCAGTATCCCAATATTTTTTGAGCTAACGGGCAGCAGTGCTGCCGGCAGTATCCCAATATAACTTCAGAAGAGTATCTTGCATTTTAAGACTTTGTTCATGTGCAACGCAATAGTTGTTTTTCAAAAAGTGCTCAACACAATATTACAGGGTGCATGAAGGCCTCAGGCTTGTCATGTTCAAAATGGCAGAATCATTCCTTCACAGATTTATCAGAGAAAATATTTAGTACAAGAGGATGTTTACCATCCTTGGATAGGTACCAAAAGGTACCAATCAAATTCAGTTGTCACACATCCGTCCATTTATGAGAGTAGGATTGGAAAAAGGCTTTCTTCCTCATCCTCTCTCCCCTCTCTCTCTCACAATCTCACATGAGCAAGACCCATGAATCCAGTGGTCCAGCGAAGGCCATGGTGGTCCGGCCGGTGGCTGCGCACCAGCTGTGGCCGTGACATGCCCTAGGGCTGGCAGCGGTGGTTGTGCACAAGCGGGACACATCCTAGGGCTGGTGGCAATGCGCGTGGAATGGTGGTGGCGTGCGCAGGCTGACATCGGCGGTGCGCGAGAGGGCTTGCTGCAGTATGCTCGGGCTAGCAGTAGCGGCGGCGCACATAGGGTAGTGGCGGGGTTGGCGGCGCGGCTGGCCGACTAGCGACGGGGAAGATGCTGGTGTTGGGAGAGAGACGAAGGAGAGATAATGTGAGAAGAAAATGGAATTGTGCCATTCTATGCATTAGTTTCTTTATGAGGTACCAAGAGGTATATTAGAGACATTAGATTGAGTATGGTGGATGGCTCTAATTAAAGGTACCAGAGATACCTGGAGGTACCAAGACGGTAAAACTCCTCTTACTGTACTAAGTTTTTTTTTTGCCGAGTTCCGGATTGAAAGCGAGAATTTCTGTTGAGATAAAGTGCATTACCTCTTCAATGCTTGCATTCTTCAGCATCTGCAAAGTACAGTATAATCATGTGAGCTACAGTAAGCCTCTGTATTGAACGGTCCTTAGGGAATATTAAGTTTGCTATAACTATAGAGAACCACCCAATCTCACCGTGAGATCATCAGACCCCTGTCTGAAGCTCCTATTTATTGACGATGTAACACCAGAGTCATCTGAGCTTCCACTGGGTAATGTGTAAAGAACTTTAAGCTTCATCTCCTCAATTAATTTATCACCTTCCTTGTTGAACTGCACGAATACAGAAAGATGACATATAGTTGGTGGATGGGCAATCACTTTGCTGTAATGACAATGCAACATTAAACCAATAGTAAATCACAATCATTTTGCGATTTTATGCTTACAGTATCTGGGGGAATCTCGTCCATGTCTGTACTGGCAGCTACCTTAGTGCTCTGAATCAAGAACTTATCCTTGGATTGCATATCTGGTGGGTACTCTTTCTGTGCCTGGAGTGTGACTATATCCCCAGACAAGAAGGCAGATAGACATATATACATCAAAACCAAATGAAGAATCCTAAAAAAGAACTATGGAATGACATACCAACATCAAATGGCAAGACTGGAAACAGGTATTTACTTGTTATAGTGCAAGAATCCCACGGCTGGACGACGCTCGCGTTCGGCCGGACGAAATACTTCCTCGGAGATGTTGTCTTGACCTGAAAATGGAAGGGATAACTTCGGATCAAACCTTGCTACCAAGTTCGCCGAATACAAGGCGAAACTTTTTAGGCTTGTGTCCAGAAAATTGAAAACCATTGACCTTGAATGCAACATGGTGCTCGCTGTTGTTTACCACCTTGAGATTGCAATAGCACGGCTTGTCCAGCTCGACTATGCGCAAGAATTTAACACAGAGAAAAACCACGGAAGATTAACCATTTTGTAAATGTAATGATAATGAAAATCTGAAGGACCCAGTCAGAACTTACATAGGAAGGTGAGCTCTTCGGGGTAAACGGAGATCAGCGTTCCGCCTCCTCCCATTGCAACGCCTAATATCGAACTCACAGAAATGAATCCATGAAACGCATAAATCGCTGCATTAAAAGAGATAGATGAGATACTTTGTGCTTTGCTTAGAGTGGATTCCAACCTCTCTTTCCAAGAACCGAGTTCGAGGCACCGATTTGGAGAAGAAATGGGACGGGAGGGAGCCAGGAGTGGAGGAAGAAAGAGAGAATTGAATTGCTTTGCTTTTCTTGGCTTCCCGGCGACAATGACGGGGCAGCACTCACTTCTTGGGCCCGTGGCATTGCTTAACTCCTTTTTTTTTCTCGAGTGAACAGCATGTTCGTTTTCTTTTATTGGTGGTTGGTGATTTATGTTACTTTATTCAGTGTTTTTTTCCCAGGACTGGAAAGGCATGGTGGCGGTTGGCAGTTGCTTTTTATCCATCTTATAGTACATTGTTAGGAGTGGATTGGTTTAGACTTAAAGTTTAACTCTAGCTAAATTAAAAAACTGCACGCTTTGTTTGTTTAGTCTATTTTTTTATTATAAAGCCACTTCTAAAACTCATAAAAATAATATAAACGAAGCACATCAGCTTTGGGAAGTAGATTCAAAAATATCTCAAAGTCTAACTTATCATTTAGCTTAGTCACTCTGAACATGCTAATTTTAGGAGCTTATTTAACCATAAATCCACTTGGAATACTCAGAGGTAAACAACTTGTATAAAAACGTTTTGTATTTTTTTTTTGTCATCAACAAAAACCTGAACGCCCAAGAAAAAAAAAAGAGGCCATATAGCCATAATTGCCTTGCCACACAATTTCCAGATTAATACAGTCCTCACACAGCGCAGATTGCAAGCTCTTATAAAAAAAAATCGGATCAAACGAATATTCCTGTCTGGTGTTAGAGCATTGCACAAGCATTAGCTATTTCGTGTTATGTTCTCTTCAACAAATCATTGGAGCGTACCTGCGTAAGTAACCTGTATTCTACTCATGATAGGACCCAACTGTCGCTTTAAAGAAACTAGAGTTAATATTAACTTTCCCGCAAAAAAGAAAATCTAAACTTTAAACTGAAATTTGGATGATATAATGTAGATTAATAAGTCTAATTCAGGGCAGATGATCCCAGTTCTTCCTCGCCGCCGCTGCCGGCGTCTTGCTCGCAGCGGCGGCAGGCCTCGCCGTTCCCTTGCCATCGCTTCCTGCATCCCGTACCCGAAAGCGGCCATCGGGGACGTCCGCGACATGGTGTAGGTGGTATCTTGCAGGCGCTAGAGGTTTAGGGTCACCGGGAGGTTGTTCGTCAGGGAGCCGATGACGGTGCTGGCACGCACGCTCGTGGCGCTGCATGCGCTATCAGTGGGGCCGTTGGTGGACATGACAGCGGCAGCGCTGCGGTCGCCGGTGGTGGGGAGCACGCTGGGCCGCGCGGCGCAGATGACCACGTACCGGCACTTCTGCGCTAGCGATACGACTGATGAGGTCGCCGCCATGGTGCGGTGCCTTTAGCACGGCGGCAAGGGCGGGATCCTCTTCTAGCATCAAGGACGCCGAGCTTCCTTGCCGTCGTCAACGTCGCAGCTTCGCTGCCTCTGGGCTCACTGGCTCAGTAAGAGCATCCGTAGCAGACACTTTATAACACTGTAGTTTTGACTTTTTTAGAATAGAAATTGCGAGAGGAAAGAATCTTTATATACAGAAACAGAAAATATGAAGAAATTTTAGAGGGATGGATAGAGGAGACGTTAATAGTGTTTTGGAGGATAAGATTTAGAGAAGCTATTGTGGATGCTCTAAGCGTGTGCATCTAGATTACGGCGCTTCAAAGGCGAGCGACCTGCTGCAGTTGCAGCAGAAACACCCATCGTTCTCTCTGCCTTGGAAGGCGCACTCGTTTCCAATCCTGTCTGACCCCAGCCTGCTTTACCTTACCCTTTACGGACAGAGACCTACGGTAGTTTCCTCTGCAACGGCCGACCGGAGGTTAGAAGACTAGATGAGTGCTAAAGCGTCAATCCTGAGAAAAACCCTGTATTCTGGTTTTAATCTGGATCTAACAGCGACGACGCCTGTGTGGCTACCTTATTATAGACGCCGTTGAGTAGCAGTGGTCTTCCCACACATTCATTACTCCTCTGTTCGTTGATTTGATAGGTAGCTTAACGTTGAAATTTTGGATATTGCACTTAGTTCTGCCAGCGGTTGATTCTTCTATAAACCAGTCAAACCCGGTCGGTTTGACAGTTTACTCTTTCCCCTCGCTCTCTCCATTTGAGTGACATTAAGACATTTAAAATTGGGGGCTTTAGAGCATCCGTAGCAGAAATCCTATAAACACTGTAGCGTTGACTTGGCGAGAGAGTAAAGGAATCTTATAGGATATAGTGTAAATAAATTTTAGAGGGATAGATAGAGTTGTGGTAAATAGTATTTTAGAGTAGTGGGATAAGGTTTCTGGTGTTAATACTCTTAAAGTGTTTCTAGCCGTCTTCAATGCAAAGGATAATTGAAGTTACAACCGTTAAGAAGGTAGGAGTGTTTTAGCTGTTCTGAGCTAAGAGATAGATAATTTTATTTTTATTTTTTGGCTTGCCTTAGCATGCTATTTTGTTTGTCGTATCCGGTAATAAGTGTTCACTTTTAGTAGCGTTCTATTCTCTTATTATCTAAAAATAATCACGATACATTGGGCAGAATGCTTGATCCTTTGGTGAACAAAAATGAAAAATAAGGAACAGTTTCAGCAGGATGCTTCAGTAAGAATAACTATAGCAGTAGAGGTTGTATCTTCCAGATCATACAAATTGTCAATTAAGTGATATCTTTTCTTGTTTTCAATTTGGGATGTAAATGGAAGTCCAGTGGCAGTAATGACACCAGCAAAGAAACCCGTGCTGCAGAAAACTTCAAACCTTATTTATTATAGAAATCATTTAAAGTACTACTCCATAAAAATGCAACCTACTATTTTGTGCAGTAACAACTCTTCTTTCATAATGGCAACGTAAGTACGTACGTACTGCTTCTAATCACCAGTTAGGCAGTTAGGTAGCTGAGGATCAAGTTTCCTCGAAAAAAATGCAATTAAATTCACCGGAACAGACTATCGAAGTGCTAGAAGGAATTTTATAGACTGAGAAGCAGGTACATTTCCACCGCATGACAAATATATGCCGAGCAAAGACCAAAAACTGTTAAATTACAGTGAAATGCACAGAGTTGAATACGAACGTGAAAATCCTTGGTAAAGAAAATCAAAATAGTAGTGAGAGAAGCCCTTCCGCCGGCGTATGACTTTACTTTTTTTTTGAGCAAGGCGTATGACTTTACTTGAAGGTTGAAAACCGGGGAAGCTTGTGCTTCAGGTAGTACAGCTTTGCTCTCCTCACTTTTTTGTGTCTGATTACTTTGATCTCCTTGATCCTGGGAGAATATCTGCAACGGAATATATATGGCGCATTAATAACATTGCATTGCAGGTGTTCTAATTAAAAACAGTTCCAAACAACTGTTTGAGTCTCAACCGTTTCTATATTCAGATGCATATGAAGCACAACATAGTCTTTAGATTGTGGTTAGATCCTAATATGGTTTCCATATAAGGGAACCGGGACTTCCTCCTTCCTTGAGGAAAATATGACAGGACCACCA
This sequence comes from Olyra latifolia, assembly GCA_036346145.1. NCBI lineage: Eukaryota > Viridiplantae > Streptophyta > Magnoliopsida > Poales > Poaceae > Olyra > Olyra latifolia. Next base: position 17,905,679 of record CM070524.1, on the reverse strand, counting down.
GATGGAAAGGTCATCAGTTGTTTTCTTGTTAGCAGTAAGGAGGATTGCAGGTAACCAAATAAGGACATAAGTAACAGCAGCATGAAGAGAACTTGCACAGTGAAGCATATCACTATATATCCTTCCAAGTTTATTTGCTAAGAGTGTTAGCGACTAGTGCAAACGGTGGATAGCTAAGCAGCACAAACTCCAATCTGAGAAGAAGAGAAATAAACAACAAAACTTCAGCGATTTCCCCTTAAAAAATCATGGTGCCTAATCCAAAGTTTCACATAGACATAATCCCATAAGAAACAAAACAAAATGTCTGTCAAACAGGAGCCAGCGATTGTTTTTTAAAGTATGAAGAGAGGGCACTGCGATTAATTGAATGCTTCAGCTCCTATTTGACAGCTTTCCAGTATTGCTGAAAATTGGTAATTTCAGAAGCACCATAAAGCAATTTAGCGATAAAAAAGGAAACATAATGATAATGGGCTTCGTGAATCTAAGTAGGTCTCAAATTAAAGCAGCAGTTAACTGGTTTGGTAAATCTGAGTATAGTTCCTACAATAGTATGTTCAAAATTACAGCAGAATGCTGGTTTTATAAATCTAAGTGCTCAAAACTCAATAGCACTGGATTTTGCGCATAGTAATTCCAAAGGAAAAATCCCAAATTCAACTATGTATTTGTAAGTTTCTCAAACCAAACAAATCATATAGCAAACTTATCGCAAAATTATACTAGGTTTCTATTTATTGTCAATTCTCCAAGTAAAGCCCATCAATACAACTCAAAGTTCCTCCTATCAAGTTATCTTAATGTCAAAGGGTCTAAAATATTTCAAGGTAATGAGTTATATTAAGATCAGTACAGTAGATTCATATGTATTTGAACATACAGAATGGCATAAATTTGTTACAAATTTCTTGAAGTTGAATAAAAATACTGACAAGACTTTTGAAAAACCAACGTTTCAATATGATCAGTGCCACCATGTGATACCAGTCACATCATCCACATTGCACATAAAAATTCCTGAAACAAATTAACCCAACTTACACAGGGAAGGTTATTTCAACTCCAACACCAGCAATGATCCTTCTAACACGGATTGTGGTGTGAACACCAGATTTGTGCTTTGCGATGATTATGCCCTTAAAGAGAGACAATCTCCTCTTGTTAGGCCTTTGCTGCAACAACATTAGCTTCATACATCAACAACCCTCAAATTAGAAGCATAAAAACGCATTCAAGAGTAGTGAGCAATCTCACCATCCTAAGCTCAATAATGTCACCAGGCCTCAGATCCGGTAAAGTTTTCACCTTCTCGGCTTCCTCAATGAATTGCTTGTTCAGAATCTATTACACAACAAAATAGTACATCACATGTCAAAGTAGTCCAGAATGGTCATAGATGCCACAACTACTATCTGCTGAACTGCTTGTTCAGTGGCAACAGGTGAAATTATACTGAAACTCAAGAAGCATCAAATGCAAGCATGCAAGAACGAAACGAATTAGCAAGCTCACAACATAAAAGTTGCTATTTCCTGACTTATTAGCACCACCAAGCCCTTCAACAAAGGATTGCATTCAATCAGGCTATTTGAACCCGCAGTGAAAAAAAGCTATATTTTTTGTTCACTGATTCCACCAAAAACGCTAGTACTGCTGTTCTAAAGAAAACGCTGGTAATACGCAATGAAATACGGGATTTTAGGTTATATGCCACTCAATTCAATAGCCCTCTATTATATGCCATTGGAGCAACAAATTCCTTTCCTTTTTGCCACTTTAGCTCTTTTCCAAGAATTGAGGACAATTTTGCCCCTCCTCTCACTCGGCCACCGCCGGAGCTCGCCGCCGCCGGATCCGCCGTCGCCGCCGCCGCCGAGCTCGTCGCCGCCATCGCCCGAGCTCGCTGTCGCCGTCCCCTGCTCGTCGCCGCCGCCGCCGATCCGCTGCCGCCGCCGCCGAAGCTCGCCGCCGCCACCGCCGGATCCATCGTCGCCGCCGCCCGAGCTCGCCACCGCCGGATCCGTCGCCCAAGCTCGTCGTCGCCGTTTGCCGCCATCGGAAGGGAGGAAGAAGGGGCCAGAGGAGGATGACAGGGGCATTTTGGTCCGAGGGGCAAAAAGGAAAGGAATTCATTGCTCTAGTGGCATATAATAGAGGGCTATCGAATTGAGGGTCGATTGGAAATTGGCTATCGAATTGAGTGGCATATAACCTAAAACCCCTTACTGCCCCAGGAACTACGGTGCCAAGAACTTAACATGCAGCTCCTAAATATTCGTCTCAAGAAAATCAGAATTGTGCATATTAAGCTAAGAAATGCTACTCCTCGATGGCCTGCTGCTTTGCCACCTGCATTTCTCCACTACCAATAATCTCGCCGAACTTAACCGGCAGCTTGCATTTCTCCAAACCGGAAAGGCAGTTTCTTTACTAGAACTCTGCGCAAGAAATGCTCACCCCAATGATCTCGCCGAACTTAACCGGCGGCTTAGTCGGCGGCGCCGGCTCGTCTTCCCCCTCTTCCTCCGCCACCGCGACAGCTCCCTCCGCCTCCCCCTCCTCGGCGTCAGCTGAGGCAGCGACAGGCTCTACCTCAGGCTCAGGTTCTCCCGCTTCGGCGCTGGCGTCCGCGCGGGCGACTAGGTGGGTGGCCCGGCGAGGGAAGGCGGACAGGGAGAGGCGGCGGAAGGAGGAAGATACCGCAATAAGCTGCGGCCGCGGCGCCGAGCGGTGGCAGAGGAGTGCATGGGGAAGTAAGACGCCGGATACGGCGGCGGCGGCGGAGGCGGAGGCGGCAGCCATCGGAAGGTTTAGTGGGACCAAGGTGTCAGTGGTGGAGCATGGAGCGGGGAGAGAAGAGAAGGAAAGGTAGCGGAGACGGGGAGGATTGGGGGAAGAACGCTATCCGCCTATTTTGTGGGAGGGGACGTGCCGCTGCAGATGGGCCCCACCTTCTATCCAGAGGACGTGAGTGATCCGAACCGTTGAATAAATCGACTTGTTATAATTTTCATATGAATTTTGTTAGAAAGATTCCCCGAATCAAAATAAAAATACATGCCTATATGAGCACCCAATTTTATCTTAAAAGATAATCTTGGTGAATAATTTGGCCTTTCAAATCTCCAAGGCCCTCATTGATTCGAAAGAAATTTAATTAAAGGGGAAATTCTTTCGAAAGAAATTTAATTAAGGGGAAATTCTTTATGTGAATTTGACTTGATCATGTATTCATGTACCGGGCCAAGCCAGGTTTTGGATTGGTTTTGAAAAGCCCGGTGCTCTCAAGGCAAGACTGAGCTCGGCTCGACTCAACACATATTTTGTGAATTTTTATTAAAAAATATTTATTTTTATTCAAAACTGTAAAATTACTCGTTGGAATTGGAAAATTACAAAAATACCCGCCCGTCGCCCCGGATTGGGGCGATCGCCCGTCATTGGGGCGATAGCTGCCCAACCCGTCGACGCCGTCTTTAGCCGTGTCGACGCCGTCTTCAGCCGTGCCTGGGCCGTCCGTGGCCGGCACAGCTATCGCCTAAATATGGGGCGATCGCCCAATACAATGGCGATAGGTGTGGCAGTAAATATTTTTGGCCTAAACAAATGCCTATATATTATTTATAATCTGTATATATATTATGTATTATATGTTATCAGTATGTTAATTACAATAGTTATAACAAATATAACCAAATAAATAGTTATAACAAATATGAAAATAAATATTATCAAGTATATATGGCTCGTTATTTGGACTATTTAATCTTAAAAATATAATAGTATGGAAATAATGGATAAGTTTCAAAGAGAGGTTTTATATTAATAATTATTTGGGAAAATAAATAAATAGCTAGAAGAATAAACGCCTCCGCTTCAAGTAGATTTAATCATAAACATTTATATGCCGCGTTGAAGGTAAAGTGCTCTCAGGAAATTTTATTATCGATTACAAGAAAGTTCCTACTAAATACAACGGGATATTTCCCTCTTGCAGAAAGCATCAGTCCACCTCCTTTGCGTGACGTGCCTCTCGCTTTCTCCCTTTTCTCTTGGGCCTCAAGAATGACGTCGGCGTCCTCTTGTCGCCACGGTACTCTCCCGCGAACGCTTGCACTTCTCCTCTTGCTCCTCATATCGGGCGCCGCTGAACTCATCGCCTCTTCCAACGGACCTCACGCCGATGTGTTTTTGTCATCTCCGATTGCTCGTGTCTAGCCAACGCCGTAAATCGCATAGAGGTGGGGAGACTATTTGTTCAACATAAGTCAGTACAGATCACATGTGCCATGTAGGTAGATATAATCATGCAGGCTAGGGTGAGCAAGTAACTTTGGACGCTCGCCAAAGGCAACCTTGGGTGGATCGTACTCGTAGTTTGCACACATGAAGAACCTCCTTCCGTAAGTATATGAGAAACCTTCGTCGGATTGAACAAACTTGCAAAGGTCACCGCAGAAGCACATTGAAACATTCACCCCTTCTGGCACGGTGGTGTTAAACTTGCTTCGCAGACGGGGCTCAGAGCCGGAGGCTGCCATTGCTCGTTACAATGAGATTTGTGGAGTGTATGGGCCGGAGTAATATGTAAGTTTGAGAGGAAAGTTGTAGTGCAGAGGACTCAGAGGCAGGAGGGAAATAAATATGGAAGTTTGTTCGGTCCATGCACCGAGTTCATGGAACCGCACGCATCCCTCCCGAGTGCTGCTGCTGCATTTGATGACCGACGGTGTCAGCAGCATCGTTGCCGCCAGCGTGCCCCACAATTATTGATTGGACGGTGTCGCGTAGCATCGTTCGTCGCCATGCCCGCAATTATTGATGTGACCATGTCAGCGGTATCTTGTTGGTCAACAAAGGCCCCGCAATTATTGATGTGACCGGTGTTAGGCGGTCTCGTTGGTCGCCAGGTGCCCGCAATTATTGATGTGACGGTGTCGGGTATCTTGTTGGTCGCCAGCGCCCGCAATTATTGATGTGACCAGGTCGCGGCATCTTGTTGGTCGCCAGCGTGCCCGCAATTATTGATGTGACCGGTGTCGCGGCATCTTGGTCGCCAGCGTGCCCGCAATTATTGATGTGACCGGTGTCGCGGCATCTTGTTGGTCGCCAGCGTGCCGTAATTATTGATGTGACCGTGTCAGCGGCATCTTGTTGGTCGCCAGATGCCCGCAATTATTGATGTGACCGGGTGGTGGAAAGCGATCAGCTGGAATGCACTGTTAACAGTGAATGCACTCCTCGGCCTATATAATGGGAGGCAGAGTTGGCGTCCCTCTCACTCCCACCCTCACTCTTACTCTAACTCTGTGTGTGTAAACTCCCTACTAGGGTTGGCTTCGTAGGAGGGAGGCGAGTAGAGATAGACACACCACCTCATTCGGTATGGCTTCACGACCCACACCGAACGGTTGGATCCGACAAGCCTGGTGAACGTCAAATGGTCCTGGATCTCAATCCCGTCTACCAAGCGACGACCTGCCTATTCGGACGAGAGCTAGCTATAACACAGAGCCAACAATGATAAGAGACCCAAACTTCTACAGGGATGGCCACGTAGTGCGCATGGAGTGGACACAGTTGTACAAACTTTTGACCGGGTTGTCGGGATGGATCGCCGACGCTTTTTCTACTGCTGGCAGATTATTGTGAGTAACCAGCCCGATGACAGCCAAGGGTTGAATACATTTTCCATCTCACCTTTTTCTCATTTCCAAATGTAGACCGATGACTGCGGCTTCAACAAATGGATGGACGACCCCTTCCCAATAGCCGCGTTCAGTTACATCGAACATCTTCACGCAAGAATCTCCCGGCTTGAGGAGCGAGTTGACTTTGCTACTCGCTTGAACAACTTGTATACCCATGTGGAACCGTTCCATGGATGGCACTAAACCTAGCGTCCCTACTACAATAGGGGTTTATTTCATGTAATTTGCATCAAGTTTCGGTCTACGTGGATTACTACCATGTAATGCGTCTCATATTTTCAATGTCACCGGAGCACCATCTTCATTTCGTTCATATCATGAGTACCATAATCTCAAAGCCTTGAGCTCTTTGTCCAGATCCATTGGTTTGACGGCGTTGAGCGGATGCCCTCACGGATACATCCCTAATTATAGCCTGTAAGTCATCGCACCCTGTATGTCATGGTAGCTTTCGAAAAAAAAATGGTAACATTTTGAGTGTAATATGACCCGTAACATCGCAACACTCGCGATATTAGGATCATATTACAAATAAAAGCTACAGGCCGCGATGGATGAATGGGTCTAAACAGAACATTCGCTGAATAACAACAGAGTTGAAAAAGTTCTACAACATAGTGGTAAAGGTAAAGGCATTAAAAAAGTACAGCTACAGAAGAAGTCACTGACGGCGCTGCCTAATCTGGTCCGTGGGGTACGTGAGTGGTGACAGAGGACGGACAGCCCTCCTAGGCCGGCCCTGCGCCACAGGGGTAGAGAAGTCCCATTTGTGACTCGGTGTGTCTCTGCACGGTGCTCCCGAGAGCCGAGAGGGCCGAGAACTCGGTCGACAGTACCTCATGTCGAACGCCGCCTCCTCCTCGTCGTCGTAGTTCTGCGCGCGAAACCGCCCGGTTCAGGAGGGCGCGAGACGAAGAAGGCCCGCGTCTCCCGACCGTCCCCACGCCGCTTTGGCGTGAGACGAAGAAGGCCCAACAGATCCCAATCGCCCCCATCGCCGCCAGGCAAGAGGCCGCGAGGACTCACCATAGCCGACGTCGGGCCGTGGGAGACCACTGGCACGAGGAGGTGCGGGGACGGCTCCACGAGGAGGCAGCGGGGAAGGGCCAGGTGCTGGCCCACACGGACGTGGTGCGCTGGGTCGGACGACGTCTCCACGCCAATGGCAGCTGGCCAGGCGACGCACCCACCTCACCGTGTGGAGGATCCACCGCCAAGCTGTCAGGGTCTCCGCGGGGGTCACCTGGATGCTCGCCTCGAGGCGTGCCACCATAGTGTCAGCCTCCACCTCCACCTCCCCTAGCTGTTGATCCTGTGGGTAATGCCGGGTCGATACGAGGTAATTTACATGTATAACACGTACCCATAGAGATTCGATTATGAGACTTAATACGAAGTAACCTCTCTGGAACATCTGTGAAGGGTACGTGTCCGACATACGGTGCTGGTGTGTACCCCACCCGGAGGCGAGTCCGAGGCGCGAACCATGCCATGTACTCCGCGTACATGTCATGGTCGTACGCTCGGGTCTCGGTGACCATCTCCGCGAGTGCGTCGTCCCACTGCAATGCCCATGGCTGCATGCGATGAGTGAACAGAGTGCCCGCCGCAGCCCCCATCCGGGTTATCCTGCAATGTATAGAAGGGGAATTGACAGAACATATATTGGGTAGAAAAGGCTGGGACTGAGGTCATGAGACGTACCTGTGAGCGTCACGTGAGACAACGTGGCGAGGCGGCAACGGAAAAGCTCGAACAGCCGAATCGCCGCGAAGACTTTCGGGCGGCGAGTACTCCTCCACACACAGATCGAAGACGAGGACCTTACGGGTGAGCCAGTACGCCTGGTCCCGCGTGCAAAGCACGGAGATCCCGTAAGGAGCTTGTACGTGGACGTCGTACGCGCTGTAGGGTGTCCACCACACGTCCTCGTCGCTCAGGTTGTCGAACTCCCGAACGAACTCGGGGTACGACCTCCTCACCTGCTGGTGAGCGTACGACCGCTGCGACGAAAATAAATATGGTGGATGTTAGAAAAGTGCGTAAGTGGGGAATAACATACAAGGGGCATACCTGTCGTCGAACCCAGTAGTGGCCCATGGTGGGCCAGTCCATTGGGTGCTCGTCGCACCCCCCCGTGGGTACGGCGCGGTGTCAACAAAGAAGCCTACCGACGGAGAAGCGCCCCAGACCACAAGCTGCAGAAGAAGAGGACGCAACCCGACATCGTTGCGTCCTGGTCACTTAAGAGACGGCGTCGCCGCAGACCTCAGACGTCGCCGAAAGCACGCCAGAGGCCCACGACCATTGCACCATCTGTTGGCATCGATAAAGTTAGACAGTCCTGTACAACAAATTTAAACGGAATCTGTTACCTCGTAGTCCGGGGTGTCGGCGATCGACTGGGCATACTCGATCAGGCGCCGGTCCACCGTGTTCCCGTGGGAGGACGGGAACATCACCTAACCAAACAACAAGAGCAGGTACGCCTCCAGGTGGGGGGCCACGTCCTCGTCCTCGGCGTGCGGGTGGATCGATCGACTGCAACATTTGGTACAATGGAATTAGCAACTTAGTGCCGAGGTGTGAAATTGCAATGATGGAGATATCGACCGTGAATCGAAACTTGCCCACGGCCGTCGGCCCGCGCCGCCACCCCGCTCGAGAGGGACGACGCCCGCCCGGGGTGTCGCTGCACCTCGGCGAACCGCCCTGACAACTCCGCCTACCACGTGACAGGGACGTTGTGCAGCACAACTGCAGGGCCTGCACAGGGGAGCCCTAGGAGGTAAGACACGTCTTGCAACGTGGGAGCCATCTCTCCACAGGGCAGGTGGAAAGTGTGTGTCTCCGGTCTCCACCGGTCGACGAGTGTGGCCAGCAGGGAACGGTCGCATTCGAATCGTGGGATATGCTCGCCTCCTCAAGGCAAGGGCTCGCTCCACCATTCTACAGAGTGGGAGCAAGCTCGCCACAGAATCTCGCATGTAGTAAGTAGCGTCATTAAATTTTCTTTAGCGGGTAAGTACATGCATACGAAAGAGAGGGAAGCATTGGCAGCTTACTGTGGAACCCAACATGGGTCAATACGGAGCAGCTCGTTCGGCACACGCGGCCGCAGTGTCCCCAGCTCTCGGTTCTTCACGGTGGACAACCTAGACCGGTGCGTCGCATCGACGGTCCGGTCGAGTAGCTCGAGGCAATCATCCCCAGCACGCCCACTTCTCGCCATCGGCGCCTGTGCCTACATGGTTAGAGAGAAAATACAACAAACTGCAACAATAATTATTTGTTTAAATATTACAAAAGACAGCTGAAAACAAGGTTGAATTACAATACAAACCGACATCTTGGTTCATACTTAAGTACTGGCATGTAAATACATTTGGTACAAATACATAAATTAAAATGACATTATCCCAAATTACAAGGTACATATAAAAATTAAAATAACTGCAGTCTCAAAGTAATAAAGTACATAATACAAACAGAAGTTCGTGGACAACCTAGTGTGTGCCTCGACGAGATACTGACGGCCTAGCCTCCGATGATCCTTCAGTTCGCCGACGAGCTTCGAACTCGTCCATATCGTTCCGAATACGTCGTGTCCTTCGACGCCCGGCCTTCTGCTTCAACATCCGGATGTCCGGTACCTAGCGATGACCCGGAGGGGGGGCTTCCGTGAACAATCCATCCACTCGGTACCCGTACACCTCGTGATGCCATGTGTTGAAAACACTTTGCTTGTAGTAGTAGTGAGAGATGTAAGGACGACATGATTGATGTGTATCTGCGGCGCCGCAATGACGGAGAGCATGGCAAGTGCAAGAGTCGTGGCTTCGCGAAGCACTCGTAGTCGAGCTTCGGATTATGCATGATGGGACGCCCTTCCGCTGGCACCTCTGCGATCGCGGCCACCGCAAAGGCACGTGGTATCTCCGTTCCATGCCACTCTCCTGTGTCACGTGATGTGTCTGCGCCTTGCGTGTTTTGTTGGCCATGTACTTAGAAACAACCGTTGAGTAGAACAGTCGATTGTCCGACATACATGCAGCAGATTTCATATATCAGTCAATGAAATATCTTTGCGTACCTAGTAACACACCTTCGACTATACCCACCAAAGGAAGGCATCTCGTGCCTTTCATAACCCAGTTGTACAACTCCGCCAGGTTTGTTGTCATTATTCCATAAAAGCAACTGCCCTCATCATGCAGAATGGACCATTTCTCCAACGGCTCATGTCGTATCCAGTCCGTGAAACTCCTTATACTTGTACCCGGCCTACGCCGAATGTTTGGTGCGTCGGTAGGGAGCGCACACAAGGCTGTTGGGTCATCTTCTTCCTCGTAGTGGACCATAGGGTTCCTTGACGAACTAGCGGTATCCCTTAGATTCAGTGATTGCTTCTTGGTTAGTTCATTCAAACTTCTCCACAGTGCATCGAACTTCCTCCGCTGGTTCTGTTTGCATAGTCTTTTGAACATGTTCATAAGCTCTTTGTTCTTGAACTGACGGAAAAAATTGGCACCCATGTGCCTCATGCACCACCTGCTCTTTAGGTCTGGCCACTTTGCTGCACCCATGACGTCGGACCCTTCTTGCATATCCACAATCGCCCTTAGCAACCCGGCATGTCGGTCATGGATGATACAAACATCAGGGTGATCCTAAACAACTGCCAGCTTGACTCTTTCAAGGAACCAGTACCAGCTGCTCGTGTTTCCCCCTCCCCTCGACACCACCACATGCGCCTCGTGGAGAATTCGAGCTTGGCCTCCTGTGCATGGAGGCAACATCACTGGGATCTACCATGGCAGAAAGGAGGGGTCGAGTGAAGAGGGTGTCGCTAGAGACAGGCCGCATAAGGGAGGGGATACTGCGCTCCTCGCCGAGTTGGGGAGGGGAGGGGAGCCCGTGTCGCTGCCACAACAAGGAGGGTTCGCATCACCGCCGAGCCGTGGAGCGGAGGAGTGCTCACGCCAACCACGCTGGGGAGGGAGAGGGCCAGAAGGGAGGAGTAAGAGGGTGGCCTCGTCGGAGAGTGGAAGGGTCGTGTCGGCTATGCTGGGGAGGGAGTGGGAGGGAGAGGGCCAGAGGGTAGTGGGAGAGAGAGTGAGGGAGGGAAGGAGAGAGAGAGAGATAGTGGGATTTGTTAGTGATATGCCCTAGAGGCGATCATATGAGATGATTGTATCATACGTCTATGTTCATGTACTTATTAGTTCCATGAATAAATGTCACTCCTTTGTTCATTGAGTATGACTTAATTGTGAAACACATTAGTTATGAGATATTATTCTAAACGATCCCTGGTCACATATCATTATATGGAACAATAGTGATCTGACCAGCACATGTATTGATTGATGGTAATGTTTCACATACCATAGATATGGAGATATCAAATCAATAATGTGGGCACATGATAAAGAACATGGGGTTGATAGACCCGCCCGAGACACCGCCGAGATTGTTATCTTAGAAGTGCCATCGAGTATAGTCTCGAGTGGTATACCTATACGATCCTTTGACCCGAGATTCTTATTGATTCTCAAAGATGCGTAATTGTATACTTTGGGGCTATCAAATGCTTCACCATAATAGGGAAGTTATAAATGTAGCTACGGGTATGCCATGAAACATGACGTGAGATGTAAGAGATCAAGATGGAATTTGCCTCTCCTTGATAACGGAGAGATATCTCTAGGCCCCGGTGTGGATGGATAAGAAAAGTGCATGGCCATGCCAAAGTGATTAAAGAGTTAGTCACGAATTATATCCATTACATTGACGAGTGAATTTGTCGAGCTATCACAAGGGTGGCACGCCTCGCCTTTGAGCTTGACCGATATCGTGTGGCAAAAGATCCTATGTGAGTGTATCAAGGTTCACCGATTCGATCATTGTGTACATTCGGGGTAAATATGTGTCGCTAGGTACCGCTATTGACTTGTGGTCCGGGAAGGGTTCTCCGGGACCGCGCCGACTTGTACATGAGCCTAATGGGTCACACACTTAACGGGTTGGATCATATCGATGGATTGGATCCATTAGTGGGTTTATACGGATTTGGATCTTCGACGCCTTAATGGATTTCTATTGTAGAAGATCCATTAGCGTGAGACCCAGTGGGCTTCCATATCCATTAGAGCGAGACCTAATGGGCTTTATCGTAGAAGGCCCGTTAGTGCGCTCTATATAAAGGAGGCATGGGGGCGTGCGGTGTGTTAGTCTCCCCACCACGAGCCCTAGCCGCCGCCACGCCCCATCGCCCTAAGAACCCTAGCCGCACAAGATGGGTGCTAGCACACCGCGGCGGTGTTCCCACCCCGGACGATGTGGATACTGTGGAGGCGCTCGTCGCTCGCGGCGGCGCCGACGATTCGATCGGCTACATAACTCGTGACGACTACATCGACGTTGTCGGACGGCGATCCGCGACGAGGAGATGTTGTACCACGTCGTGTTCGACCACGACAAGGCTTCGCAAAGACGCGGGAGGCTTCACCCACTCTACTCCGCCGCTAACGTGCTCCAAGGGTAATGCTCCATGATCTCCGACTCGCATGTTGCCCGGTGTTCGCGAAGAAAAATTTTGTTTTCGCCAGCGAGCACCGCTGTTCTCCCTGAGATTGGGATGGGAGGGGGTTAAGGCATTTCCAGCAGTTTGCCCCATTTCTCTTTGCCTAATCCCTATTCACGTGCCACCTCACTAAATGGAGCTGTCCCATCCCTATTCACCTCCCCAACAAAGAAATTTCCATCACTATTCCTATATCTTCTTTTTTTTATTTTACGCCCCATCATCGTTACTTCTTCTGATGATGGGACATGGGGCTTAGGCAAGCTCTTGGAGATGTCCTTAGGGTTAGGTTAAGGAGTGGGGTGCCAGAGTGGGCTAAAACAAGGGTGAGTCGACTGAGCTAGATTAGAGTAGGTTTTTCTTCATTTTTTCGTGTACCATATATCCAAAATAAGACCGAGTCTGGACAATTATAGTTTATTCATAAATAAAACTGCTTAAATATTTGCATATGAAATTCGATCAATTAGAAAATCATATAATATACTACCCCGTTCACAGAGACAGTTGCGCGGAAAAACCGACAACACAACGTGCCGGCGATGACCGCGACCTAGCTCCGTTGGCGCGATTCGGATTCGACAACCACGACGACGATGCGGGTGGCACCGCACCACAGTGACCTGCCTCAGCGCCCTGCCGAGGCACCGACCCTCAATGAGCTGGTCCTGCGCTGCTCGCCTCCCGTCATCTATACATCTTGGCGTCGTCCAGCCCCGCGTTGGCCACCCCCATCGGCGTCGACCCCGGCGTCTTCCAGCGCGCCCTGCGTCAACCGTCCCCATCGTCACCGCCCATAGCTCCGTCCAACCCCACGTCAGCACCCCCGTCGTACCCACCTTGCCCCTACAGCGGCGGCTGCTACGGCCCCAAGCTGTTGGAACTCCAGGATCAATCGAACTCGCTGAAGAAACAAGAAAGTTTGCTCGCCGGAGATCTACACGTCGAACTCGATGGCGCCCTACACCTCGACATGTATACACGGGAGCATGCAGCAACAAACAACCGAACTCACATAATTATCAAGGCTAATCACCGATCAGCAACTCCGTTGGCTGAACACCGATCAGCAACAATACGGCTGAAAGAAAGACTCACATCACGTACGTGCACAACTCGCCGGAATTAGAGTGTTTAGATGGCTAGCTTGAAAAATGAAATCACGGGAGATGTTTTGGTGGTGCTCCCAACCGTCGCACCTTTTCTCTGGCTCTTGACTTTTTATTTATACTAGCAGATTACATAAAACCAACTAGGACTCTTATATGTATAAAAGTAAACTTTATCTCTAAAACAACTCCAACTTATATATGAACTCAATTCTACTCTAATACGAAACGGACTCGTTGAACTTATCAAGATTAATTCTAACACAAGCCCCCGCGCCTTTGGGTGGCCCCTTCCTCGTCGATGCAACCTCTAGATCTAGCCGACTCTCGGCTCTCGGACCGCGCCGTCGAGCAGCCAGTGCAACACGACTGCATCACGACATGGCGACGGCACGACGAAGCGGCAGTGCTGCCTCAGGACGACAGGGTGGCACTGCTGCTCGACGAGGCAACAAGCAACTGGTGGCTACGGCAACTGCACATAACTAGATCAGATATGTGCTCACATTCGATATACTGTAATATATTCACGTCAACATCTTTGCTGTTTACAATGTGTTGCTTGCCTATGGTATCGCTGGACCGGTAAATAGATGCTGTACAGTAGAAATTCATAATTTTACTATAATAGATTATGTAACTTAATTTACTACAATGGAAATGGTAACTTTACTACCCAGAGAGTAAAATTGCTATAACTTGGACGATTTTTTTCGACTAATATGATTTGCTGATCTGCTGATTTGCTGATAGGCTGAACTTCGAGAGCTTCGTGAAGCAGTTTGGAGAGTACAGCACACTTCGTTTAACTTGCCTTTTAAAGCTTTGTGACACATCTTCAAAACAAAAAAAGAATGAGCAAAAATACCAATGCATTTATATTTTCAAAACCGAAAATAAGCAAGTAAGTAGATAAACATAAGCAAATAGGTCGAAAAGAACAGACCAGTAACTTGCAATTTTACTTTGACTTGGATTGCAGTAAAGTTCCTTACTGCACTATAGTAAACCTTTTTTTTAAGGATATATAGTAAAATAATGGTAAATTTGCTATGACCAGGATCTAGTATAGTTTATTATCACATTGCAGTAAAAGTTTATTACCGTATATAGTAAAGAAATGATAAAAATTTACTTTTTACACCACTTAGCAATTAAAAACCAGTGTGCACAAAATTTAAAATTTATATGGCAAAAATAGTCTAGTTTTGTTCATAAAAATGTCAAAAATACAGATATAAAAACTGTTCAGACGCTCCAATCAGAAGTTATGATAAAAAAGAAGAAAATGTATTACTAAACTTTGTATGCATGGTGTGGAGACGTGCGTGGGCAGGAGGGAGCACGTGGAAGAGGGGACACTTAGGAGTAGTCTAGAATTCTTTAATAGACGAGGACTAACGTGTACCTATGTTCACAGACCCCTTGGTATACTTAACTTTTAGAGCATCCACACTAAAAACCCTATCCTCACTACGCTAAAACACTATTCACCACTACTCTATGCATCTCCTAAAATTTCTTCACACTTTGCACTATACTATAAAAGATTCCTTCACACTACCAGAAACCCTATCTAAAAAAGTCAACGCTACAGTATTTATAGGGTCTCTGCTACAGATGCTCTTAAACGCAACATGTGTTCCCTCCCACCTCGGCGTACGGTGGTTGTCTCTATACATGTATGCATGCGATGACTTCATCATTAACAACATATTTTTCTTCTCTTTTTTTGCTATATTTTTTATTGACACCTTTAATCGTTTGAACAGATTTCACCTACGTGTTACTGACATTTTTTTGAATAAAACTAGACCATACTTGCCATATATGTTTTTTGTACCATAGATGGTAGCAAAATTCTATACAATGTGTACTTAAGGGGGTGTTTCGTAGAGCTCCAACTCTTAACTCCGCCCCGGATCTGGACAGAGTAGTGCCAAACGCCCCAACTCTACGTTACTCTGGAGCAGGCAACTCCATGGATCGAGCAGCCTCTCTCACAGTTCATTTTTGTGTAGCAGTTTGGAGGGTGCTCCGTGAACAACATTTTTGTGGAGTTGGGGGTAATTACCCACCACTGCCACTGGGCTAATACCCCCCAAACCGAGCCCGCCTCCTCTTCTCTCTCTCGAAAACCTAGCGCCGCGCTCTCTTCTCTCCTGTTCCTAACGCCTCGAGCCCCTTCGCCCCCTCTCCTCTCCATCGCCGGCTCCTCCTTCGACCTCACCACGTCTCCTCCATCGGTGTCGCCCTCATCGGTTCCGCATTCGCCCTCCTCCACGGCTCCCTCGTCCCTCGCCGCCACCGTCCACCGCCCCAAGTCGTTGGTGTCTGCGGCCGCCGTCAACCGGAAGCGGAAGTGTGCTACTGCCGCCAAGACCGTCTGCCTCAAGAACCAGATCCGCTCCACCGAGCGCTTCCTCCACAAGGGTAGTATTGACCAGTTACCTAAAATCTTTCTCATTCTTGGATCTGGAACAAACCTACTAGCCAAACACCCACTGACAGCTCCAGCTCCACGGTAGAGTTGTGGAGCAGAGCCAAAAAATTAGAGCTGAAGGCTTGCCAAACACCCCCTAGGTAGTTCCATGCAATATAGCCGAATCATTCGTATGGTGTATGCAAGTAGCTTAGTACAAGGTATGACTATTAGAAACATGGTGCTTGCCCGTTCAATGCATGCATGTGATGACATTAGCATTAACAATCTATTTTTCTTCTCTTTTTTGCTATATCTTTTAATTGACACATCTGATCGTCGAATGAATTCTACATATTTCAGACTTTTTTCAAACAAAACTATACCACACTTGCAACATAAATTCTGAAAAATAAAATCTTGTCAAATACGGTAGCAAAAAAATCTGTACATACAGCATGCATAGTCAAGTAGTTCAATATAGTATATGACTCTTATGATGTAGAAATAGTATGATATCCCTCGTAGGTAGTAAAGTAGTAAAGTGACATCATACATTGTAAATAAAGTCGTGTACACCACTTTACTACATTACATTAAGTAGTGTGTGTGTATAGGAGTATATATATAGAGAGAGAGAGAGAGATGGGCTACGGTGCTTCGCGAAGCACCAAAGATGCCGTGCTTCGCGTCTAGTTTGAAAAATCCGAGACTCAAATGGCCGATCCGAACCGTCCATCTGAATCTTGTTGTTGAAATCTCTTAGACGACCAAATTTCGTATTTCTTTGAATTTGTTTGCTATTTGTTTGTATTTTTGAAAACCGGTTTTCAAAAATACAAACAAATTAAAAAAATACGAAATTTGGTCGTCTAAAAAAATTCAAAAATTTGGTCATCTAAAAAATTCAAAAAAATACAAAACAACTAGTTTTATCCATAAAAATATCAGGAAATGCATAGATGAATACCGATGAAAACCGTTTGACAATTAGAATCGCTGATCAAAAGTTATAGAAAAAAACAAAACATATCTTTTTCGTGGGTTGCATGCATGCACGGAGATAACACATGAAGCATACTGGCGCGTGGAGAGGGCGAGGGAACACGTCGTGTTCCTAATAACAATGTACTTATATTATCATCTTGATATATTAATTGTCGAAAACAAATGAACGAGTGAAAACGGAGCAAGAAATCAAGCCCCCATGTTTCCAGAAGCACAACTCGCGGTCGAGCCTACAACCGCCCCCGCCGCGTGTCGTGCCCCAACCCGGGCTCACAGCCACGTCCTCTCTCCCCGCTCCCCTTACCTCCCGTGGGTCTTGGTCATGGCGAAGCCACCTTTACCGCCATCCACACCGCCCATGGCGAAGCCACCGCAGCGGGCGCGCCCGCGCCACCACAACGCGCCGCCGGGCCTCCGCGCGCTGCCCGCCTTCTCCTACAACGCCCACCGCGGCCTCGTCCTTGGGCTCACCTTCCTCTCCTACGCCCTCTACCACGCCTCGCGCAAGCCACCCAGCATCGTCAAGCGCGCGCTCTCCAAGTCGTGGCCACCCTTCCACGACCCCGCACTCCTCGGCGAGACCGACGTCGCGTTTCTCGCCTCCTACTCCCTCGGCATGTTCGTCGCCGGCCACCTTGGCGATCGCCTCGACCTCCGCCTCTTCCTCGCCGCTGGAATGCTCGGGAGCGGCGCCGCCGTCGCACTCTTCGGCGCCGGGTATTTCCTCTCCCTGCACTCGGTCGCGTTCTACGTCGTCGCCCAGATGATCGCGGGCCTGCTCCAGTCCACCGGCTGGCCCTCGGTCGTCGCCATCGTCGGCAACTGGTTCGGCGGCCGGAGACGCGGCCTCATCATGGGAGTATGGAACGCGCACACCTCCATTGGCAACATCGGCGGCTCACTCATCGCTGCCTCCGTGCTGCAATTTGGGTGGGGCTGGTCGTTCGTGTTCCCGGGCGGCCTCATTGCATTCGGTGGTATTCTTGTGTTTTCCTTCCTCGCGCCTTACCCTGAGGACGTTGGCTTCGCTCCGTTACCGCCCAAGCCGACCACCAGTGAGGCGAGCACCGACGAGGAGGACAGCAGCAGCAGCACGGCGGGTGACGCCGGGAGGGAGGACAGGAGGGACGCCGTGGGAATATGGACGGCGTTCGCCATTCCGGGCGTGATCACCTTCGCGCTCTGCCTCTTCTTTGCGAAGCTGGTCGCCTACACGTTCCTGTACTGGCTTCCATTCTACCTGAGCCAGACTGGTATGCGCATTATCACATTATACTGATACGGATTGTCAGATATGTGCATTAGATTAGGTTCAAGACTTGCTTGTCATTGAATTATGATTGTAGGCATGACCTTTGATATATTCGTATTGTTGTAGACTTGTAGAAATTGCTAATGGTGTGCTGTAACAATTTGGGTTGTGGTATAGCCGGTGTGTAGAGGAGAGATGGCAACATTGAAAGCAAACATGGCAGAAACTGATGTCCTGCTAGTTGTTCTTTCTAGAAAAAAAAAAGTACTGCTAGTTTACCGGGTAATCCATGGCCTATCTTGTGTGTGTTTTGTGTATGATTCTGATAATTGTTTCTTTCCACTATGAAAGGAATAATGCCAACATGACTCACATTGTTATGTTATTCATTTTACCTGATTACAACTGACTGTGCTTTTCATTTGAGATAGAAAACGTAATGTGTTTAGAAGACTTCTCTTCTAACCATTTTTTGGCGTTACTACATTACCGATCCCATAAATTAGTTGCAAGTTTAGTACATATTTTATATTTTTCATCCTTTTAATTAATCATTCATATGTGGACTTTACGTTTTAAATACTAATTTCTTATGTCCTTCCATATTTTCAGCTATTGGAGGCGAGCAAATGTCAGTCGCATCTGCTGGGTATCTATCAGTTTTGTTCGATGTAGGTGGAATCATTGGTGGAATTCTCGCTGGGTTAATTTCTGATCAACTCAATGCTAGGGCCACTACTGCAGCAGTCTTCATGTTCTTGGCGATTCCATCCCTCTACTTTTTTCGAACATATGGCATTACTTCAAAAGTGGCAAACATTGTCTTGATGATGATTAGTGGCTTGTTTGTTAATGGACCTTATGCTCTCATAACAACTGCAGTTTCTGCCGATCTGGGGACTCACAAATCTCTCGAAAGAGATTCTCGTGCGTTGGCCACCGTCACAGCAATTATAGATGGGACAGGATCGCTTGGTGCTGCCTTAGGGCCATTTGCAACAGGCTTCATTTCAAAAAGTGGATGGAATTCGGTGTTCACAATGCTTATAGTTTGTGCATTCGTTGCTGCTGTGTGTTTGTCAGGTCTTGTGAAATCAGAAATTGCACAGATCTTTCAGAACTGGAGAAACCACTCAATTGACACGCGGGATGAAAGTGCAGGTAATGGTTCAAGACGCTAATTTTACGCCCATCATAGATTTCAGAATAACAATAATGTCTTGATATATTGTGCTGATGTTCTCTCCTTTCTCTATGTCTCATAGGCTCTGGTACCCAACCACTTTTAATGGAGGATAGTTGATGTCAAGGTGGTTTTCACAGCTGGTGTTGTGGGGGTAAAGTTTTGTAATGTTATCGTAATTGAAACAACGTGACAGTTGATTCTGTAGATAGTCCAATCCAGACGGAGAGAAGGGAAACAGTTTATATATGTTGGGGCTTAATATCGCGGCAAGCAACATGATTAGGATATTCAGAGGAAAGAATTAGTCATCTCTAGCAACATTTTTTAATGGAAAAAAAAGTACCTATTTGGCCTCTGAACTTTTGCTTGGGTCCTAATTTGGTCCCTGAACTCTAAAACCTGGTTAAAATAGTCCTCGAATTGTCAAAACCGGACACAATTGGTCCATTGACCGGTCAAAGGGTGTTTGTTTGGTTGTTTGGGGTGATTTTTGTTGACTGGACGTTGACGTGGAGTTACACGTGGTGGTTATAGGCGATTTAGCCTTACATGTAGGATTTTCTTTTTTAAAATAAGTTTTTACTTATTAGCCCCACATGTCAGGTACTCGGGCCCACATGTCAGAGGGAGGATGACAACATCGGTGGTGGAGGGGCGACGCCGGTGAGGGAGGGGAGTTAGTACCGGTGGTGGAGAGGCGACATTGAGGTGGATGAGGATGGAACTGGCGAGGAAGAAGGGCTGAGCTGGCGGTGGAGAAGGGGCGGCGCCGACAATGGAGGAGGGCGGAGCAGACGAGGGAGGAGGGCGGAGCAAGCGTGTGAGGATGGTGGCGCCAGCGATGGAGAAGGGGCGGAGCCTATTGTGGAGGATGGCATCGCCGGCGGTGGAGGAGGGCGGAGCTGGCGAGGGCAGATGGCGACGCTAACGATGGAGGAAGACGAAACCGGCAATGAAGGAGTGGTGGCGTTGGTGGTGGAGGGGTGGCGATGGCGGTGGAGGAGGACGGAGCCGGCGGTGGAGGAAAGGTGGCATCAGTGGTGAAGGGGTGGCACCAGTCGTGGTGAAGGGGTGATGCTGACAGGGAAGGATAGTGGCACCAGCGGGGGAGGATGGTGTCGCCGGTCCGGGAGAAGGACGATGGCACCGATTGAGGAAGACGGCGGCCCCAATGAGGGGATGGCATCGTCCGATGGGGAGCAAGGAGAGATATGGAGAAGAGAGAGAGTGAGAAAGAGATTAGATAGAGGGAGAGAGAGGGACTAGCTAGAGTTGAGGTGGTGCGTCCAGATGGTGTCCACATAGGAAATACTGCCATGTCACCATCTATGTCAGCAAAAACCACCCCCAAACACCCCAAAACCTCCTTTTGATCGGTCAAGAGACCAACTGTGTTTGGTTTTGACAATTCGAGGACCACTTTTAACCTGGTTTTGAAGTTTAGGGATCAAATCAGGCGGAGCGAAAGTTCATAGATCAAATAGGAAATTTATTCTTTTTTAATATATCAGTCTACCGTACAACCCATCTTCTCATATCGCAATGCTCTTTATGAACATAAAAGGAATAGACCAATGACTTCGTGCCTGAAAGACTTACGAAGGATGATGCACAATGTTTATACTGTTTGTATTTTTGGCGTCAGTATTAAGTTAGCTGAACTGGATCCCTGATGAGCCCTTTGAAATTTGCATCAGTATTTCTGTTTGTGTGAAGACTTGATACGCTGGCTGCCTTTGGTTCCGGATTTGGTTCAGGTTAAAAGTGTGGATTAAGGGTTTAATGTGTTAAACACTTCTAATTTAACGGGACAAGTTAATATGGTCAATACTATGCTATTTATCTTGGCTAACCCATAGCTATCTCAATAAACAGTGGGATAACTTATAAAAAAAAATAAATCCAGCCAAATATTATAATTACTGTATTAATTATTAAACACAAAACTTAGTAACTGGACTAATTATTAAACACAAAACTTAGGCTAAGGTAACCCAGTCGGCTAATCCAGTGATTAACTCTGAACCAAATACTAACCAAGGTAACCCAGCCGGCCAGGGCCGGCCTAGGGCCTGTGCGGGCTGTGCGCCGCACAGGGTCCCCAAATTTTAAGAGCCCCTAATTTAAAATTTTTGGTTTATCTCCACTGTCTAAGTATATGATGCTAGATTAAGATATCTCAATTACACATTACTTAAACCTTTCTTTTACTTTCTCTTTATTTTTAGTCTAATTTAAAATTTAAATTTCTTGTAATGCTATGTCTTTAGGGCTCATTTTGAAACTTTATATAGTTTTCGCATCAGGGCCTCAAATTTCTAGGACCGGGCCTGCAGCCGGCTAATCCAGTGATTAACTCTGAACAAAATATTACTTCTAAAAAAACTCTAAACCAAATACCAACCCTTGAACCAAACGTGGCCTGCTGCCTGTCCGAGTGAATACTGAATAGCCACTAGCCACATCGCACATTCGCACCCACGCCCTCTGCCCCATAGGCCGTAGCCACACTTGCTGCTCTGCTCTGCTCAGGCGGATCGATGGAGGAGGGCGAGATGACCTGCCGCCGCCGCCCCTCTTCTCTGTCACACCACCCGCCCATCAACGGCGACCTACTCCCTGAGATCCTCATGCGCCTCCCCCGCAGCCGTCCTCCCTCCCCCGCGCCTCCCTCGTCTGCAAGCGTTGGCGCCGCCGAGTCTCCGACACCGCTTTCCTCCGCCGCTTCCGCGCCCACCACCGCAAGCCCCCCATCCTCGGCTTCTTTGCCAGCGACAAGCGCGGAATGATCTTCACTCTGACGCTGGACCCGCCGGATCACATCCCTCCCGAGCGCTTCTCCTTGTGGCTCGACAACCGCGGCCACTGGGAATTCATCAACTGCCGCCATGGCCGTGTCCTTGTCCTCAACCAGACGCTGCTCCAGGTCCTCGTGTGGGACCCCATAACCGGCGACCGGCGCTTCCTAGCCGTTCCCCTGGAGTTCCGCGAGAAGATGGTCATCTTCAGCGGCTCGGTGCTTTGCGCAGCTGCCGACCAAGGCCACGTGCACGGCGGTTGCCATTCGAGCCCCTTTAAAGTGGTCTTGGTAGAAACCAACAATGAATCTGCACGGCTCTTTGCCCTTTGCCGGGATATTTAGCAGAGTGCCACCCAATTGGAGGGATTGAGAAAAATTGATGCCTAATTAGAGCCACTTTCTGCTAGCGATACTGTGACAACGAATTGCTTCGGATAATGACATTTTCACAATTTTCTAGTGATAATCCCTACTTTTCCCTATTTCAGCTCTATTTGAGTGAGTTTTGGACTGTTGTACCCCTGGTTTGACCGAGCCGGTGGTTTTAACAATAGTACTTGATATAATGCAAGATAGTTGATATATGCTGCATCTATTATTTAGTTAAAGACTATGATTGTAATTTTACTTCTAGATTTAGTGCAAGAATTGTGATTTCAATCCAGATGATGCTTCAGTTGCAGCGCCATGATTGTGCCTTAGGACCGAGCCATGAATTCATTTCCAGCGCATTGCTTCGGCTCAGTTCAGCGTAATTGCTTCGGCTCGGTCCCAAGCTCAGCTTCGGCTTCGGTTTAGCGGCTCGATCTAGCCAACGGTTCTATCTAGCTTAAACCAGCCAGCCAGCAGCTCCAAGGGCAATTCGGTCCGGTGCACAGCTAAAGGGGTTGAAAAGTGAGGATAAAAGAGAAAATCACTAGAAAATGATGAAAATGTCACTAGCCGAAACAATTCGTTACCACAGTGTCACTAGCAGAAAGTAACTCCAATTAGGTGTCAATTTTTCGTGGTCCCTCCAATTGGGTTCAGCCAGCTAAATTTACTGTGTTTGCCTACGTTTACTCATCGGGGACCGGCATATGGAGCGATATCATCTCAATAATTGGTCCACCCAATGCTTCTGTGAGCAATTGCGGTATCCTGACTGGGGGTTCACTTCACTGGTTCTTGCTTCTTAGAGGACTTGGCCAGGGTGGTATCCTCGAGTTTGATTTGGGTAGGCAAACCATTACTGTGTTAGATATGCCAAATGAAGCATACAAGGACGCTATTTCTATAGGAGCTTTTTCTTTAAGCCACCAGATGCTGGGCGGGCTTGGTATCCATGTGTTATATGTGTTTAGTGACGTACACCAGTTTAGATATGTTCAGTGACTTCAGTTTCCATGCATGGGAGAGGAAGGTTGATTGGGATGGTGTTGCTCGATGGGTGCCAAGGGAAACTATTGAACTGGACAAGCTCTTTTTCCAGGAATATGGGACGGTGATATCGCCTGGAACGTTGGCAGCTTTTGCTGAGGACCATAATGTGATCTTTGTATGGTCAGTTGTTGGCATCTTCATGGTTCAGCTTGAGTCAATGCAATTCAAGAAAGTTTCCAAAAGAACACCATCCATTTTTTTTCATCCTTCCACAAGTGTCTACCCACCAGGTAGTTGCAAGCCTTTATATTGCATTTATAACAAAAAAAAAGTTACGTTCTATAATTGGTTGTTCGAATGTATTTCAAATCCTTGAGTGGTAAGACTAGTACGCAAACCATAAACAATTCCAAATCTTTCTATCATCATACCATGTGGTGTCGGTCGCATTAGCAACTCATAAAATTATGCACACGGTGGTTATAGAATCAGTGCAGCATACTGACAAATTGGAAAATCCAGGTAGTCATAAAATTTCAGTTAAAGAGATAGTATAGCTGCACTAACGATAGTAATGAATTGGTCTAAGTCATCATCAATATTCGGTTAGTCAGGATATAATGTTTAGGGGATTATTTTTTGCCTTTATTAGTAGGTGTTGTTTGATTCATCTATTCTTAACATTGCGTTCAAAGTGGGTTTTTTTTCTCTCCAAATTTGAGTTTTGGGTCCATCTAAGTATATCGGGTTTGCCTGTATATGTATTTGTCTTTGTTGGAATTTCATTGGTTATTGGCTTCTTATGCTTGTTGGCATAGGCATTGGTGGCAGACATGATGGAGCTGAATTGTTGCACAATACATGAGATGATTGTTTGGTTTTACATATGCATGTTGTAATGGTTGAACAGGTAATGCTAGTCATCTTCTGAATTTGGTTGGAATCTGAATTGTTGTTTTTTTTCTTTTAAAATAGCACTTGCACTCTACCATTTCTCAAGTACCAAATTCCTAGAGAGGACCCCATAATTCTCTCAGCTGTTGCCCACCTCCCATTCCCATTCCCATCATGCTTTCTCTGCAGTCTGCCTCCAGAATCTTTTTTCCCGGCCTTGCATCCCCATCCCTTCCTAGACAGCTGACCATTCTACTGTTCACGTTCAGCAAATATCCTCGTCTCTTCTCATTAACTGTCTGTTGTGATTCAGTTCCCCCTCTCTCTCCCTCTCCTGAATTGCTTCTCCTTCCATCGGGCTTGATCCATACCATCAGTTGGCTACCTTCTCATTAGTCCTCCCCCAATTTCTTCTGCTAGCACTTACCTGGATGACTGATGACTTAGCCACTTATTACGGCACTTCCCTTCTCTATTTGTGCATATGTTTCTACATGCTCATTGATGAGAGTGCTGCCATGCGTAAGTTGTAACAAATGATTGCTTTCCTTTCCTGTGAGTTATGGATATTTAACTATTTTACTATGACAGGTTCCTACATTGCTTTGAGTGGTTCTTGTAAGGTGTCCTCTATTAATTGGTAGCTAACTCTACCTAAGTGTTTTTCTTGGTTCAATTACTTATCTTCTTTACTTGAACTTATATTTTCTGCCATCTTCACATTACTGTTCATTTCAAATAGTTATGGTACCAAGTGCATTAGTTTTTTTGAAACACTCCAAGTGAATTAGTTATTGGCACAATATAGAGTAGACATGGATAACATGACATTATGTAATACATTTCAACTCTTTATCTTATTCGCACAAATACTACAGTTTTTGGACAAATATTCAGATATTTGGCGGTTTGCTTGATTAGTTTTTGTCAGTCTAATTCCCATCTATAATGACCTTTGTCCACTTAGTACAGTTTTTATTACCACTCTTAGCATAGTTTTTACTACAGTTTGTGTGCTGTACGATTTCTGTAATTTTTACCTATAATAGATGTTTAATAATTTGTGTCGGCTACATGATCAAAATGTGAAGATTAGATTCATCATAATAAATGTGTCACCGTGTCATACGATTTGCATTTACACATTATGATAAAAAAAATGTAGTCATTGTTTTGTTCATGCCTTGCAAAGTAATAACAGTGTCAATTTTGGACTGAGGAAGCAATAGAGTATCTATTATGAAGATTGTACTATACGAGCTTAAAAGATTCTAGTCCCTTGTTTGATGTTTCTTGGCGAGTTTGCATGCAAGTTGATATTTACTGATAGTTGTTCTTACATTTCCAAAAGGGAAAGTTGCTCCCATATCATCAGGTGGTTTCTAGTTTGCCAGCCCTGTGCGCATGGATGAATCATCATTTTGCCCCTCCGCCCAAACCTCACATGGCCAGCTTGAACTACACAACCCAAAATCCCCAATCCCTAACTGTACCGCTCAACCTTGTGTTCTTCTGTAACACACTTTGGTCCCCTCCCAGTGCCCAGTGTGCACACAACATGGTTGTTATGGCGCCGCCAAAGCGCTTTGGCATCATGGCGGTGGGGGTCTGAGCCGACACCATAGCTGTTGCCTCGTCTTAGCATGGGAGAAGAAGATAGAGAGAGCTCAAGGCAGGTCGGTTCTGACCTGGCGCTAGCAAAAAAAAAGCTGAATAATCAACAGTTGCCACCTTCTATAATACTGTTTCGAGAGCTTTCACAAACGGTTTTGAGATCATTGAGAAGTCAAAGCGTTATGTTCAAAAAAAAGCGTCTTTTTATTGGGCAAAAACTGGAAGCAACTAAAATAAGTCAAAATAAACAAAACCAAATGGAGATGAAGGAAACCCAAAGACACCTCATGCCTAACACCAACCAGCAGGGAAATTGGACCTTCCGTGAGCTCCCATTGGGTCCTATGTCATTTTGGGTAACGGAGGACAACACTGGTGTTATTGTGGGAAGGTGGAAGAAATGAGTGGTATACTGGTATTATGGTCAACTAGAAACCATGCATGGCGTTAGAGCCATTTTCCATTTCTAAAAGGCATGCTTTATGAACTACAAACCAGATGCTACTGCTTTCTATTCCCTCTATTCCTTGTATTGTATGCACTTGATATTGTGTATGATTTGATAGCTAGGCAGTTCAGTATTTGCCCCTAGTGGGCTCATGGAATCACTACTTTTAGTTGCTAGTGAGATTAGATGTGGTGGCCAATGCATGAGAGAATGTTAGCAGTATAAGTTGAGGTATACCAGTACAAGTTTATTGGTCTTCTGTTGCTCTTGGTTTTGTCTAAAATTCTGCGATGATTGAGCTTTTTGTATTTAGGTATAAGATTTGCGATGGTGTTTGAGCTGGACGAAAATTGTGTCATATTTTGTCTTTTGCACCAGTGAGTCAAATTGGATGAATGACACTATTGTTTGCTCCGCAGGTATTGGTTGTGTTCAAGATAATGAGATGGAGAGGTGGCTTGCAGTCGTAGGTTGTTCAATTTTGTATGTCGTGGCTGTGATTACATCACGAGAAAAACTGGAAAGTGATCCCCCTATATAAGAGCTTGTAATGGTCAACTGTAACGTGGACTCGTAGGGAATGTAATGGTCGAATTTCCTAACTCGTGGTGTTATTATCCAATAAATATATGTATATCTCTACTATTAAAAAGTTTCTTATGGTGATGGTGATAGGACCAACTTTTAATCTCCACCATCTAACCTCTAAACATACAGATCAACTTAACATTCTAGTCAAGGCCTGAGCACTCGCCTCTAAATTTCAATTGGGTTCTATGCATCTCTTTGGATCCATAATGATCGGACTTCAGTTTTGTTCTTCATAAATGGTACCTAGCATGAAGTGTCTAGTAGGGATTTGCTAAGGCGCTTGGATTACAAAATCGTGGAGTTTGCATTCACTCCAAGGCTTTTCCAGTCGATAGATAGGAAAGTGGTGAACCATCTCCTTTGCACAAAGTCGCTCACTTGTACCAAAATCTCAATGATCCAAGCTTTGATATGAAGAAAGTCACCTTCCTTAACAAGAAGGCTGGAACAATTAATAATTTGCTTCGTCGTACTCTTTTCGCTCAAAGTGGATACAAGGTAGGTATTATAGGGTAAGTATTATTTCATTCATGGTTTGACTACTTCACTACATTTTGAGCAAGGAAACAATTGCGAAGACATGATTTCAAGCAAGAAGGGTAAGGATATTTGTTTAGAGGTTGGCTTGGGAGTCAAGTAGAGCTAATCCTAGAATTAGGATTTTTCTTGTTTCTTTGTCATACTATTAGAGGGGTTTCGGGCAATTGGATTGTTTTAACATCGATTTCAACTGTGGTGCACAAAAACTTCCAAATCCATGTTTTAGAGTTGTGGATGAGTTTTCGAGGTGTCGGATAGTGAGAGTCCCTTGTTTCAGCATTGTAGTCGGATAGTTGGTCTAGAGACTCTTGGAGTTAGGACCGTGGTAAGCACGGTGATGTCGGATGACCCGACGTGCGCTATCCTGGACCGTTAGTCTAGTGGATGCCGGAGTTGGGTTTGTGTTAGGCACATTGGTGTCAGACGGTTTGGTGTATGGCCCGTTGCGCTAAAGTATTGGTCCTAATACGAGTTTTGAGGAGTCTGTGTTTGCCCTCTTCGAGTTGAATGGTCCGGGTGGCGGTATGCCACGTCGCATGTTTGGTCCAGTAGGGTGTTGATGGTGTCTGACACACGGGTGTTTGCGCCGGACAGCCCAGCCCACAGTTCATGGCTCTACACCATTGGTCTAGTAGGGTACTGGGACCCTAGCCGTATGGGGTGTCAGACTATCCGGTTCATCCAATAACTAGTTGCCTTTATGGAAAGGCCATTAGGGCCGAACAATGTGCCTCCAACTAACCTTTCCCGAAAAGTGTGCAACCGGTAGTTTTTTCTTTTTATATCTATTTAAAAGTCCCTAGCCAGGTGTCTTATTGAGGATAGAGATTCCATTGCATATCCTTGAGTCTACAGTGAGAAAGCTCATTAGTGCATATATCTGTATCTTCATAAGTCAATTCTTGAGAGTTTCAAGCTGATTTTGTATGCATCATCGTGTTGACTTGATCCATAGAGATCAAGCTAATCTTTGACTTGTTACTCTCTGAGATTGATGTCTCCTATACAGTTTGGAAGAGTGACATCTCCTAGAGGGTTTTGAGGAATTGGCCTAGGTCAGATTCTGAGGAGGCTCGTGGATGCCATCGAGCAGTTGTGAGGGCTTTGAAGTCCACCTCGCCGAAGCGGTGAAGGGCTACCACAAGTAGAGAACCTGAGCTCAAAGCTTGAGTCAAAGCAATACTCTCAAAAAGGGAGTGCTCTTACAGACCATGTCGTTAGTGTCGGTTCCAAACCGTCATTAGTGCCAATTTATGAACCGACACAGAATAACAGACACTGATATGCCTAGTCATTTATGCCAGTTTGAAACTGGCACAGATGACCCATTCTATGTGTCGGTTTATGGCTAGTACCATCATAAATATATTTTAAAATATTTTAAAATTTGCTAGCCTAGCGGTGGTGCTAGCTAGGCTAGTTACTAGCTACACTACCTAACTATCTACATCCAGGCCTCCTTATCGTCATCGTCGAACTCCGCCTCAAAGTGAGAGAAGCTGCTGCGGTCATCGCCATCGGAGGGCGCGGTGGGGCTGCTCGAGAAGTCGGAGGAGGTGTCCTTGTCGTCAGACCCTTGCATCCATCCGCCTGCCTCCTCTTCCGATGACTCCACCTTTGACATAGGGGTGGGCTTCTCGTTGTTGTCCTTCGGACCCACCACCTCCTCCTCCAATTCTGGGTGGCAGGGCCGCACATCAAAGCATCCGAGGACGGAGGTAGCGATGTGACCTGCTGGACCGCTACTTGGGCACCGGATCCTCCTCCTCATTGGGCTCCTTGCTAGCCACCTTCTTGCTGGGCTCCTCGTTGGTTGGCTCCTCCTTTTGTGACTTCTGATCGCCGGACGGCCATGGCGAGGCCGATGGCAGCGAGGCAGGTAGAGAGGGCACTGGCACCAGAGATAGTGGCCACGACAATGAAGATGTTGGCGACTAAACCATGACGGCAATGCTGAAGGAGTTGGAGAAGAGGGATAGGATCGAGGAAGAAATGAGAAGTTGGAGAGAGGTAGAGGTCGAGAGGTCGGAGAAGTTGGAATTTTTTTGTGAATGGGGTCCAGATCTGAGACGATCGGAATAGATTATATAGATTGTGTACAGGGAAAAATTTTTCCACAAAATGCCTCGGGAGAACGAAACATTGTGTGTGCGGTTCTAATTACCAACCAGCACATATGACTACAAAATGATGCAGCTCTTCAATGGACACGTGACAAACGCTTTGTATGTGTTGGTGCTAATTTTCGAACGGTACAAATATGCATACTATATGTTCTAGGTCGTTATATGAACCGACACAGATACATCTGTGTCAATTTGTAATTAGATTCGGCACATATAAGCTATAATCTTTGCCGGTTGGTAATTAGCACCAGCATATATAAGCTTTTGCCACGTGCTCACAGAAGAACCGGCACAAATATCCTGAACTATGTCGATTCTAACTAAACCAGCACAAATATACAGGTAAATATAACCTATTTTGGTGTAGTGGTTCCAACAAAGAGTAGGGGAAGGCATCAACCTTCCAAGACCTCAAGGAAAAATTCTTGAGCATTTATATCCCTTTTAACGTTTCCACATTTAATTTCTACAATTGCCTATCTCTATCGCTTGTTTATTGCTTAGTTAGGTTGTGGTAGCTTAGTATTGTAATAAATTTTTAATCTTTTGCTCTAATTCAAGAAAAACATGAAAAGATATTGTTTATTCACCTTCCCTCTAGGCCCTTAAGATCCTTTCAAGCATCCATGGTTGTGGTGAGCTCTACCAACTAGCACAGTGGAAGAAGCTAGACTTATCTCAACCTGCAAACATATACGCTTTTAGTGTCGACAAGTCAAATTATCGTGAGTATAAAATAAAGAAGAGTGCGAGACGAGTATCGCAGAATCCACCACTGGTCGATCCTTAGTAGCTTGGTCCCTAACTACTGGTTTGAAGAAATGAGACACTGATTGGACATTGAATTACATTTTAAAGTATAAATAATATGGTAAAATAAAAGAGGAAATTTTTCCTACCTACACTACGATAAGCACATTTTGCATAACATAGA
Source organism: Olyra latifolia (assembly GCA_036346145.1). Lineage (NCBI taxonomy): Eukaryota > Viridiplantae > Streptophyta > Magnoliopsida > Poales > Poaceae > Olyra > Olyra latifolia. The sequence continues at coordinate 17,875,093 of CM070524.1, read as the reverse complement.
GCCCATGCCAGTGGTCCAAATCAAGATATTGTGCTCATCCCAATAATGTCTTGATGTCAACCACAATTAACAGTCGTCTATAGTCCAATCCAAGTAAATATTTTTACTTCCAACATTACTACACGCCAACTAAAATTACAAAAACAAACACAACTCTTAGACATATCTATGGGTAGAAATGGGCATAGTTTCGATTGGTAAATACCATGGGTTAAAACCCATAGGGTACGGGTACAATGACATTTGAAATTCGTGGGTATGGGTATGACAGAGTTTGATAACCGGTGGATATGGTTTCATGGTACCCATACCTAAAACCCAATACTCACCAGCCCCAACCCAATATTCTAGGGCCCAGCTCCCAAGCACCCAATCCAAGCGACGGATGAGCCAAACGCTATCAACCCTAGTCCCTTCCAGTCCTGAAGAGCTGCCTCCCACCCTCATCTTTTCCCACTCCTAAAAGCCATCACCTCCAACTCGTCCCTCTTTCTCCCAATATGCCCAAGCGTCACCTCCCTCTTCTCTCATCCTCCACATGCAACATAGTCAGTGGCACGACATGAATACAATGCTACCGAACTTGGAGGAGTAGTGACAACACTTGGTCAAGATCGCGATGGTGTTATTATCCATGGGGACGCTGCACGGGTTCCTCCCAAGCGCAGATCCAAGCATCCGGTAATGGCAAGCTCGACAATGAGCTCGGGTCCAACTGTGAACCGAGATCAACGGTGGTAACTCAGATCCGAACAGGCAGGCATCTGGTGATAGAGAGCTCGACAAGGAGCTTGGGTCTAGCTACGGGCCCAAATTAACGACGGTAACTCAGATCTCTCTTAGGTGTGGCCACCCCAAATCCACGACCTCCACCCCTCTCGGTTTATCCTCCCCTTCATTGTCGCTCTATGCCTACACCGTTGTACCCCTCTCCTCCCCTTCCATCACCGTGTGACATACCCATATTTTCCCCTAATTCTAGCATGAAATTTTTTCCACAAAAAGTCATATTTAAATCCTTACTAATACCCTTTAATTTATGAGAATTTTTCCAAATTCAATCCCTATTTATTCCTTAAAGAAATTCACCTTCCTTGTATTTTCCAAAAATATTCATTCCATAAAATAACCAATTTTATTCTATATTTGGATTCTCCTCATTTTTCTAAACTTTTAGAAATTTATTTCACATTTTTCTGAGCTTCCTATAATTTTCTATGAATTTCTAAAGCCCTATCCAAATTCTAGAAAATCATTTCCCAATTAGATTTAATTCTTTCCGTTTTCGGAAAACACGGAGTACGCTTTCCCTTAAAGGAATATGTCTCCACTTAAACCCTCCTCCAGCCTTGTAACATACCCAAAATTTCAAATTTAGTATAAAATTTTTCGCAAAAAAGTTATAATTATGTCCTTTTAATCATTCCTAAATTTTAAAGAATTTTCTAAATAAAGCACCTATTTATTCTCTAACAAAATACCCTATCTATATTTTTCTAAAAATAAAAATCCCATAAAATAATAAAGATTATTTCATATTTGGATTCTACTCATTTTTATGAATTTTTAGAAATTTAGTTTATATTTTTCTGAGCTTCCTACAGCTCTATATGAATTTCTAAAACTATATTTAAATTCTGAAAATCCCTTTCCATTTAAATTCGAGATCTTCCTTTTTAGGTAAGCCCGAGGAATACGCTTTCCTTTTATGGAAATACCTCTCCACTTAAACCTCTCCCGCAGCCCCTCTCACTGACCTGTAGGTCCCACTTGTCAGTCTCCCTATTTCTTAATCTATTGGTGCCCATTGGATTTCAATCCGACGGCTGCTCATTGTTTCTTCCTCCTCTCACCCAGCGCCACCCTGCCCAACCGCCGGTGCCGCCGTCGCCCACCGGGTTCACCGCCATTGCCACCTCCGTCCAAGCCCCGCCCCTAATTTCGCCTCCATCGGATAACTCACACCGCCGCCTACACCCGCCGCTGCGTCACTGTCCTCATCCTCCCTCCAAAGCCACCCAATTTCTCGCCGCCACGTCGCGCCGCCACCGCCGCCATTGCTTCTTGCCGTGCCCGCTACTTCATCCTCCGGCCTATAAAAACCCCCTATTCGGCACCACAACATCTTAAGCCCTCATTCCCACTCCTCCCTTGCCCCTCTACTGCCCGACATCACCGCCGCCACCACTTCCTTCCCCAAGTCCGGCGAGCTACCTTCTCACCAAACTAGTTACTCTCCAACCTCGATGCCTCTATATAAAATGCTCCACTCTTCCCCGCGAACCCCTCCCGACCATTACCTGACTCCATTTCCACCGAGCCTCCTCTCCCGCCGTCTGTGCTTCATCGACATGAATTGCCGCCCCACCTAACCAGGCCACCCTGAACCATAATACAACCACCAATGAAACCCCCTTGCTTCTAATTCCATGAAACCACCCCCAATTCCTTGCCGCCGGCCTTCCTCGCCGTCGCCGGCGATCTCCCCGTTGCTCTCCTCCATTTTTTCTCCCCTCTTTTCCCCATTGCTCTTTCACTGCCATCCTGGCCCCACGCGCGACCTCTCTCATCAGCGTTGGTCCCTATGTCACCAAATTACATGACCATTTGGGCCAAAGCCCATTAATGCATACCCCAGTAAGAATTTAAATCATTTTAATTCTATTTGTACTGTTTCAATTTTATTTAAAATATCAGATCACTTTTATAAATTCCACCAAAATTCATAAAAATCCAACATAATATAAATAATAATAATATAAAATATATAAAATATCATATTTTCCTAATAAAATAACCCTAAATAAATCCTTTTACTCTCTTTACTTTATATATCAAAGCATTTTAATTAAAGAATATAGAAATAAAATTAGTAAAACTTCCAATATAAAAGTTACTCAAAATAATGTCTTATATCTAGAAATAATATCTCTACATTTTAAAACCTACAGAAATTCAAATTTAAATTTAAACCCCTTTCTTTAACATAATTAGAACTTTCCTTAAAATATAAAAATTAATATAACATTTTGTTAGTAAATTTTACATATTCCATTCAAACCTATTTAATATAAGGATCTTACTAGTAAATTTCACATAATTTATTCAACCCATATAAACATTTCCATATAAAATTATAATGCCAAAATTAATTCATTTAACTATTATTACTATAAGATCAAATAGAAATATCAATATTTAAAAATTATTAATAATTTCTCCATAAAAAAAATCACCCTAAATTATCAATCCCATACCCTAACCCTAGCTTTTTGTCCCTCAAATATTTATTTCTATCTTAAAAACCCTACCCTTTTTCTTTTAGAAAATATTTTCAACCTTTTAGAAAATCGTACAGCCTATCACCTTTTTACCCAACCCCCTTTTTATTTTATTTTATCGTTTATTTAAAGACTTTTCTTATTTTGATATTTATTCAAATTTCTCTTTATTTTTGTAACGTATAGATAATGAATTTCGCCCTCTGGAAAGAATGTCCACAAGATATTATAAGTGTGATGCAACCTCCAATTAAGGCAGGTTTTTCTTATCCTTGATGCATTTTGATATACCTACATTTTCTTTATTTATTAACTATTGCATATATTTTCTAGTTATTTATTTATACATTCCAAGTATAATTTTTATCCAAGCCCCAATAACTTCAAAAGCTACCTAAAAATATTCAACCCTTGATAAAACCCTACAATAGGCAAAAATATTAAAATTTGATTATCTCATAAAAAGATGAAGAATTGGTCTGTACAAATAAGTTAGTTTGGATAACTTATTTGTGGTGGAAAAGCTGTAGTCTGGAAGGTTGATTGTATTTATATAGAGTAATTCGGAAACAGTGTTTTGTTATTTGGGCCCGTCAGTACGAGGAAGTACTAGCTCAATAACACCAGGTGGAGAGAGTGTGAACTCCCTGGAAATCGTTACTCTATAAACTATAGAAGCAGATTCAGAAACAGTGTTTTGCCTTCTTGGGTTAGAGGATCAAGAGTTTGGTTGACACTCAAGGGCACTAGATATTTGCTCTGTGATGTGAGAATATCTGGATATCGCTTGCTTCTATAAAAACTTGGGTTTAAAATAAATAAGAATGACACATTGATGATCCATCTATATAAGGAGCTGTTATATGGGTAAAGCTGGATAGATTCTGTAGAGCTAATAACAAATTCATCGATGGACCTTACTTCGGGTATATGAAGTTGTGTCAACTGGGTGATGCCTCTCTTATTTACCAAAATCCATGAATTTATGAAAAATTGTTATCTGGATTGCAAATGAATAAGGATGGAGAAAGATGATAGAATTTGATCTATTATTAATAATTTTAAATTAATAATAGGACTTTTAAAGTTTAAAATTTGCATATTCACTATAAAGCTTTACTGTTCCTTGAATCCTGTTATCATATATTAATAGTGATATTCTTTCAAAAAACCTGCAAGTACGATTAGTACTTATCCACGTTATGTGGGCAATTTATTTCTTTTTACAGGATCCACTTTATACTCTAAAATGGACATTTATGAAGAAGACAGGAATTCGCTTAGGATCGATTTCTAAGGTTTACCTTATGCTCATGCTCTGCCTGTGGTATATGGACATGTAATTTTCCTTTTTATTACCAGGTTAAATTTTCATTTCCGCTGTAAAATATTTTGTAACATGTAATTAATTAAACAAGCTGTATTATTTTTGAATGCAACTGAAATCCTGGACAGTTGACATTCTGGACATTTTTTGGTAAAATTTTACTGGAATTTGGTCCGTCACAAGCCTTCCTCCCAATGACCTGTGGCCCCCGCCTGTCAGCCTCCGAACCCAATCCAACGGCGCCCACAGACCTTCCCCGATCCAACGCCGCCCGCGTTTCCTATCTCCTCCCGCGTTGCGCTGCCTCTACTAAACTCCGGCACCGCCGCCACCCGCCGAAAAATCTCACTGTCGTCGCTCTCGTCCACCCCTGCCCCTGTTTTGCCCGCACAGAGAAGCTCTCCACGTCGCCGACCTCATTCGCCAACTCCATCCCCTTATCCCCTCTTGGCGGCTCACCAATTGCTCGCCGCCGCGTTGCGCCACCACCGCTGCCGCCATAACCTTGCAATGTCGTGGCCGCCACTGCACCCCAAGCCTATAAAAGAGGCACCGCACCACCTCAAGCTTCTTCCCCCACCACTCCACTCCTCCCCGACTCCACCTTATCGCCGAGCCTCGCTTCTTCCCGACTCGTGAAACCCTCGCCGCCTCCAAATTTCTTCTCGACCCTAACCCCAAAAGGAAAGCCCCACTTCAGATCACGAGGCCAAGCGCCATCTCCTCAGACCGCAATCACCGGTTAGCTCCCAAGATGGCCCGACCACGCCGCTTCAACCTCACCGTCTAACCACCTTCGGCCACCCCGAGCTCACCCGAGAGCTCCCTGAGGTACCACTTGCTCTCAATTTCAGTTTCATGCTATCAATTTCATCACGGCCGCCGATCACCAAGACCGCTGCCTCCACCGCCTCCCTAATTTTTTCCTCTCCTCACATCGCCTTGCCGACCCCACCTGGCCAACCGTCCGGTGTCGCCTGCAGTGCATCCTCTCTCACAAGATTGGCCTCGCTTATCGGTGTTCAAGACGAAGAATCGGGCTAAGCCCAAGATTACAAATTTCAATAGATTTAAAATTCTAAAAAAATTTCCAAAATTCTAAAATAAGATGTAGAATTTTATAAAAATATAATATCCCACATTTTCATAATAAAATAATCCAAATAAATTCTTTTTGCTCACTTTCTTATATACAAAAGCATTTAAAAATTCTAATAAAAACTATAAAATTATGAAAATGCTAAAATTATACTATAGCACCTAATAATTTAAATAAAAATCTATTTTCAATTTCCCACCCCTATATCTTCGCCAAATTCCATCTCAGAACTCTGGCAATTTTTGTCGTCGACCCTGATCTCTGGAATTTTGTCGATCCACACTTAAATTCCCACGTACACCAGTATTGGCTTCATGCTGCCTGGAGGAAATGTCCATTTTTACAATAACATCCCTCTCCTTTTCCTTTAGAAAACATTCCCGATTTTTTTTTAAATCGTACAACCCATCACCTGTTCACCCCGAACCCTTTTTGCATTTTCATCATTATATGCATAATGCTTCTCCAATTCTTATTTGAATATTTATTGAAATTTCTTTTTCCGTATTTGCGACATATAGACAACGAACTGATTACCTCCGGATCCTTTTAGCAAGAATATCTGGAAGACACTTTCGAGCTTAATCTGACCACTGAAGAAGGCAGATTTTCTATCCTTTGACGCATATTGATTCCCAGTTCCATTTATTATATATATTTATTGTATTACTTTCTAGTTATTTAATTGTGAATCATCCTTATTTGAATTATGGTATTTAACATTTTTGTAGAATAGATAGTCCAAACCCCTCAATCAAAAGTCCACCTAAAAACGATTAAACCTGATAATACCTTAGTATAGGAAAAACTAGATATATAGTTATTTCAATAGGTAGGATAGTATTCATCTTGTCTTTTGGATAGACAATGTAATAAATAGAAGACGAAAAAATTATAAAGTATAGGCATGAATTATCAGATGGGTAATTGTATGGGCGAGGTATTGTCTTAGTATTTTTGCAATACCAAGCAATTGGGATGCTAGTCGAGTAGTCACTGGTAATGATCGTGCGGAGACTAGGCATTTATAGCCACATATTGCCCAACCAAAACATGACATTCCACCACGTGGAAGCATATAGCTAGCCTAAAGCGCGACAGGAGGCCACGTGGCTCGGACTCTAACAACCGGCTGTTGGCAACGGTTGGGCTCTAATGGCTTGTTACCGCTAACGGTTGACTAACGTATCACTTGGACATTGGGCAAAACGGGCCACACCAGCTAAGTGGTCCATGCTAGGCCATCACATTAAACTTATCGGCTTTCTGTTCAATGATATGTTCCGGTTGTCGAACCGAATGGCAACGAGCTCATACTTTTGCCAATATGAGCATGCATTTCAACTAAAAATAAATATATTAAAAAAGCCCCTCGGTCCAGGTTGATCAGTGGGTCTATCGGTAGAGGAGTGGCGTAGTTCAGCGACACATAGCCTTACTGTCTTAATGGGATTGGCTATCTAGCCATGTAATACTTTCGTTTTTTTTTACATTTTTTATTAGATTTTGCAAAACTACACGCATGTGGCAGTTTAGACAGAAGTAGGCCCGCTTGTCTGTGTATAGGGCGATCGCCCAGGGATGGGGTGACGAGAGGGCCCACTCCCGCTACCGTGCAATGATGTGGCACCTATCGCCCGACCATAAAGCGATCGCTTTTATTCATTTAGTTTAAGGAAGTACAAACAAAGTCCATGAAAAAAACACGAGAGGTCTATTTGGTGGGGTGATAGGTTTTATTTGGTATTATTTTTTTGTTTATAAAGCACTTATTTATTTATTTTAAGAACATGAACAAATATTGGTCATCAACAGTCCAATCGACATTTTAACTCTTGCTAAAAACATTACTAAACCCCCTATACAATTACAAAGAAAAAACAGCTGATCCTAGACATGGCTAATACAAACATTTGTTTGTAAAATAACCATGTCTACTGACCTATTTTTCTTTGCAGCCATCTTCATTCCTAGTCACATTACCATTTTTAACCACATAATACTTATATTTTTTACGAGTCATCTATGTTTCTTTCCAACTTCCACAATGTAATATTTACGGAACCCACATTAAACCATATTTTTTAATGACATAGTACCTATATTTTTTAGGAGTCCTCTAGGTTTCTTTACAGCTTCCACATTAAGCTATGCCTTTACTGATAATCAAATCATAGCATCTACGTAAACTCTACTAAACTAAAGAGTGTTACCAAAAAATAATTCTTGTACTTTCAAGCAAGGACGCAAGGTCTTCGGGGCTGGTCGTGCCGTGCAGCCCATCAGAGCCCATGCGAGTAGAGCCGCAAGCTATGCATTGTTCATGAACCATGAACCCATGATGTCCACCAGTCCACCCGAGGTAGGTACTTGCGTTCGCGTGATCCCTCCGGTACTACATATTGCATTTGTGGTTTTCTCTCAAAAAAAGGTTGCATTTTTTATGAACTCATATTCTGATCCAAATATATACAAATTGAGTAAATTTTTTGGTATACCATTGCCATTTCGGATAGCTCCTTAAATGATATTGCTTAGTATCTCTCCCTTTCCATTAAATTGTTCCAATATTTCCCTGTATGCTATTGTTGATCGTTTTACTACAGCCAAAAAGTGGTGGGGCTGCGAAAAGACCATATTGCCCTACGCTTGTTATCCCTTCTATGCCATCAATCCTTTCTTCCAATGCCATATGGACCCACCTTGTAAGCCCACCCTCTCCTCCCCACCCAATCTCCCTCCATATGTTTTGGAGCCAAGACGTTCACTGGTGCACTCTCTTTTGGTTGTTCACGGTCGGCTGCAGTGCTCCTCCTTGCCGTCATCCCCGGTGCCATCCCTTGAGCAGCTCGGTCACACCACCCCCCCATGAGCAAGTAGCGGATGGGAGAGATGGATCGGAGGCAAAGATCGGCTGTCACTTCCCTTGAGCTCAAGCTCATGCTCATACTGCTGTCGTTGGCTCTGAGAGTTGGAGTGAAGCCACCAGTAGGGCCACTGTGTTGTCGACTCTAGGAGTTGCATCTGCCCCATCCCTCTCCGACCAACCGCTGCCGCGTTGCTGCTGCTGGCCACAGCCCCACTGTAGGAGGAGGAGGAGGACAAGGGGAAGGAAGCGGTGGCTAGAGGAGGACGATGAGGCGTCGTCCCGACCATGTCTTGGTCTGTCTCGCATGCCGTGCCCAACCCCGGCTACACGCCCTGGCCTCCTACTACGGCCAAGATCTTGCCTCGAGCTCTACCATCCATGTCGGAGAGAAGAAGGAGAGGGCGGCCGACCGGAGAGGAAGGGAGCGGTTTGCCAGAAAGAGAGTGGGAGAGAGAGACAGAAGGGGAATATTCAGCGAGAGTATTTTGGACATTATCAGAGAGGGTATTTTGGACACTATGTGTGTTCCTAATAGTGGGCCCCTACTGTCATAGACATTATCAGAGAGGGTATTTTGGACACTATGGGTGTTCCTGACTGTGGAAACTAATAGACATTGATGGTAATGGCATGAGAGCAATATTCAGCTAATTGCGATGGCACATAAGAGATAGACAAGTAATGGTACATATGGGATTACGCGGAAACCCAATGACAAGGTTTTTTCCCATATAAATTCGATGCTTGGTTTCTGTGGTCAGGAAAGGATAGTCAATCTAGCTATTATATTGGATTCGAAGCCTGTATATTGTTCTCTATCTAGAAAATTCAGAACTAAGCAGTCAACACCGCAAAGTTCAGAAACCAAAGAGGACATTTTCCTTAGTGCACATGTAATGCGGAGCCAGAAAATTCTGTAGAGGAGGGCTAAAAAAGAAACATCTAAGGCCTAAGGGTCAAGTACTAAAGACATCAAATTCCTAAATTATAGTATATAATATATTAGTATTATAGTATAGTTATACGGTTATACAATATCGTAGAAGTAAAATGCATGTAATGCAAGTATGTAACTATGTAAGGGATAACATAGAAAGGAGAGAGAATCATTTTTTGAAGTAAATAGAAAAGAGAATTCATTTCAAAAAAGAACGGTAAAGAGAATCTGTTGAAGCCTCAAATGGAACGAGATTTCCTTTACACGGAAACGGTGAATAGAAGATGGCTTAAAGGGCGACTCGCCTCTCGCGTCCTCACTCACATGGATAGGATTGGTGGAATATTCAAGGCTTCAAGCGGCCCAGCGGGCAGCCACCCATCACTTGCACATGCATTGCTTATTTGCTTGACTCCTAACTCCTAATTTTTGGCCTAATTAATACATAGATGAGGTAATCACTCTGGGCTGACGACCGGGGCTGAAGCCCCGCTGCGCCCCGGCAGTGGCTCCGCCTTAAACGATGTCTCCTGCTTCTCTTTTCCCCCGTTGGTTTCTCTTTAACCATGAAAGCTCAAAGGGCGACCAAAATGTTCAGCGGTACAGATCTGCAACCGCAGTCTCTCTGAAATCTGAACTGAACGCTAGTGTAGTAGTGTTGCAGTCATTCGTGAATGCTTCGATCACGGCAAGGTTGTTGGCCCAGCCGCGTCGTCCATCCGAACCCGCTGTCCAGGTGCGCGAGGTCAATGCAACAACAGAGACGATCGACCGGCATCGGTTCAATCAGTAGGAGAGAAGTAGCTCTTTTTCTCTCCGAACTTCAGCTTCACCAATTCTTACACTGCTAATTAACCTTTTCGCTGTTATCTTTATAGCGCAGCAAAGTACACATTTCACCTTCCATCTTCCCTATGAGTGTATGATTTAGAGTGAAACATGCCACATTACCAGTAATCACTAGCTAGCCACTACATAGTGACAACTCACTCGGCGGCTAGTGACCTACCTGACGAATGGTCATGGTGGTAGTTGGGAGGAAGACGAAGAAGCGGCGGAGGAGGAAGGAGGGAAAGGTGATGGATGGTGGCTTTGCTTCCCTTGCAATGTACCCCACCCTCCCAACCTTGTCATCACTCCGCCACGTTGCCGTCAGATCAAAGCGGGGAATTGTATATCTCCTCTCATCGTCCTCGTCCCCCAGCCCCCAGGCCTGATCGATCGAACGCCCTGATCAGCACAGCTCGTGGTGGTACACTACACACTGCACTGCACTGCAGCCACTGACGCATGAAGCCTCATAATTGTACCGGGATGGATCGGTGAGAGCCGGCCCTAGCTAGCGCAGCTAAAGAAGCGGCCTCCTCATTGAGGGGAGAGAGAGAGAGAGAGAGAGATCCAGGCTAGCTGCTGGTAGAGGCCGGCCGGCCGGCCGGCTCGCTCGCTCGCTCGCTCATCATGGACCAGGGAATGCAGCTGTTTGCGAGTCCCCGTCAGGCATAATTGCGGTGAACAGCGGCGGGGCGGGCTCGATCGGCTTGGCCGGTAGGAGGATCAGATCTCGTGAAAACTATGCGTGTTCGTGTGCGTGTTTCGTCGCCGATCGATCCCAGCGGCGTCGTCGCTGTAACGTGTTGCAGCTAATTAGCAGCTGGAGATCAGGTCTGCACTCTGCAGGACGACGCCACACGTACGTGTGGGTGTCTTGTTTCTGAACCGAAATGGAGGTTTTCCACATAAGTTTGCAAATTGCAAGCTGGTTAACTGTGCATGATTCTTCTGCGAGAGCGGTTTTCTCACGGTTACAAGCAGCAGCACGCGCACTCCCTTCCCGTTAAATCTTGCTTTGAGATCCGTTCATAGACAGAGGAGCAACATCCATAGAGAAGAAAACAAGATCCAAAGACGTAGAAAGAAGTGTGCCTACCGTCGTTTGTACTAATGGGATCTGGTTTCTTTTTTTGCAAAGCTGCACTAGCCTGGTGCATACCGAACTGGACTATCCAGAGTTGCTACCATCTGAAATCCGCATGAATCTTATCTGTCTGAAATGGAGACATGGTGGGTGTACGGACGCCGGGAGCAGACGTGTTCAAATGCATCAGTGGAGTTCAGTGACCTGATCGAGCCCGGGGCTGGTGCCTGAAGAAATTGCTTCAGGATTAAGCATAAGATCATTGTCAGTCTTGGCCAGTTCATATATTATCTGGCTGCGTTTGGAAGCACCAAAAGATGCTTACATTTGTTTCTCTTCTCTCTCTGCGTGTGAGTTGCTGTGCGAGTGATTGGTTGGCGCTTCAAATCACCACCCTGGATGCCATTGCCAACCAATGGCCCTTGTTTACTGGAATGACTGCAACCTTAATCATGCATGCATGGCCACTATTAGTTGAGAGAGGGATGGAAATGACATGCTATGATGATGAAAAGACATGATTTTATATATGTAGGATTGGTGTGGATGCCATGCAAATCATATCTGTAATTGTCAAAATCCACACCCTTCTTTAATAAACTAGAAAAGTCGGTTGCTTTACCTTTACCTTTAGTTAGTAGACCCTTTAGAATTCTTAATTATTGATCAAGGGGTGACATAGTCTTTGGTGTTGTTGCATTAACCTTCGACAGCCTATCGAATTAATGGAAGGTCTGTTTCCGTGAGTGGATTAGTCTTTTGTCTCGTATCCTGAAAAGAATGTGTATCAATAGGATTATGTGTGCACAGGCTAGCTAAATTGACACACAGAATTGGCAACTTGTCAAGGGCAATAAGGCTATCCAAAATGGGCCTCTAAAGCTGTCTCTCGATACTCTCTTGCTTACAGACAGTCTTTAACTGTTACACCACGGCAGGTTCTTAACTCCTGTCTCTAAGCCTGAAATAGCTACATGGTTTTACCTATCAACAAAATAGATAATATTTTCTATTTCTTTACTCTAGATATCAGTTTCGTTATAGAGGTTGTTGCAGCCTCTAAACACCACAGAAAAGACCTCTAGGCTTTAGAAACTTGTCGGGGGATCCCATCACAGAGACAGAGAGTGGATGTTGTAAGAAAACCTCCACTCATCTATGCTGAGCACGGATATCCTAGTGTGATCATGATCTGGGCCTCCTTGCTAATGCTCATCAACTCATTGATGCACTAGATGGAACAATGTCCCTGCGACACTATCAAAAGCTTTTCTTGCGCACTTAGGTAAATAAAACACACCGCGATTAGCTAAGCGTCAGCCACTCTATCAAAGGGACGAAACAATTAGGCAAATTAAGGACAACCATCCCTCTCAAGGACCGAAAAGGCAGTAGAGGAAAGGCTCGCCACCAACCACCAATGCAAGGACAGGCTGCCATGAATCTGTATCTGCCTCTGCAGCGTGTACAGTACGTGCCCTGCAGATACTACACATACATACGCATACGGAGCTGATGGTGGCGTTGCACACTGCATGCCCTACTGCGGCACCGCCGTACTGCACCATAATCAGTGCCAGTGTGGCCAGTGAGCTGGAGGCTAGCTGCTCGCTCTTGAGACTGTGGCGCTCTCACATGTTCGCCGCGCTATATAATTATCGCCTCGCCCACTCGCTTCATTCCACTGCTCGACACAGACGACACTAGCGCTGATCAAAATGGCTCTCCTCCCGCTGCTCCTCACGCTCCTCGTCGTCTCCTGCGCCGCGCAGCAGCCGCCGACGCCCAACCCGCCGCCGGGCGCCCCCGCGCCTCCCGCCGGCAACCCGCCTCCCGCGCCAACCGCGCCTCCGGCTGGGAACCCGCCACCGGCGCCCACTACGCCCCTCCGGCGCCACCGGCCCCGACCACGCCCCTCCGGCGCCGCCGGCACCGACCACGCCGCCTCCGTCCCCGCCAACGCAGCCTCCGCCTGCTCCCACCACGCCGCCCCCGTCGCCACCGGCGCAGCCTCCTCCAGCTCCCGCCACACCGCCCCCGTCGCCCCCGGCCACGCCTCCTCCGGCGCCCACCACCCCGCCCCCGTCACCGCCAAACGCTCCTCCTCCCGCCACGCCTCCTCCCCCGGCCACCCCGCCGCCTCCGTCGGTCGCGCCCACGCCTTCTCCAACCACGGCGCCAACGGTCCCCCCCGCCGCGACGCCGTCGCTGTCTCCGACAAGCCCCAAGACGCCCGCCCCGGGGACCTCCCCTGCGCCCTCACTCCCGCCCACCGCCACACCGTCCGAGGGCGGCGCAACGAGCGCGCGCACGGCCGGCGTCGCGGCACTGGTGGCGCTGGCGAGCGCGAGCCTCGCAGTGTTGCTCTGAGCAGTAGACCTCTCGTGTCGCCCCGTTGTATCCTCCCGTACCTGCACGTCGCCGCGTCACTTCTTCTCTTTCATTTGGTGTCGTTTATTTAATTTTTACCGGTGGTATGATCGACCGATTCTTGGTGTACGATGATGCGTTGGTTGTCCGTCCGTCGTCGCATTGCATTTCTTCATGTATGTTAATTACTGCTTCTTTTTTGTTCTATAGAGAGAGAGGATTTGTGTATATTTTTGGTGTATCATTTCTCGGTGGCCATTGAATAAATTCTCCATGCAGCTGTTTCACTGTGTCTTCTGTTCTGTAATTGCTTGGTCTAGTTCAGTTCGATTGGGCTTCGAGAGCATCAAGAAAACAACTTTACAATTCTTAAACTAGATCGAAACGTTTGGCCGAGAGAACCAGCTCGCAACATGTGTACTGTGTGGTGATTAAACGAGTGGATTCAGAAGCCAGGACGCAATTTTGAAGGTCCAGACAGTACGTGCATGGCCTGTCCATGCCATGTGCGACTGTAAAAAAAGCACGGACGCTTTAGATCGCGTAGTACGAATGAGATGAGATCTTGGCATGCATCTTTCGTCTTTCGAGCTGCGGAAAGCTGAAGAGGCCATGTGTTGCACCAGTACAGCAAAGCTGACAGACGAAAATTTTCTTTGGTGAAATGATCTGGGACAATTTCTCTGAGAAAGCAAGGAGACAGTGCCTAGTTGGGCCCTTTTTTCCTTTTAAGCAGGGCAGGCCCAGCACCATCACGCTGGGTCTCATAAACTGCTGAAATTGCACGAAAAAAATATAATACGGTTTGTATTGTTAATGCGATCTCCTTTTTAGTATAACCCTCCAGATGACTGACAATGGGGATACGGCAGGACACCATAATCAAACGAAAGAATTGTACTATTGGTGATCCGTCCATTGCATTCAAAACCATATGGTACATGTTTGACTTTAAAAAATGTTCTTTTGCCATGTTTGGAACATAAGAATCGCACTCCATTTTTTTGCGGGAATTGTATGGTTTTGTGTAAACTCTGCAAGATTTCTGTGTCCCAAATAGAGCGCTATAAATTACTCCATGCTAAAGCTCTACGTACGGTCATGGTAGATGATCGACATGCCAAAGCAGAAGCATCCATGTGATCTGCTGATTAAGCGATGCCCCCACCAACCAACCGCAATCAGGCCCCGGTACCGATCACGGAGCAAAGCAGCGATATGAATGTCCTAGAGCTCATGCATGCCATTCCTCTGAGAAAAAAAAAAAAGAAAACCAAGAAGATGAAGAAGAAGAAGAAGAAGAAGGCTAGGAGGCAGGGCAACATGCACGGTAGGTGGATGGAGGGGTCGCCTCATCATATCATCGCGGATGATTTATGGGCGCAGCTGAAATGGAAAAGGAGGACGATGGGTCATGGTCTCATGGATCGACGGATGAATGAATGATCGTCATCGGCGGCATGCATGCAGGCTGATGGACCCGGCCGGAGAGCCGGAGGGAGAGGCACCGGCCGGCAAAGCGATCAAGGCGCCAGCGGCACGTAGTACTGTGCTGCCGCGATGGATCTCTGTCTGTAGACTGTAGGCCCCCCGCGCGTACGCCGCTCAAGTACAGCGTCGTCGACGTACGGCGGCCGCGGCCGGCCGGCCGGCTAGCCCGGTGCCCTGTGGTCCCGCAGGGGACACGCCATGGGTGAGGTGTCAGAGGCTCGGATGAGTAACCGTTACGCAAGGCATCCATGGGACTGTAGGGGCTGATCATCAGAGCTCGGATCGGCGGAGCAGATCCAGCATTTTGGTGCACGTGGCCCCGTATATGTAACGGCTTGCTTCCTTTCATATCCAGGGCAGTAAGGGCGTGTTTGGATCGTAGCCGTGGCTCGTCCTACCAAAATTTTGTCGTGCCCTCCGAAATTGGCGTGTATTTTAATAGTAGCCGTCGCGCGCCCTGCCAATGTCAAAATTTGGCATGTCCTCAAATTTGTCCTGCGCCTGCGGCCGCGGCGACGGCACAGAAATCTGGCGCCAGCGCCGTTGTGCCTTCCGGTCGTCACGCACGCATCGCGCCGTTGTGCCTTCCGAACAAACACTCCCATTTATCTTCAAAGTCACTTCTCGAAACGGTAAACAACAGTAGTCCGGCAAGATCCGTGGTTTTATTTTCAAGTGGTTATTTGAGACAGTTTCGTATATACGAGCCAGTCGTTTAAACGCAACTAATAATCGATCCAACACAAACGCAACTAATAGTCGATCCAACACATTCTATTCAATGCATTCACAACCATTGCAACCTTTCTAGGTCGGCCATTCAGCCATAGCCATTCTAACCGAAACTTGCTGCCCTCCTTGCAAGGAGGTAGTAATTTGGAAGGAGGAGGAGGGGGAGCATATATAGGACAAGCTTGATTGTGGCCGAGCAAGGTGGTCTCCTCCGAAGCACGAGATCAGGCGTGTTTCTTTTCTACCATCCACCGGAAACCTGCCCTCCTCCTCTCCGAGAAAGGGCGGGAGAAAGCGATGCATGCGCGCGCGGGCATGCGTGCGTGCGTGCGTGCAGTCGTCCAGTCCAGCGGTGCAGGCAGGCGCGCGCACTTGCGTTCAACCTGTCGTCTTCGCCTTCATGCATCACGCATGCATGGAAAGGTCCTTTCTGCCTGATCTCCCTCGCCCTGGCTGGTTCCGGTTCCCCACATAAATGGGGAACAGGGTGTGGGTGCAAGGATTAATGCCGATTGCTGTGTGGACCAGCGCGCGCGGGGGCCGGGGAAAATAAGAACGCAGCACAACTGAGCTGCAAGGATTAATGCCGTTTAATTTCGATCTCTCCAGAGATCGGTCGATGAATGCCTACCTCCTAAGTCCTAGTGCTGTTTGGTAGGGATAGGAAAACTGCATTCGGCGTTATATCCTCGGACTTTGTGAATTAAAACAAAGTTTATATAACTTGTTTGATTATGCACATCCATCATTGAATAAGCGCACCACATGTGTCCCTAGATAACAGTCCCATCTCTATGCACCAGTGGTTTACTCCATCCGTCCAAGAATATAAGATATATTTCTAATTTACACATAGACCAATGAGACATTGAAAATGACTATACTATCCATAATTATTGTCCCTAAGCACTCTATTCTATACATGAACATAAGGAATACTACAAGCTAAAGCAGGGTATTTATTAGGGGCATTAAGAAAAACATATTTATTTTGCATTGGAATATAAAATATGCCCTATTTCAATGGACAAGTCTATTAAAAAAATATATCATAAACTTGGACGGAGGGAGTAACAATTAATAGGCTGAATCAATCAAAGATAAAAAAAAAAGGGTTAATTAGTTAGATATCACGGCTTAATTGCCTATTCTGTGAATTACCATAGCTCAATTCAAAATGTAAATCTATCACGTTGATCTATGCCATTTTACGAATCTCGGAACACCTTTCAGCTCAAATACCTATCTGACAATATTTTTGAACCATTTTGCCCTTCTTCTTCCTCCTCTCTTCTCCTCCTCCTCCTTCTTCCTCCTCCCACCATCTCTCCCTTTACAACCATTCTCGTGCTTGGTCACCAAGCGAGGGATGTGCCCGAATCTGGCCTGCTACCGCCGTCGTCACCCCCACCGGCTCCGGAGCATAGCCGCCGCTGCCACACCCCAACACGAGGCCCGCTGCTGCCACTCCCATCGGATCCGGAGCACAGCCGCCGTTGCCACACCCTGACCCGAGGCTCGCCGTCGCCGCCACCACAGCTGATAGCAACGGGAGGCCGCTACGACAGGATGCAACCCTCGCGCAGGCGCCACAGTGATGCTTTCCTTCGTCGAGGAAGGAGGTGGCTGAATCTAGCGGCTCGAGGTCAACCGCCGTCACCCCATCGGATCTGGAGCTGCTATGCTACCACAGCCGGTCGCAACAGGATCGCGTCGCTCCGTGCTCTTCAGCCTCGCCGGCGGGACACTCCGCGAGGAGTCCAAGACGTCGGGGGCCATCCCAGATCCAGCGAAAACAGGGTGATGCTAGCGGAGCGGACGAGCGGAGCTTGGTGAAACGGTGCCGAGGCAGCGATATGAGGTGCTCGGGACGTAGAGGAGGTGGCACCAGTAGAGCAGGACCAGAGCATTGTGGACGAGCCTTGATCCACCGGTGGCTGGGGAGAGAGAGAGGAGGTGAGAGGAGGAAGAAGAAGGGTAAAATGTTCGAAAATATTGCTACCTACGTATTCGAGCTGGAAAGGTGCTTTGAGATTCGTATAATGCATGGTATGGATGGAATTTTTGCAACGAGCAGTGGCAGATTTACTTTTTCCGATTGAGCAGTAGCAATTCGAAATAGTCAGTTGAGTAGTGGCCTCTATCAAATTAACCCTAAAAATATTTTATTTTCCAAATGGAAAGAGCTTAGGGATTATAAATCCTTTGCAAGGTGCACACACTCGAGCGAGCTACCACTCGAGTATCGGGGGTATCGTCGAGCATCAAGGGGTATCGTCAAGTATCGGGGCATCGAGTCGAGGGCATCAAGTTGAGTATTAGGGGTATCTGGTTAGGGTATCATTCAGCGTTAGGGTATCATTCTATATCGGGGGGTATTGCATTGAGGTGTACGTCATCGTGTATTGGGATGAGTATTAAGGGTACCGTTGAGTATCAGGGATATTATTTGGAAGATCAAGAGATATCGGGTCGAGTATCAGGGGCATCGTCGAGTATCTAAGGCATCAGATCAGGGGTATCGGGTTAATTGCTTACATATACAGTTCATTGGCAATGGTTAAAAATCGTAAATAAGTGTGTTGAAGATTAACTAGCATCATGGATACATATGCACACATGACGGAGCGCACGATGCTATCCAGTTGCGACATAAGTCGATGTAGAAGTCAAAGGTGAAGCTAGATCTGGATGCTGCTGAGCTTGATCCAGGTGGTGGCGTGGTAGCTAGCAACGGCGACAAGGCAGGATGTCCCTCCGTTCCCTCTGTCCTAGCTTTAGTAGAAGAAAAAAGATGCAGGTGGGAGAAAGAAAGAGAGAAATGAGAGGCAGCGAGATCTGATGGTTGGATGCTATCTCATTGAACAAGAGTGGACAATATACCGTTTCTTAGCAATTCTGAGAATAAACGCTTGATCTGCTCATGGTACTGCTCTCTATACGTCCACAATCACGACCTGACACGTCCCTTGCTCGCCTCTGCCACCCACCGTGGGCCCATCGCCTGGCTGCTAGTCTTTGCAGCACAAAGCACGCCTATCCCGTTGCTGAAGGAGTAAACAGTGTTCCGTCCGTTAACATTTGCCATTTCAAATCCACTTGTCATTAACCCTATATAATCTAACTCCTGTGCGTTGACTGCATTTGAAGCTCGCAGCTCCCGTATCTGAACTTCTGAAGCTCTGCAGCTTCACGACTGTCAGCAGCTTGAGCTTTATCAGAGAATTGCATGCCTATGCGAATCCTCAACTTTATCAGCGAATTGCATGCCTATGCCAATCCTCAACGAGTTGCATTACTGCATGTCAATGCCAATCCAGACCTCAAAATGGCTAGATAGTTTCCCAAAAAATCAGACTTGTTGCCATCGAACGCCATAAGCTAAATGTACTTGATTCTTTGTCAGGGCTGCAATCTGCAGAGTATTACAATAGTGGTCAGATCAGAAATAACATGCATAGAACTGGAGCATCCTGCTATGGCATCAATTCATACCAATCTCGCAATAACCCAGGGGGAAAAAAAGTAGATTTATAATTTGTACATAGCTTTTATAAAGTTTGATTACGGATGGATAGAAAGCTACTAACATCCCGTGCATTTACAAGAAGCGATGAGGGAAAGCAGTATGCAGATTTAGACGCAAATCAAAATTGATTTAGTTGGCGGCATGGGGATCATGTGAAAAAAGATGCGGAGATCCGGTGGCGGAGGCATACGGCAGCCAGCGGGGAGCGGTGGCTGCGATGGAACGATGGCTGCCCTCGTCCGAGAGGCGTCCTTGGCGGCGCTCCTCCAGGGGGCGTCCTTGGCGGCGGTGACATTCGTCCGGGAGGCGTCCTTAGTGGCGGCGACGCCGTCCGACGGCCGCGGCCGGGCTCGACAAATCGTGGGAGGCAGATAAGGGTTTGAGGCAGAGGTGCAGCGTGCACATCCACCGGCTGAAATCACAATAGAAATCACGGGTTGAAACCGTTTCAACCCGAAAAGATTACGATCCATACCAGCCTACACCAAACCTTTTGCACATCAAATCCAATCCACCCCAAACCGTTCCAGGTATCAGTCCATTCAGGCCCACCCAAAGCAGTTCAAGCCGAAACCCAAACCGCTGTACTCGTTCCCACCCAAACCATTACCAGGCTAGCTGGGCTCAGGCGAACAAATAGAAAGGAAATAGAGGTTTGGGATTTGTGGGCCGAAACTGCCATAGCAGTAGCCTACCCTTTTTTGCTTGATAGGGCAGTAGCCTACCTTGGCTAAGGATCTAGGCTAGTCTGAATTGCTGAAGTTACCGATTTGCTATAGGGTTAATTGCATGCGTGCCATTATTAAACATCGATATTGCATAATGTCATTACAAAACCCGATATTATTTAGATGCCATTACAAGTCTGAGTTGATTTCAAAACTACCATTACGAACATTTTCTTGCATATACGAGCTCAAAATACATCCTAAAATGCCTATGACATGTTGGTCCCACCTGTCATTCACTCCTCTTTTCTTCCTCCCTTCCTCCTTCCTCCTCCTCCTCCTCTTCTTCTTCTCCTTCCTCCCTCCTCCTCTGTTCTCCTACTCGGCACACGCTGCACACCGGCGAGCTCGCCGCTGGGCTCATCCTCGCCGTCGCCCGCGTCGCCTCGCCGTCGCCCCCTTCTCCCCCCGACTCTTCTTCTTCTTCTCTTCACCTTCTCCCCTGACTCTTCTTCTTCCTCCTTCCCTTTTCCCGAACCGAGCTCGGCGTGGCGACGACGAGCATGGCATGGCGACAGTGAGGTCAAGCAATGGGCTCAAGAGGCGGCAGAAGAGCAGCCATGAGCAGTTAGCGGAGTTGAGGGAGACGGAGCAGTGGGAGGAAGAAGAAAGAGAAGAAGAGAGGATGACAAATGGGCCCACCAGTCAGACCGTATATTGGATCGTATTTTGAGCTCGTATATGTCGTAAATGGTCTATAATGGCATTTTTAAAATCAAATGCATCTTACAATGGCATGGCATTTCTGTGATATCGACGTTTAATAATGGCACGTATGCAATGTTGGACTTTAAAAGTTTCTCGATACAGGTTTTGAGAGGCTGGCCAGGTTTTTTTAAAAGCTCTGCGAAGGAGTTTTGAGAAGTACTAGTATGCATAGGTAACATGCTTTTTGCTTGTGTTCTGATTAACGTATAATTTGTACATTTGATACTGCAAGCGCACCCACTGGCCCTGGACAGGTTCATGAACATTCTAGAAGACCAATGTTTATATGGCATCGGGGCCACCTTTCGTGTCGTTCGCTATGAGTCTCGCCACATCTTTCAATGGTACGTAATCAAAAGTGCAATGGTTGCGGCTGGTTCACCACTTATCTGAATCCTTTCATCTTTATAAATCTTACAAGGCAGCAAAAGACAGCAGATCAGTAGAAACGTGTGGACGGCGGAAAAAGAACGAACGAACGGCAACGATTTTGAAACATACGTTGCCACCTGGAAGAAGCGAGGCTGCCACGGCTTATATGTCTTTAGAATTAGAATTAGAATTAGAATTTAGAATATGGGATGCATGGTCGCAGATAAGAAAAGAAAATTCTAGAAGCAAGAAAGCAAGCAGCACCAGCAACGAGAATGTATATCAAAAGCTGTCGTACAACACGAGTCTACGGAACACGGCAATTGGGAAACGGCAACAAGAGTTTACAGTGTGCGGCTCAAAAAGAAAATTCAGCTCAGCTGGCTCAGGGTAGGAACAGCACTGCCTCTTGCCTAGCCCATCAGGGCGACGCCAACCAGGCCCACGGCCACAGCCAGCAGGCCCATCACGAGACGGGCCTCGCTGCCGCTGGCCCCGCCGGTGCTGCCCGCCGGCGTGGTCGTCGCGGCCGGCGTGGGCGTCGACGTCGAGGGCGTGGTCACCGAAGGAGTATCGGTTCCAGGCTCCGAGGGCGTGGCCGACGGCGTGGGGGGCGTCAGAGCCGGCGCCTCCGGCGGGGACGCGGCCACGGGGGAGACCGTGACGGCGAGCTTCATGCCGCCGGCGCAGTGGCCGCTGGCGCCGCAGATGAAGTAGCGCGTGCCGGGCTTGGTGAGCGCGATCTTGGTGTTCTGGTCACTGTACGACTGGATCGAGTTGCTGGCGGAGCAGGCGCTGTAGTCCGCCGAGCTCACCTCCGCCACCGTGTGCATCATGCTGTACTGGAACACTGCATACCGTACGGCGCCATGCACACGTACGTGTGGGCACAATAACACGCCTGGTCAGCCTCAGCAAGAACCAATACATTGCAATGCAAGTTCTAAACTATTTATGATCAGGTATTTAGTCCCGGCCCGTTCTCAAAACTCTCTCAAAGCACTTACAACTAAGTGGTTCAAGGAGTTTTCGAAACTGTTTCTAGAAACTCTCGAAGGTCAAAAATTTGACTGTCTTTTAGAACAAGCTGTTAATTTGCCAAACCGTGAACTGTATTGCGTTCCAACCACAACATTATACATCACACAAGACCACAGTTTATACTTCAGATTGTTGCTACGTTAAGTAGTACGTGGTCGTAGTCGTATTAATTAAGTAATGTACCGTACTTACCGAGCGAGTCACCAACTTTGAAGGTTTTGCCTTTCGCCCAGGCATCGTAGTCCACGCCGCTGGCCCATCCCGACGAGTCGCCGACGGTGTAGTCGACGGCGTACGCCGGCGCGACGGCTGCGAGGAGCACCAGAGCTGCAGCTACGACTCCATGTCCAGCCATCACCAACAATTACGGAGCACGGGCACGTTAATTAGATGAGCACTAGTGCAGGATCTCAGGAGAATGCCAGCCGTGGACACTGGACAGTGATGAGTGGTGCAATGAATGCAGGTGATGACCGGTTGGCTATATAGGGGTCAGTGATTGAGTGAAGCGGTGCAGGTACTAACTAAATAGAGATTTGGTTTGCTCCGGTGCTGTTGGGTTAGTTGTGCTCGTCACCAACTCTCCTCCTTTGACGATCCATGATTCCCTGATCGATCTCTAGCCCCATAGACTAATGGGCGTCAATGGCGTCTGTCTGTTCAGGACAAATGGTCACTGCTCATCGCTCACTAGTAGGTAGTTCAACATGTTGACACACAGAAGAGAGCGCAGCTGCAAATCATGAGAGTGATTTCTCTGGTGTTCCTTCTTTTTCTTCGCAGAATTATCCAAGCATAAAGACCACGATTAATTACTTTGCTATGAGAAACAGATGTTATGTACTCCATGTGTAATTCCTCAGAGACCGTTTGGAGTGAATTTTCATATCAATGCGAAATGGAGTGCATGAGATATAATTGGTTGAGTCTTTCCAGGAAGTTGTTTGAGATAAAGATCACTACAGCAGCAGAAAAAGGGTCAAGAAAAGTACAACTAAAAGATGGCCGGCCGCAAGAGTGTTGGTTGGGTCGTTGAACAAACCAAATAATTAATCTAATCCGTACATGTGTTTTTACATGGACCTTGATGATTTAGCCCATCATCAATTGATTAGCATTTCATTATCAAGCAGGTCAGCAGGTGAGCTAGTAGGCATCATTGGACCATAAGCCCATAACAGCTGCGCCAGTGTACATCGCCGAATCGAGTACTACTCATTATTCAGTATATCAAGAGGTTTCATATTAGCATCCATCCATAGATACATTCAGCAACAGGCTGGCTCCTGGTGCCATGTCGCCCCTATTTTGTGGTTGAGCCATGTCGCCCCTATTCTATGGTTGAGCCACCTCGCCTGATTAGCACGAGCCACCCGATCGCGTCCGTCGGAGCCGATCCGGCCTTCAAAACAGTGCCCAGACGCTTTTGCAAAAAAAAACTTCAGCTTTCTGATTTTAGATCCACATCCCTACACCGTCGAGACCATCCAATCGAGTGATCGGGTGGCTCTCGCTACATGTGATTTTTGCTTAGACCCCTGTAACATTCAACTATCAACCCGCCATTCGGCCCTCAACCCTAGCTTGCCGCCCCACGCCCCCGTCCCTGCTCTCGCAGCCACAATGGGAGGGCTAGGGTTCAAACCCTAGCCGTTCCTCATCTTCCTCACTGGCCACGGCGCCGTCTCCCCTTCTTTCCATCGGTGCCTGTCGTCCCAGCCCTTTCCTGTCCTCTGCCGTCTCTGGCAGCCTCCACGCCATCGAGCCGCCGCTCCTAGTCTCCCACTATGTAGCGCCTCCACATCTCCTCCAGTTCCATTTCTCCAATGCTTCCCCATCTTGCTCCTCCTAGCCTTCGTCATGCCCACTCTGACGCTGCCTTGGCCCCTCTATTCCACCTCGCCCGACTCGTTCTCACCCCCGGTGCTCCCCTGTCTCGCTCTGTCCATGCCACCCTCGCCGTCCTCCCGTCGCTCTTCCTCTCCAGGTCCACCGCGGTGCCGCCACCGCTCTCCTTTTCCTTCGCCCAATCTTTTCCTCCTTGAGGTCTAAGATGACATGAGCCCCTCCTCCCCCATCCTCTGGTCGTCGTCGAGGTAGGTCACTCCCATCTCGGCTATGTCCACGACTAGGGGATGATGCTACTCAGGAAATAATGGCTGCTGCTACTGGCAAGATCAGTTAGTACTCACGTCTCCTCTATTTTTACTTTTTACAAGTTGATGTTCAATTGGCTAAAAGCGCTTCATTGCCTTTTTTGTGGTTTTTTCTTCATTCATTTGTGATGCCATCTCGCTAAAGTTACTTGAACTTAGATAGGTTGGACATAGAAGAGGAGATGGAGGGGGAGGGGAACAAGAAGAAGAAAAGAGAAGAACAGATAGATGATAGCGATTATTTTCTCAAAAAGCTTTGCACAAAATTTTCCCCTTCTCCCATGTTCTATTTAGATGCATAAGTATGGTGCAATTTTTATTTGCATTTTTTAATATGCTTGCATGCCTTACATGTGATAAATTGTTGTAGTAGTTATTACTGTTTTCAAGTGTTACATATTACATAAAGCTTGGATTGATACACTGAGCCAGATTAGTTTCAACACTACATCATTCTCTTCTCTATCAGAATAGGATATTGTTGGGCTAGGATGACTTCTTTATTCAGATTTGTATCTTGAATGTGCCTTTTCCCGGTTAGAATGCATGCTCCATGTTTTGCTAGATGACAGTAACTTCCAATAATTTGATGCCACCATGTAGCCTTGCATCTGACCAACTATTGTAGTACCTTCCTATCTTATCAGTTGTTACATGCTATATAAAACCTGAATTTCTACATAGATTCTTTATCACAATAGGATATTGTAGGTTATCTTTATCTACAACACTGCTGAGATACTTTTTAAAATGTCTATGGTAACCACCTATCCAGAGTTATGTGCTGGTAATTTTTTCAGCTTCAAACATGAAGCTTGCTTGCATGTTTTGTTTGCTAATAACAGAAACCCCTTCTTGATTCTCTTCCTATAAAACACAAAAAAAAAATACAGGGTAAAACTACGTAGATTCCTTTAAGCTGCATAATGTAATTTTCGTGGTTATCTTTATGTAGTATTGCCTGCATAATTGGGTGAGATTTCTTTTTGTCATGCATCTTCCATAATTTTATATTTTGTTTAGAATTTAGGTACCATGGCTGATGCATGTCTCTATTTTTTTTTACTCTGTGTTCTCTCTTATCCCCTTTCTTTAGAAATTGTCTATTACTCTATATTTTTATCTGCTACACATAGCGGTAGAAGACTTTGCTTTAGTACTGCCAATTGCTTGCTTCTTATTGGACCACCAATACAACATAACATGGCTAAGCATTGGTTTCTTCTTTATTTCAGCATGCCCACTTTGCTTGACAGCCATGAATAGTTCAATGAGTGGTTCTCAGAGCTTACAATAGTATTGTCCAACTTTCGATGTCACCTTCTAATCAGGTATGCTGAAAAGCTTTCTGTTATAGTTGATGTCCCTTACCTGATCCTTGTCGGTTGTTCATTTTTTATTCGCTACACGCGTTGTTTCTTATCGCCCCTCTTGGCTTGCGAAAATAAAAGGAATTAAACTTTGAAAGCTACATTTACTTGTGCTTTGTTTAAATCATATTTATTTGGACAATTTAACACCAAAGATGATGTTCAAATTGTCACATTACATATAAATACATATTGTCATTGTCTGAGAAAGGATTGTGGATTCAACAGTTTCTATGGAGTTTAGGCATGCCAATGCTTAAATCCGGGCACTATTATCAAAAAAAATATACTTCTATGATTGCAGGAGACTAAGGATAATGCACATTATATTGATAGGCTATTAGTTATTCATTTAGTTTGATCTCTATTTTTTATTTACCCTCATACAACATCGATTCTATACGGCTGCAATTTTTATTTTGTTTTTTTTCTTCCTATGCAAAGAAGCACAACTTAATGCACTGTCCTAAATTACAAAAAGGTCCTGTGGAGAGTGTGGTTCCCTATATTGACTGATTAGGCCATAGAAGAACCTGAGAAATTGTTTGGATGGCTATTGTTTTAGTTTGTTTAACATACATGTTCATAGCTTTGGAATAGACCCCATTAATTTGGACAAGAAGATGCCCATGTTTAGGATATTCGTTTAATTTTTATTCAACTGTATCATTCATAGACACAGATGGTAATAAGGTACACCTTTTCCCATTGTGTCAACCTCATGGCCATTGCAGAGGCGTAACACCGATAGCTATTTTGCTACACGATTCCAATGCTACAGTTCTGTGTTTAAAATGCATTTATCTACTACTACTAGGCATGATTTCACACTTGATCACATTTCTCATGTTTGAATCAGCATATGTCTGGCATAATACACATACTAAATTTTGGCCTAGTGCTATGCCAATCGCTTGCTTCTTACTAGGACACAATACAAGATAACATGACTGAGCATTGGTTTCTTCTGTATTTCAACATCTCCACTTTGTTTAACAGCCATGAATAGTTCAATGAGTGGTTCTCAGAGCTTACAACATTACTGTCCACCTTTCGAGGTCACCTTCTAATCAGGTATGTTGAATTGCTTTCTGTTATAGCTGATGTCCCTTACCTGATCCCCTTTGTATAATCCTGTCAATTATTCATTTTTTGTTCGCTACACGCGTTGTTTCTTAGGGCGTGTTTGGATGGTGACCCTCGCTGACCTTACTATTTTTTGGCACGCCCTGAAATTTTGGCCATCGTTTGGATTGTGACCCTTGTTTGGCTAACCCTGCCATTCCACGGCTTGCCAATGCAATTTGCACGTGCGTGGAGACATTGGCGAGGGCGCCAGAATCGGCCACCCTCGCCTTCTGCGGGTGCGCCAACGCCAGCGGCCCCTCATGAAGTGACTAGCAAGTTCGGCAGCCAGTGACTAACAAGTTCAAATGCACTTTTCTTTTTATTCGATTTGATCTTCTCATTTTTGTATAAATTTCACACATTGTCCAAATCTCATGAAATAAATTTTATAATTCATCTAAAATTCTAAGCAATCCATTTTAAATACTTTTCAATTTTTTTTTATGTTTTGATTTTTTTTTGGCAACTTTTGAGGGTTACAAACCAAACGCCTTAAAATTTACCCTTAAAAGGTCATACCTTGAATTGGCCATGACCTTTCATTGGTATGGCCAACCAGGGCTATGATCTAAACATGCCCTTATTGCCCCTCTTGGCTTGTGAAAATAAAAGGAATTATACTTTTAGAGCTACATTTATGTGTGCTTTGTTTTAATCATATTTATTTGGACAATTTATTGCCGAAGACGATGTTTAAATTGAATGAGGTATTGCAAGATGGCATTTTCTAATTCATTAGTTCAGCAAAAGTAGTAGTCCTAAATGCATATGTGGTTGTCAAATTACATATAAACACATATTGTTATTGTCTGTGAAAGTATTATGGATTCAGCAGTTTCCTATAGAGTTTAGGCATATCAATGCTTAAATTTGGGCACTATTATCAGAAAAAACTATACTTCTATTATTGCAGGGAGACTAAAGGATAATGCATATTATAGTGATAGGCTATTAGTTATTCATTTAGTTTTGACCTCTGTTTTTTATTTACCCTCATACAACATCGATTCTATACGGCTGCATTTTTTTTTTTGTTTTTTCCTTCCTATGCAAAGAAACGCAACTTAATGCACTGTCCTAAATTGCACAAATGGTCCTATGGAGAGTGTGGTTCAGAATTGAAACAAATAGCCCTACTGATTGGTTAGGCCGTAGCAGAAACCGGAGAAATTGTTTGGATGGCTATTGTCTTAATTTGTTTAACATACCTGTTCATACCTTTGGAATAGACCCCATTGATTTGGACAAGAAGATGCCCATGTTCGGGATATTCATTTATTTTTTATTCAACCGTGTTTCATAGACACAGATGGTAATAAGGTGCGCCTTTTCCCATTGTGTCAACCTCATGGTCATTGCAAAGGCACAACAAAGGTAGCTATTTTGCTATACGATTCCAATGCTATAGTTCTATGTTTACGATGCGTTTATCTACTACTACTAGGCATGATTTCACACCTGGTCACATTTCTCATGTTTTAATTAGCATATGCTTGGCATAATACACATATTAAATTTTGGCCCAGTGTGATCCCATGCCTTTGGTATAACCAGCTAGAATTATTTGTAATGATTAAATTAGCATTTGGCCTTTGCTAAAAAAAATATGGCCTTTCGCTCACACAATTGCCTTTAGTATAAGATGTCGCAAACTATTCATATGTTTTGCTTACCGTTGTTTCTTTCCATTTCAATGAGTGCTATGAAAATGGTTAGGCTAAGTTCAGATGACCTAAAAATGAAGCTAAAAGTGTTCCTCAGGAAAAAGGTGATGCGCTGTAATTTAAAAATATAGACTAGTGTTTCCTACTATTTTAGGTCTTATTATGACTTCTGACATGCGCTCTTTGGCCATTGCATTGCAGATAGGATTAAGGACTTTTGATACATATAATTAATACATTCTCGATATACAAAAGAAAGCTTATATCCATGTCCAAAAAGACTATGGATTCATATTGTTTCTTTTTTATTTAAAGTAAAGGTTAGTAACAGGTTATTATTTAAGCCATTTTACACATCTGATCTACCTTGTGATGGACCAGACCTACTAAATGGAAGTTAATATTTAATCTTCTGGTACTTCATAGCTTGTGTTTTAGTCTTTGTACATAGCACCGATAATGGTTGCTTGCAGGAAATTATCTTAAATTGAGATCAGTGTTGATTTGTCGGTGTGTTTGGAGAAGACATATTGCCACACAAAAACTCAAAAAGCTTAAAATGGTACTTAAGCAAACGAGTCATTGTTGTACTTTATGTTGATCTTATAGTTTACTTGTGCAACTCCCTTTATTTGCATAAATTTGTAGGCTGCAGGAGACACTAAACCTCGGGAGGTGGAGAAGGAGAAACTTGAGGGATATGTGGAAGAGCTTACAAGCAACAAACCATTTGGGTCTATAAAAGAAATTAATGTTAAACCTTGCTTCTTGAATTCAGGACATATAAATTCCATCCATTTGCACATATTTTGACCAACTATCACAACACTCTTGCAACTGGTCCACGAAGGTAGAGTAACTCTGAATGTGTATATTTTTTACAAATATAGTTCTCATAGTTTGACCAAAATATATGTGGTTGCTTGAAATTTACTTTAAGACTTATTAAAAGAAGAACATGTATCCTTCCTATGCATCATAGAAGTTCGGTATTTGGGGTGCCCAGAATGTGCTCATATGCAATGTGCCATTCTACTGTGTTACTACATTGGATGCTGAGAAAATTTTTATTGTGCATTTTCATATTTTCAATGATGTTTACCACCAAATACCATGATGTTTGAAATACTTGTTAGTATTCTTCATTCTTTTGATCTTTTCTTGTTTCGCTGTCTTAGTCCATATGTGTGGCATCTTTCATGCAACATGCCTCAGTTTTTCATATCAGAGAATGACAATGAAAGCATATTTTTTAGATCCAAATACATCATTTGTTCCCAACAAAACCTATTCACAAGGTGTAGGGTCATTGTTCATATTGTAATTTTACATCTTAAAGACAAGAAAATGACACACCCAGATGCGTTGTGGGTGTGTAGTCATTGCTAGTTATATACTCTATGTGGTTGCCGTTTGACCAACAAACTCTCTATTACAAACGAAAGATTAATTAAATACTTCATGGTTAATACCTTGTAATAAATGAGAACTGAGCGCTGCTTGGTTATTAGCGGTTGGAGGTCACGAACTCACGATGCTACCTATCCACGTTTGAGCTCTGTTCGACACAGATCCCAGACATGCCATGCTATATTGCTATAAGCCTAGTTTGCTTCGGTTGAAAACCTGTCATGCATTATAATCTAAAAACACTAAGATTTTTCTTAAAAAATACAAAGTACTTTATACAGAAATAAAATTTTTTCGTTTTAATTTAAACTGAGGAAAACAAGGCCTAGTTCTTATATTGCCCTTCTAAATAAATTTATGATAAATGATACTTATCAGAACATGAAAAACTTATGTTGATTATAATATAAAAATTGATTTTGAGTGAACACGAAGATCTTTAAATACAAATCGCTTTACATAATATAACAAATTTTTTGCCATAAATTTTACTTTTAATATAAACTGAGGAGAACAAGGTCTTGGCGCTGAGATTGCCCATCCTATAGAAAAACCTTATGATAAAGGGTACTTATTCAAACAAGTGTCAAACCCTCCAATTATGCCTTCGCTGCTCCAGCCCCCTTCCTCCAGTAGCCACGCCAACCCCGGCCACCCTAATTTTGGGTACCGTGTGCTAGTCCCCCCACGGACATTGTCCTCCAATGAGCCTACAGTCGAAGCGGCCGCCTCGCTGCACCACCTCCTACCGTCAAGCCACCGCTGGCCCGACTTTCCTCTAAGCTCGAGGTGTCGTGGTGAGGCTAATCCGGTGAACCCTAAACCCCAACCCTAATCCGGTGGAACTTTGGTGACAGTGGTGGCAGTGGCGTGCAATAGTGAAGGAGAAGAACAGAGCAAAGATGCAGAGAGGGAAAGGAAGAGATGAGAGTAGGGGTGGCAATGGGGACCCGTTCCCCGATGCCCGGCGGGGAATTCCTCTATTAGGGGACGGGTATGGGAAGAAATCGTCTCCCGCGGGGATGGAAACGGGGAAAATCATTCCCCCGTAGGGATGGCGGGGACGGAGACGGGGAATTTTTTTCCCCGCGGAGACCCGGTTGGGGACCCGAATTTAGTTTAGTCCAATTTAATTGTTAGATTGCAAACATATTCTCTAGCCCATTATATTCACATTTTCATAAACGGGACAACATAATCTTCAATGAATGCATGCATTCGTATTTTCTTGCCTGTTGATATGATTTTAGAGTTAAAATGGCTATAAGAGCTCTTCTCTTGTGTGATTTTTTTGCGGGGATGGGTCTCCGACGGGGCCCCGATACCCGAACGGGGATGGGGACGGGGGGATTTTCTCCCCCGAGATGGGGAACGGGGACGGGGACGGAGAAAATTTCGGGTCACGGGGACGGGGATGGGGAGGCACTCCCCGGCGGGGAATGCCCCTGTTGCCACCCCTAGATGAGAGGAACACACGATGCACATTGGACGGTTGTACTTGTCGATTAAAATATTTGAAAATATTAGGCACCCAAAGATTAGCAAATCGAAAAAAAGGGATTGACTGCCTGGCAGTTGAATCGACGTTGGCGTCGCCTAACGGCCTTGCCGCCTTACTCCACTATCACCGCTTCCCCTCTCCCTTCTCCTTCTTCTCTAGCTGGAGCAGCTCCGCGTGCCTCTACCACCACCTCGCTTCCGCTGGCCATCGGCCGGCGGTACCCTCATTGCGTCGTCTTTTTGCCTCCTTCCTCCAGTCGCCACATCAGCCTCGGTCACCCTAACTTCGGTCACCATGTGTCGATCCTCTAGCGAACTCCACGGTGAACCCACAGCCGAGGCGGCGCCGCCACCGCCTCGCTGCACCACCACCGTTGTCTCCCACCAGGGGGCTGCCACTGGCCTGGCTTTCCTTTAAGCCCGTGGGCTATGGTGAACATGTCCCCTAACCCTAACAGCGGCGGAGCTCCAATGAGAGATGGGGACGTAAGATAGAATAAAGCAACGGAGGAGCTAGGGAAGGGCGTTGACTCTGCCAACTAGCAGTTCCCAAAAAAAACCTCCTTCGCCGGAGATGTTGTCAAAGTTACACGCATACCGTACATCCTGCTTATCCAATTTTATGGTGGACCAAACATGGTAGCGCCAGTTTTTTTAAAGTAGTGCTAGTTGATGGCTCCTCATACGTCTCTTTCGTATCCCTGCATAGTTATACATATGCATGTGCAAAAGGAGAAAAAACAACTCATTTGAGGTTTTCGAGTCAGTGCATAGTTATACATGCATGTGCAAAAGGACTAAAATGACTCATTTGAGGTTTTCGAGCCAGTGACAGAAACCAACCGAATAACCAACCTATGACCACGTCTGAACTGTTGATGGCAACCATCAACCGTCTCCATAGCCCATACGTGCTGATTCCTGGAAACGACGTTGTGTTCCACCAGTCATCATCGGCTATAGTTGGCACTCCTAATGGCTGGTGCTACGTAAAGGTCGAGTCAGATGGTGGTAGAGAAAAAAAAGGAACAACAGATTGCAATGCATACACACCTAACTTCTTCCTTGACTGGTCTGGTGCTTATTCTGGTTATTTAAAAAAACAATATTATAAAATATACATTATTTTCAATCTTTTCATATTTTTATAAAAAAGTAATTCATTTTAATCTTTAGAAACATTTTCTAAAATAAAATATTAACAATAAAACATAAAAAATACATATTGAAAGTACTGTAAGAATGATAATATTGGGATTTTGACACAATTATATGACTTGAAATTTTTAAATGAGTGAACTAAGTTGAGCATCGGCCAACCTTGTCCAGATCCTTTTTTTCTCATCACTAAAGCAAATCATAGCACCAAGGGCATTCAAAATAGCTAGACACAATATTGCTTTTAAGGCGGAACCCACGACTGAGCTCTAAGGATTAGAAGCTCTTCGCGCAATAGTTTAGAGACAATATTAAGCTTGGCTTGAGTCCACTAGACCTACTAGCCATAGACACCATTTAATGCTTAATTTGCTTAAATGTTCGCTCTAAGTTTGGAGACTATCTCTAACTTAGAGGCGATTCTAGGAACATCTACAATAGTTAGAGGTAGCCTCTAAGAAGGAGACGGAGTGCTTAGAGGAAATTCAGAGACTCTATTGTGGATGCTCTAAGATCATCTCCAGCAACCTTACTAAATTTCGCTCACTACAACCCCCATATAGCTAGCTCGCTTCCTTTTTTGGCTCGCTATCTTCACATCATCTCTAGCAGCCTCTATAGTTTTGGGTAGCTATCTTATTTATCCTGTACTGTATTGTTTGATAGTTAATGAAGGATCGAGATGTCGCCTAGAGGGGGGGTGAATAGGCGTTTACAAATTTAAACTAATAAAGCACAGCGGATGGCAGAAATATCGGATGTTCAGATTTTATATTAGACAGTCTGATGAGGATCGGACTATCCGATGCTATATCGGACTATCCGATTTTTCTGCAGCTAGAAACCCTAAAATCAACTGGATTCCAAAAATAGAGAAAGAGCACAAGAACGAAAAGGGTGAAGAAGACGCAGTCGATGTTGTTCCCGAAGTTCGGATCTTTGAGGAGATCCTACGTCTCCGTTGAGGCGGCTCGACCACACCCAAGCCGGGGTCCCACTTGACCCAAATCCTCCCGGGTTGCATCTATGCACTCCCGGCTTCACTCCTTGGTTCCTTTCCTTGCGGAGGCGGACACCGGGCCTT
Source organism: Olyra latifolia (assembly GCA_036346145.1). NCBI lineage: Eukaryota > Viridiplantae > Streptophyta > Magnoliopsida > Poales > Poaceae > Olyra > Olyra latifolia. The sequence goes on along the minus strand of CM070524.1, from coordinate 17,841,224 downwards.
CACAAACCTTCCTTGACCACCACACGCAGCTCCGGTGGCTCAAGGACGACTCCTAGCCGTCTAGGAGCCCTCAAACTCCAAGAGTAACAAATTCGGCGGAAGATTGACTTGAAGATGAAGTGAGTGCTCAAGGGATGAACTTGGCTTGAAGATTAACACTCAAATCTTGCTTTTCAACTCTCACAAGAATGAAATCGCTTAGATCTATGGAGAGGAGAAGCAAAGAGGCTCAAGGGTTTTTTGTTTGAAAGCTCTGCTCAGCAATGTGAAGTAGCCACCCTGTAGCAGGGGGAAGGGGGCGCAATATATACCCCACACTCAGATCTAGCCGTTGTGCACTGACAGGTATCGGACTATCCGATATAACATCGGACTATCCGATATGCAAAAATCCCGAGGCACAAGCAGAAGCTAGAAAAATTGATGAGAGAGGTCCGATCGAATATGGATCGGACATTCGATTCATATCGGATAGTTCGATTCAACATCGGACATTCGATATAAATTAAAATTCAGCTTCAAAGGACGAGAGGGTTCGATCGAACTTGGATCGGATATTCGATATATATCGGATAGTCCGATTCAACATCGACATTCCGATATAAATTGGAATTCGACATCAAGGGACGAGAGGGTCCGATCGGAACTCAGACGGATACTCGATCTATCGGACGATCCGATCCAACATCGGACATTCCGATACAAAAAGAAAGCGTAAAGTCAGATATGGCGCTTTTGGAAGAAGATAAAGTCAATGATCATCCATATGAGCACCTAGATCATCTAGAAATTTATTTTCCGTCTCATCCCTCTTAATAGTACGGTTTTATCCTTAGACTCAAATTGTAAAACAAATAAGATAAACTTAGGGACTAAGCCCTTTTTTTTTTTTGCTTTAGAGGGGTCCACGAAGATCTCCATTCAATTTTCACGGGACTAAGACCTGCTCAATAGCTTAATTTACCATGTTAGTCCCTTAATTGTTTATCATCAATCACCAAAACCACTAGGGGCCTAGATGCACTCTCAGTTAATCGTCTCCCATTTCCATCCAGTTAGATACAATTTGGAGTATGCATTGCAATAAACAAACAAGTTTTAGTACATGGTTGAAAAGAACTATAATTTTGGTATTTCCATTAGGTGTTGGAAGACCATACAACGGATACTTCCAACTCCACGGCGAGGATCTGGCTGGAGCTAAAAAAGGTTTAGGGCTCAACGATCACTGCTTTGTTGAAACCACAACATTTGGTGCTTTGCGAAGAGTATTTCGCCAGAGCTACAAAAGTTTTCCTACATTGCAATTACATAATCTACCTACTACCTACAATGTAGAAGCACGTCGTGTCAGCCAGTCAACATCCTCCATCGTCCTACTCATCTATCATCGTCCGGTTCGAGTTGGACTCCAGTCAATAGTGGCACCGGTATTCCTTGTTAGTCCTTGTCGGGGTCGTCGCACAGTGAGCGAGGGCAGCAATGCCCAAGAAGCCTATGGCAACTCATCAAGACTCCGGAGAAAGAGAGGCCAGCCGTCGTCCGTGTTGGCACGCGCGCAACTGCCGCTGCGTCAAGTACTCTAACGCAGCCACTCCCAGAGCTGGTCGGTGCTTAGCCCGGACGATGACGTGGGCTCCGACGATGGTGATGGAGGCGGAGTAGGGGTGGAAGCGGCGACGTTGTGCCATCAGGTGGAAATTACCACCGAACACAAAGTTGGAAGAAGCAAAATGGGTAGGGTAGTGGCAAGGAAACCATTCAAAGAGGAAAGGTGATGGGTGGGGCGGAGTTAGAGAACAAAGTAGAGAGGTGCGACATTGATTTTATAGCCCCTCCCTGGAATCATGAGTGTCGTGGCTGCTACATGTCGAGATAGTGCTGCATTCACTCAGCCGCTAGGTCTCTGGATGAGCGTGGGAGAGATTGTCCGTTGTCGCGTGACATTGCAAGAGAAGAGAGGCTCACCAAGTGTGGCCAGCTTCTCTACTCTCGCTAGCGAGCTCGCTGTGGGTAACGAGACCGCCGGAGCCATGCGCAGCTCACCATGAGTCCCTCCTTTGCTATTAAAAATAGCAAGTCGGGCAAGGATAGTGAGGCTGCTGAAGATGGTCTAATAGATATTGTTGTCTTTTCCTATGAAGTCTCGATGTAAGTTTTTATTATTTACCTTGTAGGATCGGCTTCTAAATTATCAAAAGTTTATAACGGCATCCATAATACAATCTCTAAGTCTATCTTTAAGAAGGAAAGGGAGCATTTAGAGGATGCTTCTGACAATTGTAGACTATTTGATGCAACCTCTAAGTTTGGTGGCAACCACAAAGAGCATATGCAATGCTCTATCTTAGCTGTCTATAAGCCATCATAAGCTCTACCATGTTGAATAAAAGATGATGTGGATGAGAGATATGTACCTAGAGAATTGAGTCGTCTGTAAATGTGTAATCGATTATAGCGCGGGCACCAAGACAAGTTGTAAATGTGGAGAAGTTATCTATAAAGAAGATGTTTGTCTATATGTATTGTATAAGTTGTCTACAGGACCACTAAGAGGTGTTTATAGATGACATGACAACTTATTATAACAAGTGTCTGTAGCATTGTATATGTTCTAAGCATAAATAGATCACATAACCCCACATGTAAGTCAAAGGTACATACAAATTTCTTTTTTTGATTATAGTCGTAAATCTTGTCTTAGATATAGAAGTAGCCTCTAAGCATTGCACGGCACAGTTGTAACGTAAATTAAAAGCCAGACAATAATTTACAGTCAGAATGGAAATTTCCGTGTTACTAGATATCTTTCTTTTTGATTGACTGGCCGTTGCATTTCCAAACATACATTCATTTTCAGCGATTTGTGATGAACAGGCAAGGCCGTGACGACTGTTGAGGCAATGCGGCACAAAAATTTCCTGCTCAACGCGGAAGAATTGGATATGCGTTTGGACTGAATTGATCCTTGCCAATTTGGAATTATCGGGGAATAATTAAAACCCCTGTTGATTAGTTAACTTTTCTCGAGTCCTTGTAACCCGATCAAGCTTTGCTCGTGAGTGGGCTGTTCTTTTTAGCTTATCTTATTTGTTTATTTTCTTATTTGTTTATAAACTAAACTTTGAGAGATTTTTGAGGTAGTTTTGAAAGTCCAATGAGCTACGTTTGACTTGTTTCTGAGAGCTTAAAAACGTGGTTTCGAGTTAAAAAAGGACTGTAAGATTCAAATCGTTTGACTTTTCAATTAGTAGATAAATAGATAAGATAAAAAGATAAACTAAAGAGCCAGGCCTAGACCGACCACAAACATGCTCCTACCCGACCATGGCCATGACTCCCTATGCTAAGGGGATAAGTGGCGCATAGCTGTTTTCCATGATCTGAACACGGAGGAAAAATAACTACACGGTTAATTCGTGCCAATTCATTCATTTATTCATGATTACATTCAGCAAACAGCTTGGCTCCTGTTGAGCCACGTCGTCCTTTAATTTTCGACGGTCGGATCTGTAGCGCTGGAGCCGATCCGCTCGTTTGTTGCCACACTCCTAACCTTGCAAAAACTCCTCATATTGTTTAATTTTACGGGCTGGTCCACATCTCTGAGGTCATTCGATCGGGCAATCGAACGACTTTATGGCTCTATTTCTTTTGCCGGTTTCTGGCAGCTGGTGGTTTTACTGTAATAAATTTATAAGTTTTTAGAAAAAAATTTAAATAATCTAAAAAAATAATCTAAAATTTTTTTTTACTGTCCGCTACAAAGAACGGGACCTATATGTTAGGATTTTGCAAAACAACCCTTTTGCTTCTTTCGAATCAACCTGGCGTCCCCTATTATCTCAGTCTCTCCCGAGTCCTGAGTCCCTACCCAAACGCCTGCCGAGGCAGAGAGGCTAGGCTTAGGATGCTTTCTCCTCCCCTAATTAAAGGTGGCCAAATGGGCCAGCCCGAGTGGGATGAATCGGGCCAGTTCGTACTGTTCATCGAACCGGGCCGGCCCTGGTTCATTCAACTAAACCAAATTTGGGTCGAGGCCTTGGCCCGTCGGGCTGGTTCGGGTCGGTCCGTATAGTGGTGGCTCGGCCCGGTATTGTAGCCTGCATATTTAATTAAATATATATTATATGCTTATTTCCTTGTGATATATAATTTATTTCTTTATTTTATAACACATATATATTAAATATAATTATTTTCTTGTTTTTATATATTATTTTTATGCTAAAATAGGTCGGCCCACTTGTAACCGGGTAGCCCGGTTTGGCCTGGTTACTATACAAACCGTGCTTGGGCCAAAACCCTGATCCGTTGGCTCGTTAGGTCCGGTTTATACAGTGAACCGGGCCTGTATGAACCCGAACTGGGCCGGCCTGGTTTGTTCGTTGGCCACCTCTGCCCCAGCCCAGGTCCGCTCCACCGACCGCCGTCGCTGCCCCCTCCCTCCTTCCCTCCCTCTTCGCCTGGGCCCATGGCGCCGCCCCTCCCACCGGACGTCGTAGCCGCCGCCTCCCTCCCTCTTCGCCAAGGCCCACGGTGCCGCCCCTCCCACAGTCCTATCGGCCGACGCCGCCTCCCCCTCCTTCCCTCTTCGCCTCAAGCCCTCAACGCATGGCGCCGCCCCTCCCTCTGTGCGCTCCTCCCCCAGCCCCACTATGCCTCTCCAGTCGGCCTTCCCATGCTGGATCTGGCCAGCCACACGTGGCCTAAGCTTCAGCAGCCGTCATCAAGGGCTCACTTGCGCGGTGGCTCGCCACGAGGTACGCCAAGCAAAAGGTCGGCCTCTTCTTTCTCCCTTCTCTGCTTCCTCAGATTTTTCTTGATTTGGCTGGACTAAGAGAAGGTATTGAAGTGCTAATCTTATTTCCATAGGTTGTTCGAGGTCTATCTGCAACATGGCCATGACCCTTGCGAATCAAGAAGGCCAGTGCTTGCGGCTGACATTAACAAGGATCTTTCCAATGCTGATGCTCTATCCGTCTTTCCGATTTCCTAAACCCTAAAACCATATATTAAATTTTCCCATTTCAGACCCATTGAGGTAGACTCTAAGGCCAAGTTCATGAAGGCGTTGTTCCCTGTCCAGCCACCGTTTTTGTGTTCGCCCTTCGTGGCAGCAGCTTGTTAGATGGTTTATCGTTTAAAAGGGACATCATGGTTTATCGTTTCTAGATTGCTTGCAATATTTATTTTTGAGGTATCATACAGTTTAGTCTTTCCGTCAGACACTGAAAGATATTTTACCTTGCAAACTTTGGTTTCACAGATTTTTAGGTTGACCAGATATCATAACATTTGATTAAAAAAGAACTTTATATTGTAGGGTAAACTGCTATAGAAAACAAGCTTCAGCAAGGTCTGCTAGCCTTCATTGAAAGTCTTCTTGCAGTTAGAATCAAAAAATGGGTTTTAACTAGAGGCAAAATGGCTGCAGCGACTTATGTTCACTAAAAGATTTCATGCCTGACAATCAAAGGAATTGTTTCGTACATGCATATACCAGAAAGTTAACATTTAGCGTTGTTGCGCAAGTAAACCCATTTTTTTTGCTTCGCATATTTGATTGGTTTCATAGTTTATAGTAGCTCTGCTTAAATGTTTCCTTATAAGCAGGCTTGCGATAATGGCTGCTTACAGCATCGTTGTCATCGAATTATGCTCCGAATAGGTACATATAGTACTTGATAAATTGGAACCTCACAGGAAAAGGTAAACTTACATAGTTCACATACTATATCTGTTTGCCTCTTCTGTCTATGTAAATTGATTCTTTTTCTGAGATAGTACAAAGTATGTGAGTTGTTGACATTGGTAAATTGCCTAATGGTGGTGGCAATCAACAATATATCCCTACATTGGGCACACATAACTACTTGTACACCCGACGGTTCCTCACATATAATGCCATATGAAGCTAAATATTACGCTCTTCTTTTTCTTTGGTTCAATGCTTCTTGAATTTAGAGAAAAGAACAAGGTTACATGTTTATCAATGAAATGTAAATGTTTCTTACATATTTTGCTTTCTTTTTATTTCCTTTTCAAGATGCAGGTCTGAAGACCTACTTTTCCCTATATAAAACTGAGCGCAGATCAAACCAGCGAAAATATGGTATATTTTCAGGTTGTGTTGTTGTTTCAGGTTACATGCAAAGTTTTTGTCACTATGTACCATAAGATAGTGCTATTTGTTATGTTCTTGGAAACCATGAATGTCTTTTTTTTTTGGTTGGTAGTGCTGTCAAAGATTGCTTACAATGTGGATTGATATGTAGCAAAATACAGTGTTAATGCCTGGATGGCGGCAAACCCAATAAAGACAGACATGCTTTCCCTCTTATGGCCATTCCTAATTCATTATCATGATCTTTTTTCGAAACAAGTATCATGATCCTTTATTTTTAAATGGAATATCTATAGCGTTTCCATGAGTGTGCCAAGATTTATAAAATAACCTATTGTGGTTCTGCAATTTTTTAAATGTTTTGCCATTATTTGTATTTCACCGAGGACTTGAAAATGCAGAAAGAGTGGTACTACCAGCTGAGTTGCAGCTTTCATGGATATAGATTGTGGAATCATACGATTTTCAGTCACTACATCATTCTTTGGAACAAACAGTCATTACATCTGATGAACGATTATGGCTCTTTATTGTTGCTGGACCTCAAGAAGCAGTTTACAAGGTTGGAATCAATGGGTATAATATTTTGGCTTCGGACATACATGGCGATTGCTAGCTAGCTTTACAGAATCAGGAGAATTGTCGCTTATTCATTGCAGGGAAGAGGCTACATTTACATTGCCTTCCACATGACACCCACTATTAACCTGGTATAAAAACATGTGCTTATATATTTCAGGCCACTATAACTAGGGTGCCTTTTTATCTTACATCTTGATTTGTTTTTTCAGGCTATGGACTTTTTACTGTCTTTTCTACTGGGCTATTTTTGTTGCTCATAAGCATAGAAGTCCATCAATCTTTGCTATGGCGTGTGTTTGACATATATTGCTTTGCTAAAAGACCAAGGAAACAAAAGTTTCATTATCAGCCAGTGTATGCTATGTGTTTAGAGGGTAGTTAGGAAGCTCTTTTGGCAAAAGAAAGAGGAGTTCTACTGATCAAAAGTTTCTTTTAGATGTTTTGAAAAAAAAAGGTTTCTTTTAGATGATCGTTATTTATTTGCATATCCAATCAATTCTACTCTGAAATTACAGGTAGTCTGCACTCTGGATGCAATCTCTAGCGCTTCATTTTAGGACCATTCAAAGGGCAGTTAGGAAACTCTTTTGGCAAAAGAAAGAGGAGTTCTACTGATCAAAGTTTCTTTTAGATGATCGTTGTTTATTCGCATATCCAGCCAATTCTACTCTAAAATGACAGGTAGTCTGCGCTCTGGATGCAGATCTCTAGCACTTCATTTTAGGGCCATGTCACTACCACTTGTGCAGTAAAAGCCACCAAGTCTTGCAGGTCTCTGCATTGATACCTTCTTTTAGTGTGTTTAGGTTTATCTTTCACCAGATGGGGCCTTCTGAAATGGCAAAGGTAACAGTTAATTTTCAGCCTATGTATATGCCAGTTCTTCTGAAATGTCATCACCATCTAAGGCTTAGTCACGTGTCAGGATTGGATGTCCAAGAGAGGGGTTAAAGTTCAAAGCGTGATTGTCATTAATTACGAAAACAATTAAATATGGGCCTAGATGCTTCAGTCCTGTCTTAGTGGAACTAACCTGTTACCATAATGAATAAATATCAGTATATCCTCTTATTTTGCTTTTTCTTTGGACTTTGGTATGGTAGCATAAATGGAATGGCTGGAGTCACATAATGCTATTAGATTTTATGCACCATTTGATCTTTGCACAGCACGTATACATACCAAATCTTCTTCTTTGTTTTTAAATGGCAGCATTCCATTTTATTGGTTACTTATGTTACACATTTTTTCGTTTTGTTCAATACCACCAAAAACAATTAAAAAGATCTGGCGTGCCATGGGCACGCAATCATATACATGCTTTTATTATAGCTCCTGTTTTTTGCTACTCTCAGTGCATAGTATATACTTGCCCTTATCAGTTTTGTTTCATGTATTCGTTGAGTGTTTCTTGTCCTTTTCTTCTGTATATATAACACTGCTTGCCTATCTTCACTGTTGAATGTCCACAAAACAGGAGAACACTACATCGCCTATTCTTCCCGCTGCACAGACGACACCATCACAGGCCCACTCTGCAAATACATAGATAGCTGTTTTTCTTGCATTCTCACATATCCTGTTCTGCCATATTTGCCCTAAGGCTCTATATTTCTAAACACAAACTTTCCAAGAAGACCTATTAGCAAGCTGTATAGAACAAGGTTTATCTACGAGTGAAAAAGATACAAAGTTTGCATCCCATTTTTATTCTCATGGCCGTTGTTCTTTTACTTATTCACATGACAGTCCTAATATATTTATCCATTCATCATAAGTGTAGCTACGACTGCGCTCTAAAGGCGTTCTGTCAGGAGAAGATTATTCAATGCCAAAATAAGTAGTGCACTGTGAAACAGATATACCTCAGTAAAAAAAGTTTACTTAGCTTGGTGGAACGCAAAACATTGGCTTTACATAGCTAGGTGGAGTTCTGAAAAGGGTGTTGCATAGGGCTTGGCTGTTGCATAACACGTTGCTTGTCCATAAAATATGTAGTTGTTTTTGCATCATATATTAGTACGATAACGATGATGGTAGTTGTATTACACTGCTTCTTGAAGAAGGTCTATGTTTTAAGCACATATATGATAGCACAGCTTGCAGGCACTGCTTCTCTGACAAACTTACATTGCCCTTTCCAGAAATCCACTTAGCTATGTTAAGGCAGTGTTTTATGTTCCATGTCTTAGTAGTACTAGAACCTGGAGCAATGGGCTCCTTGTTTTCTGATGCTGTTTCTCCAAAGGATTAAACATGCTGTATTAGTGGTTCAAACTTTTTTGTTCATTAGGATTGCCTCTTAGAGGATTAAAAGGAGAACCTCTATGATGTATAACTTCTTAAATTTCATTCCTATCGTGATCGAGGTTCAGCATATCCACAAGGAAGTGTATGAATGGTTCTCGACCACTTTGGCCAAGTTTGTACTCTCCAGCAGATGGAAACCGTCTAAGGGATCTTCCACAAACTATTGGAGAATAATTGCCTCTCAGAACACAATACTACAAGCCAGTTCGACACAAGCAGGGCAATCATTTCTTGCTAATTCTCCTTTTCTTTTGTTTTTACGGGTTCATTTCCTAGGAACCTTTCCTTGCACTTATGCATGACTTTAACATATATTTTTATTTTTTGCAACTCTACTATAGAACAGATTGGTTCGGCCAAACTGATTGGTCCCAGGTAACTATATATGAACAACTGACTGGATTACCACAGTTTTTGCATGCCCATATTTTTAGTGGGGCTTGAAGATTCCATTAGAATTTTTATCCCTCCTGATATTAATCCATTACCTTGTTTGACTGCCCCTTCTTTTATTTTGCTGCTTTGTGCACTGACCAGTTTGTCAAACAACTGAATTAATTGTGAAGCCACAACCTACCATGTAGGAGTGTAGCTAGCACATATGGTCTATGAGTTCTTGATTTCTCTGTAAGAATATGATGCACAAATAGTGCCTTATATAGTATGCTGCAGGGATCCTATCACGTTGTATGATGAGGAAAGGGGAGCTCAAGATCAGAGGTTATTGCTTGACGCTATAAGATGCCCAACATTAAAATTGGGAGATTGTTGCTTTATTCTGCTGCAATATGAGTTCCAAATATATGATGGTATACATGAAGTGTCATGACATTTCTGTAGGCTGTGGTTGTCAGTTAGTGATGTCTGGTTTATATATGTGATGTCTGGTTTATATATGGAAGGAAAATTGTATATATGCCTTTAACCATTTAATACTGTTTTGTTTGCTCTATCCTCATGTCATGTTTTTTATTCACCTATGGCATGCGAGCAAGTAGTTCAAAGACAAGCGCGGCGCGCCATAGGCGCCCTTACATTGCTATTACTATACACGGAGACATTATGAGCTATCATGTCACGTCCCTTATAGCCATTTTTACGTACGAAAGCTACATAAACTCCCTTTTCGTTTTCATTTGAGAAGTAGAGTTACCCATTTGTCACCTATATTAATTCTTTGCACGCATAATGAGAGCACTGGAATACGGTTGGTATCTTTTTCTAGGAGATTTGAACCAGTATAAACCTTTGTGTTCTTGTCTTGTGAGTTCACCGTGATTTTGAAAATAATCCTTAGCGTAGAAAGGGGCTGATTGATTCCTTGATTAAGGAGTAAGCTCGTCGGAAACCTCTTCCCAATCAATGACATGAACGGTTGTACCCTACGGATCAATAATTGGGCTATGGTGAGAACTATCCCTAAGGTATAGGATAGGTGGTAATAAGGTGTTTTGGATGCAAAGTCCATCAACTGGGTTCAAATTCTCACGGAGACAATAAAAAACTATTACAAATGTGGAACCGAATCGTTGGACCCCATAGCACTTTAAAAAAAAGTTGACCATTCATATAGTACTCCTAAAACAGTTGGGGGCTTGGGGCTACCATAACCTAAAAAATGGTACTGAGAAATCAAAGCTAGTGGTTTAACTTTTACACCTCTTTAGAGTATCTGTAGCAGAAACCCTATATGAGTATAGAAATAGAGATTTAGAGATAGAGTTTCTGGTGAAGGGAAGGAATTTTTAGGGTGTAGTGTAAAGTGTGAAGAAATTTTAGAGTAATGGAGAGAGAAAATAGAATAGAAGAGAGAGAAAATAGGGATAGAGTTTCTGGTGTGTATGCTCTTACTATGAAAATCGAAAAGCAATTGAAATAAGTTGTTCCCAACGGGGAAGGAACTTTTAAGGTGGCGGACGCACATTGTGTAGGCGTTCCAAGCTGGGAAGATCAACAAGCAAGCTATGGCAAAATGCAGAAATTTTTCGTCGACATATAGTAGTATTTTTTTGCTCTTGGAACAAATCAGTTACATATATCATTATGTGTTCATGAAAAGCCACAGCTGCTGCTATCACAACACTCGTTATTTCACGACCGGCACCAAACTGACATATTTGCCACCGATTGATCGCACGTACGTTTCTTGCACGATCTACATCGGGACAGTCGCCGTGACGAGCAGCCCGGCGCCATCAGGCATGACGACCACGAGCCCCTCGTCTCCTCCCGTCACGATGCTACACGACACGTGCACGGGCTTGCTGTCCCTGAGCACCAGCTCCTCCAGCCCCAGCTCGCTCCACTGCGCGGCCTCCAGCGCGCCACCGCCGCCGCCAGGCTCCGCTGCGGTGCAAGTCTCGATGCTCGTCGTCCCTCCACGACCGTCTTTCCCGGGAGCGGCGGCGGGGGCGACGACGAGCGAGAGCCGCGACGCCCTGCCCGCGCCGAGCTCGTCGCTGGCCCGGTCGGCGCAGGCCCTGGCTAGCGTGCGGCGGTCGTCGGTTGCGCTGGCTCTAAAGAGCAATGTCTCCGCGTGGCCCCCGCCGCCGCCGGCATCGGCGGCGAAGAAGGAGTCGAGCGCCACGGACCTGATGCGCCTGCGGCCGGCGTCCGGGCGCTGGAGGTAGCCCGTGTACAGCATCATCGGGTGCGCGGCGACCTTGCTCCGCGCCTTCATGCGGGCGTGCGTGCGCGCCCACGACAGGAGGAACCTCGCCAGCGACAGCGGGTCGGCCAGCAGCAGCGCGCAGCTGACGCCGACGGCGTATCCCCCGTCGCCGCCCTGGAACCGCGTCAGCTGGACCCACGGCAAACCAACACGTACGCGTCAAGATCAAAGATTCAAAGCCCGTACGTGCGCTGCAGTACAGAAACCCAACCACACCGCATTGATTCTCCACCGGGATCGGCACTGACGCCATGGCTGTTAGGTTTCGCCATTGATTGGCGCTCGCGATCCAAGCGGTTGGTGATGTGTCTCGGTCATGCAAGCACGCCCATTCATGATTCATTTGCATGATCCGTACCTTCATCCACCCGACACTACCACGCGAATGCTATTGCGTTTTGTGTTCAGCACGCAGTTTTTTTTCCTTGGATTTCCATCTACTCGAAAACTTTAGGCTCTGTCCTTCCATTCTTGGAAGAAAAGGCGCCAGAAAGGGCCCGATCATGTGACCGACAAACAAGGCGGTTGCATCGAGCTACAGGACGGGATCGGTGGTTCACCAAAAACAACCACAATAGACAGACACACGCATGTAACTTGACGTCTTGGAAAGGCTTCGGTGCAACGTGGGGTTCAGAGAAAGTTTCATATATGGCTTCCTGAAATATTTACGTGGAATTCATATGGTGTTTGTAGGTGTAAGAATGCTCATGGTGTTTGTGCTTAGGATTATAACCATTTCTTCGAGGCAGATGCTTAGACTCTCAAAGTTATTTCTTAAATATCTCAAAGTTGCTTCACAAAACTCTTAAATCCCATTTAAACTAAATATTCATGCTTCTTGAATCTCTGTTGAATTCTAACATTTCAGCTCAACCGTTAACCATGGCTAAACAAAACAGGGGCAAAATGATCGCTAGAGGTGAACACATTTAGTAGGCAGTTAGGCGACTCGGGCATGAATGGGTACTTGGGTAGTAAGCAAAGAACGGACATGTGAATGGACTTGACTGATCGTCCCCAACAGTCGGTCAAACGGCTGAGGCACGAGGGACGTGTTCAACGATTCAGTGGTTCTACTATATCATCCTCGCGGAAAGAAAAGAGAAGTGAAATAACAAGTGACGCGATGGCATGATGATGTGCGCGCGCATTACCTGCATGTAGAGGGGCGGGCACATGTCGGGATCCTGCGCGTTCACGTCGGTCCACGGCGCCAGCGCGGCCTCCTTCCGCGCCCGGTCCTTGGCCTCCAGGAACTCGTCCATGGTCGCCTCCGCCGTCGCCTGCACGAGCCTCACGCCGGTGTCGTTCAGCTTCACCTCCCACGATCCGTCGGCGCGGCGCCGGAGCCGGCCGGCGAACTCCGGGTGGTCGGCCAGCGCCTCGCTCAGCGACTCCTTCACCCACATGCCCTCCTCCCACGGCGCCCCGTCGCCGCGGTAGTAGAGCACGGCGCGGACCCGCCGCTGCACTGCGGGCGCGGGGAGCGGGGGCGCGGCAACGGCGACGAGGCGCGTCAGCCCGGGCTCCACGACGCGCGTCGGCACGGCCGTCTGCGCGGCCTCGATGTGCAGCTGCGCCGCCGTGGCCGCCATTTCTTGGCGCCACCTACTGGCCTGCTTCACGTATTGCGTCGCCCAAGGCTACCGGAGCAGAGGCTGCAATGCAAGAAATATGACTTTGCAGCGGTGCCTTATATACACGTCGCTACCTTCGCCGCTACCATGCTGGTATGGTTGCGGGCTTTTTAGATGGAACCATAAACCACCAGTAAAATTAATGGAAGCGAATGGCTATAGAAGCACGCCACGTGCCCGGAGATCAGAACAGGGAGGCTAGAGCCACACGAGGATCAACATGCACATGTAGGGATGGCAACGAGCCTATTCCCCGTTTTCTGTCGAGAAATTCCTCCCGTTACGAGAGGTGGAGGATTTTGTCCTTCACGGAGATGAAAGTGGGGGGATTCTATTCCGTGTTGGGTACCGTAGGGATGAGTACGAGAAAAAATTGTCCTTGCAAAGATAGAGATGGGGATCTGAATTTCGGCCCATTGCATGTCTTATATGCACCTCTCAGCCCGCTCTGTCCTTCCTAGCCTAATTGCCCCTCCTCTCTTCTCAGCCCATTATAGCCTAACCCATCCGGTAATCCACACCCCTCACCCCCTAGGTCTCCCAACCCTAATGCTGACTTCCAACCCAGCCGTTGCCCCCTCTCCAGGCTCTCCTTCGTCCCTCCATGGCCACCCCTTACTTCGAGAAACCGAGACGCCGGCGGCCATCCTACTCGCTTACTCCCACCCCTACTCACTTCTATACATAGCGTCGCCATCCTCCCTCCCGGCTTCCTAGGCACGTTGTTTCCCTCTACTCGCCTCCTATCCTCGCTCCGCACGCGGGCCGCAAGTCTAGCTTCTCTCTAGTCTCTTCCCACCCCTGTGCGGCACACAACGAGGGCTCCAACGTGGCGGTAACATGTGGAAGATGGAGCAAGAGCCGAAGGCTCCAAGCACCGACATGTGGGAGCTCCGGCAGGACGGCGACATGGAGGAGCTCAAGGTTAGAGCCGACATCCAAGAACCATGGCGTTCAAGCAGCGACAGTGGGAGCACAATTGCATATGTACAAGTAGCAGCAACACCATGAACATGCCTTGGCTTCGGAGATTTGGCAAGGATGAGTCCCTGTCACCCGAAGGGGGGCGGGGATAGGGAGATTTTGTCCTTGAGGCTAGGTTCAAGGACAGGGAGCAGGAGGAATTCCTATCGCGGGGATGAGGACAAAGGGCACTCCTTCATGGGAGTGTCACCGTTTCCATCCCTACCACTGTGGCATGTGCCCTCCAACTGGCAAAGTGAAATACAAGAGAGAATATCCATGGACTTCTACAAAAGAGTGAAATGCAAGGATTACGAGTATTGTTGGGTTATAGACCACAACTAGGCACAGTCGAACCTCTTCTTCTTGTGATAGAACTTTGAGGATAGCTTCAACCAATAAATTAGTAGAGGAATAAATAAATTCATATACACAATTGACACAATAATTTATATGGAAAAAACCTCCTCAAAGTGAGGGGTAAAAAACCATGGAACCAATCGGTCCACTCCATGCTTCCACTATTATTAAAAAATAAAATCTTCTGTATAACATCTAGAGGCTACAACAATACCACCACCATCATGAAGTTATAAACTCATTATTATCACCAATATCAACCACACATAGCAAGATCTAGTAGATAGCCAAATGTAGTTCAATAAGTCCATAACATATTGTTCAAAATTCAGACCAAACCGACAATGATTTTACTCCTCAAACTAATCAACTACTATGACTGCACATCTCTAAATTTTGCTGCAACCTAGTCTGGCTAAGCTCCTCTCAAATCAGGTTCTCCACTAATTCAATCCTCAATCCAACTATACAAATCCGAGATCAACGATTGTAGAATGTATTGACTTAGATTGAAGACGATTTAACCACGTTTGCCTCTCTGATCAAGAGTTTGATGAAGATCACTCATGATACACCAATATGGACAGATATCCTCCTCTCTCTTATGTTCTCTTTTGGTCGAGCTATGTCGCTTCTTACTCTTTCACTCTCTCTCAGTAGCAACATCGAGAACTCTCGCCTTGAGGTAAAAGGTGGTTGGAGTTTTTAGTTCTTTTTGTTGCAAATATAGCATAATGACTAATGAGCAAAATGATAGCAGAAATAATTCCAGATATAGTTAACATCAATATAATGTCATGGGAATTAAATATAATCACAATTCCTCTTCAAGACAGCATTAGAGCAACTAGAAAAGTGATTATCCAGTATGTAACCATGACAAAACAGCAGGTAAAACGGAAATAAAATCAGTAGCTAAACTCAGATTTTATTTGTAATTGATTGCTCTCAGATTGCTAGAAGGGTTGCTAAATGAATTAGCCGTCCAACTTCTAGATGGACAATATTTCACAAGTTATATAATCTGAAAAATTCAGGATTACAATCCTAAAACAGCACTGCTCTTGCACAGAAGGAATAAGCACAATACTAAGTGTATGACAAAGCAGCAGCAAAATGCACAAGTAATTAAAGGATCAATGAATCAGTTCGGCCAGTACTCAAATTGCCACAAAACTGAGCCGAACAGCAACATCCAAACTCACTGCACCAACTAGTATCAAACCCAAGCAACCACACTAGTTCTCCAAATTCAGATATATGTAGTGCAGCAGTGAATTGATCAAATAAATTAACTTCAAGTGCTAAATCATACACGTTAAGTCTCCAAATTAACAACTAAGAGCAGTACTTATCTAGGTCTAGCCAAATCCTTTAATTAACAGATTAAACAAGCCTCAATTTAAGTAATCATCATCGAGCTAATAAATCCGAAGCCCACAGTGCGTACTGCTCCCCAAACCGAAGCCAAGATCAGCCCCTTGTACCAAATACAAGGTCCCTAAATCCACTTCGATTGGCACAGTACGAGATAAAACAAAGGGAAAAACAGAGAGTTCTTATAGTGCACCGAACCGAGCCAGCAAGAAGAGGCAAAGCGCGAGGTTTCGCTGTCCCAGAAACCAAATCGTCGTGTTACAAACGCAGCCACCGATGAGAAGGCCGGAGATACGATGCCGTCTCCCCCACCAAGGCCGAGGCCGTTGTGAAAGACCGAGGAGCAGAGGAAGCAGCGCGGGGCATCGGCGTCCACCTCGTGGCCACCAAGTACCGGAGTCGATGAGGAAAAGGGCAGCAGCACCACCACTGCTCCGGCGAGCAACGGCAGCCGACGAAGACCGCAAGCACCAAAGCGCGTAGCCACCAAGAGCAGTTGGGAGAGGATAGGGGATGAAAAACTCAAAAGCTTCTCCACGCAACAGGAGAATCCGAGGTGATAAAGGCAAAGGAGGGGCACCGGACTCGACGAGAAGCCAGGAGACCGAGCCACATCGCGCCACGCCAGCATGGACGCCGAGGTTCCCGGCGCCGCTGCCCCCATTGCCTCCACTGATTAGGGAACCCTAATCAACCGGCCGAGCCAGCTCCCCTGGGCAGCAAGGCTGCTGCCCTCTTCCCTTTTGTCAAGCCGCATGGGCTAAAGCCCCAAAGGCCCAAAAGGCCTATTTCATTTCGGGCAAAAGCCCAACATTATTCTCTCTCAAAGAGACATCTCAACCATCTATTTCAATGCATCAATAGAAAACATTTCATGGGTTTGCTAACTGTACAATACCTCTATGTGATTGGGATAAATCCAACAAATTTCCCTCCTGACATCATGAAGGGTCTCACTGCCTTTCGACGGTCATGCTAGCAGCAAATATCAAGTTTCTCTTTTGTCTCCATCTTGATAACCATATCAATACCATTGTTATCACTATGTGACTTATCGTGAGCCGCATTTTGGATAGTGTCAGGGTTTCTCCAAAAATATTGATGTGCAGGAACATTTGTTCTATAATATTCTGGGACCAATCTCCGAACTAAAACACCAATTTTCTATTTTTCTCTAAAAGAACACCACCAGCTTAATTGGGCCTGGTGATCTGCACGACCAGCATGCATGGCTATAAGCAGTACGCCGACAATTAATTAGGCACCGTTAGGCAGAAGCTGATACTGTTTTTTTATGCAAGCACTTTTCCTGAAGGATTCAGCGCTTTTCCGGTGATCCATCTTTTCCTGAAGGATAATAAATTACGGGAGCATTAGATTAAATAGTAGTAAGAGATTATTGTCCGAAGAATTAAATAAAATGAACAATCTAAATAGATTCGGACGAGAGAAATGCAAGTTATCTTAATACTGTTTCTAGTCTAAAGACGTTGATTCTATATGTAGAGTTACGTTGTAATAGTTTTTTCTATGGTTGTAAACTTTTGGTGATGAACTAATGGAAATCTTATTATTCTAAAATTGTTTATAGTTATACTCCACGTGTTTCTTAGAACTCACCCAAATTACCATACCAGTTCGGCGGTTCCACGTTGCTTAGTGCCTTAGGAAGTGTGCCATCATCACGTAATCACGAATGATGCACTCCCTCCGTTTTTAATATTTAACTGCTGGTTTTGAACGGCGAATTTTGATAATATCGAACAGATAATAAATTATTATATACATCTAGATTGGTCGTATTAAAACAATGTTGTGAGATTTGCCGTGATAAACACCTCTATAAATAAAACAATACTCCCACAATATTTTGTAAATTTATTACTCTAAAATTAGCGAAACGTCCGATCAAGGATGCAGGACCAAGACCAAAAGGTGCAACAGAGTGAAACATTCAATCGGAGAAAGCAGGGGCTTTCGCTTTAAAAAGCATAGAGAAAAGTAGGTGAATGCAACCGCCAACGGCGCGCAGTGTGGAAATGGCTACGGGCTACATGATCGATGTCCAGAAAGCAGAGAAGGAACAGTATAACCTGATCTACGCATCACGGAACGGTACACAGCACAGCAGCGGCTCAACCAGACGAATTATTGTGGAGCCGAATTAATTTGTGAGATCTGGAATTAATACGGAAGTGAGCTGCTCTTGAGAGGGCAAATGATACGCCATTAAAGAAGACAGATCAACAAATCAGAATTTTTAAAAAATTATGCAATTTTTTCAAGGAAGGTGTTTTCTAAAATTTACACACATTGGCAAGTATAGAGCCAATAGGATGATAAGGCTCGACCGTAGATTGCAAAACCGTTCCATTAACTGTTGTTAACGCCGAAAACCATAGAATAAAGCAGACCAATCGGCTAACCGCTCAGTTTTCTTAGTTAACCGCAGCTATCTGCAAAAATCATCAAACCTACAGTCCAGTGCTGGTTCCGAACCGTTGTCAGTACTGGTTTTTAACTGACACAAAACAACAAACATTGATATCGCCGGTAATATGTGCCAGTTGTGAACCGGCATATATGACCCATTTTTTGTGTCGACTTATAACTAGAACTGACACAGATATATTTTAAAATATTTTTTAAACTAGTCTAGCTAGCACCATACCGGTGGTAGCTAGACTGCTACTGCTACCTATCTACGTACTATTGTACAACCCTAGCTAACTAGCTATCTATAGGAAGGTGGCATCGTTGTCGTCGTCGCTGCCGCTCGCTGGCTTGGAGTCGGAGTAGCCGCCAACGTCGTCGTCGTCGTGGCCCGCCGCCTCCTTGTTGTTCTCGAGGAAGGTGTTCCCGTCGTCGGATCCTCGGGTAAATCTGAAGACGGCGACAGTGACGGCCCTGGCCTCCAACTCCTCGTCGGAGGAGTCAAGGGACCTTGTGGTCCTTCAATGGCACCTTTTTGTCGTCGTCCTCTGGCCTCGGAAAGCTGGCGGGGCCGCACACCGAAGTATCTGAAGACGAATCGACGTCCGATGGTGATGTGGACCACTGCCGCTTGGGCACCAGCGCCTCCTCCTTCGAGTCGGGCTCCTCGCCGGTGGGTGGCGCCTCCTCCTCTACGTCGGATCGACGTCCGATGGTGATGTGGACCACTGCCGCTTGGGCACCAGCGCCTCCTCCTTCGAGCCGGGCTCCTCGCCGGTGGGCGGCGCCTCCTCCTCTACGCCGGATCACCGGTAGGCTATGGTGACCATAGCGACGAGGGACGACGTAGCAGGTGGAGAGGGCTAAGGCACTGACGCGGTGGGTGAACATGGGTGCGCCGGCGAGGTTGGGAGAGAGGGCAGCGACGACAAGGGAGAGGAAATGGATTGTTGAGCCATGGCGCGCAGAGAGTATGGGATAGGTGGTCGGTGGAGATCTAGGCAAGAAGAAGGGGATTGAACTGGGGATGTAGTGTGTGGAATGGGGATTGATTAGGTATATAGATGTGATGGGGTTAAAAATACCCCTCCAAATGTATGTCTTGGAAGACAAAATATTATGTGTGCCGGTTGTAATTACCAACCAGTGCATATGAATATGAAGCTGCGCGGAAAAATCTTTATATGTTTCTTTGGGAAATGGAAATATTTATTTTTGACCTCTACATCCAAAGATGTACACAGCCTGGAATATCTTTATGTGTCGTTATAGTTTCCAACTGACACATATAGATAGATTATATGTTCTGGCTACCTACACGAACCAGCACAGATATATCTGTGTCAGTTCGTAGTCAAAACCGACACATATAATCAGTAATATGTGATAGTTAGTAATTATCACCGGCACATATAAGCTTTTGCCATGTGTCTTTTAAAGAACCGGCACTACTAACCTTATTTATGTCGGTCCTACATGAACTGTAACATCCTCATTTTCAAAAGCTAAAACTCATGTGCATCATGTCATTGCATGTCATTAAAAATCACTAAAATTTAAAACTTTTGAAAATGAGTATGTTACTGTTGAAAGACATTTAAATTTTGAAAACCATTTTGGTTTCACTAGTGTTTTGATTGAAAATAAAACGTCTTTGTAAATACTTGAGTTTTCAAAAGAGGACAACTGCTGTTGGTTATAAAATGAATTGAGTTCAAATGTGGTTTTCTTTCGAATAAAATGAACATAATTTCATTTTATTAAACTAAATGATTTAAGGGTGGTCTTATAAACCTAAAAATGTTTGATTTGATTTTAATATCAAACCCCCAAGGATTTCATTTTTATAAAAATGATCATTTTAAGTAGTGGTTTTCTAAACCAATGATCCTATTTGACTTTCAATATCAATCTTTATAATTTCCATTCTAAGTAATTTGAATTACAAATAAACAGAGCATTTGTTTTCAAACAAAATGCCTTGCCAAAATATTTATTGTTTTGGTTGATTTTCAAAGGAGGAAAAATAATTTCACTTCCTAAATGGTTGCTTTAAAAAGATTTGTATTCATAAACTAATAAATGTTTGGTTTGAACTTCAATATCAAAACACTAAGGTTTTTAATATAAAGTAATTTGATTTACCAACAAAAGAATTTCATTTTCAATTATCTTAAAAGAATACGTGGAAAAACTATTTATTTCAGAAAAGCCCTAAAGGCTTTTACTCCTTAAATTCTTGTTTTAGGTTTTGGAATATCAACCTATACTTGTACTTTGCCAACTTTAAATTCAATAAAGAGAGACTATATGTTCTTTTAAAATATATTTTTGAACTTTCACAAAAAAAAAAACAAAAGTTGATTTTTAATGAAAACAAAAGTTTGTTTTCAACTACTTTACAAGAAAATGGTTTCAGCTCTAAAAGAAAAGTGTTTGGGTTTTTATTTTCGCGAAGCTTAAATTAAGCTTTGTTTGGTTTTGGGCCCAAACAATTAAACCTTTAAAGCTATCTTTCCAAAGGAATTTGAAATTCCAAAAAGGAGCAATTTTGTTTTTCAATGTTCAATAAGGAAAATATTTAACTCCTTAAAATAATTATTTTAACCCTTGAGCTTTATAAAACCTAAAAGCTTTGCCGTATTGTTTTGGATTCAAAATAAACAAACTATATCGTATCTTGTTCAGATTTTGTGTTCAAGCAAAT
Source organism: Olyra latifolia (assembly GCA_036346145.1). Lineage (NCBI taxonomy): Eukaryota > Viridiplantae > Streptophyta > Magnoliopsida > Poales > Poaceae > Olyra > Olyra latifolia. The sequence continues at coordinate 17,820,054 of CM070524.1, read as the reverse complement.
AAAATTAAAATCCTCGTTTTGTATATTTTGAATTTCAATAAAACCCTTTTCAAAGAGATTTAAATTTCTAAGGGAGCAAATATTTTATAAACAAAATGATATTATCCTTAAGTTTTGGTTTAATAAACACTTTGGTACTGCAACTCTCGAAACTCTTTTAAATTCAAAAACAATTGGAAACGATTTTGTTACTTAAATAAATGAGGTTTCGAATTGGATTTCCAACTCTAATTTATTGCAAGCCCAAAACCCTTGGAGTGGTATTTGATTTCGTGCTCGATTAATCAAGCTAAAATGTCCTTTTTAACATGATTTGAATTTTAGTTTATATAAAATGCTAAACGATTAATTTTAAATGTGTTTGAATTCAAACATTTTAAAGAGTTCCACTTATTTAAAGGAAATGTTTTAGTTTTGTCCCCAAACTCATATTTGATTTTTGAACCCAAAGTAACCAAGCTCTGATTTGTCCTCTAAGTGAAATTGAGGTTTAAATCCTTTCTTCAAGATTCTAATTTGAAAGTTAAATCCAAAATTTAAATGAATTCAAATTGATTTCAAATATTTATCCCTAACCTTGGAATTCAAATTCCATTTTGAATTTCCCTCCCAAGCCAAATTCAATTTCAATTTATTACTCTTACTCCCTTCCATTCTCCCTCTCTATGGCGAGTGGGCCCCACCTACCATCCTCTTCTTTCTTTCTTCTTCTTTCTTCTTCTTCTCTCTTCTTTCTCTCGCCTCCTCCTCCCTGTTCACGCAGGAAGCAGCCCCTCCTCCTTCATCTCCCCCACTAGCTTGAATTGCCATTAATCCTCCCTAATGGCGGCCGTTTCGCGATTAGTGGTGTTAATCACCACTAATCCGTCCCCTTTCACCTCCCTAATCCCTTTAAAAACCGCCCCCCAAAGCCACCTCGGTTCCTTTCCTTCGTTCTGCGATTTCGCCGAGGTGAGCTCGTTCGTCGATTCCTCCGAGGACATTTTTCGTCTTGACTCATGAACAACTTTCATGTTCATCTTTCCTTGTTTCGTGGTCTAGGTTCGCGGAATTGGACCTTGAAGGAGGAGCCCGAGTTCGCCGGTTTTTTAGGCTGCCCAAATTGTCGCCGCCGCTTCAGATGGCTCTCCTCCCCTTCCCCCTCGGTCTGTCGTGGCGAACCTTCCCCACCGCCCGCCCGGCCATCTTGCCGCCGTCCGGCGCCGCTCCTTCTTCCCGCCCCGGCCACATGCCGCCGCCGCCTCGGCCATCCCCGACCAAGCCGACCTCGGCTCGCCTCGCCTCGCCCCGCCTCCCGGCCCTCCCCATCTCCTCCGACGTGCCGTGGCCCCTGGCCGCCGCCGCCGCGCGCCTCGCGTCTCCCGCCGCCAGCCATCCCGGCCGTGCACGCCGCCTAAGCTTCTCTCGCCCAGTGAAGCTCGGCCCTTTCACGCCTTGCTCCATTGCTGTAGCGCCTCGCCGCCGTGGCCGTCAGCCGCCCTCTCTCCGCGCATGAGCTCACTGACCGCTTCGCCCGGCGACCTGCCGCCAGATCCTCCGCCCTCTCCCTCTTCCTACCTACCTCGCCGTCGTCATTGCCGCTGAGCTGGCCGCCACTACTCGTGGCCGCCGCCTCTCTGTTCTGTCTCGCCCGGCAGTGCCCCGCCTGCCGTGGTCTGAGCCGAGCCTGGCCCCGGCTCCCTCCTTCCTCGCTGCCGTGTGGTCCCGAGCCGAGCCGAGCCGGCGAGCCGAGCCGAGCCAAGCCCCCCTCAATTTCCTTTTTCCAGATTTTCTCCCAACTTCCAAAATTCATATCTTTTGATAGAAAAATCCAAAAATCTCCAAACCAATTTTGTTAGACTCAGAAAATTGCAACTTATTTAATTGTGTAATTTTCATTTACTGTTACTGTTGTAAACTGTTTTGAATTATTTAAATACCATTAAACATCGTTTTAATTGTGTAGGGATATTTACTTGTCCAAAAATTGTCAAACCAATTTTAAAATGACTTTAAAATGTTTACCTTACATCTGTAATTTCCATGAGATTTTTATAACTATTTTACCCACTGTTTTAGATTTTTGGTTAGCAAATTAATTAGTTTAAGTGCATAATCTTTCCATTTAAATTCCAGAAAATTGTACAGTGGCTTATTTAGTTTTAAACCACCTTTTTACTGCCCTGTACACTTTACTTGAGCATTTCCATGCATGTGCATCCATATTTCCGCATGGTATTTATTGTTTCATTTATCATTATTTCCGCGATTAGGAGCGTGCGACTCCGGAGATCGTGACCGACGTCGCGTGGAAGACTTAGGGTTTTCTGCTGGTCAAGGCAAGTGCTGAATCTTGGTCCTAGTTTTTTTTTAATGGTTTTATTAGATATTTAAAACTGCATGCTATGTTTAAATTAAAAATGCTAATTGGTTAGATGTTAGCTAAAAACCCCAGCTAATGGTATCAATATAAAACCCCTCCTTGCCACCCTAAGTTAGCATAATACTGTTTAACTTTGTCTACATCCTTGAATTAGGTTTTTAATCATTGTAGTTATGCTTAGTTGCAACCATATTAAACTTGGACATGATAATCTCAATGCTTATTTCATCAATGATTTTAAAAGACGATTGGGTCTTTGTCGTGTTTGCAAATGGGTATAGTTGATAGTGGGTGCTATCGGGTAAAATGTTTTATAAAACCCGATCGGGTGGTGGTTGCAAGGTTGGTGCAAGAAGACGAGACTTGGGTCCATCTGGGAACCACCCCGTCCCTAAGGACCGATTTCTTGAGGTAGACGAGCTAAGTTTAACAGTGCGACCATGTGTGCCTGTATGGGCGGGCCCTGATCTAGTATCCTTCGAACTCCTAGTTAGGGCATTCCAGTCGGTGGAGTAGGCAATCGGTGTTGTCCTGCAGGCGCAAGAGGGGCATTGCAGTGGAAACCTCAGCGGGAATGTCCTAGCTAGGGGAAGGTTGGAGAAAAGCCTTGTGGTGACCATTTTTCTTTGGGGGCACCCGAGGAAGAACCACCTCGTATGGGTAAAGCGTACAACCTCTGCAGAGTGTACAACTATCATGATAGCCGTGTCCGCGGTCAAGGACGGACGACGGGGAGCTGCCTCATGGTACTTCTTACCTTTTTGTTTTCAAAAAGTGTTTTAAAGGAAAACCACGATTGGTGTCGTGCGTTTTGTTTTCTCTCCTCACGATGGGTCTTTGTGGCGATGAGGGTTGTCGCACGGTGGGTGCCGTGAGTAGCCAGGTCTGGGCAAAACCGGTTTAGGCCGGAGATTCCAAAAGGAAATGATTCAAATATTTGTTTTCTCCTAACTCACCTTAAACCTTTTACAAAATCTAGATAAAACTGGCAAAACTGGCTTTATGCAAAAGAACCATAACCTTCCTTTGTAAACCTTAGATGCATTTAGTCAGCCTTGCTTGTTGAGTATGTTGTATACTCACCCTCGTCTTTTATGCGGGGCTGCTCATTCCAACGAGCAGGTTGCGATCAGCAGAACCCTAAGGTGGAGACGTATGAAGATGAAGGCCCCATCGCAAGTTTTCAAGATAAGGATTACTCCGACATCTAGGAGCTCTACTTCGGCCGTGCTTGTGGAGTTGATTTGGATTTTCTTTTAAAGTTTTGAGGCTTATGGTCTCACTCCTGTAAGGCCAATGAGCCCTTGTTGTTTAACGCCATGCTTGGCGCACTCTGATGTAATTTGTACTTTTACGTTCAATGGCAATAATCCAAACTGTTCAACTGTGTGTACTAGCTACTGATCCAGGGACTAGTACAGTTAAAGCACAGCAGGGACTCGACTCCGTTTAACGGGTCCCTACATGAACCGACACTATTATACCAGTATATATGACCTATTTTGGTATAGTATCTTGGGCTCGATAAGGGCTTTGTCACTGATCAATGTGTATTGGACGCGTGGATCCAGATTATCTGCAGGTGTGGCCTACATGTCAGAGCACAATAGTGGTTGCCTCAACAGCGGGATACCGATCTAGGACGCTTTGCCAGCCGGCAGATCATTTTCGCCATTCGAAACTAAAGACCGGCCTCGTGTTTATATGACCGTAGGTAGGGGCGGACCCACCAGTCGGGCTGGATGGGCCGTGGGCCGAGCTAGATTTTTTTGTACCACTTATACCCCTGTATAGTATAGTGTGTAAGCCCAATATATTTTTGGCCTAGCTAGGGCCAGTCCGGCCACCAAACTCGCTCGCTCGGACTGCTCGGCCCACCAACGCGCGCTCCCTGGGCCCTGGCCATCTCACGGCCGGACGGCCCACCAACGCAGCACGGCCTGATGAGGGCATGAGGCGGCCGTTGGAGTGGAGGCTCGGCTCATGCGCCAGTTTCTCACTCTCTCTCTCTCTCGTCTCTGCTCTCCTCGCCAGCTCGCCTCCTCGGTCGGCGACGGCGGCTAGCTACTCCGGCTAGGGTTAGGGCTACTGTGGCCAGCGCCCGGTGGGAGGCGGCCCAGAGGCGGGAGGCCGAGACGGAGGCGGGCGGCGGCAGTTGCCAATGAGCGAGCACCAGAGCGGCGGGCGGCATGAGCAGAGCCGAGAAGCGGCGGCCAGGCGCCAGAAGTCAGACCACCGTGAGTTCGCGACTCCGCAAGAAGCCGCAGGTCGAGGCGTCATCGCATCGAGCTAAGGAGGCGGCCGGGCTAGGCGGCGGCAGCGAGCAGCGCCGTCAGCAGCATCATGCATGACGCGCCAGCGGCGGCAGTGGCAGCGGGCGGCAGCACCACGCGCCCACACCCAAAGTGGGCAGCCTGTGTCGCAGAGGCGGATTTCATGAGCGACGGAGGAAGAGCGGCGGTGGTGGGAGCCTGGGATAGTCCGACAGTGGGACTTGGGACTGTTGGGACTTGGAACTTGGGAGGGATTTGGGCATTTGGCCATTTGGGGATTTCAGGATTTAGTCATTTGGAGGCATAAGGCATCGAGTAATCAAACCTAGCAGCTAGCAGTGCTAGCGATAGTGTGAGGTATTTCTTTCAATTTACAGTAGATGAGAGCTCATGAGCATAAATTTATTGAATTGTTGTCTTAAATGTCTTTTAGTAGTTAGGTCTTTAACCTATTCAATTTAATTGTCAGAAATGAGGAGATTTCTTGTTTCGATGACCATATCAAATTCCAATCAAGAGAGTACAAATGTAGCTACACCACAAGATGGAGAACTACCACCACAGCAAGACCATACGCCGAATGTCATGAGAGAGTTCAATCCGGATGAGATAATCAGCGATCCTGCACTGAGGAAGAAAATCGAAGAGTATAAACCAAACATTCAAGACCAAGTGAGAAGAGTCTATATTTTGAAGGGTCCAACTCAACCAACCGGTTTGAATTTTCCTCGCAAACAAAATGGTAAAAGTTCAAGAAGCTTTCAAGAAATGTGGTATAAAAAATTTGATTGGTTGGAGTATAGTGAGTCAAAGGATGCTGCATTTTGTTTTTATTGCTTTCTCTTTAAGCAACCGGGCAAGAGTGATAAATTTGGACATGATGTGTTCACGAAACTTGGGTATGACAATTGAAAGAATGCATATAAAGGGTTGGTCGACCATGTTGGAGGTGTTAATAGTGTGCACAACAATGCTAGGCTACATTTTGATGATTTTAATAATCAAAGGCAAATCATCTCTAGTGTCATGTCTAATGCTAGCCGAAGAGTTGTACAAAATTCGTTTGACCTCATCTTTGGAATGTGCAAAATATCTTTTGATGCAAGGCTTAGCTTTTCGTGATCATAATGAGTCATCAAGTTCTTTGAACAAGAGAAACTTTCTAGAGATGGTAGATTGGTACAAAGAAAAGAAAAAAGAAGTGAGGGATGTTTATGACCGTGCTCCAAGATCTTGCATTATGATTTCTCCAAAAATTCAAAAAGACCTCGCAAAATGTTGTGCCGAAAAGATCACTGAGGCTATTCTTGCAGAGCTTGGAGATAGGTAATTCTCCATTCTTATTGATGAGTCACGAGATATATCGGTCAAGGAGCAAATGGCGGTGATATTGAGGGTGGGTTCTTTTTAGCTTTTCTTATCTACTTATTTGCCTTATTTCGTCACTTCGAGAATTTTTTGAGATAGCCTCGAAAGCCAGTTGGCCTCCAATTTTGGAGTTTAGAGAGCTTATAGACACGTCTACGAAATAAAAAAAACTGACTCAAAAAGTAAGATAAATCAAATAAGACACGAGATAAGCTGACTTATCCTACTTATATCGTGTCTTATTTGACTTATCTCATTTTTTTATTACTTTTTGAGTCGGTTTTCTTTTATCTCGTAGGCGTGTCTATAAACTCTCTAAACCCCAAAATTAGAGGCCAACAAGCTCTTGAGGCTATCTCGAAAATTTTTTGAAGTGACGAGATAAGGCAAATAAGTAGGATAAGAAAAGCTGAAAAGAACCCACCTGAGGTATTTAATTCTCCATTCATGCTTAATTCTACATTGTCATTAATGTTCCTTACTAAGTTTCATGATTTTTTATATTGTAGGTTTGTGAACAATAAAGGGCAGGTTGTGTGGAACGGTTTCTTGCTCTCCAATATGTTTCCGAGACTACATCAGATGCACTACGGAAAGCTCTTTTCGGTCTTCTTGATCATCATGGGTTATCTATATCCAGACTTAGAGAGTAAGGCTATGATGGTGTTTCAAACATGAGAGGTGAATATAATGGCCTGCAGAGAAAGATTTTAGATGAAAATCCTTATGCTTTCTATGTGCATTGTTTTGCCCATCAATTACAATTGGTGATTGTTTCTGTTGCTAGTAATAGTTGCTACCAATCTATTCATGATTTTTTGAGTATATATCATTAATTATGACCGTCACAAGCTCATCATGCAAAAGAAGGGATGCATTAAAAGAAAAGCACCGCAAAGATATTTTAAATAGACTAGAGAATAGTAAAATTTCTCTAGGAAGAGGTTTGCATCAAGAAAGTAATCTTGCTAGACCTGGGGATACTAGATGGGGCTCACATTTTATAACCTTAGTTTGTTTGGAGACAATGTGGGACTCTGTGATTCATGTTCTTGGTTTGGTTCATGAAGATGGGCGTGTACCAACAAAAGCAGCGGGTTTGATAGAAAAAAAATAGAGAGCTTTAAATTTGTTTTTATTTTAAAGCTTATGCTGAAGCTGTTTGCTATTACAAATAAGCTGTCACTTGTCTTGCAAAGAAAAGATTTAAACATTGTCCATGCTATGAAATTAATTGATGTGGTGAAAGCTCAGTTGGCTATTATGAGGACAGATAGTGGTTGGGAGGCACACTTTGATGAAGTCAAGACCTTTTGTTCTTTGAAAGGCATACCTGTGGTAGACATGGATGAAGAAATACCGGTTAGAGGTCGTTCAAGGCGTGATGGGTTCACAGTCACTAACCTTCACTATTATCGTCCTGAGATCTTCTTTATTGTTGTTGATAAAATTAATTCAGAGTTGGGTCATCGGTTTAATGAAGTTTCCACTGAGCTACTTCTTTGCTTCTCTTGCCTTGATCCAAAGAATTCATTTGCCAAGTTTGATGTCAACAAACTTGTTCGTCTTGCTAAAATTTATGAAAAGATTTTTCTATCGAAGAACGTGCAATTATAAGGGATCAACTTGAGACCTACATCTTAGTAGTGAGGAGACATGCTTCTTTTGGTAATTGTGAAGATCTTGCATCTTTAGCTATTAAGATGGTTCAAACTGAAAAACACATAGTGTTTCCATTGATTTATAAGCTAATTGAGTTAGCATTGTTGTTACCCGTGTCAACGGCAACCGTTGAGAGAGTATTTTCAGCAATGAATATCATCAAGTCTGAATTGCGCAATAAGATTGCTAATGATTGGTTGAATGACTTGATGGTATGCTACATCGAGCGAGAGTTATTTAAGTCACTTGATAATGAAACTATTACCCGGCGCTTTCAACGCATGAAAACTCGAAGAATGAACTTGCCTCGTACTCTGTCGCCACCCACCTGAGTGGTATGTTTAATTATTTTCAATGTAATATATCATAAAAATTTTACATCGCTTCACTAATTTATTTTTTTTTCCTCACGGGTTAGATTTTTATTGGTGCGGTTATCTACATATGCTTGATGCTTCTCTGTAGTCTTCATCAATAGACAGGTATCACTACCATTTGTCCATGTCATTTTGTTAGTAAATTTGACCGTCCAATTGATGCGATCGTGAACTTGTGTAATTGCTTGCTTTGCGTACCTATATTTTTATTAGTTTCTGGTTTATTAAGTCCACGATGGACGTTGGTTAATTTAGGCTTGCCCTACCTACATTTTCATCCTGGGTCCGCCACTGACAGTAGGAGCCAATGTTCCAATGTTAATGCATGGGTACCCTCTTACTATGCATGCCTAGTTGCCCTTTAACGTACAAGATAAATTCTGATTATCTCTTAAGAAATTGAAAACCCTAACAATCATTGAAGTAGCATTCAAAAGCCGGTCGTACAACACTACCATGCTGTTGGTGTCGATGTCCTTTGAACGGCATGGGCAGATGATGGGATTAATTTTGCTACTTGCGATTCACTGCATTTTGGGTAGGAACAGCCTTTTCCTTTTTGCACCGAATCATCTTTTAAAAAAATTATTTAAAAAATACAAAACATATATTTGTTTTAAATTTTACAAAAAAAAAATGTATACACAAGTCGCCAATGGGCAATAGCGTCATGGCTCATAGCATTGCCTTTTCAAAATGGTGGCATGAGCTTTGTCACTGAGACTATGAGTATATGCCACCGGCCATCTGTCGCCGTTTAAAATAACGTCAGGAGTTGTAAATACTTGTGCTTATACCTCATGTTTACATGAGCTGTAAATGGGTAGGCTTTAGTGAAAGGCTAGCCACCAGCCTTAGGCCCTGTTCTCGTCAGCTTATCTTATCTGACTTATTTGTCTTATTTGACTTATTTGATTTTTCTTCTAACTTCAAGAGTTTCACGAGGTAGCCTTAAGAGTCGGATTCGCTTCATTCGACTTGTGTTTTAAAGGTTTTAGACAAGTCTTTGAGATAGAAAAAAAGGATTCAAAAAACAAATCGTTTTTATTTTAAACGAAAATAAGCCCTAACCCTAAATAAGACAAATAAAGCCTTATAAACTGACAAGAGCAAGGCCTTAGCCCTTGCCATTTCCGTGGATTGCATTGAATTGTTGAAGTTATCGATTTGTTGATGGCCAGATTTTGAGAGCTTGTGAGACTGCTTAGTTCAATTTGTTTTTTTAGCGTAATAGTCACAGACGGCTAGTATATTAGACGAGATAGAAAGAAGTACAATTATGTTACAAGAAGAGATACAAGAGCAAGGCTACAAAAACTGCAGAAACAACCTAAGTACAAAAAGTGAAAAAAGTGAAAGGTGAAAGAAATTATATTATGGATCATTGAGCATTCAACTTGTTTTGCATACCACGGAAGAGCGGTTTTGAGATAAAAAAGAAATAACTTGAGAAGGTAAAGTAGTTGTTTTTTAAAAAGTCCCAGCTAACAAGCTACGGCTTAAAAGCCTAAAAATCATGAAGTAAACACGAGGACACAATCACTTACAACCACTATGGTCGTTTCGAATAGACAGCCGTCAACGAAACATCCGGTGGAAGCTATAGTTGTTACTATTTCAAATGGCGATAGGAGCCCTGTCACTCTTGGCAAAACATGTATATTCATGTATAATTTTAAAGCGGCTCTAGTTTTTATTTTAGAAATTATATATTTCTAGAAGGTTTGTCAATTCCTTATGCACACACGAACCCAAAGAAAAAGGTCAAGCGTAGGGTAGCACCGTAGCAGAATCCCATCCTCTGCCCATGCCGCTCAGAGGACATCAGGTCACCAACAGCATGGCATGCATGACTGGTCTTTGAATGCTATTCCAATGCTTGTACACAGATTGCTTTTTTTTTAAAAGAAATGTACCTAGGATTTTTAATTTCTGAGAGATAACCACAATTTTCGTGCAAATCAATTCTGGTCATGCAAATATGGATCGAACGGGGAGGACACGACGCCCTCTGCCTTTGCTCGCGAGAGGCAGGATGCACATCACCGCAGTCTACACATATGGACCGCATGGGTGGAAGCTCACAACTCAACAGCCAGCATAAATAACAATTTTTACGAGCGGGGTTAGCAGTTGCATGCTATCCACAGGACACATATGGCGTGTTCGGTTCGAAGTAGACGTCTCTGAAATATTTACCATTTGATCTAATCATTGCATGGCTCTAAATGGCGGTTCTTTAGCATTTTTTTTCTAAAACACAAAAAATATTTCGTCAAAATCAATGTATCATTTTTTAGTTGTTCTGTAAATTTTCTAAAAATATATATACAAAAAATAGTAGAGCCTGAAATAAATATTCATATTCAAACACTTACAATTCATAATCCTTTGTTGAATTGCTGGTAATGCATCTTACATGACAATTCAGAACAATATATCCTCCTAAATAGATAACATCACCTGAAATTCATAACACTAAAGTTTTTACCCAAAAAAAAAATGATAAGGAACATAGCTCCTCTGATTTAAGCCATGAAGGATTTGCACATGCTAGAAATTGATCTGAAAAGCCCACCTGCCATCTCAGATCAATGTATCATTGTTCACAGTTTCAACCTACAATAAGACGCGTGAATCTCATTCATCCTATAAAACTAATTCATTTGTAAAGTTGATATGTGTACATCTATTTCAAGCAATATTAACTTGCTAGCGAATAAATAGTCACTCTTTATTTATTTCACACACAACACAGTTGGACCAGAAGCACAAAGTATAGTAGGAGGTTGGGCGATTTGCTACTCACAAAATTTTTCAGCTTTGACGATTTGTCATTCATAACATTTTCTTCACAATTTGCTTCTCTCCTATCACAATGACATGTGAGTAATGTTTTGAGTGGGAAATCGTCAAGTACCCATACTTAGAGTGACAAATTGTCAATTATTCCATGAATTAATGGAAATGGCTTAGAGAGAATAAATAAGAATATAGTAAGAAACACCTAATTAAATGATAAACCTACATGCAAGCTTTATATATGTTTGTGAATACGGAAGGAGTAGTTATGGGTGGGTTCTTTTCAGCTTTTCTTATCTACTTATTTGCCTTATCTCGTCACTTCGAGATAACTTCGAGAGCTAGTTGGCCTCCAATTTTGGGGTTTAGAGAGCTTATAGACATGCCTATGAGATAAAAAAAGGACTCAAAAAGTAATTAAAAAAATAAGATAAGTCAAATAAGGTACGAGATAAGTATGATAAGTCGAGGTTATCTCGAAAAATTCTCGAAGTGACGAGATAAGACAAATAAGTAGAGAAGAAAAACTGAAAAGAACCCACCCTATAATTATACTGGCTCGCTATGATCCTGGTCAAGACCAACTCGATCACTCCTGAATTTAATTCCAAAGCTCACAAAGTTAATGACGCCTAGTTGATGGGGATCTGGAGGTTGTTAGGTTAGTTTTCGCGCCATCCGGAATGGGATAATGGGAACAGCAGCGCTGAACGTCATGAAGGTTGAACTAACGCTTTGAATTAGGTTCCATAATTCATTTGGTGGCCGCTAAGTTCTGTTCCATAATCTAAACAGGAAAAAGTAAATAGTTCCAGAACCACGTTGGATGTAGCCAAATTGCTCCTTGAATTCGAATACCGGGTTAATAAAGTTCTTGAATTAGCAAAATCGAACCAAAATGCAAAATGGTATCTTTGATTGGTCAAAACAGGTTTTTTTGTGGTTTTTATGATGCGGTGTCCACCGTGTTGTTTTTCTAGCATCCACTACTAGCCCCATGTGCTCGCTCTACTTTCTTCATCTCTCCATCCTCCTTGTCTCTTCTCTCTCCTCTATGTGGCCGGTGGGAGAAGGGGCAGGGGAGGAGGGCTAGGACAGCGGCTGCCGGTGTTGGCCGGGCGCGCGCCCCTACTCTTCCTTCTCCTCCTCCTCTTTCTCTCTCTCTGGAGCTCAGCGGAGGCAGCGAGCATATGCTTAAACGGAGGCCGCAAGGGGCTAGGGCAGCGGCTGCTAATGCTGGCAGTTGCGCGCGCCCCTTCTCCTCCTCCGCTAGATCCTAGAGACCTGCCTCTTCCATTAGGATGTCGTCGGTGAGCCCAAACCGTGCTTCTCTCCCAATTTTGGTCACTAGGAATATTTCTTCAAATTGAACTCGCCCATTGATCATTGGTTCCAATTGATGCATCATCGAGCTTCCCTGCATGACGTAGAATCGACCCAAGGCATTCTCGCTGCCACCTCTACCATGGGCATCGCTGTTCTCTTCTTCACAGTGCTCGCGGCTGGTGCTGCTCTCAGAGGAGGAGAAGCATGTGCATCTGGCACTGGCCGCCGCTGCCCTAGCCCAACGCGCCGCCGCCATGGCCAGCCTACCTCCCTTCCTCCCTCTCCTCCTGTCGGCCACAAAGAGGAGAGAGTGGAATTGGTAGGAGATGGACCAAGGAGAGAGATTGAGGGAAACGAGGCAGAAGAGGCCAGGCTTACCCAAGAACTCTCCAAAATTGAGAATCTTCTCTTTATTTAGAGTCTCTCGGCCTAGAGTCTCTATCTCAGCCTCTAAATTTAGAATTTCTCTATCTTAGTCTCTAAATTTAGATGCTGATTTAGAGTTTCTCTCTCAGCCTCTAAATTTAAAGGCTCTTTATATCAATATCTATAGTTTCTCTGTATAAAGGTTCTGTTGGAGAAGATGAAAATATAAATAACGAATAGTGATTTAGAGAGGGTGTATAAAGGTCCGATTTTAGAGCATCTGTTAGAGATGCTCTTAGGGCATCTCCAGGGATTTGCCCCCAAATAGGGTGTCCCATCACTGTAGCAAATAGTGATGAGCAAGAAATGAGACAATGGGACAGTGAATAGTAAAAGTAGAGAGTGGAAATAGTGATAGGACCATTGTTAGATAGGTGAATAGGGATAGGACAACCCCATTAATGACGTGACACATAAATAGTGATGGAGCAAATTTGAAACGGGACATCTACTGGAGATGCCCTTAGGGAGCAGAGGTGGAAGAAAGAGAGAGCCTAATATTTGTATGACACATGGGTCTAATGCGAATATAAATTAATTAGAGCATCCATAGCAGAAACCTTATAGGAGTATAGAAATAGAGTTTTAGAGATAGAATATCTGGTGGAGGGAAGGAATCTTTTAGGGTGTAGTGTAAGGTGTGAAGAAATTTTAGGGTGAAAGAGAGAGAAAATAGAGTAGAAGAGAGAGAAAATAGGGATAGAGCCAAGTGAGACTCCAGATCACATGCCACATTTAATGTCATGTTAATCAAAACAGCCAAGTGCAGTGCCACGTAAGTGAAAACCACCCAAACCGTCCTTTAATTGGTCAAGAGATCATTTTGGTCTGATTTTACTAATTTAAGGACCATGATAACCTGTTAATCGGGTTTAGAGGCCAATTTAGTACAACGGACATAGTTCAAGGTTCAAAAAGATATTTTTCATCTAAATATCATGCAGGGGAATTTTCCCATCTTTTTCAGCTTTATAGAAAGAAATCTGAGGAAAATGGCGAGATAGCATACATATATAACTGAAAACCTGCAAGTTGGTAAAGCATCTTTAGCAAACACTCTACAATATTGTCCATCTAATTTTTAGGAACAGACTAGCTGCTGGAGGGAATGGATCTTTTAGAGTATAGTGTAAAGTGTGAAGGAATTTTAAAAAATGGATAGAGTGGGTAGGGAATAGTGTTATAGAGTAGAAATTTAAAGTGTCTGTTAGAGATGCTCTAATCAACTTAGATCAACCTCTTCCCTCATCATATTTATCCAAACCGGATCTCTGTATCCCCTTCTCCAAACTACTATTCGTTCCATATATTTCCATCATCTCCAACAGAGTCTCTATCCTCAAAAAGATATAGAGATATGAGAGAATCTCTAAATACAGAGACTCAGAAAAAGAATCTCTAAATTTAGGGGTTGATATAGAGACTCTGCAAGAATGATATAGGGACTGAGAGTTTTTAAATATAGATAAGATTTGTTTTAGAGACGAGGAATAGGAAAATATATGATTGAGATGGTCATATTGAGTTCCAGGGGATTCTAAAAGCTAGAAATAGGAAAACTTAGGAATAGGATTGAAATGTCTAGTCATATTGAATCCCGTGGGATTATAATTCACATGAATTGTTAAAGGCATGAATAAAAAAGAGGTTAGATCTCATGCTTTAAATCCACCTAAATTTGAAGGAAAAATTCACATCCTGTAAAATTCCTTTAGAACAACCCTACAAATCAAACACCTTAAACAATTTTTTTTGTTTGGATTAGATTTTTCTACTTTATTATCTTTTAAATTAAGGTTGTGACTAATAATCAGTTGACTTAGTTAACACCACTTTCTTTCTCGGCTCCCCTTCCCTTCGCCGCCATCCCTACCTCTACCACCCGACGCCCTATTCCTCTTCGGCATAACTCCGCATGCCTCTACCTCCGCCCCTCCCCTCGCCACTTGCGCCTGGCGACGCCCTCTTCTTCCCGTTGCCACGCTAGCCCCACCAACTCTAACTCCGCCCATCATGTACATGCCGATCCCCATGGCCACCACTCACCTCCCTCTATTGAACACGCAACCAAGGTATTGTCGCCGCTGCTTCACTGCACCACCACCACCACACTCTCACTATCATGCTCCCACCTGCCGACTTTCCTGTAAGACCGAGGTGAGTGATGAATCCAGGTGCTAGCCGCTAAACCCTGAACCCTAGCGACTGGTGGATCTCCGGCGACTTGAGAATTGAAGGAGCGGCTTAAGGTTAGAGCATCTCCAATAGTAGAGTCAACTATTAACTATAAGCAACCTCCATGTCATCTATAGATAGCATGTAAACAAACTTTTCAATGGAGTAGTTATAGTATACTCTCAAAATTAAATATGGGTTCATATGTAATAATATTTATTTGTCTTGGAAAACGTTATAGACTAACTCTTGTTTAAGAGCTAGCTCTTGTCTCTCTCCTCCACATAAGCAAAATGTTGAGTTGAAAATTTTATAGCTAGTTGAGGTGGTCTTATTGAAGATGCTCTTAGAGTATGTACAATGGTCCATGTCAGTTATTTATAAACAGTCTCTAAGGGTTGCCATGTAGGATATGTAATGATATGGAGGAGAGAGCATGCATAGATATTTGAGCCGTCTCCTATGCAAGAGTCAACTCTACACTAGAATTAAAAAACGTTGTGTGTAAAAAACTGCCTATAAAAACGTACAACCATCTCTACCAGACTATCATAGTATATGTTGTCTCTAGCGTTGTCTCTAAGTGATATGGCAATAATTAGAGACAGCTGCTGTCTCAACCATTGTACATGCTGTTAGAAAGATAGATCACAATTGTAAAGTAAATTGGACGGCGAGGAGAATTGACAGAAAAAAGCCAAAGTCTCGGTCTGCTGAGACAGACCTCTAAGGTCACGTGCGAAATTGTGACCTTTAAAGTCACGTGCCCAATACTGTAGCTTCCTCTGATTCGGAATCTGGTGTAACGGCCAACGCTGTGGGTCAAACCAGAGCTTTGATTGCGCCCAGAGCTTTGATTGCGCCCACATCGGTGACACTCCAGGACGTCGTGGCGTAACAGCGATTGGTTACTGCTAACACCATGAAGCACCGCAAACCGGAGAGATCAGCCGCTGTCCAGGGCATTGACAGGGTACGCCAGACCAGACGAAGCCTAGCTTTTTCCTGGTGTTGACCACGCATAACGCATTTTCCTGCCTGGTGCAATGCAGCCTTAAAACCCTTAAATCCTTGATCCCTCGCATACATCGTTCACATGTATACGCTTCAATTTTAGTCGGCGTGTGCGTCGCCACCGCCGGCCGGCAGGCCGGTTACCGGTGCCGCCTTCCCGACTCACGCACGGCGGCTATAGTAGTTATGCTATCATCTCGAACCCCTCTTGCATCTGGTTCCTCAGGGAGCATCGCCCCAGCCACGCAATATTTGTACTCTGTTGCTGTTGTTCCTGACGATTGAAAAAGAAAACTGGGAAAAAAAATGCTATAATACCTTTCGGCTCAAACACCATGGGTTGGGCTTCAAGTGACCTAATACCTTTCGGCCTGAATACCATGGGCTGGGCAGGCCTAGTTTGGGCAGACCTTTCCAGTTTCGACGAAACATGGCAATTCTTCTGAGATGACTAGGCTAGGAACAAATATCACGGTACTTTCGACCGTATCATATTTAATTTATTTGGCTCATGCCCATAGCTGCTTTTAGCCTTTCACACCCATGTGCCTTCTCAGAGCATCCACACCAGAAACTCTATTCCTATTTTCTCTCTCCATTACTCTAAAATTCCTTCACACTTTATACTTCACCCTAAAAGATTTCTTTTCTCCACCAGAAACTCTATCTCTAAAACTCTATTTCTATATTATTATAGGGTTTCTGCTACAGATGCTCTCACTCTCAGTTCCATTTTCATGCTAGACTACTTCCTGCTTTTGCACCCTCGTCTAGAGTTTTCTAATATACAAAGCACTAAAATAAGGAAGCTCAATAAATATGATGATTTTGTATATCTTGAACTCATAAAAAACTTAATTAAATACAATGCGCCAAAATAAGAAAGCAAGCCCGAAATAATAGAAAGCACCCTTACAATGTTTGGACCGATAGATTAGACGAGGGATGGAGAGTGGAGATTAGAAGTTAGCCCTACAAACACCACATGACTCTTTTTATTCTTCTGAGATGATCCACGACACATGGCCGTTTCTAAAGACAAAAAAATTTGCCTTTGTTAAAACCACCTGTAGAAAATCTCAACCCCGCTTTTTAGAACTCTTTGGTCATGTACAATGCAGTGTCTTGAGATGCTCAGAAAAGAAAACCTTTTTTCATATAGGATAAAAAGGGTGCTTGTAGGAGAGGGGAGTGCTTATGCTTAGCTAGGTGCTTAGAGAAGTTTGTACCATAAGCGACTATATAAGTTTCCTTACACTGAAAGAGATATTTGTTTATATAGGTGGTTAGTGATATGACATGTTCTCTCTCCTTGAGCACTTGTGCATAAGCACATTGTACTTACGTAGAGTGTGTTTGGTTGGTTGAACAAGGTGGAGTGGGATGATAGGTTCATGGTTTAGTTGTTTGGTTTTTGTGATGGGATGATACGTTCCTCGTAAATACATTTGGTCAGCGGCATGAGGTAGGATAGGATGATATATGGCTATTCAAATTTAGGGAATATTTTATCTTTATGTTTGTACGGCATGAAGCAAATTTTTTGGTCGAACAATCGTAACTTTTGTTCCATCATGTTTTATCTTGTTCCATTATGACTCGTACCACTAACCAAACACAACCTGATACAAGTGGAACCTAATGTTTCCGATTCTTGAAGCCGGACATGGAAACTTTTAGGCCATATTCTCTACAGCTTATCTACTTTTCTCATCTACTTACTTGCTTATCTCCGTTTTCGAAAACGCAAATATTTTAGTATTTTCAATTCATTCTTTTTTTACTCCAAATGAGTGTCATGAAACTTTTAAAAAAGTCAAATGAAGTGAATCGAACACTCTACACTGTTTTAGAAAAGCTCTCTAAGTTTAGCGCACTTTTTAGCAAATAAGATAAAACGAAAATAACTACCCCTTAAAGCTAAGCTATTAGAGCATCTCCAGCAAATGCTTTAAAATCGGGTCTCTATACGTCCCTTCTAAATCGCTATTCATTCTTTATATTTCCATCCTCTTCGGCAGAATCTCAGTCCACAAAAATTATAGACATTGATATAGAGAGCCTCCAAATTTACAGGATGGAAGAGAGAAACTCTAAATTTAGAGACTGAGATAGAAACTCTTCTAGAAAAAGAGAGACTGTAAATATAGAAAAAATTCTGTTTTAGATACTTCGTCGAAGATGCTCTTAATCATCAGATAATTTCAGCTAATGACAGTGGTGGTGAAACTCGATACACCGCCGGAAACTTCTAGGCCTCTAGCAAAGAGTCAGAGAGAATTTACAAACTGACGCAACACGTTGAGCCGTTGACTCGATCGATTTTTTTTTTATGTTCCCGCTTCCGTTGTACGGCTGCAGCCAGATGAACTGACACGGAAGGATTACGCGTAGTGGGAAGGGCGCTGGGGTGCGCTCCTGCCGGCTCGGTTCCATCCCTGGGATCAACCGGGTTTTCTCACCTAGAATAAATTAGGGTACGCACACATATGTGTCATGTTGTCTACTCGTTGTTCCTAGCATGTATTAGGGCAGCCGCTGTTTCTAGCATGTGTTGGACGCACGTGTGTGTGCGTGTGGTGTGTGTGGTGGTGTGAGTTGTGTGCGCCTTTATTATACCCATCTCAAAAAAAAAAAACTGACACGGAAGAATAGTTGCACCCATGATAAGCTAACAACGTAGATTCTCGATCCTTATCCCTGTCGTTACATCCAAGACAAAATTTGACATCATTTAATGTCGTCTATCTATCATTAAATCAACTAGCACGTCCACCTACGCAATATTATTTTATACAAAGATTTTTTTATGTAATCCATTCAAAAATACTAAAAAATATTTTAAATCTACACCTTCATTATATAGACCCACCGTAGATTATTCTCTGTTTTCTCTAATTAAAGTGATAATTTTCAATCTTAATTAGAGCGTGGTGGCTATGTTGCATCCGAGCACCATAGAAATCATGATAGATTAATATTTCTTATTACCTTTGACCACTAAGCTTTGGAACTTGTGCATCTTTTTTCTTTTTAACCGATTTTCCATGGTTAGATGCAAAGCAATAGATGGTGCATTTCTCATCCTTGAGCTCCCACGTCTGTTTTTCGCCCATCCAAGTCACCTCATCTCCAGACTTCTAATATCTTGAGTATTCTGATCTGCCATAGCGGATAGACGTCTTCTCCTCGGGCTTATGCTCCGTGCGGCGTCTCCTCACTGTTCTTTCTCTTATTGTCGCCTCTAAGTTGTCTGCTATATGGGCTTCTAATCATCGAACGTTGTAATTTGCAACATCGTGTAGCCGTCTCCTTCTAGGGCTTTCGATCTACAACAATAAGTAGACGTCTTCTAGGGCTTTCAATCTACAACAGTAAGTAGACATCTCCTTCTAAAGTCTTATAGTATGCAGCAGCATGCCTGTGACAGCTTCTCACCATCTTTGAGCCGCATACTCTTTGGGCTCCTAATTTTTAAGCGTTTAGATATGTAGCATCACTTAGGTGTATCCTCCCCAAGTTTTCAATCTATTGCACCACACATTTTGTCAGCTTCTCGTCGTCTCTGACTCATCTGCTCTTAGGTCTTTAATCTTTTCAAGTGTTTTGATTTGTAGCAGGGTGTAGACGTTTCCTACTCGGGCTTCAAATCTACAATAGTGTGCCCCTCAATTGGTTCTCATAGCCGTTGAATTGTCTACTCTCCGGATTTTAATCTTTATAATGTTCTGATTAGAAGTGGCACACAGGCACCCCCTTCTTCGATTTTGATCGGACAGCGCATAGAAATCTCATCCTCGAGCTTTAATAAGTTCTAGTTTAAAATCCATTGCAATTTTATCATCTTCTTCTCTTTGAGTTAGAATAAAAAAAAATTTTACATCTTTGGCACAATCTATAGTTTGCAAAATGGATCATAATAATGATAAATGCATTTTAGGTATCTATTGAAAATTCACTTGGAAGTAACTACTCTCTCTTTTCTCCGATTAATGTGAGAATTTTTAGCCTTTAATTAGAGTGTGGTGGCTATGTTGCATTCGAGCACCATAGGAATCATAATAAATTAATCTTTTAAATTACCTTTGGTCGCTAAACTTTGGAGCTTGTGCATCGTTCTTTTCCTTTTTATTGATTTTACTTGGTTAGATGCAGAGGAACAAAGGGTACATATCTCTACCATGAGCTCCTCTCGTCTTCTTCTCCCCACATCCAAGTCATCTCATCTCCAACTTCTAATCTCTCGAGCATTCGTGTCTCCTTCCCGGGCTTATGATCCATGCGGCATCCTCTCCCTGTGTGTTCTTTTCTAGTCTCTTTGAGTTGTCTGCTATACAGACTTCTAATCATGGAGCATTCTGATTTGCATCATCGTGTAGCCATCTCCTTATAGGACTTTCGATCTACAACAACAAGTAGATGTCTCCTTAGTCTTTCGATATGTAGTAGCATGCCCGTGACACCTTCTCGCCACCTCTGAGTCACCTACTCTTTGGGCTTCTAATCTTCAAGTGTTTTGATGTAGCAACGCTTAGGCGTCTCCCTCCCAAGCTTTCAATCTGTAGCAGTACGCATGTTGTCAGCTTCTCTCGTCTCCGACTCATCTGCTCTTAGGCCTTTAATCTTTGGAGTGTTTCCATTTGTGGCAGTGCGTAGGTGTTTCCTCCTTGGGCTTCAAATCTACGATAGTGTGTCCGTCAATTGGTTCTCATGGCCTCGAGTTGTCTCTCTAGATTTCAATATTCATATGTTCTGATGGTGCATAGACGCCCCTTCTAGGATTTTTATCTGACAATGCATACGCATGTTGTCCTCGAGCTTTTGATCTCCAATAGCCTATAAGCATCTCCTCTCTGATGTTGAAAACCATGTTTATTTAGCGTCTAGCTACATAGGCACGTTGCACAATATATATATGCATACACCATATATATGCATGCATGCTGAAGAGCTTTAAGAAAGAAAGAAAAGAATAATTAAATACAGAAAAATTATCAAATATAATGGAGAGCGATATGCGAGATTGCAAGTATGTTTCTAGCCAAGGGCACGAGGACATTTGTTCATGTAAGTAGTAGCCTAGCACGGGTATGGTGGCCAGACCGCCCGGCGAGCAGATTGATTGGAGCCACACACCGACGCCGTTGAACAGTTGAAGACCCGACGTTGCTGCTCATCAGCCGCAGCCCGCAAGGTCACACGCGACAGCACGGCAGCATCCAATTCAAGGTAAACCAAGATTCAGATGCAAATATCTAGTCTTTTCAGATTCAACTCTTTTAAACATTAGATTAATTTAGTTCATTTTTATTTTTTTTATTTTAAATTTCTTTTTTTTTATAGTTGATGTGACATCTTTCTTTTAATTTAAGCCGTTATAATCTGGTCCACTACAATTGAGGGTATAGATCTTTTCTTTTTTCTTTCAATTATGTGGGAATTTTTTTTATTAATATGATAGCTCTGTTGGCTCCTGTTTTAATTATATATAATAGATAAATTATTTCCTTTTTATTATGTTTTATTCCACATTTCTATTTTTTATTTTTCATTGCAGTTGATGTGAACTATTTCTTAATCTAAGTCGTTATAATCTAGCTCCATTGCAATCGATGGTGTAGATTTTTCTTTTTTTTCTATGATTTACGTGGGAACTTCTCCGATTAACGTGGCGTCTCTGTTGACTCATTGTTTAAGGCTATTATTCAGTGACAGAGATGGGGCCCAGGTGTAATACTCCTACTTCACAAGGGTAGTGGATATGAATCCGTTCTCTATCCCTCAGCCGTTCGATTCAGTACTCAACGGTGCAGATCAAACGCCTTGTCGAAACAGACGAAAGTGGAACGGTGTCGCCCGGCCATTCATCACGATTCTGACGGCCGGGCCGATTCCCAAGCTCCCTCGCGCCGAAGCGAGCAACGAACACGCGGCCGGTGAGGCGATGACTCCGGCAAGGGCAGTTCCGCAATTTGCCCGGCTCGTCCGCTGCCGCGGGCAGTATTTATTGTTCCGCCCCCTCCGAAATGTCCACCTTTGCATCGCCCACCACCTACGACCTACCTGTGCGCGTCCGGCCTCCCCTCTCAGATCCGTCACTTCGCCTCCGGCTCGAAACCGCCCTCGGCCACCGGCGCCGGCGATCCAGGCCAGCGTCCGTCGCGATTCCGACTAGCCTCCGCCATGAATCCCGAGTAGTAAGGCCTCCGATCCGTCCTCCTCCTCTTCCTACTCCCTTCGCCGGTCCTCCGTATGATCCATGTAGCGGCTCCTGTTTCGTGATTTCGGTGGTTTTCCCGCCTGGCGTTGGATGGGTTCCGTGGCCCGGGGTTCTGATCGGATCTGATTGGGCCGGTGCTGCTGGCACTCGCGGGCTTTGGATCTGGATCTGGATCTGGCGGAGCGGGGCCTGGGGATTTGTGTTCTAGTTCGCGATTTTTGACGCGCGGCTGTTGTCGTGTGCTGCCATTTTGGAGGAATCCGTGCTGTTTTGGCATGGCGTATTGATGCCGGACGCGTATCGCTGATCTATCGTCCTAGCGTGGTGACTGGCGAGAATGTTCTCGCTCTAGAGGTCTAGAGATAAAACGGGTGGAGAGATGTTGCAGAATTTCAAAGGGGACTGGATAATCATTAGCGTTGCTGCACTATATAAGTTCTGATGGAGTGATGGTGCGTCCTCAGGAAATACGATTGTGGATCATATTTTGGTCAATACATTGCATTCTGGAAGAACGTTGCATTAGATATATTTCAGAACGTTACATTAGTTATATTTCAATTCGCAAGTGTTAATTGATGTTCGGATGCTGGAGATATGGACGACAAACATTATGTTTATATATGCATTTGAACCTCTAGCAAGTATAAACATGATTGACCAGTGTAATGCATAAGAATGAGGTGTATATTGAAATCGATAACCTTGCTCTGGATACATAAACTTCTGAAGTGCATTGGTGGTTGGCCTAGCCAAAATTCTGGCTCTGAATATTATTAGCATATTGTACCGATTTGGACTATTATGATTAACATTGCTGAACTATTCTACTAACGTCAATCCTCAAATGGGTACCTCCATCCTCACATTTGAACAGCTGTATTTCTTGTTGTCTGTATCATGATATTAGTTGTTTTGTACTCATAAACCTGAAGGACTCCAACATGGAAATCTTTGTGACACTAGCATGACACATGCAGCATATTGTTCTCCAATGAACTTTATTTGTAATTCATATCTTTCCAGTCTTGAATTGATGGTTATATAAATGAGTGAAAGAGTGCACTGTTTGGGTTTGGAAAGTAATGGCATCTGATGTAGGTTTTCTTAAGTAATTCCCACAACCTTAGGGGTACATTTCGATGGGGTATAATGACTAACGACAATAACTTTACGTTGTTGAACTGATGTTAGTTGACATAATCACATGATATGCCTGTACATCAATTTTTTTTTGTTGATATACCACTACTGCAATACTTAATCTGTTGCTTTTGTCAATTTCAGCGACTACCTTTTCAAACTTCTGCTTATTGGTGATTCTGGTGTTGGGAAGTCATGCTTGCTACTCAGATTTGCGGTATGAATTTTCAATTATCTATCCTAATCATGTATTGATACTTCATATGCTGGAATAAATATATCTCATATGCAGTACATGCAAATGTGCTTTGGTAGAAATTTGCAGTGTACCACTTTAGCTCACGTGTGCATTCAAAGAGTAGTGACTCTGTGTATGCAAATTCTGGAGGAAATGTTAGACGCTTTGTTATGTGAAAGAATCTAAGACCATAATTTACTTATTAAAGCATCATGCTTGAAACTTGACTGATTTTTTTCTTGCATGCTGTGTGAATGTTACTGATGTATTTTCCTTGTGTTGTTAGGATGACTCATACTTGGACAGCTACATCAGCACAATTGGAGTTGATTTTGTAAGTATATTTTCATTGATTCTGGAATTAAATTTACTTTGTGGAACAGTAATAAGTTCTTAAACATTCTTGCAGAAAATACGGACAGTAGAGCAAGACGGGAAGACCATCAAGCTTCAAATAGTATGATTTCTGTGCCTTTTTTTTCTCATACATGTTCATGATTTATGTGGTATTTGACTTAGCTTTCTCTAGATAAACTGGGAACTATAAAATCTTTAGATATCTTTTGTCTGCTATGTTTATTGTAAATGAATCTGCTAAGTTCACAGTTGAAGCCATAGGAATCAGCGTTACGTTGTTCATATATAAATATTATTATCTTCTAATTTATTATAGATTAAGATTATGATTAGAAATGGAAACTCATATGGTTTTATCCTGATCTGACAACAATATAGAGATTTGGGGAGGGATTTTCAATCACAGTTGTGTTTTCTGTTAACCTAAACATGTGTGTAAAGTCTAACTGTATTGTCTATATCTGAATGTGTCTCATTTCTGACACTTGCATTTGCATCTGAATTCAAAACTGACAACAACAAAATGTCACTTCTAATCCAAACCTGAACTGGGATCTGTATACAAAGTACTTACCGTTGATAGATCTATCCATTTTTACTAGTGACAGGAAATCTTCCAAAAATCATTTGAACCAAAAACTTCTGTATGTCTTCTATGTAATATTTAAAAATGTAAATTTCAGGTGGGTAGCAGTAAGCAGTAGGACACTTATAGATACGTTAGTGAACTGAGTGAAAAATGTTCTGATCCATACCCATAGACGTATTACCTGAAATGGATTAGCACTCCAGATAAAACCTGAATTCATTTGAAAGCATTTATATTTGTTTATGGTATGACTGCTCTTTGACCCTTTAGCTGAAATGGTTTTCTTACTGCTGCAGTGGGATACTGCTGGGCAAGAACGTTTCAGGACAATTACAAGCAGCTACTACCGAGGTGCTCATGGAATTATTGTAAGTTATGCACATGAAGTAACCAGTACTCTAAAACTTATTCAACCACCCTGTTCACTTCATATAACCTTTTGCATTCTATCACGCGCTTGCAGATTGTATATGATGTGACAGACCAGGAAAGCTTCAACAATGTGAAGCAATGGTTGAATGAAATTGATCGCTATGCAAGCGACAACGTTAACAAGCTCCTTGTTGGGAACAAGAGTGACCTGACTGCCAGCAAAGTTGTGTCCTCTGAAACAGCTAAGGTGAGTAAATCATAGATAAATGGAATGTTAGGTTAGGCAATACCTTATGTTCACTATGCCAGAATGGCATCACACCTTCACACTTTACACATTTACATTGATTAAAATGTCATGCAGGCGTTCGCTGATGAGATGGGCATCCCATTCATGGAAACGAGTGCCAAAAACGCCACTAATGTCGAACAAGCTTTCATGGCTATGGCCGCATCCATCAAGGACAGGTACAGAGATAAGGACATGTTTATGTATTGAACCCTCGCTGGTTCAGACTTAAGCCGCGTGGGTAAACAGTGAACCGACCATTTTTTCCTCTAGTGTGTTGTCGGTTCATAAGCTCAGGTGAGATCCACCACATAAAGATTTCCAGGGCGTTGCCAAACCTGAGCAAGCTCACTCCATGTCGCTCCTCGGATCGAGGAGCTGCCTGGTGGGCTAGCATATACATCGAGTGGAACCTAAACTAAACGTTGGCTCCCAAATTATTTTCATTAGAGTCGATGCCCGTAGTGTATTTTATACGTTCTCTTTCCTTTAGAACCTGCTAAGAATGTACACTAGAGATGATCTAATGTTACCCTTGAGGAGTGCTGGTATTATCTGGATATCTGATTGAATTTTACTAATGAAATTCTATCTGCTATTTTCTCAGGATGGCTAGCCAACCAGCCGCAGCGAATGCAAGGCCACCGACCGTGCAGATCCGTGGGCAACCTGTCAACCAGAAGTCGTCTTGCTGCTCGTCTTAAGATTGCTTGATTTCTTGCATTAAATGTAAACTCAACGCACTGTTAACGGTGTTGCTACCGTTTGGTCACCCAAAATGTATTTGTGTTCGTTTTCAAAGCCCTTGATAGCACATCGCTTTTAATTAAATGGTTAGAGACCTACAAATATACATATATAAACATTGCTGTGTAGCTTCTACGCTCATGACTCAGCTGAGGAGCAGGCAGCCACATTGTATTTGATTCTTTTTGTCGCTTACATTTTGCCCTTGCGGCCTTGCCAAGAATCTCATATCACTGTTTATATGAACTAATTGTGCGTTGCGTAGTCTCAGACTCTATACTGACAAATAACTCCGAATCTCCCGTCATATGTTATGGTAGATTTGTTACTCATATTATGATAAATTTGTTACTCTGATGATATTATGGTTAATATTGGTACTCTGTGTTTTTTTAAAAAATGTTACTAAAAAAATTTGTTACTCTGAGTGGGTAGCATTTTTGTTTTCTTTGGAGCTTGTTGAGTGATCAGGCCCGTTCTGCGTCACGTTCATCCGTGGACGTGATTTGCCATTCGTGTCCATGCGGTTCGTCATTCGCACATAATTGCGTGGTAGACGACGACGACCTGTCGCGTGCCCCACCACCAATAGCTGTATGGCATATCGGCACCGGACAAAGGTTGATAGTGATGTGTGACGTGCCTTTTCTTACATGGGCAGGTCTTAACTCGGAGCGTGAGAAATATGTTCTTGTCGATTTTTGCCTAGATTATACTAACATTTTGAGTGGGTGACCACTCGCTACAGATTGCAGCCATCGCGCTGCGCAGCCAACTCCTGGTACTGCGTACACCATCCCTTCTGTTAAAAAGAGTCCAGTGACAAGTGATACGAGATTTTCAAATTTTCAAATTAACTATTATAATTGCTTACTATCTAATGTGGTCATATTGTTTCTTTGTGACCTTCAGTGCATACTCACTCTGTCCATACATTCTTTTATATATCAAATCCTCGTGATTCCATACTATAATTAAACTTTTTCTGTCCTCCTGCTGGACCCCTTTTCTCCTCGGTCCACAGAGAAAAAATGTAGAACTGGTGCCGACCATCCTGCGGAAGTTTGACCATCATTTCTTCACTTTTCTCTCCATCCATAGCTGTTGCCAATGACCAATCTACCGCAGCGCGCCTGGCTGGCTCGCTTTTTATTCCTCAGTAGGTAGGGACAACGTTCGAGATCTCATCCGACCGTCTATTTATCACTGATTGGGAGATGAAAAGTAGACAGTAAAAGCCAAAATAGACTAAATATAGCCTGAACGATCCTAAAAATCCGGGATACTTAACGCGTTAGCTACAGCACTGCACGGGTCGAGTCGCACAGCACCTCATCGGAGGATGAGGATGATGAGTCACACAGGGCATTTGAAAGAGAATACCCCGAGCTGGCTCAACTCTCGCGAAACAGGGCGGAGGCCCCTGCAAAGATCCTATGTCTAAGTGACATCATGATGATATTACTGAGGAACGTCTTTATCGGAACATTTTTGCTTCTCACTTTGGACAGTTAGCAATAATCTCGCTCTTCTATCAAGTGAAGAGCTCGCTGTAGCTGAACTGGGAGGCTACCAAAGGGCGCTAACCCTGTCTTTCCTAAAAAGTATCGTCTTGTTTACTTTCCCTAGGGAGGACAAAGATTTTCATCTTTTACTTAATTGCTGATCGTATATACTAAGGGATATATGATTGAATAACCTTATTTTATAAACATGTTTGTCAGCTAACCTAGTCGGTTCGAATTCTAAAAGACAAGGTTTCATCTCATAGCAAAGCATGGGCACTCGACTAGTCACTCTAAATCAGGAACATCTTCATTTAGGGCTAGTTTCGTTGATATACAAAACTTGCAAACAAATGACACATTTTGCCATATCTTAAGGTTTTTTTTAAAAAAAATAACAGTTAGACAAAATATGCCAAAGTTGGGTTCCAACTGTTGGGGAACCGACTTGGATACAGCTCGGCCTGGGCCGCGGCTCCAGGTGGGCCCACTCGTGGACCTGCCGAACTCTATGAATCAACACTATAAATAAGGGAGGGATCCATCCATTGTAGACATGAGCAAGAAAGCAATCAAGAATTATTCCCTCTATACATCCTGTGTTTTGTCTACTTTGTGCATTGCGTTCTTTCTCGTCTAGGCTTGCGCTTGAATCTATAATCTTGGACTACATCCGGTAGCATGGTTGTTTAACACGTTATCAGCATGAAGCTCTAAGAAACCGCAAGCCGCCGGAGATTGAACGACGACGAACGAACAACTACGTCGACGATCTATTGGCATGGACTCGTCATCACGCCGGTAGGTCTAGACAGGACCAGCTGATCTATCCTACGCGACAGTCGTCGAATCCCTACTTCGCTCCACGAAGATCGAAGGTATTAGATTGAATTGAATTCATGAATTCTTGAATCAATCTATTAAGAAATAGGGGCTTTTCCATTATTCTTGAATACGGGCTCGCGTTGCGCCGGCCATGCACCGCCGCCACCGTGTGTGACCTCGCAGCTGTGTGCAACGTTGCCGCTGTGCGTGTCCCCGCTGCGTCCTGCGGCCTCACCGTCACGTGTGCGGCCGGCGCGCCGCGGCCTCGCTTGCCGTCCGACGTCCTCGCTCGCCGCGTGCGGGCTCGCTTAGCGCCGCCGCCTCAGACTGTCTTGGCGCCACTGGCCAACCGCCGTACCTCGCCACCGCCGCCAAGACGCTCCTCCGCCACACGATGCGCCTCGCCGGCCCTCGAGCCCGCATACTGATGCGCGCGGCGCAGCTTCCACTGAACCAATCTCGCGCGACCCTGACCCTAGTGTTGTGCCGCCACCTTCAAAGAAGGTCACGCCGTCGCTCGTAGAAGGTCTTGCCGCCACCGTCGAAGAAGGCCGTGCCATCGCTCATAGAAGGTCACACCGTCACCACCGTAGAAGGCTGTGCCGCAGGACCGTTCGGCCTCCATGCCGCTCGGGAGGCGCAGCAGTTGCTCAAAGAAGGCCATGTCGCTACCACTGCAGGAGGTCGTGCCGCCGCGCCACCCCTGGTCACTGACCTCTGGCCATCACCAGCCCATAGCACCTGCGCCGCCCCCTCTCCTCTTCCCCAAACCGATAGCGGCTAGGGAAACCCTAGCCGTCCTGCGCCATGAAACAAAGGGAGGTAGGGTGGGCTTGAAGAGGGCCAGATAAGGGGTGGACCGGGCGCAGGCCAAAAGGAAAAGGGGAGCAGGCCAGGAGGGGAAAAAAAAGATAGAATGAAAAGAAAATCGGGCCACAAATTTTCAAAACAGACCTTGAACTGTTCAAAAATTATTTTAAGAATATTCTGAATCTAAAATTTTGCACAT
This sequence comes from Olyra latifolia, assembly GCA_036346145.1. Taxonomy (NCBI): domain Eukaryota; kingdom Viridiplantae; phylum Streptophyta; class Magnoliopsida; order Poales; family Poaceae; genus Olyra; species Olyra latifolia. Next base: position 17,790,975 of record CM070524.1, on the reverse strand, counting down.
AGACCCCTAGAATTTGCAAAATTTATTGAATTGAATCCTTTGGCATAGAATTTTTGAAGAATTTGCTATTATACTTGTTATTTTAGCAATTTATATACTGGGAACACCAGAAATTTTATGAATAGATCCATGTCATACAACGCACACTATGATTACATGCAGTAATCTTAGAACTTGAATTATGCATATGTCTGGCATCGTCAGCCGCAAATTTGAGGAACTGGTCCCCTATGGCCAAAATTACCTCACTTGGGCTTCGGACGTGAAAATTGTGCTTGATAGTAAGAGTCTCTGCACCGCCATTGGCTTAGAAGTGGGACCTACTTCTACAACACAGAATGATCAGGCACTGTATTTTATCATGCACCACATGTCTAATACCCTAAAGAATGAATATATAGCTATTGAAAGCACTATTGACCTTTGGACCGTACTCTAGAAGCGGTTCGAGAAGCTCAAATACACTATACTGCCATAAGTACAACAGGACTAGGCATGCCTGAGATTTGCAGATTATAGAACCATGGCCGAATACAACGCTGGTTTGCATAGGATTATCATAAACCTCACTCTTTGTGGTAAACAAATATAAGAAGAGGAGAAAATAGAGAAGACACTCTCTACCTTTCACCCGAATGCCATTCAGAGTGCCCATAACTACCGTCAAGACAATTTCACTGATTACAGTGAGCTAATTAACATTATGCAAGTTACGGAATCTTAGGATGAAGTCTTAAAGAAAAACTTCATTTCACATGCACTTGGTCAAAGCGTTGAAGTCAACGCAAGCAAGTACTAGGCTGAGAAGCCCAACCGCAAAAGAAAGGACAAATGTGAACGGAGAGAGGGTTCGGCCCGAAGGAGAAAGAGAAAGTACGAATCCCGAGGCAAGGAAAAATCACCACCAAAGTCATACGGTCAACAAGACCAAGTGTGCTTCAAGTGTGGCACCTAGGGGCATTGGTCTAAGATTTGTCGTGAATCAAAGAAGACGATCGCTGAATACCAGGCCAAAAGGAAGGGCAAAAAAAAAGATGGAGACACACCTCGCCATCATGAACAATGATGTCTTCCTAGATAAAGATAACCTTCTAGGGGAGGAACTTAAAGAATTGAGAGTCTCCAAGAAGTCTACTGAGGAAAAAGAAGCTACTACCAGTGAGGTAACAATAGCAGACGATGCCATGGAGAAAGAGATACGTGCATATGTAGAAGCATGTTTCATTGAGTCTATCTAGTGCATTGGTTAGCAGCATTAGTATATTTTGAATTTGAGTGATTGTTTTAACAGACATTTGTGATCCTTTATGAATGATGAATTATAAACTCCAGGGGGAGCAGACCCTTAAATTATCGTGATCATAATGCATTTTATTTCCAGTATATTATATGAATGCTTGCGATATGAATGATAGCCTAATTGAAATTATATGCATTTATGTAGTGTCCATATGGGAGAGATATGCATAGTTGATAGTGGAACAACTAATAACATTTTAAGAGAGACTAAATATTTTGAAACTATTAAGAAGAACACTGGTAGTATAACCGCAAATGCAGGAAGTGGTTCATATGTAGTAGGCTCTAGTCAAACTACAATCATACTGTCTACGGGTACTCGACTAAAAATTAATGAAACTTTGCTGTACTCTGAATCCACTAGGTCTCTCTTAACCTTTAAGACATTCGTGCCAACAGTTTCCACGTGGAGACCACCGAAGGAAATGGCAAAAATTCCTATGCATTATGAAGCACGACGGATGCGAGAAAAGAATTTTAGAAAAATTTCCTTCATTTAAAACTAGGCTATACCACACAAGAATAAAAAGCACCTTACAACTATACTTCCCTAAAAACTTCTTTTAGAATTGCTGAACTCTTCTCTTTTTGACATAGTAGACTTGGACATCCTGGCTTAAGCATGATGAGAAATGTAATTACCAACTCTCAGGGCTATAGAATTAGTGTAAAGAATTTTTCTAATTAAGAAGACTTCATATGTTAGGCATGTGCCACTGGGAAAATGATCATTAGGCCCTCGACCATGAAGATGCAAAATGAAATCCCCGCGTTCCTTGAGCGCATTCAGGGGATATTTGCAGTCCTATTCAACCTCTATCAGGTCCTTTTAGGTATTTCATGGTACTCATTGATGCTTCCTCAAAGTAGTCTAACGTGAGTTTACCCTCGACAAGAAACCACTCATTTGCGAAGCTGATCTCTCAGATCATAAGAATTAAGAATGCATTTTCGGATCATCACGTGAAGTCCATTCGCATGGACAATATCGGCGAATTTACTTCGAAGGCATTTGATGATTATTGCATGACATCGGGAAACAAAGTAGAGCACTTAGTGCCACATGTCCCCACTCAGAATGAACTAGTGGAAGCACTGATTAAAAGGATCAAATTAATAGCAAAGCCACTTTTGCAGGGTTGTAATTTACCAAATACGTGTTGGGGCCATACCGTTCTACATGCAGCAACATTATTGAACTATAGACCGTCAGCATACAACATCCAATCACCAATGCAACTAGTTTAGGAGATCACACAAAAAATTTTCTACTTAAGAAAATTTAGATGCATGGTGTATGTACCGATACCACCACCACAGCGAACAGCTATGGGCTCTCTTCGGAGGCCGGGGATATACGTTGCTTATGAAACAGTGTCCATAATCAAGTATTTAGAACCCTCGACTGGTAATTTGCATACCACCCGTTTCGCTAATTGCATCTTTGACGAGCATAATTTTCCATCATTAGGGAAAGATAAAGGACCCTTAACAGAAGAATGACGAAAAATCATCTGGCAAGCCACAGGCATTTCCGCACATGATCCCCGTACTAAATAAGCAAATGAAGAGGTCCAGAAAATCCTCAATTTACAGAAATTAGCAAAATGAACTGTCCGATCACTTTTGTGATTTGAAGGGTGTGATTAAGTCGCATGTTCCTGTGTGCAATGCACCAGAGAGGATAGAAGTGTCAAAGGAAATTATGAGCACCCCTCAACCTGTTTAGAGGCCTCAAAGAAAAAGGACTGGAGATCTGGTTTCTCAGCTCCTAGTATCCGGAGACGTCTGGGTCAAAAGGGAAAAACGAGCTTATCACAACCAATCACGAAAGTGTCCCAAAAGAAAAAGAAAGGGAGCCAGTTGAGACTGGCAATTCTGGTAAGAAGCAGCCTGCTACTGAGGCGTTCTCAAATTTGAATATACCGGTAATGATAGAAGAAGAAAAATCCGATAGATATGTGAGTGCGCACAACGACAACAATAAGCCAAAGAAACTTGCTCCCGTGATAGGAAATAACAGTGAAGAGCAAGTAGAAATGCACGAAGCACCCCAACCCATGACGAAACAGCCATAAACTTTGTAGAATCAGGAAAAATAATGAATAGAGCAATAGTCAATATCGACATACACTTTGCTAAAATGATTGTTGAGCGAATAGATCCCGATCCAGAGCTGACATTTCTTTCTGAGTGTAAGCACCGACCAGATTGGGCGGAATGGAAGTAGGCAATCACTGCGGAACTAATATCAATGAATAAAAGAGAAATGTTTGAGCCTGTGTGCCTCACACCCTCCCATGTACGTCCTGTGGGTTATAAATGGGTCTTTATTCCGAAGAGAAATGAAAATAATAAAGTGGTACCGTACAAAGTAAGGCTGGTAGCTCAAGGTTTCACTCAGCGTCCAGGAGTTGATTATGAAGAAACCTATTTCCGGTCATGGGTGGTATAACCTTTAGATATCTCATCTCAATAGCAGTGAATATTAACTTAAGAATAAAACTGATGAATGTGATCATAGCTTATCTTTACGGTAACCTGGACTTTGAATTGTACATGAAAGTACCTGACGACATACCAACCCTAAATAAAGAGAAGAAGGAATTATATTGTGTAAAATTGCAGAAATCCTTATATGGATTAAAGCAGTTAGGAAGAATGTGGTATAATCGCTTGAGCGAGTTCTTGAGCAAGAAAGGCTATACGAATAATGAAGATTGTCCATGCGTTTTTATACAACGATCCCAAGATAGATTTTATATAATCTTTGTGTACGTGGATGATTTGAATATCATCAGAACTAATGATAAAAGACAAGAAGCAAGCAAGTATTTGAAATCTGAATTTGAAATGAAAAATTTGGGTAAAACCAGATTTTGTTTGGGCCTTCAGCTCGAGCATATGCCAGATGGAATTCTAGTACACCAAGCTGCCTACACCCAGAAGGTGCTCAAAAGGTTTAGCTTCGAGAAGACGTACGTATCAAGAACCCCGATGGTCGGATGGTCACTACAAGCAGACCTAGATCCATATAGACCAAAGGAAGAGGGGGCGGAAGTTCTGAGATCGAAATTCTCATACTTAAGTGCCATAGGAGCGCTCGTGTACTTAGCAAACAGTACACGTCCTGACATAGCATTCACCGTAAACTTATTAGCAAGGTATAGTGCAGAGCCAACAAAAAGGCATTAAAAGGGGGTAAAGGACATCTTTCGCTACCTATGGAGAACGGTCGACCTTGGATTATTTTATAGAAGGAATCAAGATATGACTTTGGTCGGATATGCAGATGCGGGTTATCTTTCAGATACACACACCGGTAAATCCCAAACAGGATATGTTTCCTTATGTGGAGGAGCTGCAGTATCATGGAAGTTGTCAAAACAGACACTTGTGTCAACGTCGACTAACCATTCAGAAATCATTGCATTGTATGAAGCAACACGTGAGTATGCATAGCTTCGAAGAATGACATTCCACATCCTCTAGTCATGTGGATTGCAAATAGAACGAACCGCTACTATCATTTAGGAAGATAATACATCGTGTGTAGCACAGGTGCAGACTGGATATGTGAAGAGCAATTTAACTAAGCATATAAACCCCAAGTATTCTTATGCTCATGAAATGCATAAGATGAATGAAATTAATATTCGGATTACTAAGTCGTGCAAAAATCTTGCGGATTTGTTCACTAAGCCCCTACCTGCGTTTACCTTTGAAAGATGCGTTAGAGGCATAGGAATGATGAGACTTAGAAAAGTGCAAAATTCGGGGAGAAACTTCACGTATTTTGAATTAAATCTTGAACCTGAAGTTCGAGTACCCAACTATAATGAAGAAGAATAAAACAATATAGGGTGGATTTATACTCTTTTTTTCTTAAGTGAGTTTTCAAGGAAGTTTCTCACATGAGGTTTTTATCGAGTCAAATCCGTGCACATAGCAAGCGTATGCTATATACTCTCTCTCCGAGAATTTTTTCACTGGGTTTTTACCGAGTTTTGATGAGACATATGCACTACGCGGTAAGGTCCAAGAGGGAGTGTTGGGGAACCAACCCGGATACAGCTCGGCCTAGGCCGTGGCTCTAGGTGGGTCCACTTGTGGACCTGTCGAACTCTATGAATCAACACTATAAATAGGGGAGGGATCCATCCATTATAGACATGAGCAAGAAAACAATAAAAAATTATTCCCTCTCTACATCGTGTGTTTTGTCTACTTTGTGCATCACGTTCTTTCTTGTCTACGCTTGCGTTTGAATCTTGTCTAAGTTTGGACGATATCCGATAGTGTGGTTGTTTAACACCAACCAGATGGGCCTCATCCAACCACTGCAAACATGTTCGACACGACACTGGTGGTGGCGTTGGTCCATATCACTCGTACTAGGGCACGCACGCGAAGGGCATGGCGATGGTCGATGGCGTCGTGCATCCACGTCGAAGCTGAGCCAGCATGGAGGCCGGAGTGGCCTACGAAGGTGTCATAGCTTTGGTTCTATCGGCGCACGTTGGTTTCGAGCCTAAGTGCCAGGCAGACCTTGGCTCCCTTGTGTGTGTTTGAGTTTGAAGGTCTGTTGGCATAGGCTGGATCTATATCCTCTGTCTTTATAGACTAAGGCAAAGTTTGTCTTTGTTTGATATTGTCTGCCCATCTTTCAATCAATGATTCATAGAGATGTATGGAGATGAGGCTATTAATTATGGATGAAGGTATGGTCTATATGTAACAGAGACAAAGACAAATTTTGCCTTAACTCACAAAGACGGTGGATACGGATCCGACATAGACCCTATGCCTCTGTACAGCTGTACATATATTTGGTTAATTGGATGAATCAAATCATCTTATTATGAACTTTGCGATACAAACTACAAGCATATTTCTCTAAAATGCTATATTGTCCCGTTCTTGATTCCGTCAAAACAAGACAATGCAAAACTTTTTTATGGTATATTAAACAGAACGTGGACCATCCAATTCTCATGATCCAACAATTTAGATCACTTATAATTTGAATATACTATACACGAGTAATATGGGTAGTATAATTTTCCCTATTAAATGATTGGACCTAAATATACTAACACAATATACTATCTCTCCATAATGTATGTAAAAGAGCTCAACAACTTTCTTGTTCTTATTGTGCTCCAGTGCACACATGTGGTGATCATTTGCATGAGTCCAATCAGATCATTTGCAATATCGATCGGTTCGAAGAAACAATTGATCGGTTATTTTAGAAGGAAGCACATGATTCTTGTGTTTTCAAATTTGCAGTTGTTAATTCTACTCGGAAAGGTTATCAAGACTCAAATCATTATTCTAGATACAAATGGTCACATCAAGCTCGTCTCACGAACCAAACAACAACTTAAACAATCCGGCATCACTCTATCCAAGAAATTAAACAAATATAAAAAAACATATGCACAAAACTATTAACATAATTTAATGGTTCATTGATCTCATTTCCCTAAAGGTTAAGTTGATGAGTTTAACTATTTGGCTGTTCCAACAATCTTTTATCCTTGTAGAGGGCTCGTGGAGAAGGTGGTTTACCTGTCGGCTCAGGCCAAGCGAGGTCAGATGGCCTGGACAAATTTTGAGTGCATGATAACCATGTCCAACGGTAGAAGAGCAGCGATGACCAGGAAGAACTGCGAAGGCCTTTGTTGGATGGTGGGAGGGGAAGTGCGTTGCGGGGTAAAGGGAGCAAAAAGGAAGGCGATAAAAAGTGACAAGTGGGGCATTGATGCCGTTTATAATGCTTTTTTACTTGAATATTTTGTGTAACATCTCGGACGAAAGTTAAAAAAAATTGCAATCTACTGACACCGCCACATGATGCCATGATGGGGTGATTAGATCATAACTTAAAAGGTGTTCCGCATAAAATTATCTGATTATCTATTAAAACTGAACTTTAATTGTTGTAACTAGTAGCTTGAAAACTCGAAACGGAATATAAAAATGTTCATCTTGCAATTTTAAAATTATCGAGAATCAATATTAAAAATTAAAATATTAAAAAAGATAATCAAGCAATTTAAACAGAAATCTAAGCACAGGATATGCTCTTAGCTATCCCTGCAAGGCTGCATGTCTCCAGAACCAACAAGAGAAGCCGTGCACCGAGATTTTCTGGACGCAAGTATTGGCATCCTAGCACGGCAACCATCCATGGGAGCATTACGGAAAGGCGACTAGTGGCTGTTGCCGTCTTTGCCGGAATCGAGCAAGAGCAAGATTCGCCAGAAAAGCCCAGAGCTTTTCGTCAATCCCTAGTGACAGCCACGAAGGCATACATATGAAAGAAAATTTCAGCACGAGGAACTCGACGGTGTGTAGCTCAGCGCGCGTGTGATTCACAAAACACGATCCACATATCGCGGCCTACAGGTCCAGCCCGCGTGAAAGAATCCTGCCGCTGCGGCAAAGGACAGCAGGAAATGGCCAAATGCGATGGATTCGAAGTCACTTTAGCAGGTTGTGATCGCATCCGCATGGACGGAGAAGGCGGCAAAGGGCGAAGCCTTTGGCAATCAAGCTCGTCTTTTTTGCATAGTACGCGTATGTTAGCCAATCAGGGCTTCTTAACCTCCTGGTCCCAGGCTAAAAATGTGTATGTCGTGACCTTGTCGCTTAGAGTTTAAGATACACATACATTTATGTTTGCAAATGCAGTACCGCTTCTAGGATGGCAATGGCCATATTTTCTGACAGGCAATTTTTTTAGAACAGAAATTTCTCACTATGTAAGATTTTTAGACACATCCTTTTCAGTTCAACTATGCTCTGATCTCTATGCAACCACCTCTCTCTTCTCTCAGGACATTTTTGTGAAAAAACCATATTTTATTAAATTCTCATGTGATGTCCTTCCTCCTCTTCCTCTTCATCTTTGTCTCTCTTCTCCGACTGCAATCACCAGCGCCCTAGCTGTGACCACTACAGTGCCTCCACTGGCTGTTGCATCGCTCCCGTGCCGTGTAGTGGTCGCAGTCAAGCACTGTCGAGAGCAACGCTGAAAGGATTCAAGGGGGCAAGAGGGAGGTGGATTGACCTAAAGCAAATTTTAGATTTTTTAGTTTATTTTTAAATATAATTTGTTGGCGACCGGGAGGCGAGCCTCCGCGGGCCAATGAGCAAGAGGAAGGTGGGAGGCGAGGCCGAGGGCCCTGTCCCTCGATCGAGGCCGGCCGCGTGGCCGCCGAGGAAAGAGAGAGAGAGAGGTCTCGACGTGGTTAGACGCGCCGAGCCTGTGGTGATATGGATGATTTTATCCTGGTTCGGGGCTCCACTGTCGGATAACAGCTCTACGTCCAGTCTTCGTTTAATGCCAAACTTAAACGAGTACAAAGAGGGCGAGACCGGGCTTCGGGAAGCCCAGACTCGAGTAAAATAAGTGCTCAAGGCACTATGTGTGTGTTCCTACCGTACCTGGACACAAAAAACTACCGTCTAGAACTAGAGCTCCTACGTGAGTGCAAGTACTCCTGTTTTATGGAGGCTGAATGCTCTTCTGTCTAAGTCTATCTTCTGTTGTTCTTCTCCTGATGCATCCCTTGGTTGTGGCCTGTGCGTCCCCTTTTATAGGCGGCGCCCGGCTACTGTAACCTGCCCTTGGTCTGTCGAATTACCTTCCGGTTACTAGTCATCTCCTTCTGCTTTGTCGTGCCGGGACGTACAAAATCCACTGGATAATTGAGCGCATCTCCTCATCCTGTCCAGATTGCCGTGCCGGACCGCTACCCGGCAATACGTGTCTTACTCTATGCGGACGGTAAGCCGGTTGTTGACGAGACTTGCCGCCAACCTGCCAATGGCCTTTGTTAGGCGCGTCTCGGTACTGTGGTCGCATTTAACTCTCGGTGACCTTCGGGACCCGCAGCGTATCCTGTGCGCGGCGCAGCACAATCTACCTTGGGCCCCTAGCCCTGGGCTTCGGAAGCCCGGGAGGGGCGAGTGACTTGAGCTTTCGAGGCGGGGAAGCTCGGGTGTGAGCTTGCCAAGCTCGGGCGTGAGCTTACCAAGCCCGGGCGTACTTCCCATGGGGCCGGAGGTAAGTTAATGGACCGTATCTTCGTGGGCCACGTACTTTCCCCAATATAATTGTAAGATTAAATTTTTCTACAACTAAATACAAGAACTAAACAGGACACACAGGAAAAGAAACAAAAAAGAAAATGCAAGAAGTAAATGATAAAGGGACAAGAGATTTTTTTCGTAAGGTTTAAAAAAAGCTTTTCCTTTTCCTACTCCTCGTTAGAGCAATCTTCACGAAGAGAAGTATCACTCCGATTTCACTCGAGATAGCCCTTCACTACTTCGGCAGGTGGACTCTAACTTTCATAGCCACTTAGAGTCTCTCACAAACTTCTCCTTGAAAGATCACCAGGCACCAACTCTAAAAATAAGAAACATGAGTAACAAGCTCGAGATGACTTGATCTTGCCGGATTAAGCCTTCCATGAAAACACGCAATGAGACATGGCACTTAAACTCTTATAAACTCACTCTAAGATATAAACCCTAGTTTTGGTGCCTCTAACTCAAATAGACTCTAGGATAGCGTAGGGAGTGAATCAGCACGAAACAAAGGGGTAACCAAAGTCCTTAAATAGGCCACATCCAAAAACTAGCCATTAGGACCTAGAAACAGGAAACCCATGGTGTTGCCGTACCATATGACACATGCCGTACCATACGGCACGAAGGGTGACAAAGAAAGACGATACCATCGTTTGGTACCCCTGTACCATATGGGGGATCAACACCCTAAATAGTCTCTCTGGAAAAGATACGACAGCACCGCCGCTTTGCACACCGTACCATACGGTGTGCCAGCACCCTACAAAAACTCTATTGAAAAAACAAGATGGCAGCGCTATCTGCTACGCCGTACCATACTGCGTACCGGACCCACTACAGAGCTCTTCTGAAAAAGACCAGACGGCGTGCCGTCTGGTACTCCCGTATCATACGGTGTGCACACACCCACTTAGAACCCTATTGTAAAAAAATAGATGGCACGCCGTCTGGTACCCCATACCACACGACGTGCGCACCAGCACTTTAAAACCCTTCTAGAAACGATGCTACGGGGTGCTGTCTGGTACTCCATACCATACGGCACCAACGAGCCAGCACTAACAACACTACCCAAAGGCTCTAAACACTTTTAAACTACTCTAAAACCTAAAACCAAAGTGCATCCATTAAAAATGAGCTCCAACAACTCTAAAATCATCTCAAACCCCTCTTAAATCAAAAGAACATTAAAACCACATATATTTAGATGAACTCATCTCAACTCCCGAGTTCATGCTAAAACATCCTTAATTTTAAACGTCTTCATCATCAAGGCAACAACTTCAACACGATGTCATTATCACTAAAATCACAGACAAAATCTTCTCAAACCAACAAGGGGGCTTAAAGCCTTACAAACGATATGATGGTCAAACACTGTCGGGATCAACACAAACGGCAAGTGGGGGTGGCGCGATGGTCGAAGTTGAGGCATGGGTGGTGTCACACAGGGGACAATGCAAGGAGCAACCGTCAGGCCCACAGGGGTATAGAGAGAAAGATAGGCAAAGAAAGAAGAAGGGCCTATGTGTGAGAATTTGACAAACACACAGGGGATTTTTTTAGGAAGAAATGGCGTGCATGAGAGAAGAAATGGGTGGTCGCATGGATCTTAGAGTATGATTGGATGGTTAAGGGTGTGGCTAGAAAATCTTGTAGGTAGTGGGAAGGAAATGTTGATTCCTTTATTAGGGGAAAGGGTGGAAGAAAATTATATCCTCCGTGCAGGTGAAAATAGGAAAATTTATCCCCCGTCAGGGAATATCCCTATTGTCATCCCTAACTGCTTGATTTGTAATGACTAGCTTTGAAACCATGTATGAAGTTGACCTGCAATATCATGGCATGTATGATGATATAAATAACTAGACTATAAAATCATCTATAGACAACACTACATACGAGTTATACAATAGGTTGTTTTTTTTCATGCAATATAGACTATGGAGTTTGTTGTTTCTCCGAGCAAACACTTCAGCTTCCCACTACTACTAGAGAAATGACCTTCTATACCGGTACATCAGTCCCGATTGGCCACAAACCGGGACTGATGTAGTAATAGTCCCGGTTTGTGGCTACAGGGCTAAATGCACGATTAGTACTGGTTCGTGGCTCAAATTAGTCCCGGTTCGTAACACGAACCGGTACTAAAGGTGGCCTTGGGAAGCGGGTACATGCTAGTTGGCACAGGCATAAAGTAGTCCCGGTTCGTATTACGAACCGGTACTAAAGGTTGGCCTTTAGTCGGTTAGTGTTACTGAACCCAGATTAAACTCATTTCAAGATACTTCAAAAGGAATGCATATCCTAGTCTATTGAATACGCGTGGGTGGGTGGGTTGGTTAGAAGAGTGAGTGGGGAGTCACGTGGTGGCATGAGGTCCCAGGTTCGAGTCTTAAGTTCGCCTTATTTTTTAGATATTTTCTACGCTTTAGTACCGGTTAGGGGAACCGGGACTAAAGGTATGTGACCTTTAGTCCCGGATGGCCTGTCCCGGTTCGGGAACCGGGACTAAAGCCCGTTCCCAACCGGGACTAAAGACCGTTTTTTTAGTAGTGCACAGCCGTACCTTGTTTAGTTCGACATTGGCTGAACAGTTGAACGATTGGAATTACGAACTTCAATAAGTTAATATGTTAGATTCATCTTAGTTCGTTAGCTTTAAGAAGCAGTTTCAAAATTTTTGAGAAACGAAATCAAAGCGTTTGGTTCAAAGAAACAACATAATCCTTAAGCCGTGAGGTGCTGGTGTCCTACCTGACAAATGTTACAGCTAACGTCATGCTGTTCTAAACATTGTGAAGCTATAACACTACCTAGTACCTCTATTATATTCTCTTAGAGTATCTCCAGTAGCCACTTCAAATTTCTACTTATAATGCTATTCTCTACACACTATCCATCTCTCTAAAATTTATTCACATTTTACACTATACTTTAAAAAATTCCTTTTCTCCAACGGCTACACTATCCATAAAAAGTCAGATAAACAGTGTTATAAGTACATGCTACGGATGGTCTAACTAAGTAGTAGTACCAGTGTTAGGAAATACGCTGCCTTGGTAAGGCCATTTCCAACTAAGTAGTAGTACCAGCATCGATCCCCCAGTTAATTACACCTTAATTAGTGGCCAGGTCACTGGGGGGAGACAATTAAAAACTTGGTCCAATGGATTCGCCATGCACTAGTTCCCTGCGCGGGTGGTTAGCGTACGTGGCCAACTCATCAGGTCTCCTATTTTTTTTCTGGATCATCCATCACGTCTGACAGCATTGTTCAAGCCATGAAATGAACATCCCCGTATTTTTATCGTCTACTTGCTCATCTCCGTCCACCATGAATTTTATTATCAATCGACTCTTCTGATTGGCCACTGGCAACCTGGCATCATTCAGCAATCCATCTCTATTGGCCTCTGCCTTGCCAATCTGCTTAAATATAACGATGGCGATGTTCTTCTGAGATTTGAGACCGCATCAACTTGCTCTGAAACATGTATAATACGTACTCCCAGCCAATCATACGAAGGTTTCATAGACGCATTTCAGGATATTGAACTGTTACCTAACTTGAAAAGGAGCTCGTTACACTGAGCACCATGCTTTATAAAATAATGTTTTTTATAAAAGAAAGATGGCAAAGGACAGGAAAAAAAAAGGAAAGCACTTTCGTCAGAAAATGCCTTTCACTAGCTGAAGAAAAAGGAGCTTGTCGATGCACAAGAAAAGACGGAGCAAGAAAAGCAGATCGCGCAACAGATGAGTAGTTCAAGCGTTCAACGTATGGCACAGTGATTGGCTAGAGAGCCCGGTCCAGGTCCAGCTGCTCAACAAACACCATACTCCGGTTTTCAAATGTATTTGCGTTTCAAAGATTAGTTTTACCAAAGACGACTTCAGTCCATCATCGTTCATACTGCATACCATGATACCAGTTCGTGACAACTCCTCTCGATCTTTCTTTTTTTCCTGAAACCTTTGACGTTAGTCTAGACTGGCCTCCCAACTCCCAAGTCCCAACTACCTCTATTTTTTAAAAATCAAACGAGTTGGGGGATTAAAAATTGTAGTTAAACGCCTCTGCGTAGCTTGGGAAGACGGAAATGGCGGTTTGACTGACGAAGCAGCAGCTATAATTCTCATATCTGTCCTGGCATGTCGCCGAATTTGTTATGTCCAAACTCAGCGGTCGACGCTGATGTATCCATCCTGTCCGGGTCTCCGGGAGAGGCAGGATTCAACGATATGTCTCGAGCTAGAAAATCGGTAGGCGCTAGAAAATCAGTAAAAGAATAAAATTTGGCATGTTCTAAACTCAAATGTCGGGAACTCAAATATCAGTAAATGTCGCTGAATTTCGAGCAATAATCAATTATATTGTAGGACAACTAGAGGGAGTGAACAGAGGTTTAATTGATTTCAAACTTTTTCACGGACTCACCCCATTTCACACGTGAGTCAAACAATATCCTGACAGGAGTGCAGAATCCCAATGCTCTGGTCATGAATGACTTTCGAGATTTCAAAGCCGCGTTCTTTTGTACAGATCAAATTAAAATTAAAGGCTATAGTTAGAAATTTATTATTTTTTACAGGTCAAATGTTATAGTATTTTATAGCCATTTTTGTGAGACTTTTAGTGGTTCCTTTTAAAACTTCTAAAAACATGTTTACATTTTTTTTTTTGCTCTCCAAGCAGCATCCACAACTTTTTTAGATTGTAGTCTATCGCTGATTTAAGCCAAAAAGAAACACCATGTTCATGCCATATGAGAAGAGTAGTTGCAGTTACTTTCAGTCAATTTTACTTTTCCAAGTCTAAAACTGCTCTGTAATGTTCGAGAGTTATGCCAGTGTAATGGTTGTGTTAGATGGGTTCGAGTTTAGCTAAAAAACCATGTTTGTTATGGGGATGCAATCCCTTATTAAAAAATAATCTAAAATAGGTATGAGAAGCTATTTAGATCAATGCCTATTTACAAGAATTGATCCCCCAAGAGAATTAATCAAATTTATAAAGAATGTGTAGAATTATGAATTACCACCAGATAGTTATACCTCTTTTCACACCATGATATAACCTTTAATTACAGACCAAGAACAGGACACCTCACCTAATGAAACCACAGCTCGAAGGATTAGTATCTTAAGTTTTGAAAATTTGGTGTTCCACCAATTCGGTCACAAATGGGAAAAAGTGAAAACTTCATCCATGGCTAAATCGTGTGAAATCGATCAACATGATGGATTTAGATGAGTTTCTATGTGTCTTGTGACCCTTAATCACAACTTATGATCCATCAAACCACAAGGATCAACATTTCATAAGAATCAAATGAAAGCATGTTCAAAAACCAAAAGACGAGACACAAACAAATAAAGATCAAATCTTAAGAGGAAATCCCATAAATGCTTGATGAGGAATGATTACAAAGGAACCACTAGAGTTGGACCAACGCAAATCCATCTCCAACCAACCTATTGTTTAGTTATTGACTAGATCTAGCTCCTCCCAAAAGCCTTCACTAAAAGCCTCAAGAAAACCCTAGCCAACATGAGTACTATTTATACTTGGGGGCAAAAGCAGCCACCTAAGTGGGTTTCCTTTCCTTTACTCATGGGCTAGTCCAAAGCCCATTGAGACACCAGGTTGTCTCTCTTGTTGCACACTTATCAAAGTGGTTATATAACAAGACCCATCGACCAGGTACATCCACCTTGCTTTCTAAGATAATCATGATCTAAATCCATTGTCCTCAGCTTCCTTGGCCGCCAAACCCATCACGCGTCCAACTCTCTTTTGATCGCTTCCTCTTGCGCACTTCAAAGCATCATCATTGTTTATCCTCATACATTTTATGCCTAGACCGGTTTCGATCAACTCGTGAAACCCTTGATTACCTGACCATGGATCTTCTATCCATGTCCTTGATCCCATCGCTAACATTGATCCACTCTGATCACTTGTGCATCAATGGACAAGCAAGCAATTCCGGAAACAAATATTTCCAACGTGACCCAAGTTAGTCCATAAACACCTAGACTACCTCGTAGCATCATGAGATCATAAATAAGCACAACGCATCAACTCAAAAGTGATCGCTTCAAGTACCTAATTCACAGAATACATTGGTGACACTGCATTACAAACTCCGGTAAAACCTTCATGTAAGCATTGGTGCTACTAATAATTTCAACAAGTTCCAATTTCAATATAAGGTGGTACCAAAATGTATATAACAGTGGTATCATATGTTCAATTATACTTTGAAAACACCCTCGGTAATACTAAATAATTATATCCAGGGCAACAAAGACTTTGTGCCTTCTTTGTATGGCTATACCTCAGTGTAATGTGTGGTGACATTGTGTTGGCGCCGAAAGTTGACGGTCGGCTTCAACACACTGTGGGGTTAGGGCTTAGGATCTCTGTCAACACCAAAATAGGGTTATAGGTGTGCTAGCCAATTTGACCTAGAAATTGACAAGGTAAATATTATAATCAGCTTTTAATTAGCCGATTAAATATATTGTTGAAGATAAAGACTTGCTAAAACTTAAGACAAGATCAAAAGAATTAACAAATCCAAAGATAATTGAAACTATTGACTTCGATCATATCTAAACAAATAGATTCAGAGGGTAACAAGATCAATTGACTCAAACCAAGGGTTAAATGAATAGATATAAAGGTAAACAGACCACCAAACTAGCCGATAAAATCGACTAGATTAATGGAACGCATAGTAAACAAACTATTGGCAAGAGTAACAAGTTAAGCTAATAAATAGAACGAGAGTAAACAGACTATCGATCATTTTGTAGAGCCAAACAAGTCGATATAACAAGAGGTAAAATCTAACCCCTTGCACTCAACAGCGATGTGCAGCAATATCGAATAAAGATAGTATTTGATAAAATCAAAAGTCGACATAAGCCCGTAAATCGAATTGAATCGAAACAATACTTACTTGCAAGCAACTCCTAAATTGTATTGTGTAGTTGATCGAAAAGGCGGTGCACAATAAGCCCATCAAAATAAATATGGCGAAACTAGACTCAATTCAACGAAAAATAAAGGACAAGAAAATAGTAGATCTAATTGATTAGTGTTGGACTCCTTACACGCCCCATGGGATTACATATTTATACTCGAAACTCAACCTAAACCAACCTAAACACCTTTTCGTGTTGAATATAAGCTCGACTCAATACTTTATAATTTTGAACTAACCGACTCTAAATCTACCTAATTTATATATAGTAACTGACTTTGTCTCATAACATGGAATAAAGTACAAACCGACTCTACTATTTCTAAAAATAACCCACATGGCCAATTCAGACTCAATATATCCTTCACACTTTCCAAAACTTGTCTTTTGGATAGGTTCCTTGATTTGTCTTGCGCAAAGTTTCCCGGATCCTTTCCTTGGGATGATGCTACTAGCCAACGCTTCTAGAACCTTCTAGGACAATATCGACTTTTTTCCAAAAATTGGTGCCAACACACCATTTGTTTGGTTGTACTCTCAAATTAAATCACTCTCACTGATACAGAATAACTATGTCCAGGGCAACAAAGACATTGAACCTTCATTGTATGGCTATACCTCAGTATAATGTGTGTTGACACCATTTGTTTGCATACTCTCAAATCACTCTCGTTCATACCGAATAATTATGTCACAAGAAGTCATGTATTGGACATTTTCTTTATGGTTATACCTTAATGTAAACATGGATATGACCGCTGGAAAGGTTATACCTCATTAAGACCTAAGAGCATCCGTAGCAGAGTTCCTAAAAGGAAATCTTCTCTATATTTAGAGACTCTCGGTACTTGTATCATTCTAACAGAGTCCCTATGTCAGTTTTTAAATTTAGAAATTCTATCTTCGAGTCTCTATATTTAGATATTCTCTCTCCTATAGAACTAGAACCTTTTTAAAGTGTATCAGCCAACCTGGCTTATGAATTTACGCCAACTATCAAGGAATTACTAAAGTTTTGGGAGGAATGGGAATTGCTATTCTTTCTACTTCTCGAGGTATAATGATAGATCGAGAAGCTCGACTAAACAGAATTGGGGAAGAGGTCTTATGTTATATATGGTTATTGCCCCTCTCATAGGACCCGAATTCTATCTCGAAGTTCCTATTTTTCAAATAAAAAAGCATTCTATTTTTATTCTCTGTCGGAGAGGATGAAGATATAGGGAACGAATAGTGGTTTAGAGTAGAGGATATAGAGATCCGAATTTTGAGACCCTGCTACGGATGCTCTATGGTATCTCCGCTCCTTAGGATTTAGTCAAAATCACAAGACATCTATTTGCAACCTTTTTGGACATTTTCAAGTGATATTACGTTTATGTAAAAGTAGGTATGGCCGCTGGGAAGGTTATACCTCGTTGATACCTAAGGTAACACCTCACAGCACATCAAGTCCCGACAACTTCCAAACTTCCAAATTTGAATTTGACACTTCAAAAACTTGTCTGAATTCACTTCAAAATTTGTGAAGCACTCATCACATGGTCTCACAAATATAGATATGTTTCAAATTATTTTTTTTCACAATTTCGAATCAACCTCAATTGATTTTTGGTTTTTAATTTTAATTTAATTGTTTGAATTTGGGTCGATTTCTTCATAGCATTTTTCTATTGAGCCACAGTGATGGGCGCAATTATTATGATTAATTTGTTAATAGGGTTTATTTAAAGTATCAACAATAGATTTTCTAAGGCTTCCTCTAAGCATGAGGCATTATAACTATTGTAGATACTTCAGGAGGTGTCTCTAAGTATAAATATGTTAAATTATTGTCTATAACTAGTGAGTTCAACGGATCTTGACTTAAAGACAATATTACATCTAACTATTGGAGAAAGAATATCTAAAGTCTTAGAGACCAAAAATGTGTTTCACCCCCCAACCACATTGGATGCCCTAATTGTCGATACTGTGAACCCTAAATGGCTTGTTTTTAGTAATCAAACGAAGATTACCATAACAATCATCCATGTGATTCCAGGCTAGGGCCGAGCTCGATCCAAACATTTACCAAGACCGGGAACCGCGAGCTTCAGCTCATCGAGCTCGGCAGGTGCATGTGGACACGTGCGCCACGTCG
Organism: Olyra latifolia; assembly: GCA_036346145.1. NCBI lineage: Eukaryota > Viridiplantae > Streptophyta > Magnoliopsida > Poales > Poaceae > Olyra > Olyra latifolia. The sequence continues at coordinate 17,772,432 of CM070524.1, read as the reverse complement.
CCTCAACGAATACGACTTATTACCAGGCCCGAGCCACGACGCAGCGTCACGCATTGGCAGAACGCCGAGTCAAACCCGCAAAAAGTCCAACGCGCCGCGCGCGCGCGCACCGTGTGAAATGCTGCGTACGTAAGGCTTAGGATATTGCCCGCGAGCGCGCGCGCGGGCAACGCCGTCACGCGCGCAGCGGCAGCGACAGCGGGTCGGGGGTGGAGGAGTCGGCACGTAGGCGCGCGCTGCTCGTCGCTCGCGCCGTGGCTAGTAATCTTTGCCGCGCGCATACGTACGTAGGCCCGGTCAGCGACTCTGTCGCGTCGCGTGCCTCGGCCCCATGGAACCGCGACGTCAAAGCAGCAACTTGCAACTACCGCTTGGCCTCTTCCTCCCCCGTTATATAAGCCCAGGGGCATGGCGTTGCATCTCACACTTGCTCTTGGCTAGCTCGATTGGACTCGGACTCTCGGAGCCTCGGACGCTTGGATTTGTACTAGTCTACGACGGTGAGGTTGCGAGGCAGCACCTGCGGAGCCGATGCCAATTGCCGCGGCGGTGACCGCGCCCGCGACCGGGCCAGTGCATGCCCCCGCCGTCCCAGTCGCGCCGCGACTGGCATCCCCGGCGCCGCGGCGCGAGCGCGAGTCGTCGCCGCTGAACCCGAGCTCGCAGGCGCTCCGCTCGGGGGCGGGTGTCGGTCCGGGATCCTCGGCGCCGGATGGCGTGAGGTCTCATATCGCCAACCTTGACCGTGTGCTCGGGAAGCCGCCGCAGGTGCCGAGGCCGCCGAGCCACGCGGCGGCGCCCAGCAAGCAGGAGCAGGAGGAGAGCGAGCAGGAGCCTCTCAACATCAGGCACGGGCTACTCAACGCGCTGAACCTGTCCTTCTTCGTGCCCATGCCCGGGATGAGGGCGCGCACCGCCGCCGACGAGCACATGTCGCCGCGCAGCCTCATGCATATGCAGCAGCTCCTCTCCGCTGACTCCCCGCGCGCGTCGCCGAGGAGCACGATCGCGCCAAGGTGGCGGAGCCTTCATGGCGAGGGCGGGTGGGCCGGCCTCCTCGATCCGCTCGACTCGGACCTTCGCCGCGAGCTCCTCCGTTACGGCGACTTCGTCCAGGCGGCTTACCAGGCCTTCCACTCGCTGCCCACGGCGTCGGCGAGGCACCGGGGCCTCATGCTCCCCGACCGGTCGTACCGCCCGACGCGCAGCCTCTTCGCCACCTCGGCGCTGTCCATGCCGCCGTGGGCCAAGCGCCCCAACACCCCCGAGTGGCTCACGCAGCAGTCGAACTGGATCGGCTACGTCGCCGTGTGCGAGTCCGAGCGGGAGGTCGCCCGCATGGGCCGCCGCGACATCGCCATCGTTCTGCGGGGGACGGCCACATGCCTCGAGTGGGCCGAGAACCTGCGCGCCTCTCTCGTGCCCCTCGACGGCGAGGGCAGCGACGGCAAGGACGGCGGAGCAGAAGAGCCCAAGGTGGCGCGGGGGTTCCTCAGCCTCTACAAGACGGGCGGGGAGAAGGTGAAAAGCCTCTCGGAAGAGGTGATGGACGAGGTGAGGCGCCTCATGGAGAAGTACAAGGGCGAGCAACTCAGCATCACGGTCGTCGGGCACAGCCTCGGCAGCGCGCTAGCGCTCCTCGTGGCCGACGAGATCGCCACGTCCGTCCCCGACGCGCCGCCCGTCGCCGTGGTCTCCTTCGGCGGACCGAAGGTGGGCAACAGCGCGTTCGTGGACAAGATCCAGAAGAGCGGCAAGGTCAACGTACTTCGCATCGTGAACACCGGCGACATGGTCACCAAGGTGCCCGGTGTGGCGCCGCGGCTGCCGCTCACCAAGGAGCAGTACCAGCACGTGGGCGCGGAGCTGCGCATCGACTGCAAGAACTCGCCGTGCCTGCGCCCGGACGCGGGGCCGGCGTGCCGGCACGACCTGGAGTCATACCTGCACCTCATCGACGGGTTCACCGCGACGGGGCACCCGTTCCGGCACGACGCGCGGCGCAGCGTGATACGGCTGCTGCAGATGCAGAAGGGCAACGTCAAGAAGGAGTACGTGAACCGCGCCCGCGAGCTCGGCGTCGACCCCGCCGCGCCGGCGGACGTCGGCCGGAGCATGGCGTACGGGAACTGCGCCGTCGCGAGCCCGTCGTCGTGACGAGATTGACGGACGCCGCCTCCAGGGGCCGTGCTGTAAAAATTTTTGTAAAGAACCAAGAATTCTTTCGTTAGCCGCGCGAAACACTACTCAAGTTTTCCTTTTCTCCTTGGGTTTCGATGAATGTACAGGAAAATTATCCAAGAACAGCATAATAATCAATAAAGCGAAAGCCTGACCATGTTGTGTTCATTTACGTTGGAAAATGTTCACCTCCTCTCCTCGTCCCCATCATCTTTTGAGAGAGAGTGGTTCCTCTTCTTCCGGCCTTCTCAAACAGCGACAGAGACCGGTTCCCTTCTGCCAGGGAAGAGATGATAGAATTTTTCAACCCTGGGATGTCATGTAAACATCGACTTTTTACCATCAGCATTAAAACATCAGCAAAACCAAAACCAAAACCTTTGAATATCTTCTGACCCCCACTAAGCTTGTAGCTGTTAGCATTCCATGTTGCTGATTGGAACAGTCCTGGAAACCAAAGCAATGCCCTCACCGTGTCTCCTGCTATAATTTCATGACAGAGTTCTCACTCCTCGTCTATGAATCATGAACAGTTCTTTGACGTGAGAGCATTTCCACGGGATACTCTAAAGTCAGATCTCTATACATCTCCTCTAAATCACTATTTACTACCTATATTTTTATTCTCTTCAATAGAATCTCTATTCAGATAAACTATATAAGTTGATATAGAGAGCAGGCTGAGAGAGAGAAATTGTAAATTTAGAAACTGTGATAGAGACTTTGTTAGAGGACGAAACACTCTATAAGTTCTACCAGAGATGCTCTCATCAGTGGATGTCACTAAACCGAACTAGTATTTTTACTGTGGGCGTTCCTAGTCTCCTTTCCACGAGTTCTCTTTGGCTTTGACAGCTGCAGGTTGTGTAGCGAGCAACGTTTCAGCTGTTCATCCACGTGTGTCGTTCGTTCATCCACGTGTGTCGTGTATCCATTTCGTACGATCGCAGACAGCATTGATGCATCAGCAACCCAATACCCACATCACTGTCTAACTCCGTACTCCCCTGTATCACACCATTTCCTACGATCGCAGACAGCAGTGATGCATCAGCTACCCAGTACCCACATTACTGTCTACGTACTCCCCTTCCCGTCGGTATTCTGTCGCCTTCCATAATGCGCAGCCCGTGGAGCCTCCTCGCCGTCTCCGGCCGCCGCCACGCTCCAGCGACCGCCACTCACCGTTCACTCTTCCTGCGCACTCTCCAAATCTTAGCCCAGGCGGGACCGGTCCGCCTCCAGAGGCTCTCAGCGCCAGACTCCGGTCTGTGAGCCACCCTCTCTCACTGTCTTGCCTTAAAAAATCCCCCCTTTTTTGAGAGACTAATTGTATAAATCCCCCCGTTTTGATGTTCCTGGTGGTGGTTGGATCAGGGATAGTCGAATTGAGGCTGGAGCGGCCGGAGGTCAAGAACGCCATCAATTGGGAGGTGATAAGGAGGCTGCGGGCCGCCATTGAGGAGGTCGGGGCCGACGCGACGGCCAAGGTCGTGTTGGTTGCCAGCTCCGTGCCCGGGGTTTTCTGCGCAGGGGCCGATCTCAAGGTCTGTTAAACTTGTTCAGCTTGGTGATGCATAGGGTAGTTAATTCAGAAAAGAAAAGAAAAGGAAGAAGACACATGAAGATAGTTAAGGTCTATGTGCTGATTCTGAATTATAAAGAGTTAGGGCCTCTTTGGATTGAAGAAAAAACAAAGGAATTTTGGAGGAATGCAGTAACCTCTGGAAAAAAAAATACTATATGGAGCGGTTGCTAAAAGCTGTAGAGAATGGATTGGCTAACATATTGTAATACTGAAAACGAAGTACATAGATAATTGTGTGTGTGGCTAAGGTCCTTCTATAAACAAATGAGTTGTGAAAAAGAAATCACTCATGGTTGGGACAGAATATGGAGGGGTTGGTATCTCGAAAAACATCTAGGTATATGAGACAAGAAAGGTGATTATGCTTAACAGTTAACGGTGGGGTCAATGACTAGACGAATGTGACTTTAAAAGGAGCAGTGACGAATTATCAGATAGATGGTTAAGAGCACATGGTACTACTAGCAGCCAATAAATAATCATCTTTGCACAGCCCAGATGATATTGAATTCCCAACCAATTCATTTGACTTGTCATAGCTAATACTGTAATACTACTTGTATTCCACAAATTTGATCTTCAGATCGGTTATTGGATAAAAGACATCACATTCATTGTAAATAGAACGACGGGACCATGTGATCACCATATTCTTTTATGCATTATGTTATAATCCACAATTCTGCATGATCAAGTTCTGATGTCAATATTTTTAACAGGAACGGGGACTAATGAAATCTTCTGAAGTTGGAGAATATGCTAATTCCTTAAGGTCTACATTCTCATCTTTTGAGGTCTGCACCCGAAATCTTTTTTTTATGGAAGAATTCATATTTTTAGCATGCTATTTTTCATGTACATTACTATTAAATTTCTGTGTGTGGCTCGTTTTTCTTATCATTAGGCAATGTTGTTCTATGTACGTATGATGCTCTTACATATTGCAGCCTGATTGACAGTCACTCCCTGTTCCAACAATTGCTGTTATCGAAGGAGCTGCTTTGGGCGGTGGGCTTGAACTGGCTCTTTCATGTGATCTCCGTATATGTGGTATTGCCTTTAATCTGCAATATGGGAAATTTTGTCCATGTTATGCGAAAATCTTGATTCGATGTTTTTAATATTAAATGCGTCCTTTCTTATTTGCAGGGGAAAAGGCAACCCTTGGACTGCCAGAGACAGGCCTTGCTATCATTCCTGGGTATGTATCCGACTCAATGCTCCACTATTGTAAATAAATTGTTAGGGCAAATTGTCAAGATCCTCTGAAACAATATGGCTATAGTTTTGTCACGTGCCATTGTTGTTGCTCGATAGCTCAGGGAGACCTAGTCAACATTATGCTTCAGGACTGACTTTATTAGTATTAGCAAAGTGTTTTTTCAATATTGTTGACAAAAATTAAAAAATGATGCAATTACAGTGAGAGATGGCTTCTTCAAAATTAATGTATTTTTGCATACTTGAGTTTATATTGGAGTAAGTTAAATAAGTAGACAATTCATACCATTAATGTGATGCCTAGAAACAGACGATATGATGCTAAAACAACAACAGTGGCAACCACCAAAACAGAACAGGATCCATTTCATTTTATTGTGTAATCAAAATTGACACTATGTGTAGCTATTATGAAATTTATCTGTTGCATGTTTTTGGCTGCGTTAAGTATATCTGCATTCTTTTATCAAATGTGAATATTGTGCAACAACCTTCCTACCAAAACTAGGAAAAGAATCTTCTTCAGCAGGTAACCTCCTTTTGCTGTTCTGCATAGAGCCGGGGGCACACAGCGTCTTCCTAGGTTTATCGGAATTTCCAGAGCAAAGGAACTGATATTCACTGGCCGTAGATGTGACGCAGCTGAAGCTGTAATGATGGGTAAACACTAACCTTGTCATGTATTCCCCTTACTATCATCACTTCCTTCGATGAATCCTTAAATGTATCTTTGTATTGCAGGATTAGCAAACTACTGCGTTCCAGCAGGGAAGGCCTATGAGAAAGCTCTGGATCTTGCGCGCGAGATAACACAGAAAGTAAGAACCATTCTTAACCCTAAACATATCTGTGCAAAGAAAAAAAAACATCGGTTTGAGCATACGGAGCCCTTCCTGAGTTCAGAGTTCTGATCAGGCACCTCACTTGTGTGCACGGTGCACAAAGATCCATCTTTGAAGCTGCTCTGAACTTGGTTCTTTCTTCCAGGGCCCTTTGGGGCTCAGGATGGCCAAGAAGGCCATCAGCCAAGGGATGGAAGTGGCAGACATGCCCTCCGCTTTGGCTCTCGAAGGGGAATGCTACGAGCAACTGCTGCACACGCAGGATCGCCTCGAGGGCCTGGCTGCATTTGCCGAGAGAAGGAAACCTGTATACACAGGAAAATAGGGGGAATATATGCATAATTTAATTTTTGCCGCCACCGTAAAGAATGCCATTGGGTCATGGGACCAAATGTTATTCACTCATAAGTGATAAATATTAGATTGTCACACCTTTAAGAGTGGCAAATAATAGAATGTCCCGAAAATATATTGTCCCGAGAGTTGAGAGCTCAGCGTAAAGAAGGAATCATTTTTCTGTGGATGAGCCTGTTGCCGTCGGCCTGGAACGCCGACAAGTTCAGCCTGGTCGTTCGGCCTAACCGGGCTGGGCCTGGCCGGGCCGGTGGATGCGGTACTGCGGTGGCAGTGGGCGCTGCTTGGTCGTTGCACTCCACTGTGGGCCGCTTCTCCTGTTCCTCCTGTCGTTGCGTGCCTGATCGATCACGTGAGATGTTGCGCAACTTCCGCCGCCGCTGGCCTCGCCGGAGCCGCGCGATGCAGCCGTCGGAATCAGCCAAGAGATCGACACGCGAAGTCCACCAGACCAAACGATGTGGGCAATACAACATGACTCATTAACTCCTGGCCGCGCGATTTGGATCCAACGATCCCAGGAGCCTACCACGATCACGACCCAAATGAGCCACTTCAGCTCTCGGATCCTATATCAGACGAGGAGCATAAGAGCTCTGACCATGCGGTATACATCAATATACGTGGAAGATGGCTGTGGCGTAACGTTAGATCGAGCAAAAATGAAATGGCCTATAGTTTAGATGCGCCTTGGTGTTGTTTTCTTGTTTAAATTCAGATTTTAATCTACAACTAAAAAAAAATGTCCTTTTTATTGGTCAAACGCTTGAGCGCTTTGTAGTTATTTTTGAAAGATTTTGGTGTTTGCACACAAATCTTTTAAACACAACTCTATCTAGTTATAAATATGTGTCATTTGAATTATATGCCGGTCGAAGTTTTGAATCTTTTACTGTAAATATCTCTTGAACTATTTTGATTAAATACATAAAAATCATATGTGTATACTTTTTATAATCTTGTATTTTTAGTGGGTTTTATAAATGAATTTTATTGGTAATTAGTGGTTCAATGTGTATTTTGGAGACCGTGTCAATATCCTAAACAATATGTATTTGTGACATAAGGCAGTAATTTTTAACAATTTTTTCAGACTCTCCAGGCCCTTTATCGAGGGGCTCGAGACTTTACAGATTATAATCTGCAGCCGATTATAGCCGAATTAAAACTAGTGTTTAAAAAAAGCTGCTTTAGGGCTCGTTTGGTCACACAGGATTACAAACCTAGGGACAAAATTCCCTAGAGAGGATTTAAATGGATTTTCATTTCCCTATGATAGAAATCCCCAGTTCCCACGTGGGATTCCCCCAAATGGTCAGAGCCCATTCTCCCGCTGCCCACCACTGGCTCGGCTTGCCATATCTAAAAATGCAGATAATTTGTTTCTCAGGATAATGGAAAAAATTCAAAAAAATGCAGAAATACATGACATTCAAAAAATCTCAGGAAAAATTCAAAAAAAAGAAAAAAAAAATAGAAAATTCACAACAAGATTATATGGCATTGTGATTGTCACGAAACATTAGGAAGCACATGTCAGTGACAACAAACTTGGGCTACAAAATTCTAACATGGGACAAAATAGAAACTACAACAATGTTGCAGAGTTCATCTAGGTAAATATCGGACAATACATATTCTTTTTTCATCCATACATATGAAGTATGCATAGCAACATTTTTTTCATCCATACATACATATGAAGTATGCATAGCAAAAGTCACAAGCATATAACATGTCCTGGTTTGATCAATTTCGGTAGGTCCCCTGAACACCTTTTTCTTCACATCTGCAATATAACCATATCGACAAGACGTCAGACTTAGTTTATCATCTAGAAAGGTAAAATGGAATTAGCTATTTTATAGCATGACGGATTAAAAAGGAATTCAAAGACCTGAAACTATATTATTTCAAGCATGCACCGGGCCAAAATCCTCACATGCCTACTTCTGATTCAGCAAAAGTCTATTGGCACAAAGAAGATCCCAAATTTGAACAACGAATGATGTTCAGTAAATATTGCAAAGTATCCCAAACATAACAACCTACCTTCAAAAAAGAAGAAGAAAAAACTACAACAGCCTACATAATCAATGCAAAAGGATGGTCATACATGTGGATTGTCCTTCATGCCTGATCCAGCTTCTGCAGCCGAGATTTCGCAAGATCAAGTTGCTCTGGGAAGAAAAAACCAGGCAGCTAGATAAGGAACACAATATGTTATAGCATCGCAATTGGCAAGCATTATCAAGCAGAGAAGAAACCAAATGATGCGATAAAATGAGATGAGCGCCATACTCTGCTCGGACGTGACTACAGATTTGACGCTCTTGCGAACAAGATGTTGCAGGTCTTCTAGTACACGGCCTGCGCAACATGATGATGGTAACAATGAATCAACATTTTCGGACAACATTCCAAGATATGAAGAAGCTCGGATCCGAGGAGGAGGAGTTGTGAGTTTTGAATCGATTAGAACGGAGAAAGGTGATTTATTTGGCGACACTGAAGTTACCGTGGTTGCAGAAGCGATGGCTAATGAAAGCGATGGCGGGCGAAAACCTAGGGTTTTCATTGGCGGCGGGAGAGAGGCCGCCAGGGAGAGAGAACGGCGGCGGAGCGGAGAGGACTCGCCATTGCCTTGGCCGATTGCCACGGTGCTTGCTTCTTTGGCGGTGCTGCATGGTGGTAGTGAGAGGAATCGTGAGGAGCGAGAGCGAGAGATAGAGGCGAGAGACGCGAGGAGACGGGGAAGAAATGGCACGACTCGGGAGGTGAGGGTGAAATCCTCGTGGATCCTCGGCGGAACGGGCCTCGAAATCCCGAGGTCGTGGTCTTCCAAACACCACCTGACCTGGCCCGAGGTTAATTTCTCGCGCGGTTGGGCTGGCTCGGGAAAAGGTTGGGATCCCGAGCGGATTTGTGGCTTCCAAACGGGCCCTTAAGATTCCACACAGCCTGGGCCACGTGTTCACTCGATCACAGCCACGATATTTCTATCGAACGGTGGCTGCGGCTACCCCAGAGACTGCTCTCTTCCAGCTCATGTCTCCCAGAGGACCAGTCTCACCCCCCGTCACCCGCCTCTGAGCCTCTCACCTGCCGCTCCAGTATGCGCAGCCTCCGGGGCCTCCTCGCCGTCTCCGGCCACCTCGCCGGCCGCCACGCGCCTGGGAGCGCCGTCTCATCATCCCTACGCAGTGCAATCTTCGTCCGTGCTCTCCAAATCCTCTCCCAGCCGGAGCCCGTCCGCGTCCAGAAGCTCTCGGCGCCCGACTCCGGTCCGTGTCTGAAGCACCCAATCTCTCTATCTTGGGAATAATTCTACCTTTCTTTTTGGGGGAAGTGTGTTTCCGAGCTAACTGTGGTTGGCGCCAGGGATCGTGGAGCTGACGCTGGAGCGGCCGGAGGCCAGGAACGCCGTCGGGAAGGAGATGCTCAAGGGGCTGCGGAGCGCGATTGAGAAGGTGGAAGCAGACACGACGGCGAACATCGTGTTGGTGGCGAGCTCCGTGCCCAAGGTTTTCTGCGCGGGCGCTGACCTCAAGGTGCGAGCTTGATCAATTCTGCGATGCAAGTTCGATGAATTTGTGCTCCTTACGATTCGTCCGTTTGCGACATTTGACTCCAGCTAGTTACGAGACTTTGTTTGTTTAGCTTGCGATTTTGGTTCCCATTGAGAAGAAACTCATAGCTTTCAGTGACAAGAAATGCTTGCGCATTCATTTTAGTTTTACATGCTATAGAAGTATAGAACGTTTGTCTCGTTGTTGTCTGCAGTGTCAGGTTTTACGGATGCTTTATTTGGCTGCAAAGTACTGCTTCATTACTCTGGTCAGTACAGTACCCGCTAATATAGGTGTCTTTGTGCAGTGTTGATGGTATCGATTTTGTGAATCAATTTGTTTAAATTGTTGTAAATTGGAAACAGATGCAACCCATTGTGGCATAGATGATCCTCATACCAGTTGAGGAGCTAAAGACATCGTATTCATTGTATAGAAAATAATGGATACCATGGCTCTACTTCCTCTATCTTTTGTGTTGTGCTTATCGTACATAAATTTTACATTTGCATCCTTCGTCACAATATATGAATTGTTGGCAGGAAAGGAGGTTAATGGGCCCTTCTGAAGTACGCAAATTTGTTAATTCCTTGAGATCTACATTCTCATCCTTTGAGGTTTGTTATTGGATGCATAAATTTTATATATTATGTTACATCCAGTGTATCTCTTATTTTACTAAACTAACATGTATGTGGTGATGAGAAAAAGCTATGCAGATCACTGTTTAAGTTATATGCATGTTCATCTTTCTTATTACTAGCCAATGGTTGTAAAACCTCAGTGGACATGTTGGTTTTTCTAATATGTTAATAGTACTTATAAAGTGCTTGTATGAACAGGCACTCCCCATTCCTACAATTGCTGTTGTTGAAGGAGCTGCTTTTGGTGGTGGGTTAGAATTGGCTCTTTCATGTGATCTTCGCATATGTGGTATTGCTTTTATTCTGTAGTGATCAAATTCCATCCATCTTATTGAAACTAGTCCTTTGTTTCAAACATTTGAATGATTACTTCAACATTTTGTAGGAGAGAATGCAACATTTAGCTTGCCAGAGACTGGCCTTGCAATTATTCCTGGGTACGTGTGATGTGTCCAAGATGGCGCTTTACTTTTTGTAAGTAAATAATTAATGTATTGTTCACATTATCTAGAATAATACTGGAGTATTGCTTACCTTATGAAGATACCTAGCAGTACTAGTCAGACTTGTTCTCTTTATACAATTTTCTCCTTCTGTTGCAATCATTCCGTACTTCATAACAAAGTGGAAAATTGCACCCATAATTTAAGTTTTTAACTAAAAAAGCACAGCTGTTATGTCGCTCATGGTACTTGAATAGCAGATTAAGGTAGAATTGGTTTCAGAATTGTTGGGATTTCCAGAGCAAAATCATGTGCTTCAGCCGTTAATATCAATTTTTTGCAATATATAGAGCAGGGGGTACACAGCGTCTTCCTAGGATTGTTGGAAGGTCCAGAGCAAAGGAATTGATATTTACTGGCCGTAGATTTGATGCAGCAGAAGCTTTAACTATGGGTAAGGCTAGCATCATCACATTTTTTTCGTACTGTAATGTCTTCTTATTACTTAAGAAGAGCTCTGATCACTTCTTAAAAGAATCAGTATGACATGTATGTTTTGTATGGCAGGAGTAGTAAACTACTGTGTTCCTGCTGGGGAGGCTTATGAAAAAGCTCTTGAACTCGCCCGGGAGATAAATCAGAAAGTAAGATGCTTCTGAATGTATTACGTGTTTCATTTGATCTGATTGAGCACTTTATGACACAAGAATGATTAGCAAAATTTGTCCATCTGCATTCCTAGGAAATACAATTTTTACCTGTGCTAAGTGCTAACGGGGAACTAACTTGCTTGAATTATTCCAACTAGATCAGTGCTCCATCCTTCTAGGTTTCCCTGAGGTTACATCTTCCTTTCAGGGTCCATTAGCCATAAGAATGGCCAAAAAGGCCATCAATCAAGGGATGGAGGTAGACCTGTCCTCTGCATTGGCTGTCGAAGAAGAATGCTATGACCAGGTTCTTCACACTCAGGATCGTCTTGAAGGTCTAGCTGCATTTGCTGAGAAAAGAAAACCTGCATACACAGGGAAGTAAGGTTGTAGATGGTCCTACAATTTCGAGTCGCTCTCTGAGCCTCTCATTTCCAGAAGGGTGGCAAGATTTATGCACATTCATATCTTTCCTTGTAAACTTCAGAAAAAATAAGATGCATCTGGCATGTTGGAACATTTGCAAGCCAATGGGGGCTGCACCCATTCTCACTATCAGGATTGGTTGGTATATTGCGATCTGATATGCTCATCCTGACGCTCTACTTTGACCAGTAAAAGTGAACTACCTGCCTACAACTAAACGTGTTACTTTACCCCTGGAAGGTGAATAGTAGCAGCATATAAAGGTGTTGCGGTTTTGTCATGTCATTGCAAACTATCTTTGATAGGCCGATAAAAAGCAGCACAAAACAACACTTCGAAGACTAATGGGCAGCATAAAGGAGCCCTATTCTTGTTTTAGTGCTGCTACTTGTTAGCTTCCTTCCGGCTGTCCGCATGACTTTGTTTTTTGGGTCTAATCCAGGCCTGGTAAGACAGATTGGAGTACTTAGTTGTACCTTTTTCAAAATGCATAAATTTAGGAGTGGGTATTCGGTTTATACGGATTTTTCAGTTTGGTTTATTCGGTTTTTTAAAATTTTGGTTTTTGGACAATGGAAATTGAATTTATCTAAAAATATATAGAAAACCGAACCATTTTAACCGAAATATTTCGGTCAGTTTTTTTTGTTTTCAGTTTTAAACCGAATTATTGGATTCTGACAGGAAAAACTGTTTCAGGCACAACAATCACAGATAGTCACACAGTCACACAGACTATCTCACCATCACATTTTCACATGCTCACAGCAACAAAAACTAGTCAGCAACAAAGATAAAACCAGCAGCCAGCAGGCCTCGGCCTCACCGAACCGAGTCATACAGAGGCAGAGAGGCTAATTAATAATGAAACTGACGGGGTTTGGGGGGGAATTCTCGGTAATCCCCTTTTTCCCGTTCTCGGCGGCTCGAATCCGGTCATCTCTCCGAGCGAGCCATCACCGCTTGGGGCTCGGGCAAAAGTCTACCTTGCTCGGGCCCCAAGCAGGTTACCCCCATCGGCCAGACACCGACTACGTGAGAGGACGTGGCTATCCCGACCGTACCTCGTTTTTCTGGCCCTGTAATAAATGACCTGACATTCGCACGACCATTACGTCTCGTCGTTGATATCGGAGATCGTGGCTACCTACCTAGGTCTTGTTCTACTATTTCCGTTCCCCTTTTCCGTCATCGCGAGTGACAGTGAGGACTGTTCCTATATGACGCGCCCAAGGATGGCCTTCGGACCGCTGGATATTGGACCATACGAGCATTAGTATAGGGTTCTCACCCATGTATATATAAGTTACGTTGCTGTACATAAGGAGAGAGTTCTTTTTAGGCATAGACAGACATGCGAAAGCTTCGGCCAGGCCAGAGCAAGTTGAAGCCTCCATTCCCTCCCAAAGAAACCTGAGTTTCCCTGGCTGGGGAGGCTCGGGAGCGCCATTGTACTCCTTTCCTGTGTTCCCTCGAGTACAGATCACTGGACGTAGGGCAACTACTTCTCTCTGAGGGGCCCGAACCAGGCAAACCCCCTCTATCTCACGTTTACGATTGTCTAATTGAGTGTTCGCCCTCTTGAACAACCCTGAGGCTGCAGGAAAGAGGCTGGTTGATCCTCACACTCAACAAGTAAGCTCGGCATGTGGGAGTTCCGTGCTTCCAACCGTCGACAGAAATTAATACATTCATACAGTGATACACACAATATAGAACCAAGATTAGAAACAGAAATTAGAAATAAGAACAGAGCGCATGTCCAGAAATTAGAAATTAATACATTCAGACAGAGTACATATCCAGAATGCAGAACCAAGATTAGAAACAGAAATTACACAGTATTGAGTAGTTGAGATACATATCAAATAAGTAAATGATACATAGGCTAATACGGCCAAGTGCTCAACAAACAACAAATCGAATAAGAAATTGAACAAGTAAACAACAAATCGAAGAATAAATCGAACATACATTGCATGAAAACTTGGATTTTGTTGCCATTGTTGTCCCTGTTGTCTCTGTTGATGGAGGATTGGGGGCACTGCTGCGCTGGCATCCTGGCACACCGGCGGTTCGGCGAGCGCCAAGGCCCAAGAGGGAGGACTGGAGGAGGAACGGTGACCGGCGAGCGCCAAGGCTGGCGTCGGTGCATGCGGACACGAGACACCAAAGGCCGATGGGGAAGCAAGTAGGGGCTTAGGGAGTTAGGGTTGTAGCCTGTAGGGCACGGCAGGCGGAGCTGAGCTGGGCGTGGACAAAACGGGTCGACGGCGGTCCAGCACTCCGGCGGCGGCTAGGGTTGAAATTGGAGAATTTTTTATTTTTATTATTTCAAAATAAATAAATAATATTTTGTATAATTTTATCAAAAAAATAGATATGTGTCGTCCTTTAGTGTTGTTTACTCAAGCGGAGTTCAAACAATATGTTGACTCAAATGAGACAGGGGGCGAAGAGATATGAGCGACCACCGGTATAGAAGGGGCAGAGGAGACGGAGATCAGAGTGGAAGATGTAGGCGAACGTTGGGAGACAGAGGAGGGAGAAAGTGAGCACCTAGAAACACATGAGCTGACGGGTGCGGTAGATGAAGGGGAACAAATTAAGACAGTAGTACAATAGATGAAGACGGAGGATGCAAAGCACGAGCAAGTCCCTGACGAGAACATGTCAGACAATGAGAGAAGTGGTGGAGACCATCCTGTGCCGGCTGAGTGGAACTCCTATAACTTTCAAGATTTATTTGTTCATTAAGGTACACATACGACATGGGAATACCACAAGAACGAGGTGTCCTAGTGATCCATGTATCCCACTAAGTACGCTGGATGTTGTGAAATATTGGCACTGTCTCTTATGAGAGAATTCAGGGTTGACAAGTTAAGTAAAAGTGTGTACGATGTGAAGTGCGTGGTGCCCGGTAGCCCTTGGCGGGTTCATGCCTTCAAAGGAAAATGGATGGATTACTGGATGTTGTGAAGTATTGGGCACTATCTCTTATGAGAGAATTTAGGGTTGACAAGTTAAGTAAAAAATGTGCACGATGTGAAGTGCATGGTGCCCAGTTGCCCTTGGTGGGTTCATGCCTTCAAAGGAAAATGGATGGATTACTGGATGTGTTCGATTGTGAAAGAGTGTAACTACCAGTTAGAATAAGCGCAGCAAAAGCACAGGAACCTGAATTAGTGGATAACATCAATTATGAGCCTCGTTCCATAATTCGAGCTATAGAGGAATAATTTCAGTATAATCAAGTATCTGACAGCTGGGAGGGCAAAGCAAAAGGCTTTGTAAATAAGGTTCAGGACTAATGAAGCATCATACGTGAACCTCCCTGTCCTGTTAGAAACCATAAAGAGAAGGAATGTAGGGACGTATTACGATACTAAGGAGTACCCCGCTTCCGATCTAGACATCGGCAAGTGGAATCTGCAGCCAGCATTCTTTGTTTTGGGACCATGCACATATTCCTTTAGGCATTATTCTCCTATGCTATGTGTGAATGGTACATTCCTCATCGGTAAGTACAATGGGCAGATATTGACAGTAATTGTCATGGATGACAACAACTAGATTCTATTGGTGGCGTTTGCTTTTGTGGAGGGTGAGAATACTAATAACTATTATTGGTTTCTAGAGCGCTTGAAGCATGCAGTTGTTTTAGGGAAGCCAAATATATATGTCATACATGATAGGCATGCAGTTTTACTGCGGATAATTGAAGATATCAAGAATGGTTTGGACAACCGTGAGAATGCGCTGTGTGGGAACATACAAAGCAAGTGGTGCATGAAGCACATGGGTGCTAATTTTTTTCAGACATTTTAAGAACAAACATCTAATGAATCTTTTTAAGAGATCGTGTAAGCAGAATCAACAAAGGACGTTCAATAAATTGTGGAAGACCCTGACAAGCTGACCACGAAGCAGACCACGGAGACAGTCGACACTCGGCAACCGAGGGGTAGAGGTAATCCGGCCATAAGGTGCTTTTCGGACTGGATTAAAGATGATCCAAAAGAAAAGTATGCTCTATTGTATCGCACCGAAGGGGCTAGATATGGAATCATGACCACAAACTTAGCAGAGGTATACAACTGGGTGATGCGAGGGATAGGGCCATTATCTCTAGTTGTGATTGTTGAGGGAGTTCTTCAAAGTACTTACAAGTACTTCATTGGGCGACCTCCCATGGATCACAGCCCCTACGAGACCGTCTTCTTCCACGACACTCTAGAGGATGCACCCACGATGGGCTTTCTTTGGTTTCGTCACCGGGTATGGATTGTTAACGACCCTTTGTCTTTACATATTGTTCGTTCTAATTTGCTAAACGAATGCTATGTTCTTTTTGCAGCCTACGTGGGCTCACGTTCAATTGCATAAGGACTACCCTGAGTATGTGCAACAGTTCAACGAGCTGCAACAAGAGGACGTCCTGTGGACACCATACAACGCTGATTGGGTTTAGGCTCGCGCACCACGTGGTCTCTCCTCCATGTGTGAATGTGACCTGGAGTACTGTCTTACGACGAAGCCGGTACTCTTCGACATCTTCGTCGACGAGTACTCACCCCATAGTGTGATACGCCAGTTCAGACTGCTTCAACTGTTCCCCCTTCCTATCACCCACACCATGCCACCTCAAACTCACTGGTAAGAACGATGCCCTTCCTCCGATACGTTTCGATTTCCATTTACACATGGCTTGCACTGCTTTTCTTTTAGGTCGATTACACGAGGCCATACTACGGGATATCTGGTGGCACCAATGATGTTTCCTTGGGTTGAACAGTGGGACCACGTCCTAGAGGACCATGTCGAGGAGGACCGGCCGTACTCAAAGAACTTGTACCCAGTGTCCTTGCGGTGGTACTCTAGGGCCACCTGGACACGCGTGGGGCACACGCCTACTACTGAGATCATCCACGAGGCTAGGGTCACCGACACGTACCCGCTGCACCGAGCTCAGGCCTCCTACTAGGCGGTACATATTTTATCCGAGAACCTTGTGGCATGATACTATTTATGTATTAACTGTTTTGGGCCTAACGCGCGTACAATTTACAGCATGACCTTATGCGCCAGTGCAATGCGGATGCGTAGTCAGCCCTGCAGCAGTTGCAAAACGGCATTCACATGACCAGGGCGGAGCTACTAGTGACTTTCCTCCGAATCTATGACAAGACGGTGCGAGTGATGCGCCTCACTTTATACACTTATATAACATACCTCCACGCAAGAATCAATTGATTGCAGGCTATACTGGATGTCATAGGAGGGTCGGCGCAACAAAGGGACCAAGAGAGGGCCCCGATGCCCCTAGTCCTCCCAGATAGGCCATGCCAGCATGTGGAACACACAACCAGCCGGTGTTGGACTAACACATCCGAACGGTCCTTGTCAAGACCCTATATGTCTTTGTGGATGTCACTACTCTGCCACACCCAACACCAAAATTCTCCATCGAAGAGCGATCATGCAAAAGACCTACCCCATGTACTATGACACGGGATGGAAAGCAACTGCTCGGTATTCTGCCACTTGGAGTTCATGCTAGTGCCACAACCCCTTCACATAGCCAAGATGAATGACCTATGTCATGCGTGCTTTCTAATGTACACGTAGTACTCGTTCGTAGTCATGTGCCATCTATATGGTTCTCTAACTCTGCGTAATGCTCATGTTAAAAATGATTGCCAACATTTCAATATGTCACGACCTATATGCGTAATTCACGGCTTGACCCTTTCTAACAGACCGTATGCCATTGACAAGACTACACCATGTCTGCGCTCAGCATGCTAGACCTACCACAGAGCATCCAAAGCTCGTGGACTTCACCACACTACAAGTCCGGGGATGAAAGTCCTCTATAAATTAGCCCCAGGACATATCCACACACAACCCTGAAGCAGTACATATATCCCTTCTTTTCTAATTCACCATTACATCTCATGGCTAGTGGTAGGAATTCTTCTCGTCCATCGTATTCATGTCCGTCCACCGTTTTCATGTCCGTCCACCGTTTTCATACTTGTCCATCGTATCCAGGGCTCACTACAAAACACCCTACAATGTTGTGAGATTCACAATTCTACCGAGGTTGGCCAAAGTGCGGACATGGATTGGACATAGTTGTGCAGGTGTTCGACCATCTTTCAGATGGGTTCACAGGTCGCAAATTCTACCGATGTGTGATGTACGAAGTAAGTGTAGCTTCCGAACTAAAATATTAGCATTGTCATGCTTTTATGTAACTCTTCTCTTTTAAGTGTAGCCTTCGAACTAAAATATTAGCATTGCCATGCTTTTATGTAACTCTTCTATTTTACTTGTAGCATGCAGATTGCGAGTTCACGCAGTGGATGGATGACCCATTCCTGATGGTAGCTTTGAACTACATCGCACAACTCCATGGAAGGATCAACGAGTTGCAAGCCTACCTTATTACTCGGTCGAGGCCAGGCGAGTTCGAAGTCCAACAACATGAGCCTCGATAAGAAGGGGTCTTTGACCCACAGTATGAGCATAACCCTCCTTGTACCAATCTAACCTGCTTAATATGGTTGCACTACCCGGAAAGACCGAACGATAAAGTGCGTTGTCACCGAAGGATCATGCATGGAACTTTGGCTACATACAGGACCCAGAATTTGAATCAAACCATGCATGCACTACTTCCCGGTGCCCTTCCCTGTGTCACTATCCAAACATGACATAATAAACATTTGTACGTCATTACCAATGTACTGCATTCTACCTATTTATTCATACCAATGTGATTCTATTTATTGATTTTTGTATTAAATTAAATATAAAATAGCTGAAAGTCTTGTATCTCTCTTTTGGTCCAAGTATGCACGAATAGGATCCAAATATGAAAAGATCCAAACACAAAATAGACCAAAATTTACCTATTTTGAGCAATACGAAAATTTTTTCCATATTGTATCAAAAAACCTCTTTGGTTGGGCAGGATAGAATTCCTGCCCGTCGATTGGGCGAGACAGAAAAGCCACCCTTTGGTCGGGCGGGATTTCAATCTTCAATCTCGCCAAGCCAACCGGCATGATTTACTCTACCAGTCTGGCCGCGTGGAAACATGTCATATCCGTCCTTTGGTTGGATGGATTATACAAAACCCGCCCTTTGGTCGGACATGATTTCAGTCTCGCCCAACCAAAGAGCGACGGACGTCTATTTTTAAAACAAAATTATACGGAATATTATTTATTTATTTTGGAATAATAAAAAGTATAAAAAATAAAAACATGCCGCGGCTTAAACAAATTGCGAGCACAAATTGGTCTGCAATATGCATCCACCAGAGCCTAGCCATATATACGGAGTTTAATCCCATGCCAAATAACAAGGGAAAGAGTCTCTGAGATTATGAGTATGTGAAGGTGCAGTTCCAGAGACTGCCAACCCTGTCTGCCATGCAAGGCAGCCATGATGAACCTTGAGAGGCCAAATGAAGCATGCCAAGGCTTCCCTTGACCTCTCATGGTGGTGGGGGCAAGCAAAAGAGAAGCCCCAGTGCCCCCATAGTCTTCAGATTCTCACAGGCTTTTATCAGGCCGAAGCAACTAGGCATCATTATGATTCATGGCACTGATGACAGCCATGGATGGATGGACGCCTTAACGAAGACCTGACCAGAGCTTGGACTCCCTGCAACTTTCTCCGGTTCCAACGCCCAGATGGCCAGGGAGCAGCAAGGGAAGAAGCCATGTGGTTGTTCTTCATGTCAAGAACTTGTCACGAAGAGTGGCCCTGCTGCTGCCGCCCACGGCATGGGGGCCATTGATTACTGCTTCTCTTGCCCCTTGGGGTGATCCCAATGGGCAACAGTTTCGGCTTATGGGGCCGCTTGGTGTTAGGATCTGCAGGGTTAATCATTTTACCATGCATTCCTCCTCCCTTGATCATGATGAGTTCGTTCCTCAGTATTTTCTCAGCATTTCGTTCTGTGTTAACATTTGCAGAGTGCATGATGCTTTCTTGATCCATGAGCCTATCAAAAGATCAAGAGGCATTCAGAAAATCTTACATTTATACCGAAAGATATGAAATCATGGGAAGCCGTGCTGCAGCACTGTCCACCGTGCAGGGTGAGAATTAGAAACTAGAGACATCAGTGTTTCTTTGGTCTGTGTATCTGAATCTGAACTTGAGCTGCACCTTCTTACCTCTGAAAAACTTCACTGCATGAGACGTATGCTAAAATGGCACAGGGATACGTTGCGGCCTATCCAAAAGAGCATTCGTATACTATAAATCGACATCGAGTCGTTTTGAGAGAGAGTGAGAGAGCAAAATTAGACCAACAAGCCCAAAGCCTGTTTGGTTGGAGGGAGACACCATCGAGCCTAGAAACCAGCAAAGTAAAATTAGATAAAGCTCACTGCTTCATAAAACTTAATTTTATTTCTTAGTGGACCGTTACAGTAAACGTTATGGGCAATGTAACCGTTGGAGAAAGCGTTATCCACCTAGTCCTCGCTCGGGCCAGGTGAGTTCAGCTCGTGCTCGATGGTTTAAGCTTGTTCCCAAACATGGCTTACTCGAATGACATAGTAGTGCTTCGCTGCCTTTTTCAATCCATCCTTCGAATTTTTAGGCTCAAGGAGAAGGCCCAACCAAGTAACTTTTCACTCGAGTCTCGGGGACTAGCTATCAGAGATTAAAGAAGATATCTCGATGGTTAGGTTCCTTGTGAAATATGCCCTTGGAGCATATACCTAGTGAGAATAAGTTCGAAGACGGCAAGTTTCTACCGATACGCTTACAATTGACGCCGAGAAGAGCTCTTCACATAAATGAAGATGCGTCATCATGTGTCATGAAGAGATACATCGGGATGATCAGCTCGACACTTATTTGCGTTCCAAATGGGCATTATCTTCAGGCTAATTTGACTTGTTTCTCTAATAAGGGCCCACGCGAGTGCACGGTGGCACGACGAACGACTGGGTGAGCGTCACCATTTAATGAGTTGCCTCGGCGCATTATCTCGCTGCCGAGGAGGGATGGTGACAGGTGGGGCCCTGTGGCCCTAAAGGGCCAGACACACGGGCCCAGCGTGCTTCAAAGCCCTGGCCCGTAGTTAGCATGGCAATTAGTTCTCGTTAATTGCAACTAATCTGTTCTCCGTGGAGCATATCTCTGTTCCAATCTGCACCCTGGCCTCTCTCTTTTTTGCATCGGTTTGCTGCACCGACTGTAGCTACAAATTTTTAAAGTTCTTATTTTCTGCGCTCAAAAGGTACAGAGATTAGCAACCTAGTCTATAGAAAACTCTATTTTATAATATATAGAGTTTCAAAAATCTATACATTGAAAGCTCTAGTTTTAGCTAGGAGTGCAAACTGACTATTTTATAATACATAAATTTTCAAAAAATATACATAAAAAAGTTCTAGTTTTAACTTATAGCTAACTCCATCTTAAACTTTGTTTTCATTGGTATTACAGTCTTTTTGGCATGCATGATTTTATAGATGCCAAATTTTGCCTAAGCTAATAATTGATATAAGGAAGAGAGGTAGAACCAATAGTTAAAGAAAATTTGAATGAGTCGTGGAATCGTAAAAACTCCAAAATCTGTGGTTACATAATTATGTAACGAAGTTTTATTTTTATATCAAGCACCACACCGTATTTTAAAGCATGGTAAAAATCAGAAATCATAAATTTGTCTTGGGACAACGAAAATACCATGTTACCAAATAGGCCATAAATTTCTATGCTAACGGCTAACCTAAATAAATAACTTATTTTGGGATTTAATCAAGTATAACTAGGCTAAATAGATAACTCGATATTCTACATGGAAAAGTTTATATATAGCTTACGGTGTTGTACATGCTCTTGTTAGATTTGTCCTGAAGTAATTTGCTACGGAGCAAAACTAAGAATATAAGAAGGGAGCCAAATCGAAAATAATTGTTTCATTAAATACATCAGGACCCTCAAACTACTCGGTTATATTCTCTTTTATGTAAGCTTTTTCTATTTTGTTGCTTGCTTTTTTATTTCGGAATTGCTTCTACTCTTGCGTCCGACATGCGCGTGCCTATCGGACTCTCCATATTCACACGGTCACACCCACACTTAACTTACCTTACCCTACATCCCCATGCTTCCTTCCCTTATTTTCTCTCCACAAAATCAATGTGCCACGCTACTGCTCACGGGAGGTGGGAGGAGGCCAGCCGCCACTCGCCATGTGACGGCGCCACCGCCCACCCCCTTCTCTCTCCCATGCCCTCTCTCCCCTATCTCCCATCTCTCTTTCTCTCCCTCTTTTTCTCATGCCCCTCCTTCCTATAGTGGCTTGGTGTTGTTATGGTTGATGGGTTCGGCCTCATCAACGGTGAGATCGGGCTCCTTTTGGAGCTCATTATGCTAGCCTCCACCTAGAGCTCGCCGAAGCCAAAGCCCGACCTGACCTTCACGTGGCCTCCGATGAGTTCCCACCCGAGGTGCTCCATGGTAGTGGTTGTGCACATGGTGTCTATTGGAAGAAGCTAGATGAGAAGATGCAATGAATTTTTATGTAAAACATCACCCTAGTGCGTATGAACTTTTATGTTTGCTCTGGTGAAACATATGTAAAAAATGTGAAACATTTTTGTTTTGCTCTTCTGAGACTTTTTTTTGTCTTTGTGAAACATGTTATTTGCTTCGATGAAACACTCGAAAAAAAAGTGAAACATTGTTTTGTTTTTGTGAAACATGTGTGTTTGCTCTTGTAAAACATTTAGTTTGTTTTTATAAAATATTTTGTTTATTCTTATAAAACATTGTGCTTATCCTCATGAAACATTTTATTTACTGTCGTGAAACATTCACAAAAAATGTATGATATATTTTATTTTTTGTGGAACATTGCTTGTATGGATTGAAACATTTGTCTTTGATGCATGAAACATAGGTAGTTAATAATAAATGTTTCATTAGTACTAAAACTATGGCCTCCTTCTCTTCAGCTTATCCTATTTACTTATTTTCTTATTTGCTTATAAGCTGAACTTCAAGAACTTCTTAAAATAGCTTGAAAAGTCCAGTGAGCTTCATTTGACTTGTTTCTCAGAGCTCTGGGATGTGATTTTGAGATAGAAAAAAAAGCTGCAAAAGCCAAACCATTTGACTTTGCGATTCGAAGATAAATAGATAAGATAAAAAGATAAGCTAAAAAGAAGGGGATTCAATGCTATTGCTTCAAGCATGTTATAATATATTATCTTTTTTTTAATCTCACGTCGGACGTCCCATGCTTGCCACCTCCCTTTTTATTTCTTTTAAATTTGTTTTGCCCCCACTTCCCAGCTCCCACTTGCCACTTCCACGGTTCCACGCCTCGCCCTCGCCCTCGCCCTCGCGGCGCGCGTCTGCTTTCCCTTCTCCACTTCGCTCTCCTCGCGTCACACGGGACGGGAGTGCGTGGTGTGAGTGGGAAGTTAACTCGGGAACTAGCAGTGGCAGTGGTGCCTGGAGAGTGGCGGGGAGAGGAGAGCCAAACAAAACAGAGCTTAGCCGCTCCGGGATCCCCATCTTGAGTTGTTCAAGGTGATTTGCCCCCTTTCTTCTTGGTTTTTTTGGTTCAGTTTTGTTTCTTTGTTGGTTCTTGGGTTAGTAGAAGGAGTAATTTTTACCCTTATTTCTTTTGTCTGCACTTGTTTATGGGAAAAAAGATCTCAATGTGCTTAGTTTTCCTGTAGATTGCTGATGAATTTTAGGTTTTTTTGCTTCGTTTCCGGACTTCCGGATGTTTAGGATTCAAGAAACCTTGCCTAGTTTGGTGGATTGGGGTGGGTTACCCTGCAATTTCATGACCAATTTGGCGTGTTAAGCTGCTTCTTGTGAATTCCTCTGCAGATTCCGGTGCTTCCGGCTCCTACATTTGCTCATTTGCCCTCGTAATTGGAAGAGAATGTCGGATTCTCGGAGGCTATAATCCTTTCGATTGCAGCGAAGCTGCAGGTTGCTTCAGGTTCTTGGGAAAAAAGTGTGTTTTGGTTAGTCGCGGCGCTCCCTACTCCTGGAACTTGCTTAGTGCTAAGAATTAGAAGGTGAAAACCCTCTCCTCAGTTTTTATCCTCTCGATTGTTTCAAGATTTGTCTCATTTGGTGGGCATAATCACCTAGAGGCGACCAGACATTGCTGAGTGGTTGAACGCTGCTGATGTTAAGGCTTGATGGAGGTAGTTGATAAGACTGCCGAGCCAAAGGGCCCTTCGGTGGCCACTGCTCAGCAGCCAAATAATTTAGAGTTACCAGCATCTGTAGTGGCATCAAGGGATGGGGAGACCTCACAGCAGCCAGATGAGAAGGATCTGTCGGCAGAAGGCGAGGAGAGCTTCCGGAGTGAGGAATCATCATATGAGGGTGGCCGGAGTTCGTTCTCTGGGGTAAGCCACCCCCCGGAGCCAATTGATGTGGATCTCATGAGTACGGTTTATGTCGCAATTGATGAGGAGAAGTCTGAGCCAGCGGCGTGCTTGATGCGAGGCCTGTCGGCTAAAGGACCATCTATGGAAGACCTTTCAATCCATGCCACGGATGTGAGGCCAAATGTAGTTGTTGGCATAGGCAGTGTCAATGGTTTGGTTGAAGAGAGGAAGGTGTCCGGTGCTGTGGCGGCAGCACCGTTCCCAGCAGGGCGTGTTCGAGAGCCTGTTGAGGCTGTGCCCTCAACTCAGGCCTTGGAGGAGAAGGATTGTGTATGGGACGCCTCCCTCCCTCCTAGTGGCAATGTCAGCCCTCACAGTAGCAGTGACAGCACCGGTGTGGTGGCTGCCACAAGCATCAGGAACAGCTGCACAAGCACATGTAGAAGTGGAGTCCTAGTCAGTGAACCCATGGTTACCGTGGAGAAGACACGCGATAGCACAAAGGGTAGCTTCCGAGGCAACTCAATGGAAAGCACAAAGACCAGCATGAGTCGAGCGAGTGATAGCAGTGGCGTTAGCGATGACAGCAATTGGAGTAACGTCACAGGAAGCGCTAGCAAACCTCACAAGGGCAATGATCCTAGATGGAGAGCCATTCTTGCTGTCCGAGCCAGGGACAATGCGCTTGGGATGAGCCATTTTAGACTGCTCAAGCGCCTTGGCTGTGGTGACATTGGCAGTGTGTACCTCTCAGAGTTGAGTGGGACAAGGTGCTACTTTGCAATGAAGGTAATGGACAAGGCATCCTTGGCTAGTAGGAAGAAGTTGAACAGGGCCCAAACTGAAAGGGAGATTCTGCAGCTCCTGGATCACCCATTCCTTCCTACTCTGTACACACACTTCGAGACAGACAGGTTCTCATGTTTGGTCATGGAGTTCTGTCCAGGTGGTGATCTACACACACTGCGACAGCGGCAGCCACGAAAGCACTTCTCCGAGTATGCAGCAAGGTAATCCATGTTCAAGCATATGACAGTTTCTTATGCAAATTTGCATCCTGAACTGTTTTTATTTTTCAGCAAGCCATTTGTCTGGCTGTCCTTTATTTTCAGGAAAAAATCTTTAAGACATATTTATGTTGACATCGTATTTAGCACTCCTTAAATTTTGTTAACTAGTGCATTTTAACATTTGTAGTACTAGTAGATCTATCGTTACTTTTTGAATTTTGAAATTACATGGCCCGTTTAGTGATTGAAATTTGGGAAACTGGTATACGACTTGAAGTTGCCTTTTTTTAGGGCTGGAAGGCGCCATTAGACCAACAGCCATGGAGTACAGTACAGTATTTATGAGTAGAGGGTCCATGATGCACTATGCTCAAATAGTCAAATATGTTTTCATGCAAGAACATGGTTAGCCTCTTCTGTGCAATTACTGCTAGTAGTAATAGGACTGTCTTCTTGCTGCAGTACTGACCCTGATTGCCTAATTGGTGTGTGCACCTGAGCAGGTTTTATGCTGCAGAAGTGCTCCTAGCTCTGGAGTACCTGCACATGCTGGGAGTTGTGTACCGGGATCTGAAGCCGGAGAACGTTCTGGTGCGCGACGACGGCCACATAATGCTCTCCGACTTCGACCTCTCGCTGCAGTGCGCAGTGTCGCCCACGCTCGTGAGAGCACCGGCGTCTGACTCCGATCCCAGAAGAGCAGGCGGTTCGTTCTGCGCGCAGCCCGCTTGCATTGAGCCTTCTTCAGTCTGCATCCAGCCTGCGTGCTTCATCCCCAGGCTGTTCAGCCAGAGGAGCAAGAAGCAGGGCAGGAAGCCGAGGTCTGAGCTGGGACAGAGCGCCACCGCCCTGCCGGAGCTGGTCGCCGAGCCGACAGCGGCTCGGTCGATGTCCTTCGTGGGGACGCACGAGTACCTGGCCCCGGAGATCATCAAGGGCGAAGGCCACGGCAGCGCCGTCGACTGGTGGACGTTCGGCATCTTCCTGCACGAGCTTCTCTACGGCAAGACGCCGTTCAAGGGGTCGGGCAACCGCGCCACGCTGTTCAACGTGGTCGGCCAGCAGCTGCGGTTCCCGGAGTCGCCGGCGGCAAGCTACGCGAGCAGGGACCTCATCAGGGCGCTCCTGGTCAAGGAGCCGCAGCAGCGCCTCGGCGTGAAGCGGGGCGCCGCGGAGATCAAGCAGCACCCCTTCTTTGAGGGCGTCAACTGGGCGCTTATCCGGTGCAGCACGCCGCCCGAGGCGCCGAGGCACGTCGAGGCTGAGCTGCCGGCGAAGTACGGCGTGGCCGAACCAGTGGGAAGCGGCAGCGCCAAGAAGATGGTAGGCGCCGAGGTCAAGTCCGGCGGGAAATACCTCGACTTCGAGTTCTTTTAGATGCTGCGCCCAGTGGCTGCGGCCACTGTTGTTCCCGTTCTGATCTGACCAGTGTTAGATTTAGCGCTATTTTAGTTCGCACGCATCTAACACTCCTGGGATCAGGTCATGAAAAATATTAATTTCGGACAATGATATGTCATTATCCTTTGCATGGCTGCACTGAACATTGCATGAGAACACAAGAACAAATGAAGAAGCAGCGAGCGATCTTCTTGCCATCACAGGGTATACTTACATTGCAGTTTTTGCAGAACCATTTGGATAATTGGATGACAATTAACCATATTATGTGTGATCTATCATGTCAACTAGCTAACACTGTCATCAGTTTATCTTCCCACTCCGAACCACACTGTGGAGTAGAGAGGTAAGTTAAGTGCTAGCATCGTTACACATGATTCTAGCCAAAAAAAAAATTGAGACAATACATTGACTATATATGACTATGCCAGCCTAATCTGTGTTAGAATCTCGATGCAATCGCTCATAGAGACGATAAATCAGCCGTGATTTTGTCATCTGAGGCTCCCTCTCAAGGGCACAGATCACGTCCTTCACAGAAACAGTTCGTTGTGGCCCTTTTGAGTGAGGACCCCTGCCTTGCCTGTTCATGCCTCCTGAAATAGGCAGTATAACGTGTATCTTGAGTTTGGAACACTTTCTACTACTGCAATATGAAAATGCGAAAAGAAAAGTTGATGCGAGGCTGCTGCTTTACCAGTTCCGAAGGCTGCGGAATGGATCCTCTTTGAAGCTTCCTGGTTTTCCATGGGACCTTTTCCAAGCATATGTGATGGCCTTGGAACTTGTGGACGCTGTGAAGCAGATCCAACATCAAGGCCTTCTCGCTTCTGTCTGGCTTGTTCAGCCATCAGCTGCCACTTTGACAGCATATCACTTCCTCCAACTGCCTGTCGGGCAGCAACATTTGCAGCTGTCGTTCTCATTTTATCATCTTCTTCTTTGTTGGGCTGTACGAGGTTAAGGATATCAGGAAAAGGGCCGTCAAACTGAGAGATCACATCAGAAATGCTACCTTCACATTCTTTGGACGGTTTTCCTCTTTTTCTTTGTCCAAGTCTGCACCGCCACTGCCATCAACCTGCACACAAGGATGTAATTAATTAAAATGGCTTAACTAACATGTATATTTTTGGCAAATAGAAGTGAGCACATATATTTTCTGGCACTAAATCAGCTAGGACAGATTTATAACTAACCAGTATAAAATAGAGAAGGGCATGAAATAAACAAAGAGTAATTGTTTTAAGACAGCATGATAGTTCAATGGATTGATGGAGCAAGCACGTCATGCAAGCTATACATATACAAATAAAATGGAAGTTATGAAACACCTCGGTTTGTTTCTTGTTCTTGCCAGTTTCCTCTGCTTGTTTTTTATCCCATTCTTCTTTAGCTTTCTGATTCATCTGCAAAATATGACGGCCGACATCTGAAGTAATAACTAGTCGATGACCAGTCTTTTCTGTGTCAATTCTCTGGCAATAACAAAAGTATGGTCAGTATCTCAGAAAAACATACTGTACCATAAATTCGTAATCGAGTGCTGTGTAAAATAAGAAAAAGACCTGCTTCGAAAATCTTATAATTGTACTTATGAATCTTTGTAATCGCTCCTCCACACACTGAACAAGAGAGTAGAAGTTAGACATATTACCACAGTATTCTTAAGGAGAGTCCTATGTATAGCTCACCATTGATAAGCAACGCTCAACATCACAGCTGATGTTCTTCAAATTGCATGCAAGGACTGCCAAAAACATGGCATCAGTTAGTGTTGGTTTTGTATATGCAATAGGCTTTACAGTGTCAATATCAGGTTCAAAGGATTAACTGATTCCTGCTAGCTTCTTCAGAAGTGGGCCCTTCTGAAGAAAGAGGTTTTCTTCTTCTTCCTGTGCAATTATCCGTGCTGCTAGTGAGGCATGGCTCTCTTCCTTGGGAGTTGTGAGTAGCTGTTCTTCTTCTTCCTGTTAAAGTAAAAGATTACTGATGGAATATAAACAAGGTATACAAAAAGAAAGCAAACATCATCCAGGAAGATACATACCCTAAGATTAACACCACTAACAGCTGTTACATCATTAAGTTGGTCGATGCTTTGTTCCTGCAACTGGAATGCTCCAGACATCTTTTGCTTTTTGCTAGTGACACGAAGAAATTAGCTTGGTGTTATCCATAAATGCAAATGCTCCAAAGTACATAGAAATCAGATAATAAAACAGAACATATAGGATGATTTAAATTAGAAAAACCTGGATGGTGGTGGTGTAGAGCCTGCCGTTTCCAATGATTTCTTCTGCCCACCAGATTTCTTACTTCTTGTGACAGGTGGTGTAGATCTGTTAGGGCTGGCCTGAAAGTACAGTCAGATGAGTAAAAATTTACAATTTACATTTACATATAAGTGTTTTGACGTTTGAAAAATAGGTATCAAAAGAATTGTGCTTCATCTGATATAACAACCGCCTTGATGAAGACTGGACTGTAACATGCTAGAGTTTAGCTGAAGTACTAAAGAGTTTACTTTTATATATGCGCACTACAAAACTGAGCATTTCTTCATATGATATTATGAAGCATCTAATTTTCCATAGGATATTGTGAAAGGAAACATCCCCAGAACCGCTGAAATATCATGTAGTTACTAGAATTTTGCAAAGGTACAAATTTTACAACCCTGGAGCTTCTTCCTAAATTTATTGCAACTCTCTTGCAAATCCCAACTACACACCATCCTCTGCCAATCTTGCATGCACTCCCTTCCCACCCCAATGTTCTTTGTTATGCTGTCGTCACTACCATTTAACACCACCACACCCACCCCCCTCCTCCCTGCAACCTTAGATACTTTGCTGACTCCACTAAGCACCAAGAAACTGCATTCAGAACATTTACAGTCTTGAACATGATTATCAAAGGAGGTCAGGTGTCACCTATTCACAAAGGTGCAGCAGCAATTTGAAGAGAATAATGGAGAAAAACAGGAGGTAAAACAGAAGGGTGCAAAAGAAAACTAAGAGGTGGGCCACCGCTAATCCCATGTCACAGTGCCGCTCCCACCCTGGGGGTACTGATACAGAGATCAGAAGGAAGGAGAATTTGACAAATGAGGCTTGCAATGGCAGCAGCTACTCAGCTAGGTTAGCTCTCTCTCATGATTAAATCCTCATCTCACTCTCTAAGTTTGAGACCCTGTCATGCTAGGCCGGTCTAGCTGACCCAGGAAGCCACCATGGCCGTCCCTGACAACATTGGATGACAACTGGCCAGGTCAAGTGACTGCCTGATCGTTTCCAGGCGAGGTCAACCTCCAACAGGCTGGATGCTAAGGTGTCAACTATGCATGTAAGAACCAGATCTTGTACTAAAGATAACCTAATCAATCTACTACGATGTCAAACAATCTGGGTCAATAATGTTTGCAAATGATGAAAGAATGGTGGTTTGGGTATAGATGAAAGGGTGACTACTGAGCGAAATTGTATGCGATTTAGCGTTAAATAAAAGCTTCGACTCTAGTGTAACAGTGGTCATATTTTCTAATATTAAATGCTTCAAAACTCCATTCTCACAAGAATGATCAAGTATCCCAGATAATGCAATCTTCTATTTGAACCGAGGATGACCTCACTAACATTTATTCTGGAATTTCCTTTTCTGTTTATTCTCACTCACATTCTTTAAAATTGTTTGTGAGGAAAAGAAAATATACTTGTAAGAGTTTTTTTTGTAACTATCCCTTTGTAATATGTTGTATTGCATAAATAAAAATTATTTGACGGATTATATTATTCAGAGGTACTATACTTAAAGGAGTTGACTTGCAGGTGAAATTTGGAATTTGATGGGCAGGTGCTGTATAAAAGGGAGGTGAGATAATGCAGGTCAAATCACCTGCTTTCCATGCAATTTCGCTGATGAACCTCCAGTGCCAACCAGGCGGCCCTTGCCTGCAGACTCGGAATCTTGTTTTGTATTAGCACCTGGATTGACAGCACTGGTTTTCAAATCTTTGTTTTGTTGCATTTGCTGTCCACCTGCATTGTGTTGCATTGTCAAATGAGTAGGAGTGGTCCCGATTTTTGCAGAAACCATTCCATGAGGATGCAGGGAAGGCCGCATTTCTGATTCTGAACTCAGTGATCTAAGAGGCGTCGAATCACTGATTGGCCGAGGATACGACTGGGCAGGAGGATTAGTCGTTCCATATATTTGTTGTGAGGCTTGCTGAACTTTTGTGAGTTGCTGTTGTTTGTTCATTGTTTGCATTTGCAGTGAAATTGCTGGCCTCGCACTAGGTGGTCGGTTTGGAATAACATGCATCCCTTTTGCATCTGGCTTTGGGACGGGATTATTGTGAGCAAAAAAATAGTGCCTATTGTTTTGCGCTCGAGTGTCTGAAAGTGGCACAAAAGCCTGGGATGACGCCTGACTTTTCTGACCCAGATTGGGTGGGGTAGGCATGTGAACTTGCTGATCATGTGATTGTGCTGAACCACTGGACGAACTCTGCTGTGCTGTAGATCCTTGGGATAACAAAGCTTGCTGATTTGCATTTGCCTGGTTATTTCGTTGTGCCTGGGCTTGCATCTACAAACAAAATAAAATAAAGCAAAAAAGGCTATGAGATATTCCTCATAGAATTAAATCACTCATAAAACATAACAATTTAGAGTGGCTCCGCTTTCATCAAACCTGATGAATAGTTAGTTGGTTATCAAGAAAACAAAGGGCAGCAATGAAGATTACACAATTCGTTCACCTGTGCAAAAACTTTATGGGCTGCCTGCTTGAGCATTTGATCCCCAACGATATTCCTGATGACTCTTAAGAAATCATCTTTATGGACTTCATTACGCTACAAACATAGAATAGTACAGCTCAGTTATTTTCATTTAGCGACACAGGTGCAAACTGTATTTTTCTATCCCAAGATGTATTCGTAAATATTCTTTTATCTGCTACCCCCAAGGGCAACAATTTACAGAATTTGTAGCAAGAAAAATAATCAGCCCTTTTCAATTCAACATATTTCCCCTTTTTGCAGATAAGGGCACATGTACCAAAGAAAATGTAGACCTTGCACTACTCCCCATAGGATTCATCTGATAAACATATGCTTGAGGATCATTATTAATATTGAGGGCATAGTAAATTGGTGGGATAATCTCTCATAACCGCCAAACATGGTCCTGAGCCTCTATTATCAATCAAATGACTACGAAGGAGAGTAATTCAAGCATTTTACTAGGCAATGCAGATAGTCCGGTTCCACTAGCTCCTGTTAAAAAAAAGGAAATAGGACAAAGAACCACTGATAATTTATTAATTTGGCCCTTTTTCTACCAGCTTTGGAATATATACGTATTTTAGAAGTTTATACCATGATATTAGAAAAATAGAAGTAATATAGGTTTCAAAAGGTTAATAGATTTAACATGTAGTTTTCCTTTACCACCGCCATTCTTGGTGTTACAAAGCTGTAATTTCTCTAGAATCAATTTGGTGATGAAACACAGCAAGTAAAAATAGAAAAATGAACAAAAACGCACCCTAAGTTTTGCCCATACAGATTGAAGCTGCATATCTTTGTCTCTGTCAAGATGTGCCTGTAAGATCGGAATTAACATATTAAATGGAATAGACGGCTGATATCCCCTCTTCCTTGTATCCTGGGCACCAGTTGGCACTTGCTGACCATCTATTTGGGTTATATGCTGCTGACCACCTGAAGGCTGAGCTGGATCCACCTTGGAGTCTGCAAAAATGTTTTGACCAACAGAGCCTGTTTCTTGTTCAGCCAACTGGAAGCTATTTGTTTCTGCCTGTTGCAGTTGATTTTCAGAATGTGGTTGTTCTTGTTCTAGCCTGTAATTATGTTGCTCTAGTCCGATAGGCTTTTCATTTTTTGAATCTTCAGTTAATAATTTTGGTAGAGACAACTGATCTGCTACATTCATGTGCTGTTTCACTGCTTGTTGGCTTGCCTGGACACTTACTTCCTGCTCTGCTGCTTGCAGCTGACCAACTATAGATTTTGGCACATCGCTGCTATCCAGTGACAAAGTACCTGGAGTGCAAAAATGGAGATTGTTTATAAAATCTCAACAACAAAAGGCAGTGGCCATCACATTATTTCAAAAGCTATGACATGTAGAATGTTTAAGATAGCAAGCTGCAAGTAAAATAAACACATGGTTTAAAAAAAGAGTTAAGTAAAGACATCATCTCAAAAAACGCATGCATGCATGCACTCAGAAGTACAATGACATGATATTTCATGTTTCTAAAATATATCATTTTTATTGCTTTAGTTCATTCCATGGTGTTGATGCTAAAAGTTGGTTTCAACGCCAACACACACGGGCTTAGGGAGTTGGATCCCCGACAGCACTGGAAGCAGGATTCAATGTGTGCCAGCCGATTTGATCTACAATCGGCAAGAAAAGACATAAACAGCTTTCAAATAGCCGATTGGTTCTATAATGTAATGAACCTGCAACGCTTAGCAGTAGATCCAAACAAGGTAAAAAGTAATAAAACTATCGGCTTAGATTAGATCTAAACCAATAGTATCAAAGGGGCTAACAATTTACCACTAAGCCGATAAAATCAACGAAGTGGTAGAAGGGAGTAAACAAACTATCAACTAGCCGATCAGATCGCCTAGATGACAGAACGAAGGATACACAGACTATCAACAAAAAGCAAACTATATGCCAATAGAACAAAGGGTAATCAATCTACTGCCAACAAATGTGTTGATCAGTAGAAAGAAGGGTGAAATCTAACCCTTAGTTGAAAAGGCGATACGCAGCAATATCAACTAAGATAGTATTTCGACCAAAAGCCAATGCAAGCCCGTAGATCGAACTTAATCGAGACAGTACTTACTTGCAAGTAACTCCTGGGGTGTACCTCGAAGCCGATCGAAAAGCGATACGCAACAAGTCGATTGAAGTCAAAATACGACGAAACTACTCTAATTGCGACGAAAAATAAAGAATAGGTAAAAAGTAGATGTTTTGTATTGATGTATATTTTTACATGCCCCAGGGGCTAAGTATTTATACAAACTTCCTTATCCTGACCCCAACTAGGAGTCTCATTTCGTAACCGATACAGACTCGATATTATCTTCTAATTTTACCTAACTATTCCTAATATACCCGAACTTAGCCGATCCGAACTCTGTTGCGCCCCAACCGAGACTCCTCTTGCCATACCTATCTTAGCCGATTTAGACTTTCCTTTCGTCTGTTTCCAGCTCGTATCTCCTTAAAGGCCAAGCCGATTTAAAGAAGTTTCTAGAACATCGGCTGATTCCAAAATTAGGTGTCAATACATGGTAAATTCAAAAGTTGGAAAGCCTAACATATTAAAAATACAACAATTTGACACTGTCGTAGGCCCAGACTGGACAACTCAAAAAGGAGCAACCCCCAAGACGTTCAAGCTCTACGCGAGGGTGAGACAACCACGGAGGCTAACTTAAGGGGAACGCACAAACTTGAAGGCTTTGTTTTTTCCTTAGGATTTCTTGTCTTGCCTTCCGTTCACTTGAGTCCCGCTTTTATACAAGGAGATTACAGGGTTGTTCGGACTAGAATGCCCTCAAGAATCGTCGGCCTAGACGATAAAGTAGGGGCGGTAGGGCCTTTGCTCTGGAAATGACCTTCATGCCCATTCTTTTCCGCACCGTCTAGGGCTACTACGAGGTTTCCCCCTGACTAAGCGGCTTCGATTCCTAAAATGCCCCACAACCAACTATCTAAAGTAGGGTTACAGGGGTCATTACAACTTTACTGGCAGTTACAGCTTGTCCCTGGCTTGGAAGGTAATCATGCTTTTCTGACACGCTTTATCCTTGTTTGGTACGGGTTGTCCCCCAGGAGGTCGAGTAGCGCCCAAGGAACTTGACCCTTTCCCTGGAAGTGCTCTACCTCGTGAGGCACGCTGCCTCGCAGGCTGTGGCCCCCTCTTTGCTCAACTCTTGAGTCTTCCATTCCGAGGCGGTCCCTTCGCCGGGCGCCTCCGAGCGAAGGAGCCCCGAGGCTTCGACGCAGCTTCACGTTGTCCGGCTAGGTGCTCCGTTCCGAAGTGGTCCCTTCACCGGGCGCCCGAGCGGCTGAGAAGGCTAAGCTCGACCTAAGCGCCCTTGTGTGTCGCAGGGATGGGTCTGCGACTTCTACAATGACACCATTCCATTACGGACAAAGCACATTGATGTAGTGGTGGAATTGTCATTTCTCGAAACAAGACAAGAGCCATTTCATCTTACTAGAAAAATGACTCATTAAGCATTGGTAAACATGATTTGTCTCACGAGACTGTCATGAATGTTTTGATGTCCTGTTAAGTATGTAGGTCATTTTTTCCATCTAATTCGTGCTACTGAAACTTGCTTAGTCTAGTGACCAATGTGGATTGCAGGCTGCACATTTGCACAATTATAAAATAGTTAAGTCATATGTATTGAATTCTATGCACCGACCAGTTCACCTAAAAGCTTAAGCTGATGGAGGAAGGCGAGCGATATATTTCAATAATCCCCCTCACGTCTAGGCTCCTCCAGGCCTTAGACATGGGCTCAAAGTAGGCTGCAAATATTATTTTTAATAATGTGTTAGTTGGGTCTCGAACTCAATATCCCTTGGCTATGATAGTCTGATACTATATTGAATTGTATGCACCGATCAGTTCACCCAAAAGCTTAAGCTGATAGAGAAAGGCGGTTAATATATTTCAAAAACATGCTCCAAATAATTCTTCAAATTATGGTACAAGTCCTTCGTGATTTCAATTTTTGCATGCTTTGCTTGTAGGGCCACCTCCAACTTTGTGAAAACAGCAGTAGCACTAGTGTCATAAAAAGATCAGATTTTTCCATGAACTTCCTTTCTTATGTATTACTCAACAATAATTAAAAGTATATCCTTTACCTTTTGATCATTTAGCCTGCTAAAAGAAGTGCATTATACCTCTTACAAATCTATAATTCCTAAGAGACTCTCTACTGCAGCTCCCTTTAACTTGTAATTTTAGTATTAATAGAATTTTTTTCCAATTATTGACCCCACTCGACAATCTGCCCACCTTTTGCAAATCGCAATTGATATGGATAAAGTTGCCAATCCGCTACATGGCTACTTGCAAACGAGCGAACATTCACAATTGATATGGACAGAGTGGCCAATCCGCTACATGGCTACTTGCAAACGAGCGAACATTCACAATTGATATGGACAGAGTTGCCAATCCGCTACATGGCTACTTGCAAACGAGCGAACATTCAGGAATCAACGCACAAACTTCTTCCATCGTGACAAACAAGCCCCTTGGCAACAGGAGAACGGGAGAGCCAACCACAAACGCTTGCCTCCTCGCAAGAAGAAGAAGAAACACATAGCAAGAATGCATGACGCACAGACACCAAGCTCAGTCAGCAACGCAAAGCACACCAAGACATCTTAATCACGCAAATATACAAAATTCCGATGCTTGCCAGCTAAACTACGCAGAGCACCCCACACACGGAGCAACCAAGAGGAGTCGGGAGAGGAGTTGGCTGATACCGCTAGAAGAGGCTCCAGCGTCCCCTCCGGCCTCCGGCGGCGAGGAGGCCATGGACAGCAGCAAGCAGCAGGCTCGGGAACCCGCGAGCGGCGGGGCACCGGCGATCTAGGGTTCCGTGGAGCTGCTAGACCTGGGCCGACAGGGACGCGGGGAGCTCGGCTGCCTCACCCAGGCCGCGGCGGAGCGATCGAGAGCGATCCCCACGGTTGGCGGCGTGGAGCACGAGGGATTGCCGCGGGCGGCGAAGCTGAGACACAGCGGGGACTGCGTGGTGAAGCAACGCAGCGCCGAAGTGCGTTGACGCCGGCCCCGGCATCTGGCACGGGCCGGCGCGTGCGTGCCGTGCGGACAGCAGTAGTGCCGGCCGCCCGGTTCGGTTTTGTCCCGCTACTATGC
This sequence comes from Olyra latifolia, assembly GCA_036346145.1. Lineage (NCBI taxonomy): Eukaryota > Viridiplantae > Streptophyta > Magnoliopsida > Poales > Poaceae > Olyra > Olyra latifolia. The sequence continues at coordinate 17,735,724 of CM070524.1, read as the reverse complement.
GAACCGGGCCAACTGGGCCACTGAACCCGGCGAACCGGCAGGCCCCGTTCTGGTTTGGCCCATTTGGCCTGATTAGCCCGGTTCGCATATTATATATCCAAAAAATCAGAAAAAAAACGAAGATTAAAAAAATAGCAACAGAAATTCGTAAAATTGGTTGAAAAAACTGCAATATATAGGAAAAATATTTGATAAGCATTGAAGAGCTTTATTATTATAGGTGTAATATATAACTGCCTCGTTAAAAACTTTACTAAGTAAAAACTCAAAATTTAGAAAACCTTGGTAAAGAAAAAAATACAGCCTAAAGCTCTACAATACATTTACAAATTACAATTGTTTCAAGAGTTAAAGCCTTCATCTTCAAGCTCTAGACCTCCAAATGCAGCCAGTTCTTGATTATGTCTCTTGGCGGTGAGATTCTGGGGTCGTTTTTCTGGCAATGACTAGTCCTTCATGCTCAGCAGTATTTCAACCATGTCGCTATGAATGGATGTGCGTCTGTCCTCAAGTATTCTTCCGGCAAGACTGAAAGCAGACTCCGAGGAAACCGTGGAGACTGAAACAGTTAACATATCTTATGCTAAGATGGATAGCACGGGATATGTTTCACTATGTTGCTGACATCATGTGAGAATGTTGAACTTCTCCTCCTAAAAGTCAACGGGGTCCTTCGCCAAGTATGACGCAAGCTCACCAGAAGATCCACGTGATGTAGCTTGTGCGGTCTGGCCAGTGCTCGAAGAACTTGAAGTGTCCTTGCCCGTGATGGTCTTCCAAAAGGACATCTTCCTGCTCATCTGTTGAACCGGTAGCGGTCATTGTGGATAAACTCCTACATACTTTTCTTCATATTTTCTATACAACTCATTCAGTCTATTCCTAACTTCATGAAAATAGTTAGAATAATCAATGCCAGTAGCAGCACCAAATTGTGTTAGAGTATTAGTTAGTCCAAAGAGTTTGGCCCGAGGGTCCAATAAAAAAGCAAAACAATACAAAAATAGAATGTCTCTCCAATATTTTAAATATTTAGCTTTCATATGGTTAACTGCATCAAATAAAATAAGATCAATTTCAAATATCTTCAACTGATTAGCGATATAAAAGATGCATTGAATTATAGAACAAGAAGTAAGCTCATAAACAACAGAGACAGTTTGTGTGCATTCATAAAAAACCTCTAAAAACAAATGTAAATGGGTAAGTACCTGCCAAACCTGTGGAGTCAAAAGTGGTGTGCCATCATGGATTTGATAGTTAGTGTTAATAAAACTTTCAAAAGGCTGCTTATATGGAAATACATGCTGAAGCATAAGGTAGGTGGAATTCCACCTAACAGGTATGTTCAGACCAAATTTTCTGGGTTGTACCTGTGATGCACGACAATAGTTCTTTATGCATCAATTCTTGTGTTAGAGCTATTTAAAAATGAGATTGCTTCCCGAATAGCCTGAAGATAAGGTTGCGATCTCTTCAAGCCAATCTTAACAATCAGATTAATTATAAGGCATGCACATCGTTGATGCATTAGAAAAGAATCAGCGTATATGGCTAGCACAGGTTTTAAAATATTCATAGCGGAAGTATTAGCTGATGCATTATCTAAGGTAATAAAGAAAATCTTGTCTGTTATCTCAAACTCTTGAACAACATTCATAATATTATCGACTATATTCTCACCGGTGTGATTGACATTAATAGTCTAAGAGAAATTTCTTTTTTCTCCATTTCCCAGTTTTGGTTAACATGATGAGCAACAACACTTAAATAATCTTCCTAGCCCTCCTAGCCCAGATGTCTGATGTCCAAGAAATTGAAAATGTGCAACATTTTAACTGCTCTTTCATTTTAACTTGTTCGCTGCATACATTTTTTTTAAATCCCTAGTTATTGTCTCACGAGACACACTAGTAAATCTAGAACTGTGAACAGTTTTAATATACTCTTAAAATGCAGTGGATTCACCAAAACCCAAAGATAAATCTTCAGAAGCAATCAGATGACATAAAGCTTATCTAGCTACTTCGAGATTGTACTCCCAATTACTTACTACGGACATAGACTACTCTAATTATTTTCATGAATTTATAACTAGACGCAATGATTTATATAGAAAATATGAATAAAAATATGCAGGAGTTCGTTCACAACGGCCGCCACCAGTTTAACAGACAGGCAGAAAGATATTTTTTTTTAAGAAATCTGTCATGGGCAAAGACAGTTCGAGTTCTTCAAACACGACACTTTAGACCGCACTGGTACCATCATGCAGATCTGTTGGTGAGTTTGCCTCGTACCTATTGAAGGACACTGTCGACTTCCATGAAGAGAAGTTTAATATTCTCACATGGTTGCAGCAGCATAGTGGAACATATCTAATGCTATCAATTATAGCACAGGATGTGTTAACTGTTCCAATTTCCACGGTTTTCTCAGAGTCTGCTTTCGGTCTAGCGGGGAGAATACTTGAGAATAGATGAATCTCCCTTTATATTGGCATGGTTGAAATACTACTGAGTACGAATGGCTGGTCGCTAGCAGAAAAATGACCCAAGATTCTCGCCGTCGAGAGGCACAATTAAGAACTAGTGGTTGCATTTAGAGGCCTATAGCTTGATGAAGAAGGCTCTTAAAACATTTATATTTGTATTGTAGAACTTTAGGCTGTATTCTTTTTTCTTTGCCAAGGTTTTCTTAAGTTTGAGTTTTTACTTAGCAGGGTTTTTAACGAGGCAGCCATGTACTACATTCGCAATGTATAATAAAGCTCTTTAGTGTATTTCAAATATTTTCCTTATTTCTTGGAATTTTTAATCATTTTTATTATTCTTCATTGCCATTTTTAATTTTTCCTAATTTTCTAATTTTTTTGAAATATTTTCCTCGAAGCAGACCAACCAGCACCAAAGAGACCAATCGGGCCAAATATGAACCGGGCCAGCCTGGTTCGTTCGGTTTTTTATCTGAACCGAACTTGGACTTAAACCTCGACCCGTTAGCCTGATTTATATAGTAACCGGGTCCAAACAAACCTGGCTGAACCGGGTCCAAACTAGGCCGAACCGGGCCGGCTTGTTGCCAATTTCAAACTCGGGCCAGAATTTTGGAAGACTGGCTCGATTGAGGAGTGCTAGAGCAAGGTTTCAAAAATCGTCGATAAATCGTGGCAAATCACGATTTACCGCAAAATCGCGCGGCTCGATATCGGCAAATCACGAATTAAATTCAAAATTTGAAATCGGTTTGGTTTGATCTATCGAAGAAATCAGTCGATTTATCAAAAAAGCAAGCGATTTTTGATTTTTAACCTCCGATTGATTTATCGAAGAAATCGGTCGATTTATCGATAAAAATCGCGATTCTTCGAAGTTTGGCTCGAGATTTCAAAATTTCAATAACGATTTTTCGTTTGAAGAAATCAACCAATTTATCAAAAAACAAGCGATTTCTGATTTTTTAAACCTCCGGTTGATTTAAAATTTAAATCTCAAATTTTAACCGATTTTCTATGATTTGCCGTGGCAAATTATGGTAAATCGAATATCGGATGTGAGCGATTTTTGAGGTAAATCGATTTTTGAAACTTGTACTGCAGTGTGGACTGGTCGAGTTGCCAGACAAACGCGCCGACTCCTAGGCCAGCGGGCAGCGCCGCAGCAAGTCCGCAACTGTATAGTCCCGTACGGCGTACGCCACTGCACCGCTCCGCCGCCTCCTCCCCCTATTCTGTCGCCACTTCGCCGGACGACACGCTCTCCCTCTCCTCCTCCTCCTCCTTTTTCCTCCGCACGACCGCGCCGCACGCCGAGGAGATGGGGAAGCGGTGGATTCCCCTCGAGGCCAACCCCGACGTCATGAACCAGGTGAGCGCACCTGTCCTCCTCCTCCTTCGGTTCATCCGGCGCTAGGATTTCGTTCCGGCCACGCGCTCTTCACTCACAGATGGCGCTTCCGCCGTCCGGCCTCGCGTTGCGTGGCGGTGCCGGTGCGTGCAGTTCATATGGGGGCTGGGGGTCTCCGAGGAGGAGGCGCAGTTCTCCGACGTCTACGGCCTCGACGACGAGCTTCTCGCCATGGTGCCCCAGCCCGTGCTCGCCGTCCTCTTCCTCTACCCGCTCACCTCCCTGGTAAAATCCCCCGTGTTCCTCTTGAGGGGTTCGATTCGCTTTCGATCGTGTGATGCCAGAAGGGTGATGTGTTTGTTGCTTTACGGGCCGAGCAGGACGATGATGAGGAGGAGGAGTCCGACGCTTCTGCCACTTCCACGGCCAGGGGCGAGGTACGGTTTTATGCTTCAGTCCTTTTTTCTCTTTCTAGTGCATCTAATGTGTTCGATAGAATGCCTCGCCAACAGTGTGATGCCTTGTGCTATAAATCGCTTCTGAGCTGGGTAGAAAAGGGCCAGCTGGAAGCTAGTACGTCTTCCAAACTTTGAGTGAGGCTATTGCATGAACTCTCTATGGGGTCTGGAAAGTCCTCCATTGTCTGAAATGGAGTCTGTGTTTTTGTGATGCATATGTTATTTCGTATAATGCTGCATCGCAATTACATTGGTGTCAGCGGAAATGTCTTATGTTTGTCGGTTTTAGAGGTCCAGAGAATGTTGAAGTTAGTTAATGATTTCTTTTACCCAAGACAAAGTAAATGTGCATGGTTTTGTTTGCCTTGTTCAGTTGTGATCTTTCACTCCATTGTCAAAGGATTCTGATATTACTGTATTCAAATATTTACTGGTTGAATCTACCATATTACCAATTTACCATGTGATGAAAATGTTAGTTTATTAGATATTTCGATAGTCGAACCTCAATAGTATGATTATTATCATCATATGATGTATTGCAGGAATGCCCTCTGCTTTCAGCTACATAAAGTGATCTTGACAGATGGCTGGAATGGCATGCGGTTATTATCTAGAATTGCTAAGTTGTTCTTAAACACACAAGAAATTTTTTAAATGATCAGTGAGGAGATATCATTTCACTTGATCATGGTTGTGGACAAGTTTTCTTCCACCAGCAGTCACATTTATGTGCTTTTCTATATTAAACACTGCATCTGGATGCATGGCAATTTTAGGTGCAAAAATATTATTTGCGGTTTTTGCTTTAATAGCGATTCTCTTGCAGCATTTATAATTACAACTATTACATCCTGGTTGCAAACGGATATAAAATCCTGGCTTAAAATGAGGATGAATGTAATGGTCAATGGACTTGTTGCCTCTTTTTTTATGCATCTTTCTCATTTATTGTGTGGCACTAAATTTTTTGGAGCATCCCAACTGTTCTAACACCAAAGTCTGTGTGCCCAACTGGAGCATAGATGTACTTCAAAGATTAGATTGGATGAAATTAGGTGCTTATTTCTGTTATTTAATGAATTGTAGATGGTTGATGTTTTACATGATGTTGCTATCATATGAATTAGAGTCCCAAGTCTCATATTATATAGACTATTAAGTTTGAAGAGCTGGGATCCAATTGATTTTGCACTTCTTGTTGATTTACTAGCGTGTTAGGTTTGAAGCCTTTTTTGCCTTATTCAAGTTGGATGTGCAACAACTGGTTAGGAACTTAGGATGTTCTGTCTCTCTCCCACTCAAGTTAAAGCTGTGGTGTGCTTGCGAAATCTTAGGTAACTGGCGAACTTTTTAATGGAGACAAAGCTTGGCAGACTTTTTTTACTAAATATTTGTGATTGTATTTGTTGCCTGAGTGTAGTGTACATAGTTTTTACATCACGGCTCTCTTTATAAGAATGCTAATCAACCAAAATGTACTGTATTCTTGTATTCCATGTTACTAGGAGCCTCATTTGGTACCCTGCCTATGTTGCATTCTTTTCAGTGCTTGATTCCTCAAAACATATTTTACTTTCCAAAGGAAACTACTAATATATATTATTCTCCCTTTTTTAGGGGCCTCCCTTGATTCTTAATTCCTTCATCCTGCATGTTAAAAATCTAAAAAAATATGATGTGGTAGATATATCAAGTGATCTTTCACTTCGTTGATGCATAATGCCAAACTTCACATCAAGCTGTAGTTCACCGGTTTTCAATTTAAGCACATGGTACAATGTGTGGATCTTTTTGTTGCAACAAATATTGCTGAGTGGTGAATAATATAGATACCCTTTATTTTCTTAATCAAAGAGCTTGCTGTGCAGGATTCAAGCAAGAAGGTATACTTTACAAAGCAGACTGTCGGCAACGCTTGTGGAACAATTGGAGTTATTCATGCAATAGGGAATGCTACATCCAAAATCAATCTGGGTAATTGCTATAACTTTGAGTTTTCATTTAACAGATGGGTCATTATGTCGCAAAGTGTTCTCTTATATGTTATAGGAATATGTTATACATCTATACAAGGAAAGCTGTCAAATATAAATAATCTAATATGTAGTAAAAAGGATAAGTGATGCTTGTTTAATAGGGATGCAAGGGGGGCGGGCCGGCCCACTAACCCTGTGGATGGGCCCTATATTTTGGCTCCAAAGTGTCAACGGGCTAGACCTAAAATATTTAGGGGCAAACAGGGTGCTGGAACCAAGGTTCTCAAAACCGGTAAAAACCGGCGGTTTCTCACCAAACCGCTGGGTGGCGGTTTGAGAAACCGCCGGTTTTTACCCGGCCCGATTTGAAATTTGAATTTTATAATTTTAAAAAATTCAAAAAAACTTATAAAAAACTAGAAGTTTTTTAGAACATTCTGTACAAAGCAAAATTTTAAATTGACATTATTATCATGGTATTTTTTACAAAGAAAGTTGTGCAAAAAGTGAAAAACCCTTTTTTGAAAAATTGGGCTCACACAACAACTCAGATGGGCTACTTTCTAGAAGGCCTGACCTGTATACTTGCTAACTAGATTGATAGTGTTTATATTATGCAAATTAAACTTTAGATGATCAATGGTACTAAAAGTGTTAAAGGATCATGTTTACAATTGTATGGCTTAAGCACTCAATATATCCTAACTGTGTACTAAAATTATTCACCGTGATTGGGATCATCTCCAACGAACATATGAATTAATTTGGTCCCATATATATTGAGGGAGTGCTTGTATTGCAATTCATCTTTCTATGGTACTTCATGTTTGGCGAACACAATGTCATTCCTTGTCAAACATTAGATATGTCTATCATCATATGCAATGCAATATATGTATGTATGCAATTCACTCAGTGTTGATTATGTTCCAATTCTCAAATATTTAGCAAAGGTCATGCTAAATTTTTTTCCTTATTCAAATATATGTTTACCATGCATATCACAAACTACGGTAAAACATGTGTCAAAACAAGTGTCATAGCTCTATAAAATTGAAGGAACATATAGCATCGATGAAGGAGCAAAACATGTACAAGGTTCATCTCATTGAATTGATATACCTAGTGTCAGATTATTGACTTGATATTGATATGTTCTAGATCTCATATATTTGTCAAAGGTTCTTACAAATTTTTTCCATGGTTAAACAAATTACCAACACATATATCCCACCCATCTATGATTTTTCCAATTTTTAAAATTTTTTCACACCTCTTTTTATTTATTTCATTTTCCACATTTTCCCTGATTTCTCCACCAGTTTCTCGCTAAAACCGGCGGCTAACCGGTAAAACCGACCGGCTAGCCGCCAAAAACCGGTCCAAAAACCGCCCCACTCGTCAGCTGCTTCCCGACAGTTTGAATTTGAATTTGAGCGGTTTTTACCGGTTTTTGGCGAGAAACCGCCCCGCTCAAACACCGGTTTCAAGTGTTTCAAGTGCCGAAACGGTTTTAAAAACCCTGGCTGGAACCATGGCCCTATAGGGTTGACCCTAGGAACCTACGAAACAGATCAGACCTGCCTCATAGCTTCCTCAATCCTCCTCCCAAGAATCTCTCCACCTTCCTCCGTCCCATGCCATCAAGCAAGCGCTGCCGCCGCCATCACTGCTCTTGTGCCTGCCCTCAGCATGCTGCTGCTCCTGCCTCCCTCCTGCTCTCGCCGCTCACCGGTGGTTGATGTCTCTGCAACAATCCCGCTCCACAACCAATGTGCTCTGCTACTCACCCAAGGGCTGCCGCCTCCATTGCTCGCTCTACCGTGCCCACCGGCGGCTGCTACCTCCACCACCCGACTGCTGTCGTTTGTGGCTGCGGTGCCCGCCCCCGCCAACTGCCTCCGCTGTTGGCCAATTTCTTTATTTTCCTTCCATTCGCTGCTGTTGGAGTCAATCTAGACTGGTTATTCAATTTTGTTTGATTTTTTTGTCTGATCCCTCTTGTGATGTCCAGCTGTTTGATTCTTTCTTTGTTTGTTTCTTGTTCCTTGCTTTCCTTGAGTAGATTCATTCAATCTGTGAGGTTCTTTGCTGTGTTGTTGTTGAGGGTCGACCCGGTGGTTGGCATTGGACCTGCGCTGTTGAGGGTTGGGTCGACCTGTGACCCTACATTTTTTTTGTGGGCTACAGTGGGCAGGTCAAGGGCCGACTCAGACTGCCCCCTTTGCATCCCTATTCTTTGATGATCCAGTTGCATTATTTTCCCCCGACAGTAAACGGCAGGCACTAGTTCTATTTTATTCTTGCAGTCACCATTTTTATTATATCATAATATAAATAAGTTGCTTGGTTTGTGAAATTTGTCCCGTTTTTCTGCTTTTACTGAAAATGGACAAAGCATTGATGATACGGATTGATTGTATTCGTATTGGACAATTAACACACGTAGGAGAAAATTGTAGTGATACTTCAGTTGGATTGTTATTTTGCCTGCCCTTTTCTTGATATTCATCATAAATCAGGTGACTATAGTTTATTACCTGGTCTGGATTTCTAGTACATCATGTATGTATTGATTGTATTCTAAGACGTGCTTTTGATTGCTTCAGACTTGTTCTAATAGTCTGTTCTATGCTTACATGAACATATCGCTTGGTTGCTTTATTTTTTAATTCTGTTGGATAGTAACAAGATTTAACTCCTCTTCTTTGCAGTTGAGGGATCATATTTCGATAGGTTTTATAAACAAACAGCTGATATGGGTTCAGTGCAGGTTAGTATTTAATTTGACATAATGTTCGATTCATTGTAGTCTCAATAATCAACTTTTGTATTATCCTAATGTACATAATGTTTGCTATATTCAGCGTGCTGCCTTTCTTGAGGAGGATGATGAGATGGAGGATGCTCATTCCATTGCTGCTTCTGCTGGTGACACTGACGTAACCACTCCCATTCCATTCTATATGCACATTATTGTAATATAGCATCAAGCATTTCTGTTGAGTAGACAACTAGTTAACATGGTATAGTGCCATCATGTCATCTGATGTTCTTCAGCTCAAATCATTACTTGATGGCGCATACTGCCAGTAGAATGTAATATGCAATAGCTGAAATTAGAGTTAATATGCGCTGGTGCACAAGTTCAACTTGGAGTGTGGGGCCTGGGAGGGTTATTCTTACAACAAAAGTACAGTCTAAAAACATCCTTTTAAATAATAACCAATACAATACCTTGTCAGTGTAATCGTGGAAAATAAATATAAGTGGAGCTAGAGGGGAACAGTTTCTGTCCAAAAAACAGCGGAAGATTAGAAATGTGCCCATACTAGTGATATCCTCATAGTTTGTACCCCCGCCCCATTTTTTGACTGATCTGAACTGCCTTTCCTGTGCAGGCCAATGTTGCGGTGAATGAACATTTTGTATGTTTCTCTTGTGTTGATGGTAGGTACCATAATAGTCTACTTAGCATGTTAAATGCCAAGTCTTATTGTTAGGAGTAGTCATCTGTTTGTTGGTCAACTTTTTTAACAAATAAAAATTTCATGACATGCCACAGGTGAACTTTATGAGCTTGATGGAAGGAAATCGCAACCAATATCTCATGGCCCTTCATCACCTGATACCTTGCTGCAGGTCTAATATTACCTAGCATGTTACTTGTTTCCCATCTCTGCCTTTTCAATTTATGGCCTGAATTGGTGCTTATATGTTTCTGCCGTTGTTTATTGTTGTGCTAGCAATTTGTTTTTCCAAATAGTATGCTGCTATTGCCCCTTTTGTGAATGGGTTATATAAATCATCTCCTTAAGGGTACATGCTAAAATACATTCGGTGTTAGTCATAGTATTCAGCATTTACTCATCCTTCCTGGTGTCTTACATTTAAAATGCTATACTTCTTTGCTTTGGGTGTATTTTCTATCTGTTGTCCTTTTCTCTCTTTTTTGTGTTGCCATGATTAATGTGGAATCTACTTTATTTTTGTTCCCAGGATGCTGCAAAAGTTATCAAAGACAGAATTGCAGCAAACCCTGACTCAATGAACTTCAATGTCATGGCGCTTTCAAAGAAGTAACATGAGCTGCAATGGATAGGTTTTTTCTTATGAACATGGTCCTTTCAAAGTAGTAGTAAGGTGCAATGGATATGTCTTTTTCTTATGAATGAACATGGACCTTTTAGTCGGCGTACTCCGAAGGGGAAAGAGAGATTCACTACTGTTGCATAAAAGTAAAACCCTTTGCGCAATATGACCAGATATGTTTGGTTGGTATACGCTCATCTTCTTAATCATGATGGAACTGCTATCGCAGATTTATGCATTTTCGTGTTCTTTTTAATCGGAATGGGGTACCAGTTGCTGGAGTCTTTTAAGTTGTCCTTCCAGGACCTTTTTTTTCATTATCATTCTTATTCCTTCCAGTTCCAACTAATACGAGCAGTTTCTGACGCAAGATTTCTATGCAAAAACCACTGCATAAGTGCTGAATCATGTAATGTTATCACTTAAGCATCGATCTCTATGTGGCATTATATTTTACGGATTGTTTTCTTCTTTATCCCCGATGAAAACTTATCTTTTTTGTTTAAACTATATAAATATTTCTAAAAAAATCTGAAAAATATCATAGTGCTTCAAAAAATGTAGTACTTTCAATATAATTTTTTTTAGTATTTTTACAAACAAATATGTTTTCAAATAAATGTATAGATGACCAATCAATATTTTTAACACCAAAATTTAATCATAAAAATACTAATAAAAATGCTAAAATATTCAGATCGAAATTACTACATTTTTGGCAGCACTGTGATTTTTTCTATGATTTTTAGAAAAACTTATATAGCTTAAATAAAAAAGATAATTTTTTATGAATGGCAATTAAGGAAAAAAAAACCTCATAAATGTGATGATACAAATGAGTAAGGTCTTTGGGTGAAGGCAGTTTTGGAATGGGTAAGGTCTTTGGGGGTGTGTTTGGTTGGGTGTATGAGTAGAGAATGGCTGTGGAGATGTAACCTCGTGCTTGTTTGGTTGGCTGCAGCGATATCCCAGCCAGGCCCCACCGATGTAGCTCACGTCCTTGACACTGGCCCATGGAAACGGCCGAATCGTTTCGTCGTGCGTCTGGCTGGCACGCAGCATGACAAGGCCAAGCCCACTCCCGGCGGGGCATCCAGCTTCGGTATGGACTGGCAAGCCAGCACAACTTACACATCAACTTTTTCAGGCTTTCAAAATTTTTTAAAAATTCAAACGACATCCAAATTCAATAAGACAAAAAGAAATAGAACCGTAGGGTCAAGTACAAGGTCTTAAAAAAATTTCATATTTTTTTGAATTTTCATTTTAGTTTTTGAATTTATTGATTTTCTAATATTTGTTTTTTCAAAATTTTTATTTCTGTTTCTGAATTTATTTTCATTGTAGTATTTATTTTTAATTTTTCTCTCTTGAATTTGTCCATCACATTTCCCTCTTGGTGCAGCCAACCAAACAATATCTCTATGCAGCATGTACAAACTCATACAATCAACCAAACAATATTCTCGCATCACCTCAGTCTGGCTCCCACCAGCCTGGCTGAGCTCATACGGCAACCAAACACACCCTGGATGATGACAGTTTTGGGATTTAGGACTTATGTAATGGTATGGAAGGAATTTTCTCAAAATTATACATGGGTATGTGATGAAACTAAATGGAAACAGTGTTTTCGCCCTATTTCGAAACAGCGAATGTATGCATGTTCATAAAAGGCAGAAGTCAATAAGGTCTCAACTTTCATTGCATGATTTCTCTCTGTGTTCGTATATCCTACCAGCACTTCTACACGTATGGATTGGTAAACGAAGAAATCTCTTATGCAGATGGATCAGCGTGCATCATGTGTACCATGCCTGCACACCGTTTCCAAAGCGTTCACAAGCGACGCCGAGAACGCGGCCATCGCGTGGAACACGGCGGGCAGCTTCCCCTGCACGCCGGTGACCGCCGCCGACCTCGTGGCGTCGATGGCCTTTGCGTGCCTCCGCATCTCGTCCTCCACCCTCCTCCGGCACACCGTGATCTCTCCCTGCCTCTGCGCCACCTCGTTGCGCGCGGCGTGCACCTGCCTCTCGTCGTCCCTCCACTGCCTCCCCCGGTGCCACAGTGAGATGCCCATCGGCACGTACGAGTCGTAGTAGCTCTTCTCCACCTGCCGCAGCATCCGGGACTTGCGGTCGAGCTCGCGGGAGTACCCCCTGACGCGCCGCGCCACCCGCAGCTCGTCGCCCTGGAGCGCGTAGAGCGCGCGGGCGGCGCCGGCGAAGCTCTTGATCGACTTGAGCACCTCGGCGCAGTGCACGCGGTCGAGCATCTGCGCCCACAGGTGGACAAAGGCGGCGAGCTCGTCGGCGACGGGGGAGGCCGCGGCGCTGTTGGGCGGCGCCAGCGTGAGCTTGAGCCAGCCGTGCAGGCCGTGTGCGTAGTCACGCTGGTGCTTGGCCATGTGGCCCAGAGCCTCGCACCAGACCGCCATGGCGGCCTCGAGCGCCCGCGTCGCCTCGTGGTGCATCTCCGTCGTGGGCTCCATGGACGTCCGGCTGCTCAGCCCGCGCAGCTGCTGCGCGATCACGCTCTGTGCCTCGTGGTGCTGGCGCATCGCCCTCCACATGTCGAGCGTGGCGTGGCAGAGCCCCAGCAGCTGGCGCGCGAGGTGGGTGTCGCGGAGCTCGGCGACGGCGGAGGCGGTCGCGTCCACGGCCTGGGAGGCTGTCGCGAGCTGCGCGCTGGCCCTGTGCCACTCTGCCTTGAGCTTGCTGATGTCCACGTCGATCTTCCTGCTGTACTCCTGGTCCTGCAGCTCCGCGCGCTTCTTGTCGTGCCGAATTTGCAGCCGCTCCCTCGCCTGCATTGCAACATCACAAATTCACATCACTCGAGTGGTCAGAGGATAGCTAGTTCGAGCGTAATATCTGCATCGATCGCTCGCATGCAAGTTTGTCGATATGTTGTTGTTACCTTGACCTCTCTGTACAGCTTCTTCTCCCAGGCCAGGAGCTGCTGCAAGGTGGAGCTATGTCTCTGCCCGCCGTTGATGCTGTCAATGCGGTCGTGTGCCACCGATGGCACCGAAAGGCCGCAGAGCACCTCCAAGAAGCTTCTCGATCCACCTGCAGGGAAATGAATGTCACACTGTTGTATTGGCCAGTGACCACATGCTAGTACTAGAAAATTTGTGTTTTGTGTGAGAGTGAAGTGGCTTATGTACCCTTGAATTCTGCGTTGCTGGCCTCGAGGAGGCTCGACACCGCGTCGCCGGCGACGCTGACCTTGACGAAGTAGTCCTCCAACCCCGCCGCCACCTCCGCGAGGCTGCGGTGCTTCACCTCCATCCTCATCTCCTCTCCGCCGACGCCGGCGCCCTCCGTTCGCGTGCCCCAGGAGGAGGTCGACGGCCCGCCGCCAACCTCAGCAGCAGCGCCGTCCTCCTGCTCCCCCCGCCGCTGCTCGATGGAGCGGAGGAGCGGCGGCCGCGAGGAGGGGACGACGACCGGGCGGTGGACGAGCACGGCTGGCGGGGTGTGGTCGGACACGAGGAGCGGCTCGCCGACCGCGAAGCGCGTGAGGGTGGAGGCGACGAGGCTGAGCGAGCGGAGGTACCCCGCGTGCGAGGCCGCGAGCTGGCGCCGCAGCCGCACGGCCTCCTTCATGAGCCGGCGGCGCTCCCTGCACCTCTTCGTGTGCTCCCTCGAGGCCGCCCGGCCGGCGTCTCCCTGGCGCGAGGAGGCGGCGCCCATCGAACCGCCTCGAGCGCAAGCTAGCTTACCGAGCGTTGGAGGAAGGTGGCAGCGCGAGCGATGCGTAGGATCGAGACGAACACGCACTGAAGAAGCTAAGCTCAAGTAGGTCTTGGAGGAGGTGTGGTAGTGTTAGTAGGCTTACTTAACTAACGGAATCGGCGGAAATGGCGCGTTGTTTATGAACACGGCAGAATGGAGATGGAACGAAAGAAAGGCAGAGCTGGGAATAATGGTGGGAAAAAGGAGGAACATTTCACTTGTTCAGATGTGGCTCGTGTGTACGAAATGAGGCATTTGCGGACTTGGTTGGTGCACCAGTCGAAGCCCGCTGCCACGTACGTGCGTGCAAGCGCATCTTATCTATTGAAGTGGAATGCATGCACGTAGCGTATAAATCACTTTAGATTTTGAACCATCGCTTCTGTTTATTTTTTGAGAAATGCTAATTTTCAGGCGACTGAAATTTTCTTAACAATCAGTCAATCTAAAATTGCACTCTAGTAAGACTAAAATTGCACAGTTTACAAAGGTGCAATTTTAGTATCAAAATTGCTACTTATCAATCATCAGTTTTATTCGTTATTTTTTAACTCGTGACTCTGAACTATCTAAAATAGGACGAAACCTAGAGATCGCCTGATCCTTCAACTCAAATCGGGTTGGTTATGAACTGGCGTGGTGCTCACACGAGGGTTTCGAAAGCCGAGAGGTGACCAAAAAAAAAGCGAGGACCCTTCCACAGCCGTTTTCATAAAAAAAAAGAATGTTCGAAAACATATAAAATTTAGAAAAAATTTAAATTGCAAAATTTGTATTTAGCTGTAAAATTTCTGGATTTTTGGGTGGTGTTGCTTAGTTTTAATAAAAAAAACTGGCAACCGATTATATATATCAAAAACAGGTTAACCGATCAAGATTAAAGTTCACCGTTGGTTGTCTGGTCGAGACTAGACATCCCAGCCTCTCCCCAATCTGTCTCCCTAAGCCTAAGAAGCGCAGCTCCCCTCCTCCTCCCCTCTCCTTCTGCTCACCCCGTATATTTCCCATGGGTGGGATGTGCGATGCGGGGACCAAAGGTTGTGGTGACCATCTGTTCAATGAATATATGCTCATGTAACTTCAAAATTTGCTTGAAAGATTTTTTTAATTGGCACTAAACATTTCAGATACATCAATGCTATTTTTATGATTTTTTCTGATTTTAAATTTAAATGTTAACTTTTGAATTTGGGACTGTTTTGAAATTCAGTGTATAGAACCAGATCCGACCGGCATGGTCAAAAAAAAAAAAAAACAAACAAACGCAAAATCCATCTTCTTCAGCTCCATCTCTCTCTCCGTCCTCTTCATCATGTTCAATCCATGGCTGCTCAGTTAGCAGCTCGCCGTGGGAACATACACGCCGTGCTTTTGTCCCTCGTCTTTATCCGTGATCTCATCTCATGCTTCGCTGTTGCCATATATATAGTGCCCTAGCAAATTAAAGCAAATAAGCCATGTCGAGATGTAGCACAACAGAGCTAAAAGTAGGAGCAGGCTAGCGGTCGAGCCGCTTGACGTGACAATGGATCGATCGGAGGAGCTTGTGCCGAATGGCCCGTATTATATTATTAAATTAAAAGTAAAAATGAGAAAAATATTCATTAACAATTATAGCAGATCCATATTATAATGAGATATTATATATATAATTACTATTCTATGTCTAGGCGTAGAATACGCCTCTAAAAATAACTATAAAATTCACTAGTAATAACTATAATTTTTATAAGAACTAACTATCGATCGCTGTACCAAAAAGACCATTGCGTGCTGTAGCAATCGATAGTTAGTTCTCATAAAAAGTATAGTTATTTCTAATGTATTTTATAGTTATTTTTAAGGGCGTAAAATAACTATTCTACGCATAGGCTAGAATAGCGTGATATATATATATATATATATATATATATATATATATATATATATATATATATATATATATATATATATATATATATATATATATATATATATATATATATATATATATATATAAACCAAACTAGAAAGACCTATATTAGATATTATCATGGTCAATACAACACAAATTTGTTTTTATGGCTCCCTTTTCACCAATTGGTCGCAACCGACTGGGTCCCGCACTTGTTAAGTTAAAACCGCTTCCACGTAAATGTTGTTTTAGTTACAACCATCACGGTTTTAGCTAAAAGGTATTTTAACTACTATTAAGGGTTTAACATTGAAAAGTGATCTTTTATGTTTATAACTTATGGCTCATAATGTCCGTTTTCAAAAGCCACACACTTTGGCTTCTTGAATCCGCTTCTTCAAATTTCTAAGCCGTCTCTTAGAGTTATAAAAACAAGTCGATAAAGTGAACCGATTTCTTAAAGTCGTTTCTCAAAACTCTTAAAGTTTAGATTTCCAGCAATATTAGTTACGTTGAAAAGAACACGCGAATATATGGTTTTAACATTTTGTAGTTTAGGGGTTATTAGACTTAGAGTTTGGGGGTTTGTCGGTCAGTAACATTGACACACTCCTGTTTACATTAGGATGATCAAGATGATTCACCTTGAACTTATAAAACACTTATGGAGACGAAGAGTCCAAATTGTCCTGGTGCGCGCGCACACATGGTTCCATCAATCGACAGGACCTCATCCTACGACTGCCCGCGTCGATCGGCTTTCCTTTCGCCCGTAAAAAAAACAGCGTGGGATGTCGACTGGAGAAGACGAGGAGGATCTGACGCGAAGGATCCGGATGCATAAGCGGTTAAGGAAAAGAGGCGGCCATGCCAATTGCCAAGCCGGCGCCAGCCATCTCTATGCTTATCTCTGGGCCTCTACTCTCTTTACGCATCGTGTCACGGCGTCACCTCCCACTGCTGCCCTTTTGCCATCACCTTTTCGCGCTCGGTGCGTCTGCTTTCGCGAGCCTTTCTTCTTCTTCTCATTCTCAAAGGCGAGCGAAGCTTTCAATCCATGCGAATGATACGGGTCGACGGCTCGAAGCTCTGGATTGAAAAAGCGAATGCGTTTTGCCCCTTCTCTCTCTCTCTCGCTGGCTATGGGCTGGCTGGGATGACGACGGAGGAAGAAGATGGGCAGCTCCTTCGTGACTCCGTGAGTGAAGAGAGGAAAAAATAATTATGTAGATTATTATTATTGTTTGTTGGACAATCTAGAGGGTAAGAGGGGGAAGAATGTACGGATATTTGACAACGAGCAATGGGACTTTGATACTTGGAGAAGAAGATTTATTTCTAAATTTGCTTTGATTTTCATCGTGCCAAGCCTAATTATTTTCCTGACATTTCTTCTTGGTTCAATAGTCTAGCTTAGCCTTTCTTTTCTTCTCTTTTTTGTATTTTAGCACATTTGTACATACTTCTGATTTAAATTTATCTATAACAGTGGGCCTTGCCTACTGTTTTTTCCCTTAAAAAAGGAGAGGACAAAAGTGAGGAGGGTTGATGGGTCATGGGATAGTTCTGCTGTTGTGGTTTGGTGCTTGCTGAGAGAAGAAGCAAGATGCACACTTGGGTGCGGAGCTTGACACACGGACGGACTTGAACTTGGGAGTTGGGGTTGCTTTGCTCCAGGGAAATGGGATGACAGAGGCGAAGCTGTGTTGCGAGCGATCACGACTCATGGCCAATTTGCGCTGCAAGATCTAGCTAGTCACTTGCAGACTTGCAGTCCTGTAGGAAGTAGGGAACCTCTGCTGATTTTACAAAATTTTGGGATTAGTGGTAACGTTACAACATTTTGGAATTAGTGGTAACATAAAAGGTGATGTTTTCGAGTATCTATCATTCTCTCTATTATATAATCAAAATAAAATAGGAGCCAATGGAGCCACCATGTTAATTGAAGAAATTGTTATATAAATTAAAAAATAAAAATATACACCATTGATTTGATTATAGTGTGACTAGATTATAACGGACTAGATTAAAAGAAACAATCCATATTGACTACAATAATAAAATAGAAGCAATTTTAAATTTGGAATAAAAATTAATATAAAAAGAGTTAAGTATCAACAACAATACTAAAAAAGTCTATATCAGTAATTTAAATTTGAAATAAAAAATAATGTAAAAAGAGTCTCGTATCAACTACAAGACTAGAAAAGGAGTTCATATCAACTAACAAAAATAAAATTCAAAATAAAAATAATAGAAAAGCGACTTCGTATCAACTGTTACAAGATTAAAAAAGTAGTCCATACCAACTATAATAAAAATAAAAAGCTAAAATAAAATAATAGAAAAATATATATCAACTATATTAAAAATAAAAACAACAAAAATTTGAAAAAAAATATATAGAAATTTGTAATAAGATCAAGGTTAACTCTGCTAGAGCTTATCATGATCAATAATGTGAGTATGAATCTTTCTATATTCAAATTTCTCTTAAAGTTTGACACAAATCTAGCCACGCAAACGAGAAGGACACCCTGCTCGTTATATAATATTAACGCAGAGACAAAATGAGCCATCATGTTGGCTCTAAAAGACTAAAAAATTCATATTAATCAAAAAAAAAAGGAAAAATCTAGAGTCCAAATGGGCAGGTCAGGTCTTCACCTGATCCGATCTGACCCTACCAAGCATTGGAGATGTTGTCTGGTCTCCCAGCCCCTACCCCGATCTACCGGGGCCTGGCCTCGACATTGAGAGGAGGTGGCCGACCGCTGCTATTTGAGAGACATCGCGACGAGGGAGATGGGCAGAAAGCGAGGGGACGACTAAGGGAGACTCAAAGGTGGCAGGGGAGTAGGGGGAGGCGCTAAGGAGGCCAAGGTTGAGGGCACACTGAGGGAGTTGAGATCGTGGATGGCTATGGCAGTGCCGGGACCCGGCCTACAAGATCGAACCCCTCTGTGTAATCTGTACTAGTCCCAAGGATTACAACTAGTATACACAGTCTGAAATAGAGTGATACATTACCAATAGAAATAAATTATTATATAACTAGGGAATAACCACGATACATTACATAACAGACGACACGCAGGCCGAGATAAAAAGTTTGGTAGCTCACAACACATAGAGCCTAATACAACGATGCTAATCTTTTTATTCCCATAGGCAATAAGACAGTAGGAAGCACCCTAATCTTCTTTTGAGAAATCCTCGTAGTCTCCATCTTCAAAGTCTTCGTCGGCATTATCAAACTATGAGTCGTAGGCTAGCTGCTCCTCAACTAGGGTTCAAAAAAGGGAGAAAAGCAAGTATGAGTACAATTGTACTTCACAAGTTTAGGAGATTTTGCAGTATGTAGCTTGGTACAGGAGGAGGCTTTAGTCATTTTGTGAAAATGCTATTTTTAAGATTTTTGCCTAAGTTGAGAGAAAACGGTTTTTGAAACCAAATCCGGGGTAACTGAAATCCTTTGCTTTGACCTTTCCTTTGCCAAGCATCCTTTTCAAAAGATTTTTCTAAAAACTTTACAAAATCAGAGTCTACCATATGGATACTCCTTTCGTATGCTCTTAACCGCGAACACAACTATAATGATAGTTTTAACTCTGCAGAGTGGGTACACTTTACCCTCAGAAGATTACGCACCAAAGTGCAAATCACAAAGCCGTTTGGGCCATAAGATCTAGTAGCAATTGCTCCGTGAGTCATCCCTAGGCACACGTGGAAAATTGGTCCAATGGCCCTAGTCTTCGCGTCATACAAGAAGACCTAGGAAGAACGTTCCAAGGCGTCGACGAATATGGAAGAATGGTCCATGTCCGTACAACCGAGGCATCTACGAAGGACATCTCCGCTAGCAAGTTGCTACTAGAGCCTAGGGCTTAACAAACTAGGCCCGTCCCACAATAGGACCTGAGGTTCTACTGTAAGGGCTCAGTTTGTATATTCATAGAATGAGCGGTTCTTGAACTAGGGAAGGAGTACTAAAACAAAACGGAAACCGTGCATAGCTTGTACCGTTCCAACAACTGGTTCCTCCATAGACAGAAGCATTTTGGGGAAGATA
The DNA here is from genome assembly GCA_036346145.1 of Olyra latifolia. Lineage (NCBI taxonomy): Eukaryota > Viridiplantae > Streptophyta > Magnoliopsida > Poales > Poaceae > Olyra > Olyra latifolia. Next base: position 17,715,638 of record CM070524.1, on the reverse strand, counting down.
GAAAATCCTCAATCCCAATATTAGACCCATGCCTTATATCACCAAATCACACATTTGCAACCATTTTCACAACACACAAAATCATAACGTAATCATCTAAGCATATAAAACATTTTTGTCCTATTTCAAGGAAATCACATAATCAAGATACTTATATTTATTCCTTCAAAATTACTAAGGTTATAAACAATATTTTATTTTTGGGTTGTAGTTAAGCTCTAAAATTACTTATTTTATAAGTAGCATGCATGTTTGGAATTTCTAGCAAAACCTTTAAATCAGACAAGGGTTCAATCAACATGTGTCAAGGGACTTGCCTCAATCGCAATCCTGGTGCGGGTAATCTTCATCAGCAGACCGGTCTACGAACTCTCCCGGTTCTATTCTCGGGCAAACAACCATACACAAAAATAACACACTATCAGAAACTAACCTTAAAATAGTTTTTAAGAATGTACAAATTAAAATATGTCATTTTTAATTTTTAGAATTTATTAGATAGCTCTTAGAAGGCTTTTGGATTTTTACATAAATCAATATCTACTGTGACAAAAGGTTTGATATTTTTCTTAGGTTCAGAAGGATGTCTAGTATTTTAGAAAACTTTTTCCAAAAATTTTAGTAGTCATTTGCTATTTTTAATACATCATTTTGCATTTACTAGATTTATAAAATAGAGGAAGGCTAAAAATCGGGTAGCACAGTATTAGGCCTGGCCCATTACCGCGTGAAGCGGGCCAGCGCTGCATGGCCTGAGCAAAGGCGTAGAGGCAGGGTGCACCAGCGCTAATAGAAGGCGTAGTCCGTGGAATGCGCCTCCACTAAACCTGACGTGTGGGTTTGAAGGTTCCACATGTCAGCGCAGAGCTAATGATGGCAGGATGACAGCCGGGTTAAAACTACGATGGGTCCTGCTCGTCAACGACTCATAACTAATAGCTAATTTTAATTATGTTTTATAAATCCTACCGGGCCCACCGATAAGCAACTTAGCTACACAGTGAGACCGATCCATGTCGTCGTGCTAGCATCGTCTTCCTCCTCCGGTCGAACATGATCGTGCGGAGGAAAATGACGGCGCATCGACGGCTCAGGCCGTGACGACCCGCGAGCATCTGGACTAAGGTCCTAGGTACTACGATGAACCTATAGGTTGTGATGGTGTCGCTGATGGAGGTCTGTAGTAACAATGTAATGAGGAGAGGCTACGGCGGTCACGACTAACCGTGGCGCCGACGACCTAGAAGGGTTCTAAGGCACAAGAGCGGCATGGAAGCTACTAGAGAGGGCGTGGGTGCTACCTACATTAACGGCGAGGACGGAGGAGGGCTAGTTAGGTATGGTGTTGTGGAGGTCTGCGCTGGCCAAAACAGGGTCCTCAATGGTAGGATGCTCCTGTGTGTCCTAGGTTAAGAGTGAGACAAGAGGTTGAGGGGTGGTCCTACTGATGCTCACAAAGCAAGGAATTGGGATGGGACTCACCGGTGGCAAAGAAATCCGAAAAAGGGCGATTCTCGGCCGGCAGTGCTCTACAAATGCTCCGGCGAGCTGTAGGGCAAGAGGACCAAATCAGATAGAGGTCTTTAAAGAGGAGAGGGAGAGCTTTGGGTTGGGCTTAAGTGTGAGATTGCTCACTAGCAGAGGTAGGAGATGGTACTGGAGTGCGGTGGCGGAACGAGTTACGAGAGGGAAAAAGAGGAAGGAGTCACCCTAGGTTTTATAGAGCCCGTAGGGTGGTCGAGGGCACAGGCGACGGTGCAGGGACGCTACTAGTTGGGCCTGGCGGTCAGGGGCGATCGCTGCTGGTGATGGTGATGAGCAAGGCCGTGGGACATTGATGCCTTATTGCCAGGTGGTTGAGCGGCAATGCCATCGACATTGAGAAGGAGGAGGAGTAATGGCGGCGTGGCTCTAGGGCGTTGCATGCATCTAGGTGTGGCGATCCTATGTCATGCACGGACAGCACGCACGTCGTGTTGCGTGGCGTCACATCGTCTTGGGGAGGTGAGATGGAAGGGAGAGGGGTGGCGTAGTGGGCAACGACGTGGGCAGCACGTCGTGGTGAGGCAACGATGGACGGCGCGTCCTGTCGGCATGGTGTCATGCGTGGCGCGTTCTGCCTCGGCATCGCATGCATGCGAGCGTTGCTCTAGGGCGGCGTGGCACCATGACGCGTCCAGTAGGAGCGACAACGAGCTCAAAGAAGGTGAGTGAGCTTGGAGAGAGAGGAAGAGAATCCAAGGAGGGAGAGAGAGAGAGAGCAGAGAGAGGATGAGAGAGAACAAGAGAGAACAGAGAGAGTGAGCTAGGAGAGAGAGGAAGAAGGAGGAGGGAGCAGGCCAGCTAGGCCAGTGGGCCAAGGTGGGCTGGGAAAGAGAGATGGGTTGGGAGAGAAGGTAGAGAGAGAGAGTCCAAGGTGGGCTGGGCATAGGCTAGAGAGAAAATGGGCTAAGCTCACTAGAGGTCCAAAATCAAATAGGGATTAAATAAGATGGGATTTACTTAAATTTTGGAAGTCTTAACAACATTTTTTTAATTTGAAAATTTCTAGAACATTCCAAGTTTTTAATTATTTAAAAATTTAGGATGTTACAGACAAAGAGGTAGGATACGACACGGTTCCGCCAGAGAGGAGGCGAGGTCACTAGGAGTTGTCGGCCACCCCCACAAAGGAAAAACTGAGGGGAGGCTAGGAGGAGCTAGCAGCTATGATTGTGGACAAGACAATGGAGGAGGAGGAGGGATGAGATGGAGCCGACTATGTTTGGTTTTATGGTGGTGGCTTTGCTATGACGGGATGGCATGGCCAGGTGTATGGGGCATGGGTTGATTGCTAGGGTTGCACACATTCAGTGGAGACCTAGTCACCTTTGGATTGTAAGATCCTACAATTGAGAGATGCCTTACAGGGTCGGGTTGGGGGAATGTTTAATTCAAACATGGCCCAATTGTGATCCATTAGTTAAAAATGAGAAAAACCTAACCTGTCCCAGCATTGGGTTGAGACCCAACGTGTCCGGTTTGAATCTGAATCTCTAGAGAAATCTACACTGACAATTTTATTTAGTGGATTCATATTATAAAGGTTGTAGATCAAACGAGATTGGAGATGAACATCTACACCATCAATTATAGTGGGCTCATATTACCACAGTGTAGGTCTAATTACTCCACCAAAATAGGTCAAACATACCGATATATTAATGCCGGTTCATATGGAACCGACACATATTACCTTATGTGTGCCGGTTTTTAAGTTGGCGAGCAGGAGAGGCTTATCTGTGCAAAAACCAGTACAGATAATCGATTATATGTATCGGTTGGTAACTAGAACGAACATATATACATCTGTGCCGGTTCTTATAAAAAACAAACATAGATAGTCTACATATTTGTGTTGGTTGTTAAATGAAACCGGTACAAAAAGGCAAAAAAAAAAGAGGTGGAAAAGCAATTGCGTGCATGCAAATTGAAAAAATGTGAGACAGACCTCTCTCCTCAATTATCTCTTCCCGCTCTCTCCCTTATCCTATCATCCCATCTGGCCAACCTCATCTCCTCCTCATCTCATCATCTCCTCGTCCCGGGCGTGGGCGGCGTGACAGCAGGACGTGGCGACGCAGCTTCTCTCCCCTCTCCCTTCTCCTCTCTAGGTGCTACGTGGGCGTGGCATGGCATGGGCTAGGCTAGCGCAGTGGAAGCGGCACGGCACGCGTGTGCGGTGGTTGCGCGCGGTAGGGCGACACGTGAGCAAGCGGGCGATGCATCTTCTCTCCTTTCCCTTCTCCTCTCTGGGCGCTGCACGGACGTGACACGACACTGGTGGCGTGGCTGGTGTAGCACGGCATGGTGCGAGCGCAGGTCAAGGCCTGATGCCAAGCTGGTAGCGCGTAGGACAGGCTCAGAGCCCGATGCTTTTTTTAATTTTTCAATGCCATCAATGCGGTTCTAAAAATCGGTACCGACACTTTTTTATCATCTGTGCCTGAAAATTAATGCTGGTTCAAAAACCAACACTATTAAGGGTAACCAGCATTGATGAGCATTTCTTTGGTAGTGAATGAGATTGGAGATAGACTATATTAAATATTACCATAACCAATATGACGTATCTATCACTTCCGTTCTTGTGAATTAACATGGCAACCAAGCCCTCAAATTTGAAGTGTCCTAGCGTGGTATACCCTGAATTTGAAGTGGTGTACAATAAATCTCAAATATTTGGTGGTACGCTCATAACCATTATTTATTTAGGATTAATTGGATATATGCCACTAGAAAATTGTAAAATTAGAAATTTGTCACTCTATATGTCAATGACATATAGATCTAAGTCATACATGTCATTGACACATGAATGACAAATTTCTAAACTTGTAACTGTACAATGATATCTATCTAAAATCACTCTTATATTTACGGTGTCATGGGCCAGTTTTTCCATCCATAAAAGGAATAACAACGCAAAAAAAAAATTGTTGTTGAAAAGCTACGACAAACCATATATGCTGCCATGTGGTGTGGGACGTTCATCGCTGTTATCTCACGGCTCGCAGCTCGATTTTGGGAAAAGGGGTAATCGCACAAATCGTCAAAACTGACAGCGCTAGCTGTGAACTTGTGATTATGACGCCGGGAAAATGAAGTATCACCATCTGTTTGACTGTTTTATGCACATGTTTAATTGTTTAAAGGGTTAATCGGATAGATGACACCGTAGAATTTCAATATTCAAGAAATGATATTGTTTCTTTTTATCTATAAATTTGCCATTATAAAACCGTGAAATTGAAAATATTCCACTCCGTGCGACACATGACACTTTATTACACCGTATTTTCAAAACCGAATAATTTTACCCTCCCCCATACCAATTTACTTTAAATATGCTATTCTTCTTCCTACTCCACTATGTTCTTCCTTTCTTTGGCTCTTTCCAACATCTCCGACAAGGTCCTCCATGGTGGGCCACTCCTCTCTGACTGCGGCTCCTCCACATGGTCTGCAGCAGGGGTGGTGGCTCCATAGCAGCAATCTGCGGTGTAGCGGCGAGCTTGATAATGGCAAGCGACCCAGCAGTGCAGCAAAGGGCAACAATGAAAGCAACAACGACTGTGGCGACGCGCTGCAGCCTCTACATCAAGGACAACGAGTAGCCCGCAACAGCGGCGAGCAGCGACGGCGGTGTCGCAGGGATGGTGGCTCATGGCAATGGCAGCGACATCGCAGGGACGACGGTGTATGGCAATGGCTGTGGCAGCAACGACGGCGACTAGCCCACAACGGCGGCGGTGCACGGAAGTGGTAGGGGGCAATGGTGAGAGCGGCAAGCAACGTAAGCGGCGGCGGCGGCGATGTCGCGACGACGGCGGCGTGTGGCAGCGGCATCGTAGGGACGACGATGCATGGCAATGGCTGTGGCAGCAAAGATGGCGACTAGCCCTCAACGGCGGCGGTGCACGGAAGTGGTAGGGGCAATGGTGAGAGCGGCAAGCAATGTAAGCGGCGGCGGCGATGTCGGACGGCGACGGCGCGTGGCGCAATAATGGCGACGGCGACGGCGGCGAGCCCGCGGTGGTGACGGCGGCGGCGGCGGTGCACGGAAGTGGCACTGGCGAGCAGCGACAATGGCTCGGGAGTGGCCGACAGCCAAGGAGAGAGTAAAGAGAGAAAAGGGAGGAGGAAGAAGATGGCAGGGGTAAAATGGTTTTAATATGAAAATACAGTATATGTATATGCCAAAAGGTGTCACGTGTCGCACGGAGTGGCATATTTTTAATTCTTATGGTTTCATAATGGTAAATTTACATATACAAAAGAAACAATGATATTTTTCGAATATTGAAGTTTTGTAGCGGCATCTATCTAATTAACCCTTATTTAAATGGAATGATTTGTCAGTGTGTAAAGTGTAGTAGCGTACTCACAACTCACTGCTGTGGCTCCTTTTGGGCCTCAAGACTAGAAGCCCATTACGCCCTGAAAAAGGATCAAATTCCCGTAACATCTTGGAGTCTCCCCGCGCTGTTGCTGCAACAGCGTCGCGCTTGTGCAGCTGTGGCTTTTACATTGACGACGAGACGGCCTAATTTCAACGTGGTTTTCTGTTTTTACCATTCGCACGGTGCCAACGAGCTAAGCAAAGCTTTCGTTTTTGTTTTCTTTTCTAATCTCTTTGTTTGTTGCTTTTCGGTTTTTTCTAACTTAAAAGCCTTGTATACATCTTTTTTTTATATAAAAAAGGTAATTTATAACTGTGGGATTCTCTGCTGTTGTCCTTGGCCCTTAAAAAAACAAGCTAGATCACTAACAGCTTTGCACTGGTTGAGAGCATTTGAAGCAGGTACTCTATACTACTGTAGCTCGGGATAGAGTAGCTGGTGCAGGGAAGGAATCTTTTAGAGTGTAGTGTAAAGTGTGAAGGAAATTTAGAGTGTTGGATAGAGGGAGTAGTGAATAGTGTTATAGAGTGAGAGGATAAAGTAGCAGATAGAGATGCTCTGATTTGGATGTAGCTCAACTCACCTCAGCTTTGGAATGTTGTGGCCTGTGGGCTATGGATGGCAAGTGGAAAAGATTTGCTTGTAGGAATTTATTTTATATATATATATATATATATATATATATATATATTCATAAATGCAATAATAGATGTGGAGCTAGGATATTTTAAAAATAAAGGCGCCCGTTGCCCGTTAGGTCGGTGATGACTTCATTTCACCTGAGGCGATGGGGTGCGTGGGTAGCTCCACACGTATTATTGCAATTATTAATAAAAAAAATACCAATTTGAAATCTAAACTTTCGTCTTTGGCCTATTTTAATCCCTGAACTCTAAAACTGGGTTAACTTGGTCCTTGAACTATTAAAACCAGACTAAGTTGTCCGCTTGACCGGTCAACGCGGTGGTTTTAAGGGCTTTTTGCTGGTGTGGCATCCACATGCACAGTTTTAGCTTACGTGTCGTCCACATCAACGAGCTATTTAGCCACGTGTAACGCCATGTCAACAAAAACCACCCCAAATTGTACTTTGATTGTTGAAAGGACCAACTTAGTCCAGTTTTAATAGTTCGAGGAATGAGTTAATTCGATTTTAAAGTTCATGACCAATATGGGGGTGAGAACGAAAGTTAAGACCTAAATCAGTACTTTTTTTAGAAAAATATAAAAATAAATTCTTTTTTGCAGTGTAAAAACCAGTGCTGGTGTGTAGTAGTATCCCGAGGCAAAGGCGCGCGACGAAGGATTCATCAGCGACGGTCAGCACACGTTCAGCCCTACACGCCAATATTACAATATTACAAGATTGGCCACTTCGTTGGTCTCTCCTGCGCTGATGAGTCGGAACGAACAGCATCGACCGCTTTCTGATTCTGGATGGTCCACGGCCCGCTCGTGCGCTTCAGCCTTTCCACCACATTTCGCCATCACGTTGAGTCAGCAGTAAGACCGGGTGAGTTTTGCCGTTTTGTTTGGAACGCTCGAATTGGATGGGAATTTTGGATGATGCTCATCTTTTTTTTCCTCTACTTGTCTCCTGATTGTGCTTGGAACATTGTAATACTAATTATATGGAATTCGTAATAGCTTTGTAATGGAATATATTTATAAGAAATTTAACATTGGAACGTCACCGCCAAATTTCCAACTTTTAATATCATTTTTCGGAAAGGGCAATTTTACAATAACATGAATCTAATGAACCTAAAATAAAGGGAAAATTGCTTACATAGTATCCCACAAAGAGCCCTTTCCAAACATATCACTTGAGAAAACCGACTCACTCAGATAACACTGCATAGCGCCCCCGTTAACCCGTGATAGCATTCCGTCAACGTGACCCAATTAACCCCCTTTTTTCCCAAGCAGAACCATGAGCCCTAGCCATTCCCGCCCTCCCATTCCCCTCTTATGTTGCCGGTGATAGAGCAAACCCTAGATCGGAGCCATAAATCAGAGCGCCGCCACCAAATCTTGCACAAGCCTGCAACCATTTCTCCCCCTTGTCTCCTGCCCCTACTATGGAAGCCAGCTGGTGGCGAAAGTGTCCCGCAGCGTGGAGAACCCCAATCGGGTGTACTACAAGTGCAAGAAGAATCAGAATGTAAGTTGCTATGGTTTTTGCAATTTAAATTGATTTGTTTTCTTTTGCAAAGAGATATTTTTTCCTCAGGAATGCGACAATTTTGTCATTTCTGGACTACGATGCCTCCTCGTCTTTGCAGGTGGTCAGCAGATGCAAGTTTTTCATGTGTAGTGATGAGTACAAGCAATTCTTAGAGATGGTCAGCAATAAAAAAATGATGGATTTGAAGGAACCGAAAGCTACAATTGACAAACCCGTGTTGGCAGTGGAAGGGAAGCAAGAGGTTGGCAGGAAGATAGCTAGTTCATTAGAGCAGCTAGCTGTGCTTGTAGAGTAGCTATGTGTGTGATGGTTTGTATCATGGCATGCATTGCAGTGAAATGAAAGAAAATTGTCTGTCTGAAATGTGTTTGAATTTATGTGAAATAAATGCAATGTTGAAATAGAAACTCTCAAAAAGAGGGAATGGGAGGGTGGGAATAGCTAGGGCTCAGGGCTCTACTTGGGGAAGAAAGGAGGTTAATTGGGTCACCTTGACAGAATGCTATCGCGGGCTAATGGAGGCGCTATGCGATGTTATCTGGGTGAGTTAGTTTCCCCAAGTGGTATGTTTGGGAAGATGCTTTTTGCTGAGGTTTTCTGAGCAATTTTCCCTAAAATAAAACCACGGAAAAGCAGTAATCACATCATATTGCTTTCTGAAGGCTGCCTATATAGAGTTTAGATGAAGTTATTGATTAATGTGGGCTTGGACGGCTTGGACGGCGGAGGGTGTGGAGGGCAAATCATTGCGGTACATATGCATTTGTAATAAAGATGGGACTCAAGACTTGTCTCTAAGGTTTAGAGGTTTTTTCCATAATAATTAAAGATAATATTATCTCTAAGTTTAGACTCGCTGGATTTACTAGTTATATTAATGTTTTATATTCTTAGAAGCTGTACAATAGTTTAAGAGAGAAAGAGTGCTTAAAGGTAACTTTAGAGATCCTATCGTGGATGCTCTAACCTGAGTTGGATCATGTAACCAAGGATATTGATGTATATCAACTTGTGACCCTAATTTGTTAAAGCGAAATGTTTATACTAAGGAGCCGCTGCGATTCAGCTCCAAGGACGTTAAGCACCTCACCGAACATCGTAATCATGTGTTTGTGTTTTCTGCTATCATCTTCCTCGCGTTCTTCTGTCATTCACGGTAGATATCATTAAAATTACAAAAAGAAACTCTTAAATGTAAACAAGTGCAGCCAAATTTATTTGGATTAATTAGATACATGCTACTGCTAAGTTGTCAAATAATAGAAATGCCATCATAGAGTCGCTTCTCCTAAAATTGCAATTATAAAACCGGTGTAATCATAAAAACGCTACTATAATCAACACGTGACACATTTTGGTCCGTATTTTGAATTTAGACTGTTTTACCCTTTCTCTCTTATTCCTCCTCCCTCATCCCTCTCCTCTTCCTATCTCTTAGAGCACAGCCCCCATCCCCTTCCTGCCCACCCTGATAGGAGCGCCATGAACACCGCTGTCTTCTTGAGCTTCGGCAAGGGAGGCGCCGCCGGTGACGGAGGGAAGGAGGAGGAGGTCATGTAGGGAGGCACCGTTGGTGAGGGCAGTGTGGTCTAGGAGGAAGACAAAGTGAGGGAAAGCTGCGGCGAGGAGCTCACCGCCATCTTCTTGAGCTCCGACCCGAGGGAGGCGCCGCCGGTGAGGGAGGGAAGAAGGAGGAGGGCGCGTGGGGAGGCACCATTGACGAGGGAGGGAAGTCACGGCTGGGAGCTCCCATAGTGGTGCCGGCGTGGTAGAGCCCAAGAAGGAGAGAGAGGAGGAGGTAGGAAGAAGAAGGTGAAGATGGCAATTTGATGTAAATAGATAATAGAGATGAGATTAAATTATCCGGTTTCGAAAATACAATGCTAAAATAGGGTACGTGTCGAAAATAATGATATTTTTACAATTGCACCGGTTTTATAATGGAAATTCTGAGAGGAGTATCTCTGCAATGGTATTTCTCTTATTTGACAACTTTGCAATGGCATGTATCTAATTAACCTAATTTAGTTTGACTGTAACCAAATCGAAGTGCGGTGTGAATTGGTGAGTTCCCTTTGCGCTGTGATGGTTCCAAGTCTAAGAGGAACATTTCGATTATGTGACTAGGTTATGAAGGCCAGCTGTTGAGCAGAACACCCGAGTGCGGTGACACTTGGATCTTGACTGGAGCCAAATCGAGCCAATCCTTCTTCGCACCGCTAATGATGATCCTTTGTCATGGATAAGCACGAGGTTAATTATCTAAACAACTTGCTTTGTCTGATTGTTTCTTGTTTATATTTATGCCGGCCGAATTACAGAACGGCATCTTTAGTCTTTTGTGCATCAAAGTTGCTCCCTGGCGCCACCAACCCATCAGTAAGCAAAGGAAGATTAATTATTAAATAATCACGAGTGCTTGCTAGTCTTGAACGTGCTAAGCTTGTTTCTGTTTGTTTTATTCAGGGCTATCAATTTTCTTTTTTGGCAATGGAGACAGCTTGATTCTCTGGCCTTCCCTTTGTCCTCAGAGAATACAGATAGCCAGTTAATACACAGTGTTTTGTACATAGTTTCAACCTAATTGCACTTAAGAGAAACAAGAAAACAAAGCCTAGCTAGTAGCTACTGATATCCTCACATCCACAACCAAATCAATCAGCCACGGCTTCACTATCACCACCGGGCGTATGAAATTAGCTAGCACTAGTCTATTTGATGTTGCCTTCGAACACCGGTCTCTGTGACTCCGTTTGTTGACCATATCTTTTCTTCAGTTTACTTAGCCATTTTCTGGCATGTGACAAAATTTGTGGCTGGATCTAGCCATGTATTTTGATCAAGTCTGGTATCCTGGTCATAACAATCATTTGTTTCCGGTTGAAATTGCAGTTAACAACAGTAATTCTAATGCACGCTCATCTGTTCCAACAAAAATTAAGATAAACTAGAAAACTGCCAATTTGAAAGGAATCAATGATACCGTGACTCCTATTATACCAAAGAACAAAGAACAGTCTCCCTTCTAGAGAGAGTAGAAACGATTGAGGAAGGTTTGCACTTTGCACCCTCGCCACCTCGCTCACAAACAAAATTTCAATCTGCACTGCACTTAACACTAATTTTTATATTTGACTCAACTACGTAACTCAGAACATAATACTATTTCTCACGCATTCTCTGTTTTTTAAAATTTCACTCCAGAAAGGCAGCGACCATGGACAAATACTTAGTGCAACACAAGCCCAAGAGGCCGAGACAACATCCTGATGGCAATGGAGAAATTTTCTTGAACTCGTCACGTTCCTTGGTGCAATGCATTGCTACCCCTCGATGCTCTGTCTGTTCCTGAACGTGCAGCATCATCAAGAAACAAATGTCGCGGACACGAGTCACACGACGGCTCGTCACTTCGCCACTTAGCTCACTAGCTGCTGAACCGGACCGGCGGCGAACCATCGCTGGGCCGGGAGGGTCAGCTGGACCGGAGCCTGCGTTGGCGGGGGCGGCACCAGGGCCATGGCCATGGACGCGGCCGCGGCCTCGCCCCTCTTCCTCCGCTTCGGCGACCCGGAGGAGGAGGAAGAGGGAGAAGAAGAGTCGGAGCTAGCAGGCTCGGGACACGGCCGCTTGTCGCCCACGGCTGTGGCTGCTGCAGCGGCGGCGGCGGCGATCTCGGAGCCGATGCGGAGCGGGAAGTTGAGCAGAGCGCGGGAGCCGCGCATGCGGTAGGCGGCCCGATCGTACGCGACGGCGGCGTCCTCGGCGGAGTCGAACGTGCCGAGCCACACGCGCGCGCCGTTCTTGGCCGGGTCCCGGATCTCCGCGGCGAACTTGCCCCACGGCCGCTGCCTCACCCCCCGGTAGTGCTTCCCCCTCGAGGCCGCGACGTTGGCCTCGGCCTCCTCCTCTCTCCCCGGAGTCGTCGACGCCGCCTCGCCCGGCGTCTCCGGCTCGGACGACGCAAGAAAGCTGCCGAGGCAAGAACCGTCGTAGGAGTCAGGGGAGGGCAGGGGCTCGGGCTTGACGGCGGCGAATGAGCCGTCGGGGAGCCAGCCGCAGGAGAAGGCGTCCCGGAGAGCTCCATAGACGACCATGTCGTCGGCGTCGTTGGGGCGGAACGGGAGCGACTCGCTCCACTGGTCCGCCACGAGGCTGCCGAAGCTCGCGCTCCGGCGGTACACCGGCCGCGGCGCCACGCTCGCCGCAGGCTCCTCCAGGAGGTGGTGCCGGATGCTGTCCAGAACCGCCGCCCCGGACACCGGATTAAGCAGCATGTTGTTTGATTGCGTATCGTCCGGTGGTTCGATTTAATTTTGTCTTGCGTTTGAATCGGATTAAGCTGGTTCGCTCCTGTTTATATAGAGCAGAGTGCGTGGTCATTTGTCGCGCTTCTAGGTTCGTTGAACTTTCCGGTATTAGCACCACGTGACTCGATCGTTTTTTTTAAAAAAATGTTTTGGAAGATACTGAAGGCGGTAAGTAGTACAGTGGCTTTCATGGTGGAAACATCAGTTTGCTTCAGCATTTGTCATGGCTTCACTTGGGAAATTTTTTTTAAAAATACAAAACAAAAATTGGATTTACCGAAATATGCAACACTTTTGTGTGTTTACAGAAAAACCACCCATAGCTAGCATGTCATATGCCGGATATGCATAGCCGGCGTATCATATACCGGCTATGGCATAGCTGGCGCAGCCATAGCCAGCACACCACATGCTGGTTACACGTACACCGCATACAAGACATCAAATACGTGTGTATTCCCATATTCCAGCAGGAAATTTTAAAAATATACAAAAATAAATTCAAAATTACGGAATAATACAATAGTTTAAAAAATACAAAAATAAACTGGCTACAGGTATTTTTGACATTTTGACATATGGCTATATATACGGAGTATATGAGACTAGGATGACACGTAATTATGTCCGATTTCTCGTACACCGGGGCGAAGAAAGTACAGGAGATGACGAGTAGAATGAAAGACAACCTTCTTCGTGGACGCTAGTGCAGAAGAGTACAATGCAAGGTTCAAAGAAGAGCGAGGAGGCCTAGTCGGTTGGAAGAAGAAAAAGGAAAGAGGATGACGCATGTTCCATGATCTATGTAGGAGAGGCACGGAGAGCATAGAGAAAATAACAGTGGTGAAACCCACGCGAGAAGAAATGAGAATTTTTTATTTAATATTTATTTTAAATCTTTTTGGAGAAATACTCGAAGGAAAATTAAATTTACAAAAATAGGCGCCAGTCACCCCATTCCAAAATTGTACTATTGCCAAATTTTTCATCCCTTACGAGTACGATGTAGAATCGAGGGTCAAGCCTCTTAATGTTGTCCACGTGTTCTGAGAGGAACCAACTAAAAAATACATAGACTTAAGTCATAAGAACCGATATATCATGATTAATTTCATGCGATGCAGCATGATATTGCTACGTGAACCTGTGTCCCTGCAAATATTGCTCTTGCCCTATGTTTCTCGTCGACACGCTCCTGAAGGAGATCGGGCAACACAGTGAAGACGCAACTACGAGCCTTCTTATGGAGTGAAGACGCAACTGCGAGCTTTCAAGCGGAGTGAAGACGCAATATTGAGGGTTAATTATGTTATGGCAACTGTAAATTTAATTTTCCTACGATTATTTCTAGAAAAAAGATTTAAAATGAATATTAAATAAAAAATCTCATTTCTTCCTGCGTGGGCTTCACCACCGTTATTTTCTTTATGCTCTCGGTGCCTCCCCTACATAGATCACGGAACATGCATCATCCTCTTTCCTTTTTCTTCTTCCAACCGACTAGGCCCCCTCGCTCTTCTTTGAACCTTGCATCGTACTCTCCTGCACTAGCGTTCCGTAATTTTGAATTTATTTTTGTATTTTTTAAAAAAATTTCCTTTGGAAAATGGGAATACATGTGTATTTGGTGTCTCGTATGCGGTATATGTATAGCCAGCATATGGTGTGCCGGCGATGGCATAGCCGGCATATGGTGTGCTGGGTATGACATAGCCGGTATATGAACGCCGGCTATGCATAGCCGGTATATGACACGCAAGTTATGGGTGGTTTTTCTGCAAATACATAAAAGTGTTGCATATTTCTGTAAATCCGATTTTTTGTTTTGTATCTTTTAAAAAATTTTCCCTTCACTTGAAAGGCCTTCCTTTTTTTTAAAAAAAATATTGATTTGGAAGTAGAAGTGCCTGACTTAATGACCCGTCATATTTATATGTATTTAATAGATTTAATGTGCTATGTTGTATGAAATGTGTATCAGACAATGAGTAACTATTTGAAAGCGGAAATAATACATGCAATGTAGTGATCAGATGAGATTACATGGATATATATATAGACGAGAACTATCCTTACCTCATCAACTGACTTTTTTTTTTTTTGAGAAAGGTACCACATATTTCATTCCCACAAACTCATGTCCATTACAAACAGGTCCTTGCTAAAAAAACAAAATTACATTGTCATCCTGAAAGGATCTATCTGCAAGGCCGAACGTGATTCTTCCCCAAATCCCGTCGCCGGCGACAAGCTCCAACACCAGCCGCGAAGCCGACGCCACCGAGCTCACCTCCTCTTGGCTAGGCCACGAAGGGCGGGAGATAAGAACAACAAGTAAGCCAAAGAAGGCTATAAGCATCGAGGGATTAAGCTCCAACACTGCCGAAAGATAGGAAGGTGAAAGCAAGAGGACGGCAACACCGCACGTCGGGGTGAACCTCATCACCGGCGAAAGATTTGCACCACACCCCGGTACCCAACATCACAAAACATACATCCCCAAATTGCCCACCTGTGAGGTCGACGGCGAACGATTTGAAGACCGCCCAGACCCTCACCGAGGCTCTCCGTCATCCTCACCCGATCCAAACCCAGACCGGAGAGGTCTACCATCAACAACATCCCCATCGTGGCTTCGAAGATACTTACCTACATCGAAGACCACCTTATTGATGCCGAAGAAGCTGCCCCAAGCAGCAAGACGACGAGAAGAGAAGGACCCGCGGTGGCGCCGAGACCGTCGACGGCGACGATAACCCGCGCGCACTTCACATCCGCTGCCGCCTCCGACCAAAAAACCCTAAAGCCTACCTCTATCTTACTCCCAAACCTAATACTATACAAGTCCCAGTCTAGATCCGCCTCTCCCCCGCCCCGGCGACGGCCCGAAGGCCACCGGCGGCGAAGGAGCCGGCCGGATCTAAGCCGGTCGCCCCACACCCTTTTTTTTTTCTTTTTTGTCTCCACCGCGGCTCTCACAAGGATAAGAACGAGCCTCTCGTTTTTACCTCATCAACTGACTTATGGAAACAGATACTGGGGCGTGATCCGTAGGCCTGGGTCGGCCGGGTGCGATGCATAGTGTATGTATGACGTGGCATATGCTAACACCATCATGTCGATCGACCAGGGGATCCACGGTTAAAACCTAGGGTTATTCACCATTTTAGGGGTTAAATTGGACTTAGTTTTTTGTCAATCGGTCTGCAAAACCTCCGTAATACAGGGATATTTACATGATCTTGCATAGTTGAGAGGATCATTAATTTAGATGGTTTTACTTTAGATCTAAGCTAGGTAAATCCATCCCTGATGTGCGGTGCTAGTTAACACAATTTAAAGGAAACAATCAAATCTAGCATTTGTATTGCGCCTCGGTTGGTTGAATGGAGTTTTACACCTCCTAAACTATTTGGGAGCGACTAAGAGCAAGTTGCCTGATAATAAAATAAGTGTCAGTCGATTATTAATAAAATTGCACTATAACTATACTAAAATTGCATATTCTAAATAAGTGCAAATTTAGTTTTACCAGTGTATAATTTTAGATTGACTGAAACAAACATGATGGCTTGAAACATAAGAAAATAAAAGCATATAAGCATGCGTATTTTGATAATTGATAAGATTTATGCATCAACAAAGTATAGAAATCAACGAATAAAACTGATAATTGATAAGTACCAATTTTGATACTAAAATTGCACCTTTGTAAGCTGTGCAATTTTAGTTTTACTACAGTGCAATTTTAGATTGACTGATAGTTAAGAAAATTTCAGTCGCCGGAGAATTAGCAATTCTGAAACTATTTATCAGTAATCCAGCATTTATCAGTTACTCAGCCAGACGCCGAACACTGACTTCTCGACTCCGTTTCCTTCTAAAAGGCGAACACTATCCATTCTCTATCCCGTTTCATAAAATATTAAAGCGGTTTCCTAAAGATTTTAAAAACAAGTCGAACTAGACCGATTGATTTTTCTAAGACACTTTTAGAAACTCTTAAAGCTCAGCTTTTAGCATTTCAACAATTTAGCTGAGACTTTAGACCCACTCTAGACATAGGTGCAACTAGTCTCCTGCAAGGTGCTTAGCATAAATCTGTCATTTGCTCAATCTTTATGTTCATAGTTTGGAAAATTTGGAGGGAAAGAAATTTTTGAATATTTGAAAATCAGCTCAAGATTCGAAGTGCTCTCGCCCAATTAATTGTATATGAGCTTAGGACCGGGGGATGGCTGGAGCAAAGAGAATTCAAGAGTTTCTGGCAAACATCAGCTATTAATATATTCTAAGTTAATTAGATAAATGACACCACAAAGTATGCAGTTCACATATAAGCCATTATAATGTCTAAATCGTTCATATGACACTACAAAGTCAATTCGAAATGTGCCATTCTTGAACATTCTTTTGCCACTGGCTTCACTAAATTTTCACAAAAAATGTCATCCACTCCTCCTTCCCCACCTCCTCTACCTCAAGCGAGCCCTCCTCAGGTGAGTTCCCACCGGCGACCACCCTTGAGCTCCCTTTCCCTCTAAGCCACAGCGGCTCTAGAGGTCATCCTCACCACATTTGTTACTCAGTCTTCATGGCATACAATGTCATAACCAACCATGCACATAAATTAGCACAGAGGTTCATACTGCTAGAAGGTGGCAACAACGATAAAAACACCACTTAGTTTTCATACAAGACACATTCACCTGTGATCAAACATATAAAGCAATATGAATCTACACAAGCTTGCATTCCTTCCCAACTCAGTACCCTAGCAATCCCTAGACTGCTTGCTGCCATAGTCGACCCCGTTCTCCTTCAATACGTCTTGAATGGATCGGTACACATAACTGTCGTCCGAAACCATATCCTCGGAGTCGATATCTGCCCACGGGCCAGTGTCTTTGTCGACAGGGGCGGTTATGCTACTGCGCCCAATGAGTGTGTGACGCCACGGGTGTTCCTCTGCATCTCGTCCTTCCCTTCGAATGCAAGTTGGTCTAGCCATCAGCAACTCCCTCAATGTCCAGCAACACCACGTTAAGTGTGACGGCCAACAGCGAGTTCCCCAAGTCAAAGGTGTCGTTTGCTATTTTTCGGAGGTCCTAAGGGATCTCCTCCACGAAATCTAGCATGGTTCGCAGCATCGTCGCCATGTTGCCACCTGAGCTGGACTTCTACAGCGAACAGAGTATGATCAAATCTCTTAGAGTAGCACCACATTGTCAGATCCATTTGTTGGATTATAGTTAGTTAAGTGGATTGTGGCTACAATTTCAACTAATACACAAAGTGATAGGCACCGCATGTATAAGTATTTGAACTATGAATTACCGGCATGAATCATCAATAGATTGCACTGATAGAATTATCTGGATGCCCACATGCACTGAAATTTATCACTCCAATACTACAACACATAAGCATAGCACATGTATTTTTGAATGGATCGAAACCTATGTCACCGATTTGATGAATAATGACCACTCCACGGAGTAGCCCCACTCTGAATCAGGCGGAACAGCAAAATCACTAAAAAAATCTCCAAGTTTTGCAAACCCTAGATCATGAACACAGCAGTCCTATGCCGAAAATAGGGAAGGGGGACATCTTGCCGTTACCTTTTCCTCCGTAGCCTCACCAGAGTTGCTGCCGAAGAAGAGTGCGTTGATGTCATCGAAGAAGATGAGTCTTGCATCGCTGTCACCGTCGCCGCCGTCGGATCCCTCGATGCGGTCCTTTGCTCCAACGGCTTCAAGACCTCCCCGCTGCCCGCCACGACCGCCTCTCTCCGTCAACGCTGACACCTTCACACCTTGCGGACCTCCAGGCCTTGGCGCGACTGACAAGCTGTTGCTGCTGGAGCGGACTTGGACGGGGATAGCGCACCCTCGCGAGGTCATCAAATATGGCGCTATGACAGGGTGTCGCTATCCCCTAATCCCCATATGGCGTGCCTATTGAAGGAGTCGATGGCGCGGTATCGCCCTCTATCTCCTGGTCATCGCTCGTGCTGCAATACTTTAACATGCCTGCTAGAGATGCTCTGACATTGGCTGATATATAGGGGCTGTTTGGCAGAGCTCCAGCTTCAAACTCCAATCCGGATCTGGGCGGAGCAGTGCCAAATGCTCCAACTCCACGTAACTCTGGAGCAGACAACTCCGTGGAGCAGCCTCCCTCATAGTTCATTTTTTTGGAGCAGCTTGGAGGGTGCTCCATGAACCACGTTTATCAGGGTAGGCGTGGAGTTGAGAGGTAATTACCCACCTTTGCCACTGAACTAATCCCCTCCCCCGGGGCGCACCCCACCCGAGCGCGTCCCCCACCCGAGCGCGCGTCCCCTTCCCTTCTCCGCCTCTCTCCTGTCTCCCGTCGCCGCCACCGCCGCTCCTCTCTCCCGTCGCTGGCTCTCCTCTCTCCATTCGCCGCCGCCGCCTCTCTCCTCTCCATCGCCGCCGCCGCATCTCTCCTCTCCACCGCCGCCTCTCTCCTGTCCCTTCGCCGCCACCCCTATCTAGAAAACCTAGCGCCGCCGCCGCCTATCTCCTCTCCATCTCCACCTCTCCTGTCTCCCTTCGCTGCCACCGCCGCTCTCTCTCCCGTCGCCGGCTCTCCTCTCTCCATCCGCCACCGCCGCCTCTCTCCTCTCCATCTCCACCGCCGCACCTCTCCTCTCAACCGCTGCCGCATCTCTCCTCTCCACCGCCGCCGCATCTGAGTTCCTTATATGAGCTCAAAGAATTCCAGAAAGCTCAACGATTAGCGGTAATTTGATATTCTCATATGATCTCCCTTGTTTCTGTATGATTTTAGTCTTATTTTTCTTTTAGGCATTTTTGTACTTTACAACAAACGAGGAACAACCTATAGTTACTTATGTATTTTTGTACTGTGTTGTTGGTAGTGCTTTAATACTGTATAATAGGCCGTTAAATTCCACTTTGTTTTGTATTTTTCTGTTGTACATGTCTTAGGCTGATAATAGACGAATGATTAAAATAATAAAGATCTTGATCTGCCTTGTATAGGAAGATACCCATTGCTATCATACTCTGTGAAAATTGAGTTAATCGTAGTGAGCCGGTCCTGATGCCCTTGCAGGAATTCTTGATTTTCCTTCCAATTAACCTACTATGAAATGCCATGACATGCTTCCATATATTCTTTGTCAGTTCTCTTCGATCCTCACAATTTGTAGGGTATATTTCTGGTGCATTACTAATTGTGTTTCAAAGTTATTGAACAAAAAAAGCTAATCCAACCCTACCATGAACCTAAAAATTTAAATTGTGTGCTGTTTTGGTGCATATTTGCCAGATGAACGTTCATACTTGATCTTATCAGCATTTTTTTCTTTTCTACTGGAGCATTGTTGTACCGTAGCATAGAATTTCCCAGTTTTATCCTTCCAAGGTAAAACTGGGAAATTGTCTAGTGCAGAATTGTCTTGTTTATCATATTTTGTTACTTGATATAATCACTCTGTATTGTAGTCTTTCAGTTTTTCTTCAAGTATATGAACACTGCAGAGTGTTGTCTTTGCCCGGTTGGTTCTACAAGGAAAAACAAAGTGTGATGTTCTGACATTATTGTATATTAATACTCTCATGTTTTAATCATTGATGTTTTTTTATTTATTTACCAACATGCTTGCTAATTGCAGCTACAACTCGAGCGAGGTGAATGACAGTTCTGATAAGTTTGCTGAGCAACGCACACAGCTTCTAGAATCAAGAAGGTGAGTTGATGATATCTGTTTTGTTTTTCAGAACTAATTATTTTGCATGCATTTGTTGCTCGTCTGATCCCCAGCAGGAGTTTCTGTTTTGTCTATGATTCCAGTTTTGTAATGCGTCCATCATAGATTATTTTACTATCCTATGATGTTGTGTACTGTACATACTTGTGCTGAAACTCTGATCGTACCACATGAATACTATTGCTTTGGTGTTTATTATGTCAGGTGTTTGTGCATTTGTGAGTTGATGGCTGTTGATTGGGATGAAGTAAACACTAGGATCATTTGTGAGTTGTTTGCCGAACAAGTAGAGATTGGGAACCGACCAAACACACATTTGAACTCTGTAGGATATGTAGAGATTGAGAAAAGGTTCAAAGAGAGAACCGGCATAGAACTTAAAAAAGTCCAAATTAAGAATAAGTGGGACAAGTTGAAGGTTGATTTTAACACATGGAATAAGTTATTATTGAGGCAGACAGGTGCAGGTTGGGACAATGAGAAAGGTACTCTAAAGCAAGATGATGAATGGTGGGAGAAGGCAAAAAAGGTTATTGTTGTCCAAATTTTTTTGTTTAGGTGTTCATTATGTTAATTGAACTAATATATGCTTATTTTCAACAAGCCAGGACATTCCAGGATGTGGCAGGTTTAAAAAGAAAGGCCTTCAAAATGAAGACCTTCTCCGGCAGATGTTTCGTGACATCGCTAACAAATACGCGGTTCCTGAACAAGCGTCTGATGGGTCAACTACTCAACCAAGTATTGTTACTATGGATGCATTTCGAGATGAGATGGCGACTGCTATTGCTCTTTCATGGGACTAGTATGTTTGTAATGGAACTAATATGTTTATTTTGTTGCAAATTATTTTGCAAATGACGCTGTCATGCCTCGTGCTTCATTAATTTCTACTTATCTAGTCACATTGCTGTTATGTCATGGAAAGCCAATCAACCTCACAAGGACGGTTAGGATAATGTATATTTTTTATAATAGAGCAACCATTGATGGTGTACAGTCAGCGTATGCCATGGAAATGCCGGCCAAGAAATCTTGCACCGGCGCGCGCGTCAGGCACGGTGAATGACCAAGTTAATGGCTAGGGGTGGAACTCTGGCTCGGGCTCTCGAGCTGGCTCGGGCTCGAGCCATAAACGAGCCCGAGCCGAGCCTCCTCCTCAGCTCGGTCATCTAACCGAGCCCGAGCCGAGCCGGAGCGAGCTCGTTCGGAGCTCGTTCCACGGACCCGTCCCGGCTCACTCCACGCCCGTCCCCGTGACCCCGTCTCCAGACCTCACTCCATTTCCTCCTTCCCCATTTCCCTCCTACTTCTTCTCCAGTCCCGCTGTCGCCAAGGCCAGATCCAGCCTGGCGGCCGCCGCCGCCGCCGCCGTTGCCGCGCCCGTCGGCCTCCTCCTCCACCACCTCCGTCCACACAAGGCCGCCTCTCGCCTCCGTCTGGCTGCCTCCTCCTCCGCTTCGTCCGCAGATCCGCCACGCTGGTCTTCTCTCATGCCGCTTGTCCCAGTAATCGCCATCCGGCTGCCGCCCGCCGCCTCCGCGTCGCCGCGCCGTCGGCCTCCTCCTCCACCTCCGTCTGGCTGTGTTAGCCTTCCTCCTCCGCCTGCTCGGCGCTGCTTCGCCGCCTCCGCTTGTCGTTGCCGAAGCCTCGCCGTTGCTCGCTCCTCGTCGGCGCCTCCGGCCGCTTTAGCTTCGGCGCCAGGCCCGCCATGAGCTCATGAAGTGGACCGAGTTTCAGACGAGCCCGAGCCGAAGCCGCTTTCGCTCGGTGCTCCGAGCCGAAGCCGAACGAGCCGGACCGAGCTCGCTCGGGCTCGGCTCGTGTCCAGCCCTATTAATGGCGTGTCAGGAGTGGCGAACGATCATTCAAACTGATTAATTAACTTGGTCCCATTGTTATACCAGCAGGACGGTCCTCTCGGCGTGGCAAACATGTACTCGCCGGCGCCGGTGGCCGCACCGGCGATGCACCTCGGGCAGATGACGAGAATGCCATGCACCGTGGCACGCATGAACTAGCTGTAAAACCACCGAGGGTAGTATTGACCATTCATCTAAAAATCTTACTTATTTCTAGATCTAGAGCCAACCTGCTAGCCAAACACTCACTGACAGCTCCAACTCCACAGTGGATCTGCTCCACAGTGGAGTTGTGGAGCAGAGCTGAAAAATTGGAGCTGGAACCCTGCCAAACAGCCCCATAATATGGTCAAGTTGTAGATGTGTTCATGAAATACATTGTTTCTAGACCATATTCTCTCCAACGCATGCCAACGATCAAGTGCTTGCGGGCACCTTAGGACATGTTTAACGGTGGCTCTACTTTCTGGTCCATCACTGTAGAAATAAGGTCGTGATTCGTGAATAATGAAAATAGGGTTAAGAGTAAAATATAAGAGAGATATAAAAGAAGGATAAGATAGAGCCAACGTTATATTAAAGATAAAATAGAATAAGAATAGAATATGAACATGAACATGATAGAACTAGCTTTTCATATCGTCTTGGAAGCAGTTCCTTTGCTGCAAGGGGCTCACATGTCAATAGCACAAAAGCAATCTGCCTTAGGGCAGAGGGTACATGAGCTATGGTCTTAGCCACTACATGCACGTACTTACCCTCTCGGCCCATCCATCTTGTGTCGTACTTACCTTTTTATTTCCATCGGGCAAGCAAAACGTTATAGTCCTTAAAGCATCTTCTACGGCCACTTCAAATTTCTACTCTCTATAACACTATTCTCTACATATTTTATCCATTTCTCTAAAATTCCTTCACACTTTACACTATATTATAAAAGATTTCTTCCCTCTAGTAGTTCCTCTGTACCTAAAAGTCATATAAACAGTGTTATAGGATGCTCTTATTGTTTAACTGTATGTACTAATAGTGGAAACCCTTGCCGTGGCACGTGGTGCATTTCACCACGCATCAAGGCATCCCGAGACCCGAGGTCTCCTTGACCACGTCGTACCCCGACCTAGCTAATCCTACCCAACTAAATCATTCTAAAGCGATTTGACAATGCTTCAACGTTGAACATGCCTGTATGTCATTTTAAGCTCGCCAAGTCTGAGAGTTTGCTCTTTTTGGCTTATATTTTTATTTTACCTACTTATGTTCAAATTTTAAAAAATCAAATATTTGGTTTTACACTCCGTTCTTTTTTATCTTAAAGGTGTGTGTCCAAACTCTTGTAAACAAGTTAAACATAGGGCACCGGAATTTCCATCGTGAAACTCTTAAAATTTAGCTTATAAGCAAATAAGAAGATAAAGTTCAGTTTATAAATAAATAAGAAGATAATGCTAAACTTCGAGGGCTTCCTAAGATAGTTTTGAAAATCCGGTCCATTTGGTTTGACTTATTTCTAAAAGCTCTTAGACGTGATTTCGAGATAAAAAAAAGAGACCACAAAAGTCAAATATTTGACTTTTGATTTAGAGATAAGTAGATAAGACAAGAAGATAAGCTAAAGAGAGCATTATGCTACTCCCCCTAACAAGAAAATGTATGAAAATCATGAAATAAAATGGAATGCCAAAAATAGTCTGGTTGTGTTTTAAAAAGGGATATGTTTTGTTAGTTCTGTGTGAACCGTATGTGTAAAAGTAATTTCTTATTTGAGGACGATAAAAGTAACAAGTAGGCATGTGCCCCTTTCACGATCTGCAACTAACACATATCGCTCAACGAGACAATAATAGAGGCATTCTGCGGACCTGCTGGGTCTCCATGCTGTGGCAATGCACACAAGTGATATGGACCCTACCTACTACCAATTTGGTAACAATCGAGTGACATTACTTTGTTGGTCCGAAGTTGGTTCAGAGTCCGAACCAAGGAAGATCGATAAATGCATCATCACCGTGTTGCCACACACCAGAGTATGATAGTGGGGAGCTCCTGCTTAATTCGGATCTAGTTTCGCTCTCTGTCACAAATGGAGGTTTTTCGCTCTCTGTCACAAATGGAGGTCACTGGTGTGTCACGATAGTTCCTGCTTTGGTCTGATTTCGAAGCAGGTTATCTTCCACATGTGTGATCACTATTGTGTCATGACACATGTTCGGTATTTACTGTTGTGATCACACAAATATCTAAAATTTCAAATTACGTTAAACGTGTAATGTTTTTAGCGGGGCCGGCCTCACAGAGACGGAGGCATCCGTCTGATTCCTGTCATGACCAAATATACAAAGGGAGAAACTTATACAAAGAAGAGGGGGAAGCTGCGCTCGTATACAAAAATGCGACTAGCAATGCGCAACCACACAATTTTCAAAGATCGCGTGGACGTTCACGGGGCAAACCGATCAAGCGAGGCAGGAGAAATGTCAGTCGGTTGGTTAAGACGGGAGAGAGACTGAGAAGTCGCGGCCTCTCGTTCAGCTGCCCCCAAGCAACACACGTCAAGGAAAAGGATAGCAGGCCTGCAGGGTTTGGCGATTCATCTGGCGTCAACCGCTCGAGGCTCCACGGCTGAAGAAAAAACCAGCGACCAGCGTCATGTAGTCGCAATCGTGTTCGTGCATGTTGGGATGGGGGCAGGGAGTTGGGACAAGTGAAACTTCAGCGTGGTTTCCTCTATCCCGAATCTCCCTACCGTTCCTCGTGGTAGAATTACCTCGTAACAAGGAAAATCTACTACGCCACGTGGATAATCATGTGTAAAGGCATGGTGTTGTCATCTAAACTAAACAAGTTCTATATAGGACCAATCCAAAGTTGCTGGTCTCTATTCATGCCATTAAAAAGTAAAAAACCTATCCAATAGCACTACTAAGTGAAATTTCTTCAAAATATGTTAATATGAAATTTTTTGCCATTCCATCCTTACCAAATTTTCATTGGATTTACCCTTGTTTCTTCTTCCTCTTGGTTCCTCCCCCTCCTTCCTCCTCTATCTAGCGCCCCCAACTCCAATGAGCCCCCTCTCTACCTCTCCAATGCTTCTCTCTCTCTCCCTCTCCTCCATGTCTTTCCTCTTGGGCGGCAACTACAAGGGGAGCAGAGCCATCGTGTGGGTTGAGGAGCTGTCATGGCAGGGGGCGAAGTAAGACCATTGTGGGGCTTAAGTTCACCATCGTCAGGCTTGAGCATCAGACATGGTAGGCAAGCGGGGCAGCACTGCTATGAGCTTAAGTAGCAGGGTGCCTTAGCCATGGCACGAACTCCTCACCCTCCTCACCCTCCTCTCCTTCCTCCCTCTCCCTAATCCCTCTTCACTGGAGTGGCTCAACGGTGATATGGTGAACCCGACCAACTCACCTCCAGTTCCTCGTCGGGAACCTCGCGCGGGATTTCAGTAGTGGTGGGCGGCACCTCCATGGTCAATGTGAGGATGAAGTGAGGAGAGGCAGAAGATGAAGTAAGGAAATTGTTCATAATGACACGTTTCAAAAAAATGCAACTGAGCAGTGGTATGAATCCAACATATTTTTGACTTTTTAATACCGCGGATCGACATCACCATGTGTGCAGTGGTATGTGTCTAATTAATCCTTTTTATAACACTGGTTATGTAGGGAAAGAAGAAAAATAGAACATTTCCGGAGCATCTAAATTTTATTTCAAACCATTTATTTTACCTGATCTAGGACCTAATGATCACTTATTACAGATAAATGCATTTGCCCGGTAACTGTTTCGTGTATATGATTAGATCCTGTTTGGTAGATATAGACTATGTACCATCCTTTATTGATGGAGAACTGAACTAAAATATCTATTAACCATGTCTACCTAAACTAAAGCTAGAGGATAAGTCGAATGCATAGTTTTGTTGTGCCGCAAACATATTGTACGGTGGATTCTATCTGACATGAGATGTTGTCTGCTTGTCTGGACTCCGGAGCGGATTGTGGGCTGCGGCTGAACCAAACTTTTCCTTTTCTTTTACGGGTGCACTGAACCTGCCACCAAACACAAATCAAGCACCACCAAAAGATGTCGAAGAGATGACCATGAGAATAACAATAAGAAGTTGTGTCATTTTCCATCCGAGCAGAAAGGAGTCGCAAGTGAATCCTCACGTGTTATGCTGACCATTCGGATCGGGAGATCGATTGGGACGGGGGCCGAGCTGATGCTCATGGAGGCATGGTGGCTAAAGTCGCAGTATTCGCGGCCTTCTGGGCTGCTTCCTCTCGGGACAGAAACCACTGATCACTGACCTGACGCAGGAGGGAAGTTTTGGCACAGACGGTCGCTGTCCGGTTTATTCTATGCTTATTCCAGTCCTTGATGCAATGGCGCGCACGCGATTGCGATCGATTGGACAGCGACGACCGGTTCTACTCTCCGGTAAAACGGTTTAATTACGTCCATGGTGCTGCAGCAAAGTTTTCGGTTAAAATACTGTTACAAAGTCCATGTTTACAAGGATGCCATTTAGAGCATGTTTATTTCATCTTGGTTTAGGTTTAAAGCTTAAATCTACTTAGATTGAAAAGCTGAACGCTTTATTTTTTTCTAATTTTTTTTATTATCATGAAGTCATATCTAAAACTTTTAAAAATAATATAACGAACAGACCAACTTTGAGAGGTGGATTTAAGAACCTCTCGAAGCTCAGCTTAACATTCAACTCAACCAGCTTATTTATTCAACTCAGCCACTCCGAACATTATTGAGATTCCTCACAAATATGCTATTTGATTGGTCGTACAAAAAGTACCAAAATGCCCTCATTATCTTCTCTCTCTCTGTTTCTCTCTCTCTTTCCTCGCACGGTGCTCGGGCCCGGAGGAGCCGGCTCCCCGACGGCCGGCTCGCCACCGCTCCACTATGCACCCTTGCCCTTACCCCACCAATGCCCTAGCTACCAGTCAATATCAGCTTCCCATGGCCAAGTGCCGGCCCATTCAACGTCGCACCTCCATGGCCTACCCCACTTGGGTGAGCACCATGTCGGCACCGGCGTCCCATGGCTGAGTGCCAACCTGCCAACGTCGCATCCTTCATGGCCGATCCTTCTTGGGCTGAGCACCATGTCAGCGCTGGCGTCCTGTGGTCGAGCGTTGTCCCACCCAGCGTCGCATTCTCCATGGCCAACCCCCACCTAGGCTGAGCATCGTTCCGCTGTAGCCAGCATGGATAAGATCTGGCCCACCACCGCCTGTGCCTAGCATCGCCCTTGTCATAGCCTGAAGGGAATGCTGGAGAAGGGGAGGAAGAAGAGAGGAATGGCAAAATTGATGAAAATTTGAATAAGTCGGAGAGGCATAAAAGTTTGTAATGGCATATGTTAAAGGAATATCACTTTATAATAGCATCTTTGCGAATACCGATTTTGCAGTGGCATTTCTGTAAATGAAAAACTTTGCAGTGTATGGATGTAATTAACCCTTGTAAAAATTTTGAGATTTGGAAATGGTGCAGCTTGAGAAACCATTCGGTAAAACTGACTTAAATTCAAATTTAAAGTAGAAAAAACTTACAAAAATCCTACTGATAGTATTAATATGTTTTAAACATTTGATATGATTTTTAAAAAAACCTTTTGACGTGTTCTTTACTTTACACACTTCTCTCTTATATAAACAAATTGTTAAACACGTTGTCAGCAAACCCAGCCGCACACCAGCATCCTGCTATTCGCTACGCTGTGCATTTATGGCACGTTGCGCTTGTTCAATTTCTCACAAAGACCATCCAAAATCTTGATTGATCGAAAATCTTGTCCCTAAAACTGTTCAGTTTATCAGAAATTTCGATGAACTTCTCGTAACATCCTAACGAACAATAATTTTAAAACTGATACTCAATATAAATTTTGCTTGGTTTTTAATGAATTTTGGAAAAAGCCATTAACCACAGGGTTACGAATTTCGGAGGCAAAACAAAATTACTTGATTATTTGCTCTCCTCTGATGAAATTATTTAATTGTTTCTTAAAACTGAACTTCTAGATCTTCAATAAGCCGTAACTAATATCTAAAACCGGATTTGAGAGCTTTTATCCCATGGCTTTAATATTTTTAAGAAACGGTTTCCAAAAGTGAAAATATTTGAAAATATAATTAATTAATTTAAAATAAAAAGTTGCCCTGAATGGATTGTTAATAACCTAGCGATGGTCGACAACGATCTGTAAAAGTGTAGGATTGATGTATCATAAACAAACGGAGGCTTGTTCCATTGGTTTTCTGCGATCTGTCCACAAAGCTCAAGGCTACCAGGATTCGGCTCGCTGTAGGCTTAAGCTTCAAATATGAGCTTGAGCTTCATTCAAGTCTCCTCGAGCTTTTTTAAACTATGATTTTTTATAGATAAAATCATGTTTTATAAGTCTACTTGAGCTCAAACTTTATTCAATATACTCGAGCTTCGTAAGCCTATTGAAACAGTGTGTTTTCTTGATAAAATCGTATTTTACTAAGTCTACTCTAACCCGAGCTCGAGTTTTGTTCAAGTCTACTTGAGCTATACTCTTTTTTTTTTTTTTACCGAAGTAAATATGTTATCAAGTTTAGACGAGCCAAGATCGACCTTACTTTAGGTTTGTTTGAGTCTAGCTGGAGCATATCTCTAGACTCAGGTCTTGACTCCGGCTTGAAGCTCGATCCTTATCAAGATTGAGCTTGGCAGGCCTGCCTCGCTCGAGCTAGGCTTTTACAGCCCTAGCCATGCCCCGAAATGTTCTTGAGACCACCAAACAGCAAACAAATTAACGAACTAATGTTTCACAGGTAGAAAAACCAAGTCTCTACTCTCTAGCCTGTAATCACTATTCACTAGCTTTTTTGGATAAGATAGTTCCTCCAACAACAGTGCTGATACAATATAGTTTGGTGAATGAGGATATCAAGGGCATTCTCTTCAGATTATTTTATTTCTTTATCTTTTATCTTTTTACTTATAAACTAAACTTCAAGAGTTTTCCAAGATAGCTTAAAAAGTCTGCTGTGTCTTATTTGACTCATATTTAAGAGCTCTATGATGTGGTTTCGAGATATAAAAATAGATTATGAAAGTCAAAGCGTTTGACTTTTCGATTTAAGATAAAAAGATAAGATAAAGAGAACCTGGGCAATGTTGAAGGATAGAAATGGTAGCTGTTGAGCTTGAATACAACCTTTGGAGTAAACCATGGCTGAAGTGTGAACTGTGAAGACAGTTCGAGTTTAGAAAAATTTTTTTTGTCGGTTTACTCTTCCCGTTGTAGTACTACTGTTTTTTGAGTGTAAAGCATGGGCATTATTGATTAGGTAATTGGGCAATCATTACAAGTATTTGAGCTGTAGTACTACTGTTTGGATGGTGGTTAGCTGGTTGTGTTGCTAACACAAAGGGGTGAATCAAAAAAAAAAAAAAACAGTGCTGAGTTTGTTCTGGACTTTTGGGCGTGTTTGGATTGAAGCTGTCGCCTGCCGTGCCGATCGAAGGCTCGCCGTGGATTTTGCGCTGCGTTTGGATGCTAGCCGAAGGAAGGCACGCCGTCGCGCGTCCGCGTGATTTGCACTGCACGCGGGGCATCGGCGACGGCGGCCGATTTGTTTGCCTCCGCCTTTTCACGGCGCGCCCTCGAGACGGCTGGCCTTGCTTTGGCACGGCTCGCGAAGGAACTGATCCGAGCACGCCTGTTCTCTCACAGAGAAGTGACGATCAGCTCAGGATTCCGGAAGCAACAGCATGTTACAATCTAACAAAATCGGCAATCTGGGCTTTGGAAAGAGGCAAATCAGCCGCAAAGAAGTGCGCCACACATGGCCTGTTGGCCCAATCACCTACAGCCCTCGATGCTTACGTAGCCCAGAAGACTCTGGAATCTAGACCAGTAGATTTTACACGCTATAGAAAAAAAATTCATAAGCCCAGAACTCTCATTGGGCTGAAGGAAAAGAGACGGGAGGAGGAGCGCATGGGCAACAAGGTCTTTTCCTCCCGCTGTTGCTACCCGTCTCCTCGCTCCAACTCCGGCGACCTCCTCGCCGCCATGGACCGGTGGACGGGCGTCCTCCACGCCCCACTGTCCCGAGGCGGACCACCCTTCCGCGTCGCCGCCTCGCTCGTACTGTCGCCCACCAAAGCCCTCGCCGTAAGGCGGAATTTCCCTACCCGTTTCCTCAGCAAGCACTAGCCCCTCTCGCCTTCAACGCCTGATTGTCTGATGCCAGCCAGGTTCCACGCTTCAACGCGATCCTCTTCACGGGCGACCGCGTCCTCGGCACCGGTGATCCCGCGATCGAGCGTCTGTCGGACGCCGCCTACCTCGCCGGGCTCCTCGCTGGGAAGCTCGCCGGAGAGGCCAATGCGTGGGTGGTCGATGCCGCCTGCTTCGCTGGTCCGTTTGCGGTCTACCGGGAGCTCGTTCCTCACGTGGACGCCGTCGGCGACCCAGAGCGGTATGACCCCACTGGCTTCCCGGCGGCGGCTGGCGTTGCCAACATCTTGACACATTGCGTTGGCAAGGTATAGTTTTGGTAAATTGATATATGAGATATATTAAGTGTTTCTTCACTTTTCAGAGTTACCACCTGGTAGTAATACTATCTTTGGATGCTTTATGCTTATATGAACATACAGGATCACTGGATCAACACTATTGTAGTGAACATTGTTGCAAGATTATCATGCTATAGGAATTCAGAACTGAGGTGTTCTTGATATTTTTATCACCTTTTGGTTATTATATTAACGACTCAAATGAGAGGTGTATATTAGTTCAAGGCTTCAAGTTTCAGGCTAATCTTGGGTTGTATTCTGGAATTGGTTAACTGAATATTTTGTTGATCTAATTCTTTTTAAAAGAAAAACACAAAGAAAGAAAGAAAATCTTGGACCCTCAATCAGGGATAACGAGACACTATGGGTTCACTAATGGTACAAGAAATGGGTGTATATAAGGATGAGTGTATTGGGTTAGTAAGGTAGCTTGTTTCTTTCTTTGTAATAGGAATGGTGGTTTGTGCTCTTCCTACCCAATTCGTCTTTTGACTACATGAGCATATTTTTCCTCTATTTTTTGTGCTGACATGATGCTAACCATATTGATGACATATTGCTGCAGTGCACTTCACCTAACAGAATGTTTTTTAGCAAATAAATCCTTCCTATCACTATTGGAGAAGCATAGTGCATTCCTACAATGCATGCACTATAAGTTAGTTTTCTTTGGTCTTGGTCTTGACGTTTTTTTACACATTGCGATGCTTAGTTGTTTAAAATATCTCACCATTTCAGGCTTATTCTATGCATTTATTTTGTCAAAATATTGTACTTTTTATAGGGGTTTTAATATCTTTCTATTTAAGTTGAAATATCCCAGTAGTATTTTCATTGTAGAAATTTGCGATGACAGAGTTAATTTAAAACTCTTGTCTTTTCATCTCACCTTGTTAATTTTCCCCATTTCCCCATTTCTTTGGTTGGCAGATACAAAATATGATTTTGAGGGCCTCATTGAAGGATTCATCAGACAATCAGCACCCCACTGCATCATTGTTGTCCTACTCTTCTCCTAGGACTATCATCCTGGGGTTCAGTAAGGGTGGGGTTGTTGTCAACCAGATTGTGACAGAACTTTCTTGTTGGGCATTGAAATCAATGAAAAATTCGGTTGATGCCTCAGAGTCCAGTTCATCTATTTTGACCGATAATCTTCTTGTTCCTGCTTCAACTAGCAACTTTTTATCAAGTATTTCCGAATTCCATTATGTGGATGCTGGCCTCAATTGTGCAGGGGCATACATTACTGATCATGCAGTGATGAAGGAGGTAGCGAATTATGTTTCACACGCTAGTAAGAATCTGCGTTTTGTCCTTCATGGTACTCCAAGGCAGTGGTCTGATCCGAACCGCTCATGGATTCAGGAGGAGAAAGACACAATGCTTCAGGTACTTCAAGACGAGGCTAAAAATTGTGAAGGCAGACTGCTGCTATCTGAAAAGAAGTACTTTTATGGTAAAGCACGCAGTCTGCTGATGCATTTTGAAATTTTGGAGGTGATGGACATCGGCTGATATTCAATCTGCCAGCTTAGTCCTTGAACTCTGTCCGGAATATGTGTAGAGAACAACAGAATGTGAATGTCTTGCTGGTCTTGGATTCTTTCATCCGTGCAGACTTTATGGTAGTTTCATTCCTTCAGTTGTTATTTTGTGTACGATAAGTCTTGGCTGAAAATCGATTACAGTTGAATACCACAAATCAAATCCGTTACGAAGTATTTCTGAGTTGCTTTATGTGCAGACTTTTTGTTTCTTGTTTGGGGAAAATGTCTTCTTTTATCACATTTCCCCCCTCCTTTTTCTGTAACATGTTGTGCTTACCGAAATCTTTCAAACAAAAACATTGTTTCCACTATGAGCTCAAGTTGGCCGTGGTATACTGCTGACTCCATTTTCATAGCGGGTCTCTTGCCGGCTTGCCATTGTCATGCTGTCATTCAGTCGTGCATGCTTAATTTTTGTCAATTATTTCCACGATTCAACTGAGAACAGGTCTAGGATGTTCAACAAATTGACCCGTACTGGGTATCTGCTAGCTCGAGTCCCAGTGTAGTTGTCAAAAATAGCAAGACCGGCGTATTTGGCTATGACCATTTGATACAACCGAGTCCTTGAAGGAGGCCCAACCGAGTCTCCTGCACAGCTAGCGATTGGGGCCATAGGGCACTTGGGTGTGGTTTTACCGAATTGGATGTGGGAATTAATAGAATATAATTCGATAATGGTTTTGTTGCTGTCATTTTAGTTAGAAGCCTACCAGAGCGTGTTCGGCAGACGAAATACGGTGATCACATCTTATGGATGAAGACATATAAACTTTGCAAAATCAAATATATTAAAATAATTATATGCCTCTAATCATGGGCATTATGTAGAGAACCACTTTGTTTTTTTTTATAAATAGAGAGCAACTTTCGGTTAGCCAAAATGAGTGCTATGGTGGTGCATGGTAACTCAGAAATAATACTCCCTTCGGCCACAAATATCCATCATTTGAGATACATGTAAATCAAAATTTTAAATTTAGACACTTTATATATTTTTAAATTTTGGATTGAGTACGTAAAAATTATGTGCACAGTTGTCTCAAAAATACTTCTATAATATTATAATTATATATTATTTATGAATTAATTGTAATAAAAATGAGTGATCAAAGTTGTTTTTTTGGAGATCATGTTGATATCCAGAACAACATATATCTGTGACTTGAAGGAGTGATAATTTGGTTACGTTAATTTGCTCAAAAGATAATTTGGTTATGTTGGTGCCTTAATTTCTGTCCTCATGAAGAAGTGGCTGAGTCAGGAGTTAGATGGTTAGTGTATTCCCAAGTTAGTATTTAATTCAACAAATATAACATTCAGGTTTAGACTAAAATTAATTATTAGATTAAACTTTGATTTGTGCTAAATAGCTCTAATATATTTGCATTTTGTAGAAGGGCTTGCTGAGTACCTTTGTACTCATTTTTGTCATATGTGGATTCAGAAGACGAGGATATAGGGTGGATTCTTTTCAGCTTTTCTTATCTACTTATTTGTCTGGATCTCGTCACTTCGAGAATTTTTTGAAGTAGCCTCGAGAGCCGGTTGGCCTTCAATTTTGGGGTTTAGAGAGCTTATGACACGTCTACGAGATTAAAAAAATTCCGACTCAAAAAGTAATAAAAAAAGTGAGATAAGTCAGATAAGACACGAGATAAGTAGGATACACTCCTACTTATTTGACGAATCTCACTTTTTTTATTACTTTTTGAGTCAGAATTTTTTTAATCTCGTAGACGTGTCTATAAGCTCTCTAAACCCCAAAATTGAAGGCCAACCGGCTCTCGAGGCTACCTCGAAAAATTCTCGAAGTAACGAGATCCAGACAAATAAGTAGATAAGAAAAGCTTAAAAGAACCCACCCATAGATTCATTGCGTGGATGCTTATTTGGGCTGTTGATCCACACATTATATAAAGCATGGTTACAAGGACGTACCATTGATGACTGTATATTTAAAATTAGTATACTGTGAGACCACGTGAGGTTTCATATGGTGGCGAGTATATGTGACTTGATTTGATTTGGTTGAAAAGTTTATGTTTGAGACTTGTTTTGATCTGAACGGATTTATATTTCAGCACACACAGTTTTCACAATTTGAACTGTTTCGTGATACTCCTTTGCTCGGATGAATTTTTTGTCTTCATGCTCTTGTATAGAATTGCAAGACGAAGATTTTTTTTGGGACGGAAAGTGATTTGATGCACGGATTAATTGATATAATTTTTGCAAGCTGCTACGTATTTGAGGTGTAGTTTTAACTTGTTCATATTAGTATTGATCTCGGGTCAATTAAAGTCATTGCATGATTCTAGATGATAATGTGCTAACTTGCAGGGAAGTAAGTAAGATATTTATGAAGATTGTGTTGGTCTATTTGAGTGCAGGTTTGGAGGCAATTGTGGTCGTTAGGGGGTACCAGGACTAGGTTGGGAGAACTGAGATCCAGAACGGTCAAAGATGCGGATCAGATGGTTGGGCTTAAACTGGGCTCATGTGGACATCATGAAAATGAGGTGGGTCAAGATTTCTGATTCGGGTTAGAGGTCCGAAGGCGTGGAAAATGAGCGGTCAAGTTCAGGGACGAAGGCTCGTTGCATCAAGTTGTTTGGACTTTGTGTAAATCCAATGTAGATCTTGTGTGGCCCAATGGAAAGTCCATGTGTGGGGTTGGTTGTTGGGAGTAGGGTGAGTGAATTCTAGCCTTGATAGCTTAGCTTAGAAGTTGAGCAACCCTTGAAGGGTGAAGATGCACTCAAATGCCCTATATAAGGAGGACTGGAGTGCCTCCACTTTAAGTCTTGGTTAGGGTTTTATTTCAGAATTATATGCTCCTTGGAAGTTTTGTCCACTCTCGTATGGCTGTAGCA
The DNA here is from genome assembly GCA_036346145.1 of Olyra latifolia. Classification (NCBI taxonomy): domain Eukaryota; kingdom Viridiplantae; phylum Streptophyta; class Magnoliopsida; order Poales; family Poaceae; genus Olyra; species Olyra latifolia. The sequence goes on along the minus strand of CM070524.1, from coordinate 17,680,556 downwards.
AACCAATCAAGTAATAGAAAAAAGATTTCACAAAAAAGTTATTGATTTGTTATTCTCGTGTTCTATGTATTTGAAATGGTGTGTTTCTTTATTATTTTTTTTACAACTAGTTTCTTTGTCTCCCCTCCTTCTACATGTTGATTTTTTGTTGATCTAGGAGGTTTAGAGGTGGCTAATTTCGCTCATATCATCTTGCCACCCATGAAGAACACCACGATCAAGTTCTTTTTTTTCTTGCTCAAGTTCATCGGTTCCTTCTTTCTACGCAGCAGTGATTGTTATTTTTATTTTTTTACTCCGACATGATATTGTTATTTTTCTTGTAGGGTTGGATTTCGTAACTTCTAAAGCTACTTGTGATAAAAATTTCATAGGGCCTAGAGCCACGGTTTAAGATTTATGGAAGTTTTCCCAACCTCCTATTTGCAGTCTAAAATTCTTGAGCAGTAGAGCTTGTAATTTTTGTTTCTTTTTGCTCAGATGTTGGATGGAGGTAATTCTTATTGAGTTAGCTCTGTGACTTCATATCTCCTTTCAGTATAATTTTCATAGAGCCTAGAGCCACAGTTTGAGATCTGTGAAGGTTTTACCAAACCACTATTGTGCAGTTTGAAGTCTTTGAGCGGCAAACCATATGATTTTTGTATCTTTTTGCTCAGTGATGTTATGAAGTTGATTCTTAATTTTCTGGTTTTCTAACTTTCATATCTAGGTCTACAAAAAATCTCATGGCTATATGAGTTACGGTTTAGAAGTTATAATCGTTTTACCACGTCTCTCTTCTGCGGTCAAAATTTGTATCCGCCGTGTTTCTTAATTAGCCTTGATTTTTGATAGCTTTTATAGCTATTTGAGATAAGGTTCATCTTTTGGCATAGATTTTGGAACACAGTGTCGAATAAAGCGTCAAGATATCACGTCTATTCAATCCGTCTTCTAGTTCGGTCTGCCGTATACATTTCACTTGTGCACACATGGACGTAATACTCATCGATGTTATACTTGTGAGCTAGCCACCGATGCCGTATAAGAACAGATTACAGATTACAATACAAAGAGTGACCGGCCGTCGGACCAAAGCATGACAGTTTGGTTCGCTGCGAACTACAAGAGGCTACTCCTGCAATGTGCATATCCATGTCAAAAAGGAAGAATCTCGTGGTCCACATCATCAGATTAAACAAGAACACATTAAAGATAATGCTCTGGTGGTGGTTCTGTTGGTAAACTAGTACTAGTATAATGTCGTACCAGCATATATACGCATATCATATGGTACTATTAAAATCGATGGTGATTCCAGCTACACAACTGTTCTTGTCCGACCCTCTGGACAAGCACCTGAACCGGTCAAGGCGACAGTTGCCAAATAAAGTTTTAGCTCAGCCCGACCGGTGGACGAATCAGGCTGGTGACCCCGCGATCTCCCCGTATCTTCAGCGCAAACACGTCCAAATCCGGGCATGCAGCTCGACCTAGTTTAAACCCACCGGAAATTCTGCCAGGGCGGTCGCGACCGGATCGCGCACGCACGGAGCTTGGCATTACGCTGCGCGAAGCAATCTGCACACTGCTTCGCCTCTCGCTCGCTGCCTGACAAAGCTCGAGTAAAACCACACGAACGGATCAAACGCCCCGGTCCGAGCGTTCCCTTTTTGGGGCGCTCGATCGCTTTCGCGGCCGATCGGCCTCTCGTGAAACGGTCAGGGATAAGAATCACTGCGCCGGTTTAATTATAATACTCTGGCTAAGACGACGGACCTTGGTTAGTCTGATGATATGATCAATATGATTATTATCCGGTGATCGTGGCGTGGCGTGCCAGTGGCGTCGAGGAGTCTGGGCTCGTGAAGCAACGGAATCGTATGCGTTTCGTGAGTACGTCTCCTGAGGCTGGCTCGAAGAGCTCAGAGAGTTTGAACTTTCGAGTCCTCAGAGAGGTCGCGTTGCTGCATCGGTTTGAACTCTGAGAGGTGGACCTGGGAGCGATTGATAATTGATTTATGCGTTCAAAGCAGCGCTGCTGTTTTCTAATGCCCAAGCTTGACGGAGCGACGAGTGACGAGTATATGGCATTTTCTCTGCAGCATCGATGGAGCCTTCGCTGAAGAGGGATTGGCAGTGGCCTGGGCTCAAACCGAAGCACCGGGGGGATTATTCTAGCTGGTCTGCTCGTTACTTCCCAGGAGGCAATGTGACCGGGCGACGTGGATGCGCTGTGGTTTCTAGCAGGGCGAGGAAAGTGGCGAGCGTGTTGGTCTACCTATTTTCAATTTTTCTTCCATGCATATTCCATCCGTATCTCTGTCTCGGCCTGTCCATTCAGCCCGTTCGTGCCTAGTGAATGTAACCCCCTTACCGGCCCGTGATAGCTCGATTTCGTATAGGGACAGCACCACCTTGAAATATAATATAGCCGGTAGAATAATGGCCAGGCGGCAATCTTTTACCACGATTAAAAACAAGAACTCGTGAAAGGAGAACACTAGAGCTTGAAGCTAGCCAGCATTGCTGCATGCTTAAGCAAATGCGGCAGCCTAATGCTGGCCACTTTTTAAAACTACTATTGCAGTAGCAATAATGGCATGCAGTACTGTAGGTGCTGATCCAGTCGCATTATGCAAGACTAGCATGCGACAAAGTGAAGTGACCGGGAATGTATGTATGTAGTAACATATACTAGTACAGTAGTGTATTGAATCGAGGACGTAGTGGATAAGGTCTAGCTAGGACGCATGCAAAAACGCGTGCGGGCCGAAGACCTGGAGGAATGACGAACGATAGGGTGTCGTGCTGCGTGCGTGCGGCCAAGTCGGACGAGCGGGTGACATCAGGGCGAGGGGACCTGGCAATCTGTGCCGTGCCATGCGTGTCCGCGCGCGCGGCCGGCCGGCCGGGGCGCGATCCGACTGAGATCACGCCTACGCGCGCGTCCAAAGAGACGGGGGGTTTTTCGCGGCCTCCTCACCGCCCGTGGGTAGGACGGGGCCCAAGCGCGGATCCGGGCGCGCGCGCGGCCTGCGCTGCGTTGGCGTTTGGCGCCGTGGGGCAGGGGCGGGATAGCGCAGCGGGTTAAACGCGAGTCAAGACGATGTTGGAGCTTGGAGTTGGGAGTCCGTGGTGCGGCGCAGTACCGTCCACCCGTTTGACCTGGTTTGCCCCGCTCCGGCGCCGATTCGGGACTTCAGGGGCGTGGCATGCTTTTGGAGTTTTACCGAAGGTGGCAGCAGGTCTAGGTTTAACCACATGAACCGCGCTAGCTAGCGGCTAACGTCCTTCATCGTCCCGTTCTTTTCGTGCGTACCAAACAGGTGCATGCATGCGTGCTGCGTACACATTTTCTTCCCTCTCAACTACCCGGCCGATGGATCGCGGGACATGTATAGAAGATTAGAACGGATGTGACTTTTACCTTTTCTTGTAAAACATCTAAAGTCAAATGTTTTGGTTTTATAGTCCTTTTTTTTTTTCTATCTCGAACCCACGTCTCATAGCTGTTAGGTATGAATCAAATGAGACGCACCGAACTTTGCAATCTAACTCGGAAAACTTTTCAAATTCAGCTAATAAGTAAATAATAAGATAAGGAAATAAGATAAACTGAATAGAACTCCTTGGTGTTTGGTAGTTTGCTTTCATATTTTTTTAACTGTGTAAAAATAGAGAGCGGCTTCCATAATTATTCCTATATTATTCCATGTTTACAATTGGGAATATGTACCCTAATCGTGACGATATTTATACCCGATTAATTTACCCTGCTTTCACCAAAATCCGAAAGTTTTTTTTTTGAGAAGAATCCGAAATTTATTTTAGAAGACCGTTTTAGAGAAGAAGCTGTTGCCAGTGTGGATGGATGTGTACCGGCTCAGGCGCAAATAATGGCCCCGGCCGTGCTTCCCCCTGTGGGAAACGATAAGCACACGGCCGGACACGTGTCGAGCGGTAGCCGGCTAGCCGGTAGCTAATACAGCGCAGAAGAGCTCCTGCCGCCGGCGTCCGTGTGCCCGTGCAGCGGCGGCGGCCGCGAGCACGCAACGATCGCCCCCGTACGCACGCGAGCTGGACCAACAACGTTGGGTCCGGCACCGCCTCATTTACTCGCCGCGTCGGTACGCATCAATCGCCCGTCCCCGGCCACGACCTTCGCGCTCGCGGCCTCGCTCGAGCGTTAAAGGCGATGTCGAAAAGGGGAGCACCCGAGAAGGAAGCGGCGCGTGGGTGACGATCGAGGCGGGCGAGACATGGCGACGGGAGATTCGTATCCATATATATCCCTGACTGCGATCTCGTGGAATGCTGCGCGCCAGGGGTTGATGTCCGATGACGACCGGTGGTCGAGATCTAATAAACGACAGCCAAGAGGCCCAAGAGTTCCTCATGTTGCCGAGCGCGATGTGCTGTGTGTACCGTGTACGGACGTACGTCCAGCGGCAGGCATCGCGAGAGAAGGAAAACCCGCTCTATAATAGCATCTCCGGCAGCTTATCCTATTTATCTTGTGTTTTATTTGACTTATATCATTTTTTATTACTTTTTGAGTCGGTTTTTTTATCTAGTAGGCGTGTCTATAAACTCCCTAAACCCAAAATTGAAGACCAACCGGCTCTCAAGGATATCTCGAAAAATTCTCGAAATGACGAGATAAGACAAATAAATAGGATAAGATAAGCTGAAAAGAACCCACCCTTAGAGTCTCTCGTCTTTCAGCAGAGTCTCTATTTCAGCCTCTAAATTTAGAGTTTTTCTCTTCCAGTCTCTAAATTTGGAGGCTCTCTATATCATCCTCGTTTACGATCGGAGGCGAACCTCCGCAGCCGATAAGCGGGAAAGGGTGCGAGGTCGAAGGTGGCCCTATCCTCGGACAAGCTCGCCGCTGGGACGACGCCGAGGAAAGGAGCTTAGTCCCGACGCGGTCGGTCGCGTCGAGACCGGATGGGGATGATGACACGAGTGTTTTTATCCTGAGTCAGGCCTCCACTGTGGGATAATAGCCCTACGTCCAGTCTTCGTTTAATGCCGAGGTTAAACGAGTACAAGAGGGTAAAGTCCGGGCTTCAGGAAGCCCGGGCCTCGAGTACAGTAAGTGCTCAAGGCACTGTATGTGTGTTCCTACAGTTACCTGGATGCGGAGAACTACCATCGGGAACTAGAGCTCCTACGGGGTGCAAGTGATCCTGTTCTACGGTGGCTATCTTCCGAGTGTGTTGTGTGTATGCAGAGGCGGGGTGTCCGTTGTTGTGGCCTGTATGCTCCTTTTATAGGCGCCTTCTGGCCACTGTAGCCTGCGCTGGCCCGTTGAATAATCGTTGCCTTTTTGCCATGCCAGAGTGTATAAAATCTACCGGGTAATCGAGTGCATCTCCCGATCACCGCGCCGGACCGCTACCGGTCAGCACGTGTCTTTGCCCATGCTGGCGGTTGACGGGACCGGCCGCCAACTTGTCAGAAGCTGCCACCAGGCGCTCCTCGGTACAGTGGGCGCATTTAATTCATGACGACTCTGGGGACCCGAAGCGTATCCTGTCCACAGCGCGGCATGATTTGCCTTGGGTCCTGAGCCTTGAACCCCGGAAGCCCGGGGGAAGTGAGAGGCTCGAGCTTCCGAGGAGGGGAAGCTCGGGCGTAAGCTCGCCAAGCTCGGGCGCGAGCTTGCCGGCCCCGAGCTTGTCTCCTGTAGGGCCGTAGGTAAGTCAGTGGGCCGAACCTTCATGGGCCACGTACTTTCCCCAACACATCCTCTGTAGTTTTTCTGGATAGAGGTTCTGCTGAAGAGGATGGAAATATAGAGAGCAAATAGTGATTTAGAGGGGGTGTATAGAGCCCAATTTTAGAGTTCTGCTGGAGATGCTCTTAGTCTCTAAATTTAGAGTTTCTCTTTCTCAGTCTTTTTCTCAGTCTCTAAATTTAGAGACTCTATATCAATCTTTATGATTTTTCTGGATAGAGGTTCTGCTGGAAATGATGATAATATAGAGAGCGAATAGTGATGTAGAGGGAGTATATAGATGCCTGATTTTAGAGCATCTGCTGGAGATACTCTTAAACCGAGCTAAAACTGTACATAGTTTTCCTAGTTTTCTATAATGTCTATCGTTTTGCAAACTGTTTATCAAACGGTTTTTGGTAAAACAAAGAATTATGGCTTTTGTGCGAAGACCGTAACGGTTGGAGTAGCGATTTTTGCCGGTCGGTTTAAAGTTATGAACGCGATTGATGTACTGTAGTTGGAGAAGTCTCCAACATATGTACCAGCGCGGCAGCTAGTTGATTCGGCCATCAGGGCGTCGATAATCCTACAGAAATTTGACTATTCTATTGATCACTCGTGTTTTAAATAGACCCACAAATTAGACCATCATATTCGACGTTACGTTGTTTTCGTTTTTTTATGAATAGGATCGGCTTAGCTTATGACTTTTAGCTTTTTCTACTTCTCCTGCTTAAATGCTTCAGTGTTTCTCTGGTGATTATGTGTCTTTTTGAACTTACCATTTCAGCTCAATCGTTGAGCCGTGCTGTACGATTTGCACAGCATGCAATTGCAGTAACTATCTGAATATTACTGTAGCAACTTTTAAGGGATGGGCTAGACCAGGTCATTCACACGTCACGTCACACTATTGTTTTCCCTAAGTTGCCGCGTGGATTGCGCACCATTTCATTAATACGAGAAAGTGTCATCCGAACCCTGCTATTCTGCTAATGAAGTCGATACATAGTCAATTGGGCCAGTGACTAGACCCACCGATCGTGCACGTTTATCCAATAATTTTCCTCAATGGTGTTAGTACTCCTTCCCTTCCAAATATCATATTTGTCTAACGCAGCACAGTTTAGAAAAATGTCTAGCTTTGTCCACTAATTACTATACAACTTATGGTAAAACATAATAATAATCTGATATTGTGAAGACACTTTTTAAGACAAATTTATATGCATGATTTTCAATATCTAATCTGTCTAAACATTTTCTAAAAGAACTATCCATAGCTAATTAAAGTTTCACAATATACGATAAATCGACATGAATTTTTGGATACCAAGGAGCGAGAGTGTACACATGTTTGGACGAACACGGTGGCTCCATGCATGCATGCCTCCGTTCACACTCGCACACCGCGCCAAAAATGATGCCACGCACCATCGCCATCGGTCTCAGCCAACACCCCGGTGGAGCTTCTCATCGTCGTTCGTGGATCAGCGAGCGAGTCATCCCGACAAGTAGGCCGACTTGCGATCGACGTGTCCGTTGGCACCCAAATTGCGAGCCGCATTTAAAACCAACGACCGATCGAGCGGCCTGAGCTGCGCAGCTCGACCCCTGGCCAAGTCTGCCCTCTTCACTGGCACTGTCACTGGCACTAGCGCCGGACCAACTGACCAGGTTCATCCGCTGCATGCCGGCATGCATGGCCGGCGTCTTGGTCCGCACTCCGCAGGGTTCGGCTCGGTGGCTGCTCACCTTCCTTTCCTCCGGCGATAGGAGGCACCCATCCGTACGCTTCCCCATGGATCGCCCAAGCAAGTGGCGCGCAACCCGGCCGGCCATGTACATGGCACAGTTTTGACTTTGGCCTTTATCTCTTCCTTGCTAACTAGAGGCAATATAACCCGAATTTGTCCTTTTCAAGTCAACAGATCATAGGGCGAGGAAAAGAGAGTTGACATCATGCCGCGGAGTCCGTTTCTCCTCTGCTACATCATCTAAAATTCTAGATGAGGAGATGATTGGTTTGTTTGGAATTGGACCGTGGGAGTTGAAAACATAGAACAAAAACATACACATAAATTCAGGAGAAACATATGTGTGAAACAGATGGTTATAAATGTGGGTGTTTTTTTTAATAAAAATTGGTGTTTGGAAAATAGGAATAATGAATAAGATTGATAATTATGATTATTTACATTTCACCTATATATGTCTCTTCCTCTTTCTTTTTGATCTTCACATGGAAGAGGACGTCGAGGAAAAGACGAATCCTAGATAGCGTTCTCCAGCTTGTTCAGCACCGCCTTGTGGACCTCTCCTTCAATCCCTCCTCCCCTCCCCCTATGTTCCCTTATGTTTCTAAACAAGAGGAAAGACTGTTCATTTTCCCGTAAAATAAATAATGTGAGACTTCCCTCTATTTCTTACGGTGAGAGGGAAGATATATATTTCCTCCAGAACAGTTTTATATGCTTGTCCTCCATTTTTCCTCCAATCCAAATGCCCCAAAATGTTGATTGAAACACTATTAAAATGCATGTGTTTTAGTTTGTTTACAAAATCTCAAAGGCATATTTCAAAATGTTACAGTTGCGTCTCTACATGTACTATAGCTAACCAATCCTTAAACTGAAGTCTTCGTGGGAAAAAGCAAGTAACCCAATTAATTGACTCACATAAATCCTAATTATCAGGGAAAAACTAAAGAACGGTACCCATTGGAAAGCGACTTAGAGAATCTCCAGCAATAGCTGACTTATCCTACTTATCTCGTGTCTTATTTGACTTATCTCACTTTTTTATTACTTTTTGAGTCGGTTTTTTTTATCTCGTAGGCGTGTCTATAAGCTCTTTAAACCCCAAAATTGGAGGCCAACCGGCTCTCGAGTCTATCTCGAAAAAATCTCGAAGTGACAAATAAGTAGACAAATAAGCTGAAGAGAAGGGACCTTTAGTGGGCTAACTTACCGGCAAAAAAAAAAAAACGAAGCAACGCACCACCCACATCTCGCATTGGGTACGCCGCGCCCATACCTACTTGTCGAGCTTCCTTAGCAGATCTATTAGTTTGAACTAGATTTCTTTTAGCACTTCAGCATTTCATATCTAATATATACGAACTTTCTTTAACGCAAAACAAAATTTATAATTTACCTAAAATCAAGATCTAGTTTTCTATAAATTTTCATAATTTTATGAAACTCTTTCATTTTTTGTTTTTAGAAGTATTTGTTTTCTATTATTTTTTGTTTTTCGGAGAAGTATTCGATTTTTATAATCAAGGTTTCTCGGTGAGATTCACCTAGCTAGAAAGTTTTTGGGGGAATTTTGGTATCCGATATTCGACGATACTTGGTACTTGATGATACTCAACATTCGGTGATACCTGAGGCTCAACGATATCTCATATTCGATGATACATGTTGCTAGGTGATATTCGCTATTCGATGATATCTGATACTCCACAATATCCAATGCTCAGCGATACCTGACTTGGTACCAGATGATACCTGACACGATACTTGGCGATACCTGATACTGGATGATACCCGATCTGATACTCGATTCGATACTCCTTGATAACTGATCTAGTACTTGACGAAATTTGATACCACCCAATACTTAATGATACTCAATACATGGTATATTTTTGCTGATACCCGATATTTGATACTTGCTGATACCCCGATATTCGACGATACCTTCGATACTCAACGACCCGATAATTGATGACACCAAATACCCGATGATACTTGACAATACTCGATGATACCCAACCTAATATTTGACGATACCCAACTCGATACCTCATAATACCCTTGATGTTCGATGATACCCTAACTCGACACTTGATGATACTTATGATACATGTTCATGATGCCCAATACTTGACGATACTTATTACTTTATGATACTTTCTCATGATACCCGATACTTGACGATACATCATAATTGACGATACTTGATACCCAATGATGCTAACTTAATACTTGACAATACCTGACCCGATACTTGACGATATACCCGATACCTAATGATACTCGGTGATACTTATGATACCTGATACCCCATACTTCATACTTCCCGATATCCATGCTCGACGATGCCACGATAACTGAGGATATCCAATACTCGTCGATACTTGATGGTCGTCCTGGTATTCGACGATACCCAATGCTCAACATGATACTTGAATCACGATACTTAAGGTCGTCCTGATACTTGACGATACCCAATTTTTGATGATACTCAATGCTTGTCGATGCCCGACAATTCCCAAACCTATTAATACATGTAACATGAAACATGATAATGTCTAAAACCTAATGAAAACTTGTTGATACCAGAAAAATGATGGTACCTAAAACTTGATGAAAACTTGTTAAAATGTGCTATATTGTACAAAAGGAAATAAAAAAAAGAAAAAAAGAAGCGCACCACCCCTTGGGCTGGGCACACAAAACTTTATTTTTGAAACTTTCTTTTACTGTAAAGGAAAATGAAAAAAGTAAACGAGAAAAAGAAAAAATTGACCGGATTGATCTACCGACAGCCACACACACGGAGGGATGCGCTTTGTCACATAGCAGTGCCTTCTAGCTGTATCAACAAAACGCCGTTGAATAGCAGTACCCAGGGTTTTAAAAACCGATTTAGAACAAGAAATCGCTATCCCACCGGTTTAGGAAAACCACGAAAAAACACTAAAAACCGTTAAAAACTAGATGAATTCAAATTCAAAAAATCAAACCACCGGGGTGAGTTGCGAGAAGTTTTGGGCGGTTTCCCGAGCGATTTTGCTGGTTAGCAGGTCAGTTTAGCCAGTTAACCAATAAAATTGACAGAAAAATTATAAAAACATATAAAAGTGACAAAAAATAAAATAGGAAAAATCATAGAAATACATAGAAATTATAGGAATATTTGAGTGAAACAAGTTAAGAACTCAAGTTGGGTCAGCCAGGCCAATTCGGCCAATTAATGAGTCGAACACAATTTTTCATTTTATCTGAGATAAACCTCCCCAATAAAGCATGAAAAAACATCAATTTCAAATTTGGCTTAGACCAAAAGATTCTAATTGATCTGTACTATTTTTGAGGATTTGTTCAAAATTTAAATTTGAAATTTGGGGACCCAAAAACCGCCGGTTTCGAAAACCGCACCTCAACAGTTTAACGGTTTTCGGCGGTTTAAAACCCTGGCAGTACCAATTGTTATTGATACGTAGTACACAATATATATGCTTCAAACAGATAGCAAAAATTGTCTCTTGGAGAACTAAAGTTGTCTGAAATAATGTCTACAAGACAACGAAATTTTTATATGCACACACTCTCTTGTCCACCTAAGCTTTTCATGTTCTATGTGACATAACTTATAGAATGCTGAGATGATGCCATACTATTGTACCAACTACCAAGCTGTAAGTTTCATGTTCATTACACGAATGATTTATTGGTTTAGCATCAATCTCAGGTAGTCAGGTGTCCTTGCACCTTAATTAGACAAGCCGGACAACGAAATTTCATTTCCTTCCCTGTTCTCTTTCCAATCCATATTCCCTTTATTTCACACCATCTTCAATATCTCTTCGAAGGAAATGATATAGGGAAAAGAGACATAATCCTTTCTTGTAGGGATTAGAGAGAGAAATCCCTTCGTGAATAGATTACTGAAGATAATCTGTTAAAATGCTGAAGGGGACGAAAATCCCTTCGTGAAAGGATCGGAAGCCGTGAGGGAAAACTGTTGAAGTTGGCCTCATTCCCATATCTGGCTATCTGATCCCCAATGGCAAAGCGCACGACTGGAAGGTGGCCCACACTAACACAGCCGCCCGTCAATCCTCCTCTTCACTGCTTCACACCCGCCCTTTTACTCTGTTCTTTTTTTTTACTAAAAATAAACAGGGGTGAGAGAGAATTTTTTTCTCTCTCCACCCGGCCCTATAAGTAGACGAGCCCAGCTTCGCTCTCTCCTCGCAGCTGCAGTTGCGAACACCTCCAAACTCTCGAGTTCTACCTCGACGACCTCTCCTCCTAAGTTCTGCAGACTGCAGAATCTCGGGTCTCCAGTACAAGCCGCAGCCGACCAGGCCATGGACTTCAGCGGCGACATGGACGACTTCTCGCTTCAGCTCATCCGTGATCAGCTGCTTGGCGGCGAGGCGTGCCTCCCGGCGGCAGTCCCAGGCGCCGGTGTCTTCGCCGAGCAGCCGGCTTTCGTCCAACCAACGGCGTTCTTGCCGCAGGAGCAAGAGCAGCCGGCTGGGGCGTACGTGGACCTGGCGAACGAGTACGCGGATGCCCCTGCCGCGGCGGCCGGTGAAGCAGCCTTCCTGGCGGGGGCGGAGGCGGTGATGATACGGTTCGGGGGCGAGCTGTCCCCGGTGTCGGACCCCCGGAGGCCCGCGCTGACGATTTCGCTGGCTCCGACGTCGCACGCCTGGGCGGCGGTCGCGCCGCTGCCGGCACAGGCCGCGGCCACCGCCGTGGATGTCAATGACTTCCGTAAGTACCGAGGCGTGCGGCAGCGGCCGTGGGGCAAGTTCGCGGCGGAGATCCGCGACCCGAAGAAGCGCGGCTCGCGCGTGTGGCTCGGCACGTACGACACGGCCGTCGAGGCCGCGCGCGCGTACGACCGCGCCGCGTTCCGCATGCGCGGCTGCAAGGCCATCCTCAACTTCCCCAACGAGGTCGGCTCCCGCGGCGCCGACTTCCTGGCCCCGCCGCCCCCACCGCCGACGACGCAATCCTCGCGCGCGGCGCCGACATCCCACAACAAACGGAGGCGCCACGAGGCTGCCGATCCCGACGTCGAGGTGCTCCGGGAGATCAGCAAGTCCGTCAAGAACGAGGCGTCCACGTCGCCGGCGTCGTCGCTGGTTTCAACGACGGCCTCGACGGTGACGTCCAGCTCCTCCACCTCCTCGTCGGAGGCCGGCGTCAACGAGATGTTCCCGCTGACGCCGTCGAGCTGGGCGTGGGAGCAGTGGGAGGGGGTGTTCGGCAGCCTGTCGCCTCTCTCCCCGCACCCGCAGCTGGGCTTCCCCGAGGTCACCGTGAACTAAGCGGTTATCTTAATTAATCATGATTAATCAGGTGTAAAGCGGCTAATGATCAGTGGCTTCTAGTTCTCGACGGCCTTCGTTTTGGACTCATCTTGGGAGCTTGTCTTGGAGCCGTGTAATGCACAGGACGAAGGAAGAATGTGATAGAATAATATTAGCGCATGATCGGCATATATTTCAATAATAATATTAATATATCAGAGGTGGTAGTATGTACGGGGGTGTTTGATGTGATGATTTTGCTTGTAAATTAAGTGAAGATCCAATGTTTTGTGTTCTTGTTACATTATGTGTTTTTGGAGGATCATACCGATCGATGTATATCGATCTATGTACTTTGTTGTGTTGTCCTTTCAATTGGTGCCATAAATTTGATTAGGACTTTAAACAGTACTTTCTTTGTTTATTTTTACAAGACATTTTTATTTCAAAAAGTGAAACTTTGTAACTTTGACCAACAATTAGTCAAATTATATATATCTTTAGTGTACAAAAATGTATAAATAGATTTGTATTTTAAATTGTTTTTGATACAATATTACTTTGTGTAAGTTGACAATATATAATAGGAGAATTTTAACAATCAAAATAATTTTTAAATATTTTATTCAATTAAAATACGCTCTATATATAAAACGGAGGGAGCAGCGGATGAAGGCAAAACGCACGGAGATATGCATATATCCTAGCAATAAGCGTCGTTATATGCTGTAAATGCAGTACAGCACCTTTCGCTGTTTCATACTGTTCTTATCTACAGAGAATTATTTATCAGTGCTTAAAAAATATCGGAGGCACCGATAAACCCATAATCGGTTTTATCAGTCGATTATTTTTGAAAGATACAGATTCAAATTCGCTAGAAAATATTTTAAAAATCAAATTTTAACAAGAAATGACCAAATATAATTAAATTTGGCAAAAATCACTCAAAACTTATTTGTCGCGGGTGTACGTAGTAGACAGTGCACATCAATTACTTAAGGCCGCGGACTACCAAACGCTAGAGTAACCTTTTTTTTTTACAACCAATTGTTTCCGCTTTCTTGTGTTTTTTTTTTCGCGAAAGATTTTCCACCTAAACTTGTATCGTTGCGTGCCTGGCTAATCATTTTGTATGGTCAGAGAAATTATTTGAAGCTGTGTCGCCACATTGATTAATCCTGGAAATGTCATTTCAAAGACGTTTCAAAGACAGAGCCTGCCATACTGGAAGCACGCAATCAACTCATTATTACCGGTACGAGTGTACGACGACGTACAGGTGCAATTCAACGTTTGGATTGACATGATCGACCCCGTGCTAGCTCTCATCTCCTCTCTTGGGCAGGAGGACTCGTAGAAGCCCAGCAAATTTGCAAGTACACTGCAGGTACAATGGAGAACGTTCAGAATACATATTTGCTAGCTCAAAACGATGACAGAAATTCCGATGACGCGGACAGGAAGAAATTCTGCATGAAAAAAAAATGAAGAGTGGTTTAGCTTGAGCAATTCACAATAACCAAGAAATACAGTGGACTCAATCTTTGCAACTTATTTGTTTAAACTTATCTACTTATTTATTTATCTTGTTTTAAAAACACCAACGCTTTGCCACTTTCATTCTGTTTTTTTTTAATCTCAAATAAACGTCTCAAAACTCTAAATAATAAGTTAAATAAACCGGGCCGTACTCTCCACCACGTTTACACACAGCAACAGCAAGCAGACAAGGTCTGCACCAAGGAGTTAAGATAATGGGACTACGGGAGCACGTGTTCACTTGAGCTCACATCGATCATTCTAAAACCAGCTAAGCATGAAGCTTAGATTGTTTACATAAGCTAGCCGCCGGTCAACTACTGTAAAAAACGTGCTAACAAGTGATCTGGCTCATCACAGCAGAATCCGGAGAAGACAAACGCAGAAAGAAAAATAGGGTTCGTTGCCACATGGATACACGCCATTTGTTGCTTTCCGCGACTGAAATCTGATCAACAGGAACCGGGCTCAGGAGGTGCATTGTTAATCACGTCGGAATCTCTGATGGGTTAATAATAGTACGGATCACTGGTTTCAGGTGGCATGAGGGCCTGAGGCGGCTAAGGACGCGCTCGCACATGCAGATGCGTATATATGATAAGATTAACTTGTTTGCTTGAGTCTAATTAAGGATATACTCCATGCAATGAACCTTGCTTCCATGATTAATTGATTTCACCGATCTCCTCATCATCACACGGACCGTTTCTAACGCTAATCACAGACAGAACGGGTCGAAACTGTACATCGCGCGCGAGTGTCTATTTGGCTTTAATTTTAAGATATTTATCGAGGGGTTAACGTGCTGCATCTTGGCTCGGGTCGCTCTAAAGAACATAAATTTAAGTTTGATTTTAACGGCCACTGTGGAACAGATCAAAGCGGAGAGGAGAACGCCATTGCAATTTGCATTGCAATGTACATGGTCGATGGAGCCTCAGCCGTTGATCGATCTGTGCTGAGAAGTCTGCACTGAGAAAAACAATAATACGGCGTCGCTCATTTACTGTTGTCGTTCTCAGAAATCGAAATCCCAAAGGGTTCGAAATCTCTCAATTATTGTACGGCGCCGCTGCTACTATTCATCCATGCAAGAGATGTGGAGAGACCTAACTAATCCCTCTGTTTTTTATATAAGTGATATAGTTTGAATGGTCGTGTTTTGAAATATAAGACGTATATGCAAATTTATTGATGTTATTCCTTATTTATTATATAATTCTCTCTTCTGTATTTATAAACAACTTTCACATAATGCTTGCTCTTATATTTTTAAAGTATTTATAATATAGATGGCATGGTCATCTTCATTTTTATCTATGTGTGTAGAGCAAATTGGGCGCTGGCTGGACTATCATGGAACTGAACCGATCGAACACGAGCCTAGCTAGAGCTCTAGAGCTACCTAGCTGCACGTTCTTGGAAGCGTAGCTAGTATGAGATTCAGATTCATCTGGTGGTTCCGTTCCGGCCGACAAAAGGAAGCTGCACCTGTAGTATACAAGCTAGGCTAGCTGGCTAAATCACGCATGCATGGACTCGCATTTCTTTTGACGAAAAGAAATCCCTCTCCATAGTAGCTAGTTACAGATAGCCATGCCAAACATGTTCAGAAAGTAAGATACGCTCTAAGCAGCAATGCATGCCTGCGATCGGTAGCGAAAAATCGGCATAAAGGCCGCAAAAACTTACCCAGATCGATGATGGAGGAAGGCGAGCGGTGGTGTGCGTCAACGTGCGTGGAAACGTCGCGTCGCGACGCAATCGAGGTCAAACCGGTCGCCGGTCAAGCTGAACGCACGCCATTTGGGCCGGCGGGCCGTGCGATGTACGGCGAGATCGGCCGGTCGGTCCAACTCCAGCAGGGAGGCAGCAGCAGCAAGGCGCTGAGTTCGTAGGCAAGGCAGTTAGGTAAAGCGTCACAGTAGGCCGGGGCGTTATTAATATGCTGTTCCATCGTTATTCACCTCTCTAGCTTCCTTCTATCACTATTCTCACTTTCTACTTTTATATACTATCTCATTACCACGTTCCTTGTCTCATCACAATTTGCTACAGTGATAGGACACTCTATTTAGAGCAACCCTTGGAGATGTCCTAAGATCTTTATTGTCTTTGGCAAATATTTTTTTCCTTCAGCAGACACTCTAGTCCTAAAAAATCAGATGTGCTGTTTTGAGCTACCGCTATAGATGCTCTCAAACGCATGCATGCATCGCTGATGTCAGATTAAAGCCAGGGTAGCAAGGTTATTTTATACGGCCTTTTGACATGTTACTTCTCGTCTTTGTGGGCGTGGACTTTGAGGGGGGAGGTGAAGAGAAGACTGAAGACGTCGGATGAGCCCGTGTGTGCCAGTTCGTATGTGTATGGTTAGAAGGTCAGAGCCAATCGTGCGTGGGTTCAAGGTAAAACCGAATGCTTGCGCCAGTCAATGGATGATGGTTTGATCCATTGAGTTTTGCCTCTGTCCCTTGGAAAAAACTAGCAGTAGGTACCAGCAGGTTTACCATTTACCGAGTTAGTTGTTTCTTATTTGTTGTGTGCCCAGCTAGGGCACGCAGAAAAATCTTTGCAGCACATTTCTTTTTTTCAAGAGAAGGCATGAGAACTGCCTCCATTAATTTGATTAGTAGCTAGGGGAAACATAATGGAAGTAATTAAGTGAAGACCAAAGAGGTAGTAGAAGAAAAGAAAAAAGATGGGAAGGGAGAAGAGAAGAAGAAAGAAAAGGACGGTACAAATGAGCGGCTCTCGTAAGACGCGAACACAAGTGTAGCCATGTAGGTTATCCTTATCAACATGACGAAGACGTCCAATATGGCGTTCCCACTTGCCGAAAGATCCATGGACCTGTTCATTCCGAAGCCCCTAAATGGCAACGATAATAATAGAGTTGACGCCAGAATGTCAATTAATCACTTCGACGATTGAGATCGAAGGACATCCTCGAGCCACCAAAGCTATATCGTGTACAAGTACAAGGAAGTAGAGTACTGGTAAACATTTCATTCTATCTAGCCTATCTTTGTGCATGATATCTTTTTTTGAAATCTCAAGAATGGTGCTAAAAATACTAGATTTTTATAATCTAGATTCTATCGGCAAAGTGATAATCTCAGGAATAAATATAGGTTGCATAGATGGAATATTTTGTGTAGACCCAAAGATTAAGGAGGGCTAGACATACAAAATTTAAATACTAAAAATAAATGTTTGCTTAGTAAATGATTGTTTAAATTGATGAATGAAGATGGGATCGGACAAAAAATGTTTAAAAAATATCTGGTGAATAAAACTCTTACTCAAGTGGAGACTCGGCCCAAGGACTAGTACTTTGAAAAGGTCTCGTGAAAGTTATAAAAATATTCTTGCGATGTGGTTCATTCAAAATTCAGAATGGTTTCCAGATTAGATTTTAGGAAGTTGGTTGGCCGGGCTGGCTATTTACCTCTTTAGGGAACTGTATTTGAATATTTTTGCTATAGTGAGAAATAAAAATATAATAGTAGTAGAGGTCGTTAATTCTATCGATATAAGCATGTTCTTTCATAGTACTATTCTGACGCAAAATTTATTAGATTGACAATATTTGATGCTTCTTAATTCTAAGTCGTCTTCGGTTAGAGGATGAGCAGGATATGTCTTATTGGAAGCTTCACAAAATGGGAATGTTTACTGTAAAATCATGTCTATTCCAATAAAGTTATTTGGAAGCTTAAGGGGTGTTCTATTGGGCTCATAAGCTGTGACTTATCTGTCTTATCTCCAACTTCGAGAATTTTCCGAGGTGGCCTCGATGAGTCGGATTAGTCGATAAGTCGAAAATTTAGGACTTATCCGACTAATATTGACTCATCTAACTTTTTATTACTTTTTGAACTGCTTTTATTTTTATCTCAAAAGCAGTCTAAAAGCTCCCTAAATCCTAAATTTCAAGGCCATCCGACTCTCGAGACCATCTCGGAAAATTCTCGAAGTTGGAGATAAGACAGATAAGTCACAGCTTATGAGCCCAATAGAACACCCCCTAAACTTCGGTTGAAGATTAAAATTTTTCTATAGCATTAGGATAGAGTGTTATTCTATCCAAAGATAACTTAGCAAAGAGAGGTTGACAAGAAAGTCAAAAATGTTGTTTTTTGTAATCATAAGAGATAAATCAACATCTTTTTTATTGCTATTTCACTAGGTCTATTTGGAGACCGTCCTTATTGTGCTTTGTTTCCAACATCCTCTTATCCTCATCCTCGTTCATATGAGAAGAGGCTCACAAATTCTTATTGACACAACAAATTTATTTTGCTCCATATGGCTTTGTTGAAATGATGTTGTATTCGATTAAAATTAGCACAAAAAGAGTTATCAAAGCCGGTTCAATACTGTTATGACTACCGATTTTTGAACCGGCACAATATAGCAGACACTGATATGCCCGAGTCAGATGTGCCGATTCTAGCCAAACCGACATCCTTGCTAGTTCTTAACTTGAAACCTACACCACACCACCTAACCAACCCACCTCACGTCACTTACTGTCTTAGATAGGATATGCATACCTTTTCACCTTTGTTGTTCGAATGTTTTAATAAGTATTTGAGCATGTAAATGGATTTAAATGAAAAGGTTCTCAATTACAAAGTTGTAGATCTCATTGAGAGCTATAATTTCCATATAAAGTTTATTTCCATCTTAGCTCGTATGAATAAGTTAGAAAATTTTAGAAATCTAGATATTATTCAAAATATTATAAGTGCCGGTTTTTATTTAGAACCGACACCGATAATAACCTCATACTTAAAAACCGGCACAGATGTATATTTATCGGTTTTTGAAAAATCGGCACAAATGATAACCTCATATGTGCAGATAAGCTCATCTTGTGCAACCCCTTACGAACCAGCAAAAATACTCTTATTTATGCCAGTTCTATATGAACAGGAAATGATGTACTAGTAGATTTTTGAGCGTTTTGATGTAATTTTAAAAAAAGAGTTGTCGGTGACTGGGAGGCGAGCCTCCGCAGGCCGATAAGCAAGGGGAAGGGATGTGCGAGACCTGAGAGCGGCCCTGCCCCCAAGACCGAGGCCCGGCCGCTGGCTGGGCGCCGTCGAGGGAAGGGCGTGTGTCTTGTGCTGGGTGACACGGGGTGTTTTTTCCTGGTTCGGGCCTCCACTGTCGGATAACAGCCCTACGTCCAATCTTAGTTTAGTATCGAGTTTAAACGAGTACAAGGGGTGAGACCGAGCTTCGGGAAGTCTGGGCTCAAGTACAATAAGTGCTCAAGGCACTATGTGTATTCTCACAATACCTGGATGCGAAGAATTACCGCCCAGAACTAGAGATCCTATGCGAGTGCAAGTGCTCCTGCTTTATGGTGGCTGAGTGCTTTTCTGTCTATGTCTATTCTTGTTGCCTCGGTTGGTTCCCCCGGTTGTGGCTCAGGCGCCCTTTTATAAGCGGTCCAGCCATTTGTAATCGACCGGTTCGTCGCGAGGCACCGTGTTGCCCCCTGGTCGCTGATTGTATTCTTCCATCTTGCCGTGCTGCGACATGGCGGACATACAAGATCCACCGAATATTTGGGCGTGTTTTCCTAGCTTGTTAGGATCAGTGTTCGGACCGCTACACGGTAATACGTGTCTTTCTCTATGGGGACGGACGGTAAGATGATCGTTGACACGACTGGCCACCAACCCGTCAGCGGCTTGCGGCAGGCGTGCATCGGTACTGCGGTCACTTTAAACTCGTGATGACATGCGAGACTCACAGCGTGCCTGCGCGTGGCGCGACACAGTCCGCGTTGAGGCCCGAGCCCCGGGCTTCGAAAACCCGAGAGGCGAGAGACCTAAGCTTCGGGGCGGGGAAGCTCCGGCCCGAGCTTGCCAAGCTCGGGTGCGAGCTTATGAAGCTCGCACGTGTTCTCTGCTAGGCCGGAGGTAGGTAGTGGGCCGCGTTCCTATGGACCGCGTATTTCCCCCCAACAAGAGTATATCCATTTCACAGGGTATTTTCAGGGGAGCCTACTAGTTTCTATCATTGGCTGATGCTACAAAAAGAGGAGGATGACAGAGCAACAATATTATAGGTGTTGGGAAAAGTACGTGGCCCATGAAGGTTCGGCCCACTAACTTACCTACGGCCCCACAGGAGGCAAGCTCGGGGCCGGCAAGCTCGCGCCTGAGCTTGGCAAGCTTACGCCTGAGCTTCCCCGCCTCGGAAGCTCGAGCCTCTCACTTCCCCCAGGCTTCGGAGGTTCGAGTCTCAGGACCCGAGGCAAATAATGCCGCGCTGCGGACAGGATACGTTTCGGGTCCCTAGAGTCCTCAAGAATTAAATGCGCACGCTGTACCAAGGAGCTCCTGGCGGCAGCTTCTGATGGGTTGGCGGCCGGTCCCGTCAACCGCCCGCATGGGCAAAGACACGTGCTGACCGGTAGCGGTCCGGCGCGGTGATCGGGAGATACAGTTGATTACCCGGTAGATTTTGTACGCTCCGGCATGGCAAAAAGGCAGCGACTATTCAACGGGCCAGCGCAAGCTACAGTGGTTGGAAGGCGCCTATAAAAGGGCATACAGGCCACAACAACAAAGACACCCCGCTTCTGCATGCACACAACACAGTCGAAAGATAGCCATTGTAGAACAGGAGCACTTGCACTCTCATAGGAGCTCTAGTTCCCGGCGGTAGTTCTCCGCTCCCAGGTAACTATAGGAACACACACACAGTGCCTTGAGCACTTATTGTACTCGAGGCCCGGGCTTCCCAAAGCCCGGACTTCACCCCCTTGTACTCGTTTAAGCTCAGGCATTAAACGAAGACTGGACGTAGGGCTATTATCCCGCAGTGGAGGTCTGAACCAGGATAAAAACATTCGTGTCATCATCACACCCCGGTCTCGACGCGTCCGACCGTGTCGAAACCAAGTCCTTTCCCTCGGCAGCGTCCGGCCAGCAGGCTGAGCTTCGGTCTAGGGGACAGGGCCGCCTTCGGGCCTCACACCCCCCTTTCCTTGCTTATCGGCGCTGCGAAGGTTCGCCTCCCGGTCGCCGAATAGGCATGTCATCTATTGGAGGTGATGGTCATCGAGCTCTTCAACAACTTTGGATAGGGAACAAATGAAAGAATCTGCTCAGATTAATTTTGGATTTTGTTTTCTTGTCTGTCTAGCTTTTTGTTTTTGTTTCCCATCTAGTTGTGTGTTTTTGTTATTGTAAGAATCTTTTGGTTGTGTATATCTATGGTATAGAGGCCGAAATTATATTCTATTATTAAAAAAAATAGTGTACAGCTAAACAATTATGTACGCTAGACCTTTTTGACTAAAGTTGCTTTAAATTAAACAGCTAACTTGTCGTTTCAAGGTTTCTGTCGTAAGACAGGTATAAGTAGTACACTACATTTTAGATACAACTAGAATTGTTAGCGCGCCATTGGTGCATCACCATTTGGTACCGTGCGTTAGTTGGCAAGGCAATTGATTGTTACATGGAAAGCTTTACGTTCGAACTAAAGAAATTAGGAAAAGATCAGACTTCTATGGACCCTTTTCGTCCAACAATGGTTTTATTTTTGGAATTTTTTGAAATTTTTAAACAGCCTAGGAAAAAGAAAATAGAAGAGAAAAAAGAGAACCAAAACATTTATTAAATTTCAAAACTATTCTAATTTTATTTTTTTTGAAAAATCCAAGTTTTTTATGGGTCTTCTTTGTGGAGCCTTGGTTCCAAAAGTGTTCTAATTTAAAATTTTTTTAAAAAAATCCAAGTATTTAATGGGCCTTCTATGTGGAGCCATGGTTCTATTTTTGCAAACTTTTTTAATGAAATTTTTAATAGCCTACAAAAATGAAAATAGAAGAGGAAAAAAGAGAGCGAGGATTTTTTTCATACCGAAAATTTCTTAATTTCGAGAATTTTTCAAAATATCCAAACTTTTATGGATCTTCTTTGTGCAGACATGGTTCCATTTTTGCAAACCTTCTATTTTAGAATTTTTAAATGATGTAGAAAAAAGAAAACATAAAAGAAAAAAGAAAGTAAAAGAAAAATGCAGAGAAAGCAGTATGGAAAAGGTGCGGGGCTGGGAATTGAACCTAGGTGGGCGACCTGAGATACGGCGCGGAGGACCAACCAGTCGAAGCTCCCGCCACATCTCAAGGCTGCGGAAGATGTGCTTTTATATATAACTTTTGAATAGACATCCGGATCTCATTTCGGCCGATGATCAGATGGCCAATGTCTTGTGGCCGACGTGGCCATGGGAGGGCATGTTTTACTTACACGATACTCTCTCCGATCACAAATAATTGACGTTTGAGATACGTGCCAGTCAAAGTTTTAAAACTTGAGTCACGAATATCCTTTTAAATAATTAGATTGTGCACATAAAAATTATATATGTAGATTCGTCTCAAAAAGTATTTCAATAATATTACAATTTTAGTGGATTTTAAAAATAAATTACAATAGTAATTAGTGGTCAAAGTTGTATCTTGGGGACTGTGCAAAGTCAAAAACGTTAAATATTTGTGACCGATGGGAGTATAATGCAGTGGTAATGGTTCATACACTGCACGTCCGACCATATGCAAAGAAACTAGGCTCAAAGGCCTTCGGAACGTGGAAACACATTGACCCGTTTAGCACAGACGCGTGGATCTGCCCTGGAATTAAAATCCCAAGGGGACACAGGAACCCACACCAAGCCACTGCGGCACGCGCATAAGTAGTTATTCAGAAAGGAGTAAGCTAGGAAGACGTGTAATATCTTTTTTATAACTAACCATGCGAAAAAGATAATACCTTATGTATCATTGTATTTAAGTATAATTCTCTCCATGCATTATGATAGAGGGTGCGTCCAACCTTCACGGTGTAGGATCAAAGATAGTCGTAAAACCTAACGAATTTTGTACAGCCAACCATTGCAAGCGCAACAATCTAGAGCACGGAGTTCGTCCAACCTCACGTTGTCCACTCAACCAAGTCAAGCGGATTACAATCATCGCTGCAATCACAAAGGGCTTGCAAGAATAATGGGAAGGAATATACAATCTTACAGTTGTTTCAGCCAATAGCATGAAAACCCAAAAACATACATAGCATATCTGTTTTTTAAGTTTCAAATGGTCTAACCTTTAACACAATGAGGGTGCCTGTAATATATAGGACAAGAGAAGAAGGTAGAGAGATTTTGCTGGTAAATTCGTACAGTACATGGACTAGTTGTCCCATTAAGTGTGGCGCGGCACACGAAGAGTTGGGCATATAAAAGTTGTATACAGAATGAGGCCGTCAAAATCTGTTGAAGATATCTTCGCGCTCAGAATGAATTTGATAGTGTGGTTAGATCCATTGGAAAGCTTAGCTTCTAAGCTTTCCATGCTATGGTCACAGGCCCCAAACGGAGTCTGGAAACATCTTCTATACTCGTTTGATTGCAGACTGCTTTTGTGAAACTGAACTGATCACTTTAGCATTTATTGCTTGTTTGATGACTTATCTTTACTCCTCTTGATCTTCTCTAAGGTGTTCACTCCTCGTATTGTTTTCATATATGAGAATAGTTAAATTATTTGCATTAGGTAGCAACTGACTCTCATAAGTAAAATAGTTCTTAATAATGTGCGAATTCACCTATTGATTGATTTGTTTAGCATGGAGCGCGTGTTATTGGTCGTTGAAAATGATTTGGAGTCTCTTAAATAGCAGTAGGGGAAGGAGCTGATGATGGTGTTATGATGTCCGTATCACATTACTTAGTGGCTTATCCATTCAATGTCATTACAATTACTCGATTATCGTCTTATGTGCCATTGGTGAAAATTTATCTTTTTTGTTTAAGCTATGTAAACATTTCAAAAATCCTCAAAAAAAAAACAGAGCTATTAAGTATGCAACAATTTGAATGTACAATTTTTAGTATTTTTTGATAGATCTTTTATGTTAAAAATTTTTTAGTGTAAATTTAACATAAAAACTTTTGTACAAATACAAAAAAAATAAATTGAAGGTATTGCATATCTGATCTTACTATGACTTTTTGAGAATTTTTTTGATATGTTTACATAGTTTAAACAAAAATAATAGGTTTTTAACAATGACATAAATATTTGAGGAATTGCGACAGCAAATAAGGGAGAGACAACTAAGTGATAGCACGTAATGGGCCATCTGACTATACAATGGCATACAAAAATTGACCCTACGAGAAACATGCATTTAGAAGGTGCCAATGGCTCCTATAGAATCATTTTGAATTGCATCACATTTTTAAAAGCTGCTTGTTGTAGGGGTGATAAACCTACCACCTATGACTCGATGATCGAAGCAATTCTGGAGCTTGGCGAAACCTACGCCAAGAAGTCCCCATTGAAGCAATTCTAGAGCTTCATGGGACCTTCGCCAAGAAGGCTCAAGCGAAGCTATTCTGAGGATCCACGGGACCTTTGACAAGAAGGCCCGAGCGAAGCCATTCAGGGCTTCGTAAGACCTTGCCAAGAGGGCCCAAGCAAAGCATGGCCTCACAGAAAGTGACCCACGCGAGATGAACACATTGCTCAGTGGCAACCGTCTCGTTTAAGCCTAAAGCACCTAGGCCAGAGCACAAGGATCAACTTGGCGATTAAGTTAGCCTAAGTTGACAAGGAATATCGTATGACCCACCTAGGTTTTAGGATAAACATCACTAGATCCTTCCTTAAAGGGACAAGTTGTAACCGCCCTAAGACCTGAAAATTCACTTCTACCCCTGCTTTATTATGACGGTGGGAAGGCATTATAGACTTCCGTCTCTAAGACGCGGTAGAAAGACACATTCGTCCCTGTTTTAGTAGGTGAGCAAAGAGCCTAGGTTATTTGGTCCTATTCTAACCCTATAAAAATAGAGGAGCGTATGTACATGTAAAGAGAAATAAAAAGAAAAAAATGCTAAATGTGTAGATCCCAAAACGTTTGACCGTCTCCCGGCTCACCGCGGGCCTCCGCCTCTCCCCCACCATGGCCACCGTCACCTTCCTCACGCTCGGCAACGGCGCGCCCGACGCCTTAGCCTCCACCCCCGCGCTCCGCGGCGGCGGTGTGCTCCCGTGGGTCGAACGGTCCTAGCCCACTTCTCCCCGGCCGTCTCCCGCCTCGCTGCGCGCCTCCGTCTCTCCTCCTCCATGGCCGCCGTCACCCTCCTTGCGCTCGCAATCGTGACGCCTAATGCCTTTCGCCTCGCCGCTGGCTCCATGGCGGCAGACGCTCGCTGGCCGGCCTTGCCGCCATCCTCTCCGCCGCGCTTCGTCTCGGCGTTAAATCATCGGGCCGCCGCTCATCATTGCGCGCCTTCGCCGTCCCACCCACCTCCTTCACGTGCGACGCCTTCTTCTACCTCCTCACCACGTCGGGGCTGTTCTACATCTACCTCGGTGGCGAGATGTTCCTGTGGCAGGCCGTCGGGCTTGTTCTCTTCTACGTCTTCTTCATGGGACTAGTGTTCTACATGGATTTGGGCGTCGTGGGGAAGGTGGTGAGCTCAACGAAGGGGCAAAACGGTCAGATCAACTCCGGCTATTTTCAAAACTCCTAAAAAATGAAAAAAAGTTTGAAAATGGCATGGAATCAACTTGGCCAATGTCGAGAATGACATTTTAGCGATTGCTATCTTCATAATGGCATTTGGGTGATGCACACTTCGAAAGTAGCATTTCCTCAATTTTCTCGAGTTCACCTGTCCGAAGTAGCCCGACGACACTGCTCAAGATTCACTCCTCCATGTTTCAATGCTCTCACTGGTATGATGATTTTATCAAGGCAAAAGTCAGCCTTCACTCTACCTGGCGTGCGGAATGACCGCAAGGGAATGAGGTGCAATGACCCCATCCATGGGATGCACTTCAATTCGGCACCGAGCTTTCGTCCTTTCGGCTGGACGTCAATCAGAGCCGAGCAGGCAAGCAGCAACTGGAAAGGGCAACCTACTGCAGGCTACATCATCAAGGTCAAGAGTGATAAGGATCGGAGCAGTTAATACGCCTGCATTCCTGCCGCCTTATCCTGTAAAGCTCCCTCTCCCTGCAGTGAAGGTCAGAAATCTTGTTGGGGAGTCTGCTCGCCGTTGGCAGATCGAGGCTGCAGGTCTGCAACCAAGGGCTGACGTCCGGATGAGCGGCTGACGGGATGAGCTACAGTCTTATTTTTAGCTTACGGTTTATGAAATTATTTTCAGCTTATGGTTTATGACATATAGCTTTTCCTTTGAACCGAGAGCTATGACTTCTCAAAGTTGTTTTTTAAAGTCCTTAAAGCTAAGTTAAATCAAATATTCTTATCTCTTGAGGCTGATTCTTGAAATTCAGACTCAGATTCAGTCTCGCCGCCCAAAAGAAGAGTTTACCTTTTTGAAGTTCTTGTGTGTTAGCTTGATTTCGTATCTGGCGCAATTAACTGCATTCTTACGAATGATTCAAGGGCTGACTTTTTGATTGGCGCCGATAGTGAACCGCCCGTCATTGGACGTTGTCAAATCGATGCATGAGAGATTGAGAAGGCCAACGGCGACGACCTCTGCCCACGGCACACAGTGTCCGGCAAACTAGTCACTTAAGTCAGAGTTTGACCTGTGCTCTTTACTCGCGTCGCTCTCGCCATGGAAAAAAGGACCTGTAGTTTTGCGTGGTTGGCAGCTTGCTCCTGCTGCTGATTGAGCCCGTGTCTACGTACGTATCTTTAACACACAGTCCCTGTCACGCTAAACACTAACGGCGAGCCTGTGACCGTGTGACACACGGAGCTGGTTAATCTGAACAAATTTAGGCGCAAATTCCCATAACATGTTCTCCTCGTTTGGGTATGGATAGCAGTCGAACACGCAATGTTTCTTCAAATTTGAGATCGGTCGTACCAATACGTGCTGCCAAATGCCAACATTGTTCTTGTGGATGAGTGGATCTAAGAAAATTATTGGACCACTGGCAGGTTATGTACACGCGGGCGATCCTGTGTGGCCAGAGGCTCCCAGCACAGAAATTAGTCCCGTGAATTAAGCTCTACAAAGTACTACTACTACAAACCAGTCATGGAGCAGAGAGACGGCACCGGCATCCGCATCCCAATCCCAACAATAACACTGACGCGTAGCGCGAAGCGGCTCAGCTCGAGCCATCGAAATCCTCGCCAGAAATCAGCCGCTCGGCGCGGCAGCTCCCAAGTCTTCGGCTAGGTAGAACCGGACGAACCGGAGGAGTAATCAAAACGCTACGTACCGGAGTCACTGGCTTCAGCTCGTGATGCGGATCGCTAGAAAGGACAGGAGGAGCTGCGCGCGATCCTGACGCGAGGGCGAGACACGCGCCGTCGTTTTCCGCCGACGCACAGAGCGCCAGCGGTGCGGTGCCCGTGCGAGCCCATTGATGGCCGCCGGCCGGAGGGTCAGCCCCGTACACACACTCCCCCCGTCCAGCTTCGGCTCTTGTGATTACGGCGAACTGGCCGGTAATTCACACAGAAAACGCATGAGATTCTGCCCGTGCGGCCGTGCAACCGTGCGAGACCATTAGAAACGGAGGGAACGATCGGGGGAGCTGAGTGTAAACGCCTCGAGCGGTGCACGGCCGCACGACCCGAAATCGACAACGATCAATCACACGCCCCGCGCGCGCGTGGCGGTCGTTTTCCGCTTCGTGGCCCGCGAATTCCTGGTGCAGTCTGTTAGAAAACTAGATGCGATCAAGAACAGTTCGAAAACATCATGTTAACGTAGTTCGCCCGAAAGCTCTGACACGATCATTGCAGCAGGCGTACGGGGGCATGGGGGAACGCGGGCGATGGATCGGCCGACGCGACGGGGTAAAACGTCTGACCTCCCGCGATTGTCAAACCGGCCCCGCTTGCGCGGAGCGCCGCTCGTCAAATGCAGGTAGACCTCGCTGTTGGCGCGCGTGGCGTGGGGCGAGTGGCTCCGCGAGCTGGAGCGGTGCACGGGGACGGGACGCAACAGATGGATGGGTACGTCGCGCGCGCCGCGCCAACCCGTCGGCGTCACTCACCGGGACGGGACGAACGATGCCGGCCCACGGCTCGGCGACCACCGTGGGTGCGTGTCAGGAGCCAGGACACTGAGGATTTCGTTGCGCTACAGGACGGCGTGCACGGGCCGGGAAATCCGTAGCTATATCCACACTGGCATCATGACGACAGCCGCCCAAACTGGTACGTTTCGGATATCTCCGTATCACCGGCTGACAAACAAGTAGTGGCGGCTAAAACATGGAAAACTCTTCCGCATGGACGTCCCATACTCCGATCCTACGCCTCGCATTTGAAGCCGCATCTCCTATCTGTACCTTGTGCTTCTCGGCTAACTCCACTTCCTCTTTTTCTTACCCTTTCACAGTTAACCTCCTTCACACATTTCACTCCCTCCTTCTATCCTCTCTCTAGCAAACCAATAGGGGGAAAAGGCTGCGTTGCTACCGGTCGCTAGCGCCCAGCTCGTCGGCTGCCGGCACCGCTGCATGCGCCCCTTTTCTCTTTCTCGTGTCCTCTCTTCCCCCATCCATCTTCCTCTCTCTGTTCATCGGCTCATCTCTCTAACTCTCTCTTCGGTAAGGGAATGACAAGGAACATGTTATGCCGCTTGGAAGCTCGTCAACCTCCCCTTCGGCTGGCCGTCTCCTAGAGCTCGCCACGTGAGGAGGTTTGGCACTTCATTGGAGGAACAAGGAGCTAGATGGGAAGATGTACAATGTAACTTGGCTTAAAGCATCACCCTAATACGTACGAAATATATTTTTGATACGGTGAAACATAAATTTGCTATGGTGAAAGACGAGTAAAAAAAAGACATTTCTGTTTTGCTCTTTTGTGAAACATGTTTTTGCTCTATTGAAATATTTTTTGCTCTTGCGAAACATGGTATTTGCTCTTCTGAAACATTATGTTTTGCCCATGTTTCATCAGTACTTTCACATGTTTCATTAATACTTTCGCCATATTTCATCAGTACTTCGCCATGTTTCAGTCCGACTCACTCGTGCTTTATCATGTTTCATCAGTATTTTCGCCATGTTTCATCAGTACTTTGGCGATGTTTCACCAGGCAAAATCTACGTTTTATTGGTAATTCGCCATGTTTTCGTTAGTACTTTGCCATGTTTCATCAGTATTTCACTCATGTTTCATTAGCACTTTCATGTTTCATCAATACTTATTCATGTTTCATCATGATCATGCAAACGTCCGATAGAAAGCCCTCCCATCGGATGTCCGATTTGGGACGCTCACCCTAAAACATTGGCCTTGCACAGTTGCACGGTAACATTGGCACGTACAAACTCATTTTGTACCTGTCTCGAGTGATATGTGTACACGAAGGTATACGAGGAATTATCCCTGACCAGCTGGAATCAGATTGTACCTATGTTTTAGAGCACTCCTGATACGTCATGTTAAAAGTTCTCTACACTACTAGATCAAAGATAGTTTAGATGTCCTAATCATCTAAAAACCTAGGGGTAGGAGGTCGGGTAGGAGGTCACTAAAACCTTGATCAAACAAAATGAATAGCCACAACAGTTTGGATGCGTATTAAAAAATCCATGTTTTTTAAGTCCGCTAACCAAGTAACCAGCATAATCTACGAGAAGTGCTTCATATGTTATATTAGAAAATAATTTTAACAAAGATGTTAAAGCAGCGTCCCTACCAAAATGGGGTTTTCCCAGGGTTAAACTCATGCAGGAACAGAAAGATGAAATCTACCGGCCCAGTTAAGACCCTAGGCCGTAAAGGTTCAAAGTAATCGTTGCTTGTCTTTATTTGCTCGCAGTTCCTTTTGATACCCGATAAAGCAAATATAGGCTTCCCTTGCGATGGGCAGACTTTTGTCACCCTAATGTTTTTGCAGACTGCAGGCCCAGTTAGAACATGGGCCTGGCGTTCAACCAAAGTTCTCTCTCTTAACAAGAGCAGACAATTTAAATCATCAAAACTATGGCATTGGCAAATAGCCCTCTTGTCTTCATTCATGATTTTTTAATAAATTATTCGCTTCCCACATCTGCTCTTTTCTTCAAAGAAGGATGGAAAACATGCTGTTCTAACATTCTCACTTTTCTTCATTGAAAGAAACACCAGAGTTCAAAAACATTAATTTAAGGCCCTGTTCTATTGGGCTCATGAGCTGTGACTTATCTCGAACTTTAAGAATTTTCCGAGGTGGTCTCGAGAGTCGGATGGCCTTGAAATTTAGGATTTAAAGAGCTTTTAGACTCGCCTACGAGATAAAAATAAAACGGATTCAAAAAGTAATAAAAAAGTCAGATGAGTCAATATTAGTCAGATAAGTCACGAAAAAAGCTCTCTAAATCCTAAATTTCAAAGCTATCCGACTCTCGAGGCCACCTCAGGAAATTCTCGAAGTTCGAGATAAGTCACAGCTCATGAACCCAATAGAACATGGCCTAAGGCCCTGTCAAGGCCATCCGACTCTCGAGGCCACCTCGGAAAATTCTCGAAATTCGAGATAAGTCACAGCTCATGAGCCTAGCCCTGTTCTATTGGGCTCATGAGCTGTGACTTATCTCGAATAAGATCTGAGTGATCTGAGATCGAATGAGAATTTAGATTTAAAGAGCTTTTAGACTGCGCCTCTGAGATAAAAATAAAGCGAATTCAAAAAGTAATGAAAAAAGTCAGATGAGTCAATATTAGTCAGATAAGTCACGAAATTTCATAACTTATCTAACTAATATTGACTCATCCGACTTTGTTTATTACTTTTGAATCCGTTTTATTTTTATCTCGTAGGCGAGTCTAAAAGCTCTCTAAATCCTAAATTTCAAGGCCATCCGACTCTCGAGGCCACCTCGGAAAATTCTCCAAGTTCGAGATAAGTCAGATAAGTCACAGCTCATGAACCCAATAGAACAGGGCCTAAGTCAACAGCATAGCCAAATCTCCACTACTGCAACTAAAAAGGAGTATCTAGAGCTGCAAACACAAGTCGAAATCAAAGATATTATTCAAACAACATTTGATACAACAAAGTTCAGTACATTGCAACTTATTTTTAGCTCAATAAACCTATGCAAAAATAGCAGCACGACCGTTGGACAGTTGCAAATTGAGGTACAATAACACTCCAGGGTTTACTTGCTACCTGCAGAGGTCTCAAGTCCTCAACTAATCTGAGAGTAGCACCTGAAAAATTCAGTGCCAACAGTTAGAATCACACACATAAACAACATATGCGACGACAATTGTGAAAAGGAACTTGATGATAAATCGAAATTTGTGATTCAACATCTAGTACCAATTAACATCTGATGCTTATCATTGTACCTGAGAAACATTCAAGGTTCGTAAAATTTACAAATTAAAAATAAAGTGACAGTTTATTGATATTCAACTAATTTACACACAAGTTTCTTCAATCATCTGGGGTACTTGCCAATTAAAATAAATAACAAATGAAAATGGAGGCAAATGTAACCCATTCTCAGAAATAGGGACAAGCACTAAGAATAGCAGCATGTGATGATTGCTGTCGCTCATAGCAAACAGACACTGGAAACTGAACTACAACTGAGGGGCATGCTTGTATGCCATAAACAAGGGAAACCAGCAAGCAACAACCATTCCTAAATGTGGAGGAGTCCATGTTAATGTGAAGGATGAGAGGAGCAAATATGTTCTAGAATGAGTTGATCTAATCAATTTGTGCTTGTGAAGAAGAATTTTGGGGAAACAGGAAGGGAGGCTCCAAAAGTGTGGTGCTACTGGAGGCCTCTAGGCTTGTGCCCTTTGAAGTTTTTTCTAGTAAAGTTTCGTGATTCAAGAGGGGAGGCGAATCATGAAGGGCAGATATCACTTTTACATAATTAATCAGTGGCTATCTCACTCTTCACAAAGCAGAATGTGATGATCAGATTCGTTAAAGATTATCCACCTAATCTCACTCGGCAGTAGACTGGTTTCCTTCTACCACGATTGTCCATGACAACCATAGGATCTTGCAGGCTAATGGCTATTTAGTGTATGCTTTGGGGAAAAAAAGGATAACGAACAGTAGTGACTAGATTTTTTCCATACTATTGTATAACACAATAGTTTTGAATCTGGAAATCCAAATTCAAAACTATTGTGTTATACAATAGTATGGGAAAAAATTAAAAATCTAGTCACTACTGTTAACTAAAAATGTGTTGACCTCTGGAAATCCACAGGTTTTCAATATATCAAACCTCAATTCCTCAGATTAACTCAACAATACTAACATTTCTCAAGTATGTGATTTTATCCAGTTCAAAACCAACGAGTGGGAAAACTGTGTCATATGGCAGTATGGCACTCGTCTGACAACAATCACAATTGACAAGCGTAGTCTCAAATCTAACCATTTCAATTGTCAACAGGTGGGTGCCAGCAAACTATCAAAATCAATATACAACAATATGTATTTCTTAGAACTTTACTACATTGATCATTACGGCTATTGGCTCACTTTGCTGCTGTGCAAACATCGTATTTACTCTTCTTGTTAACAATCACTACCAAATAATATGGGAAGCAATGTTGCACCCAGCAGCAATGCTTACATGTCACACAACTGTTGTACTCTAAAACAAACATCTTATCAGGAAACATTAGCAAAATTTCATCATGCCTCGAGTGTATGAAGTGCAGTTGGAAACATAGACAGCTACCAAAGACGGGTATTTTGCCTGCATACATGAAGCAATTGAATGAAGCACATTTCTAGCTAACTGTTCACCTGATTATGGTGGCAAAGAGCGGGCATTGTTGTAAACATAAATTAATCTTATATGCTCATACAATAGTCACATGAATCACACTACCAATATATACCAGCAAAGTTAAATTTATTCTGCTCTTAACATGCGGTGGAAAAAAAAAATCAAGGCCAAATATCTCACCTTTTCATCAAGCAGATTTTGACGCGATCATTCCGGTCTTCCGGGCATACGCGAAGATCCCACCAGCCTCAATAACCGGCCCTGCATCACCAATTGGCTTCAGCGTGTACTGCTTGCCGGAGGTGTGGTTAATCATGATGCACTTATCAAGATCCACAGTAATCACATCCCCAGTCTTGCACTCCTTCCAGGCTCCGGTGTCCGCTAATTCTAGAGGGTACACCTCCCCTGTGGCCACGGAGTTGCGGAAGAAGATGCGCGCATAGCTCTCAGCCACGACGGCGCGTGCGCCGGCGGCTCCGAGGGCGACGGGCGCGTGCTCGCGGGATGAACCGCAGCCGAAGTTGGCGCCGCCGACGATGACGGCGTAGCGGGACGACTCCTCCCCGGGAGCAACGAACGGCGTCGGGTAGGCTGCCGTCGGGAGGCCGGCGAAGGCGAATGAGCCGAGCTTGCGGTACTCGTCGGGCTTGGACGGCACCAGGGTCAGGTGCTCGGCCGGGATGATCTGGTCAGTATCGATGTTATCCCCCACAACGAAGCATTCCCCGTGGAAGACAGCGGACGACGGCGAGCTTCCCGCGCGGGCGGCATCGGCGGCAGCCGCGGTGATGATCCGAGTACGGAGACATCCGAGCGAGACGGTGGCGCGGCGGCGAGAGGCGACCTTCTTGTGGGCTCTGGTGGGCGCCGGGCCGGGGGCTAGCATCACCGCCGCCATCGCCGCCTCCGTCACCGACAAAGCGGCGGCGGCCATCATGGTGGCAACTGGCAAGGCGTGCTCTCGGATACTAGGACTAGGGCCGGCGGCGTGCACTACTTCGGGTTCCCTCTTTGTTTTTTCTGTCTGCAGTCTCCTGCAGTCCTGCAGAGTATGGAAGCTGCCCCTTATTTCAGGCGTGTAATTTCGTGAGCGCTACGAAACTTTCGGCCCGTGGACCCGTCACCATCTACTTCTGATGCTAATTTCATCAGCGCCACGAAACTTTCGGCCCGTAGGCTCGTCACCAGGTACTTCGAATGCTATCTGGGCTAGAAGACTACTGGGCTTTAAGACCAGATTTTCTTAGGACCCGTTGGTGTGTAACTTATACCCGACTGCCCGAGTAAAGTGCAATCTTCCTCTCTGTTGATAAAGAGAGTTGTGTAGCGTGGCTTACAACGTATTTTATTTTTGGACTTGTGTAAATTCATAAAAGGTTGTAATTTGTGCCGAGTAGATAAAGGTTTGCTATTCTAGTACGAGTCTCTACCAGATCTTACATTGAATTCAATGAGGAGACGCTAGTGTTCGGACGTAGCACTTATCTATGCCAATATAAAGTTTCGGTTTACAAAAATGTTACTAGCATGACAGGACCCACATGTTATTGCACATGGAGTAATATCTTCCGTAAACCGTGAACTTTATAATTGCATAGGTGTAAATATCCTTAAAATAATTGATTTTTTTTTTCTTGCCTGTTACATATATTTCCTAACCAAAAGGATAAGTGCAACCTGTTGGTAGATCTCGGCTCGTGAGGACGTTGCCACCCCGATCCCGCGTGGTCACATTCCTAATTAAACGCTAATCCCATGATTAGCGATTTCCTTAATTACACGCCAAGGTCGGAGGCGCTTTCTAAATAGTGGAACATGCTCCCGAGCTCCTCAGCACCATATATAAAGGTAGACATCGGCTCGTGCGAGAGGTGACGATCTCTTGCACCGCTTACCCTCTCCCAAAACCCTAATCCCACTGATCCTTAGAGGCGCTGGAGGAGCACCGAAGGGCACTCCCTAGACAAGGTATGTGGCGACCCGAAGGCTGCCGCTACTCGCTGACTGATCGTCGGTGATGACTACGCTCTCAAGCCGGCGACCAACCTCCTGCGTCCTCTACATCTCCTACGCTGACATCGATCGACTACGAGGAACTTATGGCTTCCAACTCATCCAGTCAGTACCACCCTAATTCTTCATTAGAAATTAGGTAATCATGTTTAGGCTAAGACTAATACCCTCATTAGATCATTACTTAGATATAAAATTTGGTATTAGAGCCATTCTTAGCCCACATGATTCCATCACTCCGGATTTAGAAGCCCTAATGCCGATTTAAGCCTCTAATTAGTTGTCAGATTAGTGAGATTATGGTTTATGACTAATGTTTAATCCTTAATGGTTTCGGATTTTGAAATTATGCTTCCGGTCATGGCTAATTCGGATCGAATTAGTGAGGTTTTAGTCTAATTGATGATGGATTAGCAGTAAGAAGAAGGGGAATTGGGCAAATTAAGAACCAAAATTAGAAAGCCCCAAATTTCCCCATCTCGAAACCCTAAATTTTTTCCCCAAATTTTGTTTGGCTCGGATTAAACCCCAAATGTTTTCGCGTTAAGATGATGATGAATTGGAGAGAAAAGGCAAAGATAAGAAGCATTTTGGCCAAATCGGCAAAAATCACCAATTTTCCCTAAATCGTGAAACCCTAAGTCCCAAAATCAAGCACTCGGGTTTTTGATTGCGGGCGCACCTCATGTTTTGGTCGCCGTTGGTAAGCCTTCTTGGCATCGTCGATGTGCTTCATAGCAGCGCCGGCACCATTTGCACTCGCTCTCGCTTCTCGTTCGTTCGTCGTCGCTTCGCGGCGACGCCGGCGAGACTGCTTTCGGCAAATGGCGTGGCGCGATCGAAGCTTCAGCTGCGCGCTGCCGCAAAGTAGGCCTCAGTCGCCGCCGCTCTCATCGCACCACGCGGTGGAATCGGGAGCAAGGAGAATGGGTTAGGGTTTTCTCGGTGTGGCCAGGTCTTTGGTCTCGTGCAGCGCCAAGGTGCGCCATTGGATTTGATCCAACGGCCACCGCGCGTGTGAGTGGTAGCTGGGCCGCGTACGCATTGGGCCACGTTAAGTTGATAGGGCTGGATTTTGTTTTCCCAACCCGATAAGCTAGTTAATTAATTTTCAGTCTAATTTTGTGCTTTTTAAATTGCTGAAAATTGATAAATATGCTTCTGAAAATTTTATAATCTCTGATTCAATAGAACCAACGGGGAATTTAGTTAGAGAATTAATCTTGACTCGAAATTATGTATAACCAACGTTATTAGTAATTTTAATTCATTTCTTATGTGAATAATTCCTATTTTATTTTCTGCCCAACGGTGATGCAATTTAAGATTTAATTTTGCTGTTAAATTTTGTTTTGTTTTCTACCCAACGGTGATGCAAAATGAAATTTTATGAAATTTTATCATTAGTATGTATTTAATCAGACCAACATAGGATTAATTGCATACATGGCATTGCTATGATTACTAATCAAACTCTTATTATTTTTCAATGATTAATAATGTTGCCTCTCAAATCAGTGGCATTGAGCAGCTCAATGGCACTAACTTTTCTTCGTGGAAAGATAAGATCCTCATTACGCTAGAGGTCTTGGACCTTGACCTAGCATTATGAGAGGATGCTCCCATCGCACATGCTACTAATGTTGAGAATTACGCTGAGCTCAAGAAGCAGCATGATGAGAAGGCAGAGTGGTGGGAGAAGCCTAACCACATGTCGTCAATGATCATTAAGAATAGCATTTTTGTCATGATTAAGGGAGGAATTCCTGATTCCAAAAATACTAAGCAGTACTTAACTAATGTTGAGGAGAACTTCAAAGGTACCTCCAAAACCTATGCTAGTACTTTGATCATGCGCATTCTCACCTCCCGCTATGATGGTAAGAGCGGTGTGAGAGAGCATATTATGAGCATGACTAACATGGTGACCAGACTGAAGGGGATGGACATGGCCATTTCTGATGGTTTTCTTTCATTTCATCATAAGCTCCTTGCCACCTAAGTATGGACCCTTCAAGATCAATTACAACACTCGAAAAGAGAAGTGGTCCATAGCTAAGCTCATAAGCCACTCTGTTGAGGAAGAAGAGAGGCAAAAGGCAGAAAGGCTGAAGGAACAGGCTCATCTTGTCAGCATTGGCAAGAGGAAGCATCAGGGGGAGTCCGGTAGCTCTAAGGCAAATAAGAAGCCTAATCATCCTCCTAAGAATGAGGGGAAGGGAAAGGTTATTGCTCATGGCCCTGCTCCTCCGACACCGCCTGCACCACCAGCCTCAGGGACCTTCTTTTGCAAGTTCTGCAAGCAGCCTGGGCACGCACAGAGTGATTGTGCGGTGGCCAAGCAGTGGTTAGCTAAGAAGGGTAATGAAATAATTTTTTATGTTGATGAGTCCCTATTTACCGAACTTACCTCTAATACTTGGTGGATTGACTCAGATGCAATTGTTCACATTACTAATTTATTACAGGGATTGCGTTTCGTGACGACCATAAGAAAAGGGGACCGAAGTCTTAGAGTCGTTGATGGAACGGAGATTGAAGTCAAGGCAGTTGGAACTCTTCAACTTGCATTAGGAGGCGGCTTTAGTTTTTATCTTTATGATGTTCTCTATGTTCCTAGTGTCAAAAGGAACTTAATTTTAGTCACTGTATTGACTAAAACAGGTTATTCGTGTGAGTTTGTGGACAACAAGTATATTATTAAGTTCAATAATGACATTATTGGTCTTGCCTTCGAGCAAGACAAACTTTATTTACTCTCCATAGATGAATCTGTGTTGAATGTGTGCACTCTTGTAAATAAGAAGATAAGTGAGAGATCGTCAAAATTATGGCACTGTCACTTAGGCCATATTTATAGGGGTAGAATGGAACGTCTCATTAGAGAAGAGATACTTCAACCCTTAGATTTTTCAGACGAGAGCCACTATCTAGATTGTATTAAAGGTAAATTCACTAAGAAAATTAAGAAAGGAGCCACTAGACGTGGGGGGTCTTTTAGAATTAATCCACACTGACATTTGTGTGCCCTTCCCAGTGACATCAATGGATGGTTATGATTCCTTTATTACATTCACTAATAATTTCTCTCGTTATGGTTATATTTTCCCCATTCGTGACCATTCTAAGTCACTAGAAAAATTTAAGATCTGTAAAGCTGAAGTCAAAAATCAGCATAACATTAAGATCAAAGTAGTGAGATCAGATCGTAGAGAAGAATATTATGGGAGACATGCTTCTTATGGGCAAATACCTAGGCCTTTTGCCAATTCCTTCAAGAAAATGGCATAGTTTCCCAATACTCCATGCCTGGAAAACTACAGCAAAACAGAATGGCAGAGCGTCGCAACCGTACCTTTAAGGATATGGTACGAAGCATGCTTAGTCATTCCAGTCTGCCTATCAACTTATGGATGGAGGCACTAAAGACAGCTACCCACATACTTAATCGGGTTTCTAGTAAGTCTGTACTCAAGACACCTTATGAATTGTGGACTGGAAGAAAATCGACAGTTAATTATTTACGCGTGTGGGGCCATTGTGCTGAAGCCAGATTATTTGACCCACAACTAAAGAAATTAGACCCTAAAACCGTGAGTTGCTATTTCATCGGATATCTAGAAAGATCTAAGGGATATCGCTTTTATTGTCTAGATCGTGTCACTGAATTCATTGAGACTAGACACACTGTCTTCTTAGAGGACAATGAAATCAGTGGGAGCTCACAACAAAGGGAGATAGACCTTGAGAAAATTCGGGCTCAAGTTCCATTACCAATGACTCAAGAGTGTATTTTTCCTATTCCTCAAGCAATGCCTCAGACTGTAGCATCTCCAGCTGAAAATTCTGGAGCAGCACCCATTGTTGAAAATTTTAATGAACCAAATAATGAACCTCAACAACCTTCTGTGGCATCTAATGAACAAATAACTGAAGAAGTGTCTCAACAATCTCCGCAACCGCCAGTGATCCCTACTAAACCTATAAGAAGATCACAGCATGTGAAGAGATCTGCCATACCAGATTATAGTGAAGTCTTCCTTGGTGAAGACATTGGTACGGCAGATGACCCCACCTCATTCAAAGAGGCAATAACAAGTGAACATTCATCCAAATGGAGCGAGGCCATGGAAGATTAAAGTCTATGATCACTAATGGTGTCTGGGATTTAGTAGAAATTCCTGAAGGAGTCAAAACAGTAGGCTGCAAATGGGTCTACAAAATTAAGCATGACTCTAAAGGAAAAATCGAAAGATTTAAGACAAGGCTTGTAGCAAAAGGTTTCTTACAGAAAGAGGGAGTTAATTACAATGAGATCTTTTCCCCTGTCTCTAAGAAAGATTTAAAGAATTATTATGGCGCTTGTTGCTCATTATGATTTAGAACTCCATCAGATGGATGTTAAAACTGCATTCTTTAATGGTGATTTGATGAACAAGTCTTCGTGGCACAACTCGAAGGTTTTGTCGTGAAAAGCAAGGAACATATGGGGTGCAGATTTA
Source organism: Olyra latifolia (assembly GCA_036346145.1). Classification (NCBI taxonomy): domain Eukaryota; kingdom Viridiplantae; phylum Streptophyta; class Magnoliopsida; order Poales; family Poaceae; genus Olyra; species Olyra latifolia. The sequence continues at coordinate 17,640,987 of CM070524.1, read as the reverse complement.
AGAAATCCATTTATAGACTTAAACAAGCGTTTAAACAATGGTACCTTAAATTTGATAAAATAATTAGAAACTTCAGATTTAAGGAGAATGAGGTGGATAATTGCATATACATCAAGACTAAGGGTGGAGAATTTATTTTTCTAGTACTCTATGTGGATGATATACTATTAACAAACAGCGATAAGAATATGCTGCATGAGACTAAGAGATTTTTATCCTCTAATTTTGACACAAAAGATCTCGGTGAAGCCTGTTTTATTTTAGGCATTGAAATACACCGAGATAGGTCTAAAGAAGTACTACGATTATCTCAGAAGTCATACATTGACAGAGTACTTGAAAGGTATAATATGAGTAAGTGCTCTGCCACGCCTGCTCCAATAGTTAAGGGCGATAAGTTTGGATTATTTGAAAACCCGAGGAATCAATTAGAATCAGATCAAATGAAGATGATTTCTTATGCTTCGGTTGTCGGAAGCCTAATGTACGTTCAAGTCTGTACGCGCCCAGATTTGGCATTCTTTACCGGGATGCTTGGCAGATTTTAGTCAAATCTAGGTCTAGACCACTGGAAGGCTGTTAAAAAGGTTCTGCGTTATTTGCAGGACACTAGGCATTACATGCTCACATATAGAAAGTCTAACAACCTTGAAGTTTTGGGTTATTCAGACGCTCTTTGTGGGGTGTGTAGATACTAAGAAATCCACATCAGGCTACATCTTCACCCTAGCAGGAGGAGCAATTTTGTGGAAAAGTTCCAAACAATCTCTAACTGCATCGTCAACAATGCAGGCAGAATTTGTGGCATGTTATGAAGCAACTAGACAGGCCGTATGGCTTAAAAACTTTATCCCAGGACTGAGAGTGGTAGATAGCATTGCAAGGCTACTCACTATATACTGCGATAATAAGGCTGCAGTTTTCTATTCGAGTAATAAAAAGTCAAGTGGTGCTGCCAAATACATTTGCATTAAATATAGAATCCAGGATCAGACCATTAAAATTGAGCATATTAGTACTAAGTCGATACTCATGGATCCGCTCACCAAAGGTTTACCTCCTAATTTATTTAAAGAACATACTGCCGGCATGGGTTTATTGAAGGACCTTTGATCATGATCTTGGATACAGGGGCATTAAATCAATCAACACCCGTTATGAGTAAGCTAGTATTATATCGAGGTATTATGGTGGGCTATAGGTACTAGTGTTTCAATGGCGTTTTTATTTGCTGTTAAAACACATTACTTTTGAATACTATTTTACTAAGAGTGAATACATTATGTTAGCCTTTCGATCAAGTGGGAGAATGTTGGTTGATCTCGGCTCGTGAAGATGTTGCCACCCCGATGTTGCGTGGTCACCTTCCTAATTAAATGCTAATCCCGTGATTAGCGATTTCCTTAATTATACGCCATGATCGGAGGTGCTTTCCAAACAATGGAACATGCCCCCGAGCTCCTCAGCGCCATATATAAAGGTAGAGGCCAGCTCATGCGAGAGGTGACAATCTCTCGCATAGCTTACCCTCTCCTAAAACCCTAATCCCACCGATCCTTAGAGGCGCTGGAGGAGCGCCGAAGGGCAGTACCTGGACAATGTAGCTGTGTAGGTGGCGACCCGAAGGCTGCCGCTACTCGCTAATTGATCGCTGGCGAAATGCCGGCGACCAACCTCCTGTGTCTTCTATATCTCCTACGCCGACACGGATCGACTACGAGGCACTTATCGCTTCCAACTTATCCGGTCAGTACCACCCTAATTCCGTATTAGAAATTAGGTAATCATGTTTAGGATAAGACTAATACTCTCACTAGATCATTACTTAGATCTAACACAACCAGGACAGAAAGAGATGACGACAAAAAATATTTGGTGGACAGTAGTGAGTCGTTTGAAAACTACGCTTTCCACGCACGACAAAAAAAGGGGAGGCCTTAGGTGTTCCATTTCATCATCCATTAAACAAATCCCAGGTGCAGCCTGCCAGCCAAGAACAATGCAGGGTAATCAATTTTTTTTTCACCCAAGCTACGTGGCTCAGTACGTAGTATACTTGTGCCGGAGGAGTTTTCCACCGTCGAAATGAAGCCGCAGTTCATGCACGCACGCCGCTGACATGACCTGAGCGAGCCGCTGTCCTTGTTAAGTCCGGTCGGTCATCCCTGCCTATCATTCACGACGCACACCACCCGCCAGCCGCCAGCTACGTACCACGACGCGATCCCCATCAGACGCATGCTCATGTCCTCATGTGTTCTTCCGGATAAGCCTGTCCATGACACTACCGAGAAATTAATCCTTTTTATGGGAGAAATTAATCTTTGCAAACCACTAACCAATTCGTCACTGCATACTTGGATCGCAAGTTCTTAGTCCTTGAGCGGCATGCTTGCTTGCTGCAGAACATCTCTAGCTGGTACTCTGTAAACACTGTTTATTTGGATAGACTAGTTGTTGAAGGGAAGAAATTTTTTAGAATGTAGTATAAAGTTTGAAGAAATTTTAGAGAAATTGGTATAGTGTGTAGAGAATAGTGTTATAGACTAGAAATCTAAAGTAGCTGACGTGGATACTCTAATTGCCCTGTGCCAATTTAGTGTGATGCTGGTGGTAGGATACTGGGATCCTCGCTTGCTCCGAAGCGCGGCGATTCCAACGCGGCTGGCGTGTGGCCCTCCTTGTGATTGGTGACCCGCGAGAGAGTGACGTATAAGGGCGTTCGTCTGCGCGGGCATTATGTGGCCGCGAGGCATCCTCACATTGCGTGCTACGTACTGGTGTCTGCAGTGGAGTGCAGATCAGCTCGGTTAGTACTGGCAGGTAGCCATAGCCACTAGCTGTTCGAAGCTGAGATCGAGGCATGGGGAGCAGATTGGTCGATTCGGCCGCGGCGAGCTTGTGCGCCGGGACGGCGGCGCGCCGCCGCCGCACGGGCCGGAGCGGCGCGAGGTTCTTGACCTGCTCTTGCCCGTCTAGAGGTACGGCCAGTTTCTTGATCTGCTCATCCATTGGCCGTTGGTCTCAAGAACCCACGCTCTCGTTGCATTCAGAGGAGCCCGTGAAGAGCGCCTGGGCGAACGGGTGGAGCGGCAACGGCGGCCGGTGGACGGCGCTGGAGAACAGCTTCGTCCTCGAGGCCCGCGAGGACGAGTACGGCGGGGTGGTCGTCGAAGCCGGCCGGCTGCCGTCCGACAAGGCCGCGTTCGCCCATTCCTTGGCGCTGTCGCTCTCCTACTGGAAGTCGGTGGTATGTGCGGTCAAACATCCACTCTTAACTGGGGTGAAAACGAAAACGGGTAGATACGGGCGGAGCCCGTATTCTCACTCATATTTTTTTCTCATATCCGGATTCGAATAGAGATACATCGGATACGGATATAAATACGGATCATTTAAAATATGGATATACGATGGATGCGAATCAAACTCGGATCGGTTACGGATAATAGCGGATAGCACACAATCAAAGAAAATATATAGAATTATCAACATAAGTGTTATATTATAGCACCTAGTAAATAATATTTATCATATTTAAAAATATATACATAATCAATTGTTATTTCATGTTACATAATAGTCACTATCTACAAAGGTATAAAGAAATATATGTTGATCGGATAGTTATCGGATATCTATTTTGTTGATTTATATGGTATTTTTTATATATCATTAAAATACGGATATAGATCGGATATTGCTCTTCCCATATACTAACCCATATTTTTGGATATTTTTCGGATATAAATTCTGATAATGCCGGATACAAACCGGACTACAAAATCGGATTCGGAATAGATTATTTTTAGATATGGCATTGGATCGAGCAGATATTTCCTGTCCCTTTTTTACCCCTACTCTTTACTGCAAGCGAAGGCCCTATAATGCAAGTGAGACTGCTCATGGTTGCTTGGTATTGCTATATCACAGGGGAAAAAGGGAGTGTGGCTGAACTTACCGCTGGATCGATCCGAGTATGTTCCATTAGCAGTGAAGGTATGAATTTATTGGATTACGGCAAGTATCAGGATCTTGTTAAATGTTTTGTGGGCAATTAGTAGTTTAGTACTGATTAAAGCAATACTCAGATCAATATTTGTTTGACATCGAAAGTAACATCCAGATTTTGGAGATTTCCAGTGACATATAAGGAGTGGACCCGGTTAATATTTAGTGAATCAAGCATCAGTGATTCATCCTCCTGATTGTTCATCTGGTCAATGCCACATTTTGACGACAAAACGAGTAGCCAAAGGCTAATATGAGCTCCTGGCTATAAGCCTCTGTATGCTTTTACTTGGCTCTGCGCAGGAAGGCTTCAAGTACCACCACGCAGAGGAGTCGTATGTGATGCTGACGTACTGGATCCCTGACGAGCCGTGTATGCTCCCGGCAAATGCATCTCACCAGGTTGGTGTTGGGGGTTTTGTGATCAACGATCAGATGGAGGTACGTCTCGATTGCGCTAATGTTCGTTATTTTTCATTGATGGCTACCAGTGAGAAGATAAGTTTGGGTAATATCTGACTCTGAATTTCGTGATGACATTATGGTAAGGTTCTTGTGGTGCAAGAGAAGTACTCTGCTTCACTTAGCGCTTGGAAACTCCCAACCGGATTCATTCTTGCGGTAAGAGCTCAAACATGGAGCTAGTATGTTCTGAGCTAGAATACATGTGAGGTAACTCTGTTACTGAAGAATGTCCGGCTGCTGCATGCAGTCGGAGGAGATCTTTACAGGAGCTGTCAGGGAGGTCAAGGAGGAGACTGGAGTAAGAATAGAGCATTCTGACTTGCACTCTTTTGTGGAGATCACCCCTTTTTCGAGTAGAAATTTACATGTCGTGATCTTATGCATTATGCAGATTGACACCGAGTTTGTGGAACTGATTGCGTTTAGGTAATGGTTTTGCTCATGTTTTATTGGTGATCTTCTGTTAAGTTTGGAAAGGAAAATTCTCTAGCCGTTGCTGAAACTTAGTTCTTTTTTATTATTGCTGGTCTGAACAATTCCAGAAATTCATCCAGAAATGTTTGGAGCTTTACAGTTCGATTGATCATGCATAAGTGATTCCTAGGACGACCAAATGACCAAAATGTAGCGCTTCCTGAAATCTCAGCTTGATCATGCACGGAGCATCCTTAGCCTGATTTCTCGTCGCAGGCACGCGCACAACGTGGCGTTCCAAAAGTCCGACCTGTTCTTCATCTGCATGCTGAGGCCTCTATCGACTGATATCAAGATCGACGAAATGGAGATCCAAGCAGCAAAGGTGCTACACGTCCAAACAGTGTTAACTTCATTCAGCCTAGGCTCAGAGTTCGTTCATGAAGCTGTCTGTTCATGCTTCGATTCACCATTGCAATCCTCTGAGCGTTTCGTGTTCGCAGTGGATGCCGCTCTCGGAGTTCACCGAGCAGCCGTTCATCCAGGACGACCACATGTTCAGGAAGATCACCGACATCTGCATGCAGCGCCTGCGGAGGCGCTACTGCGGGCTGGCGGCGCACCACGTGATCTCCAAGTTCGACGGCGGGACGTCCACGCTCTACTACAACGTCGCCGCCGCGGAGCTCGAGGACGTTAGCTGCGACGCCGGCGCTGATTGACCTGAGACGCGGGGCTTCGGCTCGAGGGGCCGCCAATAATGCAGTTGCCTGCGCGCAACCTGTGCGTGTACATGTGAGTGCACTATGCAGAAGAGCACGACGAGCTTGCCTGCCACGCCAGCTCTCCCCTGTACATAGATTCGTCGCTGCAGGCAGCAGGCAGAAGTTGGAATCTTGATAGGTTTGGTGGCCGCGTGGAAGCGACAATAAAATGAGCCCCTAGCTCAATTCATCGGCAGCTCCTCGCTAAGAGGAAAAGAAACGAAATTCAGTTTCGGCGCGTCAGGCAGGGCGTACTAGTTAAAAGTTGGATGGTGCTCTAGAAACCACCTCAAAAAGCCAGCATTTGATTCGAATGGGCTTCAAGATCTTTATGAAGCGGTTTTGAGAGGCTGAATCGATTGGCTTGGAGAAATATTCATAATCCATAATCTATGGGCCAGTTCAACACCCATAATCGCACAAATCAAATTCATGTGTATCTCACTGAGAGCCTGTCAGCCTGTGATGCTAGCAAGTCGCAACAGACACAAAGGCCGAGCAGCCGCATTGTCGAGGCCAGGGTGGAAATGGTCGGATACGGGCAATCATTGCTCTTCTCGTATATCACGAGTTTGGCACGGTGCTAAAGTTTTAAGGAGCTTCAATACTACTAGAGGGGCCCACGCGCGGTGGCGCGTCAGCTCTATGTGTTGTATTGGTCGTAATTGCACTTTAGCCATTTAGGTTTTAACGGGCCTTTTTTTGTGTGCATCGTTTACTAATTTTTAATTTTACATTAATCAAGTAAGTAAAATATATATTCAAAGCACTGAATATATTTTATAATCTCGTGTTTTTTTACCTAAATTAAATGGCTTACACGGAAAAAGGGAGGGTGGTTTTCTGACTTCTAAACGGCTTACTAATTTTTAAATTTAGATTAATTAAGTTAAGTGAATCAATCATAAAGTATTATAAAAAGTTATACTGCAAGTAATAGATATATATGGCCATCCCAACACAGGTTAGATAACATGGTCTAAGGAATATGGTTTAAAGGAAAAATTTAGGAAATTTTGAAAAATTCGTTCAATCGCAGGAAGAGCAAAATTTCGAAATTGTTCTAATTTAGGAATTTTTTGGAAATATCCAAGATCTTTATGGGCCTTAAAATTTTAGAATTGTTCTAATTTCGAAATTTTTTGGGAAAAAATCAAGTTTTTTTTTGGGCTTTTTTGTGGAGCCATGGTTTTATTTATGCAGATTTTTTATGGAATTTTTAAATGGCCTATAAAGAAGAAAATAGAAGAGGGCAAAAGAGAGCGAAAAATATGTTTTAAACTGAAAATTTTTCTATTTCAAATTTTTTAAAAAATATCCAAACTTTTTATGAACCTTCTTTGTGTAGGCATGGTTCCATTTTTGAAAATTTTCTAATTTTGAAAAATTTTAAACGGCGTAGAAAAAGAAAATAAAAAAAGAAAAAAGGCAATGGAAACAATGTAGTGGAAAATTTTAGGAACTTTCATTTTTCTGTAATTTTTAAACGGCATACAAAAAAGAAAATAGAAGAGGGAAAAAAGAGAGTGAAAAATTTTTGAAATTGCAAAGTTTTGTAATTTAAAATTTTTTTCAAAAATAAAAATTTTTGGGACCCTCTTCGTGCAAGTATGGTTCCCTTTTTTCAAAATTTTTTTTGTGAATTTTTAAATGGTTTAGAATAAATAAAATAGAAGAGAACAAAGTTTAAAATAAAAAAGTTTTCTAATCTGGAAAAAATTTTAAAATTTTGATGGACTTTCTTTGTGGAACCATGGTTCTATTTTTGTGATTTTTTAGGAATTTTTAAATGGCCTGAAAAAGGAAATAGAAGAGAAGAAGAGATCAAAAAAAAAATTTAAATTCGAAATTGTTCTAACTTCAAAAAAATTTTAAAAACATCCAAACTTTTTATGGACATTCTTTGAGCAGGTATGGTTCCATCTCTAAAAATTTTCTATTTTTCGGAATTTTTAGACGGGCAAGAAAAAGGAAAATAGAAATAGGGAGGAAAAAAAGAAAAGAAGGAAGAAGCAACGTCTTTGGAGAAGTTGCGTGCGTGAGGGTTGAACACGGCCGACAAGCGGGATCTAGCGCTGCTAACTGTGGTCGTCCGTCCGCCTCGTCATGAAAAAAAAGATAGAAATTCTTTTATATATAATTTAAGGACGACGCCGATCCCATTTGGGCCGATGATTGGACGGTCCACGTCGTCCGGTCGATGGCACCGGCGGGTAATTACCTGCAAAGCACAGATGCACTTACGAAGGCCAAAAGGGCGTCGTTGCGAGACGCGGAAAACCTGGAGGGCGCGCTGAAAGGACCGGGATGTCGCCTAGAGGGGGGGTGAATAGGCGATTACAAAATTTAAACACTAAATTAAACACAGGGGAAATAATATATTCGATCGTCTGAGTACTTGGATAGTCCAAGTCTATTCGATAGTCCGAATGATACTGAGTGATTTCAATTCAACTCAAATCTCAAAGATTCAAGGATACCACCGCACCAAAGATAGTTCACAAGCAAGTATAGGTGTAGTAGTATCACACAAGACAAGATAATCAATTCAATTGTAAAGTAAGCAAGTAAATCAAACTTGAGAGTGAAAGGATAAAACCGAAATGAAGATGGAGACGCGAAGATGTTTGTTCCGGTTCGGATCGTTGAGGGATCCCACGTCTCCGTTGAGGCGGCTCGGTCACACTTGAGCCGGGGTCTTTTTCAACCCTTCCCTCACCGGTGTTGCACAATGCACTCGCCGGCTTCACTCCTTTGATTTCTTCCCTTGCGGAGGCGAAATCGAGCCTTCACAAACTTGTCACGGCGCACCACACAAAGCTCGGTGGCTCGTGACCAACTCCTAGCCGTCTAGGAGTCCTCAACCTCCAAGAGTAACAAATGTCCACGAAGAATGAACTTGGAGATGAACTCAAGTGCTCAAAGACCAATTCTTGCTCAATCCACACTCACACCTCCTCCCAACCCTTCTTCCCAAGGGGATCACCTAGATCGAAGAGTGGGGGGGTCACTAGGGCTCAAGAACACACTAATTCCACAAAAGAATCACCTCCCAACTTTTCTCCCAATTCTCCCTCAATCCCTCCTTCCAACTCTTCCAAACCCTTCTCCAAAGGGGATCACAAAGATCTAAGAGTAGAGGGGTTCTAAAGGGCTCAAGAACACTTGGGTAGCTCAAGGAATGGTGGTCTAACAGCTCTATTCAAGTAGAGGGAGAGAGGGGTTTAAATAGAGGCTTCCATGATTCGGCCGTTCTGAGCAGGTTTAGGTGTAAGTTCGGATAGTCCGAGTGATTATTCGGATAGTCCGAGTAATTACAGTAATCTGAGACAGAGAGACCAGCTCGGATAGTCCGAATAATCTTCGGATAGTCCGAGTCATTCGGATACTCCGAGTGAACCTCGGATAGTCCGAATAATTACAGCCCGACGAACAGAGAGGGTCAACTCGGATAGTCTGAGTCATTCGGATACTCCGAGTGAACCTCGGATAGTCCGAGTGCTGAAAACAGCCACTGCACATCCCGACGAAAACGGGCATAACTTTTGACTCCGGACTCCGATTTGGGTGTTCTTAGGCTCTACGGAAAGCTAAGAACGAGAGCTACACAACCAACAAGGTCTCACATTTCAAATCCTAAAGGATAAAAGCAGAATTCACAGGGAAGGTAAGGGAGACCTATAACTCTCACTTTCCGACACCAACACAACACTCTCTCTAGGTTTCACAAGGATGGATCACTTGAGCACTTGACACATCTAGAAGTCATTCTCCATCGCATCCCTCTCAATAGTACGGCAATCCTTAGACTCAAATTAAATCAAAGATAATACAAGTCTAGGATAGTCACTTGCCGTCTTTTTCTTCATTGTGCATGATGACCTTCACTAAAAGATTGATGAAGCCTTCGCCTTATCCAACTCGACTCGATTCACCTCATGAGACTCTCGTCCCATCGACCTTGACTTGATCATCCTCCCCGACGATCTCCACGCCAAGTTGATCTTGACTTAGTCCTCAACTCTTGGTGACACCGTCGTCTTGTTGACCTCGGCTTAACCATCATCCTTTAACATACCTTGGTCATCACACATACTCATAGGATCTAAATCTTTCCAAACCACTCATGAAAGATATTAGTCCAAAAGCTCAATAGATATAAATAGATTGATGTTTATGAGCAATTAAGTACCACAAGTGTTTCATATAAAGAGACACAATATTAAATAGAAACACTTGACAAGAGAAAGATTCTCTACTAAGTGCATCATGATAAATATGTAATGGAGCTAGATGCACTAGGAAGATAATTGCCAATATGATAAATTAACTAAACCATGGCAAGTACCACAATCTTCACTAAAATGGAGCACATGATAGAATATACAAGAATTACACATGTGCAAGTAATATTCAAGCTAGAGTGAAGTTGTGGAACAATCTAGATTAAACTCCACTAAGTGATGTGCATAAGAAGATATACAAACAAAGCATACATGCACCAAGTCAAGTTATAACAATGTGAAGTTTAACTCTAGTTAAGACATGTATACTAGAAGCAAGACACATATTGAACTCAAGTGGATATATATGCACAAATAGATATGACATCAACCAATGTGCATATATAATCAATATGTTACTTGGAGCTCACTATGCACTTGCACAAAAGGAATGCAATAATAAATCTATATAGAGAAGGTTACCGAGATTGCATACCTCATCTTTACTTACCCATCCTATTTGTATGTGTGAGACTTACCTTGCTAGGATGGATAGATTGTCCACTTGGCATATATGATGTCCTCTAAATAGATGAGACTAATATTCAACTTGGTAATAAACATGTTAGTCTCATAGCAACACAATCATATTAGAGGTTTGTCACTAGACAATTACTTAGCCAAGTATTTACACATTTACTAATACTTGTCATTATGTGTTTGTCATTAATCACCAAAATCACTTATGTGCCTAAATGCACTTTCACGCGCACGTAATACTGCAGAGGGGAGGAAACACTGCACAGGGACCTATATGCGAGGACCTGAGGACCTCGACGAAATATCAGTAAATACAGGGGGTTTTTTGCACTCTTGCACAGAGAGGAGGGGGCTGCACGGACGACTGATTCGAGGGCTGCTTGGGCCGATCCGACAGTAGAGAATGAAGGGGCGACGTGGCTTCCCGACGAGGTGGTATAGCTACGCGCTATATAGCGTAGAAAATGCATCCGTACTCCGCTTTAAGATAATCAAATGACCGATTCGAACCGCTTAATACGTTCTATCTACGTATCAAAATCTTGCAGAAAACAAAAAAAATATTATTACAGAACTTTTTAGCTATTTTTCTCGGCATCTCCGATCTCCCCGTCTCCATGGCACCGTCCGTCCATCCCAACCCAATACGCACTCATGTATGGCGTGTTTGGTTGGCCGCACCCGGCCGAGCCAGGTCCATCCGCGGCACTGCAAATTGTTTGGTTGGTCGAACGCGCACGTGAGCGACACTCTCCATGCAATTTCTTTGTATGATGAGCCAGCTCACGCTGAACGGATCGGCCGGCCGTTCCGCGGAGCCGAGCTCAAGACTGGCGCCTACCACGCATGAAACAAAGACTGCACAACTATCGCCTTCACTTCTACATCAACTTTTCACACTTTCAGATTTTTTTTAAATTCAAACGACATCCAAATTTAATGAAACAAAAAATATGGGCAAGTAGGTTCAAGTACAAGGTATTGAAAAAATTTCAAATTTTTTGATTTTTTCAATTTATTGATTTTCTAGTATTTTTTTGAATTTTTATCTTTTGTTTTTGAATTTATTTTTGTTCCAGTATTTTTTTAAACAAATTTTTTTCCACTTTTGAATTTATTTCCTTTGTTTTTAGTGTTCCTCTTTTGAATTTATCCATCCCACTTCATTCCTAGTGCAGCCAACCAAACAACATCTCTGCGCAGCCTGCACAATCTCATACAACCAACCAAACAACATCCCCTTACATTACCTCAGCCTGGCTCCCACTAGCCTGGCTGAGCTCATACAGCCTGGCTGAGCTCATACGGCAACCAAACAGCCCTGTAGTGCACCGTCCCATTCGTGCGCGCAATGGATCTGGCTGCATGGGGGCCATGCGGGCCCTGGCTGCATGGGGGGCCCACATGGCAGTGGAAGTTACGCATCCGCGTGTAATTGGTGAGGTTTTCCTAGGGTCTTGCCGTATCAGCTCAGCCAGTCTGTATGAGCTCAGCCAGGCTGGTTGGAGCCAGGCTGAGGTGATACAATGAGATGTTGTTTGGTTGGTTGTATAAGATTGAATAAGTTGTGCAGAGATGTTGCTTGGTTGGCTGCACTAGGAGGGGAGTGGGATGGACAAATTTAAAAGAAGGAAATGAAAAAAAGGAAATAAATTCAAAAGTGAAAATTAAAAAATTTAAAAATAGTGAAACAAAAATAAATTCAAAAACAAAAAATAAAAATTCAAAAAACAAATACTAGAAAATAAATAAATTTAAAAATAAAAAGAAAATTTTAAAAAATCTGAATTTTTTTTTCAATACCTTGTACTTGAACCTACGGTTCCATTTTTTTTTGTTTCATTGAATTTGGATGTCGTTTAGAAACTGGTTAGTGAGTTGTTAGTCTGTGCGTGGCGTGTTGTTAGTCGTGCGTGGCGAGCCTGGCTCCGTGGAAACGGCCACCCGCGGTGTTTCCCTCGGCCAGGCCCGAACAGGCTTTTTGCATGTGTAGATGCAGGCTCCGAGCGGCGAGCGGACAACCAAACACGCGTTCACCTGGCTCACGAGAGCCTGACCGGACAGGGGCAGGCAACCAAACACGCCCCTAGCTCCGGCCCCTCGCCAAACTTTGTCTACAGACAGAGGGTTGTGTTTTCGAACGAAACGCCGATCGACTGGCCACTCTGCCCACTTGGGCAGGCGCATGTCTTCGGCTCTACCCAACCGACGACGACGCGCCGACACGATCACAGCCCATGCGTTCCTCTTCGGTGGGACTTTCTAACGGGCAGAGAGAAAAGTTCCTCAAAAGTTATCATAAAATCATTACAGCGTCTCTAGCAGATGCTTTAAAATCGGATCTCTATACACTCTCTCTAAATTACTATTTATTCTCTATATTTTCATCCTCTCCGGCAAAAACTCTATCCAAAAAAATATAGAGATTGATATAGAGAGCTCCTAAATTTAGAGGTTACCTCTAATTTAGAGGCTGAGATAGAGACTGTGTTGGAAAACGAGAAACTCTAAATATGGAGAAGATTTTGTTTTAAAGACTCAGCAACACCGGCAGAGCATCTTCAATGTTAATCCTTAGCTGGTTCAATAGAGGAGAGAGAAGATAAGAGTTGACTCAATACACTGGAGCGATGTGGTGGATGAAAAAAAAAAAACCTTCGGTGCCGATCTTTGATTTAAGGTAGACTCTTAGCAAGCAGGACCCACCTGACATGACTGCATAGGAATGGACGTCATGATAGGAATGGACGTCATGATAGCGTCCTCTTCAGAGCATCTCTAGCATCTCCAGCAGAGCCTCTAAAACAGAATCTTCTATATATTTAGAGTCTCTAGTTTTCCAGCAGAGTCTCTATCTCAGCCTCTAAATTTAGAGTCTCTGTCTCCCAGCCTCTAAATTTGGAGGCTCTCTATATCAATCTCTATAGTTTTTCTAGATAGAGGCTCTACTGGAGAGGATAGAAATATAGAGAACGAATAGTGATTTAGAGGGTAGGGTTGAAAACGGTTCGGATACGGTCGGATATAGGCTAAACCATATTTGTTTTTATATTTTATTTTGGATTTGGATGTGAATACGTATAGCCCGGAAATGCATACGAATACAAATAGTATCGAATATGAACACGGATCGAATACGAAGCGAATCGAATACGATCACGAATATTTTTCGGATACTACAACACATGCAAAATGTGCGTCTCTAACCAAATAAAACACATATGTTGTTCAATTATTCAAGTATTCAATAAAAAGTTTAACTAACAAACTTAGCAGCAACACACCACATGCTACATACATGATACATAATTTAATTCATCACATAGTTCCACAGAAAGATAGTTTAACAACTAACAAACATCCAAGTGTCCAACGAAAAGTTTAACTAACTAATATGAAACATGACGACAATGATAGCCACACACCACAGAGACACATACCACTTGTAGTGTTCCCAAACTTCAAAACTGCTTTTCTTTGATCTCTTCGAAGGAGGATTGGTCTCAGTTCCATTGTTAGCATCAATGGGTGCCTCTGCCTCCACTACAGTATTGGCTCCACCTTCAGCTCCAGGTTGAGCAGCAGCAGCATTGCCTCCACCTTCAGCATTACCATTCCCACTCCCACTGCCAACATCAAGTCCAGAACTAGTAGTGTTAGGTGGCTATGTCACCACAACCAAAGGTTCAGATTTTTTTGGTGACGCTTGCACTACTTGTCGATTCGGCTCTTCAGTCACAGATCTAGCACAAAAGAGATGAAAATGCAACATCATCACATACAGGCAAGAAGATACACATACACAGAGAGGATCTATATAACACGAAACCTATGGTTTTTCCTATCCAAATTTTTGGGAGTATCTTAGAGAATTTTGAAATTACGCATGCGACCGCCGGAGGAATAGGTAGATCCATGCATGCGAAGCAAGGGTGGCGCTTGCTGCTACACACGAACCGCAATGCAACAACGTATACGATCGCGAGACAGATCGATCAAACAACATGGTTAGGACTAACCGGCGTACATGCGATTTCAAGTGCATTATTCGGCTGGATCTAGGAGCGCACGACGGAGCAGGTGAGATCCAAAGTCTTACCGTCAAACTTTTCCTAGAAGAGGACCTCACCGGCGATGACAGACACCAAGGTCATTCAACTCCAAGAAGATACACCAGTCACAACGCCTCCGTCATCTGCCGGTGGCCAGTGGGTGAGAAAGACAGTGCCGCTGCTGCCGGTACCACCGCCGCCGACAGGTGAGGGAGCTGCACCGCCGCCACCTGGTGAGGGAGCCAAGCTGCCGTCGCCGACGCGTGAGGGAGCCTGATAGTGCATCTAGGCCCCTTTGTTGATTTTGGTGATTAATGACAAATAATTTATGGACTAATGAGTTTTATTGAGAATATGGACAGGTACAAACCTCTAGTTAATTTTTGGTTGAACATGCACATTGTCCATGGAGTTTTTGGTGAGAAAGTTGTCTCAAGCTTAGTCCTTATAACTTAGTGCTAATTGTGTTAATTTTGAGTCTAAGAACAAGCCGTACTATTAAGGGGGATGTGATAAAAAATGGATTTTTAGATGATTTGTGTGCTTATTGGAAGAATCTTGCACTTAGATTTCATCCCAAACAATTTTCAGGTCATTCGGGTACTTTTCACATCGGAGTATTCGATGTCACTCCGATGTGTATCCGATATGACCCCTCTCTCTATTTCATTTTTAACATCGGAGTATCCGATGTGTATCCGGCGTCACCCGATGTTACCCTCTGTCTGAAATTTTTTAAACATCGGACTATCCGATATGGTTCCGATGTGTATCCGATGTTACCCCTCATGCGAACTCAAGAAAACATCGAGTATCCGATGTGACTCCGATGTATGCTCCGATGTGACCTGCTCTGTCATTTGACATCGGATACTCCGATATCTTCCAGTCACAACGGCTCTGTGAGGGCTGGTATTTAACCCCTCCTCACCTAGCTCAGCTTACAACGGTTCATTCCTACTCTCCCACGAGCATCTTGAGTTCTTGAGCTTCCAAAACTCCTCTCTCCCACTCCGTTGAGATCTAATCCATCCCATCATTTAGTGAGTTGGAGAGATTGAATCTTATTGCAAGATCTGAAGAACTTCATCTTCCTCAAGCACTCTTCTCATCTTCAAGTCGTTTTTTCACCGGATTTGTTACCCTTGGAGATTGGGGGCTCCTAGACGGCTAGGAGTCGTCCCCGAGCCACCAAAGCTTCGTGTGGTTGGCCGAAGAAAGTTTGTGCAGGTTGGATTCCGCCTCCGCAAGGGAAGGAATCAAGGAGTAAGCCCGAGAGTGCATCGTGCAACTCGGTGAGGAGAGGGTCAAGAGGGACCCGGGCTAAAGTGTGATCTAGCCTTCCTCAACGGAGAGTAGGATCCCCTCACGGATCCGAACTTCGGAAAAATATCTTTGTGTTCTTGTGTTCATTGTTCTACTTGCTCTTGTTTCGTTTGTCTCAGATCTACTTGTGTAGCAGGAGCGTGTGTGCGAACCAATTTGTTGCAGGGGCTCTACTTGGTGCCACGAAGCTCAGATTTGCTCAGATTTACTTTTGCCCTAATTTCATATCGGAGTGTCCGATATTGATATCAGATAGTCCGATATCTGATATCTACATCTGACAGTCTGATATTGTTTTTTCGCTGTGCTATCTTATAATTTGAGTTAAAATTTATATCGCCTATTCAACCCCCCTTCTAGGCGACATCTCTATCTTTCAGAGCCAAGCCGCCACTGCCGACGCGTTGTGTGTCGCCTAGGGTTAGGTTGCGGCTGGTAGCTGCGTGTGTAGTGCGTTGCGTACTTGTGTTCTGCTGTGTCGTGTACTCGTGTGTGGGTGTGTGGCAATGTGGGAGCCTGGGGCTACTGGCTAGGAGGGTGAACCGGGTCGGGCTGTGGCTACCGGCTGGGTAGGTTGGCTGGGCTAGGCTGAGGAGTGAGGAGTGAGGTTAGGCTTGATGGAATAGGAGTTGGGACTTGGGTTGGACCGGGTGTAGACTACTCGGATATCCGAATTTGTAATACTCGAAAAATCCGAAACCGTATCTGTATCCGTCAGATATGGCCATACCGTATTTGAATCCGTATCCGAGAAAAAATATCCAAACTCGAATCCGATCTGAAAAATATCCAAAAATATCCTATCCGAACATAACCGAATCCGTATCCGGCCGGATTGGTCGGAAACTATCCGAACCGTTTTCATTGCTATTAGAGTGGGTGTATAGAGGCCTAAATATTAGAGGTTCTGCTGGATATACCCTCAGATCAGGCAATCAGGGTCATGAGTGTCATGTGCTCCTCCTCAGATCATGGTGGCGCTGTTAGAGGTAGGAGAGGAGGATAGTGACTAGCGATGTGCTCCTCGGATCTGGCAGCTTCACGTGCTTCCAGCAGAAGTTTAGGGGCTGTTTGGTTGCTTTCTCTCACGAGCCTGGCCCGTTCGACTCAGCTAGGCTGATGGGATACGGGATGCACGGATGCAGAGACGGTGTTTGGTTGAGTGTTTAGTAGGCATGTATTTTGAAATTTATATAGCAAGTGTGGTCTAGTTTTGTTCGAAAAAATGTCAGGAACCCATTTTTCAATCGGTTCGGTAATCGGATATGCTAATTAAAAGATATAAACAAAAAAGAAAAAAAATTTGCGCAGAACACGAGACTGCCATGCATGGCTTGCTATTGTGGTTGATAGTGGTCCCTTGCGCAGAACACGAGGCTGTCATGCGCTGCATCCAGAGATACGCCTATTTTCTCCGTATCTCCAGAGCCAGGCTGCATGGAGAATCTTGCATCCAGAGAGCTAGACTCAAAACTAGATGCAGCCAACCAAACATAAGAAAAAACAAGATTCTGTATTTGTATATGCAAATCTCTATACATGTAAGCAACCAAACAGCCCCTTAAGCGCCCTGTGCTCCTTGGATCCAATTGACGGCGTGCAGCAATATTAGTGTAACCATTAATCGGGGTCATTTGACAAGTCAATGAAAAAGTGATCTAGATTTTTATTCTACATATAGTTTTATTCAAATCCAAACCTAATTGTATATTTGAATTCCTAATAATTTTGTGAGCCCCTAACATTCTTTTCTCGTATTCCATAGCATTACATATATTTTCTTACATTTTCTAGTAGTTTTAATTTATGGAAAAACGATATAATTCTAAAAAGAATGGGAAATTTCCATTAGCTTAGATAACAAAAAAACTCAAATGCACTTCGGTCAAAACAGCCATTGACCAGGTCAAATAACTATTGGTGATCGGATTTTTCATAAATGAGTGACTATTTTTACTTGGCATTGTACTTTAGAGGCCAAAAGTAACCATCGATCATAGACTGAGCATGTTCGGAGTGGCTGAGCTGAATGAATAATCAAGTTGAGCTGAAGTGAGTTGAATGTTAAGCTAGACTTTGAGAGGTTCTTGAATATGCTTCTCGAAGTTGATCTGCTTCATTTATGTTATTTTTAAGAATTTTAGAGGTAACTTTATGATTAAAAAACTGGACTAAAAAATCTAAATTGATTTTCTAAGCAAATAAACCTAAACCACTCAAACTTGTCCCTAATTTTCTCAGCAAGGCATGAATTGTTATCCGCTCAATCTTTACTAGAATGGATGTGCACCTTCGGTTCACCACACCTAGTGCGTTGCATCCATTGACGGATTTATGGGGAAAAAAATTGTTTTCTGAAACAAAAACCACTGTAATGCAGTTCTTTACATCATTCATTAATTCATTCATAAGCCAAACCAGAAAATGTAAATCAGATATTATTCAATACCATACCTTGTATTGTCAATCATGGAGATGTGCAAGATCAGTATATGCATATATAATGTCATCAATGCTTCATAATCTAAGAAGCAGAAGAAGTCCAAAATACTATGCACTACATAGAGAAGAGCGCACCAGAGTAAAGGACAATGAAGAATTCTGGCTATAGATATCAGGAATTTAGGATGAAAATAAGGCTTAAAATACTCCATGAAATTCTCTAGTAATGTTATTTTCACTGCATTGCACAATCTGAAATCTCTGAAAACCAATAGGTAGTATGCAATCCTTTTGTGTAAAAGAGAAGATCCTATATACAGCATAAAAGTAGAACTTGATGGTAAACTAAAGTAAGGGGTAATTGGTGCACTAAATGGCAAACATCCAAACATTATCAAGACTTGTTACTACAACAATATTTAGAACCAAAGGATAATAAAATACAAAAGGAACCTAAGCTGAAAATCACATGCTTTGCACATGGAAAACAGTTATGCCTATAGTGTGACCATAGATAACACAACATACATAAATAAGTAATCTAAAGGAAAAAAAAGAAGCATACATGAAGAACCAGATGCCTCATAAGGTAGAACGTGGATATCCATAAAGAGAAGAAAACTAACGCACAAATATGTTTGAAAGAAGGTAATACAGCAATACTAAATTGAAAGCAAAGCTAGCACTGCACAGCGGTCTACCAAAATATCATCAATAATCTGCAATTAATCTAGTAAACAGAATTTCAAAAATAAACCTGGGATGTTCTTATTGCTGGCACCTAGATAGGCACTTTCCACCTAACAAAGCAAAAACTTTACAACAAAGAGTACTTTGGAATGGTACAAAGAGTCTAGGTGAAAGTGCATCTAGGCCCCTTATGTGTTTTGGGGGTTAATGACAAAACGATTAAGAGACTAATGAGATTTCTAAGTGTTATCTTCAGATCTTAGTCCTCCACAGTGAAGTTATGGGCATTGACGAACCCTAAATTCGAATGAAGCAAAAGACGGTACCTAGACTTGTGATTTGTAATTTATTTAAGTTTTGAGTCTATGGATAGCCGTACTATTAAGAGGGATTTGACGGGAAATAGTGTTCGGATATTCTAGGTGCTCATGATGGAAATTAGTTGTCATTTTACAAGTTTATGAACTCTTGTTACCAAAACCAAAATCCAGACACAAAATACCTTTTGTCACTCGGAGTATCCGAATAATTATTCGTACTGTCCGAGCTGACCCTCTCTGTCTTCCCAGAAAGAAAATGGTCTTTGAGGCTAAGTCCCATTCGGAATAACCGAAATCACTCGGAGTATCCGAAGTAATTAATCGGACTATCCGAGGTGACCCTCTCTGTTTGCTGGGCAGTATTTATTCGGACTATCCGAGTTTTAACTCGGAGTATCCGAACCCCTCAGAGTATCCGAAGGTTCGGACTATCCGAAGAATAAACTCGGAGTATCCGAGCTAGGTCTCTCTGTCTCTGTGGTTTTACACTGCTCGGAGTATCCGAGTATTTACTCGGACTATCCGAACTTATTCAGACCTGAGTCAAAACGGCTAGTTTCAAGGGCACATATTTATACCTCACTTCACTCTCACCTAACTACACGACTATTCACTCAGAGCATTTACTCCTCCTCATTTACTCCTTGAGCCCAAGTTTTTCTCCCTCCTTTTGAGCTTGTTGATTGGATTCTCTAGAGGGAGAAAAGAAGTGAGATTTGAAGAGCTTGAGCTTGCTTAGGTCCATCTTGAGCACCGGGTTTTATCCTCTCGCGGATTTCTCGCCGATCTATTACTCTTGGAGGTTGAGGACTCCTAGACGGCTAGGAGTCGCCGGTGAGCTCCCAAGCTTCGTGTGGTGAGTCTCCGGAAGTTTGTGAAGGTCGAATCCACCTCCGCAAGGAAAGGATTCAAGATAGTGAAGTCGGTGAGTGCTTGGTGCAACACCGAGAGGATTAGGGTTGAAAGAGACCCGGGCTTTGTGTCTCCTCAACGGAGACGTAGGATCCCCTCAAGGATCCGAACTTCGGGTTAAAATCTTTGGGTCTTCGTCTTCACCTCTCGGATTTCATCTTCACTCTTGTGTTCGAATTCAAATCTTGGTGTTTGAAGTGGTGATCTCGTTTGTGAAGAGTATATTGTTGATCATACTTCATTCACAGATACTCTAGGCTCACTAACACTCTTTGGTGCAGGAAACATCTCTCAAGAGCCCAGATTTACTTTTGCTCGTTTCCTTACTCTGCTATCTTCGGACTATCCGAATATACTTCGGGCTATCCGAAGTACTCGGACAGTCCGAGCTGTACTCGGACAGTCCGAATCATTTATTTCCGCTGCAAGTCAATTTAGTGATAAATTTAATTTCGCCTATTCACCCCCCTCTAGGCGACATCCCGATCCTTCAATTGGTATCAGAGCCTAATCTCTTGTGTTAAGCTTAACCGCTTGGAGAAATTAGGATGTCGACTGAGAGGGCTAGTTTCACCGATGACAACATGGACAACCAACGTGTTAGCACCGGTGCAGAAATTCCTTTTGAGTATCCCACTGTCGGCCCCTCGGGATCATCATCTTATGCCTCCAAGTGTCGTCCGGTAAAGCGCCATATTTCGATGGCACTCATTACCCGGCATGGAAACATAAGATGAAAATGTACTTGAGGTCTCTTCACCCTTCGATTTGGAAGATTGTTGAAACAGGTTTTAAGCCCAAGAACTCCACCAAGCTTACACCTCATGAGAAGAAGGAGCGTTACATCAACGATCAAGCGGCTAATGCATTGTTGAATGCCTTGAGTCCAACCGTGTTCAACCGGGTTGATGGGCTTGAAGATGCAAAGGTCATTTAGAACATGCTAAAGGTTGCACATGAGGGAACCTCAAGCGTTCGTGAATCAAAGATTGAGCTCATCAATAGGAAACTCGGTCGGTTTGTGCTAGAGGATGGAGAAAGCTATACTCAAATGTTTGATCGCTTGATGATTCTAGTAAATCAAGCAAAAGGTCTCGGATGTGAGAAGTTGACGGATAGAGCCGTGATAAAGATTCTTCTACGTGTCATCACTCCAAAGAACTGAAACCTAGTACAACTCATTAGGGAGAGAGACAATTTCAGTTCTCTCACACCTCATGATGTTCTTGGGAGATTGGTTGCCGATGAGATGATGGTCAAGGACGCCGATGCCGTGGAAGAACTTGTGAGGGCTAGTAAAAAGAAGGACATTGCTCTAAAGGCCACTAGAGGATCAAATGACACCGATGAAGGGTCAAGTGAAGATGATGATGATGGTCCTTTGAGTAAGGATGAAATGGCACTCTTTGTGAGGAGATTCAACAAATTCCTCAAGAAGAGTGGCTT
Source organism: Olyra latifolia (assembly GCA_036346145.1). Lineage (NCBI taxonomy): Eukaryota > Viridiplantae > Streptophyta > Magnoliopsida > Poales > Poaceae > Olyra > Olyra latifolia. Next base: position 17,619,382 of record CM070524.1, on the reverse strand, counting down.
AAAGTCCAAAGGTCGATACAAGAGCAATGGGAGTAAGTCAAGAGGAAGGCACTCTCAAAGAAAGTGCTATGAGTGTGGGCAAGCCGGTCATTTCATTGCCGAATGCCCACAAAGAAAGAAGAATGACAAGAATGATGATGACAAGAAGAAGAAAAAGGATAAGCATCGCAAGAAGGATGAGAGGAAAGGCAAGAAGAAGGAGCACGCACATATTGGGAAGGAGTGGGATTCCAATTCCGAATCCGACTCCGAATCGGATTCAAACTTCGAATCCGATGAAGAAATTGTCTCCATCGCCATCACTTCATCATACACGCCAACGAGTTCAAAGACTCTCTTTGACAACCTAAGTGATGATGATGATGTTCCAACTTGCCTCATGGCTAAGAGGCGCAATGTATTAAATAAGAACTCAATCTTTACTATTAATGATCTTTGCAATAATGTTAGTGAAGATGGTGAAAGTGATTGTAATGTTGATTTGTTTAAATCAATGAAAAATTTTGATATGATAAAATTAAATGCAATGTTGAAAGAAATAGAGAGACAAGAAGCAATTATTGAAACTCAAGAAGACTTGCTCATCCAAGAAAAGGAGAGAAACCTTGAGTTAGAGAAAAGTTTGGCTAGTGAGAAGAAAAAGAATGTTGAGATGGCTAAGAATATTGATTTAGCCACATCTCAAGTAACTAATCTTGAGATTACCAACGCCTCATCCATAGAGGATCTTGCTATAGCAAATGACGCTTGCAAGGCTTTTGAAGTGAAGCTTGTTGATCTTCCGAAAAGTCCTTCTCACTCTTCAAACCTAGCTACTTCTCTCTCATTGCCTTCAACTAGTAACGGTTGTGCAAGATGTTATAATATTGATATAAATGTTCGTATAACTAACTTTGAGACAATGCAAGTGTTGGCGAAAAAGAATGAAAAGTTAAAAGGACTTCTTGAGAATGGATTTCAAAAATCCTACAAGTCAAGTAAAGGACTTGAGGAGTTCTTAGGAAAGCGGCAAGGCAATTTCAAAAGGGAGGGGCTTGGCTATATTCCTCCTAAGGGCAAGAAGGACCACATTGTGGTAGCCCCATTGCCAAGCCCATCAAGTTTGTGAAAGCACAAGGATCCTCCAACCATCTTACTCATTGTATTTTCAATGCTTCCTTTGTGCTCAAAAGAACTAACCTTGGTCATATAGTTGCTAAGTATGTAGGTCCAAAACCCAAGAATTCTAGTGTCAAATCTGTTTGGGTGTCAAAAACACTAGTTACTGACCTAAGAGGATCCAAACAAGTTTAGGTACCTAAAAGACAAGTATAATTCTATCTTATAGGACTATCACTCCGGTGGATCAAGTTGGATTTTGGATAGTGGATGCACCCATCATATGACCGGAGAGAAGTCTATGTTTTCATATCTAGATCCAAATGGTTCAACAAGTGATAGTATCATCTTCGACGACAATGGCAAATGTGAGGTGATGGGTCTTGGTAAGATGCTCATCACCGATGATATTCTTCTCACAAATGTTTTACTTGTTGAATCATTGAGCTACAATTTGTTGTCCGTTTCTCAATTGTGTGCAACGGGCTACAATTGTCTTCTTACTAATGAAGGTGTGGATGTCATTAAGAGATGTGATAATTCCATAGCCTTTAAAGGGCGTTTAAAAGGAAAGCTTTATCTAATAGATTTTTCCATGGATAAACCCAACCTTGAAACGTGCTTAATGGCTAGGTCTAGCATGGGATGGTTATGGCATCGCCGTCTATCTCATGTTGGCTTCAGAAATCTTCACAAACTCTTAAAAGGCAAACACATTCTTGGACTAACAAATGTCACTTTTGAGAAAGGCAGGTTATGTAGTGCATGCCAAGCGGGAAAACAAGTGGACACATCTCATCCCGCCAAGAATATAATGACAACATCAAGACATCTGGAAATGCTACACATGGACTTATTTGGACCAATCGCCTACATAAGTATAGGAGGTAACAAATACGGCCTTGTTATTATAGATGACTTTTCACGCTTCACGTGGGTGTTCTTTTTGCATGATAAGAGCAAGACTCAAGGAACACTCAAGAAATTCATGCGAAGAGCGCAAAATGAATTTGAATTGAAGATCAAAAGAATAAGGAGTGACAATGGAACGGAATTCAAGAATACGGGAGTAGAAGACTATCTCGATGAGGAAGGGATAAAACACGAGTTCTCGGCTCCCTATTCCCCTCAACAAAATGGGGGTAGCCGAAAGGAAGAATAGAACCCAAATCGACATGGCAAGGACGATGCTCGACGAGTACAAGATTTCCGATAGGTTTTGGGCGGAAGCGGTAAACACCGCTTGTCACGCTACCAATCGGCTTTATCTTCACAAGTTGTTGAAGAAGACATCCTATGAACTACTCACCGGGAAGAAACCGAATGTTTCCTACTTTCGGGTATTTGGGAGTAAGTGCTACATTCTTAAAAAGAAAGCTAAGTCTTCTAAATTTGCTCCTAAAGTTGATGAAGGTTTTCTACTTGGGTATGGATCAAACGCATATGCATACCGTGTTTTCAATAATACCACGGGTATTGTTGAAATCACGCGTGATATAACGTTTGATGAAACTAACGGCTCCCAAGCGGAGCAAGTTGATCGTTGTGTTTTAGAAAATGAAGAACCACCTTGTGAGGCGATCAAGAAGCTAGCAATTGGAGAAATCAAGCCTCAAGATGCTCAAGATCAACAAGGAGACGGACAGTCCGGACATGGACAACGGACTATCCGAACACACTCGGATACTCCGAGTGGTGTGTCGGATACTCCGAGCAAGCCTTCAACTGAAGGACAACCACCCTCCTCAAGTCAAGAAATCGACGTCTCCAACAACTTTCTTGAGAAGGGTGGAGATGTTCAAGAGAAGCATCAAGAGGTTCCTCATCCTAGGGTACACTAAAGTATACAAAGGGATCATCCTGTTGGTAATATACTTGGTGATATCAACAAGGGAGTATCCACTCGATCTAAACTTGCTAATTTTTGTGAACATTACTCTTTTGTTTCCTCTTTTGAACCTTTGAAGGTAGAAGAAGCACTTGAAGATCTTGATTGGATCATTGCCATGCAGGATGAATTTAATAATTTCAAAAGAAACCAAGTGTGGGAGCTTGTGGAACGACCCAAACAAAATGTTATTGGAACCAAATGGGTGTTTCGCAATAAACAAGATGAAAATGGAATTGTGACGAGGAACAAAGCACGGTTGGTTGCTCAAGGCTTCACACAAATTACAGGTTTGGGTGTTGGTGAGACTTATGCACCCGTAGCTAGGCTAGATTTCATTCGTATTTTAATTGCCTATGCTACTCACTATAACTTTAAGTTGAAGCAAATGGATGTGAAGAGCGCATTTTTGAATGGACCGCTCTCCGAGTTGGTATATGTTGAGCAACCACCTAGGTTCGAGGATCCCGAATTTCCGGATCATGTCTATCAACTTCACAAGGCACTCTATGGTCTCAAACAAGCCCCACGGGCATGGTTTGAGTGTCTTCGGGATTTCCTCGTCAACAAAGGGTTTGAAATTGGAAAGGCCGATCCTACTCTCTTTATTAAACATGTTGATAATGATTTGTTTATTTGTCAAATATATGTTGATGATATAGTATTTGGTTCTACTAATGATCTATTGTGTGAAGAATTTAGTAGGACAATGACAAGTAGGTTTGAAATGTCCATGATGGGTGAGCTGAAATTCTTCCTTGGATTTCAAGTAAAGTAACTCAAGGAGGGCACATTTATTTGCCAAACCAAGTACACCAAAGACATGTTGGAGAAATTTGATATGGAAAAGGTAAAACCAATCAAGACGTCAATGCAAGCCAATAGTCATCTTGACATTGATAAAAATGGTAAGCCGGTCGACCAAAAGGTATATTGATCTATTATTGGTTCACTTCTTTATCTTTGTGCATCTAGGCCGGATATCATGCTTAGTGTATGCATGTGTGCGAGATTTCAAGCCGCTCCTAAGGAGTGCCACATGGTGACCGTGAAAAGAATTTTGAGATATTTAGTCCACACTCCTTATTTTGGTCTTTGGTATCCAAAAGGGTCATCTTTTGAATTAGTTGGATATTCTGATGCGGATTATGCAGGTTGCAAAGTGGATAGGAAAAGTACTTCAGGAACTTGTCAATTTTGGGTAGGTCCCTAGTTTCTTGGTCATCCAAAAGCAAAACTCAGTAGTCTCTATCCTTCGCCGGCCGAGTATGTGGCGGTAGGGAGTGTTGTGCTCGATTACTTTGGTTAAGGCAAGCCCTAGATGATTTTGGCCTAACCTACAACCAAGTACCACTATTGTGTGACAATGAGAGCGCTATTAAAATTGCAAATAATCCTGTCCAACACTCCCGCACTAAACACATCGATATACGCCATCATTTTCTAAGAGGCCACTCCACAAAAGGCGATATCGAAATTCAACATGTAAAAACTGAACATCAATTAGCTGATATCTTTACTAAACCACTCGATGAAAGAAGATTTTGTGAACTAAGGAGTGGACTAAATGTTCTAGATTCTCGTAACGTGGCTTGAGGTGAGCACACAATTGGATGATGCTTGGAAAACATCTTGAAAATGCTTATTTTCTTTATTTCTCTTAAACTGGATGTGTTCATTTGATCTTTTGATCTTGTCGATCATGTCAACCATCATGTGATCATAGTTTGAATATTTGATTGAGATGCTGATCACAAGATTAGGAAACTCTATAGGATATCCTTGTCCATCTTCCAACCGGTGGCATTCTCCTGTTTTGTATTGAGTGTTCCAGAGAAGGGCAGCTCGGAGTGTCCGAATAATTGTTCGGACTATCCGAATGGTTCGGAGTATCCGAGCATCAGTTCGGAGTATCCGAACTGGCCGTCTCGGGTATTTTACCTCGTGCGGTTATCTTCTTCCTCCTCCCTTCTTATTTCCATTCCACCGCGCGTTCTCTCTCTCCTCCTCTTCGACCCCGCCTGTGGATCTTTCGTTTGGACCTCAAACCCTTCGAATCAAGACCTCGGAGGAGTTCCCCGGAGCAAGGGCTCTCTTCTCCACCGCGCCATTGCCGGGCTCTCACCTCGGAGTCTCCGTGGTCATCACTTCAAGGTACCGTGGAAACCGCTTCTCGAATTTCACTTCTTTTCGTTGTTTCCCTGTAAAACCTAGTGTCTAGGATTGTTCTAGGACCTTCTAGGATGATCCTCCCTGTTAGACTCTAGTCTACTTTGATTAATCTCTAGATTGGATGAGTTAGGGCAGATTTGAACCCACGCAACTCGGACTATCCGAGTTACACTTTAGACTATCCGAAGCCTTCGGACTATCCGAACTTGTTCGGAGTGTCCGAAGCATTCGGACTGTCCGAGATATACCTCGGATTATCTGAAGTTGTCATGCCCAAATTTACCTTATTCTCATCCATTTAGTGTTTAATTGGAGTCTAATCTTCATCATTCCCTTGAAACCTCTTAGATGGACCCTTCTCAAGGTGGTGATCGCTTCTCTCGCGATATCTCTGTGACTATGGCCCGAAAGAAGAAAAAGCATGATCACCCTATCGGCAGCTCCACAGCTCCTGCTCCTCCTCCGGCAGCTGCTCCTCCCACTCAGACTATCAGAAAGCAGCGTAGGGCAGTCAGAAAGGTCAGTTAGTCATCTCTCTCTCAATCATCAAGGAGAGGAGATGAAGAGGATTCTAGTGATGATCCTCATGCTGCCATGTTCAATCAAAGGGAAGGCTGAGCAGCGTCGTTCAGGGGTGCTCATTGGACCTCTGCAAGTTCATCCCTCTGTGCGGGTCACTTCAGGAGATGTGATGACTAAGAAGAAGATTGACTACAGCTCAAGTCAAGGGAAGGGAAAGGAAGTCCGAAGACTGAGAAACAAGAACCCCCTGGAGTTCCATCAGGAAGAGCATGTGGACAAGAGATTTTGGAATCATTTCCAACAGGATTACTATGACTCGGTCATTGCCGATAAGAAGAGTCCTGTGGTGTCTATGCAGTGGGTTGACTGGGGTTATATGGAAGAGCAAGAAGATCCTATTTTCAATCAAGTGCTAGAGGCTTGTGAGCGTCATGGTGTCAAGGACATCATGACATTTCAGTTTGCATGGAACAACGAGTTGGTTGCTCAGTTTTATGCAACACTCTATGTGGACTCCGATGAGGATAGTACAATGTGGTTCATGGCAGACGGGCTCTACTATTCAGTGACCAAGGAACAATTTGCTGATTGCTTGGGTTTCTCAACTGAAGGGTGGTACAACCTAGACAAGTTTCATGTGTCAGAACCTATCAGTGTCAATGAAATGGAGTCTATTTATGATGACACTCAGACCTTCAAACTGGGAACTACTAGAGGACTCAAGCCATTCTATGCCATTCTCTACAAACTGCTGAGGAAGACACTTTGGCCAAAAGAGGGAGATGCAACCAACATCAGTTCTTTCTCCAGGAATCTCCTTCTCAGGATTGATGAGGGAACACGTCCGTTTGACGTGTTTGATTTCATTTGGTAGGAAATTCGCTCAAATTCACTCAATCCTCGCAGCAGCTGCAGCTTTGCTCCATATGTGATGTGTGTGATAGAAGGGGTCACTGGTCTGAGGTTTGTGAGAGATGTGGAGCACACTGCCTATAGGGTCCGTTCTATCAAAGCCACTCCTTTTTCAACTCCCTCTGTCAGACGTGGTAGGACCAGATCTCCTGCCAAGTCTCCCGCTCCAGGTCAATCCTCTACTTCTAGAGTCAAACCCATCCTCTCCTGGACCTTCCTCCTCCTCCAGTGGCTCGGTGAAGAAAATGCTTCGCGCTATCTTCTGTCTTGGCATGAAAAGCCACAGGAAGATTCAGGAGACCAACCTCAGGCTGGCTGACACTCGTCGTCAGCTTCAAGACATCAAGAGGAAGCTCAACCTGCCTTGTTCTGCTGAGGAGTCTGATTCTGAGTCCTCCGCCACGGTGGACACTCAGACTAGGCACCTCTTTGGTCTCCACTCCACTCGAGGCAGCGAGGTAGAAGATGACGCTGCATTTGCTCCCGACGACGAGGACGACGATGAAGACAGCGATGCCTGATTCTGCTCCTAGTTTCCTCTACTCTTTTGGTGCCTTGATGACAAAGGGGGAGAAGAATCTAGTCTATCTAGTCTGTCTTAGTAATCTTTTGTATGTTCTCCGGAGGAGTAACTGTTTGTGATTTGTTTGACTTGTGGTTGTTATTTGTAGTAAGTTGAACTTTAATTGTGGTAGCTGAATTTCTAATTCTCCTTGTAATTGATTTATGGTGAAAGTACATCTAGGCCCCTTATGTGTTTTGGGGGTTAATGACAAAACGATTAAGGGACTAATGAGATTTCTAAGTGTTATCTTCAGATCTTAGTCCTCCACAGTGAAGTTATGGGCATTGACGAACCCTAAATTCGAATGAAGCAAAAGACGATACCTAGACTTGTGATTTGTAATTTATTTAAGTTTTGAGTCTAAGGATAGCCGTACTATTAAGAGGGATTTGACGGGAAATAGTGTTCGGATATTCTAGGTGCTCATGATGGAAATTAGTTGGCATTTTACAAGTTTATGAACTCTTGTTACCAAAACCAAAATCCAGACACAAAATACCTTTTGTCACTCGGAGTATCCGAATAATTATTCGGACTATCCGAGCTGACCCCCTCTGTCTTCCCAGAATGAAAATGGTCTTTGAGGCTAAGTCCCATTCGGAATATCCGAGTTTTCACTCGGAATATCCGAAATCACTCGGAGTATCCGAAGTAATTATTCGGACTATCCGAGGTGACCCTCTCTGTTTGCTGGGCAGTATTTATTCGGACTATCCGAGTTTTAACTCGGAGTATCAGAACCCCTCGGAGTATCCGAAGGTTCGGACTATCCGAAGAATAAACTCGGAGTATCCGAGCTGGGTCTCTCTGTCTCTGTGGTTTTACACTACTCGGAGTATCCGAGTATTTACTCGGACTCTCCGAACTTATTCAGACCTGAGTCAAAACGGCTAGTTTCAAGGGCACATATTTATACCTCACTTCACTCTCACCTAACTACACGACTATTCACTCAGAGCATTTACTCCTCCTCATTTACTCCTTGAGCCCTAGTTTTTCTCCCTCCTCTTGAGCTTGTTGATTGGATTCTCTAGAGGGAGAAAAGAAGTGAGATTTGAAGAGCTTGAGCATGCTTAGGTCCATCTTGAGCACCGGGTTTCATCCTCTCGCGGATTTCACGCTGATCTATTACTCTTGAAGGTTGAGGACTCCTAGACGGCTAGGAGTCGCCGGTGAGCTCCCAAGCTTCGTGTGGTGAGCCTCCGAAAGTTTGTGAAGGTCGAATCCACCTCCGCAAGGAAAGGATTCAAGATAGTGAAGTCGGTGAGTGCTTGGTGCAACACCGAGAGGATTAGGGTTGAAAGAGACCCGGGCTTTGTGCCTCCTCAACGGAGACGTAGGATCCCCTCAAGGATCCGAACTTCGGGTTAAAATCTTTAGGTCTTCGTCTTCACCTCTTGGATTTCATCTTCACTCTTGTGTTCGAATTCAAATCTTGGTGTTTGAAGTGGTGATCTCGTTTGTGAAGAGAATATTGTTAACCATACTTCATTCACAGGTACTCTAGGCTCACTAACACTCTTTGGTGCAGGAAACATCTCTCAAGAGCCCAGATTTACTTTTGCTCGTTTCCTTACTCTGCTATCTTCGGACTATCCGAAGTACTCGGACAGTCCGAGCTGTACTCGGACAGTCCGAATCATTTATTTCCGCTGCAAGTCAATTTAGTGATAAATTTAATTTCGCCTATTCACCCCCCTCTAGGCGATATCCCGATCCTTTACTAGGCAAATAAAACAAACCAATGAGCTGATAGAAAAAACATATCTACGTCAGAACTGGCCTATGAAGCGTAAATGTGCATAGCTCTGAAACATATGTATTCATTGGAAGAAATGACTTTATTTCTATGCATTTAAACGGAAAGAACTGATAGCCTTGTGCATATGCTAAATTTGTTTATAGACTACCATAAATGAAACGCCTATAGTCAGGCCTTACATAGGAAACGAAAATAGCAAGATGAAAACTGCTTGCATCCATAATGCAAAATAACTACAGAAGATCAATCATGATTGGTCTATATGTAGCATAAAAGTAGAAATACTCTTCATGCTCAAGTCAAGCAATGGGTGATCACTAATGAAGACCTATTACTGCAATAATATTTACAACCAAAGGATAATAAAATACAAAAGGAAGTTGACCTCAAAAGCATACCATCTGCTCATGAAAAAAAATAATGTCTATAGTGTGAAAGGATCGATTGGCCTAGAGGGGGGTGAATAGGCAGTTTTTAACCAACTTAAAATTTAAGTGAGTCTATTACTCAATATTAAATGAGGCCTGCACTACTAGAATAGGAACACAAAAAATACTAGAAGTAAAAGCACAATAAAGTAAATACGAGAAATTAAAGAGTGATAAAGTATTTGTTTCTCGAAGTTCGAAGGTACCACCCTCCTACGTCTCCGTTGAGGCAAATTCTTGTTCCTCACAAGAACCGGCTCCCGCTCGAGCCTTGCGCCTCTTCTCCACTAGTGGATGTCCTTCACCGCTCTGGCAAGGTGGACTCCAACCTTTGTACAATGATCCGAGTGCTCCCACAAACGCCAAGGCGAGCTACCCGATCCACCACCTCCAAAGTACAAATAAAGAGTAACAAGATCAATTCAAAACTTCCACCGGAACACAAATCACATGGAGCACAACCGGCAAAGTGAGATTATCCCAAGTAAAGAATCAACGAAGGAAAAAGGTCTCCACTCTCGCAATCCACCAAGGGATCGAGAGAAAAGATGATCAAAGATGGGCAAGATTGGATGAGGTACACTTTTTGGATCTAGGAAGTTTGTATTTTCGTGAGGAGAGTTGGGACAACACACCTCCTAGATCCAGATCTGAATCTTATATAGAGATAGAGATTCCAATTGTCGACAGTTTAGCCGGACTATCCGGATTGGGACCCGGACAGTCTGGCTAAACCCATTAGCATAACCTACAACTTGTCAATAAGGAAACAGGAGCGAGAATGTGTTAGGCGGACAATCCGGCTAGAGACCCGGACTGTCCGGCTAAGCCTGTGAAACTCCTGGAAAACACACAGGAGCAGATCAGGAATTTCGTGGTGTTAGGCGGACTGTCCTGCTGAAAGCCTGAACAGTCTGGCAAGGGCAGACAGTCCGGCCAGGGGGACGGATAGTCCGGCTAATACTTGAAGCTTACTGCCTGGAAGAACTTTCAGGGAAAAGTTTCAAGGATAGTTTAAGAAAGGAAATATAGGGCAATGCTCCAGTGAAGTTCATGTCCCCATAGAAGACTAGGCGTTGATCCCCTCTTTAACAAGGAAAAAGAAATAAAGAAAAATTAACCTAATTCTAGAATGGATCAACTCAACTCCCGACCCACCACAAGAGAACTCATGGATCCAAGCTTTTTCTTCGTCTTCTATTCAAAGCGTTCGTCATCAACACCAAAACTAGATAACTTCGAGCCAAGGAACGAGATGCTTTCAATCTCCCCCTTTTTGGTGATTGATGACAACTACAAAGTTGAGGGCACTTGCATACACAAACTCTTCACAAAAAGAGTAAGGCTAAATCTCAGCAGGAAAAACATAGTAGCAAGATTCACATAGTCTTACACACAAAATGATATAATGCAAATAAAGCAATCTCCTCACTCCCTCCTACTCTCCCTCCCCTTTGGCAACAAGCGCCAAAAAGAGAGACAAACCCTAATCTTGAGAAGAGGCCTTCTTGGTGAACCTCTTCCTAAAGTAGGTCACCAACTTGTTCTTCGGAGCCTTGGTTGAAACTGGAGGAGGTGAAGCTGTGAAAGAAATATCCGGCGATGTAGCTTGAAAGGGGTAGATCCAGAAGGAGCATCCAGAGAAGCAAGAGCCTCGGCCTGAGAGGGATAGGCTGTCGAGTCAAGTGAAATGTCAAAAAGTTGATCTCCCAGAAATTGAATGGAGTTCCGGAGATCATCCACTCTAGCCAGGTAATCCTGATGATGTGACTCATATTGAGCAATTCTAGTATTCATAACCTCCCGGTATGCTACCTGCTCATTGTGCCAATGTACTTGCTCGTTGTGCCACTGCACTTGCTCATTGTGCCAATCCATATAGGTACTGTGCCTAGCTGCCTGATCATCAACAAAAGTATGAAATGCTCCAAAGAATTGGGAAAAAATCAGGAGCAATTGGAGCTTCAGAAGCAACTGCAGGTTGCTCTTCCTCCTCTGACCCAGAAGGCACTTTCTCAAACTTTGAACTCCCCCTTCCATCCTATACTCTTGGGTGGCAGTAGTAAACATACTGGAATGAAGAATTACCCTCTTCCTGAAGAGTATATGACAGAGAAGATGTCCAAAAGCAAGCCTCTTGTTGGAGTCACGACATATGCATTCCTCCATCTCAGCTATCACAAAATCCGCCAGGTTAATCATAGTCTCAGTGAAGATAAAGTAGGTTGTCCAAGCTAAAACATTTAGAAAAGCATCGAAATATCCAGCACGTGGCACAAGTGTTTTTCTCAAAATACTGACCAGAAGAGCAGGAAGACTTCTCAGATACTTGACTTTATTTCTATCAAAGTTTTGATTGTCAGTGTGCTTGTACAAGAACTTAATATGCTCAAACTCAGGTGCAACCCCCTGACGGTGCCATCTAGTTGGAAAAACACTATCATGCACTTTCACACCTCTAGGAGACATGTCAAAAATCTCCTCAAGATCTCTGGCATTAAAGGTCACATATTGACCTCTAAACACAAAACAAACTCTAGTGCGGTCCCGAGCTATCCACATAGAGGCATAAATCTCTTTGACTATGTCAGGATGGTAAGTGTACTGGGTAGCACAGAGTTCGACAAGGCCAGGAGTAGACTTACACAAGTTCTCAAGGGTCCGGTCGTTGTCCACCTTAATAACTCTGTTCCAGGAGATGTACTGATGAGCAAACACTATCTTTGGTGAATTCTTGTACATCATATAGAAATCCCGATGGAGCTGACAAACAAACTTGTCTCCCTGAATGTCCTGTGACGCTGGAAACCACCTCTTATGTTGCATTCTTCTCAAACCTCTGACCTTGAGCATAGATAATTGAGAAAGATCTCGAGAAACATAGCCCTGCTTAGGGAAAATGTCAGATACATCAACATCTTCATCACCGGAATCAACATCCATGTCATCTCCCTCAGACTCTTCCTGAAAGACGTACTCTTCATCTCTGCTATCACTGTCTACATCAGAACAAGAGGGAGAAGCACGTCGAAGAGAAGGATTTTTCCGAGCAGCCTTCTTCTGAACTCGACCACCAGTGCTCGGTCCACCCCCATAAGTAGACCGATCAATTCCCTTGCCCTTGTAATTCTAAAAATGTTATAAAATACATGAGCATACATAAGAATACCAGCAAATCTAGAAAGAGATTAGGATGGGACTATCAATACATTTTAGTGAAAGACTTTACAATCTGGGCCGATTTGCGTAAGAGAAAGAACTAAGAAGGAATAATCAGAAAGTTATATAGTAGAAAGATCCTAGAAAAGTAGTAAAAAGGGAGAATGATCAAGTACTTGTATACTGCACAGTCTTACAATTTCCAATGGAAATTCCATAAGAAAAATGAAGCTTCTTTCACTTTAAAAATTATCCACGATTATAAAATTGGAAGAGAATCCTACCCAATTAATGGATTCGTTTTACCTAATAGAAACCAACCACAGAGATGGTAGGCACTGAGGCCATTGCTCAATCTTTATGGCAATCTACAACCGACAATATTCGCATTAGCCAAAAACATAACCTACATATGAAGTTCTTCTAAACTAACCAATTAATTGGCAACTTCTGAATAAAATTTGTGAGCGCGATTCTTTGTCACAATGAGAATATGAAAAAAAAAAATATTTGTAGGTAAACAAATGTCTTTCCTCCATCAACCTCAAGCACTAACTCTGTTTAGTTGTGGCACCTCTTGACTGTGCGTCGATAATTTCTTGGTGTTTAGGACCTTGAAACAACAGAAGAGGGTCAACAATTAAAGCATTACGAAGACGAAATTAGACCCAAATAATGATATGGTCATGTAATAACATTTAGGAAGACCACCAAATCAAGGTTTGCGTATGCAAAGAAAATAATAGAAAAGGTCACTAAGGCATAGTTCTTGATTCAAGAGGTGCTCAGTTTATCACACATTGATCCACGCTCATCAAGCTCTCCAGCGCTGCCGTCCTCCTGGCCAAGAACCACCGGAGCGCCATCAAGGCTGGTCGGGTGAGGCGCGTCGTCGAGGAGGCTGCGCCTTGCTGAGGTCCGCCAAGTTCTGGAGTGCCGGTGGGTCGGTGGACTGTCCGATGCGCCGGCGATGGCGAGCCGCTAGTGGGAGCAAAGGGACGGTGGCGCGAGGTCACTTGCTTACCGGCACAAAGGCCGTCGTCCCAGAGGTCATCACGGCCGGACCCGGCCGTCACCGATGCCGTCATGGCCAGATTCGTCCACATGTGACGTCGTCACAGTCGGAGCCGGTCGCCGCTGACCTCATCACGCTCCGCTCCAGTCGTCGCCGACTTCGTCGGTCCGAGTCTGGCCGCCGTGGACCCCATTTCCCCTGGATCTGGCTGCCATTGACCCAGTCGCCCCTGGACCTCGCCGCCGTCGATGTGGACACGCCTGGATCCGGCCGCCACGGTGGAGCCGGCATTGGGGAAGGCGGGACCGTGCGGATGCGAGGGGAGGGAGGAAGAGCGGATGAGGGAGGAGGCAGGGCAGTGGGAGATGGGGCGGGCAGCGAGGGGGGATATGGCACGGAGGGGTGGTACGGTGGGCGAGACGGGGAGCGAGCTGGGCAACGAGGCAGTGGCGGGGCGGGCGAGAGGCTTGGAGGGAGGAGGAGAAGAGAGGGTGAGACCGGGAAGAGGGGAACGGGACGGAGGGGCGGAGCCGAATGGGGAGGAGCTAGGGTTTGCACGAGGCAGCGCGTGGGAGGAGCGCGGGTTGAGCACGCAAAGCTGGGGGGGGGCAAAATGTAAAACGCAAAGAACGCAGGCCACTCGATTGACGATCCTACGGACGCGGACACTCTAAGACCCGTCTGTAAAATCATAAAAATGCTAGGGTTTTTTTTGCATAACCACTCGGTCATTGCACGCTGGACATCGGATCAGGCCGAAGAGGCCGATCGGATGGTCGACGTTTTTTCGGGCGACGTGGCCACCCTGAAAGGCCGCGGTTGCTTCCCCCTATAGGAGATAGATAATAATTCTTACTATTACAAACTTAGTGATGATGTGTTTCTACTTCCTCTTTCAAAAAACATCTTCAAATGATCCTATGTTCATCAACAACCTCAATAAACTCATTTCATCACTGATAGATAAATTTTGCCCCTAAAAATTCTCTAATAATAAAAATAGGTAGCTCTTTAATGGATGCAAGACGGAAAGGATGGTACTAAAAGCACGGAATAGTAAAGTGTGGAAAGCAAGCTAAAGATGTTAGCCAAACACATAAACGGTGAAAAAGAATTAGATTTGCTAATACACAAGCAGGCTAATGATGCAATGAGGCTGTTGGGTTAGGGTTTGGGTTGTCTCGAGGCTTAGAGGAAGCCAAAACAGCAAAGGCACACAATGGGTGGCGGTCATGGAGTAGGAACACCTCGCATGGCGAGAAACAAGACACATGCCAATGGTGACAAAGGAGCAACAGAGGTAGATGAGGAGCATGGGGCATATTTATTGGCGGCTCTATTTCTATTCTAAAAATAGGATCAAGATAGGATTGCGAACGGTGAAAACAGGATTGAGAGTTAAATATAAGAGAGAAAGATGAAAATAAGGTTATAATAGGACCAGTATTGTGTTGAGGATAAAATAGGGATATGATAGAATAAGTTCATAATAGAGCCAATATTGTGTATAGGCTAAAGAGCATGCATGGTTATGACAGCTAGGTGAAAGGAATGAATTAGGGTTTATGTTGATTTTATATAGGATTAAACTCCCCACATGCCAATCTCAAAATTGGGTAACATTTATTGAATTGATAAAAGGAAGGTGGGAATTGAACACAACAATAAAAAATCAATTTAAAATTTTTAAAATTCCAAAATAATCGTGCAATAGATAGCCAAAAATGTTAGGGCGTGTTTGGATCATAGCCCGACCTTACCATACCAAAATTTTGGCGTGCCCTCGAAAATTGGCATGTGTTTGAATGGTAGCCAACGCGCGCCTTGTCAACGCCAAAATTTGGCACGCCATCGCATTTGTGAGTCGCATGCGGCCGCGGCGACGGCGCGGAAATGTCACGCCCGCGCCATCGCGCCCGCGCCAACGCGCCTCTGGCCTACGCGCAGCCTCACGCACGCACGCCGCTCAGTGCTACTAATGGCACGCTTCCCTAAGTTGTTTTTCTTTTTTGAATCCGATTAAACTTCTTATTTTTACATCAATTTCATACAGTGTCCAAATTACATAAAATAAATTTCATAATTCATCTAAAATAATAAGCAACCCATTTTAAATAATTTTCAATCTTTTTGAAATTTTAAAATTTTCATTGGTCATTCTTCGTTGGCTTCAAACCAAACACCTAGAATTTTACCTTTAAAAGATGGATTGGCCATAACCTTTATATTGACATGGCTATCCAGGGCTACAAACCAAACATGTCCTTATATATCTTGTTCCTGGCAAAGCACACGGGCCACGGCTAGTCCTCCGGAACAAATCTTAAACCCAATTTACTGGACCTGACGCTGGCTGGCCCGGGAACAATCACTGGACAACGGCGCGTGAAGATAACGCTCACATGGTCAAAAGAAACGGCCATTCCTTATTATTCCTTAATTAACCAGATCGGAAAAAAGGAAAAAAGATTTCCATCGCCAGCGCGTCTCCACACCTCGTCCGCCCCCACGAATCCACGCTCCGACCAAGCCCTAGCCCCGCCCATTGATGGTGGGCGGGCTGCGAGATCGGTAGGGAGGTTCGCGGGCTTCGCCGGCGGGAGGAGATGGACGCCCGGAACGACGGCGCGGCGACGCCGGTGCTGCTCAACGTGTACGACCTCACGCCCGTCAACGATTACCTCTACTGGCTCGGCTTCGGCGTCTTCCACTCCGGGATCGAAGGTATCCATGCCTTCTTTCCGTTTCCCTTCTTCTTCCGGAGAGTCTATGCTTGCCCGTGATATTCTGCTCCCGTTGATATGGGTAAAGTGATGGATTTTATAGAGATGGGAATTGCTTCGTTTTGAAATAAATAATTGCTTGCATGATGCAGATTTTTAACATTTTTTTTGTTACCATCCCTGTTTTAGGATAATTAGATGTTTTTGTAATTTCAGTGGTAGGATATTGAATATTGTAGGACAATTCTGAAAATGTATTATCATGCCTGATCAATGGCCTAGGAAAAAAAGGGGGAAGAGAAAAACGCATATAAAGGAACAATGTTTTTTGTCCTGGCAAGAATTTCAAGGATATTTGTGCAAGACATACGTATTTTACAAAAAGGGAACAATCAATTTTTATCATCAAGAGTTTGTGGTATTACTATTTGTGGGTTGTTAGGAATTAGAAATCCAGAAAAAAGAAACTTTGGAATGTGTGTTTGCCAAACACTGCAATTCAAGAATCTTACTGGTCCTCAACTTTATTTGATTGTATGCGGTTGTGCATTACTACCATCTACCATTGTTACGTTGAAAATTTTTATTTTTGTTTGCTATTTGCTTCGTTTGACTTTCTCAATCTGAATATCATGGTGTCTACCTTAATATCTAGCTGATCTACAAAAGTTTGAATTTTTAGTTCTTTAGCAATTCTCTCAATTGAGCAGTTCATGGCATGGAATATGGATTTGGAGCCCACGATTTCCCATCCAGTGGTGTGTTTGAGGTGGAATCGAAAAGTTGCCCTGGATTTGTCTATAGAAGGTCAGTCTGGCTTGGCACAACTGACATGTCTCAGGAAGAGTTCCGGTCGTTCATTGAAAAACTCGCAGGGAAGTATCATGGCAACTCGTATCATTTGATTTCAAAGAACTGCAATCATTTTACCAATGATGTCTGTAAGAACTTGACTGGAAACCCCATCCCTGGTTGGGTGAATCGATTAGCCAGAGTAGGTTGGTATCACTAGCATATGTTTTTGCTGGATGTATTGGTGGAAATCTTATGCAACTGATTGCAATTTCCCCCCAAAACTTCAGGTTCATTTTTTGACTGTCTTCTACCAGAAAGTGTCCAAGTTTCTCCTGTCGGGCGTGTCCCTACTCTTCGTCCAATTTCTGGTCAGTGTCTTACTAAATTTTCTTCTCTGACCCCTAAAAAACCTTATCTGTTGTTTCTTTCTATTAGTGTGGTTTTCTTATCGAATTGCATCCCTTTGTAAAAACCACAGTAATAACTGTAAATCTGTTGGGCTTTCACCATTTTAGTTAAGTATGATGTAGTCTTGTTCCTCGACATTTTTTGAAAGTTATAAAATCTACTTTTATCTTACATTGCAATTAAAATTCTTTACAACTTTGTTTATCATCCTTGTAGTTTTAATAGTTAGTGATATCAGTCTGAAAAATATATACATATATGGTAACTTGCACGCAGAAAGTTCTCAGTAGTGACTAGTAATTAATTTGAGTTAGAGAGAAATTTAGTGCATACTGCGAAACTATAATTGTACATGAATTGAGGGCTTGTTCACTGACTGCCCACCATGGTCTTGGTATATTCAGTTGTAGTCAAATAGTTACTTATTTAAGTTAGCTTTTTAAGTAACAACAATTTGTAAGGTTCATAAACAAAAGAGAGGTGTGTGTATATTATGTAGTATTACACTCTTTGTTACTTTACAGTGATCTTATTAACCATCAGTTGCACTGAACTGGTTCCTCTTAAAATATGTTCCAGATGAAGATTTGCATTCAATATCTTCATCTATAATTGGGGACAGCGATGAAGATGATGAGGACAAGCACTTGTTGCCAGCACCATCCACTGACCTGCATTCTGTAGATGTGCCACTAAAGCTAGCAAAAGATCTTCTTTGACGTGTCCCATGTTTTTGCACACCTTGCCGTGTTGTAACTTGTAACTGCAACTACTGGGGTTGGGGGGGCTGAAGTGCTTCTGTAGGTGGCTTGGCAGGACAGTACCGTTGGGCTTGCCATTGGTACCTGTAATGCTGATTTCTTTTCAAAGAGTTTTGCTGCCCTTGTAGGTATACAGATAGGAATTGGCCGTCTTCCACAAAAGGCGAGTCTCTCAGTTACTTGCTGTTTAACAATCCGTCAAGTGACTCTGTTGTATCGTCCTGGCAAACTGTTGTCAAATGTCAACCATGGTAGCAGTAGCATGATGGTAGTCTATATTTCATTCAGTGAGCTGGAATAGGCATCTTTAATATGGGCACTAATTTTTATTAGCAATCTATGTGTAAAAATGTTGCCTTGTGCGATGCTTGCTCGAGTTTGGCAATGCAAAAAAAAATACATAATGTAACCTGCTATCACAGAACCGTGCCCATATTTATGGCTATTTGCAACGTTTGGATAATGGCTGATTAACTTTTGTTATGCCACTTCAGTGCCGATGATGTCAACAGGCTACTGAGCTTTTGTTTAACCCAAGGTGGAGTGTGGTGCAAATTTGCAATACAGAATTAGAGAGTAGCTGTTAACTATATTCGTATTGTATGTGGAAACTACCAGACTAGCGTCCTTTACCTGGTCTAAATTAGAAATCTTTTCCAAGTTACGAATCTCTTTCCCTGTGACGTTAGTCAAGATTTCCCCACCAGCCATAAAGGAAGTGCCTATCCAATATACTTGGCGGTCATGTGATTTCATGAATGAGACGGTCTATTCACGTACACAATTTCAATTTTATTAATTTCTTGTTTGAAAATCAATGGCGTTGCGTTTCTGACCTTAATAAGAAGACGTCGTTGCAAGGAGTATCATATTATACAGACCGGCGTTTCCAATGCTTTATCTTAAATTATCCTGCTACAGATATGCTCTCTCTCAATTCCAGCCGCCCCGTTGCATCCATGCCAACAATTCACATCTATACATATCCGTGCCTGTGCAGGGCCGCATCAACATTACTGATTAAATCAATGATGAACATTTACAATGACAAGGCTGATAATACTTACAGATTTACAGTTACTCTGTATACAACATAAATAATCACATACAACTAATGAATGCCGGGCCAAGCACCACCGGATATTTTTCTCTATATTTCTAATTGATATATTAGACACTTTCTTTTTCGAATGCCATCTATCAGACACTTGTACCTGGGATTACCATAAACGTTCTCACCAGGCTCAGCGACTCAAGCAGTTAGCAACTGACGTGTGCTGGTAAGCTTGTCGATCACGGTTGTTTACTACAGGATAAAATGGTCAATCATATGCTTTATGACATCAGCACCTTCGCTATGCATGACAGGATCTTTTACCTGTCCAAATTACATTTATAGGCATGCTTCAGCCTCAGCAATATGTTCACAAAGATCAGCAGGTTGCTAAATTGTTGACATGATAAATACGAGCTTATGACACCAAACTTCATATTTGACAACTGGAAATCAGAAAATGAGACTTGAGAGCCAAAGATATACCTGAATTACACTATGTGCTGCAGATCTTATTTTGCTATTGTGGAAGCTAACATCCACCTTTTCCCATGACACACGCTTAAGTCCTCTTAAAAGCCGTTCTGTAAATTTCATAACAATTAGCCTATCATCTGCATTTGTGGTTTAAGGACGTATTGCATGCTACAGGAACTAAGAATATGTCATATCAAAATAGATCTTGCACTAAATGGTCCCTTCGACAGTACAGTAAACAATTTATGGGAATTAATGATGGAAGAATCCTAGAAAGACAATGACAGTCCAATCACAAGATTCAACACTGGAACGCATGTCAGTAAACAGACAGGTAATGATTGATCTATATTAGTCAGGAAACTGGTCCTAAACAGGGTCTCATTTGTAACCATATCTATGGAGTTATGTTACGCCTAAACATTGCAGAGCCACAAGCATCCCAGGCAACAAGCTGTGTAGCCCCACGCAACATGGCATGGAACATTACACAACTACAACATGACAATTGAGGCCATGCTCTCATGTCCTGGCTATTCCAATGAGTGTTGCCAAACAGAGAACCAATGGTTTGTTTTGATTTTCTTGCTTGAAAAAACAAGATAACCAATTATTTTGTTTTGATTTTCTTGCTAGAAAGAACACACTGAGGTTTATTTTGGACATGTAGATGAACATTTCTACACTTGAAAGTTGAAACTAAGAGGAGCTCCCATGCCCTGGTTTATTTTGATTATCTTGATAGAAAGGACAAATGCAAAAAAAAAAAAAAACACCCCGAAGATTATTTTGTATACGAACATGCACATTTCTTCTCTTGAAACCAACAGGAACTACGAAGTTCATCCACAGTATGACATATCAACATGCATAAAAAGGAGCATCAACACAAACTCCTTTCTATTAACACATAAGCTGATAATGCTTTAAATTATATGAGTAAGAAAATCTAGGCCACATTTCAAAAGTAAGCAACATGCTTTGTCACACATTTCAGCATCCCTGTTACCACTTAGCGAGGATGCATAAAATTGGGAGTAAGCCTTGGAAGCAAAAATGCTCGTGTTCGTGCTTCCATGTTATATTGGAATTTCTAGTACTATCTCCAGTCACAAATATTTCATGTTTTGGATATTGACATGGTCTCCGAAATGCAACTTTGACCACTAGTTACTATTGTAATTTATTTATAAAACCCACTGAATTCTAATCTTATGGAAAAACTCTTCGACATAAATCTATACATATGCTTTTTTTGTATCCAGTCTAAATATTTAAAAAGATGTATGTAGCTAAAGTTTTAAAACTTTGACTTGCATGTATCTTAAACATCAATTATTTATGACCGGATGTACTGCATGCTTTTTTTTTGGTCCAAATACAGGCTAAAGTTGAGGGAAAATCTTGATCAAAAAGTTGCCCGGGTCTAAGCCTCCCATGTTATACTGTCATTGCATATTTCACACATAAAAAGTGAGTCAGAAAATATTAAAATACAAACACAAACATCAATGGTCTACTCAGAACTATAATATAAACCTTCGAATATGCAATTGTCCACATCAGCAACATCAATTGTTTACTTTTTTTCAAAAGGATAATTGATTTTCTCAAAACTAAAATACGAACCTTCTAGTGTGCAGTTGTCAACATCAGCAACTTCAGCACACTGATTAAGGGATTCTGCTTTGGATAGCTCCTCATATACAATATGTGGGTAAATCTTGTTTGTTGAATCAGCCCACTGCAAGAATACAATCAAAAGAGGATTACATATGGTAAAACAGGTGAAAAGATTATGCTATAGGCTGAGAATTACTAGCCAAACTAACAAAATTTACATACAAAAGGACAAAGGGTTACCTCGGGTAGTTCTGAGTTCCGCCTGATGGATGATGTCCTCCACCCGACAATATCTTAATCAACATTCAGTTATGGAAAAAAATTTATTATTACATGCCTATTTTAGGAGTAAAGTAAGGATACGATCATAACCAACATTGGAGTATGCAACTCTGCGCTTAAATGCTTGCAAAGCAGACCTACAGCAAGAAATCAGTAAGTATGAAAAGTGCAACAGGTCTACACAATCCAACCACATAAAGGTAGTTGGTGAAGATAAGCATACATGAACTGTATGTCCCCCCAATCATCGACCATGCGTTGCAACAACGGAGGTTTTCCGTCATCATTGTCAGTAAGAAATAGGTGCTTGCCAGTTTTTCCAAATATGAAGTGAATGATGCAGCAGGCAAAATTTTCTATCGCAGTGACTCCAAATAGGAAAGGAACCTGCATATTGGTTTAAACAAATAATAAATGTCCAATCAAACATAGTTCCTAGGCACTTAGCCAAGTGAACATAAAATTAACCTTATCCTTACGTATCTAGGAAAACAATTTCTGCTGACAGCCGTAGCTCATCTTGGCATCAGAGCAACAAAGCAAACAGTGTAACCACCTTGGCTTAGGAACAAATAAAGAAAGAAACCCTAGCAAAACTACCAAGTACTGACTAGCGCATACTTAGTTGATTTGAGAGAAACTTACAAGTGCCTGAAGCATTCATGATTCATGTTATCACAAGTGCAGAAATGTTTCCACCAAACATTCAGGCCAAACTATTATAGTACCAAAGTCACTCTAGCAAGTTTATTCTTATTTGAAGGAATCAAGCACGCATAATCTTCAATATACAAGAGTATTAAACAATTTCTCACTTTCTAGATGCAATGATGTAAGATAAAATTTTAAGTAACTAATTACCTGCTTGTTTCCTCTAGAGCCAAGATGTGGTGATGCAACAGTTATGAAGTTCACTGCCTCAAGCCCATGTACAGTACCTCTGTTTTTATCACTAGGAACACTTCGCAATGTTTGTCTAGGTGGTCTATAAAGTCTTCCAATAGCATATCTTGCAACCAATCCTCCAACTGAATGCGCAACAAAAGATATCTTTTTGATCTGTTGTCTTTTGTTAATTTCTTCGATAACCTATATTACTAGATTTTGTCATCAATTAGGGAAATGAAGACATAAGGCACAGAAAAAGGCATACATACTCAGCAAGTAAGCAAGATGCATGATGGAAAAACTAACCTCTTGTGCCAACCGCTCACCCATCACATCAATGCCATCTAAAGTTAGCTTGTGCATGTTGCGGTTACTACCTACAGAATTAAAATATCATGGACCCATAAGAAAAAGATTATAACCTAGAAAGAGTTTATTCTATGTTACGCAACACAATATGTTCAGTATGATTTCAGTTTAATACTGCAAGTACAAAGAGAAGGGAGATCATATGTTATCTGGCACAATAGATTTTTTAAAAAAATTCAATGTGGGCTGTCATATGGACAGCAGCACAGTCATATGGACAGCGGCACAGCCATCTGCAATAATGCACCCTTTTGCATCATAATAATTGCCCATCACTATGGAGTATGGAAGTATTTCTATAAGGAAAGAAAACTAAATTTCCAACACATGGAAGATGTCATTAAGTTTCTTTCTTTATTTTTGTGCGGCTGGCTAGAAGAAGCTAATCATCCGTATCAACTGTGTGCGAAAATCACAAAATAAAAGGTGATGACAAGCTTCAAACCCAGCACCTCAATCATAAGGGTCGGCACACTAACCATCCAAATACATCAACACTAGGCATCAAGGATTGGTATTTGTTATATGTAAAATAGGCAAATAGCTTTTAGAAAACATTGGTGAAATGCACAATATGCTGGAAGCTTGCTACAACAAGTATACTGGAAGCTTGCTAATACAAAGCTCACTAACCAACCATTAAGATAAGCGGTCCAGTAGTGCTTACAATGAACTATGACTTTCTCTGAGAGCAACTTCTCAAATTGCTCAGCTCCAAATTTCCAATCTGCTGTGCTGCACAAACAAAGAGAGAAAGATCAATACATGGTAAGAAAGAATTGACAACAATCAAAATGCTAGTTCAAAAAACAATAACCAATGTAGCAACAGCTCGCTGACACATAGCCTATATATGCAACGAAAATTTTACAAAATCGTGCTACGCTCAACTAGTTTCCGTTTGTGTGCTTAGTTGGAAATGCCAACCTGCCCAATCTGTATGGATCACGTAGCGTGTAAGAGAGACACTCCACCTCAATTCATCAGTGTCGTATGGCGACAACTAAATTATCAAATCATTTTTATTGTGAGAAAATAATGATACAAAGTTGCACCTAGCGTGCGCTCATATGATCATCCTATGCTGTATTGCTGATTTGCTGCTGCCCCCATCAAACCGATTTGAAAAAGAAAAAAACTAAAATTCAGAAAAACGATCGAACCAATCAGAAATCCCCACCGCAGAGTTCTCGAAACAGCCGAAAGGACCCCACAAGAAAAAGTGTACACACATTGATACTGGATTTTGACGAAGAAATTGAGAACCAATTCGAAGCAATTTGGCAGCGAAACTACGACATAGGTAAAAAGAACTAGATACATCGCACCACGAGCCTACCTCCCGACGATCCCGTGGACCATGACGACGAGGTGGTCGGGCCCGCCTCCGGCCGGCTCCTCCGCGGCCGCCTCCCGGCAGTCTCCACCTCCCAGGTCGCCCATTTACGCCGCCGCCCAGGCGCCACGCGCACGCGCACGCGCGAAGGGGAAGCGGAAGCGGAGGGGGGAGGCGGCGCTCGGGGCAAGAGAGGCGGTGCTTTATAGGCGGGTAGCGGAAGGCGAAGGGAGGAGCTGAAGAGCAGAAATGGCTGTGGCGGTGTGGCCTGTGACTGTGAGGGGCACCCTGCCCACGCGATTGGAGGGTGACAGGTGGGGTAGAGTAAAGGCGGGGTCACCTGTCAGGTAGGAGAGCGGATCCCAAGTGGGGCCACGCGTTGCGGGCTAATTCGGAGGAGCGAGCGTGGGGAATGGGAAGGGAAGAACCGAACAGACAGAAGAAAAGAGAGGCGCGACCGCCAACCACCGGCCGCGGCACCAGCCTACCGGAGAAATTTTTTTTTTGCCAAAAAATTTTTTGCAAATATGAAAATACCCATAATTTTGGAGCAATTACAGAAATGCCCTCCCGCCGCGGCACCAGACTGCGGCAAAGACAGAGCCGCGATACATCACGCGGCAAAAGCGATCTTGCCGCCACCACCACCGCAAGCATTGTTTTTGCTGCGCACCATGATAGGCGGTAATACCTGAAAAATTCCGAAAAATATATTATATTTATTATAAGTAACTATTATGTATTATATAACTATTATGTATATATATCATATGTATGTATATGTGTATATATGTAGATATTATAGTATTATGTAATATGTTATCAAGTATATAATAGTTATAACACATATTATATGAACTAAATATGATCAAGATATATGACCGGTATTTGGTCTATTTAATCTTAAAAAATAAAATGAAAAATTTGCATAAGTTTAGAGAGTGTTTTATATTAATAATTATTTGGAAAATGAAATAAATAGCTAGAGGAATAAAGCGCCTCTCTGAGGGAAATTTTATTATCACGGTTACAACAAAGTTCTACAGAGTACAACGGGATATTTCCCTGCTTAGGTAGCATCGAGTCCGGCCTCGCTGCTTGCTGACGTGCCTCTCTCGCTTTCTCTCCTCTCACCTCTCGGGCCTCAAGCTGACTGACGTTCGGCGTCCTCTTGTCGCCCAGATTTCTCCTGCGAACGCTTGCGCTTGTCCTCTTGTTCTCCTCATATCGGCCGCTGAACCATCGCCTCTTCCAACGGAACTCACGCCGATGTGTTTCTTATGCGCCTCCGATTGCTCGTGTCTAGCCACTTGCCGTAAATCGCATAGAGGTGGGGAGACTATTTGTTCAACATAAGTCAATCTGAGATCATGTGCCATGTAGGTAGATATAATCATGCAGATAGGGTGAGCAAGTACCTTTGGACGCCGCCAAAGGCAACCTTGGGTGGATCGTACAGTAGTTTGCACATATGAAGAACCTCCTTCCGTAAGTATATGAGAAATTTTCGTCGGATTGAACAAACCTGCAAAGGTCACCGCAGAAGCACATTAGAACATTGACCCCTTCAAGCACGGTGGTGGTAAACTTGCTTCATGGACGGTCCTCGAGCGGAGGTCGCCATTGCTCGTTACAACTAGATTTGTGCAATTTGTATGAAATTTGGAGTAATATGTGAGATTGAGAGGAAACTTGGAGCGCAGAGGACTCGGGCGGGAGGGAAATAAATAGCCAAATCTGCCGCGGTGCATGGACCGAGTTCATCTTCTTCGCTTTGCATTTGATGTGTTGGGCGGTGTCGGTGGGATCTGTTGGTCGCCATGCCCGCAATTATTGATGTGACAGGCGGTGTCGAGCGGATCGTTGGTCAAGAGTGCCCCATAATTATTAATGTGACCGTGTCGGTATCTTGTTGGTCGCCATGCCCGCAATTATTGATGTGACCGGTGTCCGCGGCATCGCTGGTCGCCATGCCCGCAATTATTGATGTGACGGTGTCCGCGGTCATGTTGGTCGCCAGATGCCCGCAATTATTGATGTGACCGGTGTCCGGTGTTGGTCGCCAGCCCCCGCAATTATTAATGTGACCGGTGTCCGGCGGGTACTGTTGGTCAGCAGTGCCCCGCATTTAGTGATGTGACCGGGCATGCATCGTTAGCGATCATCGCCTGCAGCATGCAAGCGAAATGTGGCCGAGGCAGATGTAGGGCACTGGTAGCATGTGTTTAATCATTAAACGATGTCAGTAAGCATAATGAACAACTTATTAATCCAATTCGTTAAGTACTCCTCGGCCTATATAATGGGAGGCATAGTTGGCGTCCCTCTCACTCCTACCCTCACTCTCACTCTGACTCTGTGTGTGTAAACTCCCTACTAGGGTTAGCTTCGTACGAGGGGAGGCGAGTAGAGGTAGACATACCACATTGCACATATGGCTTCACGACCCACACTGAACGATTGGATCCGACAAGCCTGGTAGACGTCAAATGGTCCTGGATCGCAAGCCCGTCTACCAAGCTTATTTAATTGCCTATTCGGACAAGAGCTAGCTATAACACAGAGCCAATAATGATAAGAGACCCAAACTTCTACAGGGGATGGCCACGTTGTGCGCACGGAGTGGACACCGTTGTACAAACTTTTGACCAAAGTTGTCGAAGGATGGATCGCCGACGTTTTACGGCATTGCACAGACCATTGTGGAGTAACCAGCCCGACAACGGCCAAGGGTTTAATACATTTTTTATCTTACTTTTTTCTCATTTCCAAATGTAGATCAATGACTGCGGCTTCACCAAATAGATGGACGACCCCTTCCCAATGGCCGCGTTCAGTTACATCGAACATCTTCATGCAAGAATCTCCCGGCTTGAAGAGCAAGTTACATTTGCTACTCGCATGTACAACGTTTATACCCGTGTGGAACCGTTCCCTGGATGGCACTAAACCTAGCATCCCTAGTACAATAGGGGTTTATTTCATGTAATTTGCATCAAGGTTCGGTCTACGTGGATTACTACCATGTAATGCATTTCATATTTTTAATGTCACCGGAGCACCATCGTCATCTCATTCATATCGTGCGTACCATAATCTCAAAGCCTTGAGAGATAGTAGAGTACTTATTGGCATACAAGATAAAGCAGAAAAGAACATGAAGTGGCTAATTCGGCCAGCCAGGCCGCATTCAAAAGCGGTAATGCCGGGCAGCCCTCATACGTGTATGGCCACCTAAGGGTTTGCGTCGGGTGGCGGGGCCCATGGGTAGCGTCCAAAAAATTTATGCGGAAAAAATGACGGGTGGCCTCATAATCTTGGCTACCACTTCGGGTGGACCACCCTCGGACGGTGTTTGTCGAGCAAGTCACAGAATCGAAAAAGCCCCCAGACAGAAGGCAACGTTTCCAAGCCTAGCACGTATGGAATGTCGCAATTTTAGAACACGGAATAACTGAAAAAAACCATAATTGTCGAAGTAATAACATAGTGCAGGTACACATCGAAAGAGTTCTACAAGAGCGACGAGAAAGGTAGTCTACCCACGTCGTCCCCGTTTAGGGACTCGACGAGCTGCGACAGGACGCGGTCTAGCACCCGAAGGGGTGAAACGGTCGGGAGGGTGTGTCTCTCGTCGAGGTCGTCCGTCGTCGGTCCCCTGGGTAGGTGGCGGGGGTGGAGTGTCCAGCTGGGAGTGCTGAAAGGCCCCGGCGTACGCCTGCTCGACCGCCTCTGTGCTGAAGATATCTCCCATCTCGAGGTACATGTCGGGTGGGGCGAGGCCTGCAACACCTACAATGACCATAAATAGCTATAATATTAAATTTATAGTACTTTGTACGAAATGCAAAGATGGGAGGGATCTCAGAAGATGGACTCGCTGGATCGCTTCTCGGAAGGAAGACTGCGCAATGATTTGGACGTGCCTATTTGGAAGGAGAGTCACTTACGAGCGTAAGGGCGAACCAAAGAGAGGAGCGCGTCGTCGACGGAAGACGAACGCCGGGCGTCTGGTAAGAATCGCCGAGGCCTCTCGACGCTTCGGGGCACCACGAAGGTCGGTGGTGCCGTGGAACGTCCTCGGGGCATCGGCCCTCGCTCTCTCTCTCGCGCCGCGAGCTCTCGAACTGTCAAGCGAAGGGCCACGACCTAGGGGGCGTCTTTGTCGGCCGTAGAGGGTAAGCCCAGGCCAAGACGCGGCTCTCGCCCACGCTCTGCGCAGACGCGCGTCGCAATCGCGTGCCGTTACTCTGCCGCGGCGGTCGCGCGATGAACTCGAGAGCCGGGCGAGGTAACCTCGGCCGCCGCCATCCGACCCAACAAACTCGTACCATCCCGGATCGTCGTCATGTGGGCGTCTATCTGCATGGAGAACAAAGTAAGTCAGTACAACCATGTAGCACAAAATTCATAACGGTAAAGGAACGACATCATTTTTGCGTACCGAGACGTGTAGGGAGGACCCGTGTCTGGAGGAGTACGTCTCGTCTCGGTCGGTGGCGGGAAGCGGAGGGTGGCGGACGTCACGAAGTAGTCGTACACGTGTGCGTCTCGAGTACCAAGTGAGGTACTCCGTGAAGTCCAGCTCTATGTGTGGCCTCGTCTCGTCCACATAGTCCTGCGCAGCGTCCAGCCACTGAGCAACCCAGTTGTGCATCCGTGAATCCCAGGTACGTCGCGGAGTGGGCCCACGACAACTGTGCCTGCAACGGAGTACACATCTTATTACGTCCGCAGAACATATATAAAAGCACATAACAGATATAAAATATTTTTGATCATATTATATATAAAATATTGCTAACCTACCATGATGTCTTATAACTACAAAGCGGCTTAGTGCGCGGCACGAACATATGGAAAAGCTAAAGATCATAGAAACATACTGAAATTTACGTGCGATTATGCGTTGTGGGGGCGGTGAAACCTCGGGCGCAGGTGAACACAGAACGACCGAATCGCCGCATCACACGGTGCGGGGGGTGGTCCTCGACGAACACGTCAAACACGAGCTTCTTACGGGTGAGCCAGTAAGCCTGATCACGAAAGCACAGGGAGGATAGGCCGCCCAGGGCTCGATCGTACGCCATACCCGGCAAAGGGTATGGCTCCCACTTGACCTCCGAGTACGTCAGGTGGTCGAAACTCTGCGTGAAGCTCTCGTATGACCCGCACGTACCAACCGAGTCCATCAGAATGAAATGTGCAACAAACAAAATGATGTTGCCTTGAAGAAGTCATAAGCGCGAAAAAATATAAACAAGTACAGCAATATTATCATACCGCGCCGAAGTCAAAGAGAGCCGACCGTCGGTCGATCGGCGTCGTCGGCACCGTAGAAGGAGTCCAGAAGGTGCCGTGTCCTGAACAGGCGACCAACAAACAAACCGCCCAGGGACCAAAGCATCAAGAAGACGGCAACCGCCAAAGATCGAAGCTCGCGGTTCGCGAGTCTGCAATGCCGCAAAGGGCCTCAAGGTCGCTATGAGCACCGCGGAGCCCCAACTCAAGCTGCGGGATGCGGTCGAAGTTGCCATCGGCAATGGCACGGGCTAAAGGCACAAAGCAGGCGCCCATCGAGTTGCCGTGGGGGCTGGTGAACAACACCCAGCCAAAGAGCCACAGCAAGTAAGCCTCGAGGTGCCGTGCCTCTCCGGTGCGGGTGGGATCCTCCACCATGTTGCTAACCTACATAGAAACATGATAATTATATTATTAAACACATTCAATGACATATGCGATTCGACAAATAGAAGAAGTAAGATCGGAAAGCGACAAACACCGTACCTCGAACTGCCTCAACCACTGGCGTGGGGACCGTGCCGCTGCACTCAGATCGCAGCTCCAGCGCCTCGCCCTCCTCGGGGTGGAAGTACACCCTCGGCGGTGTCAAGGTCGCCGACCAGTGGCCTCTACCGAGGCAATCGAACCGCCTCCCGACCAAGATGGGCCCCAAAGAACATCGCCACCTCCTGTAACGTCGGCGCCACCTCACCACACGGGAGGTGGAACGTGTGGGTCTCGGGCCGCCACCGGTCCACAAGCGCTGTAAGCAGGGAGTGGTCCACCGGGAACCGGCGAGACCGCTCTAAGGGAACAATGTCGTCTCCCCCGTCCCCTCTCTCGTCTGCATCCGTGGCCTGGAGCATCCGAGCGAGGGGAAGCAGTCCAGTGACACGAAGCCTACACAACGAGAATGCAATGTTACTAATATTGCATATTGGACAGTTATGTCAAATCCGTAGGGTCGTGAAGACGCACCTGTCCACCCAGCGGTGGTCTAGCCTCCATGGGCGGCGAGGAGTGCGAGTCACGAAGATCGCCATCTCCGTGGGTGGGTCCTGCAACCGTGCGAGGGAAGGGGTCCGATGGCGGCGTCGTCGACCAAGATATCTCCGTGAAAGGCACGGTCTTCATACTGTATTGTAATGACCAAGTGAAACAATTTGTTAGTCAACTCAGAAGAAAACATATTCATAATTACATGAAAATGCAATGTTTAGAGAAAGTTGTATTGAAACAAACATATCTTGTCAAACAATATTGTCATACATATTACATAAATTATGCATACAATTAAAAATAACACATAGAATTATCCAACATATTACATGAGCGTTGCACATAATAGAAACGATCAAATTAGTTGGTACACACTTAAATACATGTTAAGCTCAATGAATACGAGAACATCTGACAAACTAAGATACATTGCAATTGGATCATTACAACCAATTTTCTCTGGACCATCTATTCATTACTCGGGGAACTTCACGCTGTGGACATTTATTTCTCCGATGACCTTGACCTCGCATAGTCCATGATGTAGCACTCTTCCTCCTCGCCGTGACTCGTCCATCTCATTGCGGAAGCGGTGAGTGTGACGACGGCCCCTCCTCCCGTGGAGTAGAGTCTTTGCAAAGGTATCCATGTACGGTGGTCTCCCTATCCTCCGTGAAGTTTTGAGCGGTGAAATCGAATATATTACTGTCCGGTAGCAATAATCGCCGCTTGAAGAAGTATGGAGACACATACCGCGATGCATCCAATCTGTTGGTTGCACACGCGGCCAAAACATGTGAGCAGGGGCGGCGGAGAAGCAATGGTTTGTTGCAGGAGCATATTGTGGCAAGGTCTTGTGCCCCCAGATCAACCTCATGGGCGAGCCGCATGTTTCCTCCACCATGGCCATCTTTCGATCTAATCCATATCTGATAAAGATACCGTCCACTACCTGTGTTCAAGGCCGTGTGGTATTGCGCTTTGAAGCTTTTTTCTTCCATGTACGCTGTCATCATTGCGCCGAACATTATGCCAACTCTGGAAGCATGCAGCACGGCCTTCTCATGCCTTTCACCGAGATACCTTATGATGCCATGCATTATGCCCTCCACGATGGCTACTAAAGGGAGGGGTCGCAATCCATTAATCACCCAGTTGTACACTTCTGCGAGGTTAGTCGTTATTACCCCGAACCTTGCACCACCCTCGTCATGCAGCAATGACCATTTCTCTCGTGGTTCTGACTCAATCCAGTGTGAGAAACACCTTATGTTCCTTCTGGATCGACGAACCAAGGCAGGGGAATCTACCTCCGGTAGCGGAGGAAGAGGTTCTATCAGTTCTGTTGTGCTTCCTCCCGCCTGTGTGCTCATCTGTCGAACGCTGCTCTTCGTGAGGTCATCGAGCACCTTCCATATTGCATCGAACTTACTTCTTTGGTTTCGCTTGCACAAACACTTGAACAAGTCCATAGTTTTCTTATTTTTAAACCGCTGTGAAAATTTGCGGCCAGTGGCGAATGCACCACCTACTTCGCATGTCCGGCCAGTGGAAAGGGTGCTCAGAGTCTTCCTGCATTGTCTTTATGGCTTTGCATAGTCCTGCATGTCGGTCATGGATTAGGCACATATCCGGCCGGTCCTCCACAACTCCGCACTTCAGCTGCGTCAGGAACCATAGCCAACTCTCACTTTCCACAAATGCAAAGGCGATAGGGAGCAGCTGATCATTTCCATCCAGGCCAACTGCCGTCATGATTGTTCCCTGGTACTTTCTAGTAAGAAATGTCCCATGCACACATAACACGGGCCTACAATGTTTTAGACCCTCCACACACACACCGAACGCAAAAAACGCCCAATTCAAAACCCTATAACCTTCCGAGTTCACCGACGACGAGTCTTGCACAGCGACATAGGTCCCCGGGTTTCTCTCCTTGAGAAGTTGCAGCACACGTGGGAGGTTGTCATATGAGGCTTCGAAAGACCCGAATCTCATCTCCAGTGCCTTCTGTTTCGCTCTCCATGCTTTTCCATAATCTATTTCATACTTAAACCGTTGTTGCACTGTCAATATTATATACTGAACAGCCATGTCCTTCTTCTCAACAATCTCTCTGTATAGTTTGTTTGCGATGAAAGTGGAAGTGAGATTGGGATGCTTCGCCAAAGTATTTGTTAGCACACATATGTGGGGTTCAACGCTCCAAACTGCCCACTTCATGACAAATCTAGACTTGTCGCTGCAGTGTATACTGAACATGCGATCCTCTCTCTCACACCGATCAGATATCTGGATTTATCGACTTTTTCACTCAATGGTCGCATTGTCATGGACCGGATCTTAATCTGCATTTTGCAAAGCACCTTTGTCAAGATACATTTGCTTTGCCCGGACTTCATCTACGCCGTAAATGCACGACGACCCATGACTATCATCGACTACAAGTTGGCTAGACTCTCCTCTGTTCCATTCTTCTGGGATGACGACACCCTCTTCATGTTCGTCGTCACTAGAACTGTCATCTGCATGCTCTTCCTCCTCCATTGCCCTTTCATCGTCATGCTCCATGGCTTCGATGATATCCTCGTTAATCTCTTCAGCATCCGCAAAAAAAATTCCACCCACCCCTTCATCCTGTTGTACATCTTCCACATCCTCGTTCCTCCCGGTGACAACTTGCGGCTCTTCATTCACCGCATCACTGCATTGCCCAAATTCTTCATCATTACCATGTCCAGCACTTGTTTCCCTAACCCGAGCTTGCACAAAGATAACTACATAACAGTTACGACGCCTACATCCACCAATAAATCTTGACAAACCCATTTGTGTGTTCAAATTAATCAACTGAAATTTAGGAACTTCTACACTTTTGCTCCATAGAGCCTGAATCCACACTTCATGTTCTGTCGCTCCACTCAACATATTACACATTCATAAGTAAAGTTCCTCAATTTGCAAATTTTCTGGGTCGGGATGTCTAATTATTGTGCTCCTAAATTTGCTAAGATCAATCCCATTAGGCCCTTCTCTTATGTTACCATCACCATAATACACAGTAAACCAAAACTCTGCCATAGCTGCAATACAAAAGGAACCGTTCATTAATCCTATCAAAATCCTTTATTCCCTGTGAAAATTACATGCTATCAGCTAATCATCCTTATTCGCAAACAAAAGTACCACTAAACCGTAACTACAATCCCAAAATATTTTTCACTGCCAATGCTACCACTTAACCCTAAATACAATCCCTCAGTTTTTTCCCTAATCAAACTGAGACTTAAATGTATCCACTTAATCTTCGTGAATTTTTAACTATGAACATATTTTTCATTATCGAACCTCACAGTAAGCCCTAATATATCAAACAAATAACTAAACCCTAATATATCAAACAAATAATTAAACCCTAATATAACTACACAAATAACTAAACCCTAATATAACTAAACAAATAATTAAACCCTAATATATCTAACAAATAACTAAACCCTAATATAACTAAACAAATAACTAAACCCTAATATATCTAACAAATAACTAAACCCTAATATATCTAACAAATAATTAAACCCTAATATATCAAATAAAATATAAACTAAACCATAAGCGACTTTTACATCTATACAAATTACATAAAAATTTGCTATCCTACCATGTTTTAACAATAAAATAAACTAAATCATAATATATCAAATAATAAACTAAACCTAATATATCAAATAAAAAAAACTCACCAAATATGTGCTTTTTTCCTCCTCTTCCTCTTCTCTCCTCTCCTCCCTTCCTCTCTCTCTCTCTCTCTCTCTCTCTCTCTCCTCTCTCTCTCTTCTTCCTCCTGGCTTCGGTTGGAAATGAGGCCGTGGTGGGGCCTCTGTGTGCAATACATATATATGGCTAACGCCAAGCACCATATCATGGCAAAGCTATTGCCGCAAAGATGGTACAACGGCAATAGCTTTGTCAAGAAGACGATAACGCGGCAATACTATTGTTACCATTTATCTAACGCTGACAATAGCTTTGCGCTATGGCGGCGCTACGGAGGGTATTTCTATATTTCCGTTAAAAAGATGGGCATTTTCTTATTTACGATTTTTCTTGGGTAAAAAAAAAAATTTTTCGCTACCGGACGAGTCCGAGAAAATAGTTAAGGCATGTACAAAGCCAATTTAACATGGTGTCTCTTAACGATGACATGAATATGTTTCACTGATATGGCAGAGAAAAAGTAAAAAAAACTAGAATCGGCTCTTTGTGAAGAGACGACTCTTCACAAACTCCTAGACAGAATTAGAGAGGAGCAACATTAAATCGCTAAAAGATGGTCTATTAAATGGCTTTATACATGCCCTTACATACTTGTCTTTTTTACTTAGAAAAATATGCTAAGAGACTCCCTTGACTCTCTATTGTACATGCCTTAAGAGCAAGGCTAATAATACAGCTCACTGCTGGCTATATGTGGTTGTCATGTCATATACAGCCGTCTAAAAGCCCACCCATATAATAAGTTAGTTGTAAAAACAATCTGCACATTAATAAATGGCCCACCCATCCATCCTCTCATCTTCTTTGGAATCTGTGTCTCAGCCAGCTGAGAGCTGGCTATAGAACAAGAGCCGGCTTCTTCTCTCTCTTCCAACAAAGCAAAAATTTGACGTGGCAACTCTTACAGCCCGCTTACATCACTTTATTATACTTGCTCTAAGAGCATGTATCACGTTAGCTATTTATAAACAGCCTTTAAGGATTTTATATATAGGACATATAATGATGTGGAGAAGAGAGAATATGCATAGATATTTGAGCCGTCTCTAAGAGCAGAGGCGGACGCAGTAGTGGGTTAGGGGGCTCTAGCCCTATCTACTGTGTAAATGACAATGGAGCCCCCCTTAGACCACCTAATATTATTTAAGAAAATAAAGAGGAAAAGGAGGGCTAATGGATCTCTCTTTATTGTCAGCCCCCTATTATTTTTTGCTGCGTCCATCCCTATCTAAGAGCATGTACAATGGTTGAGACAACAGCTGTCTCTAACTACTGCCATGTCACCTAGAGACAGCGGTAGAGATAACATATGCGATGGTAGAGATGGTTACACGTTTTTATAAACAGTTTTCTCACACACAAAGTTTTCTAATTCTCATGTAGAGTCAAATCTTGCATTAGAGCATGTACAATGGTCCACATCAGCTATCTATAAGCAGTCTCTAAGGGTTGCCATATAGAACATGTGATGATGTGGAGGAGAGAGAACATGCATAGATATTTGAGCCGTCTCTTGCATTAGAGCATGTACAATGATCCACATCAGCTATCTATAAGCAGTCTCTAAGGGTTGCCATATAGAACATGTGATGATGTGGAGGAGAGAGAGCATGAATAGATATTTGAGCCGTCTCCATTGCAAGAGTCAACTCTACACGAGAATTAAGAAACTTTGTGTGTGAGAAAACTGTCTATAAAAACGTGCAACCATCTCTACCATTGCATATGTTGTCTCTAACGCTGTCTCTAGGTGACATAGCAATAGTTAGAGACATCTGCTGTCTCAACCATTGTACATGCTCCGCTATAGACAACTGCTGTCTATAGCAAGCTGCTATATCACCTATAGACAACCCTAAAAACAACTATACAATGGTACATACAATCACTTTCTTTATAGACAACTCATCTTTACATACAACCACATTGGAACCTATGCTACAGTCGACTACAAATATATAGACAGCTTATTTTTTTCTCTTTCTCTTTATTCACATCAGAAAATAGTTGATATGGCAACTCTTACAGATAGCATATGTCTATATACTGTACATGCTCTAATTGATGTTCCAACAAGTCGACAACAGAAGTCAATGGGCCTGTGCGAAACGGATGCGGCCTGCTCCTTATGTTTTTTAAATGAATTTGAATAAGGACGGATGGCGTAGTAAATTAAATACGAATAAAAAAGGGAATATCTATTCGATTCGATCAGATATAAATATTCTACTGTCTCGCTATCATAAAACTTGATGTTATATGTGCAAGTCAAACATTTTGAAACTTTATCAATGATTCTTTTTAATTATTTAAATTGAGCAATTTAAAATCAAACGTATAGATTCGTCTCAAAAAGATCTTTATAATATCATAATGTTAGTAGATTTTATAGATAAATTACAATAGTAACGAGTGGTTAAAGTTGTATTTTGAAGATCGCGTCGATGTCTAAAACATCAATTTTTTGTGATATATATTGGATAAATCAACATTTTTAGGTTTATTTTAACTAGATAAATCATGAATACAAGCTGATTAACTAGCAGGAACATGCAGCACGAGTATGGTGTAGACATGTATGTACTAGATGCACACAAATATCCCTCTAATATATTCATGCTCAGAAGCAACATGATAATTAACATCACGGAGTACAGTATGTGTCGATCTTCCTTAAAGGCCAAACCGGATATACAACCAAAATTTATATAACATAATCGTGAGTGCCAAACATTAGCCCCACCTCTATTGGAATTGTCACAAATATGGTTCACAACTTTATTATATAAATAAAAAGAGAAAGACGGAACAAGCATGCGTACTCACAGCCTTTACCAATAAAAAGTCGTGTTTCAACACCACTACTTTATTAGACTCAAACACCACTTTGAACTCGTCTCTACATAGAAGGGAACAACTGACTAGGTTCTTATTTATTGAAAGGACATGTTATGTATTCTTCAGCTGCATAATCTTTTCCGAAGTAAACTTCAGATCCACTGCGCCAACACAATGAACAAAAGCATGTGACCTATTCCCTATTAGGACGGAGGAATTTTAGGTGACCTTGTAAGAAAAGAATACTGAAATATTAGCACACACATACACATTAGCACCAATATCAATCCACCAATCGGGGGACTAACCTACTGAAAAACAGTAGGTAGATTACCATACTTAGAAGCTCCATCCTCGTTATTGCCAATGGTCACACTGACAGACTTTAAGTTCTATTCTTGATCACCCTTTCTACTTTTACGGCTTGTATACTTCTTAACCCAATATCCAGTCTCACTACACACGTAGCAAACCTTGTCATTCTTGTTCATATTCTTCTTCTTGAAATTTGTGATCTGTTTGTATTTATGTAACACCTTAATTTAAAGTTTAAGCAAAAGATAATAATAATAATAATAATAATAATAAAAAAAATAAAAGTAATTATAGGAAAATACCCTTATATATATATAATTAAAAGTGTATAAGTTCTAATAAAAGAACTAAATTAAACAAGCTTGAACAAATTTATTAAATTAGAAATTTATTATTTAAACTGAAATGAAATTTCAATTTATGAAATTTAAGAATATTTTAAGATAGTGAGCCAATTTTAAAGTTTAAATTTTGGCAACCATAATTTAATATTTTGATGAAAGAACATTTGCTAAAAATTATAAATGTAATATAAAACCTAAGGATGAAAAATAGGAATAAAATATAGCAAAATTTCCCAAATGAGACCCTTAGCAAAATTTACTAGTATAAGATATGAAAATTGAAAAATCCCAAATCCAAATTTTGGGTAGAAATTACCAAAATTGAACTTGGGCTTAATCTCTCTTTCCCTCTCAAAACCCTCTTTCCTTCAGCCCAAGCCGAGCTGGGCCGGCTTCCTCCCGCCACCCACCTCGCCCAGGCCGAACCGGCCTAGGATTGCTCACCCCGGCGCCCCTCTTCCTCCTCCTCCTCATCCCTTCTCTGCTTCGTTCCCTTCACCGGCGCTGCCCGACTGGACCGACTCAGCGCAGCCCGACCCGACCTGACCTCATGCTAATGAGTCAGCACAGGAGAAGCTACCACGTCGCGCCACCTTACCCGGCTGCCATCATGATGGAACGCCCGGTGGCAAGCCCCGTCACGCCGCCGCAACAGGACTAACCTTGATTTACCACCTCGGCCACAACCACTTGGCCTCGACGAAATTCCGACGCGACCCTCATGGCGCAAATTCCAGGACTACCCCTTGCCGCGCCAATGGCCCTATAAAATGGAGCAATCCGTCCCAATTTTTCGTTTTCCCCATTCGGCCGGATTCCTCCCCTTTTCAAATTCGTGCCGACCACTGCGACTCCGAGAGGCTTCATCGGCTTGAAGCTTCCCTAGAACATCGCCCACGTCCTCCCGGGAGCAGTCGCCCGGAAGATCACTAGGAGAGCCGCCGACGCCGCCCCTATTTTTGCAGCCTACAACCTCACCGTCGCCAGCCCATCCCGGACCACCTCGACCCTAACAAACCACCGAGTAATGATCCTTGTAGCCCCCCGATGCTCCCCAACCCAAAAAACTAAGCTTAAACATGCATGAAACCCCGTAGAGCTAGCTCGTCGTGGCCTTTTTCTGCCCCGACCATGGCGCCGCCGTCCCTGCTCGTCGCCGGCCAAATCTCCGGCGGGACGACCCGCGAATAGGAGCCGTGCCCTGTAGCGCCCCTATACTGATGCCGGAGAGCTCACCTGAGCTTGGCTCGGGGAAGACGATGGGCTGACGTCTGCTCGACATCGCACCAACGTCTCTCTCTCCCCTCTCACTGCCAAGCGGGACCCAGTGCCACAGTGTGCTTATTTAAAAATTCCCGCAGCCCCATTCATTAGTGGCTGATAAGTAGGCCCTCGGACCCACCTGTCGGACCAAGTGGACGCGCTCTTTCTAGAGACGCTTTCTTGAATGAGAAGCATATAGGAGAAGTACGCCTCTCCCCGAGCTCCACTCGGTCTCATACGCGTGGACCTCTCTACCACACGCCGCCTTTGATTCCCCTCTCATGATCGTAGGCAGAAGCGGTTCGACCATTGGGCCATTTCCTCTCTGTGGGCGTAGAAAGCACGCATGAGTTAGGCAGATTATCGTTCTAAAGAGATTTTTAACCCGTTTAACTATTAAGGAAACTCAAATAATGATTTATAATTTCTAAAAATACTACAGGACCTTCAAAAAATCTGTGAAAATTCTATAAAATACTACAAAATATAAGAAACCTATCAAAAAATATTATGAAGAAGTTTACAGTAATTATTTATTTCTAAAAAATTCAAATTAGGGAAAAAAACAAATAATAAAAGCTAAATATGAAATATTTAAAATAGCATCACATGTTGGGAAATATATATCAAACAAAACTATAAACTATGGGATCAACCAAGAGTAGGAATATGCACCCTTGCAGTTATCTAGGCAATTTTCCCAAATTGATAAAAGCTGGAATGGTATCTTTACGCCCCCTCGCCCCTACACCCAAGTTGATAAATAAGTTAGGTAAATACTTAAGTAGGAAAAATTTGTGTGAAACCTTAGGCGACCCCCTTGCCCATCATGGCTCATCCACTTCTCTTGCAAAATCTTTATTTTGTTATTGCTCGACACTCTAGAAAATGAGACGACAGACGACCTGTTGGACGAGGATCTGACACAAGACCCAGATTACGAGGAAACATGCGAGTCAAAATCTCTTGATCATTCCTCTTTACCTAGTTTTACTTAAATTATGTTGCTTTAAATATAAAATTGCATGCAATAGGGTTTTCTAAGTATATTATGTTGGAAACAAAAGGCTATTAGAGCTGGTCTAGCTATTCCACTTGGTAAATAGTGTTGATAAACACAAACCCCATCCTTGATATAATTTTCTTATCCTATCCTTTGATAACCTAAGGTATAGAGGTTAAACTCCTTGACTATTAAGTCTTTGAAATAGGTTAGACATGCTTAAGTCTAGAGTCCATGGGTTAAACCTTGGCTGTCAACGATACGGTACTAGGATAACAGATCAACCCTTGTAATGACATAGCCCGCTATCAACGGTGTAACTTGGCCCTGACAAATACAGTGTGCGGAGCAGGTACCTCAATGGTACGGTCCCATCATCTCTATGATATATATCATGACAGGAGCTAGACCCCTTTGAATAAGACTACGATATTGTAGCATTTAAATGGCTCCCTTACTAGACAGTCTAGTCATTATGTGAGTATCCCGAGTACATAGTTATGGAAATATGTTGTGCCCGTTCCTGAGTATTCCTTGCATTCGACAAGCTAAAAGGATAGTCCATGCATTCGGGTGCCGGTTATGCCCGAGTGCGAATGTTGGTCAATAAATATTCCTGATTTATTGAGATTAGGATTTGTGGATCTTGGCCATTGTTGAGCTCAAGGGGATCACGCCTCTTGGCGAAGAGGGTGAATCTACCGCCACTTACCTGGGAAACGTGCGCCAGTTGCAGTATGGGCACAAATTCACTAGAAGATGGGAAACGTGCGTCAGTCATAGTATGGGTACGAGTTTGCCATACAGTTGGAGATAGCTGGCCATAGCGATGGGAGCTAGTCTATCATTTGTGGAGACCATGACCATGGCTATGGTATAGATCTGCCACGTAGGACACGTTTTCCTTGGCTAAGGTTACGTTGTCGCCATTGAAATACCCTCTTTATATTCAGTTGGTATAAATAGCCCAGTACGTCTTTGATTTGTGAAAAGGCTAAGTCTTGAGATTTTTACTAAAAAAATATGGCATCTTTGATTTTAAGCAAACATGAGAACCCAGCCTCCACCAGAAAGTCTTGCATAGTTTAGCATTAGGTCAGGTCTTGGTTCGCGAGCACAATTTGATTGCACGCTCACACTCGCGCCCACTCACGTTTTAGATGACGAAGGAGAAAATGATAACCTGTACAAATGCTACAGCGGAGAAGAAGAGCTCGAGGATGATGGTCCAAACGGGGAGTAAAGGTGAACTCCAGTCACATGCCTGACGGGTGACCAACTAGAAGAACAAGTCATCGCCCTCTACCTCCGTCAAACCGTTAGCTAGCAGAATTACGTTTTGGTTCTGTATAATTATGCCCCACTCGGCCTTCGCACTCTGAGCTTTTATGCATCTGGACCCTATGTACAATTAATCATATATATTATGGCACTTTGATCCCAGCTTGATGTAATAATTTTGTGCGGTGTTAGCATGATCCTGGTCTAACACTATATGTGCAAAGGGGCTCGGATCTGTCCTATGGAACCGGGGCCCACAATTTATTTTTTCCCTTTGTTCTTGCCATGCTACTGTTGCACCATATTGGCGCTAGACTGTCTCTTGGTTTCTTTCGCATGTGCATTATTAGCCTCAGCTTTCTCCTCAACATGAAGAGATGCAATCAGACTCTCAACAAAGATTTCTTATCTCTTATGTTTCAGAGCAGTGACAGATTTCCTTCATGAAAGAGGTAATTTGGCAATGATGTCCCCAGCCACAAACTTGTCAAATAAGACACACTTAAGGAGTTTGAGTTTCTTAACAATGCACTGTATCTCATTAGTCTACTCGACTATAGAGTCATTTTGAAGGCACGATACTGCTCCATGACATGCAGTTCACTGCTTGCACTGAAGCACCGAATTTGGTATTCACTGCTTCCCACAATGATCTTTTATGTGCATGTACACATCACAAAGATGGTCGATAAAAACACTAAGAACGACTCCTACAAAGAGTATGGTGGCATCCGCAAACACTTTCTTCTATTCAGGAGTAAGTATTCCTTCAGGTTTGCCAGCCGCAACCCAGTAGGCATTTATAGCTATTACCCACAAAGTGACTTTGACCTGCCATCTTTTAAAGTGCACACTGGTAAATTTATCCGACCTCAATGCATCGGCAAAACCAGCTATCGTTAAACCAAAGTGTCTAATATAAGTTTTTTGAAATATTGGATAGATCAACACCTATTGGGTTAATTTAATCAGATAAATCATGAACACAAACTGGTTAACTAGCAAGACATGCAACACGAGTATGTTGTAGATATGTATGTACCAGATGCACACAAATATCCCTCTAATATACTCATGCTCAGAAGCAACAGGATAATTGGCATAACGGAGTGCAGTACGTACCGATCTTCCTTATAGGTGAAACCGGGAAGTGATGAAGACGACCCCGTCGCGACCATGTAGTAGCCAAAACAGATCGCAACGGCGACGTAGAGAAAGCAGGTCACAGGGACAAGCAAGCAGATTGTGAGCAGACGCGCCGAGCGCATCCCAAGAACCTTATTCACCCTCTCCCGATGTAGGATCGCAAGGACGACGAGTTCCGGAGACCTGTTCTCCCGATGACCAGTGCACGCTAGCGCAGCAAGACGGAGTAATCGATCTGTGGTGGCACAACGAATTGGAAGAGGCGAGACCCTAGCTTCTTTCTGTGCCGCTTTTGGACGATGGCCGTATGGTTTGTATAGGATAGATCAACGGTTGAACGTGTCATGAGACGTGCCACGATCGGACTCGCATGATCTCCAAATCTCGTAACTGATTCCGAATATTTAAATAGCAAAAAGAAATAAACTGTCAAAGGAGATCCTGCCTAAGCAAGCAACTATACCTGATTTGGGCAGACCATTCACGTAGTTGTCGTGCGCCCGCGCTACGCTTGTCACGTCTCGGCGCAAGCCCAGCGAGGCAAGGAAGCATACGCGTGTTCTTCTCTCTCTCTCGCACATGAGCTAGTGGGGTGGTGCACACTCCAGTATTTAAGTTGTTGTCTCCATACCTCAACTTGCAATGTGGCACTAACGAGTTATCACGTCCCTTCCATATTTGGGTCTTTGAGATTTTCAGAAATTATTCTTAAATAAATGGGCCAAACCCATATATTTCAACAATATAAAGGGAATATAACTTTAACAGCAAATTTAGCTAGAACAAATTTACGAACTGACGTCTCTTTGGTACAAAACAAATGTACACAAGTAAATTATTAGCCTAAGCATCATACAAGTAATGTGTAATTCGAAGGGGGGAGTCTACACTTTTAACTACTACACTTCGTCTATTCTACCCTTGAATTGAAAAACCAAGTATTTAACCCCCTTCGAGTTTTTGAAACCAATGCTAATAACCCCCTACATTGGTTTGCCACCATGGCCGCGATACAACGTTTGACACTGCAATGACATGATGATGGCCCACATGTAGGTAACTTTCTCCCTCCTTCCTCTTCTCTATCCCCTCTTTCTTTGATGCTCTTTGGAGCTACCGTCCACCACTTCCCTCCCATCCGTTCTCCAGCCAGTTGGCGCCTCAGCCTCAAGCTCCCTCCCCCTCTCCTTCGTTCTCCAGCTAGTTGTCACCCTGACCTTGAGCTCCTCTGCCCCGGCATCGA
This sequence comes from Olyra latifolia, assembly GCA_036346145.1. NCBI lineage: Eukaryota > Viridiplantae > Streptophyta > Magnoliopsida > Poales > Poaceae > Olyra > Olyra latifolia. Next base: position 17,575,653 of record CM070524.1, on the reverse strand, counting down.
AGGAACGGTGGGTTGCGACTGGGAGGATATGGGGAAGGAGGATGGTGGTTTAGTGTTGGCGGTGGTGGCCAAGGTAGCATGTCAGTGCTGCTTGGGAAGGTGTGGCCAGTTGGAAGGAAGATGAAGGGGGTAAAATTGATATATAGCACATGCTGTATAGGACTGATGTTTCTTTTCTAGTTTGCACGATAATGGCAAATTTACAAATACGTATTTTGTAGTGGTATTTTTACTAATGTTGAAATTTTACACTGGCATCTATCTAATTAACCCAAGAAAAATTCCTCCAAGCAATGCCTATTGAAAATGACACTTTTTTGTTGGTATTTAGGCCCAAGAAGCCAACCATCGATATACAGAGTTCTTCTGTAAACAGTCCTGTTTGATACAATTGAAAAGCTATGGTACGTTACAATCTGAAAAGTTGATGGCCCCTCGAAAAAAGGCACGTAAAGGCTGACAAATATTTTTTAAAAATAGTTTTGGGATATTTGAGAAGAACTTCCAAAAAATGATTACTAAATACTACGACATATAACTTACACAAAAATAATAACTATCAAGCCGTAGATTTTAATATGATTTTAAGTGGTAAAGAAGAGAGCCTCAGTGCCTTCTGCTTCCGTGGTCTCGCGCACCGCTTGTTCTTGTCAGCGTTTAGGGATCATAAGTGTGCACCGAAACCGCATAATTGTGCTCGGGATTGTGTGGAAGTCAGAACAAGCGGTGATGTCCGACACTGCGGATTCGCCTGGGTGCTGCAGTCGTCTTTAGTGCACGCAATATCGTAGGCCAGGACCACACACTAGCTGAAATGCATGCGTACACAAATCCTCCATGTACCGACCAGCTAGCTTACTGATATCTTGCGTCTGTACTCTGCACTTTCAGATTTCTTTTACAAGCATCTGGATTTTGGACGCAAAAAAAGGAAAAATTTGCCCTAGACCACCGCAAATTTTACAGCTTATTCGTTCAGTTACTGCTTGTGGCCTTCTGGCTCAAATGTGAAGTGGCTTCTAGTAAACCATGAAATTTACGGTGGCACAACGCCAATTTGAGAGAGAGAGAGCAGTATTGTCCCGTCTTACTGCGATGGAGACGGAAATTCTTGAGCTGAGGTCCGAGTACCGAGCGCTGCAGCGCTAAAGTAACACTTTCATGTTAATTTAATCAGATAAATTATGAACAAAAACTGATTAACTAGTAGGAACATATAGCATGAGTATATTGCAGACATATATGTACCACATGCACATATATATCCCTCTAATATACTCATACATAGCGTGCATAACCAAGAAACCAAAACCCTTATTTTCGCAGGCTTTAATCCCTGCCCATTTCTCTCGTCTCTGTCATCTCGAATGACGATGATTACCAATAGAGGTACATAGTTAAGCAGCTGGTCCGTGCCCTGGTCATCCTGGAGGATTAGCCCAGGTCGTTTTGACGTGGTTGGGTTGATCCATGGACGGATTAGGACGTCCGTGTATCAAAATCAGCATGTTTATATGGCTGGCAATGACATGGACGGACGCCCATCTCGTGTACAAAATGAATTAAAAATATGATGCCTAGAGCACCTGGCATTTCAGCATGCTTTCTTGTAGTTTTGTGTTTTTAAAACTTTCTCCTTTGCAACCTGTTTTCGATTTTAGTTTCTTTGTCTTTGTCTTTATATTTGTTTTAGTTCTCTTCGTCTAAGGGGTTGTTTGGTTCTTTGCATCTGCGAGATTTTGATCTACAAATCTGTAATCTTGCTTTTTCTCATATTTGGTTGTCTGATCTAGTTTTGGCGCTGCTCTCTTGATCAAGATTCTCCATGCACACAGCTCTGGAATCTGGAGAAAATGGGCGTATCTCTGAATGCAGCGCATGGCAGCCTCGTGTTCTGCACAGGAAGCCACTGTCAGCCACAATAGTAAACCATAAATGTGGTGCCACGTGTTCTGCGCAAGTTTTCTTTTTTCTTCTTTTTATATCTTTTGATTAGCATCTCCGATTACTGAACCGACTTCAAAAATGGGTTCCTGACATTTTTCAAACAAAACTAGACCACACTTGCTATATAAATTTGAAAATATTTAAATTTCAAAATACCTGCCTACTAAACACTCAACCAAACACCATTTCTGCATCTGTGCATCCCGTATCCTATCAACCTAGCTAAGTCGAATGGGCCAGACTCGTGAAAGAAGGCAACCAAACAGCCCCTAATGGAATATGACAAGAGCCCCTGTCAAGTGTTAAAAAAAATAATGCCATGCTGCATTGATTGGGTCCATCTCTCGAAATGCTCCATTGTTGTTCTTAAGTTTGGGGTTCGGTGTGTTGCTTATCCTTCCACGTCAACTGCAAGGCAGGTTCAGCTGCCCATGGGCTTGACCGCTTGAGGTCAGGCAATCGGTGTAGTCGTCCAGTATCACGTACCAGTGGAGAAGATCGGACATGTTAATTTGTATATTTGCTTATTTCATGTTAACTGTTAGGTGGCATCTGTTGGAGTTTTTACCGCTATAACCATGGTAAATTTTGACACAAATGATATAACATGGCCGATCTTATCCGCTAGTTTTCGAACCTTTATATTTCAAGGGTGATAATGTTGACCATATCAAACATCATCAGAGTTACTACTCTATGGTTCGACGATATCTTATCTCAGAAATAAGACGATGAATATATTTGGACCACCGAGTTGATATGGCCGGTTTGGAATCAGCTTGCCTATCCACCGTTATTATTGGCCCGTAGAAGACAGACCACCAACTTTCGCACGCTGCTGGCACAAAGTGGTGGTCGTGCTGTTTGTCCTGGTTTGTTGCAGCTGCGTTGCGAACTTGTGGTACAACGACAATACTGTTGGTACCAGCATATCAGCCGATCAGCGTGTAGATGCTATGCCACTATGCCAGTCGAATTTTCCGTATTCGTTTCAGGTGCACCTGCTGCCTTGATGGCTTGACGCCTTCCTAAGTTCCTATCCACTGAACTCGACTCTGGCTTTGAGGCAGGCTTGGCAGGTTGGCTGGCATTGAGGTAGTCTTGCCAAGTTGGCATGCACTTCTCCCGTGTATATTTGGGAGGTGAAAATTTTGTGTGAGGGCCCTTGGATCCTGGGCCAAGGGCGGAGACTGATCAAATCCCACCACGACATCACGATATTTGCCTTTTTATGACATGAAACTGACCTGATTTTCATGGTTGAATGGTGTTATCTGGACTCGGTCTAGAGCTGAGGTGTGTAAAATAGAATTTTTTTTTCCCAAAAATATTGACTTGCTGGTTAATTGCAAGCCCTAAATCCGGTACTACTTCTTCAGGCCCAATTCTCTCAAAAAAACTTTAGGCCCAAATAAGCCATCTAGCATACCTGGGCCTACCACGTGATGCGAAGCAGAAGTGAATTTCAATGGTAGCCCAACGGGGATCAGCTCCTCTCCCTGCAACCAGATGGACCAACCTCCGCCGGGGCCACGCGCGCGCGCCTCCGGCCTCCGGCCTCCGCATGACGCAAGAGCCGACGTCACTCCTCCCGGTCTGGGCGAGCACGCCAACGCGAAGGCCAAGGCCCAAGACCCGACGCCACCCGCTCCACTCCGCCGCTGCCATGGAAGGAGAAGCCAGCCACAGGCCCTCCTCTTCCTCCTCCGGCCGCGGCTTCCTCTCCGGCCTTTGCGCCGCCGCACTCCGCCGCAAGCCCCTCTCCGCCCACGCCTCCACCGCCGCCTCCGGGGAGGGGCTCGTGCGGCAGCTTGGCGTCTTCGAGCTCGTGCTCCTCGGGATCGGCGCGTCCATCGGCGCCGGCATATTCGTCATCACCGGCACCGTCGCCCGCGACGCCGGCCCAGGTCAACCCCGCACGCCTCGAATTTCTGACTCGTATCGATGTTAGGCGCCGTGCCACCACTCGGTCCACGGAGAGATTGGAAGGTACTATAGTTTGCGATGAAGCAGCAGCTTGTTGGTTCCACGGTGTAGTAGAAATGGCTTGGGAACGGACGATTTAGCAAGAGTAGCGAGGCATTAAGGAATTGCTTGACCGCAAGCAATCCGATTCATGCTGCCCAGTGCCCAATAGTAAATACCAAATACCTAGCTAGTGTGTTCTTGAGTAGACTACAGTTTCTTGGTACTTGATGATTACTTTAATTCAATTGCTTTTGTAATCCGGTCTCATTTTTTAGGGTGTGTTATAGTTGTGAGACCGCCCGATCCTGCAGTAATCTTATAAAAAAGGGTTAATTAGATAGATACCTCTGTAGAATTTCGATATTCGAGATTGCCATCGTTCCTTTCGTAATTGTAGCTATGCCATTATGAAACCGGGAAAATTGGATATATGCCACTCGGTGCGTCAGGTGGCATCTTTTGGCAATTGACACTGTATTTTTAAAACCAAACAATCTTACCCTTGCCTTCATCATCTATTTACACAAAAAATGCAATTACCCACCTTCTCCTTCCTCCCTCTTAGATCCAGATCGCCATGAGCACGTCCTCCTCCCTCCTAGTTGCGCTGCCTCCCTACGGCAGCGCTGCCCTCTTCCTCCCTTCGAGCGCGTCGCCCTGCCTCCTCTCTCCTTGCCACACCACCCTCCTCCTCCCTCCGACCATGCCGCCCAGCCTCCTCCCTTCTCGCTGCACTGCCTCCATCCTCGCCACGCCGCCTCCCTATAGCCACGCCTCCCTCCTCTCTCCAGCTGCGCGGCCCTGCCTCCTCCCTCCTTGTCGCGCAGCCTCCTGATGATTACACCGTCCCCCTCCCAATGACAGCGCTGCCGTCCTCCCTCCTCTCTCCAACTGCGCCACCCTACCTCCTCGCTGCACTGCCTCCTTCTTCCCTCCTCGCTACCATCTTCCTTCCTCCTTCGAGTGCCACGGCGTCGAGCTGCCAGGCCCGTCGACGACCTCGCAGGCCGATGGCGAGCATGCGGGCCCATCGACGTTGACTCCTGAGCATGCGGGCAGCGTGACAAGCTCTATGTGGGCGTAACCAGAGGAAAGAGGAGAGCATCACATCCATGGTGGCGGCGGCGGCGGTAGGCGAGACAGTGGGAGAAAGAAGAGGGAAGGTAGAGGATGAGGGCAAAATTGTCATAATACGCAAATACGAATCAGATATACGAAAAAAGGTGTCACGTGGCGCACGGAGTGGCATCTATTCAATTTTCCTAGTTTATAATGGCATATATACAAATACGAAAGGAACGATGGTAGATCTCGAATATCAAAGTTCTATAGTGGTTTCTATCCAATTAACACTATAAAAAAATGCTTTTGTAAAGTATGGACCCCTTTGCATTTCTGCCAAAAATAACTCGGTTGTTTGAAACAGGTGTTACGATCAGTTTTGTTCTCGCTGGAGCTGCATGTGTGCTCAATGCCTTGTGTTATGCTGAACTCGCATCTCGATTTCCTGCTGTGGTTGGGGGAGCTTACCTGTACACATATGCTGCGTTTAATGAGATCACAGCCTTCTTGGTTTTCACACAGTTGATGGTTGATTACCATATTGGGGCGGCAAGCATTGCCCGAAGCCTAGCGAGTTATTTTATCCAATTCTTGGATCTGATTCCGTTCTTGAAAGGCCATATTCCAAGCTGGATAGGGCATGGAGAAGAGTTTTTCGGTGGTGTTGTATCAATTAACATATTGGCTCCAATCCTTCTCATCATCTTGACTGCAATTCTCTGCTATGGTGTCAAAGAATCATCAGCAGTGAACACCTTTATGACTACATTAAAGGTGAAACTGCTTGCATGCTAAGATGGTCCTTTTGTTCTCGTACTATAAGTCTATAACCAGTCATTTATCAGGCATTGAGATGTTATATTGGCTGAGTGAGTTTTTCATGACATCATTATTAGGTATTCTATGATAGAGTAATTTGCATGCACAGAGCAATATGTTTCATGATTTAGAAATTCCCTGCACACAGCATGAGTTTCATTGAGCTTTTTTTTTTTTATGGTTTGCTCAAATGACCCTTTACCTTTTATGTATGTGTGATTGAGTCCACTATATTGGACTGATGTAATGATGCAGCTGTTTACATGATGCAGATAGTCATTGTCATAGTTGTTGTATTTGTTGGTGTTTTTGAGGTGGATGTATCAAATTGGTCACCGTTTATGCCAAATGGTTTCAAAGCTGTTGTAACTGGAGCCACAGTAGTCTTTTTTGCATATGTTGGATTTGATGCAGTCGCAAATTCTGCTGAGGAAGCTAAAAAACCACAGGTAATTTCAGTAACTTCACGTATTTATTACTTTGCCCCTTTGTCATCATGATTCATTTGCTTCTCTGGATATATAATTATTCTCTTTTGTTCATCTAATTTACATATAACACCATGTGAATATCCATTCTAACTTTTCCTTCGCACCAATGCAAATAAAAATGGTTCAGAGGGACTTGCCTATCGGTATCCTAGGTAGTCTTCTAGCATGTATCATATTATATGTTGCTGTATGCTTGGTGATTACTGGAATGGTGCCATACACATTACTTGGTGAAGATGCTCCTTTGGCTGAGGCTTTTGCTGCTAAGGGGTTAAAATTTGTTACTGTGCTGATCAGCATCGGAGCTGTTGCTGGTCTTACTACAACACTTCTTGTTGGTTTATATGTTCAGGTATTCTCCTAACTTGATTATGCATCATTCATCAGAATGATAGTCTCTTCGCAATCAAATTGATCTTTTGTGAACATCACCTCCTTTTGAATCAACAGTCTCGGTTGTATCTTGGGCTTGGAAGGGATGGCCTGCTACCTTCGATATTTGCTAAAGTACACCCAACACGGCATACTCCTCTACACTCTCAGATCTGGGTTGGTTGTGTTGCGGCTGTCTTGGCTGGTCTCTTTAATGTGCATATGCTCTCTCATATTCTTTCAGTTGGCACCCTGGTATGGAAAATTCTCAGTGATATTTGCGGTTGCAACACAAGATCGTATCATTCAGCAATCCCATTTAACTGTTTGTTTTCCTTTTTACTTTGTGGGCGCAGACAGGTTATTCAGTTGTATCAGCTTGTGTGATCACACTTCGATGGAATGACAAAGCAATTAGTCGTCGTTCCCTTGGAAGTATGTCGATCTGGCAGGAGGGTGTTCTATGTCTTGTCTTAGTTGCTCTTTGTGGTTTTGCAGCTGGATTGTGCTATCGATTCAACTATGCTATTGCATTCATAATAGTAGCTTTCCTGATTGCTATTGTCGCCAGTTGTGCTCTCCAGTTTCGACAGGCAAGTGCCTTTTCTACGGATTTATCCAATTCATCAGACAAGGGGCCAATGCATACTTTGTATTTTTTTAGCCATGCATAAACATGCCATGTAACCAAACTTTACATGTATGGATGTCAGCTCCCAGTTTTCATGCAGTTTTTACTTGAAAACATCTGTGTAACATGAACTTTCATTTTCCAGGTCTATGTGGATCCGCCTGGATTTTCATGTCCTGGAGTTCCTATTGTTCCGGTGGTCTCTGTTTTCTTCAACATTTTCTTGTTTGCTCAGGTTTGCAGGATTCTACTTCTTAGCTGTATTTACCATAGATTTTTTGTAGTTACAGATTTCATTATGAAATTGTTGTACTCCCTGTACCTTGGGGGTAGCCTCGTTTTACACTTTTACTGATGAATCCTCCTGACTGATGGTACATAAACTGTTTGGCAGCTACATGAAGAAGCTTGGTATAGATTTGTCATCCTTAGTCTCGTTGCTGCGGGGGTCTATGCCGTCTATGGTCAGTACAACGCAGTTCCTGCCAGTTCAGAACACTCCGGTGTTGCTTACCATGGAGTTCCTTCTGAAGATCCATGAGCTATTCCAAGTCTCCAAGTTCATCCGAGAAATCGTGGATCATGGTATCATCAGGGAAGCTGTGGCCTTAGCCTTTTCCCTTGAAATCTTTCTCCCAGTCCCTTTCCTTCTTAGTGCATATACTCCGTAGTTACGAACCGTGCAGAGTGTAGTAATTCTCAGCTCGTAGCCACACCATTCATAGACGATGCCAAAAACACATTTCCACAGTATATTCAGAAAGAGAAAGAGGCAACACATCTGTAGCAGCAACTTGTTGTTTTACCATCATTCTGTTGAGTGAGGACGCAATGTTCTCATGGTTTTATTTTTTAAGCTCCTCGAGCATCCTGTGGTTTGGTTTCTATTTTACCGTTCATTTGATTTTTTAAGGTACAGGGAAGCTGTTGGGGGAGACATGGGGGAGCAAATGTTATGTTTTGAAGAATAGTGTAAAGTGTGAAGAAATTTTGGGGAATAGAGAGAATCTTTTAGGAAATGTGATGATTAGTGTTATAGAGAATGGAATTATAAAAATCTGTTAAAGATGCTCTTACATCACATTACAAGAAAGTAGTACATTACGATAGTATATCTAGATCTACTCTGTTCCGTTTAACTAAAACTATTATACTATTATGTATGTCATTCACATTTAGAATATTTAAATTAGGCAACATATTTAGTGCTAATGTTCATTGAGTGGTAATATGTTAACATCCAATTAGCACCATCAGATGGACTTCGTGCGGTTGAGATCGAGAGAGGTGAAAGCTCCAGGTCCACTTAAACTGTTTTGTACATAACCTCCGTGTGTTTTAAGTGGAATGGGGAGCCTTCACCTCTTTCGATCTCAACCGCATGAAGTCTATCTGATGGTGCTGGTTGGATATTAGCATATTAGCACTCAATGGGCATTAGCACTAGATATTAGCACTCAAGTGGTCTAAACCGATGGATTGGGAGGATTGCATTTGTTTTTTTTTTAGAACAAGCAAACTTGTATTACCATAAAGAGTCCTTTTTCCTAGCTTTCTTTGCAGACACGTAAGCGTCACCGTGTTACCGAATTTTTTTTTAAAAAATATTTATTTTTATTCAAAATTGCAAAACTACTCGTCGGAATTGTAAAATTACAAAATATCCGCTGTCAGCTACTGGTTGAGGCGATCGCCTTCATTCGGGCGATAGGTGCCCATCCCGCATGACATCCTCACCGTGTCGACGCTGGTTTCAGTAGTTGGTGCGATGAGCTATCGCCCAAATATGGGGCGATCGTCCAGTAATAAGGCGATAGGAGCATTCCCCTCTAAACAAATGCCTATATATATATATTTTTTATATATATGTTAATTATAACCTCTGTGTATATATTATGTATTATATGTTATCAATATGTTAATTACAATAGTTATAACAAATAAAAGCGAAATAAATAGTTATAACAAATATGAAAATAAATATTATCAAGACATATGGCCTATTATTTGGACTATTTAATCTTAAAAATATAATAGTATGGAAATAATGGATAAGTTTCAACAGATGTTTTTATATTAATAATTATTTGGGAAAATAAATAAATAGCTAGAAGAATAAAGCGCCTCGCTTCAAGCGAGATTTAATCATAAACATTTATATGCGTTAAAGGTAAAGTGCTCTCAGGAAATTTTATTATTAGGATTACAAGAAAGGTACTATCGAGTACAACGAGGATATTTCCCTTGCGGTAGCATCAGTCCAGCCTCTCGCTTGCGACGTGCCTCTCGCGCTTTCTCCCTTTCGGCCTCTCGAGCCTCGGCAAGACTGCTCCTCTTGTCGCCACGGTACTCTCCTGCGAACGCTATGCTTCTCCTCTTGCTCCTCCTCATATCGGGCGCCGTTCGAACCATCGCCTCTTCCAACGGACCTCACGCTCGATGTGTTTCTTATGCGCCTCCGATTGCTCGTGTCTAGCCAACGCCGTAAATCGCATAGAGGTGGGGAGACTATTTGTTCAACATAAGTCATTATAGATCACATGTGCCATGTAGGTAGATATAATCATGCGAGGGTAGGGTGAGCAAGTACCTTTGGGCCGCCGCCAAAGGCAACCTTGGGTGGATCGTATCGTAGTTTGCACACATGAAGAACCTCCTTCCGTAAGTATATGAGAAAGCTTCGTCGGATTGAATAAACTTGCAAAGGTCACCGCAGAAGCACATTGGAACATTCACCCCTTCTCGCACGGTGGTGTTAAACTTGCTTCGCGGACGGGGCTCAGAGCCGGAGGCTGCCATTGCTCGTTACAATGAGATTTGTGGGGTGTATGGGCAGGAGTAATATGTGAGTTTGAGAGGAAAGTTGCGGTCTGAGAGGACTCGGAGGCGGGAGGAAAATAAATAGGAAGTTTGTTACATCCATGCATCGAGTTCATGGAACCGCACGCATCCTCCCGTCTTCTTCTTTGCATTTGATGTGTTCGGCGGTGTCGGCGATCTTGTTCGTCAGCGATGCCCGCAATTATTGATGGGCGGTGTCGGTAGTCTTGTTGGTCGCCAGCGTGCCCCACGATTATTGATGTGACCGGTGTCAGGCGGTACTGTTGGTCAACAGTGCCCCGAAATTATTGGTGTGACCGGTGTCAGGCGGGTACTGTTGGTCAACAGTGGCCTGTAATTATTGGTGTGACCGGTGTCGGTATCTTGTTGGTCGCGATGCCCGCAATTATTGATGTGACCGGTGTCAGGCGGTACTCTTGGTAAGTGATGCTCGCAATTATTGATGTGACCGGAGTCGGTAGGTACTATTGGTCGCCATGCCCCGCAATTATTTATGTGACCGAAAGCGAAAGCGATCGGGTGGAATGCGGTGTTAACGGTGAGTGCACTCCTCGGCCTATATAATGAGAGGCGAGTTGGCGCCCTCTCACTCCCACCCTCACTCTCACTCGACTCGTGTGTGTAAACTCCCTACTAGGGTTGGCTTCGAGGAGGGAGGCGAGTAGAGATAGAGACACCGCCTCGTTCGGTATGGCTTACGACCCACACCGAACGGTTGGATCCGACAAGCCCGGTGGACGCCAAATAGTCTCGGATCTCAAGCCCGTCTACCAGCGGCGACACGCCTATTCGGACGAGAGCTAGCTATAACACGAGCCAACAATGATAAGATACCCAAACTTCTACGGGGATGGCCACGTTGTGCGATAGAGTGGACACGGTTGTACAAACTTTTGACCGAGTTGTCGAAGGATGGATCGCCGACGCGTTTCTATCGCTGCGTGTATTGGCATTTGTGAGTAACCAGCCCGACAACGGCCAAGGGTTTAATACATTTTCTATCTCACATTTTTCTCATTTCAAAATGTAGACCGATGACTGCGGCTTTACCAAATGGATGGACGACCCCTTCCCAATGGCCGCGTTCAGTTACATCGAACATCTTCACGCAAGAATCTCCCGGCTTGAGGAGCGAGTTGACTTTGCTACTCGGGCCTACAACGTGTATACCCGTGTGGAACCGTTCTATGGATGGCACTAAACCAAGCGTCCCTATTACAATAGGGGTTTATTTCATGTAATTTGCATCAAGTTTACGTGGATTACTACCATGTAATGTGTCTCATATTTTCAATGTCACCGGAGCACCATCTTCATTTCGTTCATATCATGAGTACCATAATCTGAAAGCCTTCAGCTCTTTGTCTAGATCCATTGGTATAATGGCGTTGAGCAGATGCCCTCACGGATACATCCGTAATTATAGCCTGTATGTCATGGTACCTTTCGAAAAAAATGGTAACATTTTGAGTGTAATATGACCCGTAACATCGCAACACTCGCGATATTAGGATCATATTACAAACAAAAGCTACAGGCCGCGATGGATGAATGGGTGTAAACAGAACATTCGCTAAATAAGCACAGAGTTAAAAAAGTTCCACAACATGGTGGTAAAGGCATTAAAAAAGTACAGGTACGAAGAAGTCACCGACGGCGCCGCTCGATCCGGTCCGTGGGGTGCGTGAGTGGTGACGGAGGACGGACTGACCCTCCTAGGCCGCCTGTGCCGCAGGGTAGAGAAGCAGTGCGAGTCGGGTGTGTCTGCACGGTGCTCCCGACGGTGAGGGCCGAGGAACTCGGTCGGCAGTGCGTACTCACGTCGAGCAGTGCCTCCTCCTCGTCGTGGTAGTCTGCGTCGCCGAAACCGCCCGGGGTCTAGGAGGCGAGATGAAGAAGGCCCGCGTCTCCCCATCGTCCCCCCGCTGCGGGCGTGAGACGAAAAGCCCGCGTCTCCCCACTATCCCCATCGCTTCTTTGCTGCAGAGGCGCGAGACTTCGCCGAGCCGACGTCGGGCCGTGGGAGACCACGCACGAGGTGCGGGGCGGCTCCACGAGGACGTGAGGAAGGGCCGTCGGCCGCTCACGTGGGCGTGGTGCGCTGGGTCGGACGACATCTCCGCGCCATCGGCGGTGGCCAGCGACGCACCCGCCTCACCGTGTCGAGGATCCGCCGCCAAGTTGTCGTGGTCTCCGCGGGGTCACTTGATGCCGCCGAGGCGTGCCACCATGGTGTCGACCTCCACCTCCACCTCCCTAGATCTTTGGTCCGTGGGTAATGGGTCGATATGAGGTAATTACTATGTATAACACGTACCCATAGAGATTCGACTATGAGACTTACCGCAAGTAACCTCTCTGTAACATCTGTGAAGAATGCGTGTCCGACAACCGATGCCTCTGGCGACATACGGTCTGGTGTGTACCCCTTTGGGAGGCGAAGTCCGAGGCGCGAACCATGCCATGTACTCGCGTACATGTCATGGTCGATGCTCGGTCTCGGTGACCCTCTCCGCGAAGCGTCGTCCCATGCAATGCCCATGGTCGCATGCGATGGGCGAACGGAGTGCCGCCGCGCCCCCATCCGGTCATCCGCAATGTATAGAAGTCATCCCGCAATGTATACAAGGGAATTGAGAACATATATTGGGTACAAAAGATGGGGCCGAGGTCATGAGGCGTACTGTGGCGCCACGTGACACAACGTGGCGGCGGCAACGGAAAAGCTCGAACAGCCGAATCGCCGCAAAGACTTCGGTCGCGGCGAGTACTCCTCCACACTGGTCGAAGACGAGGACCTTCGGTGAGCGATGCGCTGGTCCGCGTGCAAAAGCACGGAGATCCCGAAAGGAGCTCAGTGCGTGGGCGTCAGACGCTGTAGGGTGTCGCGACGTCCTCAACGCCGAGGTTGCCGAACTCCGAACGAACTTCGGTACGACCTCCTCACTCGCCGATGAGCGTCGACCGTGCGACGATAATAAATATGGTGGATGTTAGAAATGTGCGTAAGTGGGGAATAACATACGAGGGCATACTGTCGTCGAACCCAAGAGTGGCCCATGGTGGGCGATCCATTGGGTGCTCGTCGTCACCGATCTGTGGGTGCGGGCGGTGTCAACGAAGGCTCGCCGACGGAGAAGCGCCCCAGACCACAAGCCGCAGCATGGGGCGCAACCCGACATCGCCACGTCTGGTCGGTCACCGAGAGACGGCGTCGCCGCAGACCTCAGTATGTCGTTGCGAAAGCACAGAGAGGCCCACGACCATTGCACCATCTGTTGGCATCGATAAAGTTAGACAGGTTCTGTGGCAACAAATTTAAACGGAATCTGTTACCTCGTAGTCCGGGGTGTCGGCGATCGACTGTGAGTACTCGATCAAAAGTCTTGGGTCACCGTGTTCCGTTGGAGGGCGGGAACATCACCCAACCAAACAGCAAGAGCAGGTACGCCTCTAGGTGGCGGGCCACATCCTCGTCCTCGGCGTGCGGGTGGATCAGATCGGCTTGCAACATTTGGTACAATGGAATTAGCAACTTAGTGGCGAGGTGTGAAATTGCAATGATGGAGATACTAACCGTGAATCGAAGCGAGCGCGGCGTAACCCGTCTTGCTTCGCCCTACTGAGAGGGACGACGCCGCCGGGGTGTCGCCGCACCTCGGCGAATCAAGGCCGACAATCTGCGCCGCCACGTGACGGGACGTCGTGCGGCACAACTGCAGGGCCCGCACAGGGGAGTCCTAGGAGGTAAGACACGTCCTGCAGCGTGGGAGCCATCTCTCCACAGGGCAGGTGGAAAGTGTGTGTCTCCGGTCTCCACCGATCAACGAGTGCCGCCAGCAGGGAACGGTCGTACCCAAACCGTGGGACGTGCCTCCCCTCCTCTGGGGCAGTGGCCTGCTCCACCATTCTATAGAGCGGGAGCAAGTCTGCCGCGCGTAACCTGCATGTAGTAAGTAGCGTCATGAAATTTTATTTAGCATGTAAGTAAATGCATACGAAATAGAGGGAAGCGTTGGCCGCTTACTGTGGAACCCAACGTGGGTCAATGCGGAGCAGCTCGTTCGGCACACGCGGCCGCAGTGTCCCTAGCTCTCGGTTCTCCACGGCGGACAACCTAGACCGGTGTGTCGCATCGACGGTCCAGTCGAGTAGCTCGGGGCAATCATCCCTAGCACGCCCACCTCTCACCATCGGCGCCTGTGCCTACATGGTTAGAGAGAAAATACAACAAACTGCAATAATAATTATTTGTTTAAATGTTACAAAAGACAGCTGAAAACAAGGTTGAATTACAATACAAACTGGTTCATACTTAAGTACTCAAATGTAAATACATTTGGTACAAATACATAAATTAAAATGACATTATCCTAAATTACAAGGTACATATAAAAATTGAAATAACTGCAGTCTCAAAGTAATGAAGTACATAATACTGAGCGAGAGTTCGTGGACAACCTAGTGTGTGCCTCGACGAGATCTTGACGGCCTAGCCTCCGATGATCCTTGATTCACGACGAGCCGGACTCGTCCATATCGTTCGAATCGTCGTGTCTTCGACGCCCGACCTTCTGCTTCAACATCCGGATGTCCGGTACCAGCGATGACACGGAGGGGGCTTCGTGAACGATCCATCCACTCGGTGCACCCGTACACCTCGTGATGCCATGTGTTGAAAACACTTTGCTTGTAGTAATCTTGCAAAGTCGTAAGAACGACATGATTGGCGTGTATCTGCGGCCGCAATGATGGCGTGAGAGCATAGCAAGTACAGCGATCGTTGGCCTGGCGGGAGCACTCGCGGTCGAGAGCTCGGATTACGCAGATGGGGCGTCCTCTCGGTGGGCACCTCTGCGACCGCGGTCACCGCGATGGCACGTGGTATCGTCGTTCCATGCCACTCTCCGGTGTCACGTGATGTGTCTGCGCCTTGCGTGTTTTGTTGGCCATGTACTTAGAAACAACCGTTGAGTAGAACAGTCGATTGTCCGACATACATGCAGCAGATTTTATATATCGGTCAATGACATATCTTTGCGTACCTAGTAACACACCTTCGACTATACCCACCAAAGGAAGGCATCCGGTGCCTTTCATAACCCAGTTTTACACCTCCGCCAGGTTCGTTGTCATTATTCCATAACGGCAACCGCCCTCGTCATGCAGAATGGACCATTTCTCCAACGGCTCATGTCGTATCCAGTCCGTAAAACTCCTTATGCTTGAACCCGGTCTACGCCGAATGTTTGGTGCATCGGTAGGGAGCGCACACAAGGCTGTTGGGTCATCTCCTTGCTCGTAGTGGACCATAGGGTTTCTTGACGAACTAGCGGTATCCCTTGGATTCAGTGATTGCTTCTTGGTTAGTTCATCCAAACTCCTCCACAGTGTCTCGAACTTCCTCCGCTGGTTCTGTTTGCATAGTCTCTTGAACATGTTCATAAGCTCTTTGTTCTTGAATTGACGGAAAAAATTGGCACCCATGTGCCTCACGCACCACCTGTTCTTTAGGTCTGGCCACTTTGCTGCACCCACGACGTCGGACCCTTCTTGCATGTCCACAATTGCCCTTAGCAACCCGGCATGTCGGTCATGGATGATACAAACATCAGGGTGATCCTGAACAACTGCCAGCTTGACTCTTTCAAGGAACCAGTACCAGCTGCTCGTATTTTCCCCACGGCGGCGAATGCGACAGGAGAACACAGTTGTTTATGCCCACTGCGATTGCGAAGAATCTAGCCCTTGTATTTTCTGTGAGGAATGTGCCATCCATGCAAATCAAGGCGACGATGTCGGAACACATTTATGCATGCGCCGAGGCGAAGCAGCCCGCGAAGACATACTTGTTCGAGCACACATCGTCGCGGGGAACTCCGCAAGGTCGATGTATGTACCAGATTCTGTGTGCTATTGCCTCGAGCAAGTGTATAATATTCTCGTAGGAAGCCTCATACGTCGCGAACCGTATCTGTAAAGCTGTCTGTTTTGCTCTCCATGCCGTTGCATAGCTAATCTTGTACTGAAACCTCTCCTCCACGGCTGTGATGATAGCTCGAGCCTGCAGGTGTGGATTGTCTACGATCTGACGGTAAAACACATTGGCCACCCAAGTAGACGACAGATTGCGGTGTTTCTGCTCCGCTTCCTCCAGTTCACAGTCATGCCCCATCACAATGGAGCATTTCCAGTACTCCTTCCACTTCCCCTTATATGCATGCACCCGCCATGGGCACGAATCAACTCACGACTTCACATCGTACTCCTTTTGCTAGACTTCACTACCCTGAATTGCCGTCGCAAAGACATTGCCCAATACTTCACGCGTCCATCACGGCCTCCTTGTTCTTATATATGGCCCTGCGTGACCTCGTTCTCATGATACTCCCATGCATCATCGCTTCCTTCATTCATTGTTAGGTCTTCAAAATTATAATCGAGACCACGCCCTAGGGACGAGCACTTCACGAGATTGTCTTCCTCGTCCGAGTCTTGACAAAGATCGTGAACTTTCTCATCAGCTCCGTCCTCCTCCTCCATCAGTCAACTATGTCCTCCACCTCCTCCCCTCGTCGGCGGCCCTGCGCCTCGAATCGCTGTCTCCTCGGCACCCCCATCCCCGGCACCGCCAATCTCGTGTCCCGTCTCAGGGCTCCTCGTCCTCTTCATCATCACATTTTGGCATATTTCTCTCCCTCTTAGTATGATCTTCCCCAACATCACTAACTTCCGACATCGATGGAGTTCTGAGTAGCCTTTATACAAAGAACATCGGCCACCCCGCCTCTACGGCAAACCCAACATAACTCCTCCATGATGATGTCGCATTAACGGAAATTAACTCTCCATAAAAAAGGTGTTGCGACGGCTTACTATCGCTTCTAACCCGCAGTAGAAACAGTCTGGGCATCCAAATTGAACATCCCAAACATCCACTCCAACAAAGCCCTCAGATGTCCTATCCCTCGGTCTAGATATACCTCGTACAACTCTTGAAAATGCTGACAAATCCACTCCATCCGCCCCCTGTGCTATCTCCCCATCTCCGTAAAATATTTGAAAATACAATTTCTCCGACATGCTGCCTACAACGTCCGACCGAGATATATATCAGTTCTCTATCTAACAACATCATATATTACCATATAATTGTTACATCATCCTATGTCATTCATTTACTCCTCGTTATTTCTACTATCTATTTTCAAATTTGCTCACTCCACTAATTTCTAAGTGTGCCTGACATATGTGGCTAGCCTACCTTTTTTTAACATATTATTCTAAATGGAATAATTCACAAAAGGGATAATACAATATATAAACCGTATGACGACCGTACTATAAATTACTGATATAAATAAATAATTAAACTATTCGGTTTTTTTTTACAGCATTACTACTATATATATATCATTATTTTCTCCTAACCCTACAAAATGCATATCTACTACATTTAATTTCTACGTCACATTTTTCCAAAACTTAAACCGCACAAAGATATGGCTATCCTACCGTGTTTTCATCGTAATATTTACTTTTTACAACTATACAATACTACCACACTATATTTCTAAATATTGTCTATTAAATAATTTGCAAAAAATTTAATACTTACCTCCACCTAAAATGGCGCCTCACCTATCTTCTATTTTCCTCCTTTTTCTTCTCCTTTTCCTTCTCTTTTTTCCTCTCTCTCTTCTCTCTCTTTTCTTTTCTCTCCTCTCCTCCTCCTCTGCTCTCGGTTGCTCTCTCGCGATGGAAATGAAAATGGGCGAAGTGGGGAAGGAAGAAGGGTCAAGGGCTTTAAAGGCCACCTATCGCCCCGACATCGGGCGATCGCCCCATAATGGGGTGATATCTGCCTGTAGCAACGGCCAGCAAAAGATTCCCGCAAAATAGCCGTTACTGGTTGCGGTGGGGCCACCTATCGCCCCAATGAAGGGCGATCGCCCCAAACCAGGGCGATGCGCGGATATTTTTGTAATTTTATAATTCCGACGATTAGTTTTGCAATTTTGAGTAAAAATAAATATTTTTTAAAAAAAAATCTCCGTGTTACCATGCCTCTGAATGCAGTTGATCTTGCAATCTGAAAGATCACGGGTTGGGCCACCAGCCCGCCAATGGCTGGGCCTTCTCCCGTCCAACACAACACGGGGACAAACCCATCGTTTCGAGGCGAATCCATTCCACCAACCAGCCACCGAGCGCGAGGCTGCGGGGCGCACACTTCACTTCTCCCCCGGCTACCGCCGGCCGCCGCCACGGCAAAAACAGCAAAACTCCGTGACACGGCGGGGCTTCGACCGCGCCGACCACCCCTTCTTCGTTCTGTCTGCAACGGAGAAGCGAAGCCGGCCGGCATGGGACAGTGATGATTGCAGCGGTGCTAGGCTGCTGGCTGCTAGTCAGCCAGTGCCACTAAACAAGCTCGATCGGTACCTGCTGCGCCACTCAGCTTAACTCCAGCACTCGCTGCCACTAACAATCAACGATAAGACAGCAACGCTGATGAGTGATGAGTGGACAGCGCAGCAAAGCGTCCGGCGCTACGAGCCATTCCTACCACATGACGCCTCACTTGCGCGACGCATCATTGACCACAGCTGCTGGCCGCATGCACCTGCCCGCCGGTCCACCACGCATGACACGCACCTAATCCGTGTGTGGGTACTGGGTACCCCGCTAATGCGCTGTCACGCTCACACACAAGCACACTCTCCTCCCGGCGGCCGGCGAGCTTCTGCTCGGCTTTCAGATCCAGGCACGCGGCCGCGCCGCCCAGCCTTCTTCGCCGTGCAGTGCAGAGCGTTGCATTGCTCCGCCATGTCCCATCAGATCGCTACACGACGATGCGATTTTACAGCTAACTATCCCTCCCAGGACCACGGCGCATGTCAACCGGTTAGAAATTACTCCTGTTGACACTTAGGGTGCGTTTGGTTGGCTGTCTCAGTCCGGCCAGGCCCGCGTGAACCGGAGAAATGCGTGTTTGGTTGCCGTTCTTTGCTCCGCGCTGCATAAGCCGGTGCAAAACTCCTGTTCCAGCCAGGCTCCACGGAAACGGCCGCGGCGGCCGTTTCCGCGGAGCTTGGCTCGCGCGTGATGCTGCTGCCAAGCGACTAACTAGACTAACTTTAGCTAACTAGTTTCTATACATTAACTTTTCATTCTTTCAAAAATATTTTAAAATTCAAACGACATTCAAATTCAATGAAACAAAAAAAAATGGAACCGTAGGTTCAAGTACAAGGTACTTAAAAAAAATTCAGATTTTTTTAATTTTTAATTTTTATTTTTGAATTTATTGATTTTCTAGTATTTTGTTTTTGAATTTATTTTTTTTCAGTATTTTAATTTTCACTTTTGAATTTATTTTCTTTGTTTTTCATTTCCCTCTTTTGAATTTGTCCATCCCACTCTCCTCCTAGTGTAGCCAACCAAACAACATCTCTGCACAGCCTGTTCAATCTCATGCAACCAACCAAACAACATCCTCAGATCACCTCATTTTAAATTCAACCAAATTTCTTTGAAATCATACATCTCTACTGGAAATTGATACTAAGAACCAAACACACCCTTAGAGAACATGGAGCAAGGCAGCTACTTACACCAGAGAAATCGATGGTAGCTAACAAAATATCAGCTGATCACTAGGCTATTCTATCCGGCTTATTTTTTTATTTCTAAATCAAAAAGTTAAACGCTTTATCTTTTGTAGCCTTTTTTAATCTCGAAAACATATCTTAAAGCTTTTAAAAATAAGTCAAATAAAAACATACCGAACCTTCCGAACTTTCCGTACTACCATTAGAAACTCTCCGAGTTGGTGATGCGTGTGCGCCATGGCGCCAGGCGCACCGGACCGGGCGGTGCGAGCGGGGTGGTGATACGGCATGCGGCGTGCATACGTGCCGACAAGATCTAGGGGTTGGGGAGGCTTAGGAGGACGACGCGGCCGGGCCCGTTTGGAAGCTAGCTTCCAGGCATGGTGCATCCGTTCATCTGCGCCGGGACACGTCTCCTTCACGTGCAGCCGCTTTTGCGCCCCGGTGGACGTACGATGGCGTGACCGGGCGTGGTCCCGGCTCCGAATGGGACGCCGTGGCGGACCCGGTGAAAACTCACCCCAAGGGCCCTGCTCACCCACCTCATTCTGACGCGACGTAAAAGATATACATGAGCCCTTGCCTGCCGACTAAACGGCTAAAACGTTGGGTTTAGTTCCACGTCACATATTGCTCGTGAAACACTACTTACAAAGGCAGGGATGTTCGTCGTCTAAAAGATTATGCTCACGATGAGGGATGCCCGCTCTTGATTGAGCACGCAGCGGTTCGGCCTAACTTGATATACCTACGAGTTGGCATCTCTTCCGAGATACCTTGGTCTCGGACCTAGGTCTCATTAGATATATTATACCATAGGTCAAATCAGAACCATAATCAAGGTCTTAAGCCAATTCAACTCAAAAGATCAATCAATATTTCACATAGGGCTAAACCGAATAGTCTTCCCCATTACACATCAGGTGCCCTAGTCTAATATCTGACATTAGACCAACAGTCTCTCCCATCACACATCGGAATGTTCTATGTTTCGGACCTAAAGCTCTGATATCACTTTTTTAGAAAAAATACGCGACACAATCTTGAAACAATGCTAGAGACACAATATTTGTTAATAAGGTTCGGTCAACTTGTCTACATCCCTAGGGCATGACTATGAACGCTCCCCTCAAAACATAACACACTGGCAACCCTGAGTCACGGCCACATCTTGGCCACTGACCCCTGCGCTACAAGCATATTGGCCGCACGACGAGATCTCATGGATAGTCCACCACAAACTCTATTCTACGCATTATTACAACCCATAGTTTTAATATAATCCTACTTGTATATATTTTTTAGGAATAGAACAAGACGTACATAACCTTAAATATGCAGCATACTATAAACTTGGATAGGTGAAAATAAACATTACTTCCACCACTGGACTATAAGTCTATTGTTAATTGTATACATATTCGATTCAAACTCTAACATGTAATGTTTAGTTGATGTTCCGAGAATTTTTAGAAATGACTTTATGATTTGACTCGGATGCCAAGAAACAGAGAATCAATTACGAATCTACTTATGTAGACTAACGAAATAAACGAATAACGATCCAGGCGTTCTACCGCAGGTCGCATGAATCGGCGGATCAAGAATAGAAGGATCTGCTCGGATTAGACCCCGGATGGCTGGAATAGATGTCGAGGTTAGAAGAACGGTTCAGGCCTTCAGGGCATCAGAATTCAGATGCATTAACGGATGCTAGATCTCTGTGTCGGCGATAGAAACGGCGATTGATTTGAGGACACCGATGCGCATCTTGCTACACGTGGAGGTTGGCCGAATCTTCATTGCTTATCACAGGGGAGCAGAGTGAATTATTGTTACCAGTAAGGACGAATCTCCAACTGTGCAAGGACCATAATAGGCATGATTCGGCCTCTATTCCTTTGAAAAAAATCGCCCTGTCAGCACGTAGAACATCTGCACATGCTCCGGGAACACCACAATCTCTACAGTAACTCCGTGTATTGTAATTGAACATTCGGAGAACATACCACTCACATGGAGATTTTGATGCTTGGAAATGGTACAACAAATCATATACCTTTCACTAGCAGTCTATTACACGCCTTTGGGGACAATCTTGTACATTTTCAGTTTCAAGTAAAGAGCAAGAAACTACAACCGAGTGATCTCCGTGAAAGCATTCCCCCATTATATGCTGCCATGAGTTTCAGCTGCATTTATATGAAGACTATACATGCTCCTGCATACATCTATTATTCCCAGCAGAAATTCAGTTGTTTTCTTCAGCCTTGTCTCGTGTAACAGCTGAATGCTGCCACTCTACCAACGGTGTATGAACTGCTACAGTGCAAGGCTGGTCAAGTAGCAAGTCGGTAAACCTACCCACATTCATTTTATCATTCATCTTGCGATCTCTTCAAGCTTTTTCAGTATATACTTCGTGTTGGGTCTCAATGATGGGGAGGGGCTGCAGCAAGCTGTTGCCAACTCGAAGAACGCATTCAGATTCTTTTCCTTCCCTGACTTCTTGCTTTGCCTGACAAGATCGGAGCTGAATGCGTCGGATATCTTCCTCTCGAGAACCAGATTTTTGAACGAGGCAGGCAAGAGGATGTCGCGAGGGTTCGGCGTGCTATCGTTTGCCGACTCCTTCTGAGCAAGCATCTC
Organism: Olyra latifolia; assembly: GCA_036346145.1. NCBI lineage: Eukaryota > Viridiplantae > Streptophyta > Magnoliopsida > Poales > Poaceae > Olyra > Olyra latifolia. Next base: position 17,553,259 of record CM070524.1, on the reverse strand, counting down.
AAGCAGAACTACTCCCAGGCTGTAGATGTCACTCTCCCGAGTGGCGTCCCTCATCTTGATCAGCTCAGGCGCCTTGTACCCCTGTGCTGCAGATGTTTCAAGCATCTCCTGGGCACCGGAAGGGTTCAGCAGGAGGTAGAGGCCATAGTCTGATATCTTGCACTCGTAGTTAGCATCGAGCAGAATGTTGTTTGTCTTGAGGTTGCCATGAACGATTGGTTTCTCCAACCCTGTATGCAGGTGATCCAGTCCTTTGACAATGCCAAGAGAGAGCTTGCAAATTATCTCCCATCTCTGTGACTCAACGATTCCCTCTGTACGTATGCGATAGCAACAGGCAAGCAGCGTATGATTAGTTACAATTTACAACAAATGCTGTAAAGATGCTAAACAACAACCTAATTTATAAGTTATATCGATATGATATCAAAATAATTTTGCAAGTATTAATCCACTTGCCTATTGTTGACACCAACAATTAAACTTTTAGTTGAAGATTGTGATTCAACAACTCCCCATGCAAATAAGATTGATACTTGAAATGCAGACAGTTTGGAGTAAGATATCACTGATATAAATGCTGGGGTTTGTGTTGAAAAGACTACATAGATGTGCAATTATCTTTAATTAAGAGAATGATAATTACATTTGAAAAGTCTTTCTCCAAAAGGTTCAATTGATAGATGACTATATAGCAGTACCGGCATACCGCACTGACCAGTGATCACCACTTAACTGAAAAAACACACAGAATTGATTGTATCCTAATGATTACGATTGCTAAGGGTGACCTAATGGCCATAACAAACATCAGGAGCCAGGACCATGGCACTAGGACAATGTCATGTGGGACTTTCAAGCTAACAACCAAGCAGAAAGGGTCTTAACAAAAGTCGATGAAATGTGTCCGGCTGCAGTCAGCAAATATAGCAAGAAATGTAGCAGCAAAGATATATGGACTAAAAGTAACAAAGCACTCCTGTAACATTGATGCGAGGTCCAGCATGCCTATCTGTGTAATCCATTCCACATTGCCTCAAAAGTTGAATCTGATGGTCCTAGTGGTCTACTTTTGCCTCAAAATCTCTTAGCAACTTCACCATGCTTTCCCTCATTATAGCATTACATGAAAATGTCAACAAATGTGCTACAACACTACAATAGTTCATTTCCAACTATATTCTTCCGGCTTCATGTGCGTTTTTAACATAGCCGAATTTTGCATTCTCAACAAATCAGATTGAACATATCACTACATTTTCAGGAAGATTCTCAATTCACTAAAGCTGACCATTTTAATCGGAAAATTCAAAGGACACTGCCACCAACTAAAGATGGAGTTTGCGTTGCAATGAGATCAGCATGTGTTGCATTCTGCGTGTTTAGCTGCAAATTGCTACGTTTCATCATGGATTGAGATTTTGGGTGTCTACTGGGGTAGTGCGCCCTTGCGTTGTGAAATGCATGTCTAGATCTCTTCTGCAAAAACTTGAAACTTTGGCCTCCTATTCCAAGAGTGTATGAAATCACAACTACGTTTCAACTCTGAAATGCAATTGCCAATTGAAATGACAACAGCCTGCTAAAATTGCAAACGAAAACGAGAAAAACACAAAAAGACTCCACATTTCTTACTTGGAACACCCTAAGAAAGTAGTGCTAAGTACTAACACAAGTGGGCGCGCGCAGAGAAATGTACACCAACCTTGCAAGAACCGGCGGACCGAGCCGGCGGCGTAGAAGGGATGCACGAGCAGCTTCTCCCCCCTCGGTCCGACGTACACCGCGCGGAGCGGCACGAGGTTGGGGTGGCTCACCGCGCCGATCCGCCGCGCGGCGGCGGACGCCTCCTCGGACCCCACGGCGCACGCAGGCCGCACGAACCGGAGCAGCACCGCCAGCTCCCCGGAGCGCATCGCGGCACGGTACAGCGTGCTGTGCGACGACTTGGCCACCACCTCCCCTGGCGCCTCCAGGATGGCGGCCACCGACAGCGCCTCGCCGCCGGGGAACTTCACGAGCGCATCCGCCCCGCCGTACCCGCCCTGGGCGCCCACCCCGAGCCGCTCGGCGATTGGGCCGAGGTACGGCTGCAGCGCGCCGAGCCGGTCGGTGATCGGCGCGAAGTACGGCAGCACGGTGCTCGCTGTGCGGCGGCGGAGGCAGGCCGGGAGGCGGACGGGAAGGCGGTCGAGGCGGAGCCCGCGCAGCCGCGGGCGTAGGTAGCGGTAAAGCAAGTAGGCGAGGAGGATGCCAAGAATGGGGAGAAGGATGGAGTTGCTCCTCCCCTTGCGCACCGGCTCGTCTCCCGGTGGCGTCGCCGGCGCCATGTACGCGAGGTGCGTGCCTGCGCGGCTGCGCCGCTAGCGGGGTTCTTGGGATAAATGGAAAGGGAAACCAACGGGCAACGGTGGCAGGGCTCAGGTCCGAGGCAAAGCTCCTTGCTTTGCCGTGCTCTGCTCAGTTGCTTCACTTGCCTTTCCCCTCCGGCGGAGGGAAGGAAAAGGAAAAGGAAAAGGGTCTCTCGGGCTCGGCTTGGTGAGCAGTGGAGGAGGGTCGCCTGAGATTCTTGTCGCCTCGAGGCTTTTATCACTGTGGACTGTGGTGACTGGTGAGTGAAGACTGAAGAGTGTGGGGGAGGGTGGTGGCTTCCACAGTTCCACTCCAGCTTCCTCTGCCCTTTGCCTTTTTCTTTTGGGAGATTAGAGCAGGTACGTTTCGCCGTGCATGGCCATTCCGTCCGTTGAAATTGTGCTGGCGAAGGCAGCACAGTGGCAGCGGCAGTTTAGGGCGGGACCGTGGCGACGGAGTGGAAGGTATCCTATTCCTATCGCGGCGTTTGGCGTCGAATGATGGTGGCGGAAACGAGCCATACACACATGGACGGCGAGGGGGGGAGGCGCGCGTCGGGACCGACCGCGACATTGGTTGGCTGCCTCTTTTTTCCGGTCAAGAGGGACACGCCAGGGTTTTCAATCCCGCGGGATTTTGTGATTTTGGACGGAGCAGGATCATTATTTCACGGTAGAAAAAGATCTAAATTTAAATGTGGGGAAAATGGTTTGGGATTTAACTTAGGATTTTGAGTGGGGTTTCAAAGATTTTGTTTTGGATTTTGAGATTTTGTGCCCGTCGGAATTTTGAGGATCTCGTCCTGAATTTCAAAGATTTTGAGTGGGATCTTGGTAACCGTAGTAAAAATTTGTTTCAACCACCAAAGTTTTCAAAATTTGGATCTCAAATTTTGACCGAAATTCTATGGGATTTTGAATTTCGCCGAGGAGTAGGATTTAGGGTCGAAACAAAATTTGAAACCCTTGGGCACAGACCTCGATTTCATGTGTTGAAACTAACGCTCGATCGGCTACATTTCAGGTAGCTTGTAGCTTTTTGACTCAGAAAACTGTTATGGATTATAATCTTCGTTCTTCATGTGGCTTAAAGAGGTCGATTTTTCCTTAAAAAAAGATTTTGATATCTTTGAGAAGAAACGTTAAGGTTTTTTAAAAAAGCTACAAAACGTTAAAATATTTGGCTTATATAAAAATAATAAATTTCTAGACATAGATTTCAATTTTAGTTTAAACTCACGAGAACAATCCGAGACCATGCACACAAAGCTACAACCAAGTACCCAACACGTGGCGTAGTGCCAAACAACACGACGACTCGATAGTCAATCCTAGTCTAATCCCTCACTGGAGGGACGCGTATCCTCTGTCGGCAAAGGCAGAGATGCACATTGATATGTGAGTACAACGGCAGAGCACTGTAGCGATGCCACTGCAGCAAAACACTGTAGCATAGGTGCTGCAGCAACCAATAACATCAAACAACACCATTTCTACTGTTCAAAGTACGGCAGAGAGGCAAAGATAGAGGATACAAATCCCTCACTGGAGGTAGACCAGCCATGCGATCCCCGAAAAACTTGCGCTGCTACTTGGGGAGGACGTTCGGTACCTTGACCAAGCACCTCGCGCAGTCGCGCGCCTCCTCTTTCTGCAATGAAGACCAGTACTTGAGTAATGTACTCGATCCTATAACGTAGCGTTTACTTGTTGAATAATGTACCAGTGATCCAGTACGAGCAGGTTAGTTTGTAGAAGACATTGTTCATTGGGCATGTTACAGAGCTACTCGATCGGGCGATCGTAGATTTGTACTCGTCATCTCTCTACCGGTACTAACTACCCGCAGCGTGTCCCAGTAATGTGCCATTACTCTGTTATTGGATCGCAGATCCATGACGCGAGTGGATAGCTTCGTGCCCTGTAGGTAGGGATTTGATAACGGCCGATTATCGGGGATAATCGGCCTATTAGCTACCCGGTAGTTTTCTGTATCGGTGAAAATATATCTTTTTGATGAATTTTAATCAAATTCGAATAAGTTTAAGTTACCTTTTGCCCAATTTAAATTTTAATGATTTTTATAAATATAATTTTGTATTTCAAAAATTATCGATCGATAAAATGTATTATCTATTTTTTTTTTCTGAAACCGACTATCAAAACCTTGCCTATAGGAGCCACACTATCCTAGAGCATTTAAGGATCCGTTTAGTTGAAAGCCAACCTTATCATATTGTGTCTAACTTTACCATCTTTTTTTACAAAATTAAGACATGATAAAATATAATATTTATTGATAAGCTTAGTACAACCAAATGGCCCTAAAAATTTCTAGGACTTGTCCATATGCGTAAGTGGGTACAATACATAGCGGTGCACTGCCGTGCTTCTCCTCCAAGCACGCCCAGACTCTCGCTCTCTCTCTGCATCAATTTTTGTGTGCCGCTAAAGATGAGCCTGCTTCATCTAACCATTTATCTGTTATGATCTTAATCAATTCATTATTCAAGCCACGATAATGTGTAGTTTGTCTTTTTTAATCATTTTCAAGGGTAACTTTCTTCTTAGCGATCATATTATAATTAATATCGTCGGGCAAGCTCCATCTTTGCATTCATGACCACTTTCGTTAAAGCGAAAAACTAGCGTCCACGCATCATGGCGACTACCACTGGACGACCACTTGTTCTCCGCGAGTCCACACGAACACCCTTCCATCTCTCGATGGCCACGCCTGCGAAGATATCAGGGACTTTGTTCAATTTTATTCAATTTTTAATTAAAACTTTTGGAGTGAAACTTATGTGCAAAACAATGGTGCACAATTAGCGTAGAGCGAGCCTACTTGAAGATGACCTACGTATTCATGTTCCATCTTTTTTGGATATCGTCTCTACTTTTTTATAACAGGTAAATTCGAAAGTGTTACGTTTTTATATTGACATGTGTTATAAGCTACTAGATTACGAGGTAACTGTCTAACTGATAAAGCGGTACTAAAGAGAATTCTACTTTAGTGGGTTCACGTGCTTAACAGCGAAAAGCACAAGAAATACCCCTCAATGGTACTAAAGAGCATGCATTACAACCGTCCCTGATGAGCTCTCGTCTTCGGTAGCAGAAGATTAAAAAAAAAAATACCCCTCGGCTTACAGCCCCCTGCCATATGCCGCTACGGCCACACACATACATGGCCCCATGCAGTGGAGGTTGATGCTTGGATTTTTAACACCCTAACCCAAAATTCTCTAGCATTTATTAGGCTTTCATCGTCGTTCTGTGAAAATTAATGGTTAACCTGAAAGTGCTATGTCTTAAGACAACAGGGATTATAAACTAGTGAAACACAAATTCTCCTAGCAAGTGATACTAATTAAAGAGCAGGATGTTAGTACAATGACTTGTTGAAAGATGCTGAAACTTGCTCCAACCTATTTCTACGTCTTGTTGAGACACGTCCAAATTAACGGAACTTACCACGAAACGTGTCCAAACCTGTTTGAAGCATCAAGCTCCAAACTTGAAACCTCTTTTGATTTTTTTTCATGAAAACGCACTCTACAACTTGCTTCGAGACCTGAAACTTGAACCTTGGAACCTTCATGAAACTTTTACCGGAAAAGAAGTTAATGGCCCAAAACAATTTGCAAGCGCCTTAGAGCTTGTTTGGATGTCTGCACGGCGAGGGCGTGGCTCGCACGAGCCTGGTCCGCGAGAAACGGCCGTGCGCCTCATTTTCCGCGTGCAGCCGCGCGCATGCAAATATACCGCATATGCATGAGCCGGGCCAGGCTACACGAGTGCGCGCGGGTAACCAAACACGCGCGGATGCACGGTCAACGGCATCCCGTGGGCCTGGCTCGCGCGAAGCAGGCAACCAAACATGCCCTTAAAAACCCACAAAAGAAGCCTAGCTTAGACAATGTACAATTTAGGGTTTGTTTGGTATCATAGTTTTAAGACAACTCTAGTTTGTAAAAATACCATGTTTTTTGGAGTTTTTGTAGTTCCATTCCACGCCTATTTTTTTTTCTAACTTTGATGGTTGGCTAGTATTGTGGTTGTACTTCTCCATTGTATTTGGTCAAAGTTTTGTTTTCACAAAACCATACAAACAAACAGCTTGTAGTTCCAAAAAAACTGACGTTAAGACGGTGTTAGTTGAGACCATGGTTTTTGTTCACACTAAAATTTGGATAAGCCGATTGAACTAGGAAGTTCTGAAATCGGTTAGGATTAGGCCAAGTTTGATCGGCTATAGTAGAGTTTGTATCAGATTGGATGGGTAGAGTAACAGATAAAATAGGAAATAATGGAGTCGAGATCGTACCGTGTATGAAGTTAGAGTCTTGGTCGATATCTATTGTAGTTTGTATAAATATGTAGCCCCTGCAGTGTGTAAAAGGACGAACACCAATTAATCAAATCTACTTTTTACTTGCCCTTTACTTTTCATCTACTTTAGTTTAGTTTAGCATCGTTTCGCCGTATTTTGTCTTTGATCGACTTGTTGCGCATCACCTTCTCGATCGACTTAAGAATACACCCCAGGAGTTGCTTGCATGTAAGTACTGTCTTGATTCAGTTCGATCTACTGGTTTGCATGGGCTTTTGGCTTTATCGAAATATTATCTTAGTCGATATTGTTGCGCATCGCCATTTCGATTAAGGGTTAGATTTCAGCCTCGTTCTACCGATAGACACATTAGTTGGCGGTAGTCTGTTTATCTTTGTTCTATCTGCCAGCTTAGCCTTGCAATCTAGTCAATAGTCCATTTACCTTCGTTCTGTTGACAGATCAACTCGTTCGTTTACTCGATAGTCTGTTTATCGCTCGCTCTACTATTCAGTTAATTTCATTGGTTGTATAGTAGAATGATTACCCTTTTCCTATTGGTTTAGATCTAATCTGAGCCGATAGCTTCGTTATCTTTCACTCTTGTTTGGATTTGTTTCCTAGTGCTGCAGATCCCTATAATATAGATTTAATCGGCTAGTTAAAGCTGATTATGTCTTTTATTACTGATTGTAGGATCAAATTGGCTGGCACGCTCTAACGCTGCTTCTGGTGCTGATGGGATCCTAAGCCCTAGGCCTACGCGTGTTTAGCCAATAGTCAACTTCCGGTGCGAATAATTTTATATGCGCATACTGTAAAACTCTATGTATAGTAAAACAGAGTTTTATCTAAATTTTGATGCCAAATAGAGCCACAAGTGTTAGGGGAGCGGATACATGCACGCTTAAGTTTGTTTCCGGTGCTTGGCCAATACGTACCCCTAGTTTTTTTCACATGTTTATTCGATTGGTGATTGCAATCTCACGCCAATCAATTGCACATAGTCACTGTGGGATCACGGCTGCTTCGATCCATGCATGGGTGCTAACAAGTGACAATTAAGCACGTGTATTCACTTAATTGCATTGGAGGAAGGTGCTTCTCTCTTTAAGCACATGCGCATAAGCTTGTTGCATTATATAAGAGCATAGGTTTATGTGGGTTGTCTTATAAGTTTGGCCATGTAGGATATGAGATGGTGTGGAGAAGAGAATGAAACATAGATGATTGAGCCATCTCTTATATATATTGTAGTCGACTATAACATGGGAACTAATAAAGAAAATTGCATTGGATTGAGATGCCTATAGTGGCTTACAAGTAGACAACATATCGTTAGTACCGTCTATAGGTAACATGGAGCTCCTTATAGACAATCATTTTTTATACCATTTTTCATATCCTAAGCTCTTTAAAACCAGCAAAACTGCTATAGCATGGACTTACAGTGCTATATTAGAAAAAGACTTACAGTGCTATATTAGAAAAAGAACTCTTTTACTGCACATAATGCCCATGTAATAGGATGGTGGTATTTTTACAGTCCATTCAGAGAGCCTACCTCACAAGAATATACTTATTATTCTTGTCATACAAAAACTACTTTGATAATATAAAAAACTAAAATTAATCAATAAGACATTCAATCAAGAAAAATAGACCGGTCATATTTATTTTAGTGTACCATAAATTTTCTCTAAATAAACGTCCGTTCCTGCTCCTCCAGGAGGAAAAGAGCAGTTCCTGCTGTTTGGACACAGGATGTTTGTGTACGCCGGTGAACAGACGTGTGGCTTTCACGCTGTAGCTGCGAAGTCTTGTTCTCGAGGGAAACGAGTACGAGTGATAAGACTTGGCATTTTGATGCGCCCAATGAAGAAGCCTCTTGTAAAAGCAAGACGACCCTGATCTATGCAGTGTTTATTTGAGCGGTTGCGTTTGCGTTTATTTATAAGCTAAAAATTTATTATTTTTATACAAGCCAAATGCTTTAATGTTTGGTAGCTAATTTTTGTAGGTCTTACTATTTCTTCTTAAAACTCTCAAAATCTTTTTTTCTATAATTTTTTGATCCCTCGAATGTCCTTATCGAGGAGTTACAAAACTCCAGCTTATAAGCAAACGCAAATATAACCGCCCAAAGAAACACTCCCCTGTACGTTTACCAATAGAGAGCAACCATGTCCCAAAATATTAAAGTCTCCATCATATTTTGGTGTATAGTCATTCTGTTCATGTCCTGCGTTAGCATCATGGCTTTATGAGAGTACTGTTCGTGAGACAAGACTCTCTCCTCATGGCAAGGACGTTTTGTGTTGACCACACGCGATCAAACTTAAATTCCTAGCAGAGATGATACGAAGTAATGCTACTTAAATGCACTAAAAAGGACACCGCTTCCGATTCATTTACACCTTCGATCTTTCCAGCTCCCAGCTGCATCAACGCATTAAAACAAGAAAATGATACAGGACGCATGACGTTACAGATGAACAGATGAGAAGTTCATAAGTAGATCATGCTTTACAGTCGTAATTAATGGTGGTTAATTAGTGCGATGGCATGCATGCATGGCTATGTCGTCATGGCCGGCTCCAACCTCTCCAGCCGGATCTGCTCCCTGAACTTGGCGATGAACGCGTCGGCCTTCCTGTCCACCTCGTCCTCTCCCTCCGGCCCCGCCTTCGTCGCCAACTCGAAGAGCTCGTCGTCGACAGACCGGCCATCGACGTTGCCGTCGCCATTGTAGCCCTCAGTGCCATGGTTGCTGCAGGCAGGGAAGTCGCCCCGGAGCGACCACTCCGGCGACGTGGTAATCTCATCCGATTGATCAGCATCATCGTCCCAGTCGGTAACCTCGCCATCGTCGCTGAACATGGTGGACGGCGTTGCGGCATTGTTCTCCCGGGAGTTGCCGGCGTCAAGAACGGCGGGTGGCGAAGGAACGGCGCGCGCGCCGGTCCAGAACCCCGTCGTGGACGCAGAGCTATCTGTCTCTTCACCAATGCCGTCGTCGCTGGCGTCGCCGGTGTCGGATTCTTGCGCCGCCGTCTTCAACCTCCGCACCGGCAAGGAAAGCGGCCTCTCGCTGGCGCCGTTCTCGCCGTCGCTCGACGCGTGGTCGGCGACCACGACGAGGGGTTCGTCGGGGTGGTACCGAGCGTTCCACGCCCCAGCGCCGTCCCTGACACCATCGCCGGCGCCGCCACCGGCTTCGCCGTTCTTCTTGGCGAAGACCCCGTAGGAGATGACGAGGCCGAGGAGGAAGAGATGGGGCAGCTCCCACACCGCCTGGGCCAGGGAAGGCAGCAGGGAGACGGCGGCGACGGCGACGGCCAGCAGCACTGCCACGGGCACGAGGGCGGAGGGAGTTGGCTTCGTTCTCGCGGAAACATGCCTAATTTGCGTAGGAGCAGGGGCTGCGCCCTCCATCGCGAACAGACGCGGGAGAGGTTTGCGCGTCCGGTTCTTGTGTGGTTTTGGGATCGCCACCGCGGCTAGCTGTGTTGTAGCTTGGGATTCCTTGCTTCGCCGCGAGGAGAAAGAAGCAGCAAGCTGTGTCGCTGCACGCGCGCGGCTGAGGCTTGGCTGCAAAGCAACATTGGAGACCGCCCGGGGAAGATGATTGACACCGCGCGGCGCGTTTTGAAAGGCTGCTCGCCCCCGCGTGACGGCCGCTTTGGCATAATCGCGCCCCCACGCCACGGTAACCGCGCTCCTAGAACGGAGCGCCGCCACGGCAAAGACAAAAGAGAGAGAAACGAAACGGTAGCACAGGCAGGGCACGGCGGCATGGCCCCCGCCTCGCCGGCCGATTCGTCGCGCACCGAGAGGCACTTGGCCATGAAGGCAGCACCGACACCGTCAGTCTGACCGCTCGCTCGCCGCACCGGTCACTTTGTCTTTCTCCGCGCCGACATCCCCTCAAGGTCCACAAGTAGGAATGATTCTTCTGGCGCGGCCGCATCCTTCACTCTCACTCCACGTCCCACGCACACGCACAATAGTTCACAGTGCCAGCACGATAGTTTTACGCGTGGTTTACGAGAACTGGAATGAATTGACACGCGCGGCGCAGCATCGTTCTAGGAGTACCGTGCAGGAGCGAACGCCGAGCAGGAGCTTGCAGGCCGAGGCCGTTCTACCGTGCGAGCGCGAGCGAATCGCCGTGCGGTCGGCAAGGCTACCAAGAGGCAACCGCGGAAACGGCCGACCGCATCCAACGCGGCAGGGGAGGGCCCGAGGGTGCTGCACCGCACCCCGGACCACCAGCCGGCTGCCGCGGCCGGACGTGAACTCTGCATTCGTCACCTGCCGCGCGCGGAATTTTAAGCATGTTCTAAGCGGCTTCCAAAATCTGAACCTAGTAATCAAAACCGAATTTAAGAGACTTTTTAAAATAACTAGTATGGTGCCCGTGCGTTGCAACGGGATGACTTAAAAAATTAAGGCTTAGATTTGCAATAAAACTCAAAGAGAAGAAAGAAAAATAAATCAGAGTAACATGGAAATTATAAAAGAGATGATTTACTGCTAGTTATAACAAGTCTAAATGGTTGGGTATCTATTACAACGAGCACCAACAACATGATGTTCTCTCGTATTGTAGTTAAAACAACAAATATATCTGAAAATTCTACAATAAACCAACTTATCTAGAAGCAAATAAAATTCCATACAAAAGTATCAATCCCAAGTGGCTATGACAATTAGTGACTCACAAAATAAATCTCATCAGAGGCCAAAACGTTTCAAACTAAAAGATCAATTTACACAACAGGATTAGTGACTCATGGCACAAAATCAAGTCTATTGTAACTGATTAGACCTCAGGTAGAGCAACATGGACATCGCGAGCATGAGCAGGCAGAGCAACAACACGTCCTTGGCGTAGGCTTACAAGTTCGAAGCCACCTGCTCCGGTATCCACTACAAATCAAATGGCCCTCTGTGACTTGCTCAAGTATGAAACATAGTTACATATGTGTACCTATAGTTTTTTCTCTCGATATTTTTGGTTTCAAAATCTATTAGACGGATGTAGGAATCAATGTCCCATGTTTCTGTACTCCTAGCCTTAGCCTACTCACAAAAGATCAAAAGGAAGAATTTTGTTTAGAGTTAAGTTTTACACAATAGATGCAATCGCAACTTGTAAGTTTCCATGTTTATTTTTTAAATTTGCATGATAACTAAAGGGGAAAATCCAATAAAACATGGAAAGCTTGCAAGTTCTATGGGTAGTTTCCAAGTTTTACAAAAGATCAAGGGCAGCAACAGAGGCTGTTTGTCCACACATGGTATTTTTCTATTAGCCGATTTCAAAGCTCACATGACTATTTCTGCAAGTGCATATTGTCTTCCATCGTTATAGAACTAACACATTAAAAATAGATAAGGCTATTAGAAAGATGAGTCATAGAGCTGTAGGTAAGCACACTTGCTACTCAGTAATTCTATGTCATGCAACATCTAAAAAACGCTACCCGAAAATTTTAAAAATAAATATATCACATACAAGTGTAGATTGCCAACAATTGTCGCCGACCTAGATAAAGTGCATGTCATATTAAACCTATGTTACAATACCTCTCACAAAGTCACAATTTGAGGCAAGGGATACCTTTGTTAAATGTCTCTTTTCTGCATCTGCACTCCTAATGCTTCCAGTTGTAAGAGCATCACCATCTGCAAATACAAGAACACTCACAGTGAGAACATGTAGATAAATTAAATTAAGCAATGCATTTGCACTTTAATTATAGTTTTATGTCTTAGACAAAAATAAAACGGGAATAATTATGATCTAAAGAAAAATATTAGATAACTATAGCACGATCATAGGAAGTGCTTTAGTCAAGAAGCAAAATTCTAATATCAACAAACACTACTGGAATCGGCTGTAATCTCGAGTGCGAAGAGAATTCTCGAGGGCCAGAAACTAACCCTCGTGAAATATCTCTTAATCTCGAGGGCTGACGGTTAGCCCTCGAGAAACGAAGACGGAGGGACAGAAAATCAACGGAAGTTGCTAATTCTCAAGGGCCAGTTAGAGGCCCTCGAGAAAACTTTCCCATCCCGCCTCCTCCAATTTTTATAAGCCCCGCCTCTCTCCCTCCCTCCCTCCCCCACCAAAAATCTCTCCCACTCTCTCTCCCTCCCTCCCCCTCCAGAAATTTCTCTGGCGACCTCAGGCTCAGGCGGCGCGGACTCCGGCGACGCAGCCTCGGCAGCATGAGGTCCGCCACAGCGAGCTTAAGCGGGAGTGGGGCGGCCACAACAAGCTCGGCGACGCACCTCGAGAATCCGGCCACGACGAGCGTGGCGGGCTCAGACCGCCGGATCCGGCCATGGCGGGTGACGATGGGCGCGGGACGGCCGCGACGGTGGCGGCGGGAGGCTGGGCGGCCCGATCCGGCCTCGGCGGCGGCGGGGCTGCGGCGCGCTCCTCTCTGTGTGTCTCTCTCTCTCGGCGCAGCGGCGGCAGCCGCGACGACGGTGGCGAGTGGCGGCAACCGCGCCTCGGTGAGCACGGCACGGCGAGCGATGACCGCGCGGCGGTGAGCATGACGAGCGACGACGGCGAGCGACGACCGCTCGGCAATGAGCACAACGACATTTTTTTTTGGCAGCACCCCTAGGTTTCTCGAGGGCCATGGCCCTCAAGAATAGTTGTACTTGCGCCGTTACCGTGTCTGCGACAACATTTCTCGAGGGTCTGAGACAGAAACATGTTTCTCGAGGGCCAAGCCCTCAAGAAATCCTGTTTTTCTCGAGCGCGCAGTCGCGACGGTCGTTTCTCGAGAGTTGGCCCTCGAGAAACTTTATTATCGAGGGTTTTAGCCCTTTTCTCGAGGGCTTTTGGCCCTCGAGATTACGGCAGATTCCAGTAGTGAAAGCATTACATTCAACTGGCACATTAAAAATAGATGAAGCTATTAGAAAGATAGTCACAGAACTACACCCTTGCAAGTCAGTAACTATATATATCGTGTGCTACATGGGAAAAAAAAAGTAGCATAATGACGGGCTTAAACTAAATATGCAGGTCCAACTTAATTTAGTAGAGAACACTAAAAGCATGAGCCTATTACTTGAGTTAGATGCTAGAAAGGCCCCTGGCCTAATAAATCTAGTTTAATGAGATTTGGAATATGGTAACAATACCTAATCACTCCATAGAAAAAACTCTCTTGGGCTCATTAGCATAGTAACACATATTCCATGTTGTGGCTTCCTCCTCCATAAAACCCGTCCAAATGCCAATGATCTGATCTCCAGATGAACAGTAAATGAAGGAACTTCCAATAAAACTCATTAAAGATTTCTAAAAATTACAGAAATTGGTCAGCATCATAGTAAAGTTTATATTTTTTATTCACTCAGCTCTAGCAAAAAAAAAACAAGATGATCTATAAATCTCTACTATAAAGCTTTGTGTTGTAGTGGATTATCATACCATTTTCTTCACAAGGATCAGATCAAATAGACTCCTCAAGACAAATAAATTGAGTACCTACAGGTAACAGCAAACAGTTAGAGCACTTTTGACTCCTAGCCATTATATCACCAAGGAAATTCCTTGAGAAAAAATTAGTAATTTTATATATACCATGAAATGCTTTTAACATAGCTCATATCAACAATGCTCAGCTCAATCCCAATTTGCAACATTCCCATGAATCGTTGAGTCAATGGGAAGGGAATTTCCACTGAAAAGAAATTGGCAGATACGTGAGTAGTGAGTCTAAAACTGCAACTACATACCATTGAAGTGCATATAAAGCATGGTTATATATCAACAACAAGTACCTTATCAGAAGTTTCTAATTCTTAAATAATGCATGTTCCTTTCAGAACTTTGTTGGAAAAAGCCTATCAACGCATGACAGTATGAGTTTATTCTAATTGTATGAGAACTAAACTACAATTTTTCAAATGCAATGAGAAAAGAAGGGATAATTTCAGCATATAAACTTACTGAAGGGATCCTTCCTTCAAAAAATGGTCCACCAATTAACACCCATGTAGCGATTTTCTCATAAAGTCTACTAAAATTAGAACATATAGAATAGATTTGCACTTTAAGTGCTATTGTACACTTCCATGACTAACATCGATGATCTTAGACAACATCGCATTAATATTACTGTCCTATTTGTTCCATAATAAAGTTCATCAATTTTACTGCCCGATTCCTATGCAGATCTGATGATAACTTCAATAACCTGCTCCAAAATAAACCATTCTTTCAGAGTTGCCCTATAGGCTGATTCTTTCAATAAAGGGTTGGTTTATCTGATTCTAGATTTGTACGAGCTCATTTGAATCTTCAGAGTTGCCCTATAGGCTGAATGCATGCCGACTGCTAACTCTAAACTTAACACCATCTTTTATTTAGTATTCCTCCTTTCAGAATGCTTTGTCACTCTACCAATAAAATCAGATAGACATGGATTTTTCATACATGTTGAACTTAAAAAATATTTGCATCGTATGAACTATGTCACTCTACCAATTATCAGCTTGCCTATTACCTTGGATTCATTTTGTATCAACATTGAAAGGATGTTAACAGATTGGTTTTGGAGTTGAGGGATGTATTCTATACCTTTGTCATAGTTCAAGGGGGTAATTTATACCTATTCCCTTTTGCAACCAGCCAAGGGCATGCCAAGTTCTAGGCTAAAGAAAAAAAAACCTGAGACAATTTTATGTGCATGCAGTGCAATTTACTAAAAAAGGGTTACAGATTATGCAGAGACAACAAATAAAGGCCGTTCTAATTTGTAATAGCACCATAATCCCGAAGGAAAATTGCAGATTAGGACAAACATACTTAAAGAGAGACCAATTGTTAACATTTGGAAACCAATGTCCATACGCAAATATCAAGATAGGCCAGGCATAGATCAAGGGCCAACAACTGTCAAAGAAACAGAAAGAAATCTACAGTATAGTGATAATAAAACCTAAAATAATAGAACATATCCTAGAATTGCAAGCCTAAGACCATGAGTAGTGAACATGAATAACAGTCTAAGAGGACGGCACAACACTAATCAGATCACTTAAAAAAAAGAGCATTTGCAGAGCAGGGCAATCCACCCGAAGAAAAAACAATAAGTTTGGAAAAAAGGCATCCCTAAATACGCATAACAAAAGACAGGTGTCAAAAATGAACTTTCTTAATATTATAATTTTAGTGCATTTTATAAATAAATTGCAATAGTTTTTTATGGTCAAAGGTACATTTTGGAGACTATGTCAAAACAACAAGAATTACTAAACTGGACGGAGTACATGTTAGGCCCAAAGTTTGACAACGTGAACCAATATCTCAATGCTAGCAAATCTAGAATAGTAGCTATTCATACTAAGCTAAATGAAATGCTAAACACTGTTTTCTAAATCATAGAAATTATTACCAAAAATATATATTAAAGTAAATATTTAAACAATGTTGGGACATGAACACACTGCCCACTTCTTTAGGAGGCACACACAATGCAATATAAAATACCTAGTGCTTCTATGTAATCTTAAACCACCAAAATACCTCTAACTCGCTCAGTTAGACTGCAAGAATAGCAAGATCACCACATGCAGAACCTTTGGAACTACTCAACTACATGTTGAGATTTAGCTTACCAAGGAGTCATATAATAGTTACAAGGCATATAGGATTGCGGCACATACTACCATCGATAACATTCACGAACTAAATAATGATGTATGTAGCAAGCAATATTAAACACTAATTTGTTGTTCAAAACGACTTATAGCTTAAGCTTAAGACGGTGGCTTATTTCGGCTTTTAGTATAAAATTTCTTTTTTTGGAGGTTCATTTCTTCCCTCTAAGCACCCTTGAAAATTATATGAATTGGATTAATTAATTATAATGTTAATGTTAATGGCTCAAACAACATAGATCAAAAAACATACAACATCCAAAAGCGCAGTTATGGTATTTACACTTACATTTGCAGCAGATTGGATTCATACAACAAAAAACAATTAGAGAGAAAAATACCTTATTAGGCTCACAATCTCCTCAAGGCCTAATGACTTGTCATGAAATCTAATAGAGCAAGTAGATCATAGGTTTAGCTAAACCATTTGTTGGAAACCATGTATAATTACCATCATGTGCTCATGTGCCAATATACAACAAAATCACACACCTTCACTTCAGCCAAGAAATAAAATAAAATCAAGTCTGGACGAAGTGTGGAGTGCAGTACCAATGATCCCAAAGTCGGCCTCGTCGATCTCCTCCAACTCTAGGAACCCTGCGCCTAGCCACCATAAGCTGTGACATCAGAACGCATATACACATACACATACACATTGAGAAAGTCGAGGCGGAAGATACAGTACAGGGAGCTGAATTCATTACCTCCTTCTTACCACCGACGAGGAGAAGGAAGAGGTCCTCGACCACGGTGGCGGCGCCGCCGCCTTCCGTTTCTCCGTGTTGCTGCTTCTTCTTGCTTTTAGTCCTGTGGTTGGTCTCTGAGGCGGGGTGGGGCGGCAGCCGGCAACGATTGGGGATCGCCGACGTCGGCGGCGGCGGCAGGGAGGAGAAGGTGGGGTTCGGCGGCCGGAGGAGGAGGAAGAGGAGGCGGGGATCCGGTGGAGGCGTCGGGCCGGTCGGTAGGGGACGCTCATGGGTGGTGGATCCGGCCGACCGCAGCGACGTGGGTTGGCGGCGGAGAGACGAACGGCGGCGCGGAGGTCCGGAGACGGCGACGGCGGCACGAAGGTCCGGAGACGGCGACGGCGACGCGGAGGATGCGGTGACATCCCTGAGGAGGAGTGGGGAGGAGGCCGTGGCCGTGGGGGAAGAAAGGTGGAGGAGGCAACGGTGGCTGAGGAGGAGTGGGGAGTAGGCCGCGGCCGTGGGGGGAGAAGGTAGAGGAGGCGACGGTGGCGTCCATGGGGATGAGGGTGGATGAGGAGGCGGAGGAGGCCGTGGGGAGGAGGGTGGAGGCGGCGAGAAAGTGGCAAGAGTTAGGGTTTGGGGGTGAGGCGGTGGACGGGGTGTGGTGCTACGATTGAGGAGCGGGCGAGCTGACGCGTTCAGATTGCGATCAACGGTGGAGATTTCAAGTTGGTAAACTCACCACCACCACCATCATAAACTGCTTTATAGTAGTAGAGATATAAAAAAGTTAGAACGTTCAGAAAAAGCAAATCAAATAATTTAAGAAAAACTAAGCACAACGTGCTCTTTAACGGAAATTTTTTTAAAAAATACAAAACAAAAATCGGATTTACAGAAATATACAACACTTTTATGTATTTGTAAAAAAAAAACCACCCATAGCCGACGTGTCATATACCGGCTATGCATAGCCGGCGCACCATATACCAGCTATGGCATAGCCCGCGCACGCCATACGCCCGCTACACGTACACCGCATATGATACACTAAATACGTGTGTATTCCCATTTTTCAGCAAATTTTTTTAAAAAATATAAAATTCAAAATTACGGAATAATACAATAGTTTAAAAATACAAAAATAAACCGACTATAGGTATTCTCGACATTTTGACGTACGACTGTATGTACGGAGTATATGAGGCTAGGATGACATAATTACATCCAATTTCTCGTACACCAGGGCGAAGAAAGTACAGGAGATGATGAGTATAATGAAAGACAGCCGTCTTCATGGACGCTAGTACAGGAGAGTACGATGCAAGGTTCATAGAAGAGCAAACAGTTGGAAGAAGAAAAAGGAAAGAGGATGACACATGTTTCATGATCTATATAGGGGAGGCACCGAGAGCATAGAGAAAATAACGGTGATGAAGCCCATGCAAGAAGAAATGAGAATTTTTATTTAATATGTATTTTAAATCTTTTTTTCCAGAAATACTCATAGGAAAATTAAATTTACAATTGCCATAACCTAATTAACCCTCAATGTTGCGTCTTCACTCCGCTGGAAGGCTCGCAGTTGTGTCTTCACTCCGCAGGAAGGCTCGCAGTTGCGTCTTCATTGTGTTGCCCGATTATTTCTTCGCCCTCCAAATTTTTTCATGCAGGGTGATGGCTCACGTTGAACTGCCCGATCTCCTTCAGGAGCGTGTTGACGAGAAACATAGGGTGAGAGCAATATTTGCAGGGACACAGGTTCACGTAGCAATATTGTACTACAGAGACGGCTAGGGTTAAGTTGTGAAGAGTTTGCTAGGCAAAGTGGGCCGAGAGAGAAAGAGAGAGCGCGCAAGGTTGTTGGGCCGAGTGGGAGAGGTAGGGGGTAGGTCAGGTCTAGGAATGAGCTGACTCAGACTTGACCCGACTGGAACAGGGACGTAACCTGACCTCTACCTGACTGTCAGGTTAAGTCAGGACCTGGCGGGTTGGATTGCAATCTAAATCTCTAAGAAAAGAAGTGCAGTGTTTCACTGTTGTAGTCACCTTTACGTGTTTCTTCTTTTCTCCGGTGGCAAAATTGAAACAACTTCGGCTTCAGTACTGCATAATCTGGGGACTGTAATTTCCTTCCACATCTATGCAACTAATTTTTTTAGCAAGATATCTATGTAAATAATAGTGTGACGCTTTGCACTGGGCCGGCGGCCCAGCCCGGGCCTAGCACCGCTCTAACCCAGCACCACTCAGCTCCTTAAGAGCTAAGGATGAGGATTTTCATCCTCATCTTCTCCTGCTCTTTGTTCTCGCCTTGATCTAGTCGTCTGCAACTGCTACTCGTCGTCGTGCGGCGTCGTCTGTCGCCGTCCGATGCCGATCGTCGTCGCCGCCGCCGTCCAGCGTGCCACCAAGCCGGGCTACCTCCACCCCGTGCGCCGTCACTCGCCTCTCCCTCTACTGCGTCCTGTTGCCTTGTCTTAGCCGGCCAACAAAGGGAAGGAGAGGCTGGAGGAGAGGAGGGAGGGCGCCGGCCAGGAAGAAGAGAAGGGTGCTGGCCAGGAAGTGAGGTAGAAAAGGAGAGAAGGAGACGAGGAGAAGGAAGAAGGGGAAGAAACCTAGGGTTTCACCAAGCCTTCTAGGCAATTAAAATTGGGATATTCTTCCTGCGATTGGCCCATCTATGTGATGTTTAGGATGCGATTTGCAAAGATTTGCAAGCCCTAGTGTTTAATTTGAAGATTAGATATTGGAATTGCTTATGCAGTAGGTTACAATGTGAAATTGATATAGTAATGTTGGGAATTGGGACTCGCCCATGTTATATGGAATGCAGCCTATGTTTCTAGCTTTCCAAAGAATCCTAGAACGTGCGAATCAGATGGACGGTTTGGGAGATATGACCGTTTTCGTGCTGTTGTTCAGATTGGGTTCAACGGGGCAATTTAATTGCCAAGGCTAATATGATTAATTCAATGTCTAATCCTAGCGCTAAATGGTATGATAAATGTGGGCCTAGTCCTGTACGGCTTAAAAATGTTTAGAAATGATTGGTTAAGGATTATACGGCTAAGGTCGGATTTGATGTGAAGCTTTGCTATGGTGTAGATATGGTGAAGTTGGATGTTTGCTATGTAGGTGGTTTTGCCTCGGGATCGGCTTCGACATCTCGTCGCTCCACCTCGTCTGGTAACAGAGGCAAGTGCATAGTAACCTGATGACATGTAGGGTTGTCATTTACTTTATTTGCCCTTTAATTGACTGCTTTAGCCACATTGAGATTATTATGCTGGAAATCCTGATGAAATTGTTATGAACTGTTATGTTACAAATTCACCAACTTTCGGTACTATGTCGATGGTTAAGTGCATAACGTTAGCAGGACCACACAGTGAAAGGTCCAAATGTATGCATTTGCATCGCATTATGCACCATGAACATGACATACATGATGATCTACCTCGGTAGACGAATACCTACTTATGTAGGCCCCTCCAGATGAGCCTGGAGGGTATGATGGTGAACATCGGCCAATGTCCACTCTGCTTTACCGGTAAAAGCTATGAGATGAAATGAGCATGTAGAATTTAAATAGGCATGAGCATGAGTATGGGTTTGTTTTCTATTACGTTAATTCTTCAGGAGACACTCATCGACCAGATTCAATGTGAACTGTTTATTTCTCATTTTATTATGTACTTGCTGAGTTCTGAACTCACGCTTGCTTCTTTATGTTTTCCTTCTAGGTGAGCCGTGACGACGACATGCATTGGAAAGGGTGTAGCAGCACTTTTGACCACAATACTTAAACCTTGGACACTTTAATATGTTAAGTTAACTTGATGGTCAAAATCCTTTAAAATGTCATGTAATGTTCATGTGAATAGATAACCGCATGTAATCTCTGGTTTGCATGGTTATGGATTGCTCTCTAGCTATATCAAGGTTGGTTTGGTGTGTTGTGCTTGATTCTAAGTTCTGGGATGAGACATGATCAAAGATTATGTTTTGGACATGATATATTATTATCTGCTTTATGACTGTGTCTGGATGTCCAATTTTTAGACAAAATACTGCCGAAATTTTGAATGATATATAATGTTAGTAACATTCTAGGCCTGGGAGAGTGCCGGGGTGTTACAAATAGTAATAGTATAAACAAGTTCTTCTCTACAACATACAACACGGTCTCTTTTGCGGTCCTCCCTTGTTAAAAAAAACGGCAGTATAACTTATGGAGAATTGCTACACCTACACCTCTGGTCCTGATGCGAAGAGGTTGACAAGGCCACGGCAAGCTTGGACAGATACCTCGCAGGCCTGAAAAAGCTCTCCATCCAAGTTCCACACACTTTCGTCGTGTGATGAGATGAAAGTAAATGCTGGTGTCTGTATAAATTGGGAGCTTGATTAAGTTCAAGAGCATGAAGGTAAACAGGAAAGAGTATAATTGGAAAAAGAGTACCTTGTGATGTTCAACAAACTTGAAGCTGAGAGGGTCTGAGCCCTTCTTGGTAAATTGCGTCAGATGCCTGCAGATAACACGTCCCATAAAAGACATGCTCTAGATACAGAAGATAGAGCAAAATCCAGAGACTAGTTTTGAGTGAATCTGGAACTTCGTTGGCCAGTGAAAGTAGCAGCAAAGCACAAACATGTTAAAAAAAAAAAAAAGGCATCACATTGCTTCTGTCATGCCTAAGCTTCACTAAAGTACAAATAAACAGAAATCGACCATGAAAAGGTGTCAAGGTCCAACTTGACCGCATTTGTTTTCGAAGTACCTCAACTGTAATAAAACAGTTTTAGCAATAGGTTTTGTAATCACTTTGCGATTCAAACTACTATGAAAGAAGATGGACCACTTGCAACAGTTTGCTCACCATAAGTATAAAGGAAGAGGACAATCTCTAATGAGCAGAAGATGAAGAAAGCCATCTGAGAGGTGTGCTTCAGCTACTAGGCCATCAGGGGCTCTTTCGTTGCGACATGAAATGACAGCTGCACCAACACTGAGAAAACGCCCCTCAGACCATGTCCATTTCGAGTTCTCACAAAATTTTCTGGAGCTTTCTGAAATCTCCTCTACTGAGTTTTGTCCAGATGTTGAGGTTTCTTTGCATATAAAACAGTTTGTTTGGCAGATCATTTTACGAGGTCTCTTTTGACGATATTGTAGTTGTTGTACTCCGTTTACAACATTTTCTGGTGATGCTGTAAGTGAATGAGCGTTCCTAGTCTCAAGAAAAGCCACCTTTGCCTCATACGATCTGAAAATGACCGGAGATTGTTAACTTCAAATCAAACTGAAAAAGGCAGATTCCATAAGAAAGGTTCTACACTGATCACTACTAATCACCTGTGCTTCAGAAAGACCATTGTTCCAGAAAAGTCATAACGCACAGGACCCATCCATCGGTAGTTTTCACTCTCCCTTATTACTTCTCCATAAAATCCATATCTAGAAGCAGATTTAACCCAGAGCATAAGAAAATATGCTAAAGAGAATATCCACAAAGGGCTTATATATTGATAGCCTGATATATACATATAGCGATTAGGTAAATGTTGTAAAATCAATATATATATATATATATATATAGAGGATGGCTAGTATACTCTCCAGTCACAGTTCCTCCGTACTCTAGGCAGATTCTGAAATTGAGATATTTAACGACCGATCCGAACCGTTGATCTTGTTCATCTCATTGAAATGTAGCTACCGACCAAGTTTCGTATTTTTTGAATTTGTTTACTATTTGTTTCGTATTTTTAAAAATCAGCCTTCTAATTAGTCGTGGAGCATCAAAAAAACTGATTTTATAAAATGCGAAACAAATAGTAAAAAAATTTAAAAAAATACGAAACTTGGTCGGTAGCTATATTTCAATGAGATGAACAAGATCAACGGTTCGGATCGGTCGTTAAATATCTCGAATTTCGTAAACCCGTCGAGAGTACGGAGGAATCCGTACTCTGGAGAGTACACTAGCCATCCTTATATATATATATATATATATATATATATGCAAATCCATGACTGTCGCAAGAAGCGTCAAATGGAAAAATGTAATTACATAAATGACTGAAAACAAGGTTAAATCTAGCAAACTTCAACTTTTTAAACATGAGTGTTGTTAGAACAACTGGAGGGAAGATCCCTACAGAAATATATTCCTATTTTATAAGAGTATTTACAGAAGGGCAGGGAATTAAGACTGTAGGAGTAAAACTGAAAGTTGAAAAATGTAACTTCATCGACAATATTATCTCAAAGTTGTTGCAGGATGCTTATGCTGCAGTGCACAGTACAACATTTAAGAACTAGAAGATCAGCAGTCAAACTCTGGATTCATGTAAGCATCAGATAACTGTACCACGTCCTAGAGGGCATTACATACCCTGCAAATGAGGCAGCATAGCGTACAGTAGGTAAAACCTCAGCTGATGGGCTGCTTTTCCATCTGACCACTTGAGCTACATCAAGTGACATCCTTCTTCCAAGAATAATAAGCAGAGCAGAAGTCACAGGGTCTCGCTCCCCAGTTGTGCTGCACAAAACCAATAGGATGCTTACAACAAACAAAGAACTGGATTGATAAATGCATAGTCTGTAAGCAAGAACAGTGAGCTCAATCTCAGCTATCACAAGCTAGCAAATGGCTATAATATGCATGTGCTGCTAGAATTAAATGAATTAAATGGATCTAACGCTGAACATAATAAATTATCCAAGAGGCATATTATTTCAAAGATCATGGTGATGCCAGTCTGGCAGGTTTGCCGATTGCTGGATGTTTGCAGGCTACACTAGCGAGATGGTGATGGTAAAACTGCCCAATAGCATAAAGCTCACGTGCACTGCAACAAGGGTACAAATTTTAAGGGAAACTACAAATCAGTCTACTCCTAAGAACACAAACTCCAGTAAGAATACATGCAGCATCGATCAAAATATGAGACACAATTTGCTGAAAATTATCTCGTTGTACCTTGTTACCTCAATCATACCTGAGAACAATAGCATCAGTTGAACCAGAAGGAATTATGCCAAGTCTAAACCAATCATTTGGGAAGGAGATTAAAGGCACCTGATCTGCAGTAGCATCAAGTTGAAAGTGAAACAAAAGCTATATCTATATTCTATCATGCCAGTGACGATGAGGCAGTGCCTCTAAAATCTTAGCATTTCTGAAAATAGACAGAATAACCGAGTTAGGATTACACACAGACCTCCACTGCAAATTTCCTCATTAGAATCTGCGATAAGGAACAAGCAAAGTACTTACAACAGAAATTTATCAAAACAATATGCAGCACATGTGAAACCAAAAGGAACAAACTTGATGTGATGTCTAATCCTGTAGAATGCACAGTTGAAAGAAGAGGTTCATGGTCATCAGATTTGTTTGAATTCCCAGGGAACATGACATTTGCAGCATCTGATGTGGGCATACTGTTGTTTAGCTCATTCTTGCTGTATCCCTGGCATTGCTCATTGCTTCCCAAATATCCGAAGCCCTCTGGAGTTGGGGGATAAGAATTCTTATGCCTTGAACTTAGTATCCCATTCAGAATTTCATTAAATAAACCATCGCCACCCTAAAAATGTAAATTTTGGAGAGCAAGGCAGTAGAATAAGGAAGAAATTCAGTAAGCGTAAAAACGAGTTTAAAAGCAGATATAGAATGGGGGTTCTTTTTTTCCTTTCAAAGTAAAGAATGGAGTTCAAATTTGGTCAACAGTCATATAAAAAAAATAGAACACGTGTGAGGCCATGAAATCTTAAGTTGTAAAGAAAGATGTACAGTATGGTCACACTGATGCTAGCTGGTGGTTGTTTATTCAGGAGTTAGAATACCCAACGCGTCCTTAATTTCTTATCAGCCATCTATCTTGTAAAATAAACTACTTGACTAAGCATAATCTTTCTAACGCTTGCCTATAAAATACATAAAACATACAATAGAAAGAAGCAAGGCAAGGATTACTGAAAAAATGAATTGACAACTGATGGCTACGTATAGTCATTATAATACTTCCCATAAAATACAGAAAAATATAGGAAACGAAAAGGCATTCAAGTATCATTGAAAATAAATTGAAATACCACTGCAATAACACCATCAAATTTCTTGAGTGCTTTATCTGACAATGACGCTAAGGTGTCATATGCATGTCCTGCTCTCTCTGTGATTATCACCTGAGGCAATGTACATATGATGTGAACGTAAGTTGGAGCACTGAGGGCTGTTCCATAAATGCACTAAGAGTTCTGATGTCAGAAAATTGTCAGGAAAAAAAGGCATACACATTATGTGATGATCTCTAACTCTTATAACGTTTTTGTGCTTCCATCACGAGAAAAATTTACCTTTGTCTTTACTTTCGCTCGATCAAATAATGGAGCTACTGTTTCCCAATTTTTGCGCCCTCTACCTTTGCCACATAATGGATGGACAAATACCTATAAAATGTGGAATATTGGCAAAACAATGCACAGTAATGTGAGATCAATGGTGAGCGATATACTGATATATCTGTTGAAGTTATATCAGGCAAGAGTAGAAGAAATGCATCAGGTCTACCATCAGGTTCTTGGGTCTATCCAATTCATTATTTATGCATGAATTCAGATGCTCAACCCAACTTTTGCAGGTCTTCAGTTCATGATGTCCAAAAAGATATTCGCAAGGTACCAATGGAGAAGGGCGTTTTCTTGATCTGGAGATCACATGGACGACAAATCGGTGCAACTGCATGAGCAATAGGTTTTTGTAACAGAGATAATATTCAATCATAAAACATGACTTGTCGATGAACTTCTATTGTGTGTTAAATAAAAAGGGAAAAACTTTTGACACAAATTACAGAACTTGAAGTCTGTAAAATAACTAAAGGAATGCTATAACCTCAGTACTTCTCTTGCCTTGAACGACAGTTTTCGCATTCCAAGGTGCACATACAGGACCCTCATCAAGAAGCTCTACAGCATAAACATCTGAAAACTTGATTTTGTTTTCTAATCTTGGTTGTAATCTGATAGATGACCAACACGAAGAATTCAATTCCTGCAAAATTTAGCATCGTGAGCAGAAATCACATAGGAACATGGCAAAAGATGATATCCTCCTATGAACACTCAACATTTTGCAACTCAAGAATGTAACTCGCAAGGCACCACTGTACCGGCAAAATTGCAATAGCTATTCTTGCCGACAGTCTCAATTGCAGAGTTGAATGCATGTAAAATGTCAAATTCCCTCTTTTTTTTTTCTTTGCACACTGGGCCACTGACTGAAAGCCTGGAACGATGTCTTGAAGAGGACAACTGAGGTTGAGGTTGTGATTTGGGAAACATAGCTTAAAAAGCACACAAGATTCTCGGTTTCAAAGGATATCTTTCAAGCAGCCTCCTATGTTCAAAGAGGAGCAACACGTTTGCAAATTTATAGCATTATCCATCGTGTCCACAGCTCCATCTACCCGTTAACTCTTCGATTCGTCCACCGGAAGCTACAAATCTCCGACCCTGCCACACAATTCGACCAAAGGCGGCGGATAATCCTTTCCAGCTACGCGCAAGAAAAGGTGGATCCAGGACTAGCTACTAATTCAGCGAGCATCGGGGTGTGGTGCGCGGGGCGTGTTTGGGGCGTACCGGGTGGAGCCGCCGCAAGGAGAGGCCGTCGGGGCCGACCGCGACGGCGACCTCCCCGACGCTGCCCAGGAACAGCACTTCGCCGTCGCTCTGCATGGCCTGATTACGACCGTCACCGTGCATTCAGCTCGAATCGTATCGCGCTTTCTTTTCCATTGTAGCTGCTTGTTCTTTCGTCGGGGATGGGGAGGAGAAAATACTTTTTTTTTTCAAGTTGGAAACTGGCTCGGTGTGGGTTGCTTAATTGTCCGGCTGCTCGTTTTTGACTATTGACGGAAACTGGACTATCAACGTTGATTCATTCGCTTGTAAGTTGTAAACATCGCTTTGTATCGAGTGATTGTGCTACATTGCTAATCCCCTGAAGGAATGGTAGCCTTTGTTTCAAAAAAAAAAAAAAAAAAAAAAGAATGGTAGCCTTAGTTTTTCAAGGTCTAAAGAATGGTATCTCTTAGAGCATGTACCAAGTCCATGTCAGCTGTCTCTAAAGCCATCTCTAATGGTGCCAAGTCAGCTGGCTATAAAAAGTTCACCTCATTTTTTTGCTTATGTGGAGAAGAGAATGAGAGGAGAGAGACAAGAGCTGGCTCTTAACTAAGAGCTAGTCTATAGTGCTTCCCAAGACAAATAAAAGACAATTACATGTGGACCTATATTTATTGTTGTAGAGTATGTTATAGCCAACCCATTGGAGAGCTTATCTTTAAGCTATCTATAAGTGACATGGAGCTACCTTATAGCTAGTAGTTGGCTTTACCATTGGAGATGGCCTAAGTCTTACCATGTAGGACAAAAAATGATATGGATAAGAGATATGGTGCATTGAGAGTTGAGCCGTCTCTTAATCTAGAGTCAACTCTAGCATTGGAACCAAGATAGATTGTGTGTGGAAAGAAGCTATCTACTTATAAATGAGCTATCTATACCGTTGCATGGATTCTCTATAACGTTGTCTATAAATGACATGTCAACCTATTATAGACAGTATCTGTCTATACTATTGTATATGCCCTAAGCCATCCAACTCAGCGCAAATTGTTAGCACAATTTGTTGGCTGATTGATTATTAGCAATGACTATGTTTTTGTTTCAAATGTAAGATTTTGTGAGTAATTTATAGGTATTTATGGAAAACCATTCGAAGAAAAAATATGTATTAAGAGGTAAACATGGTAGACGGCTAATCAAGAGAGGTTTTCTTTCTTTCTTTTATGTAACCAGTAGGAGAACAGCTAGGATTCATTTAAGTAAAAAAAAAGAGTTTAATTCATGTAGGGGCGGAGGAGCCAGTATGGCGAGCTACGACAAATGCTATACCTAACTCCGTCTGTTAGTAAACCTAGTCCTCATGTTGGCCTAATTAATTGGGCTTTAAGTCCCGTGATCACAATGCTATCTCAAAAGTCAAAAGAGGAAAAGGACAAAAAGATATCTAAAACAAAAGGTCATTTAATTAAAGGTATTCTGTTGGTCTTGATCTCATCTAGGCATTTAGCTCCGAAATTATTTATAAAATTAGTTAATTCTTTGGTGATTTCGTATGTAGATTTGACGAATTACTTTGGCAAGACGTCTAATGAATCAAATTGAAGTGCTCTAGTATGCGGAAACAACGAGGTAGATGGACAATGAGAAGAGGTTCAAGAGGATGTTGATGTTGAGATTAGGATGAGAGATGTACACGTCTTAGGAACAATAACAGATAATAAAGGTATATAGGAACAATGATTTCGTCATACCATAATTTTTTTCGTCCTCCACCATTGAATCCATGCCGCTAAGTAAAAGAGAAGGAATTAAAAACATCATGATTTAAAAACTTGAAGCACATCTAAAGACCAGACCAGGAACTCCATTGAAACCACACTTACTTTTAGTGCAATACTAAAGTAACTATTTGGTTCCTGAACTATGTCTGCTGTACCAAATTGCTCCCTTAACCCAAATACCGGGTTAACTTGGTTTCAACTAGCAAAACGGACCAAAATGGTTCTTTGACTAGTCAAAATGGTGGTTTTGGAGGTTTTTCGCTGACGTGACGATCATGTAGTTGTTTTGCACCCGTGGATGCCCTGCTGTATAGCCACATTGACGATGACATGGCTATTACCCTCTCCTCCTCTTCTTCTTCCCCTCATCTCCTCTCCTCTCTCTGGCTAGAGTGTTGTTCTGGCAGCCACGCCGCTCTAGCCCGGCCCCATCCTGCTCCATGTCTCCCTAACCCTAAGTCGCAGCCTAACTAGCCCCATGTCGCGCTGCCCCTATCCCCGCCGTCCTCCTCCGCTCGCCGACCCCGCCATCTCAACCTCCTCCAGCTGCTCCTTCTTCCCCAGTTCTCCCAGCGGAGGCGGAACCCGACACTGACGTGCACATCTAGCCAATGCGCTGCTCCAATGGCCGCGTCGTCCTTACCTGTCCCAAGATGCTCCGCGTCTTAACCGCCGTGGTACTAGCCCCATGCCGCGCCGCTCCCGACCCGGCCCAAGATGCTTCGCATCTTCCCCGTCGTGGTACTAGCCCTACGTTGCACCGCTCCTGACCCAGCCCAAGATGCTCTGCATCTTCCCTGCTGTGGTACTAGCCCCATGTCGCGCCGCTCCCGACCCGGCCCAAGATGCTCCACGTCTTCCTTGCCGTGGAACTAGCCCCACGCCGCGCCGCTTCCGACCCGGGCCAAGATGCTCCGCATCTTCCCTGCCGTGGAACTAGCCCCAAGCCGTGCCGCTTCCGACCCGGCCCAAGATGCTCCGCGTCTTCCCCGCCGTGGAACTAGCCCCACGCCGCGCTCCGACCCGCCCAAGATGCTCGCGTCTTCCCGCCGTGGAACTAGCCCCAAGCCGTGCCGCCCGACCCGACCCAAGATGCTCGCGTCTTCCCGCCGTGGAACTAGCCCCACGCGCCGCTCCGACCCGCCCAAGATGCTCGCGTCTTCCCGCCGTGGAACTAGCCCCACGCCGCCGCCGCTTCGACCCGGCCCAAGATGCTCGCGTCTTCCCGCCGTGGAACTTGCCCCACGCGCCGCCCGACCCGGCCCAAGATGCTCCGCGTCTTCCCCGCCGTGGAACTAGCCCCACGCCGCGCCGCTTCCGACCCGGCCCAAGATGCTCCGCGTCTTCCCCGCCGTGGTACTAGCCCCACGCCGCGCCGCTTCCGACCCGGCCCAAGATGCTCCGCGTCTTCCCCGCCGTGGTACTAGCCCCATGCCGCGCCATTCCCTCCCTTGTCGTCCTCCTCCTCTTGCTAGCCTCGCCGGCTCGGCCTCCTCCAGCTACCCCTCCAGACCTCCTCTCCCAGCTCCCCTACTCTGCAACGCAGGGGAAAAGGACGTTGACATTTGGCAGGGTAGCGGTGCACCGAACTAGGGCAGTGATGGACACAGAGAAGGAGAAAGAGAGAGAGGGAGCGAGGGCGGCGACTAGCGGCAGTGGCGGAGCTTAGTCGGGCAGCTCCAGTGCCCGTATAACCGTTTCTCCATCTCGTCGGTAGCCAAGAGGCTGATCTGAGCACCTCACCACCGCCCACCTTGGAACCCGCCGTTGCGTCGGGTGGTTAGGAGGAGGATGAGGAGGCCGGGTTGGGCTGCCAGTTAGTAGGAGGGGATCAGGCAAGGAGATGAGATGGTTGATCGAGCTGAGGAGAAGAGAGAGGAGGAGGAGAAGGTGGCGACGGCTCGCTGGCCAGCATCGTTGATGCGCAGTCTGTGGGAGGACGCCTCCCTCCTACCCCTCCGTGCGTGAGAAAGAGGAGGGGAGAGGAGGTGATGAGAGAGAAACAAAGAGATGAGAGGGGAGAGAGGTGGGGGGAAGAGTAAATAGAGAGATGAGGATGAGCTGGAGCTGAGGTGACCGGGGAAGAGAGATGAGGGGAAGATAAAATAGAGAGATGAGGAGAGCTGGAGCTGAGGTGACAGATCAAATGACGTCTATGCAGGCAAAATCTGGAACGCCGGCATCCATGTCATCGAAAACCACCCTTAACCTAGGTTTGATCAGTCAAAGGACCAATTTGGTTCGGTTTTGATAGTTCGAGGTTCGATCAAATCTGATATTTCGGTTTAGGAACAAATTTAATTCAGCGGTCATAGTTCAGGGACCGATTTGATACTGGAGAACGATAAATATGGTTACATGGCTAAATGCCATTGAAAATTCGAGACTTTGTCATGTAACTGCTCAAATTTGGTGTGTTATGCCCTCTCAACCAAGAGTAAATGGGAAAGTCATGAAAGAAAAATATTATTTCCAACCTTTGGATGGAGAGAATATTGGTAAAAATGACTATTTTGCCCATAAATAAAAACAGAAGAAGAATCCCTCTTTTGAAAACGAATTTCTAGAAATCTTAATCAACTGCCTCCTTTAGTCGTGTATTGAGAACTCCCAGAGCATTTCCCTGAACCCTTATAAAGTTTGTTTTGAAAAACCCTTAAGAAGACTATCCTTTACCGAGTTGCTTTGCAGATAGCAGCTTCTTATATTATATATTATATACGAAAAGGTGATTTTTTATAGAGAGCTCTCTCGATAAATTAACAGCAAGAGTTTTAAACATGAGATTGGGACAGCTTAATACTCTCCATCCCCATCATGAGAAAAAAGAAGCATCTCCTTATTTGTCTGAATATGATAGATCTTATCTCTCCTCTGTAACTTGAGACTCATGTAACCTATACCCCAAACCAGGATGAACAGAAATTAAAGAGTTGGAAAGAACAGAATATATATGAAAAAAAATTAAAAGATAAAAAAAGAGAGAAAAAAATGAGCTCCCTTGAATTCAACAGCTCAAAAACACTTGAGTTGTCTAATTTGAAATGCCCAATACAAAGATATCTATCCAAAAAATAAAAAGGCACAAAATACACTTGAGTTCAGCATCTTAAATAACGAATTTGACAATTCAGCATTTGAATGACTAAATTCTAAAAAATTTCATGGTCTTGGGAATTTGTCTAAATTCAACATTTGATGTGTCAAATTTAAGTGTATTTGATATCTCAATTTCTTTGAATGATGGAAGAGAAAGGGCAAAATGTTTTTTTTTATCTGCGCGTTCTCCCCTCTAACCGATGGAAACAATATTTTATTCATAAAAATGTTCCAGAGCGCGGTAAAGCCTCGAATTTTCAATAGCACCTAACCATACCACTGCAGTGTCATGGCGCCAATTTCCTGCATTACTTCCATGTTCTCCTCTAAAAAGGTGCTGTCAAGTGGCCCTGCGCCAGTTAAAAAACTTATCTTGCCTCAAACAAACAAATTTCACACCTAACAATTCTCTAGCAATAAAAATGCGTAGCTATTTAATGATGCGCGACGGGTCGGAGACGTCAAATATGAACAATGGAAAGCAACATTGCATCTTTCTACTCCTAGCAAAACAGCTAGCTTTTTTTTTAAAGAAAACGGACCGTGGTGTTTGTGGGCCGTGGCTGGGTCTGCAGTTTCGCCCCGTGAAGCCGGAAGGCCCCAAACAGCACAGCCCAACAAAGCTCCGTCCCTCCACTTGACGACAAAATTCGACAACCGCAGTGTTTGGTTGCCCGCATTTAGCCGCACCAGACTCGATCGATGCAAGACTCAGATGTTTGGTTGCCCGTACGGAGGTATTAGCCTAGCTCGGCTCATGCAAAGTCCCTACCAGAGCCTGGCCCTGGGGAAACGAGAGAATCGGTCGTTTCCCTGGAACCAGGCCCGAGTGAGCTCTACGGGAGGAGGCAGATGAGCTCGCGGGCGGACGAGCTCGGCGACGCCGAGGAGCTCGCTGGCGGGAATGCATGACGGCGGCTGGCTGAAAGGCTGGCGGCCACAGGCGGACGAGGCCGAGCGGCGGCGGTGCGGACGCTACCGACGGTCATGGCGCGGACGGGGCAGCAGGGCGCGGACGAAGCCTCGCAATGCGGACGAAGCTGGCGGCGATGGCGTGGGCGAGCCCGAGCGGTGCGGACAAGCCCGGCGGTCGCGGCGCGGATGAGCTCGGCGACGCAGACGAGCGGCGGCGCAATGCGGACGAAGCGGGCGACGCGAACGAGCCCAACGGTCGCGGCGCGGACAAGCTCGGCGACAGCGGCTGCGAAAGCAGCGGCGACCGCATGACGAAAGCAAGACGGCGGCGAGCGGAGGAGCTTCGGCGACAGCAAGTAGTTGCCAGAATGGCATTCGGTTCGTAGCCAGAACCGCGAAGTGTGCTCAAGACGTGTTCGATGAAATGCCAATAGGTTGGTGCAAGTCCAAACACAAGCAACCAAACACGATCTCTCTCTAACCTGGCTCAGCTCATCTAGACAACCAAACAACAGCACGTGTATGCACTCAGCCTGGCTCACTTGTACGAGCTAGGCTCGGATGGGAAGACAACCAAACAGACCCACGACCTCCTCCCCCTTTCACCGTCGAAACCATATCATCTGCCGTCTCGGTGTTGACGGTAGAGGCGCCGTAGCGAAAATCTCACCGTCCTTCCCACATCGAATGGTCCAGCCACACGCTCTTCCACTTACTCAAACTGGTACGCGAGCAGAGCCTGAGATCTACCATCTAACGGCCCATGTGAAAGGACTTAAGTGACAGCAAAGGGAACACCCGATGAGCTCGTCTCCTTCTAAAAACTGTCAGGCTGTTCATAAGATTTGGCCACTGTCGAAGGTCTAGGATGCACGAGGGAGCTTCTACATAGCCAAAATGGATTGACAACAACATTATGAATCTATTGGTATAATTTTCAAGTCTGGATATGTAAGATATAATTTCCAGTTTCAATTTGAACAAAACCAAGGTAAATAAAAGCCACATGTAGCATTTCATTTGGCTCTTACTGACAACAAGCTATACGAAGCCAAACAAAACCTTAATGTGAACAGAACTAAACTGAAGCATTTCTTTGAACTGAAGAGAATAGAATCGAAGCATTTATTGTGAACTAAATTAAAATGAACCGGATGTGGACCAAACTACAACTGTAGCATTTCATGTCAACAAAACTGAACTAAAGCACCGAAAGTTACTGAACATTAATTTTCAGATAACATACATCAATTTTTACATAAAACAGTACTTCTAATCAGTCAGAAACAGGAAGCTGATCTTGGTACTGAGCTGAGGATATACAAGAGGATAAGTAAATCTGAGTTGCATAAGTATGATCATACAAAATATAAATGGCCTTTACTGCCATGTACATCCAAAAAGCAAAATATTGTTATGTATCTAC
The DNA here is from genome assembly GCA_036346145.1 of Olyra latifolia. Taxonomy (NCBI): domain Eukaryota; kingdom Viridiplantae; phylum Streptophyta; class Magnoliopsida; order Poales; family Poaceae; genus Olyra; species Olyra latifolia. The sequence goes on along the minus strand of CM070524.1, from coordinate 17,519,311 downwards.
TAAAGCATCACTACTGATACTGGCAGATCATTCGTCCTCATACAATTTGTAAATGTCAAATCATACAAAGTCTAGTTTCTTTCAAAGATGAAGCGGAATCTGCTTACAAAATCCTCACAAACAAGAAAAAACCAACACACCATAAAGCATACAAAGATCTGGCCCAAGTGTAATGGATTGAAGTTCACTTCATCACAAAGCAGTCAAAATTATTTCCTACATCAAGGGGACACCAAGCAGTCTGATTCGCAGAGGCATGACTCCAAGGGGACGTCCAAAAGGATTGGTTAGTGGAGGAGGATAGCACGGTGGCTCCAAGGTCAGCAGTCCTCTCGGCAGTGGCGCTCCATACTTCCACATCACGGAAGAGGACGACCATGGTGGCCTCGAAGGCAGCGGTCATCCTAGTGAAAGGGGGAAGGATGGCCAGGGAGAGAGAAAGGGGACGACATGGGTGGGGAGGACAGTGCGCCAGAGGTTAGATGACATGGTAGATGTAGTGCAGGTGGAGAAGATGGTGCGGGTGGCGAAGGACGAAGCAGGGGGAGGAGGACGGTGACGAGGGATGATGGCGGCAGCGGAGGAGGAAGGCGAGGGACGGCGACGGCTAGAGTGGATGGGAGGGGAAGGGCGAAAGCAAGATCTAGGGATTTCTGTGGGAGGTGCGAGGGAGAGAGCAACATAGAAGGGATTTAGGGAGTGTTTGGATCGTAGCCCTCAATGACCTTGCCAATGAATGGTCATGACCAATTGAGGGCATGACCTTTCGTTGGCAATTTCTGTGTGTTTGGTTCATAGCCCAATGAAAAACAGCCAATGAAAAATATAAAAATCAAATAAATCAAAAAATAGAAAAGTATTTAAAATGGGTTGCTTATGATTTTAGATGAATTATGAAATTTATTTCATGCGATTTGGACACCGCATGAATTATATACAAAATTGTGAAGTTTAAATCAAGTGAAAAATAAAAAACCAGCTGTTTGCTAGTCGCTGCTTGCTATCACTGTCATCGCGCGCTGAGAGTCTGCCGTGCGGGCCTGGTCGTTGGCATTGGTGGCCGAATCGGCCGCCATTGCCAAATCCTCTCACGCAGTAGAAAATACGATGGCACGCTAATTAGTTGGCAGGGCGAGTCAAGCCATGGAAGCGAATCAAACAGTCACCAAATACGATGGCACGCCAAAAAATTGGCATGGCGAGCATTGGACACAAACCAAACACGCCCTTATTACTCGCGGCTATCCTGAGCGTTGGTTTGGAATGGAGGGCTGGATTAGAAAGACGGCAGAGAATAATAACAGCCGAGGATACGCTTCCAACGTCCCTCGCGAAAATTCAAAAAGGCCTGCGCTCTCGCCGCGCCGATCCGCTCCAGGGAAGCCGCCCCCGCGGCCCCGCCTCACCGAGCAAATCCGATGGCCTCCACCAAGGAGACGTACCGTGTCGAGCTCCGAGCCGCCGCCCGCCAGCTCGGGGAGCGCTGCCTCTACTCCGCCGCCAAATGGTAGGCCCCCCACTGAAAGCCCGCGCGCCCCTCAGAACCCTAACCCTCACAGCCTCCTTCCCTCTGCAGGGCGGCCGAGCTACTCGTCGGAATCGAGCCGGACGGGACGCCGGCTTCGGCGGCGGCGTTGGACACTCCGTCCTCGTCTGGCGCCGCCTCTGGCGGGCGGCTGCTGCACCTCCACCGCAGCGGGGGATCCAGCTTCCACCGCCGCCTCCGGCCGGCCGGCGGCGGCGGCGGCGCCGAGGCCGCGACGCCGCTCGGAGGCGTGTCGTACGTGAGCACGCCCATCCCGGACGACGACGCGTTCGATGTGGGGGCCGACAAGTACCTGCTCGCCAAGACCTACTTCGACTGCCGCGAGTACCGGCGCGCTGCGCACGTGCTGCGAGGCCAGGTCGGTCGCAAGGCCTTGTTCCTACGGTGCTACGCGCTCTACATGGTGAGATCGGATGCACTTGTTTTCTATTTTGTTCAGCGCGTTTTGTTCGTTCGTGTTTGTTCCAGTTTGCAGATTTGTGGTTGGGCGAGTGGTGTTTGATGAAATGTCTGGCTGGAACTGGTGCAAAAGAGGTCAGATTTGATTAGCGCTGCGATTGCCAATTTAGGGAATGCATTTTGTAGGATTTTTTTAATCAGATGATGGGTATGGATTACTGGCAGAAGTGTCCGATTAGTGCACCTTGATGTGTGAATGAGTAATAGTAGATTTACTAGGATTTTAGTGAAGGAAATAACTGGAATACTTGAAAAAATGTTGTGATTGATGGATTGGTTTGGTGCTTTATGCTCCTCATGGTCTGATCATTAATCTTTGGTGATGAAACTCTTCGGTGAAGGCTAATTCTAGGGGGAGGTGTCTCAGTTGATCCCATCATCCTGATTTAATGACGCAGTACCCTTGCAAGGGTTAAGTGGTTGAACATGTAAAGAATGTCGAGTCCATTATGCATATATATCTTTGTTTATTAGTGGTTTTCTATCTAGGTCGACTAACTCATATTGTGAGTGAGCATCACTGTGATGTTAGCGCTAGATGAGATTGATATATTACATCCAGAAATACTTTGGTAGTAATACAGTGTTTCTTTTGTAATGAAGGTCCACAAATGGTTGGTCTTTTCTACTTCTGTATTCAATTTTGAGATCTACACACAGAAATAGGCCTTGCCACTGTACACAGTCGTGGCTATGCGTTGCTTGTGATTGCTAAAGATGGAGTGTTCTTTTAGTGTTCATACTCAATCTAGAACCATGGTGATTTTCCATTTTAACATGTTCTTTTATTAGCTGCTCTGTTATTTATGTTGGACTATTACTATGTATGATTAGTACCAATCATATGCAAATGTAAACCACTTGATCGTGACTTACTACTATTATGGAATTTCATAAATGGGGCTAGCAAAAACCCTATGCGCTTATGGTGGAGAACTTATTTAAATGCAAACAGTTTTATGATCCCCCAGGTAATATTCAGTTACCTGAACTTTTGTTGGATAACAGATTTTTTTGGCAGAATATGCATGTGATTTCAAAATTATAAGGGAAAATGTTTTTCAGTGTACTTAAGAGTATTCCAGTATTTTAGCAAGATTGACAATTACATTCCATAATTTTAACCTATGAAAGATGGTCGCGTTCTGTTAAATTGGTAGCTAATATTTTTTTCCTTTTTCCTCTTCTGGTCTATCTTATCTTCCAGATACTACAAACTACCTCCTACTTGGTCAATAGATTAATTAGTAATTAGTAATTTGATATGCCTGATGAGCACATTTATTCTCTGCAATTTAGGCTGGAGAGAAGCGAAAAGAGGAAGAGACAACAGAGCTTGAAGGTTCTCTCGGCAAGAGCAATGCTGTTAATCAGGAACTAGTTGCATTGGAGAGAGAGCTCTCAACTCATCGTAGAACTGGTTCTATTGATTCATTTGGCTTGTACTTGTATGGCATCGTTCTACGTGATAAGGGCTCTGATGGTCTAGCTAGAACAGTTCTGGTAGAATCTGTGAACAGCTATCCTTGGAACTGGAGTGCTTGGTTAGAGTTACAATCGCTAGGCACTAGCAGTGACATTCTGAACAACTTAAATATCAAGAATCACTGGATGAAAGATTTCTTCCTCGCTAGTGCACATCTGGAATTGAAGATGCACGAAGAGGCTTTAAAAAGATATGAGCGTTTGATGGGGGTCTTCCGTTGCAGTGATTACATTCAGGCTCAAATAGCAACTGTGCAGTTTACTATGAGGGATCTGGATGAAGCTGACATGATTTTTGAAGAACTCCTCCGGACTGATCCTTTTCGTGTGGATTTTATGGATATTTATTCAAATGTACTATTTGCAAAAGAAAGCTTGACAGCTTTGAGTTTTCTTGCTCACAGGGTATTTTTGACAGATAAATATCGCCCAGAATCTTGCTGCATAATTGCAAATTACTACAGTTTGAAGGGGCAGCATGAGAAATCAGTTTTGTACTTTCAAAGGGCACTGAAGCTTAACCGAAAGTACCTCTCAGCTTGGACTCTCATGGGACATGAGTTTGTTGAGCTAAAAAATACTCCTGCTGCAATTGATGCCTACCGAAGAGCTGTTGATATAAATCCTAGAGATTACCGTGCTTGGTATGGTCTTGGTCAGATCTATGAGATGATGGAAATGCCATTTTATGCACTTTATTATTTCCAAAAATCATCTTACCTGCAACCTAATGATGCCCGTCTCTGGATTGCTATGGCTCAGTGCTATGAAAGTGATCCACTTCAAATGATTGAAGAAGCCATCAAGTGCTATGAGAGGGCTGCAAACAGTAATGACACTGAAGGAATAGCTCTTCACCAACTAGCAAAGTTACACAATAGGATTGGGCAATCTGAGGTGTCTGCATTTTACTACAAAAAGGATTTAGAGAGAATGGAAGTTGAGGAAAGACAGGGCCAGAATTTCGTTGAAGCCCTGCTTTTCCTTGCTAAGCATTGCAAGAGCATAGGCAGGTTCGAGGAAGCAGAACACTACTGCACAAGGCTCTTGGATTACACTGGTCCAGTAAGTTCTTTACAAATTACTTTCTAGAATGAAAAATGTAAATGAAGTGGAAACATTAGCCTGTAAGTCAATGGGCAATTGTATATTTGTATGTGTGTTCTAGCATGCAGTTCAAATCAAATTCAACCTAATAAAATCACTCCAGTTTGTTTTGTTTGCTTATTTACATTTATGACCGTGTGGTTTAACATGATTTTGTTTCACAAAAAATCAATCTCTGTTTGCTGTCTTTCCTCGATGATACTAATTCACTACTATTTTCTTGTGTTTGGTGTTTGCAGGAAAAGGAGACTGCCAAAAGTATATTGCAAGGGCTAAAAAGAGCACAGTCAGGATTTCCATCAATGGATATTGATCATTTTGCAGCACTGTAGATCTGACCTGCAGATAAGTTATTTGCTTGGGAAACTAGGACAGCGAGTGTAAATGTACAAGAGAGAAGTCTTCTTTTTTTATCTCCATCTTGCATGCAGCGAGGGAAGATACTTTTGGTTTGAAGAGAGCAGCTATAAGACAGGCTACTCATGAACAAGGGAACTAGATTATTACTCACCCACACCAGGCAAGGAAAAGAACTCTAGCAAGGGCTGCCCACCTGATGAAACTGGTGCTTTGGATATCTCCAGCACGGGAGTTACTTCCAAGCTTCCTTCACAGTGTGATGCTTATCGTTTGTATCCTTGCCAGGCGACTCCATATTTCTGGAGATGATGATCTCGTGCGCATGATGCTCGCCTCCAGTTGCTGGAGCCTGGAAACTAGGAGAACTAAGCGCCTGCATGGTGCGAAGATGAGCGTCATTGGAATAGCCCAGATCCCCAATAAGAGTATCAGCATTTCTGCTGTACTTCTAAAATTTCTCTGGCTTCACCCCACTGGACTGCTTTGGTTTGTGATTCCCTTTGCAAGCTTGCTTGCATATATACGCTCCTTTGGATGACTTGAATGTCTGAATTCTGGACGGTTATATTTATTGTTGCTTATCATCACAGTAGTCGCTTTGTACTATACAATAATCCATGTTTCTTCAGGATTTTTTTTATACAGTATGGGCAGTTGGCTTCTCAGCTGTCAATGTTTGATAGCCCCACTTAATGTACTAATCATAGGATATTTGGAACCGATGGATTTATCGCCTTGCATAAATTCATGGCGCAAGCGATGCGGAATCCCCTGCACGTTGCTCCATGCTATTTCGAGTGGAGTAAGTGATTCCTTCCCAATAATTTGTGCTCTTAGAGCAACTCTACCGGCTACTCTATTCTCTCACTCTATAATACTATTTACTACTCCCTCTAACACTCTAAATTTCCTTTACATTTTACACTACACTCTAAAAAATTCCTTCCCTGCACCGGCTACTCTATCTCGAGTTACAGTATTATAGAGTACCTGCTCCAGATGCTCTTATACGCCACTCAAAAATACATCGCCTGAAAAAAAAAATGATTCTAAAACTATTTGCCAGTTTAACCACTACAATCCAGAATTCCAGACTGGCATGCACGTTGTTCCTTTTCCGTCTTGCGGCTGGTGGTGCCTCTATTATTGAACAACACGTCTGACGTCTTCCTTTTTTTAGAGGTAGCGTCCTGTCGTAACGCTGATAGTGGTGCTCCGGGACGGCCAGGCTGAAGTCAGATTGTATCGCAGATGAGGGGGTGTTGTTGCCATTAGCTCCAAAAAGAAGATTATTTTTATCAAAATCATGAGCTTTGGTCGGGTTCAAGATGCACAACAAGCAGAGCTTCGAGCTTTGAAAGAAGCAACACATCTTGCCACCAAATCAAAAACCCAACAAGTTTCAATCATTTCTGATTGTAAACTCGCTGTGAAGAAAATTAACTCATCGGAGTCATATCGGTCCAAATGGTCTACATTAGTTGCAGAAATCAAGTCTATTACACGAACGATTAAGTTCGTCTGCTGGCGCAGAGATCAAACGGTACTTGCTCACCAGCTTGTGCAGGAGGCGAAGAAGAACGAGATTTGGGGACAATGGTCACTGATAGCTTCCCAGCTTTCCAGCGAAGCTACAAATCTGCTGCGAGCTGAAGAAAGCGGATGGGATGGCAGCCTGGGTATTGACAAGCCTTTTGGAGTTGATACACATTCGGTATAATGTTCACTGCCGGATGTCCCTTTTGTTAACTGTAACCATAATGTTTAATTAATGCAGTAGTTGAGTGTTTTCTAAAAAAAAAAAAATTATCAGCACTTCACCTGGAATGTTCGCACCGCACGGCTTTGTCAGGTTCATTTTACCATTTGGAATGCATTCGGTTTCCTGTAGTTTGGTGGTTGAGGATTCGAATGGAGTTAGTCAAAACTAGATCTGATCATGGGCAGTCCAGCCTGGTGACCCGGCCCGATTTTTTCGGGCCAGGCCAGGCCAGGCTCGGGTCGGCTCAGGCTCATAGGAAAAATAAAAGCCCGGTGCAAAGTCGGGCTTCAGGCTGGGCTTGGCAAAAAAAATTCCGGGCCAGGCCAGGCTCGGGTTTGGGTCAAAGTGACCGAGCTTTTCTAAGCCCAGCCTGAAGCCCGAAGCCCGAAGCCCGAAGCCCGACCCGGCCCGAAGAATGATCAGGTCTAGTCAAAGCTCAGGATTAGACTGTATGTGTTGTGAATTTGGTAAAGCGTCTTACCTCCATAGAGGCCGCAGGTTACGTGTTAATATAGGATAGGAAAAAACCCCTAGCGTGGTTTACAAGGATTGTATGTTACATGCCGTGATTCATGCGGTGATTTACAAGCAAGATCTTTACAAAAATAGCAGCCCCTATTTCTAGCATGCAGCAGACTCAACCATGGAAAACACAAGAACCGAATACAATATACAACTATTCCTTTAAAAGCCTCCCTCAAATCACAACTTTACTAAGTTGAGATTGCATCTAAAATCATCTAAGGCACTGTTCTTTTGGGCTTATCTAATCTGACTTATCTGTCTTATCTCGAACTTCGAGAATTTTCCGAGGTGGCCTCAAGAGTCGGATGGCCTGAAAATTTAGGATTTAGGGAGCTTTTAGACTCGCCTATGAGATAAAAATAAGCAGTTCAAAAGTAATAAAAAAAGTCGGATGAGTCAATATTAGTTGTGATAAGTCCGACTAATATTGACTCATCTGACTTTTTTTTATTACTTTTTGAATCCTTTTTATTTTTATCTTGTAGGTGAGTCTAAAAGCTCCCTAAATCCTAAATTTCAAGGTCATCCGACTCTCGAGACCATCTCGGAAAATTCTCAAAGTTAGAGATAAGACAGATAAGTTAGAGCTCATAAACCCAAAAGAACACCCCCTAAGGCTCTTGTCGAGGGTGGTTTGGTAAAACCATCTGCCACTTGATCATTTGTTGAAATAAGCCGAACATCCAACTGCTTGTTTGCAACTCGTTCTTCAACAAAATGAAAATCTATCTCAATATGTTTGGTTCTAGCATGAAACACTAGATCCGTAGATAGATATGTAGCCCCTAGATTATCACACCACAAACAGAGAACCTTTTGTTGATTAATACCAAGTTCAGTAAGTAAAGACTGTACCCAGATTATTTCAGCTGTAGCATTTGCTAAAGCCTTATATTCAGCTTCTGTACTTGATCTTGATACTGTGGCCTGTTTTCTAGCACTCCAAGAGATTAGATTAGAACCAAGAAATATTGCAAACCCACTAGTCGACCTCCTGTCATCAATGTTACCTACCCAATCAGCATCTGCAAATGCACTCACTAGAAGAGAAGGTGATTTTCTTATAGCTAATCCAATACCCAACGTGCCCTTAACATACCTCAAAATCCTTTTAGTTGCTGTCCAATGAACAGATGTAGGAGAATGTAGATATTGGCATTCTTTGTTAACTGAGAAAGCAATGTCTGGTTTAGTAAGTGTCGAATATTGTAGAGCATCCACAATACTTCTGTACCTTGTACTGTCTTCTTCATCAAGAAATCACCTTCATGGGCCGACAATTTTTCAGAAACAGAAAGAGGTGTCGGTGCTGGTTTGCAGGTCTTCATACCAACTCTTGTTAACAAGTCAGTTGCATATTTCTCTTGGCTCAATAGAATAACACCTTCAATTCATTTCACTTCAATACCCTGAAGTAATGAAGATCACCTAGATCCTTGAGTGCGAAATCCAACCCTAAGTATTTCAATAATGCCACTGTAGCCTCTTCAGAAGAACTAGTAACAATGATGTCATCAACATATATAAGAACAAATATAACAGTGCCACAGTGACATATCTGCTTTCGATGGTATAAACCCAAGATCTTGTAACTTTTTACTTAACCTTGAATACTAGGCTCTAGGGGCTTGTTTTAGGTCATAAATTGCCTTATCTAGTCTGCATACATAATCTGGAGAATTTTTATCTTCATAACTTGGTGGTTGTTTTATGTAAACCTCCTCTTCTAGAACACCATGCAGAAACGCGTTCTGTACATCTAGTTGCCTCAGGCTCCAACCCTTAGACACAACAATAGAGAGAACAAGTTTGATAGTAGCTATTTTAATAACAGGACTAAAAGTATCCTCATAATCAATGCCATATCTCTGTTTGAACCCTTTAGCTACTAATCGAGCTTTGTATCTTTCTATTGTACCATCAGCTTTCTTCTTAATTTTATACACCCATTTGCAATCAATAATATTTTTACCTTGATGTGGAGGAACCAAGTGCCAAGTCTTGTTCTTGTGCAAAGCTAAAAATTCTTTATCCATTGCATTTTTCAATTTGAATCTTCAAGGGCCCCTGTAAATTCTTGGGCTCACCCGAAGTAGTTAAATAACCATAACGAACAATACCATCTGTAAATTGCCTAGGTTTAGTAATACCACTTTGAAGTCGAGTTTTAGGCCAACCAATTGGTGGAAGAACTGGAACAACAGGTACAACAGCCGGAGCTCCAACAATTTGTTGCACCTGCTGTGCTGGAATCACAAGAGGAGAGCAGGCCGCAGAAGATCCCGTTGTGGACGTCGGGGACCCGTGCACTGGCGACTCGTGCGTTGACACAGGTCTTGTTTCTTTCAGCGCTTTCTCACGGTTGGCGGTTTTACTGTAGCAAATTTATAAGCCTTCGAAAAAAATATAATAAACCTAAAAAGATAATTTTTTTAAGAATTACTGTAGCAACGACGACCAAAAGAAACAGAGCCACAATTGGCGCGAGCGAAGAATCGTTGCTAGACAGCGACACAGCACCTGTCGGACTGGGCGGATCCACCCTGGCCCCGGTGCCTTGGACGTTTTGACCCAAAGTTTCTCCTGCAACTTCCTGTCGATCAAAACCACTAGAGCAATGATTAGTATGGTTAGTCAAATATTGATCATAACAATGTTCGCCCCCATGATCAGAATTGGACAGATTTTGAAGATGATTAGGCAGCAAAAGAAGCTCTTGTTGAAGCCTTTTTCCAGCATTAGGATGAAGATGCTCAAAAGGAAAGATGTTTTCATCAAATACTACATCTCTAGAGATATACACCCGGCCTGAAGAGATGTCAAAACATTTAAAACCCTTATGAAGAGGACTATAACCAAAGAATGCACGTTGTTTGGAACAAAATTCAAGCTTTCTGGAATTGTAAGGTCTAAGATTTGGCCAACATGCACATCCAAAAACACGGAGACGAGTGTAATCTGGCTTTTTATTTAGAAGACACTCTGAGGGAGTTCGAAAATCAATGACCTTGCTGGGCAACAAATTAATAAGATAGGTGGCAATAAGAAAAGCTTCATCCCAAAATTTAAGGGGCATTGCGGCATTGGCAAGAATAGCTAATCCAACTTCAATAATGTGACGATGTTTTCTTTCAACAGACCCATTTTGCTGATGAGCATGTGGGCATGATACATGATGCACAATGCCAACCTTTTGGAAAAACGAATTTAACTTTTTATACTCGCCACCCCAGTCAGTTTGCATGGTAACAAATTCTTTCCAAACTGACGTTCAACATAATTATGAAAATTAAGGAAAACTTGGAACACATCAAAGCGTCGTTTAAGAAGATAGATCCATGTAAATTTACTAAAGTCATCGATAAAGCTAACATAATAGGTGTTTTTGTTCACAGAAGTTGGCGCAGGCCCCATACATCAGAGAAAACAAGCTTAAAAGGAACAGAAGACACACTGCTAGACTTTGGATATGGGAGCTGATGACTTTTGGCTTTTTGACATGAATCACACACCGACTCAATACTAGTCTCCGAAGAGCAAGACAAATTATTGTTTTTGACGACACGTTCCACAATAGAAAAGGATGGATGACCTAAACGACTGTGCCACCTTGACGGAGAAGACTTGATGGCAATGAAGGCTTGCTTATTGTGACTTCGCTGATGTGCAGGAAGAAGGTAAAGGCCACCATGGCATTTACCGCGAAGGAGTGTTGTCTTCGTTGCCTGATCCTTGATTAAAAAGAAATTCAGGTGAAACTCAAGAAAAGCTTTGTTATCAGAAGTTAAATGATGGACTGAAACAAGGTTCTTTTGTGTACTAGGAACATGAAGAATATCATTAAGATATAAATTTCGACTGGGGATATGAACAACTGTACAACCAATATGACTAATATCCATACCTTTCTCGTTTGCAGTACGAACTTGATCGCCACCATTGTACTTATCATGTACGGTCAGCTTGTCTAATTCATCTGTAATGTGATGTGTAGCACCTGAATCCATGTACCAGTTTGTGTCCACTCCATAGGATGTTGTGGTAGCCCCTGCAACTTTTTCTCCCTTCTAATACTCTTCATCAAATCGGTACCAGCAGTCAACCGCCACATGGCCAACCTTGTCACAAATCTAACACTTCGGCCGAGTGGTACTGGACTGGCCTCCCTGCCTTGGAGCGCTCCTGCCTCGGCCACGTCCTCCAGTTCCATGACCACGCGCACGACCGTGGCCCCGAAAGCCACCATGTCCATGCGTCGCCGCATTAGCAAACGAAGAAAATTGGCCATTGCTGGTTTCCTGAAGCGTCTCCATGCGATTATCAAAGCAAAGAACTTGTGCATACAAATCACTTACAGAGATTGGTTCCGTGCGCGACAGTATGGATGATACAAGAGGATTGTAATCAATGTCCAATCCATTGATAATGAATGAAACCATCTCGTCGTCATCAATTGGCTTCCCTGAAGTAGCAAGATCATCACCGATGGACTTCATCTTGGCAAAATATTCTTCTGCGGTCGAGTTCCCCTTCTGGGTGTTGGCCTGCAGGACACGTAGGTTAGTCACCCGTGCCCTTGATTGCGAAGAGAACATCTGTTCTATCGCCTTCCAAGCTTCAGCAGCTGTTTTCACAGATGCAATCTGTGTGAGGACTTCTTTGGTCACGGAGCTGAGCAGGAAGCTCAACACTTGTTGATCTTGCGCCACCCATTGTGTGTACGCAGGATTCACCACCATCTCGATGGTCTTGTCTTCTTTGGTGACGGTGATCGTCAATGCAGGTTCTTTAGCTGATCCATCCAGGTACGGCATGAGTTGGGCACCTCGGATGGTGGGCAGAATCTGCGCCTTCTAGAGACGGTGATTGTCTCTAGTAAGCTTCTCGGAGACCGGTACGTCGAGAGAAGACGGAGCGGAAGAAGATGCACTCGCCATTACTAGACGTGTTTGGAAGAGGCGGTTCTGATACCACGTGAATTTGATAAAGCGTCTTACCTCCGTAGAGGCCGTAGGTGACGTGTTAATATAGGCTAGGAAAAAACCCCTAGCGTGGTTTACAAGGATTGTGTGTTACATGCCGTGATTTACAAGCAAGATCTTTACAAAAATAGCAGCCCCTATTTCTAGCATGTAACAGACTCAATCATGGGAAATACAAGAACGGAATACAACTATTCCTTTAACATGTGCTATAGCAACTGACAAATAACAATGGTGATTGGACAGTATTAATCATTTTTAGCATCGTTGACGGACGGAGCTGACAAATTATCGAATTGTTGATCCTGGTCGGCAAATATAGCATCACTTTTTATTTATTTATTTATTTATTACTTTAGATGGTTTCGTAGTCAAACCCAAAGGGTTGGTTTCTTTTATATTTCGCTTAAACGAACTTACGATTGCATTTGTTTTTCTTTTAATTGTTCCACTTATGTTTACATGTTGTTTGCTTCTTATCTCAGGACTCTGTTGCTTTAAGCTCACAAGTCACAGCTTCACCATTACTTGACGCCTGGGGTTTAAGGATCGAACAAAGGCAATAAATCATCTTCCAGGGAGGTGCACTTGATGGTCGATGCGGTGATGCCGATGTGACGGATCCTGATCTTTAAAAAACACGCTACATGCCGTCGACGAACACGCTAGAATCACTCGGTAGTCGATACTGCTTCGACATGCATCTTCGCGCGGTTGCGTATCCGGAATGCAGAAGCGGCGTAGGTTGACAGGAACACGAGCATGCAGCACGTACCGTGTAGCGTCTGGTACAGGGATGTGCAACGTCCCAAATCTGAGAGGGAAGCACGGGAGGAAAAGAGGAGAAAGGGGTAAACGAACTCGCAGGAAGGGAAGGAATGGAAAATTCGATCGATGACATCTAATTCGTACACCTTAGCTAAAATAACATTAATTTCATTCGCGTCTCATAAAATGACACTTGACACACGAATTTCTTCAACCGTTGACACTTTTCGATAGAAAATATCCAAAATACCCTGGGGCCCACCTATCATCTCTTTCCTCTCCTCCCATTCACTCTCTTCTCTCTCCTTTCCTCCCATTCGTCGCTGCCTCCTCCTCCGCCGTCGCCTCCTCCTCCTCCTCCTCCTCCGCCGCCGCCGCCGCCTCCTCCTCCTTCTCCTCCGTCGCCGCCACCTCCGCCTCTGCCTCGCGTCGCCGCCATTGTGACACGCTCTCCACTGCTGCCGCCTCGCCTCCGCCATCGACGCCTTGCTTGTTGACCGCCCTACCTCCACCTTGTGTCCGCGCCGCCGCCGCCTCCACCTCGCGTCAGCGCCGCCGCCGCCTCCACTAGCCAGAGATGGAAAAGAAAGAGAGGAGAGTGATGGGAGACACTCATGGGTAAAATACCCAAAATACCCCTCGTGAGTGTCACTGGTTGAAGAAATTGGTGTGTCCGGTGTTATTTTATGAAACCCAAACGAAATTAATGTCATTTTGACTGAGGCGCACGAATGGGTGTCATTGATCGAATTTTCCCGAGAAGGAAATTATTTTGTTCACGTGGTCCTCTTCTTAGAAACGTCCCTACATGTCTAATGCTGGAACTATTTTGTCCCTATTTTACTATTATTGACACCTAATTTTGGACATAGTTGAAACTTCTAGAAGCTGCTAGGATATTTATCACGAAGTTGACATAACGGAAGCCAACGGTTGGCCGAGAGCATAATTAAAATGATTATCATAGCAAATAAGGCAGAAGATTACGGAGTCAGAGTTCTAATCAGCTACAACAAGTTAGAGTGGGAATTCTTATCCAATAATCCGATTTAGGAAAATTCTAAAAGACAATGTTGTCTAGATTGGCTATGTAGTATATCTTAGACAAGTTTTTAGATAAGTTTCTATTTACAAAGAGTCCAAGTTATAGATTAAGTCGGTTAGATTACGTATAGTAAATTTGAGAGTTTGAGTCATATTGTATTGAGTCCATGTGCCGAGTATAAACCTATCTGAAAGGACTGGGATGTCGCCTAGAGGGGGGGTGAATAGGCGATTATAAATTCTAAAACAATAAACAAAGTTAATTGCGAAGTCATGTCAGACGGTCGATGGTGCAGTCGGACTGTCGAGGCAAGTATCGATCGTCCGGCTCGCACAGTAAAACAGAGGACTTTGGATTCAATTCAAATCTCACAAATTCAAGGATACCACCTGCACCAAAGATAGTTCACAAGCAAGTATAGGTGTAGTAGTATCATACAAGACAAGATAATCAATTCAATTATAAAATAAGCAAGTAGATCAAACTTGAGAATAGAAATAAAGAACCACGAGTGGAGAGGAGACGCGTCGATGTTTGTTCTGAAGTTCGGATCCTTGAGAAGATCCTACGTCTCCGTTGATGTGGCTCGGTCACATTTGAGTCGGGGTCTTTTTCAACCCTAATTCTCTCCAAGGTCCGCACCAAGCTCCCTTGGAATCAACTAGTTGACTCATTTCCTTGCGGAGACGGAATCCGGCCTTCACAAACTTGACACGGCACACCACACAAAGCTTGGTGGCTCGTGACCAACTCCTAGCCGTCTAGGAGTCCTCAACCTCCAAGAGTAACAAATGCTACGAAGAACGAACTTGGAGATGAACTCAAGTGCTCAAAAATCAACTCTTGCTCAATTCACACTCACACCTCCTCCCAACCCTTCTTCCTAAGGGGATCACCTAGATCGAAGAGTGGAGGGGTCACTAGGGCTCAAGAACACGCTAATTCTACAAAAGAATCACCTCCTAACCTTTCTCCCAATTCTCCCTCAATCCCTCCTTCCAACTCTTCCAAACCCTTCTCCAAAGAGGATCACAAAGATCCAAGAGTAGAGGGGTTCTAAGGGGGCTTAAGAACAAGAGGAGGTCCTTCACACAGCCTTCACAACGGCTATTTAGAGAGGGAGGGTTTTAAATAGGATTGTCCGAGGTTAGGGTCGGACTGTCTGGAATCTTTGAGTTGAAAAACTTTGGTCAATGGTCAGAATTGCATTTTAGATGATGGGGTGAAGTTTGGAAGTCCCACGAAGTAGACAGGGTCGGACTGTCTGAAAAAATCATGGACAGTCCGAATTATTATTTTCCAAACAGCGGGCTTCGCAGCCGAACAGGTCGGTCTGTTCGGGGGGTCGGACTGTCCGAGGTTCAGGCCCGGACTGTCCGAGGCCTGAAAACAGCCACTGCACACCCCGACAAAAATGGGCATAACTTTTGACTCCGGACTCCATTTTGGATGATCTTGGGCTCTCCGGAAAGCTAAGAACAGGAGCTACACAACCAATAAGGTCTCACACCTCAAATTCTAAGGGATAAATGCAAAATTCACAAAGAAGACAAGGAAAAACTACAACTCTTACTTTCCGACACCACCAACACCACACTCTCTCTAGGTTTCACTAGGATGGATCATTTGAGCACTTGACACATCTAGAAGTCATTCTCCATCGCATCCTTCTTAATAGTATGGCAATCCTTAGACTCAAATTAAATCAAAGATAATACAAGTCTAGGATAGTCACTTGCCGTCTTTTTCTTCATTATGTATGATGACCTTTACCAAAAGATTGATGACACCTTCACCTTGTCCAACTTGACTCGATGCACCTCATGAGACTCTCGTCCTATTAACTTTGACTTGATCATCCTTTCCAATGATCTCCACGCCAAATTGATCTTGACTTAGTCTTCAACTATTGGTGACACCGCCGTCTTGTTGACCTTGGCTTAACCGTCATCCTTTAACATATTTTGGTCATCACACATACTCACAGGACCTAATTCTTTCCAAATCACTCATGAAAGATATTAGTCCAAAAGCTCAATAGATATGAATAGATTGATATTCATGAGTAATTAAGTACAACAAGTGTTTCATATAAATTAGCATAATATTAAACGGAAACACTTGACATGGAAAAGATCTCTACTAAGTGCATCATGGTAAATATGTAATGGAGCTAGATGCACTAGGAAGATAATTGCTAATATGATGAAACAATTAAACTAGGACAAGGATCACAATCTTTACTAAAAGAGCGCATGATAAAATATACAAGAATTACACATGTATATTTAACATTTAGAGCATGAGCAAATATGTGATCCAAGTCTAGATTAAACTCTACCAAAGTAAATGCATGAGAAGATATACAAACAAGGCAAGCATGCACCAAGTCAATTTATAGCAATGTGAAGTTTAACTCTAATTAAAACATGCATACTAGAGATAAGACACATATTGAACTCAAGTGAGCATATATGCACAAATAGATATGAAATGAACCAATGCGCATATATATAGGCAATATGTTACCTAGAGTTCACTATGCATTTGGAAAAGAGGAACGCAATAATAAATATAGAAGGAATACCGAGATTGCATGCCTCATTTTTGCTTATTCACTTGACCTAAAGATTTCTTCCATTTGGATGAGACTAAAATAATCTTAGCAACAAACTTGTTAGTCTCATAATACAAATAAATACATACTAGAGGTTTGATATTAGGCAAGCACTAACTCAAGCATTTACACATTTACTAATAATTGTCATTATATGTGTTTGTAATTAATCACCAAAATCATTTAAGTGCCTAGATGCACTTTCACTATCTATCAGGAAAAGGTTCCCGACCAATCAATCTACTATTTCAATACAATTGTTTTTTCAATTCTTAGGAGTAGCAGTAACTTAGCTTCAACGTATTTTGCTTTCGATCGACTTGTTGCGCATCTCCTTATCGGTCGACTTCAAAATACAATCCTAGGTGAGTACCATCTCAATTAAGTCTGATCTTCTCACTTGGTTTATGAGAATACTATTTTTGCCGATATTACTGCACATCACCGTTTTATGTAAAGGGTTAGGTTCTGCCCTCGTTCTATCAGCTTGTAGCTTGCTATTTAGCCGATAGTCTGTTTGCCCTTGTTCTATTGATTTGATTAACTTATTAATCTAGCTGATAGTCTCTTTACCCTTTATTCTGTTAGTTAGCCGATATAATCGATTAGTTGATAGTCTGTTTACTCTCTTTTTGCTACTTTGTTCATTACATCGGCTTAGTAGTAGTCTGTTTACCCCTCGCTCTACTATGTGATTGATTACATCGGTCTAGTAGTAGATTGTTTACTCTTTGAATCTATTGGTTTGAACTTCTGTTTAGATCAATAGTTTCTACTACCTTCTGAATTTTTTGGTTTGAATATCTATTTAAGTCGATAGTTCTCGCTACCTTTGGATCCATCGAGCTTTTGGTTTTGTCTTTAAGTTTGATAGGTTATTCTAAGTATCTTAGATTTAATCGGGTAGCACGCCCCAAACCCTAAAACTTGGTGCCGACGGGGTTCCAAAACCCTAAGCTCACCGTGTGTTTAAGCTGACTATCAAATTTCGGCGCGAATAACTATTTATTCACTATTTACCTCCTGACCCTATTTTCTAGCCAAGTAATATTGACACTATATTTCTCTTTCTTATATTTTACTCATAATCCTATTTTCACTTTTCACGATTTTATTTCTATAATAGGACCAACTAAAATAAACTGCAATTGCACCGCTTAACTGCTCAAGTACGTGCACACACCACTGCCTCTTGCGGCTAACAGGCAGCCCAAGGTTGGGCCCACACAAGGCCCACTCGCTTGCAGCAAACCACTGCAGATACGTTTCCCGCGTGTGATTCACCCTTCTTTGCTTTCTTCGTCTTCACTCTAGTTGCTCATTCCAGCGCTTCCATGACAGCACTGATAAAGCTTTCTATTCAGAAAATTGCTATGAAGGGAATTCAGGAAAATGTAAATAAAATTTCTATGATTTTAGAAAAAGAGAGCATCACAATAAGTCAATTATGCATTCTAAGTTTGGTCTTTTATGAAAAAAATTGTTATTAAAAAAATCAGATGTTAGATTCTGGTTCCACAACACACTGTTTTTGCATAAACATATTTCATGGATCCAAATTTATGTAGCTTATTTGTTGTTCTCATTTTTTTTTGTACTCACAAAAATTTTATTTGCATTTTTCTGAATATTCTACAGCTTTCCAGTATTTATTTTGATATTTGGTTATTTAGAGAATCATTTTTAATAATCATTGTTCATGTCAGCATTTACGTTACTGGGTCTGAGACGTTGTGAGGGACTTAGATGCAAATGGAGATGAGTTATATGAGCCAAAAAAATAAATTTTAACTCTAAGGAATTAGGAATAAAGTGAGATTGACTACTATAAATTAATGACCATAGTGCAATTAGTTCTTATTTAGTTAATGGAGCTGTTGTTCGGCTAGCTCATGACTTATGGTTTTTTTTTTTTTGGCATTGCTCTAAGCCAAACGCTTTGTCTTCTTAAAATTATTTCTACAATATTTCAAAGTCATTTCTTAAAGTTCCGATAGTCTAATCAAACTAGACGTTATGGCTTCTTGGCAGGTATACCTTCAACAAATTAACACATTCTAGTTGTTGAACGCCATACGTTCTTACGAACAAACCAGAGTACGTGACATGCTGTAAATTAAGTTTGCTAAAACCTACAAAACTTATCGCCACCTTAAAACAAGGACGTGGGTATATTTCTCGTGAAAAACAGTCGGTTGTTTTTAAGAGTAAAATAGATTGTAACCCTTAAAGATATAGCAAAGATCATTTTGCATTTCAAAGTTGAAAATAACTTTTCTATCTCCTTTAAATTGTTTCCATTAGCATATGAGCCCTAGCACTTCACTAAGTGTTGATGTGGACCTTGAGTAATAAAAAGAAATCATCTAAATAATAAAAGATCTTAATAAATACTATTTAAGTTGTACAAAATTTAGAAAAAAGCACATATAATTTATATCAGTTCAAAAAATACGAGGATCCCGAATGTGCAATCTATTTTAA
Organism: Olyra latifolia; assembly: GCA_036346145.1. Taxonomy (NCBI): domain Eukaryota; kingdom Viridiplantae; phylum Streptophyta; class Magnoliopsida; order Poales; family Poaceae; genus Olyra; species Olyra latifolia. The sequence continues at coordinate 17,500,171 of CM070524.1, read as the reverse complement.
ATTTCGTGAAACAATTTTTCGCAAAAACAGAATGCTAGATGTGGTGCCACAACACCCTCCATTTTTATTAATATTTCGTTAATATTCAAATTTAGATTTCATAGTATGTTCCTGAACTCAAAAAAATTATTTTTAAATTTGCTATACTTTTCTAGCATTTATTTTGATTTGTTAGCTATCTAAGGAATCTATTTTATAATTAATCGTGATTTATATCAGCGTTTAACGGGTCTATGACGGCATAGAGGCTGAAGACAAATGAAGATTGATAAAGAGGCCAAAAAATAATTTCCAACTTTAAGATTCAAGGTAAGGTTTTATTATAACTTTACCGGGTCATAATATAATTAACTCTTTTGCGAAATTATGCGTACAACCAAGTTCAACCGTTGTAATCTTTTTTTTTTCGAGAGTGCCTAGCTTTGGCCTTTTATGTAACTATTCAAACAAAATTTCTTGATACACGGAACACTTTGAATCTTCTTTTTTTAGAAAAAGGAACACCCTATTTCCATTGGATAGTGGTAGAACAGAAACATTCTCTCTCTGTTTACAAAGAACAATCCCTTCCCTAATTGCTCTTCCTCTTTGTTTCTATCTCTTCTACGTTCTCTCTCCATCTACAAAGAACAATCCCTCTCCCCTGCCCTTTTCTTTTTTCTAACTCTTAATGGTCATACATCTTTTTCCTCACCTCTTCGCTCCTGGTCTTGCCTTAGTGTTGTCTCATTGTCTCCTCTCCTACTGGTTATACATCTTCTTCCTAACCTCTTAGCTCATTGTCGTGCATCATTGTGGTCTCATTCTGTCGTGCCACAGTATCGTCTCATTATCCCATTTTTTATGTCTTGCTTGGCATTTAAGGACCACCTTGAGTCGTTCCACTCTTGTTCGCTCATGGTCGCGCCTCAACACCATCTTAATACCTCATTTCTAATGTCTTGCTTTGGCTGGTCTGACCTTCATCGTCACCCGAGTCTTCTTCCTATCCTCTTTGGTCATGGTTATGACTCAACTTCGTCTTATTGCACCGTTTTTCATGTCTTGCTTGTTCGTTCATGGCCGCACCTCGGCTCAGTCTTATGGCCTCATTTATGATGTCTTGCTTTGTCCAGTCTAGCCTCTTCTTCCTCTCCTCTTTGCTCATGGTCAAACCTTTATCGTCATCCGGAGTCTTCTTCATCTCCTCTTTGCTCATGGTCATGACTCAACTCTGTCTTATTGCCTCTTTTGCATGTCTTGCTTTCCGGTCTGATCTTCACTAGTTCACCTTCACCCTCATTTCTGATGTCTTGCTTTGGCCGGTCTGACCTTCATCATCACACTTAGTCTTCTTTCCCTCCTCTTTGCTCATGGTCATGACTCAACTCCATCCTATTGCCCTGTTTTCATGTCTTGCTTGTTTGCAGATTTCCGTGCCTCAGCTCTGTCTGATGTCTTGCTTTAGCTGGTCTGGCCTTCATTGTTACCCCGAGTCCTTTTCTTCTCCTCTTTGATCATGGTCAAACCTTCATCGTCACCCAAGTCTTCTTCATCTCCTCTTTGCTCATGGTCATGACTCTATTCCATCTTATTGCCCCGTTTTTCATGTCTTGCTTGCCGATCTAGTCTTCACCAGTTCACCTTCACACTCCGTCGCTGGCCTTCATTGTCACCCCGAGTCTTCTTCCTCTCCTCATTGCTCATGGTCATGGCTCAACTCCGTCTTATTGCCCTATTTTGCATGTCTTGCTTGCCGGTCTGGTCTTCACCAGTTCACCTTCACTCCAAGTTGCTGTCTATGCTCTCTGTATCCTTTTAGCCCTATTCGCTTCTCTGCATGCATGCATGTAGTTGTCGTGTCTTAGAACACACGGCTTATGCGGGCTAACAAGCACGCCCCCACACTGCTAACCATCTCAGCACAACTTGGATTGCTACACTTTTGAATCTTGACCAACAAAAGCTAATGATGGCCAACAAATAAGTAGGTGTGGGAATAGATCATACAGTGTCATTATAACATCCATACCATTTTTAAATAAATATGAATAATTTAGATATTCTAAATAGAAATATGAATCATAATGTAACGAATATGAATATTTATCAAATTTTGACTCAATCTGATCAAATACAATCACAAAAATACGCTACAACTTTACTATAAAGGTTCTAGAACCTCCGTTTTCTTGGCAGGGAGCATGGTACTCGATTGAGTGGTAAGTCCTTGACGGCTTACTAGTAACGTTTCCTTACTAGATCGCTAGGCTGGGGAGCCGGGAGAGCGAACTTTGCTGTTGAGTGTTAAGCAACAGAGAGCATTCGGTCGACCCAAGGAGGCAAGATTTTTTCTTATTTGTGGACCGGGTTAATGGATAGGTCCTATGGACAAATTGCTCCCTGAAATCTGGATAGTATCCCTATTATCGTATTCATGTGGGGGATGCCTCGTGTAGGATTTCTGATGAGAGCAATTCTATCGAACACTCGCGCGGGCAATCTAATCGTGGCGGGTCGATCTCGATTATTCGTTGGGTTTGACCAGCTGAAATATGCAATTATACAAGTGGAACACGTCACACTAACCGGTAAAACACCGCAGTACCCCCACATGCAGGAAACAGAGGGACATGGTAACATCGTCAAAACTAATGAAACATCATAGAATATTGATAAAACATCATTGAAATAATGATGAATCATCACTAAAGTACCGATGAAACATTGTCGAAGTAAATGTTCCCGCAGTAATTCAAAAATGTTTCAACTCATATATGCAAATGTTTCATAAGTGCAGATAATATGTTTCATAAGACTAAAAATAATGTTTCGCAAAAAGCAAACAAAATGATTTATATTTTTTTACAGGTGTTTCACCGGAGCAAATAACATGTTTCACAAGGGCAAAACAATATTTTACAAGAGCAAAACAAAAATATTTCACATGTTTTACGGATGTTCACCAGAGCAAACACAATTTTTTACTAGAGCAAAAACCATGTTTGTCGGCGGTTGAGAGCAGGGGCTCCCGAGTGCCGAGCTTACTTGTTGAGTGTAAGGATCAACCAACCTCTTTTCTGCAGCCTCGGGGACTTTCGGAAAGGCGACCTCGATCAGGCAACTGTAAACGAGAAAGCACAAGGGGTTTAGGGGGTTTAGACTGGTTCGGGCCCCTCTGAGAAAGGTAATAGCCCTACGTCCAGTGATCTGTATTTAGAAGAATCATGAGGAGATTACAAAGACAGTCCCGGGCCTAGCCAACGAAGGGGGACTCGGGTTTCTCAGGTGGGAGGCATGAGCTTCGACTTGCGATGGCCTAAGCCGGAGCTCTTGTGCGTGTGTAATATCTAGCAGCTAACCTATGTATGTACAGCAGTGTGGTCTATTTATACACGAGTGTAAACAATATACTAATGGACGCGGAGCCCAATATACAGTGGTCCGAAGGCTGCCCTTGGGCGTGTCGTGCTGAAGCAGTGGCCGTCATCGTTTGTGATTACGGGAGGACGGTATGGGAATAGTGCAACAAGACGTGGGCAGGTAGCCGCGGTCTTCCGCGTCTTTGACGAGACGTTACGGTCATGGCGGTGTCAGAAGCATTTATTACAGCGGGTGGAAAGGCCTGCACCCTCTGTTGAGAAAGAGGTGACCCGGACTCTGACCCAGGCAAGATTAGGATCATACCCGGGCCCGAGCAAGGATGTCTTTGCTCGGGGGAGACCAGCACCCATGCATGCTGAAAGGCAGTGGCATTCTGAACTTCCCTCCAGGCCCCGTCATCTAGCCCCCGATCCTCGAGTGGGAGGGACGATCGGGTCCTCCCTCGAGGCTCTTAATTGTGTACCGGAGGCTTGGAGGCCGGATGTTCGGACGGGCTGAAGGCTTTATCCGGTTAGCCGAGCAAAGGCCACCCGAGCAGAACTTCGGGTTAGCCGAGCAAAGGCCACCCGAGCAGAACTTCGGGTTAGTCGAGCAAAGAACACCCGGGCAGGATTTCAAACGTCGGTCTCCCAACGGTTACTTCCTGGTGAGTGGGTTTGCGATTTCAAAGCGGCGTGTGACGCCGCGCGTAATTCGAGATTTACAGGCGGTTTCGCTAGTGGGAAGGGGATGAGAACTGCTGTTCCTTTCCCACTGGTACACTGCCCCCTTTCTTGGCTTCCTCCTTCCTGTTCTCTCCTCCCGCCGCCATTGTCTTCACTCACTTCCGATGGCGAAGTTCGTCTCCTCGCGAACCACCACTGTACGTCTGGAGGACCTCGAGGGCAGGGCCACCTTGACCCTAAGTCTTGGCGTGTTCCTGAGGGCGAGACCCTCCTAGCACCGGCGGAGGACGAGTTCGTGAGCTGCGAGCTCTACGCCATCAATGGGCTTCGTGCTCCGGAGTCGGAGTTCTTGGCCACGGTTCTTGCTCACTGTGGCCTGGAGATCATCAACCTCCACCCTAACTCCATCCTCATCCTTACCGTCTTTTCGCATCTCTGCGAGGGCTTCATCGGCGTTCAGCCGACGGTAAGTCTGTTCCTCCACTTCTACATGCTCCACTGCACCGGAGGGTCGTCGGCGGTGGGGTGCGCGTACTTCCGGCTGCGGAACTCGCAGCTGGACACGTACCCTTCATTCGCGCTGAAGGACTCTGTCTCCGGCTGGGCGGAGCGGTGGTTCTACGCGAAGAAGGAGGCAGACTGCGGGCTCCACTTCCGCTACGAGCAGTCGGAGAAGAAGGATCTCCCTCGGCCGCGCGTGGAACCGGAGGAGGAGAAGATCCTCAGCACCATCCAGTCTTGGCGGCGATAACTTTGGCTCGAGGCAGGTCATTGTCCGGATTTCTTCTTGAATCGAGTGTCCCGTTCTTGGCGCGGGAGCACCCGTTCTTCGAAATTACGGGCTGGAGCGATATCACCCGCGAGTCGAACACCGGTGAGCATTCTTGCTTGGGTGATTGTTCTGCTTGTGTTTCTTTTACTGATCGCCAGGTTCTTCCTGAAGCTCCTGATGATCGGTGGGTGGACGAAAGGGTGGTGGAGCTCTTCGCCCTGGGGAAGAAGGAAAACCCGGAACTGGGTAGGAGAGGGCTGAAGAACGTCCTCGATCGCTCGGAGCAGGTATGTTCCCCGCCGAGCTTTGTGTTTGGGAGGTAAAGGTCCTTGTTCTAACGGCCCTTCTCCTTTCTCCAGGACCGGGCTGCCCTGGAGGCCGTGTTGGTGGCCGAGCAGCCGGCTGAGGCAAAGGGGTAGCGGCCTCCGGTAAAGAAGGTCGCTTCAAAGAAGAGGAGGGCGGTCTCGCGGGTGTCCGATGACGAGGAAGAGCCGCGGCCGAAGCGATCGCAGCGCGCGGTTCCCTTGGCGGGCGGTCCTGGCGGACGCGCGCCCCGTCAGTCTAGGGTGCGTGTACCGCCAAGGCACAACCCGCCACGGCCTCATCTGGAGTACGCGGACCAGGTACAAGAGCTGTCGGCTGGTTCCCTTGATATTCGAGGATTACCCGACCATCTTGCGTGGTTGTTGCGCAGGCCATGGCCGACCTTCGCCGAGCTGAGCGGCGGGCTCAAAGGGAGAAGGACGCCGGAGGGAGCGCCCGGGCGGACCTAGACTTGGCGAGGGCGACGTACTCTTCGTGGCTCAAAGGCCCGAGGGACGCCACCCCTGGGGCAGAGACCGAGGAGGCCGTTAGGTGCTTCCTTCGGTGGACGAAAGAGCACCATCTGGAGTGGCTTGAGGCGGCTAGCCTTGCCCGGGAGGGTGCTGGTCCAAGCGGAGAGGGGGGCTGTTCCCCGGCGCCAGAGGGGACAGAGGCCCCTCTGAATCAGGCAAGGGCGCGCGAGGAGCCCCGGGAGGAGGATGCCGAGACCGGGCAAAATTTGGAGGATGTTAAGGAAGAAGGTAAGTTTCCCTGCTCTGAACTTTCTTCTGTCCGGCCGCGTGTGACCGCGGTCTTGATTTTCTTTCTTTTCAAACATAGTCAGGGGCCTGTGGGGGAGAAGACCCCCTGTGCCCATGACGGAAGCGGCGGCTAGGGTCCTGGTTGACGAGGCACTTCAAAATGCAGCGTCCCGTATTATTGCAGACCTGGCGGCAATGATTGTGGCGGAACCGACCACGGGGGAGGGTTCGGCCGAGCAGGATGACAGGGAGGAGCCCGAACAGGACTCGGACTCAGACTCCGCTCCGTTGGTGGTCAGGCGTCGAAGGGGGGTGGCGCCAAGTGGTGATGCGACCGCTCCTCGGGGGAGCGAGGAGCAGACCCCAGGCAGCCCTTCTGCTTGGACCATGACGGAGGGGGAAGCGGCACAGCCTCCGAACATGGAGGTGGCCCGAGCTGAGGTCGTGGAGCATTGCCAAAGCGACCCCGCGGAGGGGGAGGCTGTTTTGGCGGAGACGGCCAGGCGGCCCAGCCCCCGAGCTCGGAGGATGCTCGGGCCGGGGACACGGAGGAGGTGGCCGGGGCGGCCCAGCCCCCAAGCACGGAGGATGCTCGGGTCGGGGACGCGGAGGAAGGGACGGTCCAGGCGGCCCGGGCCTTGAGCTCGGATGATGCTCGGGCTGGGGCTTCAGAGGAAGAGCTGGCCGTTTCTTCAAGTTCGGGGGATGCCCGGGTTGGCCCTTGGCCCAAGCCGAGGGTGCTGCTTGAGCGCCACCGCTATGAGGTAAGTTTCTTCTCTTTCGTGGACTGTTTTGATCGTGGTGTTTTACTGACGCTTTTTTTTTGTTCATTAGTTGGCCGCCGCCATGGATGATCGGGTCGCGTGCATGGAAGCTCGGTGTCGGGCCAAGGTGGCGACGGTGCGCTCAGTGGCGAAGCCAAGCGAACTCGTCTGGGTCCGGAATGAACTTGAGCATGCTTTGGAGTATGCTCGTGGTCTTGAGAGGAATACCCGAGCCCAGGAAGAGCTTGAGCGGGCCTGTAAGGAGCTTGATCAGGAGAGGCAGCGTGCTCGGCAGAGGCCGAGAAGGCTTGTCGATCCTCCGGCAGTGGCGAAGCCTTGAGGAGATCCGGCCGGCACCTGGCTTGGATCGAGTACTCGGCCGGAACCGTCTTGAAGATGTGGAGGCGGAGCTCGAAGCGTTGAAAGTATATCTAGGGACTAGTGTGTGCGGTGTTACATGTGTTTGTAACAGATGCTCTTATCTAATACAAGATGTTTTCTATGTTCCTTTCTCTTATTATGCATGCTTACATAATTTAGGGAAAATTATATATGCAACCGCTTGCCACTACCTATCAACCCAGCCCCCTCGTGTGATCGAGTCTTTGGTCGTGATTGCGAGCAAAAGATGGTATATGAAGTACCAAGGCGGCCGAGTCGCGGGCGAAGGCGATGTCGGCCCTCGTGTGGCGAGTCTTTGCCCTCGATTGCAGTAAAGACCAGCACACAAAAACCGGCAATGAGTGCGTGCAAAAGGCGATGTCCAACCTCCTCGTGTGGCCGTCTTTGCCCCTGATTGTGAGCAAAGGCGGGCACGCTAAGCGGCTGAAGCGGCCGAAAGCTTGCGCAAAAAAGCGATGTCAGCCCCTCGTGTGGCCGAGTCTTTGCCCACGACATAGTAAAGACCGGGCACACGAAGCAGTCGGGCAGCCAAGTGCGTGCAAAAAGGCAATGTCCGGCCCCTCGTGTGGCGAGTCTTTGCCCCTGATTGCGAGCAAAGACCGGGCACACGAAGCAGCCGGGCAGCCGAGTGCGCGCAAAAAGACAATGTCCAGCCTCCTCGTGTGGCTGTCTTTGCCCCTGATTGCGGACAAAGACCGGGCACACGAAGCAGCCGAGCAGCCAAGTGCGCGCAAAAAGGCGATGTCCAGCCCCCTCGTGTGGCTGGGTCTTTGCCCCTGATTGCGAGCAAAGACCGGGCACACGAACTAGCCGCTAGTTGAAGTTGCTAACTCCGGATTTCGGTTTGGTCTTGGGATCGAAGTCTGCGAGGCACCGTCAAGAACCTGCCGGGGCGATGTGTTATCGGCTTATCCGAGCAGTGGAATTCAGGGCGGGACGCATTTTCAGATCCGTCGACTGCTTTGGAAATCGGTTTTAATAACAAGAACTCGTACTTGGGTGGGACAGCAGAAAGATTCTGAAGAATTAAGCGAAGAGAACTTAGATTACCATTCCTCTTTATTTAACAGGTTCGGAAATTTCGAGAAGAAGTCATTCGAAGATCCCTTGGTTAAATAAGGAGGGATAGGCTAGAAAAGAGAGGTTATGCGTGGAACCTGTGTAGCTGGGCGATGTTCCACGAGCTGCTGAGGACTCAGCCGTCCGGGAAGGCGAGGCGAACGGCCCCCGGGCGTGAAGACGAGACGACCGTGAATGGACCCGCCCACCTAGGGGTTAGCTTGTTGGCGTGCGATAAGTCTTGGACGCATCGTAAGACCAAATCGCAGTTTTGCAGGGTCCTTGGTCAGATCAATCGGGCCGCGTGCCTGCGTAGAGCTTGTAGGTAGGCTGCCGATCGGATGAGGGCTTGCTCGCGCTTTTCCTCGGATAGGTCGAGATCGAGCAACCTGCTCTGGTGATCGTCGGCCATTTCCGCGAGGTCCACGCAAGGTGACCTCAGAGTTATTTTGGTGGGAAGCATGGCTTCAGTGCCGTATACGAGTCGAAAGGGTGTTTCGCCCATGGCTCTGCTGGGGGTGGTGCGGACAGCCCACAAGACGGAAGAAAGCTCGTCGACCCAGTTTTGTCGTAGCTTGGTAAGCCGGTCGAAGACCCGCTTCTTGATCCCTTGAAGGATCTACCCGTTGGCTCGCTCGACAGCTCCGTTGCTCTGTGGATGAGCCACAGAGGCGAAGCAAATCTTGGTGCCAACGTCTTCGCAATATTCTTGGAATAGTTCACTGGTGAACTGAGTTCCGTTGTCCGTGATTAGTCGGCTGGGAACACCAAACCGTGTGACCACGTTATTGCGTAAGAATTTCTTGGCCGCCTGGGCCGTAATGCTAGAGACTGGTTCAGCTTCTATCCACTTGGTGAACGTGTCAATGGCGACGAAGAGGTACGCACATCCCTTCGCCCCTCCGGGGAACGGACCCAGAATGTCCAGCCCCCAGGTAGAAAATGGCTAGGTGAGGGAATGGTTTGGAGGGCGTAAGCTGGTTGATGCACCTGCCGGGCATGGAATTGACATGCCCGGCAAGTGGCGACGATCTCACGAGCGTCGCCCAACGCCGTGGGCCAGTAGTAGCCCATCCTGAAGGCCTTTCCAATGAGTGTTCTGTAGGAGGAGTGAGCCCCGCAAATACCCTCGTGTAAGTCTTTTAGCAGGAACTTCCCCTCTTCCTGGGAGATGTACTTAGAGAGAACTCCGAGCGCGCCTCTTCAGTACAGGGCATCCTCCACTAGCCTGTATAGTGGAGCTCTCCTGATAAGCTGGGATTTCTCGGCCTCATCCTCGAGCAATGTCCCGTGTGCCAAAAACTGAATGAATGGCGTCATCCAGGTGGCGCTTTGCTCGAGAAGGGAGACGTTGCCCTACGTCTCATTCGCCTCTTCTCCGGGGGGAATAGAGGGCTTTAGTAGGTGCTTGACGAGCACCCCCACTGGGACGGGTTCTTGTGAGGTGCCTAGCTTGGCGAGTTGGTCGGCCAAGGTATTTGCTCTCCTGGGCATGTAAAGGACTCCGAAATTCTTGAAGTTCCTTTCCAACTTCCTCACTTCAACCAGGTAACGCGCCATTGAGTCATCGAACCTTTGAAACTCCTTGTTAACACGGTTCACGACCAAGCTGTGAATCCTTTCACGAAATACCGTTGAACCCTAGCCTGAGCATGCTCGAGTCCGCCAGAGGCCTTCGTACTCCGCCGCGTTGTTGGTCGCAGCGAAGTGTAGCTGTATGATGTACTGGAGTTGCTCTCCTTGCGGGGAGATCAAAACAACACCAGCCCCCGAGCGTTCAAAGGAGCGCGAGCCATCGAAGAACATCGTTCAGTGGGTTGCTTCGACATGCCCGGCTTCTTGTTCGGTCAGGGGGGGATTCGTCCACTCCGCCACGAAATCTGCCGATGTTGGGACTTGATCATTTGTTGGGCGGCGAACTTAAGGTCGAACTCCCCGAGTTCTATCGCCCAATTGGCGATGCGTCCAGAGGTGTCAGGATTTCTAAGGACCTCCCTTAACGGGAAACTGGTCGGAACCGTGATCGGGTGTGCTAAGAAATAGTGACGGAGCTTCTTAGAGGCCATGAGGAGGGCATAAAGAAGCTTCTGTACCTCAGGGTAACGCTCCTTTGGTTCGTGAAGCACCTCGCTCACATAGTATATAGGCCGCTGAGTCCCCTCGCGCTCGGCCACGAGCACGGCGCTTACCGCTTAGGGTGAGGCCGCTAGATAGAGCAGCAAAGGCTCTTGCTCCTTCGGGGTGACCAGGACGGACGGGCTCGATAGGTACTTCTTGAGTTCCTTGAAGGCATTGTCGGCTTCCTCGGTCCAGACGAAACCGTCGTGTTTGCGCAAGGCTCTGAAGAAGGATAGTCTATGCTCACCTAGTTGAGAGATGAAGCGGCTGAGGGCCGTCATCCGGCCAGTGAGTGATTGGACTTCCTTTACGCTCGAAGGAACCTGCATTCTTTTGATGGCCTCGATCTTTTCAGGGTTCGCGCCAATGCCCGACGACCCGATTACGTACCCGAGCACCATGCCCGTGCGTACACCGAAAACGCACTTTTCCGGATTCAGCTTTATCCGATGTTTTCTTATATTACAAAAGGTTTCCTCGAGGTCCCGGATATGAGCCTCGGCTAGATTATTTTTGACGACTATGTTGTCTACATAAACTTCCAGGTTCCGTCCGATCTGGTCGGGGAAGGTCTTCTGCATCAGGCATTGGAAGGTGGCCCCTGTATTTTTCAGACCGAAGGACATGGTCGTGTAGCAGAAGGTGCCGAAGGAGGTGATGAAGGCAGTCTTCTCTTCATCTTCCCGTGACAGGCTGATATGGTGGTACCCTGAGTACGCGTCCAGAAAGCTCATCAGTGGGGCCTCCGCCGTCGCGTCGACCAACTGGTCTATGCGAGGGAGAGGGAAGTTGTCCTTCGAGCACGAGCCGTTGATGTTGGTGTGATCAACGCACATCCGCCACTTTTCGTTCTTCTTTCTGACCACAACTGGATTTGCCAACCAATCGGAGTGCTCGACCTTACGGATGAAGCCGGCCTTCAATAACTTGTCTAGTTGCTCCTTGATGATGTCGGCCTTCCACTGCGGGAACCTTCTTAGTGCTTGACGCACTGGTTTTTTGCCAGGCTGAACCGCCAGCCCGTGCTCGATCACCTCCCTTGGGACCCCGGGCATATCGGACGGTTCCCACACGAAGATGTCCGTGTTTGCCCGGAGGAAGGTGACGAGCTCGCTTTCCTATTTTCGGTCTAGGGCGGCCCCAATATGGACCACCTAGGACAGATCCTCCTCAGAGACCGGGATACGCTTCGTCTGCTCCTGGGGCTGGAGCATCACCTTGGGCCGAGCGGACTTTCGTGTGTCCTGCTCGGGCCCGCGCTCCGGGAGCTGGCCGACCAGCGCCAGCGCCATCTCATCACATTCCAGGGCAGCCTTGTGACTGCCCTTGACGGTGATTACCCCTTTCGGCCTTGGGAGCTTGAGGCAGTGGTACGCATGATGCGTAGCTGCCATAAATTTCGCAAGAGCCGGCCTGCCGAGAATGGCGTTGTAGGCCGACTCGAAATCGACTACCTCGAAGGTGACCAACTCAGTCCGGAAATTGCTCGGACTGCCGAAGGTCACGGGTAGGATAATTTGCCCCAGCGGGGTCATGGACGTGCTCGGGATAATGCCATGAAAGGGCATGGCGATATCCTTGATCTTGGATCGGGGGATCTGCATCTCGTTCAATACTCGGGCGGATATCCAATCAAGCGCGCTCCCCCGGTCGACGAGCACCCGTGCGACCCTCGTGTTACTGATGGTCGGGCAGAGTACGAGAGGGAGCTTCTGAGGTTTGGTCATTCCTGAGGGACAATCTTCCCTGGAGAAGGAGATGGTCGTCTCCGACCATCGAATGTGTTCGGGAGCCGAACCCCCCCGGTCGGTGCGGCTGACCTCGCGTGCCGCGGCCTTCAATTCCCGCCGGGAGGAGTAGGCCGCGGAGCCCTCGAAGATTACCGCGATGTGGTGGCTCGGTTCGTGGTATTCTTCGCTATCTCGACCTTGTGGGTCGGTATGCTAGTCGGACCTCCGGTAGGAGCTGCCCTTTCCGACGTCCGGAAGGACGAGCATGGGGCCCCGGCCGTTGTAGAAATTCTCGAGACGAGCAACCCAGGTACGACAGTTGCGGAGGTCATGCCCGTTTCTGTCCGGAATTGCCCGGCCGCTGACCCCTACCTTGCCCGGGGAGGGGCGAGGTTTCTTGGGTCTTGGCGTCTGGGGCGGAGATGACTGCTCCGGGATGGCGGCCACCATTTTGGCCGCCTTTGCTTTTTTCTTCTTCTTGGCCTTCTTGTCGGACTTCTTCTTGTCCGAAGATTCCATGCCTGGCTGCGGAGGTGCCTGGCCGGCCCCAAGAAGCCGCTTCCGCCCCACGGCCTCCTCGGCATTGATGTAGCGTTCCGCTACCTGAAACAGCTCGCTAGCCGAGGAGCCGGAGAATATCTCGAGATCCTGGGTGAAACGGACGTTTTTGACGCCTTCGGTGAAGGCCTCAACGACCGTCTCATCCGGGATACTCGGAATGGTGTTCCGTACCCTGATAAACCTCCGGACGTAGTCGCGCAGGCTTTCGTCCTCCATCTGGACTACCGCTTGAGGTCCTGCGACCTTCTCGGGGGAGGGTAGCATCCCCGAAAATTTGCCCGGAGGGCGTGACAAAGCTGTGCCCAGCTGTGAATAGAACCTTCCCGTTGGTTGAAGAGCCATGTCCGAGCATGCCCTTCCACACACGGCGGGGAAATAGTTGACCATCACCCCTTCATCACCGCTCGCGGCGGTGATGGTGGTAGCGTACACCGAGAGGGATTTGTCCGGGTTCTGAGTCCCGTCGAACCGCTCGATGTGGCCCGGCTTAAACTTGGGTGGCCACGCCGTCCTCCGTAATGCACGGGAGAAGGCGGGACATCCGTGGTTCGCCCAGGCATCGTGCCTGCGAGCGTCACGACCGTCGCGCCCCCGGAGAGGGCCGAGACATGAGAAGAGGTCGCCACGCAGAGAGTCCGGGGTACCTGAAGGGGTACCGCTCCGGTCGGTGTGGGGACGGCGCCCGCTGTGAGCGCCTCTTGCCCGAGACTCGAGGTGGCCCCGTTCCCAGGCGGAATCGTGGGTCGAGATGCCACTATGACGATGCTCACTCCGCCGACCATCGATCAAGGGACGATTGTTGTGTCGGCGGGAGACCCTGTCATTCCTTCGCTGATCGAGATCTCTGCGAAGGTCATGACGAGAATGGTTACCCCTTGGGGTACGGCTCTCTCGGGAAGTACTCCGAGAGTCGACGACGCGGGAGGTCGCCATTAAGCTGTTCGACCTTTTTCGCCACGGCGCGCCTAGTTCGGCGTTCGGTCGAAAGTCCGCCGAAGGTCCCGCACCACGTGCACCAAACCCCGAAGGCGCTGGCGGCTCCTGCCGATCGGATCGGGTGAGCGTGATGGCGGCGGAGACCCCGGGCGTGGCGAACGGGGAGTCGGCTGGGTGCTCGGGCCTGGGTCATCGCGACGGGTTGCGAGCTTCGGTCGTCGAGTGGTCACCGATCCGTCGCGGCTTCTAAGCGGCAGCGCGACTTGTCCTCCGTCTTTGCGGGAGCGGGTATATCATCGGTGTCCGCCATGTTGACTTCTCGCGGGAGCATCGGGCATGAAGATGTCATGACCGTGTCTCCGAGGGAAGCAGTCTCGTGGTCGGACTCATACGGAACGTCGGGGATGTCAACCCCTCGTATGAATCGGCGCCTTTGCACGTTGCGGGAGTCTCTTGTTCCGGTATCTCTCGGAACTGAAGGGGCTCGGGGACGTACTCCGAGCCCATCTCGCTCGTGGGGCGGCAGACATCCATGGGAGAAGGAGATTCCGCCATGGTGTGTCCTTCCGGATCGATGATCCGGGCGACCTCAGTATCGGACCAATACTCGTCCAAATTGTCGAGGTCGTCGAAGCGGATATCTTGGTTGTCCTGAGAGTTCGCCATTCTCGAGGACCCTTGCTTGCAGAAGCTAATCGACGATCCCCACGGACGGCACCAGCTGTCGGCGGTTGAGAGCAGGGGCTCCCCAGTGCCGAGCTTACTTGTTGAGTGTAAGGATCAATCAACCTCTTTTCTGCAGCCTTGGGGACTTTTGGGAAGGCGACCTCGATCAGGCAACCGTAAATGAGAAAGCACAAGGGGTTTAGACTGGTTCGGGCCTCTCTGAGAGAGGTAATAGCCCTACGTCCAGTGATATGTATTTAGGAGAATCGTGGGGAGATTACAAAGAGAGTCCCGGGCCTAGCCAACGAAGGGGGACTCGGGTTTCTCAGGTGGGAGGCATGAGCTTCGACTCACGGTGGCCTAAGCCGGAGCTCTTGTGCGTATGTAATATCTAGCAGCTAACCTATGTATGTACAGCAGTGTGGTCTATTTATACATGAGTGTAAACAATATACTAATGGACGCGGAGCCCAGTATCCAGCGGTCGGAAGGCTGCCCTTGGGCGCGTCGTGCTGAAGCAGTGGCCGTCATCATTCGTGATTACGGGAGGACGGTATATGAATGGTGCAACAAGACGTGGGCAGGTAGCCGCGGTCTTCCACGTCTTTGACGAGACGTTACGGTCATGGCGGTGTCAAGAGCATTTATTACAGCGGGTGGAAAGGCCTGCACCCTCTGTTGAGAAAGAGGTGAACCGGACTCTGACCCGGGCAAGATTAGGATCATACCCGGGCCCGAGCAAGGATGTCTTTGCTCGGGAGAGACCAGCACCCGTGCGTGCCGAAAGGCAGTGGCATTCCGAACTTCCCTCCAGGCCCCGTCAATGTTTAATATGTACCAGGATGTTTGTAACATCCCATTTTTGGGTGTTTGAAAAATTCTTGAAGATATTAAATATTAATAATGCTCTTAATGCTTTGAGAGATTTATATCTTAATTTACATTATTTTTGACTCCTTGATACAAATATACTTGTACTCCTGACTCAGGTATTCTATGTTAAGTAAAACATACTCCATAATTCTCCCTTTTTTTTGAAACTTATTATAGGTTTTACTTCAAGGCATAATTTGGAAATCTTCTAAAAGCCTCCAAGCTTTTTATCTTATAAAGTGCTTAATAGCTGAATAATAAATAAAAGCTAACCTATGTTGATAAATTTTCACTTTAATGCAAATCTTACATCCTTATACTATTTAAAACCTACATTAGGGGTAAACACTATTTTCAACCCTACACTTTGCAATTCTCATGCAAAGGGTAAATCTTATCAATTTCCAAATTGGGCCATATAGTAAATCCTAACTATTGACCTTGCCTTCAAAATCTAATTAAGTGTGTATATATATAAATGCATACATATATGTGTGGCTTATATAATCATATGCATATATGTATATTATGAATTATCATATTTGAATTAAACCTATTTTCATCCTTTTTTGGATTTGCTTCAGTGCTACTCCTCCTCCCTCTCCTGTTTTCGGCCTGCCCACAGGCCAAACCCGCTCTGGGCCGTTGCCCAGCCAGCCGGCCTGCCTGCTCTCTCCCCTGCCTCGGCCCAACCACGGCCCAGCCGAACTCCCTTGCGTCCTCTTCCTCCTCCCGGTTGCTCTGTCGAGCAGTGCGGCATCGCTTCACGGGCTGCGCTACAGACGTGCCACCCCGACCTGCCGACCTCCACTAAGTCGCCGCCCGTGCTCAGACTGTTCCCGCCGTGCTCCGCCGAACTTCGAACTCCGCCGCGGCAGGCTGTCGTCACCGCATCAGACGGCCAAGGCTGTAGCGTCTGGTTCTCCCCTCACGGCCGACCACGGCGGTCTCACCTCCTCGGCTGGCTCCCCATTGGCCCTTCGCCCACGACATGACCTTGTACCTCCCATGGCGATACACACCGCTGAAGTCCGTTTGCCCTCCAAGTATGGCCGCCGCCCTTGTCGTTTTCCTCCGGCCATTCCGGCCAGGCGCCCGACGTCTTGCGCATTACTCCCTCGTCCTCCCTTGTCCTCCCCTGCCCTTCCCGCGCCTATTTAAGGCCTCCCCTTCCCCTCGTTTCCCGTTTAAGCTCGGGCACAACGGCCGCCACCGCCCTGAGCTTCGGTCGGTGAGCCCGACCACAGGCGACTGCCCGCCTCTTCCCTTTGTTCCTCTAGCTCCCCTCCAATCTAATTGCTTTCTCTTTGATTGTAGCCCGCGGGAGAGCCTCCCTACCGCCACCGGCCGCGACTTCGCCCTTCTCAATTACTCGTCGACGGCGAAGTCCCCGAGCGCCCCCTTCGGCCTACAGCTCCCCTACACCACCCTCCTCCTCCCCCAAGACGGAATCGGCACGGTTTTCACCGAAACTTCCCCGCGCCGCCTCCCCTGCTTCGGCTCCGTGCGGTACCACGTCGCCGGCCTCCTCCGGTCCTCCCCGACCACGACGAACCGCCAGGTAACAACCCTAGTGGCCCCTAGATGCTCGTAGGCATCTTTCCGTAAAATCGGCTTGAATCGCCAGCCGTTGCTCGCCGAGCCTTCCCTCCGCCTCGGCGCGTCGCGCCGCCACACTCGGCTTCGGCCGTAATCCCGCCGGGCCGTCCTAGAGCTAGGCTTAGCGCACCTGTAGGATCAAACCACACGCGTTTTCTTGCCCCGTAGCTCCGCCGATAGCTCGCCGAAGTCTCGCCGGAGTCACGGCCGGAGAAACTTGCTCGCCGACGTCGTGCTGACGTCATGAAACAGCACTGTGCACCTGTCACACCGACAGGTGGGACCGCGACGGTTTAAAATTAGTTAATCCCGCGACGCTGCTCTCTCTCGCCGACATGTGGGCCCCTCGGTCCCACATGTAAGTTTAAGTGGAAGCGTAACCGGAGGAATATGCCTTCTCGCTTTCGGTCGCGCCGCGTATACGGTAACCGGGCGAGGCCAAGCATGGGCGCTCTGGCGTATTGGGCCGCACAGTGTTTTTCCTAGCCCATTACTGTTTGAGCTGATTTCCAACGATTTATCTGTTTAGAAAATCTTAGAAAGTGTTTATGATTTATGATAAATACTTAGAGACCATCTATAATCTTGGAAAAATTATTTAAAATACTAGAGTACCTTTGGAACCCATGAAAAATATAACTTGGCATATTTCAATTATTTAAAGTCTCTGTAAAATATTTGTAGCTCTTATCTATGTATTTCTTTTATAAAGAAAACCCCATAAATGCTTATTACGCTTTCTTAAATAGTTTTAGCCCTCCAAAAATATTGAGAAAATTCATAGAAATAGTATATCTTATAATTGACTTATGAAAAATATTTTTGGACATATCTTATTATTATTTTGCCCCTGAAAAATTGGAATAGCTATGTGGTAGTATTTTCCTTTATAAAAGAAAGGCTAGAAATGGTATCCCAGTTATTTAAAATATTATTTTGCCTCTGAAAATATTGAGTACCCTTTTATAAACATTATATAGGATTTTCACCCTAGGGAAAGCACCAAACCTTGTAGGTTTATAATAAATAAGTTAGTAGAAATAGAAAGCCTCCTATAGGGCTAATATTTAAATGCCCAAATAGATATTTTAATAGGATGTTCCTATGCTTAAAACTGTGGGAATATTTCTATAAATACTTCATAAGGACTTTAACCTAAGGAAATTATTAAGATCCATTAGAATCTTGGACACCTATTAAATAGTAATACGAAGCCTCTTTTTGGGCTAAAATTCTATTTCTATATGTTTAAAAGTGTTTGCTGAAGATATTTTAATATAAATAATAGATTTATTCTTTGGGAACCTAACTAAGGGTATTTAGATGCATTCTCACATGCATGACATCCTTAGCACGTTTATCGTGAAGTTCATGGAATTTCCTTGATCAGTAGGATAGGTTATTTTATAATCTTCAGTATAGCCGATGCGAATCGTCACCCACGCGATTAGATGCGATTGCATAACATTCATCATGCTTTGGCATATTTCTGAATATATTTGTGCTATTTGGATTATTCACGATAGATCCGAAAGACCCGAAAGGACAACTCGAAGATCGGAATCCAAGCTACAACACGCTCAGTCCAGGCGAGCCAATACCTCTAATTCATATGTCAATTCCCATGTTTTACTTAAATTATGTTGGTTTAAATAATGCAAATTGCATGCTTATATTCTGTTGCTATAATATGTTGTTAAACACAAGGCTAATAGAGCTGGTCTAGATATTACCACTCGACTATATGTGCTATTAAGCACAACTCTTAACCTTGGCATTATTCCTTACCTTATCCATTGGAATCCTAGGACTTAAATCTAAAACTCCTCTGACTAATAAGTCTTTGGAAATGCTTAGCCTTTGCCAGTCTAGGTCAAATGGGTCGATCCCTGCCTGTCAACGATTTGCGGCATAGATATGACGGATCGATCCTATCAACATTACAACGGCATAGCAAACGCTATCAACGATGTAATGGTATAGTGATCATTGGTCCCGACTATCCGTAAAGCGGCATAGGGCGGAGAATACTCATGCACTTTCGGGTGCAGTGCACTGAGTGCGAATGTTGGTCAAATGACCCTTTTGATATACTTGATAATGATTTTTGGATCCATGGGATCACGGCCTTTGTTGAGCTCAAAGGCGATCACGCCTCTTCTTTAAGAGGTGAGTCGACCGCCACTTTGGGAGTCGTGCGCCAGTATGGGCACGAACTTGCCAATTATAGACAGTACGTCTATTCTCGGGGACCATACCCATAGCCATGGGATGGATCCGCCGACTAATGGGACACGTATTCCATAGCCATGGATACGGTGTCGCCATATTGAATACCCCAATGATGAACAATCTCAGCATATATAGCCCAGTACATCTTTGATTTGTTACCTGGCTAAGTCATAGGATTTCTACCTATTAATTATTGTAAATCTGGCTTTATGCAAATAAAATAGTCTAGCCTCCACCAAACAGCCCATATCATTATATTGCATTAGGTTGGGTGTTGGCTCATGGCCTTGATTTGATTCTTGCGCTCACCCTCGACTCCACTCACTCTTTTAGGTGGATCCGAGGATGGATTTGGACAACTTGACGTATGAGGAGAAGATGAACCAGATGGATGACGTTATGACCGGGTGATAGGCGGGACTCCAGTCGCTTGCCTGTCAGGGTGGATGGCATAGCCCTTGGAACCCAAATTTATCTTTGTTTCCGCATTTCCGAACTCTGATTAAAGAGCTCAATTTTGGTATTGTAACATTTGGCCTACTCGGTCTGTCAAACTGAGCCACCATGTAATTGAACTCTATTGTAATAATAATATTCAGTTTCGATTGTATGAAATGATCCGGCATTTTGTATAAGGTGTCGTGCTAGCAAGACAGATTCTGGGCTAGCACAGGTGCACCGAGGTTCCCGGTTGGACCGAAAATCGGGGGCTGACAATGTTTCAAGTCAAATTGCAAACTCTCTCCCCATCTAGCTCCTTCCAATAGACACTGCGTGAATAACCATCACCCGTGTTGTCGCCCCACGACCTCTCGCTCTCGTCGTCAAGCTCACCGCCGCCACTTAGCTACGGGCTCGAACTAGGGCTGAAGCTGCCACACGAGGAACCAAGATTCTCGTTGGTTGAATCCATCGTACAATTTCCTCTCCTTCGCCTCCTTCCTCGATGATTCCTCCAGACCCTAGGTGTTGTACGTTGATTAGGTATGGATCTACCATGAGACAACGAGTCTTTGTTTATGGTTAATCCTATCTCATTTCCAGGTTAGATCATAAACATGTTTTTTGCGAAGAAAATTATGATTTTTTTGTTGATCCGTTCGATGGTTGGATGTTCAATTTACTTGTTCCGGTGGAGATGAGGAGTGGCGGCGGGTTCCTGCAGTAAAGGTGTCAGATTTGCGTTGTTAGCGAAAACGTTACATCCGTGGTTTAACAGGATGTACAGTGGTCCACGTCAGCTATCTATAAGCGGTCTCTAAGGGTTGTCATGTAAGACATGTGATGATGTGGAGGAGAGAGAGCATGCATGGATATTTGAGCCGTCTCCAATGCAAGAGTCGACTCTACACGAGAATTAATAAACTTTGTGTGTGAGAAACTGCCTATAAAAATGTACAACCATCTCTACCATTGTATATGTTATCTCTACCGTTGTCTCTATGTGACATAGCAATAGTTAGAGACAGTTGCTATCTCATCCATTGTACATGCTGTAAGTTGGTTTAGACCTCGTTTGGCATAGCTCCAGCTTTACCAAAATTGATGGAGTTGGTGGAGCACCATATTTCTAACTCTAAAAATTCATGGAGCTGGAGTTATGGGTATATTAAGGATGTTTAGGTGAGTCATCTTATTTACATTTTAAACTAAAAATATAAACTTAAGTCACTTTATTTTAACCTACAAACTCCATATCTGAGGCGGAGCTGAGAGCTGGAGCTATGCTAAAAGGGGCCTTAACATATATCTAATTGCTAGGAACAATGGTGTTTTTTCTTACCTTTTGAAGATCGCCATAGAAATTATGGCGTTCTACTCTTATTTTTTTGAAGGAGTCTGTGTAACAAATCTATATATGTTTGCGATTTGGATAAAAGTGATTCAATCACTTTTTTGTTCATGTAATAAAATATATTTCTTTCATTGTTCATGTTCTGCAAAGATGTCGTGTTTTATTGGTACTAGTTGACTGTCCGTGCGTTGCAATAAAATTATAAAAAAGATGATAGATGCACTTGACTAAGGAATTTTTTCTGACATATTGACTAAGGAAATTAGTGAGAAGCAAGACAATATACATATACAGCCAGATTACAAGATGGACAATATAATATGCTAATTTAGATAGTTTCACACGCCATTATTCGCACGCCATTATCCGATAAAAGAAATATGAAAAATGATAAATGCTCAAATGTACAAAACTCTTGGAAAAATAACTTGAATTGAATAGTTGGGCAAGCACATACGTATATGCATGGTCTCCATGCTCTTTTCCATACATATACCACACGATTAATTCTAGGGGTAGAAAATTAATATGGATAATCCGCATTATCTGACATTCTGTATTCGGAAAAGTGTTATCCATATTTGTACTATTCATATTCGAATACAATTATTCATATATGACATTATCTGTATTTGAAAAAACGCTATCCGTATTCGTGTTATTAATATCCATATCCAATATTGAAGTCTTGATTTATACCGGGGATTGGATAAAAACATATAAGAAAGGCCATATCAGGTATCATATTCGTATCGAAGAATATCCGAATTTGTATTCAGAAATATCCGTATTCATATTTAAGAATATCCAAATTCGTATTCATATTGGCTTAAATAATATGGATACGAATACGGTAAAAGACATTAGCCGTTTCCACCCCTAATTAATTCATTGCCGCATTTTTTGTGCACACTGACAAGCACATACATGTATGCACGGGTGTCATGTTCAAACCCAACTGACTATAATAATCTATATAAAAACAAACAAAGTAAAATAGTTAAGACCACATTTTAATTCAATATCCTAGAGGTAAAAATAAAAGAAAACAAATAAAAGTTGCTATACATGACAACACACAACATATGTAGGTCTAAACTACTAAAAATAAACATTGGCCTATATGCAAGCACCTTAGAAATTAGAATCAAGAAATTGCCTTATGATATCTATGTAGCAGTGTCTGTTAGATAACTTGTAGATCTCAGCCCAAATATACAACTGATTAACTAAAAGTGTAAAAACACACAATACATGGAGTTTCATGTGGTTGAACATACCATGCCATGTAGAGGAGCACTGATCTTAAAATACTCTAAAAGATATCCAAATTTGATAACCTTTCACCTTCATCCAGTATTTCTATTTGTTGTTTCACATTTGTGCTAGCAAGCATTTCCCTTTTCAGGGAAGAATTATGTAGTAAACAAACAAGGCTAAATTATACTGACTAACAAGCAGCACACATCCTTAAGGAGACAGAACATGAGTAGATCCTGTATTAGTATGAACAAATGGGACCAACTGACTACAATAAATATCAATGAAGAGACCAGGTAAAAAACTTGTTGAAATGGCAAATTTTCTAAGTATCAAATGGGATTGTTCTCATTATTAAGAAAGCTAAGATCAACAAAGCGAGTGTCGTTGAGTTTCGAAGAACTAAAACTCCTTGTTGACTAGAATGACGATCAACTGTGAATCACCTTTCATAGCGAGTCGTAGGACGCTGAGCACTTAGCATGCTCGGAGTCCGGCTAGTAGACCTTTATACTCTGCTACATTGTTCGTTGCGGCAAAATGTAACTAAATTACATACTGAAGTCATTCACCCTGCAGGGAAACAAGAATAATACCAGCCCCCGAGCACTGAAAGGCGCGTGAGCCATCAAAGTACATGGTCCAACCCTTCTCTTCAGTTCGGTCAGACTCTGAGACGGGAGGAGATGGGTTCATCCATTTTGCTGCAAAGTCTGCTAGAATCCGGGACTTGATCGCCATGCGAGCAGTGAGGTGGATATCAAACTCGGCAAGCTCCATGGTCCATTTCGCTATGTGACCGCTGGCGTCTTGATTTCTCAGGATCTCTCCAAGTGGAAAATTTGTCGAGACCACGACCTTGTGGGCTCGAAAGTAGTGTCGAAGTTTTCTAGAGGTCATGAACAACGAATAAAGGAGTTTTTGGACCTCAGGGTAACACTCCTTTGGTCGGTGACGAACCTCACTTGCATAGTAGACCGGACGCTATACGCCCTCTCATTCTATGGTCAAGATGACACTAACGCCCTGGGGAGTAGCTTCCAAGTATAGAAGCACATCTTTCTTGATGTCAGGTTTTCTTCGGGTTGGCGATCACCCCCGCTCCAAGGTTTGTAGTTTGCCGATGTGCACCGCTATGTCAGATCGCTGTGGAACAAGCAAGCACAACCACCCACGTTCGCTGCCCTAAGTGTTCCATCTACATAAGCTGATTCTCATTGCATACGGACACCCAAGGTCGGTCTCTGAGCTCGTGCGGCTTGTGTGAGTTCAATCTCACATTGACCGGGCACATGATCGCGTGCGTTGTCCCCTCTGCAGTTAAGTCTATGCTCACAAATTCAGGAGCATGTCCAAGGTCTGGGGGGATATGAGCATGCACATTTTGTTCCTATGACCTTGCCCATGCTCGCAACTTAGGTGCATGTGGTTTGAGATTGGGAGCCGCGCATTCTAACTCTTGTTCTACGCTAAAACTCACGTTCACAACTTAGGTTTGTGAGACTTTACCACAGTAGGGGTTGGGATAAGTGCGAGCTGCCATGTTTTCTAAAACGTGTTTGTTTCGCTTGTGCTTTTTTTTCTTTTGTCTTTCTCGTTTGCTCGTGTTTTGTCTCGCAGGGCACGCGACAGAGAAGGGTCAAGTGAGTTTTCGAGGCAAAGACCCATACATTAAGGGATGGAATCAAAAGAAAGGTAACTTGTTCACTTAACAAAGGAGCATGTACATAGTGTGCAAGAAGAGAGCCCCCCGAACTTAAAAGAGTTTCTTGATCCAGCTTCTTGAGCCCTAAGGACGAGAGTTTTTCCTCATCTTTTCGAGCTCAGTCTCTAGTTCCAGAACTCTAATATGGGCAGCTCAAACCTTGTTGGCTTCCTCGCAGGCGGTTGATTTCCTCCTACGCCTACTTGAAACACTCGGAGGCTTCCCGGGCAACCTTGCTCAGAGTTCCGACCTTCTCCTCCAAGGTTTCGACTCGCTGGCGCTACTGGTCGAGCTCGATCTGGATCACCTTAGTCTTGTCGGCCTTTTCTTTGTACCTGGCAACGGCAGCCTTGACCTCATCCGCGAGTTAGGCGTCGGTCTCCCTATAGTGGGCCTTGATATCGTCCATCTTGCGTTGGAGATCCTCGATCTAGGCGTCTTTTCATAGCCTCTTCCTTGAGGAAGTCGTCCTCAATGGAGATCTTCCCGATTACGTCCGCAATCGTCTCCTCGAGCATCGACGCGGACAAAAGTTAAGACTATGGTCTCAATCGGTTCAAGACTAAATGTAACAAACTTATCGCGAGGTGCCGCTCCAACATCCGGGCTCAAAATTGGTCTGAGTAGTTCCCTTCCTGGAGTTCGTTGAACCTATCTAGGAGGTGCTATGCGCACCTGATGCGTTGCTCGGTTCTGCCGTCCCCAGCTTAGGGAACGTCTCCTTTTGAGCTCGATAGGGTGTCTACCCAAGCAAGAGGTGAGCCCGAGGGTTGGTCCTGCTCGCTTGGTGGCATGGCGACTTCTTGGGCGGCTATGTCGCCCATGCCGGGTAGTGCAGCTAGGGAACAATGGGGAGCCGCTTCCTCCATGGTTGCGTCACTCTATGGAGTATCTTCTCCCCAGAGACTTGTCCTCATCCATCCATGCTTCACCTGAGCCTGGGACTATTGGGTCTCCCCCAAGCTCAGGGGCTCCATGTCCACCCTCACCTCAGTCTCCTGTGGCAACGGCTCTGAGCTTGGAGGGACATTTTCTTGGGGGGCAATCTCATCCTCCAAGGCATTGGGCTCCTTTTCCACGACACCCTTGTTAAGGAAGGGCCAGGGTGAGACCGGCTTTGCCATGATGTTGTCGACAATCTTGTCGAGCGTACGCTCCACTACGGAAGACAAAATTTCATCAGCCATTCTACGGTAGTCCAAGTTACCCCATAACCGTAGCACCAAGGAGATGCTCACGTGGCCAGAAACAAGCTCGTTTCCTAGGCATACGTGCTCAAATATGACCATCTATGATCGGATGCTATAATAGTGATAGTTGCAACTCACCAATCTCTCCATTGAGTCAAAAGGCTCAAGGGGAAGATTGGCCAGGTGGTTTTCCATTTGAGCCTTGGGGCTAGCTGTCGGGGATTTGCTAAAATATTAAATTACATAATTGTCCTTGGACACGTAGCTCGGGACATCCTAAAAATGCCCTCAGAAGCCATGCACAAGGAGAACCCCGTGAGCCTACAAGATAGCATCTACACGAGCATTACCACATTAACATGGGCTTAAGAGACCCTCTGAGCATACATGCTCAGATCCGGCACACATGCTCCAACACGGGCATACGCCATATGACCAAGCACACTAGCCTAGTTATCCCTTGCCCGAACGTAAACGTCATTCCGAAGAAGGTGCCCACGACTGTCACAATCTCCTTGTCATTGGCCACGACGCAGGTCCGGTGCAGCATTAAAGAGGATTTAGGGCGTGTTAATTCCATTATTATCTATAACCGTCCATAAATGGCAGAATTAGTGTGTTGAGTCGTGACACTGGTATGGCAGTATAAATACCCCCCTTCGACGAAGGAGAGGAAAAGGAGAGAAGAGGAGCTTCTTTGTAATACACATTCGCATATAGAAACATAAGCACTAGAGTAGGGTTATTATCTCCACCGCGAGAGACCTGAACCAGGATAAACTGATCTTCCCATCTGTCCCATGTTCTGAATATCTTTCCACATCTCCAAAGCTAAATCTCTATGGAAAGGGGTCCAATTGATTCCTCGTTCAAGAAGTAAGCTAGGTGGGGAACGAATTCCCAAATCGCCAACTGTGCTACTTTCTTTGTTTTGCCCTCGGGTCTCGCTTTTGGCACCCGCTTGTCCTTTTGTTCTACCACTACTTTGGTGGTGTAGACTTGTCTGATTCGCGGAGGCCCCACCAACTCTATCTTTCTTGCTAAGTGTTGACACAAAAAGCTAACTTCGGCGCCAACGCACGTGGGTTTAGGGCTTTGAATCCTCGTTAGCACCGGAACGCAGGGTTCAAAGCGTGCTAGCCGATATGATCTTGCAATCGGTAAGAAAGATGTAATCTGCTTTATATAGCCGATTAGATCTATAAAAGTAGTATGTACTTGTTTGACCTCAAAGGTTAACAAGTCCAAAATATAGCAGAACTATCTGCTAAGATCAAATCGAAGCCAATAGGTTCAAAGGGTCAATAAGCTACTATTGCACCGATGGAATCGACTAAATAGTATATCGAGGGGTAAAGAGACTATCAACTAGCCGATTAGATCATCTAACTGACAGAACGAAGGATAAACAAACTATTGACTAGATTAATAAGTTAATCTAACCAATAGAACGAGGGTAAATAGACTATCGGCTAAATAGCAATGTAACATCCTCATTTTCAAAAATAAAAAATTCATTTGCATCATGCATTGCATTAAAATTTTTTTTAAATAAAATAATTTGCAATAAAATGAGTATGTTACTTGTTTAATAAAAACTTTAAAATTAATAGAGTTGTTTTGCAAATATTCCATAAAGTAATTAAAGAAAAGTATTGGATTTCAAAAATGAGAAAATAAAATTATACTTGAATTGGTTTTCAAAGGAGAAAATCAGAAAATACAATTTATAAAATCCTTCCTTTTTTTCCCTGACCCCACCTGTCATCCCCTCTCTACCTCTCCTTCCCTGTCTCTCTGTTTTCCCCTCTTCCTCTCCCACTTCTTCTCTGTATGGATACAGAAACTTCCTCTCCTTCACTCCCTAACTCCCCATTGCTTTAATCCAGCCTTGAATCCCCATTAACAGCCTCAGTTACCTCCATTAGTGGTAGTAACATGCCACTAAGCCCCTCCCCATCTCTCCCTGTCTCCTCTCAAAATCCCTAGCCCGAGCTCCCTCTTCCCCTTTGCTTTCTTCTTCGATTCGGCCTGAGTAAGTCTCCTTTTCCAAAACCGTTTTGGGACATCCTAGATAATCATCTCACGGTTCCATTTTGCACAGGAACTCATGGATCCGAGGTCCGTAGCTCCGGCAATCGAACGCCGAAGCTCGGCCACCCAATTCTTGGCCGCCTCTAGTCTTCCTCACCTCAGCACTGCCTCGCTGCGAATTTCATCAAACCGTCTGAGGATGTCCTAGCTATCTTCATCGCGAATCCATCCCAATAAAGCACTCGCAGAATCGTTGATCGAGCGCGACGAAATCGATCGCCGAAGACCTCGCCGGAATCTGCAGCAGCGCCTGTTCATCGAAATAGTCGGTTTCGAGTGGTGAGATTCAATTTCAATGCCTCCCCTACCATCCCCATGACTTCATCTTCATCCCTAGGTGTCTTAAAACTTACCCCCGCGACCAATTTGGCCGGAGCACCGCTGGGTAATCCCGCCGCCATGCGCTTCCTCCTTCCCATGGCTGGCCACGTCGCCGGGCTGCACCACCCCTCCATCCGCCACGGGACAGCCACCCAAGGCCTTCCCATGCCGTCGCCCCCTCACCCACCCCGCCCCTCCTCACCACCGGCTAGGCCAGTGGTGGCTGGTGCCATCAAGCCGCCATGAGCCATTGGTGGGCCATTGCTATTGAGACACACAGGCAGCACGCTAGCCGCCGCCGCACCACCTGTCAGTTGCCGTCGTGCCTAGGCCACACGCGAGCGTTGCCACCGAGCGGGCCTTGAGGCGATGGGCCGAGCCTATCGGCCGGCCTCCAATTCCTTTTCTATTTTTCCTAAACGATAACTTGTTCATTTCATAACTTTAATTCTACAAATTCAAAAATTACAAAATAAATTCCATAATGTTTGTAAAAATATGTTCTACCATTTAGTAAATTTTCTAGATTTATTGAGCATTTAATTTTCTGCCTAATTTATATATTAATGACAAATGCCCTTAATTTGTTATTTTGATAATTTTGTTTTAACAATTTGTAAATAAATATTATTTGACCAGAAAGATTACATGTACCTTTTTGAGATGAATTTTGTATAAGCATGAGCATGCATATCATTTCAAGTTTTATTTTTATGTATTTATTTTTGTTAATTCCTTTATTAGGATCTAGCGACGATAGTTTTGTGATCAACCCTCTGGAAGATCACTAAGGCTGTGGTAATCAAGGCAAGTACTGAACTTCGCTACCTTTGTTCATAAAATACTTTCCTAGAATTGTTAACTTGCATGCTATGTTAAAGATGTAGAAAAATGCTAGTTGTTAACCATAGTTAAAATCCCATTTAATATTATCTTATTAAACTTGTACCTTGCTGCCCTAGGACTAAATTATTTAGTTTTGAATATTGTCATCCCTTGAAAATAGGTTTTTCTCATATTAGCTATGCTCAGTTGCAATCATATTAAAATTGGATTCATGACGATAATATCAAAAGCTTGTTTAATTAATGAATTCCAAAGACAGTTGAAACTGTCGTCTTTCAAAATGGGCATAGTTGAGATAGTGGGTGCTATCGGGTAAAAATGTTTTATAAAAACTGATCGGGGTGGATGGTTTCAAGGTTGGTGCAGCAAGCACGAGACTTGGGCCTAGTGTGGGAACCACCCTGGTCCCTAAGGACCGATTCCTTGAGGTAGACGAGCTAAGTACAACAGTGCGACCATGTGTGCCTGTATGGGCGGGCCTTGGTTGTGTATCCTTCGGACTCCTGGCTTTGGCATTCCAGTCGGTGGAGTAGACAATCGGTGTTGTTCTATTGGCGCAAGAGGGGCATTGCAGTGGAAACCTTAACGGGAATGCCTTAACTAGGAGGATGTTGGAGAAACGCCCTGTGGTGATCATTTTTTCTTAGGGGCACCCTAGGAAGAACCACCTCGCATGGGTAAAGCGTGCAACCTCTACAGAGTGTACAACTATCATGATAACCGTACCCGCGGTCAAGGGCGGATGACGGGGAGCTGTCTCATGGTACATTCTTACCTTTTTGTTTTCAAAATGGTGTTTTAAAGGAAAACCACGATCGCCGTCGTGTGTTTTGGTTTCTCTCCTCACAGTGGGTACTGTGAGTGATGAGGGTGTTTGCACGGTGGGTGCCATGAGTAGCCAGGTTTGGGCAAACCCAGTCGAGGCCAGAGTTTCAAAGAAAATGATTTAAATATTTGTTTCCCTCAACACATTTCAAATCATTATGGAAAATATTAGGAAATACTTGCAAAACTGGCTTTATGCAAAAGAACTCTTATCCTTTCTTTGTTAGCCTTAGTTGCATTTAGTCAGCCTTGCTTGTTGAGTATAAAGTATAATCACCCTCGCATTTTATGCGGGGCTGCTCATTCCAACGAGCAGGTTGTGATCAACAATGGTATCCTGAGGAGGAGATGTACCAAGATGAAGATTTCACTGCTGGAGTTCAAAACAAAGATTTCTCATACGCCTAGGACGCTACTATAGCCCACCTGTGGGATTGATTGTTGTATTTTGCATCTTCCATTTGGAGTTATGGAAGACTCTTAAGATTTCCGCTGTATGTTAGACTTCCATAGTGTAAGGCCTGTGCGCCTGAACTTTGTACTCTGATGTATCTTTATTTCGCACTCTGATGTAATATTTGTTCGAACTATAATGGCAATGATTCAAAGATCTGGAACCTGTGTGTACTAGCTACTTGATTCAGGGACTAGTACAGGTTAAGCATAGAAGGGACTCGACTCCGTTTTGCGGGTAGCCGATAGAACGAGGGTAGAACCTAGCCCTTTGCATGAAACGGCGATGCGTAGCAATATCGGCAAAGATAGTATTCTGGTAAATCAAGCGGCAAGATCGAACTTAAGCGAGATAGTACTCACTTGGGGTTGTATCTTGAAGTCGATCGAGAAGGCAATGCGCAACAAGTCGATCGAGAGCAAAATACGGTAAAATTAAGTTACTGCTACTCCTAGGAATTAAAAGACGATTGCATTGAAATAGTAGATTGATTGGTCGGGGATCTTCTTCTCGTTTACATAGGTTAGGTATTTATACCCAGAACATGGATTTGATACAATACAACTCGAACTCTCAAACTTAGTATAGATAACCTAACAGAATCAATATATAACTAGGACTCTCTCTAAATAGAAACTTATCCAAATTCATGCCTAAAATATACTACGTAACCGATCCGGACACTACCTCTTAGAACCTTTTCAAATTGGCCTTTTGATAAGCTTTCCTAATTTAACTTATAGTAGCCAATTAGGACTCTACCTCCAAGATCTTCTTCCTTATTGGCCTCAATAGTCTTTCCAATTATGCTCTTAGCCAATCGTGCATGATTCAAACTCTTCCAGAATATCGGCTTCTTGACCAAGTATCTTGCCAGCTTCTAGAAACTTCGGCTATGTCCAAAATTGGGTGTCAACACATGCCCCCATCTTTGGAATATAAGGATCATGTTCCAAAAATCTCCACCATCAGTTGTTCATCTTCCTATTACATCTTTCATAGCTGATATCATCTTCCGCCAGCCATTCAACAAATTTGCTTGATTGTTTTCAATCTTTTCTTTTTGCGCAGATTTCTAAGCACATCTGCGTAGCATGTCCTTTTGTTCGTAAGATGACCTTTGTTGGGCATCTCATCCTTTGGACATTTCCTATTGGCTTCACATTTCTCCTGAGCCCTCAATCTTTGTAGCCTTCTTCTTTGAGACTTGGACAAGCCTTTAGGACACCACCTCGACTTTGGCTCAATTGGCTGTCTTATTCTACCTTGCAAATTCTCAGTTGAAGCTTTATCTTCACCTTTGTGTATTTTCTTTGATCCTGTCAGCTCTGATATTTTATCTTTGACTGATACTCTTCGCTTTACACTTGGGCTCTGATTCCGATTGTCCTTTTGATGATGTTTGTGTTGTATGGGGCAATTCCAAGCTGATGGTAGTGTCATGCTATTTTTCTAATAGAATCGAAAGAAGGGACATCCCCAATGAGCCGTGTCAGCACTAACCCGTTGGCCTATAGCTTGACTTTGTGAAGCCCTTAGCTCATATTTTTCCATCAAGCTGTGCGATTCTTGGTAGGGACAATTCTCGTCATGCATGACCTTTGGGCCTCCCATGACGGTGAGCAAATCATTTGGGACGAGACCGTGAGGAGCGTGAGGGCCGATCGCGATGGGAGTATCAGGAGGCCACCGGCTCTGTATGGTCGCCACGCCGCTCGCGGCACGAGGTCCTCTTGTGGCTCGGTCCATCAGAGGACGAGGTTTCCTGGGACCGCCCCTAGGCATCATCCTACGGTTGCAGGGCCTTTTCAAAAGTCCTGCGTGCCGTGGTGTGGCCCGTGAAGTTCAAGCCCGGGCACATAGAGAGGTCCAATGGGACTTAAAACCCTGATGAGTTCCTCTCAGTGTATGCCACCACCATCCTCACGGCTGGGGGTGTGAGGCCGTTATGGTGAACTATTTGCCTACGGTTCTAAAGGGTCCTGCTCGGACCTGGCTGTTCAGCCAGCACGACGGGTGTATCCGGGATTGGGAGCAACTCTATGATGCTCTGCGAAGCAACTTCCAGAGCTGTTACACTAGCCCGGGCAGAGAAGAAGACCTCCGTCGTCTGATCCAGATGTATGGTGAGTCGCTCCGTGCTTACGTGCAGTCGTTCATCAAGGTCTGCAACACCATCCCCAACGTCTCGGACTACGCAGTGCTTCGCGCATTCAAGCAAGGGGTAAGAGATGTGCGGTTTACCCAAGACTTGGAGATCAACGTGCATCTCACGGCCAATAAGCTCTTGAGGATGGCCGACTGCTACGCCAATGCAGCAAAGGCGGTGGACTGGAAGAGGATGCTCGATGAGGGCAATGTTTCACCTCAACCCGGCATTGAGCCCTCGAAGAAAAAGAAGAAGAAGTCATCCTCGAAGGACAAGAAGAATAAGAAGAAGAAGCGAGGCTCGTCCAATATGGCCGCAGCCTTGGAGCGGGAGCCCATGCCCAAGTCCAAGTAGAGGAGGCAGTACTCCTCAGGCAAGGGCAAAGGTCGGCCTCCCCAGCGCCATAATGACGAACAGGGGGAGAAGCCCAAGAGTGGCAAATATTGCCCCCTCCATCAGGTCTACGGGCACGATCTCCAGAATTGCTGTACATGGATGGCCCGAATGGAGGACTTCTACAATGGCAAGGGCTCGATGCCTTCCTTGCCCGAACCGGGCGAGAGCAGCAGGGCAAGCGCCCCGTCTGCGATGATGAGCCAGGCTCAGATGAGTTTCCTGAGCTAGAGAATCACATCGCCATGATCTTTGGTGGCTCCTCCGCCTACACTTCCTAGCGTGACCTCAAGCAGGCTACCTGGGAGGTCCACCACATCGATCAGGGCAAGCCGCAGCCCAGGCAGG
Source organism: Olyra latifolia (assembly GCA_036346145.1). Lineage (NCBI taxonomy): Eukaryota > Viridiplantae > Streptophyta > Magnoliopsida > Poales > Poaceae > Olyra > Olyra latifolia. The sequence goes on along the minus strand of CM070524.1, from coordinate 17,467,987 downwards.
TCAAGTGGACCGAGCTTCCTGTCATGTTCTCCAAGGATGATTGGCCCCTTAGAATGGTCAAACCCAGAGGCTTCCGCTCGTCGTGGCCCGACCATCGGTAACACGAGGGTAGGCCACGTCTTTGTCGATGGCGGGAGCGCACTGGACTTGATTTCGGTTTTGGTATTGGATGACATGCAGATTCCTCGCTCCAAGTTCAAGGACGTCGCTATGCCCTTCTACGGGATCATCCCGGGCAAGTCGGTCAGGCCCCTTGGCCCGATCGTGCTCCCTATGACCTTCGGGGGGTGGCCAACTTTAGGATAGAGTTAATTACGTTCGAGGTGGTCGACTTCACTTCTGTGTACAACGCCATCCTTGGCCGCCTGGCACTAGCCAGGTTCATGGCAGCCACGCACCATGCCTACCAGTGCCTGAATATCCTAGGTCCCAAGAGGGTGGTCATGGTGAGGGGTAGCCATAAGGCCGCACTGGACTGTGACGAGCAGGCCCTGGTCTTCGTGGGGCAGCTCCCTCAGCGCGGCCCAGATCAAGAGCCGAAGAAGTCTTCTCAGCTCAAAGATACCCTCTAGCCGGGAGGAGAGACCAAGGAGGTGCCTCTGTCCGTAGAGGAACCCTCCAAGGTCGTTCATTTAGAGGCTTCCCTAGACCCCAAATAGGAACTCGTGCTCATTTTCTTTCTCCGGAAAAATGCCGACACATTCGCTTAGGAACCGTTCGACATGCCCAGGGTCCCAAGGGAGATTATTGAGCACAGGCTAGCAGTTCGACTTGACAAGAAGTTAGTCCGACAAAATCTTCGCAGCTTCTCCGAATTTAAACAAGGCATAATCCGAGAGCAGCTCAACAAGCTACTCAAGGCCGGCTTCATCCGTGAGGTCGACCACACTAAGTGGCTGGCCAACCCGGTTATTGTCAAGAAGAAGGGCGGCAAGTGGCGCATGTGTGTCAACCACACCGGGCTGAATGCGGCTTGTCCCAAGGATAATTTCCCGCTGCTAAAAAAAGACCAACTGGTTGACGCGACGCTGGAGTCTTCTCTAATGAGCTGTCTTGATGCTTACTTCGGTTATCACCAAATAAGCATCCCCCCCGAGGATGAAGAGAAAACTGGCTTCATCACCCTATTCGATACCTTTTGCTATACGACCATGTCTTTCGGTCTAAGGAACGCTGGGGGCCACATTCTAGCGCCTTATGCAGAAGACGTTCCCCGACCAGATCGGTCTCAACCTGGAGGTGTATATAGATGATATAGTGGTCAAAAGTAAGTTTGAGTCGAATCATGCAAGAGATCTCGAGGAAACATTCTGTAAACTTAGAAAACATCGAATAAAATTGAACTCAGAGAAATGCACGTTCGGTGACCATTCCGGAAAACTGCTTGGTTATACCATCGGGCCACTCGGGATAGGAGCCAACCCGTAAAAAATCAAGGCCATCGAAAACATGAGGCCCTCTTCTAACGTTCGGGAGGTCCAGGCCCTGACCGGGCGTATGGTGGCCCTTAGCCGCTTCATTTCCTGGCTCGAGGAGCGCGGATTACCTTTCTTCAAGGCTCTCCGCAAACACGATAGTTTCGAATGGACAGAAGAAGCCAACAACTCCTTCGAGGACCTCACGAAATACTTGTCCAGTCCACCCGTGCTAACTGCACCATGGCTCGGGGAAGTTTTGCTGCTGTATCTAGTGGCAACCCCTAAGCCGTGAGTGCTGTCTTAATCGTGGAAAGGGAAGGTGCCCAACGACTAGTCTACTACGTGAGCGAGGTGCTACACAGACCGAAGGAGCACTACCCGGAGGTCCAAAAGCTCCTCTACGCCTTTCTCATGTCCTCTAGGAAGCTCAGACATTACTTCCAAGCGTACCAAGTGTAATGACCCGTATGGGCTGTTGGGCACAAGCCTGGCCCGGCCCAAAACCGAGGCTATTTAGAGGGCAGCCAGGGGAGGCTAGACCCCGAGCCGCCCCAGCCCGACGCCGCCCCTTGGCTCATGCGCCCCAGCCACCCCTAACCCTAGCCGCCGCTAGTCTCCTCGTCGCCTTGCTTCGCGTCGCCGGCCATGCTTGCTCGTCGTCGCGGCCGCCAATCCCATCGGCACCGCCGTCCTCTCGCTACGCCCGTCATTTCGCCGCCCGTTATCGCCGCTGTCCACTTGCTGCTTAGCGCCTCTCGGCTCGCCGCCTCGTCGTCGCCTCGTCTAAATCGCCGCAGAACTCCGAGCCGCACACGCACGAAGGAAGCAAGGAGCAAAGGGAGAAGAGGTAGAGGAGGAAGGGGAGGAAGGCAGGGAGACAGGAAGGAGAAGAGGAAGAAGAAGGCAGGGAAGAAAAGAGAAGGGAAGCTAGGGTTTCGTGCTTCGAATCTCGAGGGTGTCGGTATGGGACCTGCGTCATCCGCACATCATCCCAGGTCTCAGGGTTAAAAGGTAAGTATATGTTATTCAAGTGTGACATTGCATGTTTATTTTCATAATGAATGGTATTGAGGGTATGCAAGTGCATATCTAACCTAATAAACATGATTGTGCTATGTTTCCTTCTATTAATTTCATGTTAGGTTCTTGTAACATGGACGTGAATATATGATTGTGTATGCTTTTGAGCCATGGGTCGCCAAATGGTAAGTGGCAAGTGTTGAGCTGTTGCATCATTTGCATTCATATGCATGGGTCGGGTCGGAGAATGATCATATAACTAGTTCGGAGTGCCATGAGCCAGGTCGGTGAGAAAGCTATATGATCAGACCCGTGAGCCCTAAGTCCTACGGGAGTAGGCACTTCACGGGAGTAGAGGAATTGGTTCCGCCTGATTCAGGACGGGCAAGAGTGTGCATCGACGGGTGACACTCTAGCTATACCGGTATGAGCTCACAGTGAACAGACGCATGCTGCATTGCATTGAACTTTAATTAGTGACAAACAGTGAAACGGTAAAGTGACGGAGATGACTTGTTATGCTTATGATGATTATCTTATTATCCTCCTTGTTTAATATATACTTAATTGCTGAGTCGTGGACTCACTCTTGCTTGCCTTTGTTTTTAGGTGATCGTTGACGGCGACATGCATGGGATGGGAGTAGTACTTCACTTTGGCACTAGAGCATTAAATAAACAATCTCTTAGTTCTAACCAGTTTAATTTAAGCACTTGAGTAATTCGACTGGTTTGATAATAGATTAGGATAAAGGACTTGTTGAGTTCTGTTTTTATTGTGTTCCTGTAAAGTGATTTGGCTAAAGGACATATGGGACTCCATCGATGCTAATGGTAAGCGAGGTAAGCGATGATTATGCTGAGGGCCCCATTGAGAGGGAGCTGATGGGCTAGCCTAAGGGGGTTTGAATGGTGACATAATTGTTATATATGTGCTATGTTGTTTTCTGTCTGCTGAGTGGATGTCCGAATTTTAGGGGAGGTTCTGCCAAAATTTTAAAGTTTTTATGGTGTTAGTAGCATCTTGGGCCTAGGTTAGGCCGGGGTGTTACAGTATGTCTTGGTCCCCACTAGTTTTTCGCTAGGGGAGATCCTTAGAAATCTTGACGCTAGTGGTCGAATTGCTATGTGGGTGATGGAGCTGGTTGAGTTTTACATCCAGTTCTCCGCCCGCACGGCGATCAAATCCCAGGTCCAAGTCGATTTCTTGGCTGAATGGACTTGTCTAGACTCTAGAGGCACCCATGACGGGCGCCAAGCAACCTGAGGGCGAATATTGGACCATGTACTTCGACAGCTCGCGCACTTTCGAACGTTGGGGGGCTAGGGTTGTCCTCGTTTCTCTCATAGGAGATCAACTCTAGTACATCATACAATTACACTTCCCGGTGACCAACAACGCCGTGGAGTATGAATTCCTCTTGACCGGGCTCCGAGCATGCAAATCGCTCGGGGTCCAATGACTAATGGTGAAAGGGGATTCACTGTTGGTTGTCAACTAGGTCAACAAGAATTTCAGTGTTCCGATGACTCAATGGCGCAGTACCTGGTTGACGTAGGGAAGTTGGAGAAGTGCTTCTAGAACTCGAAGTACTTTACGTGTCTAGGAAGAAAAATTCCCAAGCCAACCAGCTGTCCAAGTACGGGTCGTCACAGGAATCCGCTTCGATCGGAGTGCTCCTCAAGCACTTGTATAAGCCCTCTATCACTTCTCCGGATGAGGCAACTGAAACGAGCAGTGACGTCTCGTTCCTCAAGCAGGGTGCGGACTGGACAGCGCCATTTGTCCAGTACCTAGCACATGGGACACTGCTTGAGGACAAAGCTGAGCGTTCCCGACTTATAAGGCGAGCCTTCCCATATAGGATAGTGGAGAGGGTCCTTTACCGCAAAGGCGCCCTTGGAATCCTTTCCAAGTGCATCTCCCAAAAGGAAGGCATCTACCTCCTAAAGGACGTACACGGAGGGATCTATGGCGTGCACTCTTCCTTTAGAAGCTTAGTCGGTAAGGCTTTCCACATGGGCTATTATTGACCCACAGCGTTAGCCGATGCCCGGAGCATCGTGATGACGTGCAAAGCCTGCCAATTCCATGCCCGGAAGATGCACTTTCCAGCCCACGCGCTGCAGATGATTCCTCTCTCTTGGCCGTTCTTGACTTGGGGATTGACATCCTCGGTCCGTTCCTCCTGAGGGCGAAAGGGTTGCAAGTACCTAATCGTCGTTATCCATACATTCACTAAATGGATTGAGGCCGAGGGGGTGCCAGCCATTACGGCACAAGCGGCCAGGCATTTTTTCCGTAATAACATGGTCACGAGGTTCAGAATCCCTCACTGACTGATCATGAACAATGGAACTCAGTTCACTAGTGAATTGTTCCAAGAGTATTGCGAGGACATTGGCACCAAGGTTTGCTTCGCATCTGTGGCCCACCCGCAGAGCATCAGGGCTGCCGAGCGTGCTAACGAGCAAATTATCGAACACATCAAGAACAGGGTGTTTGACCAGCTCAACAACCTCGGCCGCGATTGGGTGGACAAGCTCTCTTCCATTGTTTGGTTGGTTCGCACCACGTCTAGCCGAGCCATAGGGGAAATACCTTTTCGGCTCGTGTACGGTGCAGAAGCCATTTTGCCCACTGAAATAAGGTTAGGCTCTCCGCAAGTCAATCCGGTTGGTCAAATCGAGCAAGAGCCCGAACGGCTTCTTGACCACGAGCTCCTAGAAGGCTAACGCGAGCAGGCCCAAATTCGTTTGGCATCCTACATGCTGGCTCTGCGCAGGTATGCGGCTAGGTCGATGCGACCACGGACCTTGCAAGTTGGTGATCTTGTCCTACGGCGCGTTCAGGACTTGTCTAAGGCCAACAAGCTCACCCCTCATTGGGAGGGTCCATACGTGGTCGTCTCGACGTCATGCCCGGGGGCTGTTTGACTTGCTATGGAGGACGAGCGAGTTCTTACTAGCATATGGAACATCAACCAACTTCGCAAGTTCTACGCGTAGTTTTTCTTTCACCTTTTCTTCCTCGTTTCTGTTTTCTAAAACGCCGACCCGGGCTACATTGTAAGTACAACCAAGGCTAGTGAATGTCGCTTGGCCCCTAAGCCTGTTTCTCACATGTCCTTTCCATCTGGTTCCACTTGTTGCCCGGGTATTCACTCTCCTGTTAGCACTTGCCCGGCACGCGATAACCTTTGCATGCCTAACACTTGTGCTGTGTAGCTACGATACCCGTCCTTGAGAACTTCGCACCTATAAGCCAATCCTCATCAAACTGGCATCTTTCTCGGTCGGTTCAAGGGTTCGGTCTATGCTACATCTGCAACATAGTACAGGTAGCACGCATTGTTCTTATCGCGTGTTTACTCCTCTGTGTCCGTACCCGGGCTCGCAACTTAGGTTCCTAGGCGCGAACATAGTGAGGGATAGGATAGGGAGCGTTCTATCGTATTTTCTCTAAAACGCGAATATTTCTTTATCAGTTTGTATATCTCTGTTTGTCTTATGTGTTCTAGTTCTTTGTCTTTGCAGGAATCCAAATAAGGGTTAGGAAGGAATGCAACTTTCATTAAATATTTCAGTTACAAATGTACAAAATTTACAAGGCAGGAGGAGCACATGCAGTCCTATCCTACTGGTCCTCGAAGGCTGAGAGTTTCTCTCTTAGCCTATCGAGTTCATCCTTGAGCTCCAGGACCTTCCTTTGCGTGGCCCAGTCCACTACGACATCTTCGCGCAGTCGCCTCATCTCCTCCTGCCTCTCCTGTCAGTGGTGCGACCTTCGCCTCGAGGGCTTCCACCCCGGCGAACTTAGCCTCCATCTCAGTGACCTTAGCCTGCATCTCAACAACCTTGGCTTTCCTAAACTCTACCTCCTCGCGCGCTTCCTCTAGCTCGAGCACCTTCTCCTCCATAGATCCCATGGCCTCATTGAGCTGGGCACGGAGGAAGTCCCGGGCAGTCTTGGTGCTGGCCAGGTGGGCACACAAGTCCTTCAACTCGATGCCCTTCAAGGCCTCCCGTTGGAGGAACTCGGGCTTGGAGGTCATCATCTCCGTGACGTCCTCCACGGTAGCCTGATCAACTATGGTAAACATGGTAAGTTATTAGTTGAAATTCGTTTTACGCTAAGCCAGCGTGTTGCAGGTCACGGTCTTACCTCGGACGCGTGCAATGCCATGCGCTGCCTGAATTTGTCTAGGCCGCTTTCCTGTTGGAGGAGTGTGTACGACTCCAGTACCTTCGCCGCGCCTCCTTCTCGCAGCTCGTATGTCTCCTACACGAGCTTGAAGGTCGGCTCGGGCGTCCTCTGGGACAGGTTCCTTGGCATGTTTTCCGCCGAGGAGGCGTCACTCGTCGAACCTTGCGCTGGCGGAGGATCGCCGGTGGGTTTGTCGTCCTCGTCTTCTTCCGCCTCATCCGGGAGGGCCTCTTCTTCCCGGGGCTCCGCCACATTGCCCGGGGAGGCGACTCCTTCCTGGGCATCTTCTCCTTCTTCCGCCCGAGGCTCTGCCATGTTGCCTAGGGAAGAAGCCTCTTCTCGGGCCTCTTCTTCTGCCACCTCCTCTAGAACACCGGGCTGCATCGCGCCCGGGGACGGCGGCTCGTCGTCGTCCGAGGGCAAGATGTCCCACTATGCAAGGACTTGTTAGGCCATCTTCCTTAGGAGGTCTACGACGACGCGTTCCAAAAGATTGTCAATCTCTTCCCGGAGCCGGCGCTCTTGCACTAGGAAAGGGGTTAGCATACCAAAGTCATTTCACAAGGCGATGGCCTCAAAGATGTACCTTTGTCCGGAGCCTCGCCCACCTCGGCTTGGCTGTCCTCCACAACGACTCTAGTCGGGGCCGTGTTGCCGGCGGCCACCTCCTTTTCACGCTGGGCTGCCGCTTCGGATGCCTTCGCCATCTCCGGGTCGACGTCATCCATGTCGACCTCGTTGAGCGTGGCCGGCAGCAGGGGTCCCCTTCCAGCCTCCATGTGCTTCTTGGGAGGCGGCGGGTTGGCGTCATCGCTCTCCTTCTACTCGCCCGGGACAATCCTGGGCAACGCATCTTTCCTGGCGCTGCTCGGTGTGCCGGACGGGGAACGGCCGAGTTGTTGCATCATCTCGGCATTCAGCCGCTCCAGCTCAAACTCCTCCCTTAGCCTTGCGTTCTACTCCCGCAGCAGGCACAGGCGTTCATCCTCTTGGGCTTGATCCGCCAGCTGGTAGAGAAGAGACACTCCTTTGGGGTTAGAGCACTTAAAATCTCTCCACCAAAGCTTCACGTCGCTCACGTCGACGTGGTCTTGATACTCTAGACGCTGCTTCTCTAGACGGGCTCAGGTTGGGTCCGATGCCCGAGCTGGCGCGGTGGGACGTGACGCGTCGGTCGCGCTATGCTTCCCGGCCCGACGCGGGGACCACTGGCCTATCGACAAGGTGCCAGTGGTCGGGGAGGCCACACGCCTCGAGCGGTCTTCTTCACGGTCCCCTTGGCGCCCTTTTCCTTTCCGGCCAAGGCGGGCGCGCCTAGCTCCGCCATCTTGCTCTCGATATCATTATTTTCCTGCCCGGCCAAGAGATTAAGGACAATGTCAGTAATGAAAATGTTGTGCAGGCATACCCGAATTTGAGATAAGGGTTACTTATGTCTTCAGAGCGCTCCAAGACGTTCCAGGGGCACTCCATCAGTTCTCGTGCTTTGTCCTCGTTGGAGTCCTTGCTCCGGGGCACTCCGAATAATTTGGAGACGCGCTCCTCGATCCAGTTGTTAGGGGGCGCTACAAGAAAAAAAAGAAAACATGAACCAGGCGAGGAAAGATGTGATCCGGGGCTAAAGAGGTGCCAGGTCCCGGTACTTACCTGCGTCGGCGTCGTGGCTGAAGTCCCGCCACCCGTCGATTTCGTAGAACGGGTGGTCCCTTCGACGCAGGGGGCTAATCCAATGTGCGATGTAGTCCCACGCGATCTTCTTCTTGGTTAGCTTGAGATCCACCAGCGCTGCGATCTTGCTGATGAGGACGCACTCCTCCGGCTGGACCTCATGGCCTGGCGGGGCCTTCCCCTTCTCTGGAACAACATGCAGAAAGGCTAGGAAGCTCTCCTATGGGCCCTTCTAGGCATAGAACCACTGGCTCGCCCACCCCGAGATGAAGTCTTTTAAGTGGAAGGCGGGGTAGACGAGCAAGAGATGGGCGCAAGTCTTAAAATACGTGCACCCTACGGCCGTTACGCCACTTGGACCGGCCGTAGTATCAGCAGAACAAGCTCGTTGTCGTGATGAGCAGAAATCTTCACACAAATGTGTGAAGATGGACATCACGAGGAAGGAGTTCGGGTGGAGATTGATTATCTCCACCTTGCATTGTGGTAGGAGCGATGCGACGAAATCACTCTCCGGCGTCTGCAGCTCGTTGATGGCATAGAGTTGCATGACACAAATAGCTACGGGTAGAGGTCGTCCTAGGGGAAGCGCCACATCCCGGCTTCGAGGTGCCCCTAGTTCTCCAATTCTCGCAACCGAGCCAACATAATTTGGGTCTTTCCCAGGATCGGCATGAGTTTCGGTGGGAAATAGGGGAGCAGACCGAAGGCTAGGGCATGTCGATGAGGATGCGATAGGAAGGGGAGCAAAGAAGCACAGAGAGCGGGAGATGAAGGACTTTGGCACGAGGGAGTGAAAGTGACTGATTCGTACTCCTTGTGCCTATTATAAGTGTGGAGCAGTAGAGGATAGTAAAGGACAGGCCCTTGGACGCGAAACGGCTAAAAGCCGTCGCATGTCGCGCGACGGTTCGGCCTCTAGAAGTCACTGCGGCGATTCTGGTTTCGAAAACCACCCCTGGTGCGACGTTCCGTGTCCAACGGCTAATAAAGTTCGATTTACGACCATTGTGGAAACCGTCGCCAGTGTTCATTGCCCAGTCCGGAGATGATCCTTGCTCGGTCTGGCTGTGACGTGCCCGGTGATGTGACAATTGCTTAGTTCTCGCCTGCGAGGTGTCGGATGTGGCTGCAGATTCACGCTGCCAGAACCAATTCCCCTCTTTTTGGTGTGAAAGCCTTAAGAGGAAGGCCCTGCCAAGTAGTTTTCCACTTGAGCCTATGGGCTGGCTGTCGGGGATTGGTTAACGGCCCATAGGCCGAGGCGAACCCTAGCACTCCGTAAATTGGCAAGTACCTTGGACGCGTTTTCTAAGACGGCCCAGTATGAGCAAAGTCTTTGCCCTGAGCGATCTTTGCCCGGGGAGAGACTAGGCGCTGCCTAGATGGGATTGTCCAGCCAGCCATGACGTTAGCGTCATGCTTTGACTCGGGCCGAGCAGCGTCCCGATGCTCGAAGCGCTCCTGCTTGCCCGGGCATCGATGTAACCGAGTGGCCTGCTATCACGTGCCACGTGGCTACATTTCCCATGATGCGGGAGCCATTACCCGCGATTCGTGGGGTTCGTGGGGCGGCCACGCGTGCGATGCGTCGTCAGTTGCCTCGCCCATGGCGCGCGCAACCGTTTCCCAGAAGTTCGGAGCCGACGGTTGGGGGTAGGCCCTATAAATATCTGTTTTTTGATCATTTGAAAGCGGTTACATTTTCAGCACTTTTTACACACATCGAGCTAGCTCTCGAGCTCATTGTAACCTCACATTTCGCAATACACACATACTGGAGTAGGGCTATTATCCTTCTCAGGAGGTCCGAACCAGGATAAACCCATGTGTCTTGTCCATTTACGATTCGTTCACACCAAGAAGTCTTTGACATCTCAGAACGTCACACTTCAGTAGAAAGGGGCTTTCTGATCTCTCAATCGAGAAATAAGCTTGACGAAAAATCCGGTTCCCAATCGTCGACAAGCTATGATTGTTATTTTACTTCATTTTTTCTACTCTTGATCTTGAGGTGAATTTCAGTGCATAGCTTCTTGACTTACTACTCCCTCCAGGGAAAAATTTGGAAATTCAAATGACTCATATTTTGGAGATATCGCCTCTTGACCAAGATGCTTCTTTGCTGAAATTTCACTTTTGCTTTCCAAAAGCAGCTTGTCTTGTACTAATTCTTTTTATTTTTCTAAAGTTGCTTTGGAGTTGATTCCTTTTTTGTTGGTCCTTCATCAACTAGGAGCACCTAAGAAAAAAATCCCCATGGCCATAAGCAGTGTTCCCTAGGCGGTCCTAGACGGCGCCTAGGCGCTAAGCGGCGGCGAAGCGCCCCGCTTTTGCCCTAGGCGATGTCCTAGGAGGCCAACCCGCCTAGGCGGCCCTAGGCGGGCCTAGGCGGTCCCAGGCAGGCCTAGGCGGCCTGTTAATTAATGATTATGAAGGTTTTGAATATTAAATAATAATTTATGGCATGATTACATGAAATATTCATTACATAAAATGTTAAAATATATGATATAAAGTATTTTAACATTTATAAAATAACAGCACATAAGTCAAAATGGTCACAAATTACAATTAACAAGTATATTTACGTTAAAAATTGTTTAGCCGCCTAGACGGCGCCTAGGCGGCCTAGGCGTCCCGCCCGCCTAACGCCTAGGATAACCTTGGCCATAAGACACAAATTTTTGTTCATGTCATTTTTACTAGGGGTATGTGCTGCTATCTCGAGAATGATACATGGGTATTTTTGTTTCTTGAGGGTCACTTGCTTGCGTTCATCCTTCTGTTGATTTTTTGGGTGCATTGTTGAAGAAAACGTCAAGATCAATTTGGCATCTATTCAACCCCCTTCTAACCACCTAGCCTGGTCTTACAAGTTTGCTTCGCTTGATGAGGGGGGTCGTTCCATCGTAGGGTGTCTTTTTCTGCTCTAGCATATTCCTTCATTTAGTGAACAGTTCTTCTACTGTCTTGACCTCCTTGCAGGCCAACTTTTCTGACAAGGGACCTTTTCACAATCCGCACCACACTGCATTGATGATGGTTGTGTCACTAACTTCTCGAAGCTTGCACTTCACTTTGTGTAATAGTTGGAAGTAACTTTTGAGAGTCTCCTATTCTGTTTGTTTCACCACGAAGAGATTGCTCTCCTTCTATAAATCCCCATAGTTCCCTTGAAAGTTGCTTTGTAGCCTCGCCCGTCCGACATCCCCATAGTTCCCTTGAAAGTTGCTTTCTAGCCTCTGCCTCGCCTGGTCAAGCTCTTGGTCAATATGTCGCAGGGGGTGAGTGTATTCCCCCTACAACATTGCCGATGATAACAGCAATGGCTCAAACTTCATCGGCCCGCCAGGCCTCAAGTAGCTAGAAATCAGTGGCGTACTTCTCTAGGGCCTACTTGCGAGTAGCCTAGGCAGCGGGGGTGACCGAAACTCCATTAGCACTAGGCACAGGCTCGAGAGGAGCTTTGGAGAGAGTAGACGACACAGCTACACCGATGAGGTGGCCTTAGAGATGTTGGCTGTCAAGGTAGTCCCAAACCATAGGTGCCCACTCCCAGAAGTTAGTGCCATCAAATGTCACTGGCGGGAGAGGCATCGGACCTACAAGGCAATGAGAGGCAGCCATGGAGGAGGACAACAACACGTTTGGATGAGATTAGGCATGGGTTGGCCGAGATCTGGCTTGGCAACAGTCGACCAAGTGCGAGGTTGGCGACGACGACGACCAGAGAGAGCCGGCAGCCGGATAGGGGGCCGAGGTCGGGCTGGCTCGTATATGGACGAGCTTAGGCACTGGGTAGCCAAGATTGTCATGCCCGTGATGGCCGAGAGAGGGCTTGGCGGCAATGGGCCGAGCAGCATAATTTTTAAAGCCGGACCGATCATTGAACCAGTCCAGGCTTCGGTTCGCAGTTCACCGGTTGAAACGCTGGTTTAGCAAAATGGGCTACATCTTACAGGCCCGTAAGCCATAGCCTACCCAACTCTCTCTCCCATCATAGCCTATCCCCAATTCCCTACAGAGCTACCCATTTTCGATCCATACCTCCCCTTCCCCAATCCCAGTACTAACCTAACCCCACTCCACCCAACGAGGCAACAACCCAGACGGCCAGATCCGCTGATCGAGATGCCCACTTGCCCCTCTCCATCCCTAATGTGCCAATGCCAGCACCATCTCCCCCCTCTAATGCCGACATCTATACTTCTCCAGGCATGCGTGCCGGCGCCGGGTCCTCCCCCTCCTCGACTAGCCCAACAGCGTGCACCACTTTCCTCTCCCTCTACTAGTGCTAGCGTCGCCATCCTTACCCCTCCCTCGACGGCGCGCCACTCTGACACTAGATCCACAGTCTTTGCCCGTACTTCGAGCCTTCGGAGCCAAATCCACCGTCTTCCTCCATGCTCCCACATGACACCACCTTTCTCTCCTCGCCTAACAACGGCGTCGCCGTACCTCCCTTTCCTTGACGCGACATTGCCATACCTCTCCTCTCCCGACGCAGTGGCACCATATCTCCCTTTCCCAACACCAGCGCGTCGTACCTCCCCTAACCCGACGCTGGTGCCATCCTTTTCCTCACCTGCCTAGCTCAGTAGTAGTAGCCGGTTCAGTGGTTCAGTGGAAAATTAGCTGGTTTTTTTGGGTTTTATCGATCCAGTTGCTTGAGCGGTCTTTCGAGCAAACCGAACCGGCCAGACCGTCGGTTCCTTTTATTAGGTTAAACTGGTGGTCTGGTCCTTTTTTAAAACTATGCCGAGCAGGGGCTCCGCCACAGCAGCGCCTGGAGAGGCGCCAAGGTGTTGCAGGAGAAGGCTGCCTGGAAGGCAACGTAGGCTGCGTAGGGGGCGCCGCCAATGCCAAGAAGAACGCCGACTGACCTAGGGAGATGACCATGCACAGGATGGCTCTACTGCAGTTGCTCGAAAAGAGGGGAGGAAGAGGGAGGGGAGAAGGAGGCATTGCCGGTGAGGCGGCGAGGACCACCGGTGGCGGTGGCTGCATGGGAAGCGGAAAACCCTAGAGGCTTGATACCATGTTAGAATTGCAGAATGTCTCACTATTTGGCTCAAATGGGCTATATATAGATGTACACATATGAAGCAAATAAGCAGAAAATCCCCTATACATGTCTATTTTAATGGTTAGAACATTTTCTTATCGTGTTTTACGGTGGATACGATTAGTTTTATTGCAAATGTCAGATACAATTGTCAACATACTCAGCTCCTGCCCCTTCTCACGAACCTTTCAACAAATTTGTCATAAATAAACATCTCATCCAGTTGATCTAAATAAAATAGACATTTGCACTCACTCCAACAAGCCTAAAGATCCAACCCTAATCCTAATTTTTCTCTTCTCTCTCTCGTACCTACCCTACACGGCCATACCACCCCTACCCTAGTCATCATCCCTATTCCTTATTCTCCCCTTCTTTGTGTTCTCCCCTGCACCCCTAGCTCCTACATGACCCTCTCCCTAACAAACTCTCGTCTATGCACTCTCCCATGCCACTTGTGTTGCCACCAACAACCTCCTCCTTGTAGGTAGCACACATCCTCTTCCTCCACCTTTACCTTACCATGCCCTCACCCCACCACCTCCTCTCTTGTGAAATAAACAAGTTTAGCCGAGCTTGACCTTGGTTTGTTGGAGCTCTGGTCATTTTTAAATAAACTCTATAAAATATTATTATCATTGTAAAATTTTTAAATCTCACATGGCCAACTCCACACCATTAGCCCAACCTATTGTAGCCCAAACTCATCCAGGATAGGCAAATGTTGTCCGCATCACATACACCTAGCTGGGGTTGTAAATCATTGGGTTTCAATCTTAGGGGTGGCCAATCATTGCTATCCACGCTCAACTGCTCATTTCACCACCCCACAATACCTCGCTACAGTGACCTAAGAGGTGATCGTGGGCGACCAGGTGGGGATTCATTTTTGGCGTGGATTCGACCATCCAACTCATTACCGACGGCTTAAGGGTTGTTAGAGATTGGGGTGGAGGGTCGAGTCACGCCTGGATCTGTATATCCCTCCTTCATGTATGATCGGTTCTATGGTTAGAGTGCAACCGCTCATATTGCGGTGTTTTTGTTCCTTGGTAGCGGTGCGGGCGGTGGCACAGGCGATGCCTACTGGAGGTTAGGTCTTCTCTTTTGCAATAATTTTTCACTAGTGTTTCTTGAGACTCAGTAGAGGATCCGTGACAAGCGGTGATGGCGACACGTCCTACAGATCCCTCAGCGGAAGGATGATGTTCATCTCCATGGGTGGTCACCAAGCTTTGCCGACGCGGGGATGGATGGTGTGCCGAGAAAGAGAGGGATACTCCCTAACGCTGTTTCCTTTTTACGCCGATGACCCTAGTGACAATGGCGACAGTGACGACCTCAACGTCGACACCATCGACTTTCTTAGCGGTGATGGTATGTTTTCGTGTCCTCCTTTGCAAGCCTCGGTAGCCTCGTTCCAGATCCTCGGTTCGAGATATCCATCCTGGTGGTTTGGGATGCATGGCATATTGGGCGACACACCAGTGATAACCTATGGTTGGTCATGACTAAAGGATCAACCTCGACAACGATGACGGATGATTCTTGGTGCTTTCTCCTTGCTGGACAGATTTGGAGTCTTTATTTTACCTTTCAAGTCCTTAGGATACTTAATTAACAATTTTCCTAAGTCTTAGTATCAAAAGTGTAAAAGGTAGTATTGTCCTTTTTTTTAAAAAAAAATCATTCCTATCTTCATATTCATATCCCTGTTAATAGCCAGGTAGAGTATATCTTCCTCCGATCGCTTGGCCCTAGAGGTGGCCATATGGGCTGCCCAATGGAACGAATCGGGCTAGCCCGTATTGTTCACATGATTGGGCCGGGCCGATTTGGTCCACCGAACTGAACCTGGCCGGCAATTTGGCCCACTGCTGTAGTCCACATATTTAATTATATATATATATTTATATGTCTATTTACTTTTAATTTATAATTTTTTTATTCAATATATAATACATACTTATTAAATATAATTATTTTATTAATTTTTGTAAATTTTTCTAAGCTACAATAGATCATCTGTTTTGTAACCCAAGCAGTCTTGCCATCAGATAGACTTCGATTTTGGGCCAAGAACTTACATGCTGTTGGCAATCTCTGACTCTACTATCTACTAGACCCCTGTCCGATGCCCTCACCGCCAGATATCTGCGGCAATCCTAAGCAGGTTAACAAAACCGAGCGAAAAATCAATAAAAACCGGCGGTTTCTCGTAAGCCATTGGCCGGCGGTTTGAGTAACCGCCGGTTTTTGCTGGTCAAATTCAAAAATTTGAATTTGAATTTTAATTTTAAAAAATTAAGAAAATCTTATAAAAAACTAGATGGTTTTAGAAGGGTTTGTATGAAGCAAAATTTTAAATTGAGACCGATAATTATGTTTAAGGGAGTGATTAAGTTGTATGTTTATTATTTTATGCACAAGCCCGTGAACCTTATCCTATACCGTGGTTGCATCTTTCACTTTCCCCGCCTGTGACTCATATCCTTGATTCCTCTCACCACGCCCGCCCGACCCGCTCCTTCCCACGGAACCATGGCAGTCTTGCTTGCTTGGCCACGGGTGGAAAAGCCGACAGGAGAGACCGGCTAGTGCTTGAAAGGTGAGAGAAACCGCGCCGTTCTCTCTCTCTCATTGTCTCTCCGGATCTATATGTGTGTGTGTTTGTAAGTTCAAGTTTTAGGGTTTTGGTAGAATGTTAGTAATTAGTACTTTTGGAAGTCTCAGTAGAATGTCAGTGGTGTTGGTAGAATGTTAGGATTAGTAATTTTGCAAAAATTTAAGTAATGTAATTATGTGTGTAGATAGTAGAATAGTTTGAACATGAAGTGCGTCAAGGAAAAAGTCAGCATGTATGGACCTTGACCTTATGCAATGCAATATATTGAGAGAGTGGATGGCCTGTAATGCAATACATGTATGGACCTTGACCTTATGCAATGCAATATATGTTTGTATGCATTTGACTAAATATTGAAATGTTCCAACTCTTAAATAATTAGCATAGGTCATGCCAAAATTTTTATTAAAAACTACCATCCATATTACATTATGACTTCATATTGATATGTTCAAACTCATATGTTTAAATTGACTTCGTATTGACATTTGTTGTTGAAAACTACATTGTTCAAATTATTGACTACATATACACATGATCAATATGTCATATATTTATCAACGGTTGTTCCAAAATTTTTTCATAATTAAACAAATTACGAACACATATATCTCACCCATCTATGATTTTTTCCCATTTTTTTAAATTTTTTTAGACCTATTTTCCTTTTTTTTTTTTTTCCATTTTCCACGATTTTCCATTTTTCCCGGCGGTTTTTAGCCAGAAACCGCCGGGAAACCGCCAAAACCGACGGTTTCTCGGCTAAAAACTGCTAGAAACCGTCCCGCCCAATTTCCCCGTTTGATTTTAAATTTGCACGGTTTTTACTGGTTTTAGGCGGTTTTTAGCGGGTTTTGGCAAAAAAAACCGACCCGCCGGGAGGACGGTTTAAGGGCGAAAAACGGTTTTCTAAACCCTGATCCCAGGCCAGGGCAACATCGGATCTCTTCCAACTCCCTCCCACTCCTCCAAGCGCGCGGCGGCGTGCTTCGAGGCTCCTGCGGGCGGCGACGGCGGCACCGGGTGGGAAACTCTTCCTCAGACCTCCTCTCCTCTCCCTCTTTCTCGGTCCCCTCCTCCTCCCTCCATGCGCTGCGGCGCCGCCCTGCTACCTCTTCCCTAGAGCCGTTTCCTCCTTCCCCTCCCCAACTGATGGCGGCGTTGCCTTGCCTCCTTCCTCACCTTGACCGGATCCGGCCGGCCGCAGCGACACGGGAGGGAGCCGAACCGAGAAGACCAAGCACACGTGGGCAGAGGAGGTGCTGCGGAGCCGTCGGTGGCGAGACTAGATCTAATCCAATCATCCAACCAACGGAGGTCTAGCACGAGGGGGGGGGGGGGGGGGGTGGGGGTGTACTATGGGGCGTGTGAGGCAGAGGGGCGCTGGGCTGGGGTTGGGTGAGGGGGTGGTGACCGGTGGGGATGGGGGCGATCCAGAGATGGGAGGGGGAAAACGTGGAGCGTGAACACTTGGACGGTGAGGAGATGAGTGACGTACCATTCATCACTCACCATCACAATAGATTATCGGGAAAAGGATGTTTACTATTATAGCCTCTGAGCGATTTTTTGGATAAAAAATATTGGCGTGCCAATGCCTTATTACTGATCTTATTCGAGTTTTCCATTGGTAGGAAGCCCTTTTTATCAGCCATGTTTGGGCGCATGCCAAGAAAGAGCAACAACACCAAGTACTATGAGGTGCTTGGTGTATCCAAGACTGCAACACAGGATGAACTGAAGAAAGCATACCGTAAAGCTGCCATAAAAAACCACCCTGATAAGGGTGGAGACCCTGAGAAGGTGTGGTGACAAATGTTCTGTTCGCATAATATCACAAATGTTAGCTTGCTATTGACTTTTTTAATGGATTGTGCAGTTTAAAGAATTGGCTCAAGCTTATGAGGTTCTCAACGACTCTGAAAAGAGGGAAATCTATGACCAATATGGGGAAGATGCACTCAAAGAAGGAATGGGAGGAGGTGGCAGCAGTGATTTCCATAGTCCTTTTGATATATTTGAGCAACTTTTTGGTGGTGGTGGTGGCACCTTTGGGGGTAATGGAATCATGACATGAACTTGTTTGTGCTTTGCTCTTTTTTTTTAGAATGAAAGACAGATGCACTTACATAAGGTTTTATGGTTAAAGGGGGTAGCTCAAGAGGACATAGAAAAAAGCGCGGTGAAGATGTGGTGCATACAATGAAGGTTTCTTTAGAAGACCTGTACAATGGTGCTACCAAAAAACTCTCTTTATCACGGAATGCTCTTTGTGCGAAGTGCAAGGGGTAAGATTTGTTATTTTTCATTGGTACATTGTTTGTCTACGTTATTTTAATCTCTTGAGCATGAACCATGTTGGGTTCTTGTCCTGTAAAGCAGCCTAAACAATACTTCTACTACACAAACTGTCATGGGCGCTAGCCCATGGGCCCAAGCCCATCAATATGCAGGAAGGTTCTGGAGGCGTGAACAATAACCCGCAACACTGTAGAGTGGTACTGTAGCACTAGATCAAGATTAGGATTTGTTCCTATTTGTTAGGGATTAGATTATATTAGTTTCCTTTCCTTGAAGAGATAAGATTAGTTAGTAGTCTTCTTAAGATCCAAGTCAGTCATCCCTATAAAAGGGTGTCATGTATTCAGATTGAATTAAGCAGAGAATAACCAATCTTCCTCTTAGCCTATGGTTTTCTCTCCCCAGGCAAATGATCTAATCCCTCCCCAAGAAGCTGACTCCACCCGGCCATCTTTCCGGTGGTGTTTATCCCTGTCGTGAACTCTGGTTCATGACACAAACTTACTCTCATGTTGATTTATCAAACATTGATGCCTATGCACACCAGGTTCCACAACTGTGGGTGTGCAATATTGTGATGAGTTTAATGGCCTAATAGATACACTTATTTGTATTTTATGAAAAGATGCAATGTAGTTTGCGTATTGCAAAATATGGCGTGTTACTTAAAGGACTGGAACAGGAGACCCTTGTTTGTTTTTCTTCATAGAAGCTAAGTGTTAGTGGCACTCCTGCTTTTTAACCCACCGTTGTCAGTGGTTGCAGACAGAAGGGGTCTTGTTGGTTCTGACCAATGGAATTAGGTTGGCTTAGCCTAGATTTTGGTTTTTCAAATCCTCTTTTGTACCTTGGAGCCTGTCAATTCCCTGTCCTACAATTTAGTCATATAATTGAAAAGGGTATCTAATCAGCTACTCACTCTGTTTCACAATTTTAGTTCAACCATCTTATGTACATAGAATTTACTCTAAAATCAAGGAAAAGTAAAAAGTGTTCCACTACGTCTACACTTATTATATGAAATGCTCTCACTGCTCAAATCTTGTTCCTGCTTACAATTAGTGGTAAGGGTAGACAAATTGTGACTGCTTCACCCTTAATTTTATACATGGCTATATATTTTGGGATGATTCACAAAAAAATGGACTAGGAAATGTAATGAAATGGAGCATATATAAGGCCTCAATTGCGATGGAAGAGCAGAGTTTAGCCAGTCTGCTTTGAATAAAACTAACAATTGTTATTTGCTAATGTATCCTACTCCGTTCCATTCCAAATATAAGTTGTTTGAGAGTTCTCAACTTTTCTTTGAATGCAAGTCATTCTACAATTTCAAGGTACATTAAACCTGTTATCTTCCTATTGTGCCCTCCTTGGATGAATGCACATGTTCTTATGAATAAATTAGGTCTCTCTTCTTCCCAATGATGGAACTGTTAAAAATATGAATAAATGAAGGGTAACAGTCATTTTTTGTACTCCTTAATTTCCATGCCCAAAGTTTAAAGGGTTAATTACATCCATGCCACTGCAAAGTTTTGCTTTGACAGAAATGCCACTGTAAATCGAATATTGCACGGATGTCGTTATAAAAGACTCTTTGCAAAAATGCCATTGTAGAGGAGAGGAACTTTCTAGACGAAATTGCCCTTATCTTCTTCCTCCCTCTCACTCCCATCTTCTCTTCCTCCACTGGAGCTAGCACCACTGTAACCCATCTTCTTCAACTCCGGTTGCATATGGCTAGGCCACTATAGGCCATCCCTAGCCAATCCAATGTTACCCGCAGCTTCCCCATGCAGCGAATCGAATGTTACCAGCACTTCCTTGAGTTTCGTCGGCCGTGCCGCTTCCTTCACTGCAAACCTCGCCTTCAGTCGCCGTTAGGGGTGGAAACGAACCGAGCTCGAGCTCGCTAGGGGTGGCTCGGCTCGGGCTTGTGGAGCTCACCGAGCCAGCTCGGCTCGCTCGGTGCAACAAGCTGGGGTGGCAGCTCGGCTCGAGCTCGCTGCTAGCTCGGTCCAGCTTGCGAGGGCTCGCTAGCTTTTGCAGCAGTGACATCAATTCAGCATTCAACCTTAATTTCTGCCATCATATATTCATATATATATCAAACAACTTGCATCAAACATCGGTTCATCACTAGTTCATTACCACATCATATTCATATATCAAGCAACCATCATATATCATAATATCGAAGCAACCATATTTATCAAGCAACCATCATATTAATATATCAGTTCAGCAGTCAGCACTACCACGTGGTCCACATCATATATCAATTCACCAATGAGGCAATGACCAGTTCAGCATAAGTATTCAGACATGTGTCCACACTCCACAGTCCACAAGGACCACAACCACTAGGTCAGGGGCTCGGGGACTTGCGTCGAGCTGATAGGCCGTGTGGCATGAGCCACGAGCGAGCCACCTCTGGCTTGGCTTGGGCTCGCTGCACACACCGAGCTGGGGAGGCAGCTCGGCTCGGGCTCGTTCGCGGGCAAGCCGAGCCCGAGGCGAGCCAATTACCTTGCGAGCTTGAGCCCAAAGTTCCAGCCCTACTCGCTGTTGGCGAAGCCGAACTCGCCATCGTGATTGCTCATGGGGATTGCACAGTGATAACTCCGCGCTGCCAAATTCCGACAAGTCGATGACCCGAGTCGCTTGCGTGCTCCCCTGCATTTGTGTCGTCGCCCTTGCTGAGCACTGCCTAGCCCACGCCAAGCCTGAGCCACATGGGCGTGTTTGCGCCCGTGCTGCTGCTGCCGGCTGCTTGAGCATGCAGGCGCTTGTGTGAGTGTGGGCCATGCTTGCAACCCAGGCCGACCGGAGGAGAGGGTGGAGGAGGGTAGCGCTAATGGGGTTGGGGGAGGAGACGACAGAGGGAGAGGAGGAAGGGGCGGTGCTAGTGGGCGTGTGGGAGAGAGGAGGTGGAGGGAGGAAGAAGGGGAGGGGCAAATCTGAAGTAATTTTTATGAAGAGAAAGGGGTACAAATGCCCATGATGGCATTTTTGTGAGGAACCTCATTTTATAATGGTATTCTTGCGAAATCCGACTTTGTAGTGGCATTTTTGTCAAAGCAGAACTTTGTATTGGCATGGATGTAATTAGCCCAAGTTTAAATGACTTATATTTGGAATTGGAGGGAGTAGCTTGTAAACCTGAAGGTATAGAGTATTCATACCATATTTAATGATATCAACAGAATATTAGCAGTATGGTCCTAAAACCTAAAATCTATTATTAAAGTCTGGCATGAAGCTTATTGTTTGCCCATTTGAACAGTTGATGGCCTGAATTACGTGTGACCATGTTATTTTTGTGTTGTTTCAGCAGCATCAGCATCATATGTAATGGTTCTGCTGCATTGCACCTTTGCAAAAGGGTGTAAGGTTGGATTTCGCACCTTGCAATAGATGCAGATTTCAATTTTTTAGGATGGGTCTCTGACTGTGAATGAAACTTGCAACTATGACTGGTGTACTCATAGCTGCTGCTCAGTAACAAGATCTGGGTTTTTTTGCATATGTTTTGCATTATATTTGTAGGGATCTCACTTTTTCTTGTTTGTTTTTATGCAAACAGAAAAGGATCGAAGAGTGGGGCAACTGTTACTTGCTCTGGTTGTCGTGGTGCAGGAATGAGGAGAATAACAAGACAGATAGGACTTGGCATGATCCAACAAATGAACACTATTTGCTCTGAATGCAGAGGATCAGGTATGCACGGTTGTATCTTCCTACAAATATCTTCTCATGGAGTTGGTCTTATGTTTTGCAATTGGTCAGGTGAGATGATAAGTGACAAGGATAAATGCCCAAGCTGTAGAGGAAACAAAGTAGTCCAGGAGAAGAAGGTCTTGGAGGTTCATGTGGAGAAAGGAATGCAACATGGTCAAAAGATTGTTTTTCAGGGTGAAGCTGATGAAGCTGTAAGTCTCTTGTAACCACAGACATTGAGTGCACCTATCTGCATTTGCACAAGCAATCAACGCCTGCTTGTCTGTGTACCATGCACACATAATATCTAGGAGTTTCCATCTCATGTTGCCCATTCATACTTTTGCAGCCTGATACTGTGACGGGAGACATAGTTTTTGTCTTGCAACTTAAAGAGCATCCAAAATTTAAAAGGAAGTTCGATGACCTATATATTGAGCATACAATCTCTCTGACTGAGGCTCTGTGTGGCTTCCAATTTGTTTTGACCCATCTTGATGGTCGGCAGCTTCTAATCAAATCTAATCCTGGGGAGGTTGTAAAACCTGGTATGATTTCCTCATGTGGTTCTGTTTTTCTTTATCCACATTTTCATCATTGATGTTTGCGTTCAGTTCTATCTGTTGATTCAATTGATCTATGTGCTGAACATATTGATACGATGTTTTGTTTGAATAGGTCAACACAAGGCTATAAACGACGAGGGCATGCCTCAACATGGTCGCCCTTTCATCAAAGGCCGTTTGTTTGTTGAATTCAATGTTGAGTTTCCTGAGCCCGGTGTGCTGACCCCTGGCCAATGTCGAACAATTGAGAAGATTTTGCCACCAAGATTGGGGAGCCAATTGTCAGACACGGAGCTGGATCAGTGTGAGGAGACCACTTTGCATGATGTCAACATAGAAGAAGAGATGAGGCGCAGGCAGCAGCAAAGGCGGCAAGAAGCATATGATGAAGATGAAGAGGATGCTGCACCAAGGGTACAGTGTGCCCAGCAGTAAGAACAGGCCGGTCATTCAGATAACATGAGCACGTCTGTGCCATGCACAGTCTGCAGTAGTTGATTTCATTCTATCGTTCTTTTAGTCGTACCCGTCGAAATTAGCTGATTCAGGGCGTGCTATTATCATTTGTTGTGTAAGATTACGGATCTTGCTTGTCATAATGACGCAGCGGCTTTTTTGGGCCTTAGATTGTTACAGCCTGCTGTGCTGTACTATTTTGAACTAGACTTGAAAATAGTTGAGCTGATTTTGAGGATTAGTCAATCAGGCGACCCTGCAGACTTTCAATACGTACCGTGAGTCCGCGTTCAGTATGTTGCGTACATCTGCAGCGTTAGGCCTTGTGTTCTCGCTTTCAGTTTTTTTTGGGGGGGTTCAGCGTGCAGTGGTGTTTGGCATATTGGCTCCGCAGCCATTCGGGAACGTGCTGCATTTCATCCCTTGCCTTGATTAGTGCGAACGGACAGCTAGGAGACATTTGCTCGGGAGAAGCGCAACCAGTAGCCGCTTGGGACAGTAGCCGCTTGGGAAGTAAAGCATCTTCAACAGTAGAGGTATTCGCAATGGTGTTTCTAAGACTGTTTCTTAACATGCTAGTGAGGATAGAAAAATGACGTGGAAGCAAATTAATACAGAGAGAAGGGGATCGTTTCCTCGTTCTGAAACGGTCTCTATGCTGCTCTCGGGGCGGTAGAAACGCAAGAACACTGCGTTGTGAAACATCTCATGTTTCTTGTCATCCCCACCAGATTTGATGCCCCCGATCCCCTTTCTTCGTCCCTATCCACATTGCCCTGTGCCCCGACCTCCTCCTCCGCCACTCGGTTCTCCTCCGCCGCTGGTTGGTTGACGCCCCCTTCGCCGCCCCTGCATACGCGTGACCGCCACTGCCGCCGCCCGGTGTTCCTCCGCTGCCGGTTGCCCGACGCCCCCTCTGCCGTCCCTGCATACGCGTGGCTGCCGCGGCCGCCGCCCAGTGCTCCTCCGTCGCCGGTTGCCCGACGCCTCCTCCGTCGCCCCTGCATACGCGTGGCCGCCAGGGCCGCCGCCCGGCGCTCCTCCATCGCCGGTTGCCCGACGCCCTCTCCGCCGCCCTTGCAGACGCGTGGCCGCCGCCGTCCTCCGGCTCCATCGTCTTTGGTTCTATTATCTTCTCCCTGGCCTCCATTGGTTATTTGGCTAGGCCAACGCCTAGCTCTTTCCTTCCTCCGCAGGTACATGGACGTGATCCTGTCCGCCGCCTCTCTAGTCTCTACTCCTCCTGTCTGTGGCTATCGCTTCTTTTTCTTTTTTTGGGTGATTCTTGCATGCACAGCTTCTTGTTCTTTTTGGGTGATTCTTGTATGCACATTGGGTCCTAACCGTCATGATCAATTGATCTAGAGAGGATCTTCTGAATCTTAATTGTAGACAGGATCAATTGAGAAGTAGTCTCCCGGTACATAGAAAAGTGGATTTTGAATCAGCCGCACGCTATTCACTGAAGATTGTAGCAGATGTTAGAAGAGACCAATTCTTCTCAAGATGATTTAATTGATTCAAATGTCTTATCTAGTTCTCCAATTGACTTAAAATATTTGATTCTTGGAGAGATTGGTTCTTCCAGAGTAAGATATTGATGGACTGTGGCTTGTTTGCTACTTACTTTTATATTCAAAGTTAGAGCCCATCTTGTTGTATAGGATTATACCAGCAAATTGGTGGACATTGTTAGAAATCCATGTGCGAAGGTCGCAAATCTATTCAAAGTTAAGCATTTGTTTCAGGTTGCATCGTTGTCTTGTGGATGGGTCGAAAGGAGAAGGAAAAACAGGGAAGGGGTGCTGTACCACCACCATCTCAGTTGACTCCCCACTAACCAAATTTGTATGGCGACAAGTCTAGTATGCTTGAATGGTAATGTCTAGCTACATTTTGTTTTATTCGCTGCTCAAAATATTGATTTTCGTTAGTAATGAAATCATGTTTGTATGACATATATATCTTTTTTTTTTATTTAAGGCCAATTGATTATAATCCACCCGGTGGTTTCGTAAGCTACCTCCAAAACCCACAATATGGTCCACTCAATTTTCCCTTTCATCAAAACTTTGGAAGTACACAGCAATATGCAGAAAATTTTTATTTTACCGGTGCTACTTCTAACCATGTTCCATTTTCACCGCCACAACCACCGCCTACCCATAGAACTCCACTTACACCAATGGCAGCCAACAGGACTCCACCTACAACAATGGCAGATTCCAACATAGGAAGCCCATCATATTTGAAAAAGAAAGCACAAGTCCAGTTGAAAGTTGAAGATTCAGATGATGGTGAGCTTGCAAGGACAGAGAAGCACTTGAAATGGACAGAAGAAGAGGAAATAAGACTGGTAATCATGTTTGTTAGACTTACTTTTGTTTTAATTTTGTGGCATTGCATTTATTATTTGTTATTGATCTGAAATTATAGGTTAGCTGTTGGTTAAATGGTTCAAACGATCCAATAGATGGGAACAACAAGAAAGTTGAACAATATTGGGAAGAGGTTACGGCCGCATACAATAGCACCAGCCCCAAAAATTGGAGAAGAGAATCCAGCCAACTGAAGCTTCATTGGCACAGCATGAAGACTAAGATAAATAACTTCAATGGCTGTTGGAAATGTGTAAATGCGGTGTACCAAAGTGGCATGTCAGATGATCAAAGGATGGAAAATGCAATGAAAAAGTACCGAGCAGACTTCAAAGAAACTTTCAAACTAGTGGACATGTGGAAGGTACTTCGCGATGAACAAAAATGAACAGCTTATGGAAAGCGCACGGAGAATAACAATAGTACATCAGCGAATAATGATAAAAATGTTGTTGATTTGGAAAACCTAGCACGTCCTATTGGTTGTAAGGCAGCAAAGGCGGATCATAAGGGTAAACGCAAGAAGTCAGAGGTGCCAAAGGCCATAATTGTAATTGGAGATACAATCGACAAGTTAGTTGGTGCTAAAGCTAGTAGTAAGCAAGATCGTGAAAAGCTAACGGAGGTGCAGCAATGCTAGTCTACCGAGAAGCTACAAACAGCAAAAATCTACAAAGAAACCAAAATGCTTGACGTTTACAAGGAGCTATTGCTTGCCGACACTAGTGCGATGGATGACGATGCAAAGGCTCAACGTGCTACTGCTTTGGACAGCTTGCGGGATTCTTTGTTTGGTAATAAAAATTGAGAGGTACATTACAAAAAAAATGTTTTATTCATTTTTATTAGTTGTTATGCCAATTAACACGTTGTACTCTCCAACAGGCTGACATTCCTGCACCTTGTGACACACCGAAATTCTAGAAATGTACTATAATTTGGTATGGTTGTTGTGCACCTCATATTCTGAACTAAGTTATGTGAATGTTAGACGATGCTTGTTAGACCATGCATGGGATGTTAAAAATTTCTTGGAATGGAATAAAAGGGGGACCTTTTACATGATCTGTACTATATCTTACACCTTCTCAGTTATATGCTTCAATTTTTCGTTCAATGTGTGAGTTTGAGTTTGTTTTGTTATCAGCATTGGTACTAGGATGGCATTCATGATCTGTTTTGGTAAATGGGTTGAATTAATATGAACTATGCTTTGCTAAAAGAAAGAAAAGGTTGGAAATACACAACGAACATGTTTTATGAATGAAGTATGAATCTGCATTAAGAATAGGCACATGCTTTGCTAAAAGAAAGAAAAGGTTGAGTTAACATGATATGTACTATATCTTACCCCTTCTTTGGACTGTTGTTGCATCTAGCATGTTTATGGTTGAATACACAAGGTACATGTTTTATGAATGAAGTGTGAATCTGCATACCCGAGTATTTGTGGCTGAATACCCGAGTAATTCAAATCGACTGCAGTGAAGTGTGAATCTGCAGTGATTGGTGGATTCCGATTCCCATTCTAGAAATGTGAACATGTATTATTTAAGAGAGAAGTGTGAACATGTACATGACGTGTTTTGGAGAGAAGTGTGAACATCAACGTGACTTTTTTTAAGTTTACACCTATAGCTTTGGCAGTGACCACTATATATTTACCATCGAAGCACCACCATTGCTCATTGTCACAGTCCACAAAATTCTCTTATCCCTTGTTGCCCCATTCCAATGGATTTAAATCCTGACGATGATTTTGATCCGGCCGACCTATACACTATTGATGATTTTCTTGCCGAGGAGGATATATTCGACTCCCTCACCGAGCAAATTGCCGTGCAACTGAAGGATACGATGGATGGCATTCAACAAACAACAACTCATCGCCGTGGTGCAACGAGAAGGTACGTGGATAGGCCTCGTGAAGCAAGTCATCAACAACTAGTCAATGATTACTTCTCTGAAACCCCACTCTACTTAGACCGAATATTTCGAACAAGATTTCGGATGACAAGACCACTATTCTTACGTATTGTTCATGCTTTGGGTGAATGGAATACCTATTTCACCACAAGGATGGATGCTCTTGGTCACAACGGGCTCTCTCCTTTGCAAAAGTGTACAACGGCTATTCATCAATTGTCAAATGGTAGCCCCGCGGATGATTTTGATGAATACTTAAAGATTGGAAATACCACTGCTTTGGAGTGTATGAAGATGTTTGTAGAAGGCGTAATTGCAATTTTCGGTGACAAGTATTTGCGACGCCCTACTGCTGAGGATGTGGAACGTCTATTGCAAATGGGTGAACGCCGTGGCTTCCCGAGCATGATAGGTAGCGTTGATTGTATGCACTGGCATTGGGAAAAATGTCCGGTAGCTTGGAAAGGTCAATTCACCCGTGGCGATAAAGGTGTTCCTACAATCATCCTGGAGGCCGTTGCTTCACATGATCTTTGGATTTGGCATGCCTTTTTCGGCATAGCTGGATCAAATAATGATATAAATGTCCTTAGTCAATCATCACTGTTTGTCAGAGAGTTGAAAGGAGAAGCTCCCCGTGTCCAGTGCCATGTCAACGGGAGAGAATACAACCATGCTTACTATCATGCAGATGGAATATATCCGGAGTGGGCTGCATTTGTTAAGTCAATTAAACTTCCGTAGACAGAGAACTCAGTTGTACGCAAACCATCAGGAGGGAGCAAGGAAAGACGTTGAACGAGCATTTGGTATCCTGCAATCTCGTTTCTGGATTCTGCGTCGTCCTACACGTCTATACGAAAGGGGAGATCTTCATAACATTATGATAGCTTGCATAATTCTACACAATATGATAGTTGAAGACGAGAGAGATCTGGCTCTTGATCCTATTGATTTGAATACTTCTGCAAGCACATCGGTTGTTCTACCGCCAGAAACCACTCATGGTGATAACCCTGCTTTTGCTGACGTGCTACGAAGAAATTCAGATATTCGGCCTCGTCCAACTCATCTCCAACTAAAAAGTGACTTAGTTAAGCATATTTGGCAAAAGTTTGGTCAAAACTTACATGTTTAGTTTTGATCATGTTCTTATTCTAATTTTATATTGGACTGTTGTGTACGTGCTATGTAAAAATGCCAATATATGTTGCAATTTTCATTTTTTAAATTTGTTTCACCATGTCATTTGCGATTCCATTTGCAGTTGACAGAACCATTTGTGTGTGATACTATGTAAACAAGCATGTATTAACATATGGCACAATAGATCCAATGCAAATTAAACCAACTTGTAACGTTAATTAATGTTAGCAACAGTAGATAGAAACCATGCATTGTGGTCATTGTTTCTAAACCTCCATTTAATACACCCTCTCTCCTCTAAGAAACCATCTAAGAAACTATGTATTGGAAATGCCCTTATAAGCAATCTTCATGGCATTTATAGATAGCATGTAGATAAACTTTTTAATGGATTAGCTATAGCATACTCTTAAAATTAAATATGGGTCCACATGTACTCCCTCCATACTAAGAATACTTGACGTCGGAGAGTTTTGTGAGAAGTGCATGAATACTTGACGTTTAAGAATTTTAAGCATCTTTTTCCCAGCTTTGCCCTCTGATTAATTCAACGGCACGCATGGCATTTATTACTTGTTTACTTATTCCCGATGCTCTTGGGTACTTGTAACATGCATTAGCTATTTAATTAGCTTCTCTTTGTATTCCGATTGAAGTGAGTACTTATTCTGAAACAAGATCAAGTGAGCAGCTCACAAATACTCCACTCCAAATAGAAATGTGTTGCATTGATCTTGAGTCAATCACATATAGCAGAAGAAGTGCATTGCTCCACTCCAAAGCTTAGAGAAGAAAGAAGCTAGCACTACCACGTATAGCAGTGAAGTGCATTGCTCCATTGCTCCTTGTTGCCGTTGCCGTCGTCACCACTAACTGTATCACCATCGCTGTCATTCTTATGGGAGAGCTATGAAGTTACAACCAATTTGTTGAAGACTCACTCGAACCTGAGGTTATGTACGATTCAGTTAAACCCAACTTCGTTCAAGAATTAGATGAGGTTGAATGCTTCAATCCAAGGTGTTTGCCAGATGATTTTGAGGAGCTACCAGTTTGGGAACAAGAAATAGCTAAGGTCATGTATAAGATTTTTTGGTCTAAATTCTCCTGAGACATGTAGTAGTGCTAGTAATTAAGCTTCATATTGTTATCTAAATTTAGATATTTGACGTTGGTTTTCCTAGAAGTTATCCATGCAAAAGAAATTACGCAATCATCAAATCAGTAGAACTCCAAAGTTTGCAAAAATTAAAAATAAAATCTTGCCACATAGTCTTGGCAAATTAAGCATCAAGTTGTGTCATAGCCTCATCTACCAATGAAGAATCATAATTGATTTGTAAAGGAAGACATCCTTGTCTTTCTAGCATCCCTTTCTTCATATGAGGTATCTTGAATTTATTTCCTCCTCCTATTTTCATAGTTTCCCTCATAACAAGCGGCAGTGTCAAGAAAATTCGATTCGACTTGTGAACAGAATACTCGTAGAAGGCCTAATTTATATAAAAAAAGGTTAGTCCAACATAGTAAAATTATTAGTATAGAAAAAATACAACACTCTTACCTCTATGACGACCGGAACAAGTTCAACTATTGTTTTTGTAGTCTTCTTGTACTGAATTGACATCCAGCACAAAAAAAACCCAAATCTAAAATATTAAAATCCGGTGAATTTGTTGGTTGATAAATGAGCCGAATGTCAAACCCATCTTGTTTAGCAGCTTCACAAAATAGCGGGTCCGTAGGTATGATATGAGGCTTAGCATTGTCCTGTTGAATAAAGATAGGCTTGCTGACATCTTCACGTGGCCACTTAGCTCGAATAGTTGGCAACACCTTATCAATCAAAAAATTTCTAGTGACTTCCTTTGTAACAGATGTGATACATTTCATTTCCATTATTCTAGTTACCCGGTTAACACTTGTTCTCTTAGCGGCTTCATAGGTAACAAGAGGAAAGCACCCAATTTTTCCATCAAAAGTACAATTTCCATGGGCATCAAACCTTGAATGAGCAACGGCACATAAGAACATAATTTTAGGGATGAAATTCTTACTTTGCACATCCGTGTGGGCTTATCTTTATCAGAAAGTATATAATATCTCTCTGTTTTTCATGTAAGATTGAACCATTTTTCATCAATAAAAACTACATCAAATAATCCCTTAAACATGGGATCATTGGGCATGCTGCATGGGTCAATCATAGATATACACCATTGTAGCCTACTCTTCTTATTTTCATCTGTTAGATATGGCTTTATGCTCTTTGAATGACGCCTTATGTGACCTTCCCGTTTTAATGCCATTAGCTTGCCTTTACTCACATGTAATCGAGCACATACATCTTCTATTGTTGTTCGATCTGAAAGGGGAACATCACGTAGCACAGATAGATCCACTTGAACTCGCTTACGACCAGAATTGCACTTTTTATTAGAAACATCAACCACAGTGCCTTGATCAAGATAACTTTTACCTTGTTTCCAAATACGCTGAATTGTCCTAAGTTTTACCCAAAAAGATGCAGCAACTTCCTTGGTTACATGACGCTTCAACTTTCCATTGTCATTCTTTCCTAGCAAAGCTTGAAATATCTCTCTTCATGTATCATTGGACAAATATTTATTGCTACATGTGGATTCAGAAAAAATAATTAAGATTGGCATATGGCAGCAACATGCAAACGAGTAAATGACAAGATCAACAAACATTTTATTTTTGCCATCTTTCTTAGATTAACAGAACCTTTAGAAAAAATGCTACGTGCATAGCAAACACAAAAGACAAAGTTCTATGATTCATTGGCACGTAGAAACAAAACATTTAAATTTAGAAAAAGCTCAAAATTTACCATTTCCTTCTGATGGATCCATGCTCATATGAGTCATATCTATCCCATAGCTAGGAAAAAAATTCCTCAAGTGGCTCCACATTAAAATCTATATTCTCATCATCATCTACGGAGAAATAACATTTAAATTTAAAAAAAATTTGCATAACAAAAGAACAAATTTAACTCAAAATGACAAAAAAGTGAGAAAGTATGCTATTTTCTTCTGGTTCAAGTGGCTCCATATTCAAATCTATACTCTTGTCATCTTCTAGAGAAGTAAAATAGTTAAATTTACGAAAAAAATGTTGCATGACAAAAAAAAATAAATTTAACTCAAAACAACAAAGAAAATGAGAAATTTTACCCTTTTCTTCTGGTTCAGGTTGTTCAACATTCAGATTTATACTCTTGTCATCATCTAGAGAGGCAAACACATTTCAATTTAGAAAAATTGCTGCATAACAAAAAAATTTTTAACTCAAAACAACAAAGCAAATGAGAAATTTTACCATTTTCTTTTGATTCAGGTGGTTGAACATTCAGATTGATACTCTTGTCATCATCTACAGAGACGGAACATTTAAGTTTAGAAAAAATGCTGCATAACAAAAATTCAAATCTAACTCAAAATGACAAAGCAAATGAGAGTTTACCATTTTCTTCCGGTGGTTTTATGTCTGCATCTATAAGATGAGTAGGACTAATTTCTTCATGTGGCTCGACATTCAGATCGATCTCCTCTAAAGGTCTTCTACCTACAGGTTTGTTTGTCATGTTCTCTCTCGTGTGGTGAAAGAAGAGGCTCTAATCCTAGTTTCTATTTAATTGAAACGAGCCAAATTTTTGGCACTACAGTGAGGAAGGTGAAGGGATTGGCTCTACCTAATTAGCCATAAAAATTGTGGCGCCAAAGTGGAAGCCAGAAAAATAAACTACTGGCGCGGAACAGCAAAAGTTTGGTAAGCTGGGAAAATAAACTATTGGCGCGGAACGAGCAAAAGTTTGGTGCCAAAAGTGCAAGCTAGAAAAGAGAGAAAAAAAACACATGCATTAAGTTTGGAATCGATCCCATGACCTGATGATCCTGGACAAAAGCTCCTACCACCAAGCCAAACAACTTTACTGCTGTGAGTTGAGGTTACAAATTTAATAAGGGTAGAAAGGTAAATGGATCCCCTAATTACTATCGCCTTGGTATCTGAAGTGCGCTCTAAAACGTCAAGTATTCTTAGTATGGAGGGAGTAATATCTTCATTTGTCTTGAAAAACATTATAGTCTGACTCTTGTTTAAGAGCTAGATCTTGTCGCTCTCCTCCTTTTCTCTCCTCCACATAAATAGAATGCTGAATTGAAAACCTTATAGCTAGCTGAGGTGACCTTATTAGATATGCTCTAAGTAAGGTGACCTTATTAGAGATGCTCTAAGTACTTTTTCTCCATGTACCGCAAGGCCAGACAGACTTCAAAATGCCGATCTTCATGCTGTCAGGGGCATGAGCTTACCATGGGAACATGCATGTTACTAGAGGCATCTTGTTACGGAGATAGTTGCTAGATGCTCCACCGTTGTCGGCTCTTCCTCCCTCTTGGAAACTAGGAAGGTGTTCTCTTCAGCTTATTTTATTTTCTTATCTTCTTATTTACTTATAAGCTAAACTTCGAGAGCTTTTCAAAATAGTTTGAAAAGTCTGATATGTCTCATTTGACTCATATATAAGAGCTTTGAGACGTGGTTTCGAGATAGAAAAAAAAGGACTACAGAAGCTAAAGGATTTGTCTTTTCGATTTAGAGATAAAAAAAATAAGCTGAAGAGAAGAACCGACAAAGTTGAGAAGCATGTTTCTACTGTGTGCTGTTTGCATATCCTTATGCACGAATCCTTCTCATTGGTTGCACGAGTGGGCGCACAAGCGTGATCGCCTACAAAAACTTAAAGAAAGTGGTCGAATTGAAGGAGTCTCTGTCTTGTAGCATCTATTAAGGGACCAGTGCCACTGGGTGTAGGCCAAAGGTCTCCTAAAAGGTCTAAACGAGTGAATACAGGAGACAGACAGAGAAGTGGAGGTATGGTATCGATACTTTGTTTATTTCTTATGTTCTCGTATGTACAAATGGGAGACCCCCTCCTTTTATAACCTAGTCTAGGGTTTTGCCAAATGGGCCACCATGGGCCTTCTCGGCCCACGATGTTTCTCAGCACTCTTCCTTGGGCCTTTGCCGTGAGATGCATATGCCTAAAAAACTCCATAACAACCCGGTGGGAAAAAACTTGGAGAAAGAGTACATAGCATACGTTTGCTGTATTGCACGAATTCTCAATAAAAAACCTTATGTGAGCAACTTCCATGAAAACTCACCAAGGGAAAAGAAGTATTGAAAACAAATGTTCAATATTAACATTGGGTACTTGAACTTCGTGCTCAAGATTTATCTAGGAGTATGTGAAGATTCTTTCCCTGAAATTTGCACTACTCTAAGTCTTATCATTCTGATTTCTTTAACGCACCTTTTAAAAGTAGATGTTGGGAGTGATTTAGTGAATAAATCCGTAAAGTTCTCACATGACTTAGTGTGCAAGATCTTGATCTCGTTCATTTTATACATTTCATAAGAATAGAAGAACTTGAGGTTAATGTACTTCCTGATATTGCTGTTCGCATAGCCTATTTGTACTTGACTAACATAAGCTACATTATCTTCATAAATGATAGTGGGGGTATGTTTAATGTTCAAGCCATATATGAATTTTGAATATGGTGAACCATTCTTCAAAGTCATGTATATTCATGGGAGGCTTTATACAATACAATAATTTTCAAGTGGTTTGTCGACATTGAGATAGGAGTCTGCTTAGATGACTTCTAACAAATTTCTATTCCACCACAAAAGAAAATATACCTAGTTTGAGACTTGACAATATGTGGGTCAAACAAGCACCCTGCATTAGTATAGCCAACAAAATTCAAGTTCTGATTTCTGTTTAAAACCAACCTAAATTTTTTGCTTCCTCGGAGGTAGCAGAAGAAGTCCTTGATCCCTTTCAAATGCCTTTTGATGGGTTTTGCACTATATCTGGCTAGCAACTTTATGGCAAATGCAATGTTTGGCTTGGTGCTATTCGCGAGATACATGAGCGCTCCAACTGTACTCAGACATAAGAATTCCGGTCCCAAGACTTCCTCCCCCTCTTCTCTAGCTCTGTACGGGTCTTGGTCTGCTTGTAATGACCTTCCGACCATTGGGTTTTCGTAGGATATGCTTTCTTAAATCTAAACCTCTCTAATACTTTCTGAGTGAGGATGATTGGTGCACTAATATTCCTCTTTGGATATGCTCAAGTTGTAAGCCTAAACAATACTTGATTTTACCAAAATCCTTCATTTCAAACTCAGACTTCAAGTATGAGCTATCTTCTTTTATTTTTTTCACTTATCGTGATGATGTTCAAATCATCTACATAGACGAAAATTATGCAAAATCCATTCTGAGCTCGCTGTATAAAAACACAAGGACAATCTTCGCTGTTCGTGTAGCATCTCTTGCATAAAAAATCACTCAATCGATTATACCACATTCTTCTTGACTGCTTAAGTCCATACAATGATTTCTTCAACTTCACACTATATAGATTTCTATTTGCTCTATCTTGGTTCAGGACAGGTATACCTTTCGGCACTTTCATATAAATGTGTGAATCCAAGTTTCCATAAAGATATGCTGTCACAACATCCATCAATTTTATTTTTAACTTCAAGTTGACTGCCATTGAGATCAAATACATAAAGGTAATTCCTCCCATGACCGAGAAATAGGTTTATTTATAATCAATTCTTAAACGTTGAGTGAAACCTTGTGCAACCAGCCTTGCTTTGTACCTTATAATTTCATTGTTCTCGTTTCTCTTTCAAACAAAGACCTATTTGTGACCTACGGGGTATATATGAGAATGAGTGCGGCACAGAGGCCTAAACACCTCTTTTGTTTAGATACAATAATTTTGTGAAAATTACCTTCTTTCATTGTTCCCAATCCGGCCTTTTTTGCATTCTGCTAGAGACGCTGGCTTAGATCATGATCTTTGATCGTGGCAATTTTCTTTGCAAAATAGATGTTAGTATTGGTAGTTGCCCTATTCATGCATTCTCCTGTTAATACAAAATTTATGGCCATTTCATCATAGGATACTTCATGCATTTTTACTTGCTCTTTGCCGCTATTTCTCATCACGGGAGTAATTTTTTTTTAGTTTTTCATCGCCTATGTATGCACACACCTTTTTGGCAGCGGTTTTCTTTAATGGAAAGTTCAGATGTGAAATGTCTTTCCTTTTAGGTTCCTTTGCAGGGTCAGGTCTTAACTGGCTCCCCTTTTTGTTTCGAAGCATTTTCGTGATTGGTTGTGGTAAATCCTCTTGCACTCTTTTTCTCGAACGTCTCCGGGTGCTTCGGGTTTGGGAAGTTAGAGTTCTTGCTCCATTGTTCTGAGGCCTATTAATGGGATTGAGTATACTTTCTTATTTCTTTGGTATTTCAACCCTCTTCAGTTCATTTTGAGCGGGTACATGTGACTTAACCACGCTATTCAGATCACAAAAATGATCAGACGGTTCATTTGCTAGATTATGCAAATCAATTATCTTTTGGACTTTTAGATTTGCTTCATTAGTGCAAGGGTCATGAGCATGGATACCACTGGAATGTCATATAATTTCTTGGCATTTTTTATCCAAAGGTTGATTTCCTCCCCCTAATGACGGAAAATGTTCCGCGTCGAAAATGCAATCAGCGAACCGGGCTGTATGCAGGTCTCCAGTCATGGGTTCTAAATACCTTATTATGGATGCGCTTTCATAACCAACGTATAATCCCGACCTTCGGAGAGGGCCCATTGCAGTCCACTGTGGAGGTGGTACAGGTACATATACCATACATCTAAATTTTCTAATGTGGAAAATTTTAGGGATGACCCCCTGCACCAGTTTCATAGGTGAATAGATGTTGTAGGCCAACAGTCGAAAATTGATGAGTGTTGTTACATGCAAGACTGCGTGTCCCCAGCATGTGTTAGGTAAGTTACAACTCTGCAAAAGCGCCCGGACAATGAATTTAATTCTTTTAATCAATGCTTCTGCTAATCCATTTTGTGTATGGACATATGGTATTGAGAACTCAACTTAATTCCCATTGATGTACAATAGTCATCACAAATTCATCGGCATTGTCCATTCAGTTGTACTTTACGCGATGATCAGGGAAAATATTCTTAATTATAATGATCTATAAGATCAGCTTTGCAAAAGCATAGTTTCTTCTAGACAGCAAGCATACATGCAAACATTTCGAAAAAGCATCAATCAGTACCATAAAATACCAAAATGACCCTAACAAGGGCTGAATTGGATTACAAATGTCTCCCTGGATGCGTTTCAGAACGCAGGGATTTCATTCTTTACTTTTATAATAGATGGTCTAGTTATCAATTTCCTAGTGGCACATGTGGAATACACAAAATCTTCATGATTTGGGAATTCTTAACATTGATGCTATGACCCTGCAAGTTGTATACTATATTTCTCATCATTCTAAGATTAGGGTGGCCTAATCTACAATGCCATAGAAAAAATAATTCAGAACTTCTAAAAACAGTCTTCAGAGAAGTATACACTACGGGTGCATTAATTCATGTGTAGCATAACCCAGATTCAAATGAGAAAAATTTCTCCAATAGCATTTTTTTCAATCCATATGCTTCACAATGCATAGGTATTCTTCACCATTTTCTTCATTGGTTTCTACGTGAAAACCATTCGTGCAAATGTCTTTAAAACTTAGAAAAGTTCTAGTAGATTCAGGGTACAATAATGCTTCTATATTTCTAAAGTTGTACCCACTGGAAGTATAATTACAGCTCTTCCTGAGCCCATTATACATGAATCACTGTATGCGATCATAGTAATACTGGCAGTGTTCTTCGTGATCAACTGAAAATATTTTGTCTCTCTCAAAATAGTATTCGTGTGCCACCTGTCGGGACCCACCAAACGAAGTCAGGCCCCTTTGTGCATTACCTGTACTAGTCCCTGGATCAGTAACTAGTGCACACAGATTCCAGAGTATTGGATCATTGCCATTACAAGTTTGCATAAATATTACATCAGAGTACGCTAGTTGGCACGAAGGCCATCAAACAGCGGAAGTTTAACATGCAGTGGAAATCTTAACAGTCTTCCTTAACTCCAA
The DNA here is from genome assembly GCA_036346145.1 of Olyra latifolia. NCBI lineage: Eukaryota > Viridiplantae > Streptophyta > Magnoliopsida > Poales > Poaceae > Olyra > Olyra latifolia. The sequence continues at coordinate 17,430,408 of CM070524.1, read as the reverse complement.
ATAGAAAAAGCAAAATACAGTAATCAATCCCACAGGCGAGCTGTAGTAGCGTTCTAGGCGTTGGGATAGTCCTCGTCTTCAAGTTCTCCACTTTCCGGGTAGTAACACTGCGGATCAGGGTCTGCTCGTTGGAATGAGCAGCCCCGCATGAAAGACGGGGTTAGCACGCGAATGCTAGCAAGTGTTTTCTGGGAAGGGCTAGGTCAAGGCTTATCCTAGGAAAGCTGAGGGTTATTTTGCATAAAATCATTTACCTAGAAGTATAAAAGCATTTAAGAAAACAGTAATAAATAAATAGCAATTCTTATAAAAAACCAAGATATAACCAGGTTCTCATTCTCAACTCAAGTTTCGCATATCTCATAGTTCTCTAAGTCATCATCCTGTATTTTCAAATCTCATAAACCAATCTCATTCTCAACTAGCAATGGCACACATGCCGGAAAACCTTACCCGGGTCACATTAATTAAGGTGAAGCTACGTTGCAAGGAGCCACCAAGTTGCTCTTAACTGGGAGCACGGCCATTCGAATGGGTTTACACTCTGCAGAGGTTGTACGCTTTACCCGCGAGATACAGTACCCTCCCGTCGAAAGGTACCATAAAAAATCCATTAAAAGTCTAACCCCGGCCTTGTTATGGTAATACCTAATATTCACACAAGTACCCCGAGGGCTTCGATCATACTTGATGTTCACACAAGTATCCCGAAGTTCCATCCCCCGGGCAATACACCGGCGGTGACGCATCCCTCAGGACCTCACCCATGGTGCACGTACCATGACAAACCCGACGTTATTCTCCCTCTAGATCAGGCTCGTCCCATACCGAGCTTGCGGTTGCACGAGGATATCTTGGTTAAATTCGGTACAATCGTCGGTCGTTATTCTCGGAGCGGCAGCCAAACACAAACCCGGGTCTCGTGCACGAAGGCACCCACCATACATTCCAACCGCTCCTGATCCCAATTATTAGTAGGTCAAATTTTAATTAAAGTGTGATCAAGCCCACCGTAACCAAGTTCACCAGTCTCATTCTCAGATTCACAATTCTCAAAATGAATATAATAATGATCACCGCTGCGGGGAAATCACTCCCCGATGTCTAACTAAGCATTGCTAAGTTAATTAATAATGAAAAACAGTATGACAACATTTAATATAATTTATCCTAAGGTTTTTCATGGCAATGGGTGCATAACATATAAATTGAAGACATGCACTAGGAATTTCTAAAATAAATACGCATTTTTTAATTAATTAGAAGTTTGGGAAAAATCTAGAAAATAGTATTCTAGGGGAAAGACCTGACGTGATTGAAGTCTGCAGCTGCCTGGCTTGGTCTTCCGCTTCTGCGCGAACTTGACCGGATCTAGCGATAGCAAACCACACACCTTCAATACATTGCATGAAAATATGCATGCAAAAATAAATGAATGAGTATGCATGAGTATGATAAATTAATGCTTGCATTGGATGAATGAACTTTTGAAAATTTCTTTTTTATTTAAATGGGCATAATCACCTAAAGTTAATCAGATAAAATACTTTCTTTTGACTAGAAATTATCAAAAATACATTTTATAAACATGAGCTTACAAAAATGAAAAATTATTATATTTATTATTTTGGAAATTTTATTTTATAATTTTGAAACTTTTATTTCATATGAAATTGAAATTAGCTATTAAAGATATATAACATAAATATTTTCTTTTGAATAGAAAATACAGAAAATAACTAATTACATGAAAAATAGATAAATTTTGTTTTCATTTTATTTGAGAATTTCAGAAATTTATTTATATTAAAAAGAAATTAGCTACTAATATAATAATACGATATAATTAGTTAAATGCAATTAAATAAAACATTTTATTTAAAACTAATATTTATGAAAATGAAATAATTACACAATAATTGAATAAATATAACTGGAATTTAATTTTGATAATTTTGGAAATAATAAAATCTTTATCCTAGAAGAATAAGCATATACGATTAGTGCCAATTAAGAAAATCATTTTTCTTTTAATAAAATTTCTGTAAATGAACTAATTACATATTAAACATTAATTTTATGTTTATTTATCATTTTCATAAATATTAACTTATTTTAAAGGTATATAAACAATTAAAGCAATGACAATATGCACTTTCCTATAGTCCGAAAAATGCAGAAAATAGAATATATTCAGAAAATTACAAAAAATTTATGGGAGCTAGAATACATCCCGGTCTACCCACTGGAATTGGTTTCATCTAAAACGCATGAACGAGGAATTTTTGGTGGAGATCGGAAGGAGTGAAGAGAGTGGAGAGGGGCTGTTCTTGCTGCGGCAGATTCCAACGAGGTCTTCGGCGAACAAAATCGTCGCGCTCGGTCAACCATTCTCCAAGCTCTTGGTTGGGATGGATTTGCGATAAAGATAGCAAAGATGTCCTCAGTCGGTTTGAGGAGATTAGCAGCGAGATAGCGTTGAGGCGAGGAGAAGTGGAGGTGGTCAAGAATTGAGAGGCAGAGTTTCGGTGTTCGATTCCCGGAGCTACAAGCCTCAGATCCAGGAGTTCCTAGGCAAAATAGAATGAAGAGAGGATCCTCTAGAATGTCCTTGAACAGTTTTTGAAACGGAGACTAACCCAAAGCGAGATTGAGGAAGAAGCGGTGGCCGGGTTGGAGGAAAAAGAAGAGAGGCAGGGACGGCCGCGGGTGAGGGATGGCCGGGCTTGAAGAAGAAAGGGGAGGAATTAGAGAGGGGCGGTGGGACCGGCGGCGGCGGTGTCGACGGCACTGGCGTCGTGGGAGGCTCTGGTCGGCGGCGAGGCATGCATGCATGCATGCACAGGAATGGCAGCACGGGGAGGGATGAGAAAGAGAAGAAGAGAGGAGAGAGAGAAGAGAGAAGAAGAGGAAAGAAGAGGGGAGAAGGAAGGAGAAAGCAGGGGGAGCTCACCGGTGGCGGCGAAGCTCCGGCCGACAGTGGGAAAACCAGGAAAAAGAAGAAGAAAGGAGGAGGAAGAAGAGAGAAGGAAGGAAGAAGGAGAAGAAAAAGGGAAGAGGCAGCAGGAGAGCTCATCGGCAGCGTCGGGGTCGACGACGGCGACGGCCGACGAGGTGGAGGAGGTGTGGCCGGCTGGGAGAATGGATAAGGGGGAGAGAAGAAGGGGTAGAGAGACTACACGAAATACATAGAAAAAATTTTCTTGAAAGATTCTTGTTAAATAGTTATTTAAAAATAGTTTAGTTTCGAATGCTTTCCTTTGAAACGAAACTCTTCTTTAAGAACTACACAAATCCATAGAAATCACAACTCAAACATCTTAAGAAGCAATAAGAAGCAAGGGTTTGAAAACATAAAAGCGATAGCTGTATGGTCAGGCCGATGTAAACCATCTCAAACTCAAATAAGAAGATGCCATAACGTCTAATACGATTATAGATATAGGGTTCCTGTGGACTTAAGTAACTATTCTTGATTTTTAAAAGTCTTCTCGCTCTTTGACGCTTCTCTACCTTTGAAGTTGCCTTGCTCGTTGGTGCTTCCCTTTAACTTGCTGTAGTTGTTGACGACTTGTAGCTCCAGAATCTCCAATGAGAGGAAAGGGTGTTGACTAAATTTTTGAATCAGGGAAGAATTTTGAAACAATGTTTTGTTGACAAAACAAAAGGGCACCACAAGATGCGAGAATAAGATGCGAGAAAAGAAGGTAAGATAAGATACAAGATGAGAATATTAGGTAAGAGGAGATAGAAGAGAAGAGGTTGCGGCAATTTCAAAGTAGATTTTTATAATAAAATAGATCCTTAAGGCTATATCAGTCTACCTAGGTTGCGTCCTACAGCCTAGGCTTTGATACCAAGCCTGTCTGGACCCGCCAAACGAAGTCGGGCCCCTTCTGTGCATTACCTGTACTAGTCCCTAGATCAATAGCTAGTACACACAGATTCTAGAGTATTGGACCATTGCCATTACAAGTTGAAATTTTGAAACTTTTATTTCATATGAAATTGAAATTAGCTATTAAAGATACATAACATAAATATTTTCTTTTGAATAGAAAATAAGTAATTACATGGAAAATGGATAAATTCTGTTTTCATTTTATTTGAGAATTTCAGAAATTTATTTCTATTAAAAAGAAATTAGCTACTAATATAATAATACGATATAATTAGTTAAATGCAATTAAATAAAACATTTTATTTGGAACTAATATTTCTGAAAATAAAATAATTACACAATAATTGTAACATCCCCATTTTCAAAGAATTTCGAAATTACATAATCATTGCATGAAATTGAGCATTGCAAAAGAAAATCGTCAAAACCAACATTATTTTTGAAATATGTATGTTACTATAATTAAATTTTCTTAAAAACACATTTAAGGGTTTAGCCTCTAAAATATTTAAATTTAGAATTGGCTTAAATTACTTAACACCCATTATGCTAAATTATGAAATTTGTAATTTCAAATTATACTTTCTGAGACAATAATTTAAAAAGTCTCATCCAAATTTAAAATAAAATTACAATTAAATAATTAATTAAGAAAGATATTAATTTCTCTAGGTCTTACCCACCTTTCTCTCTCATTTTTCCTCCCTATGACATGTGGACCCCACTTGTCATTTGCCCCTAATTAGCACCTTCCCTTTTTGCCCCTTCCCAAAAGGGATATTTCCCATTTAGCCCTCCCCCTTGCTTACCTCCCACGCAGCCACCCCCTCTCTCTCTCGGTTTCTTCCCCACTCCTCATCTGCATCTCTCACTCCGCCACGCCTCACGCCTCCCGCCGATCCCTCGCCACCTCTTCCTTCACCTCGACCCATTTCCGCCTTGCATTGTCATTGTCGCCGAATCCACCGGAGCCAGGCTGAGCCGGTTGCCCCGCCCCCAGCCGACGAGCTCCCCGCCGTAATCTTCCTCCCTAGCTCCTCCTCCTCCCTAGGACCTCCTTGTCCTTCCGTCGTCGGCGCCACTCGCCGCCACAGAATTGGCCGGCGTCGGCGCCTCACCGCTTAGCCCCGCCACGCCGCCGACCTCCTGGCCAACTCCGCCTAAGCCGACGCCGCCCAAGTTTCCCATGTCGCCTTTGCTCGCAAGACCCGCCACTCTCCTGTCGCCGCTGTCGCACGGGCCAAGAACACGCCGGCGGCGTCTCGCCGCCGCCCGAAGGCTGAGCTCATGCCACGCCCTCTCGCCGCCGCCCCCATCCCGAGCTCCTCTCCCTTTCTCTTCCTTTTTTCTCTCTCGCCATGAGCCGCCGCGGATCATGGGATCCCGTCGCCGAGCCGCCGCTTCCTCTCTCTCTTCGAAGTCGCCGACCGACGGGTCCCGTCTCATCAATCGGCCAAGACGGCCGACAAGCCGACCCACGGTCCCCCTCCTCACCCACGCCACTGGCTGAGCTGAGCTGAAGCAAAGCCAAGGCACAAGGCTGCTGCACCGGCCGGGTTGCTCGCGAAGCTCCGCCTGCAGGCGCCACACACGCCACGCCACTGGCCGCGAACGCGTCATGTCGGGCCGCACCACGCGCCCACGCGCAAGGCTGCTGCAAGACCACGCCGCCGCCACGCGTGGCCATACCAAGACGCCGCCGGCCGCCGAGCAAGGCTTAAGCACACAAGATTCCTACATGGCCGAGCCGAGAAATGCACGCCGTCCAATTTCCTTCCTTTTCCAATTGAATTTTTAATTAGAAAAACTTGTAAATTTCATATCTTTAAAAATACAAATCCAAAATTAGTGAAACAAATTTCTAAAACTCATAAAAATGGGAACTTTAATTTAAAAATATCATTTATATCATTTCATGATTATTAATATGATTTCTATAATAGTGTTTTTAGAATTGTAAAATCATCCATTTAAATGCTTTATTAATTATTCAGTATCTAGTTAAAAAGAAAATTGAATTTTTGGAATATGTTAATCAGATAGGAACAAGTATTGAATTATTTATCTAATATTTAAATTAATTTCTAAATTCCTAAATCTATAGAAACTAATTTATCTAAACATCTTTAATAAAGAATGCCATTTTTAAATTTAAATCAATTTCTAAAAATTTTAAAATAAATAAAAACATGGTTTTATTATCCTCATGCATTCCATTTATTTTTGCATGCATAATTTTATTTTATTTTATTTGTTGCTTTTGAATATGTGTTATTTGCCATCGTTAGATCCGACCGGACCCGTGCCCAGAGCTGAAACTCACGAAGGGCAGGAGTTCGACCACAGTCAAGGCAAGTCAATGCTGACATTTCCCTTAATTTTCCTTTGACCATATCAATACCTAGTTTTACAAATGCTTTGTTAGAAGTTTATTAAACATGCATGGCTATGTTGATTAATCACTATCATATTGGTAAGGAAATTAGTTAATAACCTAACACACTTTAATTATGCTATTAATCCTGACCCTTGTTAACCTTAGGATAATTAATCCATGATTACCTGCCAACCTTTGATTAGCTTAATTAACTTTTCTTACTCATGCTATTAGTCAATAGTTACCGCACAATGAACATCCACCTTGATTTAATACCTGTTTTAATTCAAAGCACCTCCCTGTTTGTAAAAGTGCTTGTTTGATTAGCAGTAGCAGGGTGCTACTGTGGGTAAAATGTTAGTGCCAGGTGGCGGGTATGTCACCTGGGGATTTTTTTTTGAAATGTTTATAAAACTTGATTGGGGTGGACGGATTGATCGGCTGGTGCAGTTAGCACGAGAATCGGGTCCAGTGTGGGAACCACCCCAGTCCTTAAGGACCGATACCTTGTGGTTGTCAAAACTAAGTACAACAGTGCGACCATGAGTGCTTGTATGGGCAAGCCCTGGCTGAGTACCTTTCGAACTCTTGGTTTGGACATCCCGTGTGGTGGAGTAGGCACGACGCGTTCGCCAACCTACCAGGCTCAAGAGGGGCTTCAATTAACCGGAGATACCAAATAGCGGTGGAAACCTTAGAGGGGATGCCAGCCAAGAGCTAGACTGTTAAAGGCTTTGTCGTGATGATCTCCGACGGGAGGGAATCATGTCTCATGAGGAAAGCGTGCGACCTCTGCAGAGCGTAAAACTTTCTAAAAAGCCGTGCCCACGGTAAGGGGTGGACGACGGTGGGTTGATCACAATGGTAGTTTTCCCTTCTCTCTTTCTCAGTGTTTGAAAGAAGAAAACCGGCAGGTGCCGTGTTTTGGTTTTGGGAGCCTACGGTGGTTAGCCGTGAGGAGATGACTTCGGTGGTCTAGCCGACGTGTGGTATTATGCATACGGTGGTTAGCCGTCGAGAGTTGTTGGTCTTTTGGTGGATTAGCCGTAAGGAAAATGCTTTTGGTAAAAACCACGATTTGTATCGTGAGACAGCCTTTGGGGCATGAGCCGGCTGGGGCCGGATGATTTAAATGTTTTGTTAATTAATTTGATCACTCACTTCTTCCCTAAATTGCTTTGAAAACTTTAGGCAAACTATTTTAAAATTTTCTTTCCGCAACTGAACCCTACCTATCCTTTGTCTAGACCATATACATGCATATGTCAATTGACTTGCAAGTATTTTTACCAATACTCACCCTCGCGCTTTGCCGCGGGGCTGCACATTCCGACGCGCAGGTTCGGAGTACCAGCGTGACCCTGAAGACGGAGACCCCGAAGCCTACGCCTTCACCGACGAAGTCCAGGACGGGGAGTATGCCGACGCCTAGGATTGCGTTCCTCCAGCTCTGCCTGTGGGAAGTGTTTTGGTTTTTCACTTTTAAAATTTCAGTTGTACTTCCGCTTTTGTAAGGCCTTCGAGCCGAACTTATGTAATGACGCCACGAGGCGCACTCTGATGTAAATTTATGTAAATTAATCGACTTGGTTGTGATCCAAAATCTGTTGTCTGTGTGTGCTAGCTACTGATCCAGGGACTAGCACAGGTGGGACCTCACCTCCGCCAGGGGGGGTCCCGACAATAATTGAATAAATATAACTGGAATTTAATTTTGAAAATTTCGGAAATAATAATAATCTTTACCCTAGAAAATAAGCATATACGATTTGTGGCAATTAGGAAAATCATTTTCTTTTAATAAAATTTCTGTAAATAAACTAATTACCTATTAAACATTATTTTTATGTTTATTTATCATTTTCATAAATAGTAACTTATTTTAAAGGTATATATAAATAATTAAAGCAATGACAATATGCACTTTCCTATAGTCTGAAAAATGCAGAAAATAGAATATATTCAGAAAATTACAAAAAATTTATGGGAGCTAGAATACATCCCGATCTACCCACTGGAATTGGTTTAATCCAAAACGCAAGAACGAGGAATTTTTGGTGGAGATCGGAAGGAGTAAAGAGAGTAGAGAGGGGCTGTTCTTGCTACGGCAGATTCTGGCGAGGTCTTCGGCGAACAAAATCATCGCGCTCGGTCAAACATTCTCTGAGCTCTTTGTTGGGATGGATTCGCGATGAAGATAGCAAGGATGTCCTCTGACGGTTTGAGGAGATTCGCAGCGAGGTAGTGTTGAGACGAGGAGAAGTGGAGACGGCCAAGAATTGAGAGGCAGAGTTTCGGCATTCGATTCCCAGAGCTACAAGCTCGGATCCAGGAGTTCCTGGGAAAAATAGAATTAAGAGAGGATCCTCTAGAATGTCCTTGAACAGTTTTTGAAATGGAGACTTACCCAAAGCGAGATTGCGGAAGAAGGGGTGGCCGGGTTGGAGGAAAAAGGAGAGAGGCAGGGAGGGCCGCTGGTAAGGGATGGCCGGGCTTGGAGAAGAAAGGGGAGGAAGGAGAGAGGGGCGGTGGGATTGGCGGCCACGGCGTCGATGGCACCGGTAGTGTGGGAGGCTCCGGTCGACGGCGAGGCATGCATGCATGCATGCACAGGAATGTAGCACGGAGAGGGAGGAGAAAGAGAAGAAGGGAGGAGAGAGAGAAGAAAGAAGAAGAGGAAAGAAGGAGGGGAGAAGGAAAGAGGAAGCAGGGGGAGCTCACTTTAAGCAAGTAAGAAAGCAAGACGAGCATGCGCAGCATGCATGCAAAGATGGGAAGGAGGAGAAACCAAGAAAAAGAAGAAGAAAGGAGGAGGAAGAAGAAAGAAGAAGGAAGGAAGAAGGAGAAGAAAAAGGGAAGTGGCAGCAGAGGAGCCCACCGGCGGCGTCGGGGTTGGCGACGGTGACGGCCGGCGAGGTGGAGGAGGTGTGGCCGGCTGGGAGAATGGATAAGGGGGAGAGAAGAAGGGGTAGAGAGAGTGAAATAGTGAGGGGAGGGGTAGAAAAGGGAAAGAAGGAAAAAGGAGGGGTAGAATAGGAAATAGAGAGGGGTAAGGAGGGGTAAAAGAGGATAATTAAATTAATTTTGTAAATAATTTGAAATAATAAATAGTAAATTTATTTTTGCCCAAACTAATTTAATCATGCAATTCATTTTGGAAAATGCAATCGTTTTTTTAATATGACATGCGAAAACAAAACATTTTGAAATAAGACATGCCAATAGAAGTATTTTAAAATGTGATATGCTCATTTTCAAAGTTTTATAATTTTGGAAACGTTTATGCAAATGCAAAATGCAGATGATAAATGGGGTTTTGAAAATGAGGATGTCACACCACTATCGACAATACATACATTCTCCATTGGTCGCTACACAATTTCTTAAAAAATGCAGTACAATTTCAATCAGAAAGTGGCAAAATAATTCAAAAATTACTTATAGATATTGGAAAGAATAAAGTGCATACTTAATCATGAGAATTAAAGTGCTGAACTTCTAGATCTCAAAACCATTATTCAACGTTTTTGGAAACCACGATCCAAAGAAAATGCAAAGAGTGCATTTATGCACTAAACAGAATCAGCAAAAAATATGTTGGTTTCTGCTTCTATGTCGGACGTAGAGGTCTTCTCTTCTTCCGCCATGATCTTCACTTCGCCCGCGAGGTAAGGGGAGGGGAAGACGTTGCTACTAGGATGTCCTCGTCCATGGCATCTTCCTCACTTGCCATGACGAAGTGCACCTCTGCTCGCGCCTTGCCCTTTCCCTTCTTCATTGCCTGGTAGGCATCGACAATGTGTTTGGGATTACGATAAATCTTTGATCAGTGTCCCCAAGTGTCCCACTTGTATCACGTCTAGTCCTGCTGACTATAAAGTTTAACCGGTGGCTTTTCCTTGTCGGTCTTTTTCACCTAGACAACGGACTTTCCTTTGTCGGCCAGCTTTTCTCCTCTCCACCCTTCTTGCCCCAGCTGTTGGCATTAACTTTAGTGCCAACGCCTTTGTCATTTGGCTAAAAGACAGAATCTTGTCTCGTGACTTCGCAACTTGCATGACATCGATCAATTCGCTATACTCTGTGTATGCGTCCTGACGGTAGTTGCGGGCACTCTGTATTGCATTCGGATGAAAAGTGGAAAGAGTCTTCTCAATCTTTTCATCTTCTACGATCTTCCTGCCACAGAGAGAGAGGATTGATACAAATTCTATACAAGACAGAATTGTAATTGGCCATGGATTTGTAGTCCGCAAACCTCAGATATGCCCAATCTTGCTATGCTTAAGGCAAGATATTGTACTTCAGCTTCTCGAACTGCTTCTTAAGCTCAGTCAAAAGAGTCGTTGCATATTTCTCCGCCATATGCTCATTTTTTAGGGTAGGCTAGAGATGGTGCTTGAGAAAATACAATGCATGATCGTTTTGCACATCAGTGGGTTTTTCATCCTTCGAGAAGCCCATCCCAATGGCAGCTCAGAGCTTCTTGCTTCCGAGTATGATCTCGATGTCAGATGCCCAAGTAAGGTAATTCCACCCATTCGGGGCCACCTCCTCGAACCCACGACTGACGATGTCTGTCATCTACATATTTGCAAGATTCCTTCATTACATTATTGCTTGTAATCTTTTAGAGAGTGGTTTTGAAATAAAATTTGCATAAAACTCATGATTTCCAGTATACTAAAGATAGCAATGAATACATATATAAAAGATTGCAAAAATTTATAAATCATACATATAAACATAAATAGCAGCAATAGTAAGCTTCAAATGCAAAAATAAGGGATCAAAATTCGGAACCCCGAGGCCGTTTTATGCTAGAATATGTGTTTTCTGTGAATTTCACAAATTTCAAGGGCTTTCTAAAATTATTTCACATTCCACAAAATTTCCATGTAATTTCTGAATTTTTCAGGGCCTTATTTGCAAAATTTTGTGAGCCCAAGCCCTTTCTCCCCCTTTTTTGTTTCATTATTTCGGCCCATGCAGCCTGTTGCCTCCTTTCAATCTGGCCCACCATCCATTCCTTTTTGCCTTTACTCTCCCAGCCGGGCCATTAGGCCTTATAACCAGCTCAGCCCATGGCGTGCATATGCTAGATCAAGTCATGGGTGGCTAGGGTTGGGAAACCCTAGCCGCCATAGTGGTGGTTGTGGTGGCTAGCAGTCAGGCGTGGTGAGCAGGGAGGTTGCGTGCGCGAGGGGCCCGACAGTGGTGCACTCGTTGCCACGCATGGTGGTATGGCGGCACCGGTGCCGACGCGTGGCACATGGCTGTTGCGGGGGCGACACACGCGGGGCTATTGTGGGGTGATGTGCGGCGCGGCTTCGGCGCACACGGCATGACTTTGGGCAACACGCAGCGTGGCACGGTCGGTGCACGACAATGGCACGAGTGAAGTACCCCATCATCGTAACGCGTAATTAACAACATTAATTAGCAGATAAAGATATAAGGCGACAGAGATCAAGCCATAAATCAAATCTTAAAACAGGAATAAGGGCTTTATTGATAAGATAATAATAAAGGTATACAATTGTTCTTATGATATAAATTCATTGATCAAGCAACCGATATACCATAATACATACTTGAAAATTTCACAAGTAGTTACAAACTATCGACATTGATAAATGGCATACACCGAGTGTACAATCATCAATTACATCGCAAATTGCTCGACCTCGACTAACATTCCTAGGGGTTGCCGCAGCCCGGATCTTCCTTCCGACCATCTCTTCTTCTTCTTCGCTTGTGTTCTACTCCAGCTAGCATCTCACTTCGCAGACACTTGCAGGCAAATGCATCTACATCAGCAGTCGAGAAATTTAAATGATAATCAAAACAAATTAAATATTCCAACCCCAAGAACCCGACAAGAAACAACTACAGTTCGAAGTTGGAATTGCTGTCAAAATGCGTAGCATTTCAGCTCATAGGGACACCAAGCTGTCCGGGACCAGCTGGTCTCCCTCGCTGCTATATTTCCTTACTCAGGAAAGGATACAAACCTGATTTAAATGCCCACTGAAATTCCAGCAAGTTTAGCAGCCAACTTTGCCCAACAATAAGGGCAAATAGGATAATAAATATTGTCCTTAAGCTCAGCCAGGCACACAGGCCAAAATTAGGGCAAATTCTCAAGAATCCAACAAAGATCGGGCCATAAAGATTAGCCATAGCAAAGAAGAACAACTGTAGGCTACCTCCCAACACACCCAATTCCCACACAATTAGGGCCATACCCTTCCACAAGGTGACAAAGAATCTTGCATTAGTTAAACCAGCACCTACCCACAGTTTTCAATTAAGGAAACCACCCCAAGTTGGGGATATTTGTCCCAAGGCTTGCACCACCAAATTTCAGCAAAGGCAATCCCAAAGACCCAAACCTCCCCCACAATTCACAATTCCAACAAGAGCAACAAGGCAAAGAACCCCAACTTTCCATACCATTTCATCTCCCAAACCACCGGTAACCGAGAGAGGGTAGCTAGAAGATGCTGCTAAAGAAGATGGCAGATTAGAAGGAGAAGGCTACTGTCCCAAGCACCCAGGAACTTGAAGAGGAGGAGAAGGGAGCAGGTCGGCAGCAAGGGAGCAGCTGGACCAACTCATGCAACCACCACCTCAACTACCCAACAATAACAATCAGGTTCATATGCATGTCCAGATCACTTCCTCATTAGTTGCAAAATGCATATGCACATGCATCCATTCCATAGCATCCTCCATCCCATGCATGCTAGTACTAGATAACTCAAGCACATTCTAATCTCTTTTGGTCATTTGCACCACTCCCTAATCATCCTAATAGGTGTCATTCCCACATCCATGTCACAGTAAGAACACAAGCACTCCACCACCACACCATACCCACACCTGCATGGCATCATGATGGCAGGAGAGTAGTAAAGGAGAGCATGGTGTAAAAGGTTAGTTCACTGGACCGTAGCAGCAATGCCCTGTAGGATGGTTGCCCCTAGAGGCCGCTGCATGCTCCCTAGCGCAAGAGCAGCCCTAGGTACATTAGGGCGACCCTCTGAAATCTGTGTGCGGCATTCGTCCCGAATCCATTGAACACAAATCACAACAGCACCACTAAACCAAGAGTAATTCAATTCACAGTGCTAATTACAATGTAAAGTAAGGGGGATATGCAACCGAAATCAGAGCCAAAGCGGGGAAGGGTGCGCGTTGGAGCAGCCTCGAGCTACTGCCTGGCCGAAACAGCAAGGAACGCTGACGGTAATTGTGTTCCTAGCCTCAGCTAGGCGTCACTGACCGCCTCCCAGGCCGGACCAAGCCAGGTGCGGCAACAACCGCCCGGGCAGGACCGCAGCAGAGAGGAGCGGGAGCACAGCTTGGCGGAGAAGGTCACCGGCTGCCGCGTCGTCACCGAGGTGGGGATAGGAAAGCGGGCGTCGACAACTAGGCCCAAAATCCTAGAGGCCACCCCCCCCCACCAGCGACGCCGTAGGTGAGTAGAGAGAAACTGGAGGGGAGAGCTGACGGGAAGAGCGGTGCTCAGATCGGCAGCGGGACGAGTTCGCGGGGGGAAAGGTGGCACCGTGGCCGTTGCCCTTGCCCGCCACCCACCGCGTGAGAGGAGAGGAGGAAAGCGTGAGGGTGGCCAGTAGTGGTGGTGCTCGGGGAGAGAGGAGGTGAGGTGGCAGCGTTACCACCTCCCCCTTTGCCGCCATTTGCCACGAGCGAGGGAAGAGAGCGAGGAAAGAGAGGAAGAGGGCGACAGAAGAGGGAAAGAGACAGCCAGGAGAGAAAAGGGGAATTAGGGATTTGCATTTGAGCTAGCCGGGGGTGGCTCGACCATATTTAGGCTCGGCTCGGTTCTAGGCTCGGGAACAGCTCGGGTTAAACAAAAATTTGGTAAATAAAATGCTACCAAATTGTATACCAAACACACCCATACAACACGAGAAAATATATGTAACTTTTTACTAGAAGCAAAACATCATGAAGCTCTAAATCATAATAAATATTTTTCAGGGACTGATCTAAAAGCGACTGAGAGCGAGCAGCTGGACGGTGGCACCGAGTATTTTTATCCTGCTAAAGGTAAGCTATTCCTTTGACCAACTTGAGTAGTGTATTTTCGGTTTACACCCTATTTTCGAAAAAAAAATAGCAACTCTACCATAGAGGTTACATTCAAATAAAGTTTAAAAGTGATGTGAAATGGAGGAAGGGGGTGACAGTCCAATCGATGGAACGATCGAACCATCAGAAGTAATTAAGGTGGGTGAAGGGTTCTCTAGAAAGGGGTAAGGAGAGGTGAGACCCTTTACATGGTATAATATAAGGACACTTCCTATCACTCGGGTTTTGAGCCGTAAATGTTACTTACTGACCTTGGTCTCGCATGGCGATCAGAGTCGACGGATCTATGAAGTGGTTCCATCCTCCATATTAGGTAAGTAGATATCTAGGAGGGGTGGGAAAATGGGCCCAGGGTGGGCGGGCCTATGGTTTTCCCCGACCAGGCGGCTATACTATGCTAGAGGGTACTCATGGCATCGGGAATGAGTACAACGGTCTGAGTTAGCAAGTGGGTGGGAACGGGGTTGTGTGCAAAGTGCATCTGGCAAAGAACACCATCACTTGCTGATTAGCTGGGCTAGAGATGGAACCCACCTAATAGAGTAAACGCTCTGAGTCCTATTATGTTCAGGACGGCTTTGGGGTAAAGCGGTATAAAACTGCACAGGGTCCAAATCATGAATTCATGCCTGTCTCTTGGACTGGAGGCTATAGAGGCTAAGTCCGCCTCACACACAAGTGCTAGTAGATTTAATTAAGTTAAAAAAACCAACTTTTCCAAATCTGGATTTTACTAAGTAAAGGAGATAGAAGAGAGTACTTTCATGCAGACTAAGAAGAGTTGTTTTCTTGTTTTTAGCAATAGTTGATTATTATCGCTTGCTGAGTACTTCCGTACTCACTCTTGCTAATTAATCCCTTGTTAGATTTTAATCCCGGTGATGAGCTTGTTGTATGTTACGACACTAGGGAAGGCGAGCATCATGCAGAGACGGCTGAGTATTTCGAGGACGATGATGTCCTAGAGGACTTATGTAGTAGTTGTTACCATGGATATGGTCTGTTAGAACTCCCTAATTAGCTATGGCAGCGCTTGAGAAAGCAGTGGCAATAATGTAAATAAGTTGAATCTTGTTGGTCATGTACAAGACCGTTAGCCCTGCATGGCATTGTTATATAATAAAGTATGATGATTCTCTAAGTATTGTTATGCTGCATCACTCTGATCTGGGCACCACATCTGAGGAGGCATTGCAGTGGAATGCTCTTTGGGTGTATATGCCTAAACCCTCATAATTACTTCATGATCTTGGTATGATGAGGCCATTAACATCTAGTAATTGGGAGTGTCGTCTCAGCGAGCTAGCGCACAGCGACCTACACACAACAATGGGGTACTGCCTTGTCTAGGGGCGGCAGCATAGCCAGCCAGTATCTGAGATGGCAGATATGGTCATGTGTGCATGGGATGCCAATGGGTAAGTCGCGCACGTCGCCATCAGCTTCATGACGATGGCCCGTGATTGAAATTACATGCAATTCTATACTATTTATTATGCAATTAACTGATCAACATATCGTCGATGACTTTAAATCGGCAACAGTCAGTTGCTACACCCCAATCGGCTTTGCACTAGCGACTTCAAGTCGACGACAGTGGTATGTCTCGTACATATCAAGATCCAAAATAATATACAAGGGAAGACAGGGGGATTCAGATTCAATTTCTCTTTACCTTCGATCGGTTTGGAAGAGCTTTGTGATGATAACGTATAAAGAGACCGGTACTACCAGATGTAGGCCAAAGGTCCCCTAATAGGTCTAAGAGAATCTAATAGGTCTAAAAGAATGAATACAGGAGACGCACAGAGAAGTGGAGGCAAGGTATCGATATTTTGTTTATTTCTTCAATTCTCTGGTATAACTAGGGGGATCCCTCCTCCTTTTATAACCTAGTCTAGAGTTTTTGGCAAATGAACCACCATGGGCCTTCTCGGTCCACCACATTTCTCAACATCTACTTCACAGCTAGTAGTTGAGGTGTGACTTCTCTATGGACAACTGCCCTTTTCAGGTTCGTTTGGCCGGACCTATAAAAGAGGAAAAAAAATCTTTGTACAACTAGTACAGAATCGACAGTACCAGACGGTTACCATTTGATTACAAGCCTAACCAATGATTGGACAATAGCTTGCAAATATTTTGAGTATGAATTTCACGTTTTTATAAGAATTTCTTTATCCATGTAGCACAATCTTAGATCATATTGTACGTGGAAACAAGGGACAAGAAAAATCCTTATACAAGTGTGAAAATTTTCTTTTCAGCTTTGTTTGGCTGCAAAGTGAGTATATCCTAGGGAAGATTAACCACCTCAGGGATTTTTCCGTCGTTTTAGTTCCCAAGGAAGATAAGCACCCCAGGGATACAATCCCCACGCGCAGGGACTCACCCACTCGATTCCCTTCTTCTCGTTTCCTCTCCATACCTGAATCTCTCCAGTGTCTTAGAGCCAACCAAGGGAGTCATCACCACCGGCGTCTTGGAGTCCATTGCCGGCATCCTCTCCCGCCGCATCAACGTCTTCAAGCCCACCGCATTGCCATCATGGAGGCCGCAGAGCCGACGTCTTGAAGCCCATCATGCTGGCGTTCTCCCTTGCCGCGTCAGTGTCTTGGAGGCCATGATGCTAGCGTCTTGGAGCTTGTCGCACCGATGCTCTCCCCTACCATGTTGGCATCTTCAAGCCCGCCACACTGGCGTCTTGGAGACCGCGTTGGCGTCTTGGAGTCCGTCGTGTCGGCATCATCAGCGTCCTCCACCGCCATGCTGCCATCTTGGAGGTCGTGGCACAGAGTCTTTGAGCTCACCACGCGTGCGTCCTCCTGGCACTGTGGAGTGAGGTGGATGTGAAAGCGGTTATGAGTGAGGTGTAAGACATCACGATTCGCGAGCAAGGAAGCGACCTAGGCAGAGATGACGAGGAAATCTTCTCGCTGTCTGGAGGCATGGGTTTCTTTCCGATAGAACCCCTGTGGTTGGGACGGGAAATTTCTACCATTATGAGCATCCAAACAGGTCTAAGATTGTTCTAGGAAAACATTCCCCATGGTTTTCAACCCAGAGATTAGGCCGGGATCTCCACCAGGATCGGGTGTCTCAAACACGCTCTTCTTAGGTTGGCCTAGCAGTAGTGTCTACCTACACACAAGCTCCCCT
This sequence comes from Olyra latifolia, assembly GCA_036346145.1. Taxonomy (NCBI): domain Eukaryota; kingdom Viridiplantae; phylum Streptophyta; class Magnoliopsida; order Poales; family Poaceae; genus Olyra; species Olyra latifolia. The sequence continues at coordinate 17,412,850 of CM070524.1, read as the reverse complement.
CCTCCCCCACTATTTATACCCTGAAGCAGGAAGCAGTAGCACGCTAGAGCACTGCTTGGCGCATCTCCCCCTCCAATATTCCGTGTAGAGAGAGAGCCATGGAAGCTGACGCGATCCATGCACCCACCACGTCCTCCTCAGACTCCGGCTCGTGCGTCATCAATGGCGCGCAAGAACTGTCCAAGAACTCCAAGCCCAAGCACCTGAAGCGCAAGAGGACCACCACTCCTGCTCCTGCTCTCGGTAGCCTGAAAGCACCGGCCGCGGAGGCCACCGACGGCGCCCGGGCTGAGGAGAGCAGCAGCTACACCGCCGCCGACGAGCCTACGGTGAGCCGGAAGACGGGGGCCGCCGGAAAGCACCCGTCCTACCGTGGCGTGCGGCGGCGGAGCTGGGGCAAGTGGGTGACGGAGATCCGGGAGCCGCGCAAGAAGTCGCGCATCTGGCTCGGCACGTTCCCCACCGCAGAGATGGCCGCGCGCGCCCACGACGTGGCGGCGCTCGCCATCAAGGGCCGCGCCGCCCACCTCAACTTCCCTCACCTCGCCCACGCGCTCCCCCGCCCGGCGTCCACCTCCCCCGCCGATATCCAGGCTGCGGCCGTCATTGCCGCGGCCGCCGGTGCCGACAAATGCGAGTCCTCTTCCTCTTTCGCCGAGGCCATGGAGACGTCATCGGCTGCCAGTTCGGGGATGGCCGGCAGCAGCGAGCAGGAGAACTCGCTGTTCGACTTGCCCGACCTTCTTCTCGACCTGAGGGATGGGCTATGGTGCTCACCTGTCGTCTGGACGACCGCGGTGGCCGACGAGTACGACGGCGGGGACGCGGCCGGGCTGCACGAGCCGCTCCTGTGGGCCGAGCAGTGCTGGATGGACGCCGCCGGGCTGGCACAACCGGAATAGCCGTCACCGGCCAGTGTGGTTGGCTGGCCGCAACGGTCGACCGATCACCATGGCCATGGGCACGCATTTCGTTGGCATACACCTTGTGCTTTGCTTCATGTGCAGAGAAACAGATTCATAGCCATGCCAGGCCGGCGGCGTGCGCTCGCGGTGGCCGATGTGATGTCTGGATGGCGAGTCGTTTTAGGGCGAGGTGGAACAGTGGATCAGCTGCAAGAACTAGCTAGACATTTAATTGGTTACTTAATGATATACGGGGTATTAATTAGTGGGGTTTGATTTGCCGATGATTTTTGGGAGAGACCATCTATCTATATATGCTCGAGTGCCTGTTTTCTTTTCGCAGTATTGTGTATAGTAAAGTTTTTCAGAAAATGTGCAATACATATATATTTGATCTGCTTTCGGTTTGGTAATTCCAAACAGTTAATCATGTTCTCTGCTCTTCCGTGTACAAAATCTGAGACCTTTTAGTTGCTTTCTTCGTTTGCTTTGAAGTACTGCTAAGTGCTAATTACCCAGTAACTAAGTATGAGTATTCAGTACTTACTAGAAAACTAGTGAAGGCACTACTTATGATTATTTAGTACAGAAAAGTGTAATGCTCCACTCAATCATGCACCTAAATTTTTAGCAACTAACCATCTCAATCAAAATTGAATGATCGGATGGGTGAAACGGCCTAGAAGAAAGGCACGATCTGGAATGCGAAATTAAACCCCATGAGGCTTTGTTTGGCTATACAGCGAATGTATCCCAGGGAAGATCAAGCACGAGAGGGACTTTTTGGTCATCTCGAATCCCATGTAAAAAAAGCATGGCTGCTTCTCTCCCAAATGGCCAACTCCTCCAAGAAACCTAGCCGCCGGATAAGGAACTGCGCGGCGCTGTCCTCGTCCTAGAGAGCAGCCGAAAGATAAAGCACACGCCACCATTGGAAGGAGCTGCTCGACGTCGTCCTCGTCCAAGCGAGCAGCTGCCGGACCACCATCTCTCCATCCCCCTCTGTCCCTTTGTCTCTCTACTTGAGGCGTCGAGTGAGGAGGAAGTCGGCGCCGGATCTCAGGGGAGGAGACGGATACGACGTCGGAGCTTGAGAAGGCGGCGTTGGATCTCGAGAAGGAGGCCGGAGGCAGCGCCGGGGATGAACAGTAGGGAAAGAAGCCTCCATAGGGAGGAGAGGGTGCTGGGATGTGGGGGCGGTGAGGTAGGGTAGGGGTGGCAAGACGGCGGGTGCTGGTGGGAGTGGGCGAGAGGAGTGGAGGCGGCGGGTGAAGTAGGCGAGGCGGTGGCTGCAAGGAGAGAGCCAGGGGGAAGATGAGATCGAGGCATCGAGCGAGCGCAAACATATGGGGAGAAATTCCACGAGTCAAGAGAGAATTGATTCCTTGTGGATCTTATGCGGAATAGTGATAAAAAAAACCTGATTCTGTGGCTTTCAAATGCACCGGTAATTTAGCCTGGGAAAAATCCTCAAGAGGGTTGTTAGCCTCGGGAATAGGCTAGGATCCCGACCGGGATCAAGCTTCCAAACATGCCTCGAAACCAGGCGCTATTCTACAAGAACTTCTGTCTTACCTAGCTAATATAAAAATGGGAAAATACTTTATACTTACACAAAGATTTTCTTAATCCAGTCTTCATTATCCTTCGATGTGCTCCAAAATTTATATTACATGAATCTTGTAACATATGAAGATAGCGATAGGATCCTTATATAAGCGAACTACCGGAATGATTCTAGCGAGTACGTGTATACCGGTGCATGCACACGGCGCGAGCACGTCTTTCGCTACCAAGGACGAGTATGGCGACGGGAGGCCGGGAGGGGTACAGGCGTAGAGCCTACCGGCCACTTTTTTCTGCGTGACAACACGCCAGGGGGAATTTATAAAAATCCCGTGGAAATGCCCGGATACGAGAGGAGGATCTGATGCACGCCATGGAGCTCTGTCCGCATCCAGCCGGAGGCCCACCTGTCACTGTCCGATTCTGGTGCAATCGGAGGATCGGCTGCTCCGGCGCCAGTGGAGCTCCGCTCATGGTTGGTGGCCAGGTAGGACATACCGCACGGCCTTGGCCGGTAAATTACTCGCCCGTGTTAGCCTGCTGCTGCAACCTGAAAGGTATTTTAGCTTGGCTCAGCATAGCCTTGGACCATCCGATTCCAACTTTCCAAGGCCTTGAGCCACCCCTGAACATTCCCTGTTTGGAATAGCTGGAGTTGAAAACGCTGAATTTTAAGATTTAAAAAGGGGTAACAATTAGTTTTGTAAGGCTTGAGACTTTTAATAAGTGGTTTCAAGATTTTCTGCTTTTATGGAAACTGCTTTCTCTAGTAAAAATAACAATAGAAAAAAGGCTGCCTAGCTGTGGCTCTACAGCGGAATGTCGCTGGCTCGCTGCGTGCAGCCATGCATGCGTCCGATACTCCGGTCCGTGCTGAGCTCTACATATTCAATGCACGTTAATTAAGGTGATTTGGCCCATAAATAGCCAGGTCCTATTCATTAATTAATCTGCTTTAGTTAGGCCTGCCTCTAGCTAAGTCGTACGTGAAAAAGAGAGGAGCACAGTTCACAGCCTCACAGGATGTAAAGCGTACTGCACATCATCCATTGGCCGTGTCACTTTTCTTAATTGATCTGGCCGAACCCTACGTGGCCACACTCGATCGGAGAGGATGATGCAACCACCGGCCGGCTCGCAGGAGCACCGTAGACTACGACCCGGTGGACACAGTGACCCATGCAACGCACATACGTGCGTCGATCCATCGGCCATGTACGTCGTAAGCATCAGGGAGCTTTCGGCTCCTTTGGTTCCATTAAAAACCGTCACGTTTGCATCACTTTGGTCATGCATACTAACGACCGTTAAAGTTCACCCGTGGCAGCGTAGCTTTCCATGTGAACTTGACTGCTAGCTAAGTATGGCGCAGCCATGGACGTACTAACCACCCTAATTTGTGAGATGCATGTGTGCTTGGACACAGGAGCCCCATGCTAATAGCTACTTATCTGGGGCTGTCAAACCGTTATTGTTTGCAGCCTGGACGGTTCCTCTCTGCTGCAAGAGAGCTCCGAGACGCTTTCTGTAACACTTTGACCCGAAATTCATTTAAGAGTTAGTCCCCACTGCTCATCTAAGAGGGTTTAACCCAAGATACTATGATTTAACCCATCAGGGACCTATCACTCATCTAAAAGGGTTAATTTGAGATGTCATGATTTACATCACCAGGGTTATAAGCTAAAGGAGCGCATTGTCAAGAGGCAATGTTGTACTAAAGAGCGGAGCTTTACAATCCCACCCCGTAATGGAAAGCCCATGAAACTCCACTTGGTACACGATCTGTGCCATGTGCCTCTATTGGGCCACACGCACACGCATGCAGAGAGGGTTATGCTATTATACCATTTGTAACATCTTGGCCCGAAATTCGCTTAGAGCCAATCCATCACCTTAGGGGATGGTCAACACATACATAGCATCTTACTTGAGTTTCGACCTCACTCGTCTAAAACGGTTAACCCGGAATGTTGTGGTTTGGACTACCAGTGGTTACAAGTTAGTGGAACACAATTTCAATAGGCAAGGTGATACTAAAGAGTGGGGTGTTAAGCTTTCCATTCTCGATTTCAATTGATAATTAACAATTCGATGGTTTTAGTTGCGCAGAACAAGCACGAGGAGAGAGTATCATAAAAGAAATGGATTAATTAGAGTTAATTAAGTTAATCACGGAGATTCTTCATGTGAAGCAAGTGCCAGCTAGCCTCAAAAGTGCTTGCTTATGGTTTAACTAGTTGGATGCCCGTGCATTGCCATAGAGACATGAAAAAGAAAAGGCGATACAAATTATGTACAAAAGAGTATAGAAAAAAGAATACAGATTATATAAAATAAGTACTCCGAATAGCATCGTTGATTTTATTGTTCCCTCAAAAAAATCCGGCTTAACGGCTAGCGGCGTGGCGACATCTCGGCAGCAGAGGCAGTGTTAGGGTTCACAGCAGGTGGCGGTCGTGGCTCGACAGCAGCAGCCCATGGTGACGGCTAGGGCTTAGCCGGCAACGGCTAAGCAGAGGAGGAAGAGGAAGGGGAGGGGAAGACGATGTTGTAGTTCGAGTAAAGGTTGAGGCGGCGGCTAGACACAACACCAAGGCATGAGGACTCCGGTGCAACGCTGGCAGGGCTCCAACGGGTTCTAGTAACGGCGTTCGGTGGGGAAGCTCCAAGGGGTCTCACGTTTGATTCGCACGGAAAGTCCGGAGCAGCGTCACCATGTGGATGCAAAAGACGCCGATATCTTTCTTAGCATCAAGGTCCTTGCGGTTCAACGAAGGCGATGGCTAGGTGTTGGCATTGTGTGGAGTTTGGAGTAGGGAAGAGAGTAATTATTGGGATTGGATGGTGGAGTTGGGATTGAATTGGATCATGAAGTTGGGATTGGATTGAATTGTGGATTGGAGCCATGTGCGAGTGCCAGCATTGATGGATGGATCGATGGTCAAGATTAAAAGTATGTTTCATTGGTCACTACTCAATATTTATCATAAGACACTTTTTAAGAGTAGAGATGATGGGGGCTTTTCATTGTTTCGTTGGCATTAAACAAATGTAGAGATGGGGTGATCGGTGAGGCAGTATTTTTAGGGCACTCTTAATGGAGTTACTAAAGCTGTTACTAAAATCGTCACGTAGGACAAAACGCTGATGTGGAAGCTAGGTAATTATAGTGGAGAGAGAAGGGAGTTGTTACTAGTTTAAGCAACCATTACTACATAAGAACTAATGCAAAATATTAACTAGAAGTGGGTCACAACCATAACTACACAATCATGCACTAATCAAATCGTTTAATACATGTCTAGATGAGAGAGAAAGAGGGGAGAGAGATTAATGATGGATCCAAGTATAGTTACAATGCATTGAGAGCATTGTTTCTTATATTGTTACTATATGACATGGTATATTTTTAGTAACAACCCATTAGGAGTGCCCTTTTATGGGCTAATCACGAGGCGCGAGGGCGCCATGCGAACTGTCTTAATTAGTTCTCGTAGCTCGCTGATTGATGGATCTGGGCTACATGTAGACAGAGAGAGCGCTTAATTAAGTAATTAGCTACGATACGCCCGCGGTTTCGTATCTCAAAATACGCCATTATTCAGTGAATCCTTGTTTCGACCTCCCCATCGTTTTCTTCTCACTGTACCAAAAGTTTGTTATTTTCTGAGAGGCCTGACCACTGCTCTTTCCGTTGCATTATTGCAACCCCACCTGTCGAAGCCAAGATCCAAATTTTTAGGATCTCTGGATGGAAGATTCGACGCAACTTTAATCCTTGGACGAGCCCAATTTAGTAGTAGACTAGTAGGTTGTTGAACAGAGAAGCTCTTGCCACTTCATGACTTGCTTGTTGCAACCGGTTTTTTGTTTGCAGAAATAATACGCTCGCGTTGTTAATGTTGTCAGTATATATGCTTCTCTTGCATTAGCTACAGCCAATGGGGGTTTAAACTGTGAAGAAGCGTTGGATTTGGATTTGTGCAGCAGGAGTGTAGGATACTGATTTCCTGATCCCCGCTATCTTCTGTCAGAGGTGGTTGACAAATTCGTGAGCTCTAATAGGTAGACTCTGTGGCATCAAAGAAGATGAAAATTTTAGGGCTAATTTATAGTAAATTAAACAGAGCGTGGGACCTTTCATTCCTCGCCTTCCAATGGTTTGCATCACTTATGATTTAAATATACTATACTTGAATGACATGTATAATTCTCCTTATACTTTTTTAGATAATGAATAATTCTTCTTATTGAACTGTTCTTTTAGATAATGAAAATAAATTCCGGTCTCTACATAGTAAGATGTACATAGCCTCATCACAAGCCAAATCTTAGCGAAAGCTAATTACAAACCATTTAGAAAACTTCTGACAAAAAGAATAAGTAAAGACCTAGTATAAAAAAGACAACTAATACAAGCATAGTCTATTATTTATTTTCCATCCATTGTTGGTGAAGAACGTTATAGCCACCACCTCCAAGGATTGGCACACCTGAATTGTCTTTGTTCAGACCTCCTCATTTTGTAGTAAGACCCAATTACACAACAAATAGGTTCTTCTTGAAGATATGCTGCAAAAAAATAAATGCGGAATAGATTCATTTTTATCGCAGGAAAAACATTGCAAACTACTTGTCCACCCTCTCTGGATAAGTTGTCCTTGGTTAAGATAATTCCCTTATCTAAATACCAAAAAAAAGATCTTGATTTTCAGTAGAATTCTTAATTTCCAAAGGCAATTGTTGGGATAATAAATTAGTATTGATCATTTTTTCTACATAGATTGTATCAAAAATTACACTTTTTTATGCTGCTTCAAACAAAGGTAATCTTGGGTTGATTCTAGATGAATAGATGAAATTCTTGACACTAAACCATGCTAATCAGCAAGGTTACAACCCATCAGAATCCTACTAAATGAAATGCTGAGAGGATTCGAATTGAGCACCTCTACTATGGTAGTGTGCCATTTTTCCTCACTATAGCGAAAAAACTATGATATTGTTCATTTAAAGGTGGATGTCCTAGTCAACTGTCCTCCCAATAGCTGATTTGTGAGCCATTTCTTAATCTGAATTGACCCTATTTTAGAATATTCTTTTTTAACTTTCAACAGACCCTTGGATTTCTACTTTTGAGAGGGTTTTGTTTGCCAGGTATTTATTTTTAAGCAATCTTTATCAAACCCCATCTTCATTCAGTAGTTTAAATAACCACTTTCTAAGATGACATTTATTTTGAATATCTAAGTCTTGAATACCTAGACCCCCTGATCCATTGGCGACATAAGATACTCCATCAAGCTAGTCTATATTTTCTCTTTTGTTCATTACTCTGCCAATAGAATCTGGTTCAATAATAATCTAGCTTCTTTAACACAACACGAGGAATCTTAAAAAGAAAGACATCATAAATATAGGAAGACTTCTTGTTGAACAATCGGATTTAAATATATCACCACAACATATTACCTTCCCATGAGGTATCGTAAAAGAGATCAAATTTTAGGGTACTATGAGAACCAAAGGTGATTAATATTTGTGGTGTACGTGTATATATATTGAGGGCCAGTCCAGGACTCCAGGATAGTGCCATACAAAACATATGCATGTTATGATGCCAACTTGCTAACCTTTTCGACGAGGAAGAAAAAGGCCAAGCGCTGGCGGGGGTCGGACCTTAATTGGACCGTTTTGGATGCATGTCTCGCTAAGGTTCTAAGATAGCACGCCCCGCACGCGTTCGTCGGCCGAGCAAGCGGTCGGTGTAGCACGGGCCAGTTAGATTTAGGTTCTTAGCGCGAAAGCTAATAGGATCATTAGCTCAATTGCATGAACACATAATCATACATTAGAGTTTCCAGATCTTACTGTTAATAGATGATGCCATCGTCTAGCAGTGGATTTAGGCTAGTAAAGCCCGCGTGGCCGGTGAGTCGATGCCGAGTAGACGTAGTGGACGCTGGGAGTCGGTATGCCGTGACAATCTCGCTCCGGTGACGTGCTCCGGCGGTGAACGGCGGTGTGCCCTCCCAATGCTTCAGCGCCACCCTTGATCGGTAGAGTTTTGGGGTGTCGAGAGCTTCTCTTTCTCGCAGATCGATTACCTCAGTGAGAAGCCGGTGCCCTCTATATATATGGCGCTGCGCATCGTGGGGCCACAACCAACTGTCGGTTGTGCGCCCCCGATCAGGGCGCAAGGTGAGGCCGTTGAGCCTCCTGAAGACTCGGGCTAGTAAGTTAGCCGAGGTCATTATCCAACATTCTCCCACTTGATCGAAAGGCCAACATCATAATTCCTCTCTCAATAAAACAGTACACCAAGACAAGTGTTGCAAAGGCTATTGATCAGCCAGTGAAACCTCAATGCCTATAGTGCACCATCTTATATCGATTGGTAAAATTACTTATGTCTTACGGGAGTTGGTTTGTATTTTGGCACTCATATCCAGAATCAGAGGCTTCCCAATATACCCATGCCGGCAACATGATCACGAAATACACTGGGTGGCAAGCCTTTTGTGAGTGGATCCGCAAGCATAAACTGAGTACCAATATGCTTAATATTAATAGTTTGATCCTGGATTCTATCGTTCACAACATGGTACTTAAGGTCAATGTGTTTGGCAGCACCACTTGACTTGTTGTTACTCGCATAAAAGACTGCGGATTGGTTGTCGCAATATAAGGTTAGCGGTCTCGAAATGCTGTCAACCACTCTAAGTCCGGTATAAAATTCTTAAGCCATACCGCCTATCCGGTAGCCTCATAACATGCCACAAACTAAGCTTGCATCGTAGAAGATGCCGTAAGTGATTGTTTGGAGCTTTTCCACGAGATAGCTCCTCCTGCGAGTGTGAAGATGTAACCTGACGTGGATTTCTTAGTGTCCACATATCCCGCAAAATCTGCGTATGAAAAGCCAATGACTTCAAGGCTTCCAGACTTCTTATATGTGAGCATATAATCCTTAATGCCTTGTATATAGCGCAAGACTTTCTTAACGGCTTTCCAGTGATCTAGTCCTGGATTTGACTGATACCTGCCAAGCATCCCGGTTATAAAAGCTAAGTCAGGACGTGTACAAACTTGAGCGTACATGATGCTTCCGACAGCAGAAGCATAAGGAATCGTCATCATCTGATCAGATTAATATTGATTCCTTGGACATTGAAATGTCCCAAACTTATTGCCCTTAACAACTGGAGCAGGCGAGGTAGAGCACTTATGCATATTGTATCTCTTCAGTACTCTGTCTATGTATGCTTTTTGGGATAAACCCAATGAACCTTTAGTTCGATCCCGGTGAATTTCAATGCCTAGAACGTAAGAGGCTTCACCAAGATCCTTTATATCAAAATTGGAGAATAAAAATCTCTTAGTCTCAGACAGCATATCCCTATCGTTGCTGGCTAAAAGAATGTCATCCACATAAAGAACTAAGATGGTGTATTTACTTCCCTTAAACTTAGTGTATATACAATTGTCCACTTCTTTTTCTTTAAAACCAAATTTTCTAATGATTTCATCAAACTTAAGATACCATTGCCTAGACGCTTGCTTTAATCCATAAATTGATTTCTTAAGTCTGCATCCCATATGTTCCTTGCCTTCCACGACAAAACCTTCCGGTTGAGCCATGTATACATTTTCATGCAAGTCACTATTTAGAAATACAGTCTTAACATCCATCTGATGTAGCTCTGGATCATTGTGAGCCACAAGCGCCATGACAATTCTAAATGAGTCCTTAGATGAGATAGGTGAGAAGGTATCATTATAATCAATCCCCTCTCTTTGTGAGAAGCCTTTTGCTACAAGCCTTGCTTTGAACCTTTTGGTATTCCCTTTAGAGTCATGCTTGGTTTTGTAGACCCATTTACAGCCTACTGTTTTGACCCCATCAGAAATTTCTACTAAGTCCCATACATCATTAGTGCTCATAGACTTTAATTCATCCTGCCTGGCTTCAAGCCACTTAGGTGAATATTCACTCATCATGGCCTCCTTATATGAGGTGGGATCCTCTACCTTCCCTATGTTATTTACATCCTCATTCAAGTAAACAACATAGTCATTCGAGATGGCAGACCTTCTCTCTTATTGTGATCTTCTTATGGGTTCATTAGCTATAATAGGGGCTGTTGAGGCTCATCATTAGGTGCAACATTAGTCATTTCTGAGTCCTCAACAGGGGTTGTAGCCACAGTGTTTTCGACTAGGGGTGCAGCCTCCTGGGCCACAGGAAAAACAGGCTCATGAATCACAGGTGGCGGAATAAAATCCCGCACCTCGTCAAGATCTATTTTCCTGGGCTCCAAGATCCCACTGATCTCAGCATTCTCTAAGAATACTGCATGTCTCCTATCCATAAACTTGGTAGTACGATCCGAACAGTAAAATTGATATCCCTTTGATCTATCGGGATACCCAATAAAATGGCAACTAACTGTCTTAGGGTCTAATTTCCCAATATGAGGATTGAAGATTTTTGCTTCAGCAGGACAGCCCCATATACGTAAGTATTTTAAGCTCGGCTTCTTCCCAGTCCATAATTCCTAAGGTGTTTTCATGACTGATCTGCTGGGGATCCGATTAAGTATATGGGCAGCTGTTTTTGGTGCTTCAATCCACAGACTAACTGGTAAACTGGAATGACTGATCATACTACGCACCATATCCATAAGGGTACGATTTCTTCTTTCAGCCACACCATTTTGTTGAGGTTCACCAGGTGTCGAATATTGGGCTACGATGCCTTTTTCTTGAAGGAACTTAGCGAAGGGACCTGGGATCTGCCCGTAAGGGGCATGCCTCCCATAGTATTCTCCCCCTCGATCAGACCTTACTACCTTAATTTTTAGTTTAAGCTGATTTTCTACTTCAGCTTTGAATATCTTAAATTTATCTAGGGATTCAGATCTACCACGAATAGGAAAGATATACCCATAGCGGGAGAAATCATTAGTAAAGGTGATAAAGGAGTCATACCCGTCTACAGATGTCACGGGAAAAAGACCACAAATATTTGTATGAATTAATTCTAAGAGTCCCGTACTTCGTGTGGCACCTTTCTTAATGTGCTTTACGTATTTTCCTTTTACGCAGTCTATGCAATTCTCTAAGTCGTTAAGATCTAAAGGTTGGAGTATCTCGTCCTTAATGAGACGCTCCATTCTCCCCCCTCGAAATGTGGCCTAAACGACAGTGCCACAATTTCAATGAGGTGACTTTATTACACTTATCATTACCATAGCAAATATTCACAGAGGATTCAGAAATGGAAAGCAAATAAAGCTTGTCTTGTCGGATGGCAAGACCAACATTAAAGTACATTTATTGTTACCAAACACAAAGCTGAAACCATAATCATCCAAAAGAGATATAGAAATGAGGTTTCGCTTAAGCGAAGGTACATAAATAACATTATTCAAATAAAGTACAAAGCCGCTATCTAAGATTAACTTCAAAGATCCAACGGCCTTGGCTTCAGCTTCCTTTCCATCCGCTACAGTAATGCTTCTATCACCCTTTGTGAGAGGGCCCGCGGTACTGAATCCCTGTAATAAATTGCATACGTGCACAGTTGCACCGGAGTCAATCCACCACGCATTAAAGGGAAAATCAACATAATAAGACTCATCAACTAATGTAATAACATCATTACCTTTCTTAGCATGCCATTTTAGGAAGCCTGCACAGTCCTTCTAATAATGCCCAGGATTCTTACAGAAGCGACAAACATCACTAGAGGCATTAATAGGACTAGTGGAAGTGGCGGGCTGCTTCTCCTTGTCAGAGGTGTTGGACTTCTTGTTGGCTTGTTGTCACCTTGCCTGTCCTTCCTCTTATTTGAGGACCTCACATAATTGACAGTGTCCTTTTTCTCCATCTTAACCCTTTTCTTCTTCCTCCACACAGAGTGAGATCAACTCACTCATACTCCATTTCTTCTTGTTAGTGTTATAGCTAATCTTGAATAGAGTATACTCAGTGCCTAAGGAAGCTAATGAGAGATGGACCAAAAAGTTGTCGGATATTTGCATATCCATTTCATTATGTGGATGCCATCTCCATCAGAGACATGATATGCTTCTTCATTCCCCATGGCCATCATACTTCTTATTCAGCAACTTGTTCAACAAGGTGCTGACATAAGTCTTGGTGGAGGCCTTGAAATGGCTTTCCACCATAGCCAAGTACTCCTTGGCAGTCAACTCCGCATCCCTTTCCTTAGTAGGGATTGCTCCCCTAATATTACGGGTGATGGAGTTCTTCATAATTTTGAGACAGATGCGGTTAGACCGCTCCCATTTCTCATAAGTTTCATCATAATTTTTCTTAACCGCCTCAGTGGCATCGCCCGGGACGGGAGTAGGGGCATTATGAAGGAGGGTATAATCTAAGTTCATCACTGTGAGGACAATGTCAATATGCTCCTTCCACTCATGGAAATTGCTCCCAGTCAGCTTCTCAATGCTACTTATGACAGAAGCGACATTGGAGGGATCAATAGCTGACATATAAAATACATGGCACAATTTAGAACCATTAAATAATACTTAGCATGATTTTAATCTACGTTAGTACGATTAAATACATGCAAGCAAAATTAAGCAAAATTATTATTCCAATTCATATCACCGTTGGGCAGAAAATGAAAAAGAACAATAATATTAAAATGACACATAATTATAAATTAACGTTGGTCAAAATTATAATTATGAGCCACACATAAAATTAACATCATAAATCTCCAATTAAAATTTCTCGTTGGTTCCATTTTAATTAGAGACAAAAATAAATTTAAGCAAAATTTGTGCCATTTAACAGAATTAACATCAATCTTAATGCATAAAACATTAATTAAATCAGTGCATGGAAAAACATATATATATATATATATATATATATATATATATATATATATATATATATATATATATATATATATATATATATATATATATATATAAGATAAATTGAGTGGCTTCGGCCCTGTTTCACGCCGCGCCGCAGCCAATGACCAAAGATGCAGCCCAGCTACGTGCGCGACTCGCGGGCTCAGTAGCTCGCGTCTCGCGTCATTGCAGCCAACACCCGTGAGGCCAGCTATGCACGCGGAGCTGGCCCAGCTAACGCCCGGCGCAGTCCAAGCCGTCGGATTGATCGGACGGCGGTGATTTACCCCGCGCCCCTGAAGAATCGGGTTTCGGCGCCGACTGGAAACCCTAGCTAGTCTGGAAACCCCGCCGAGTAGACGTAGTAGACGCAAAGAGTCGGTATGCCGTGACGATCTCGCTCTGGCGACGTGCTCCGGCAGTGAACGGCGGTGTGCCTTCCCAATGCTTCAGCGCCACCCTTGATCGGTAGGGTTTTGGGGTGTCGGGAGCTTCTCTTTCTCACAGATCGATTACCTCAGTGAAAAGCCGGTGCCCTCTATATATATGGTGCTGCGCATCGGGAGGCCACAACCAACTATTGGTTGTGCGCCCCCGATCAGGGCGCGAGATGAGGCCGTTGAGCCTCCTGAAGACTCGGGCTAGTAAGATAGCCGAGGTCATTATCCAACAGGGCCGGCTAGCTGCAGGAAGTTAGGCCAGCTCTGTGATGTTAGCCTAGCCGGCCGGTTAATTCACCATGCCTTGTAACCAAGCTTGTCGGTCTTAGCTCCAGCCGCAGTAGCACACGACAATCTCACAAAGCGCGTAGTCAACGTGCTTCTCCCTCCATTGCGCGAGACTTGTCGATAGCTAGCTCACCCATAGTCGTCATTCTTCTACTAATCACATGGAATTTAATTATCTCCATGACAATCACATTTCATCGGGAGAGCAAAACAAAGTATACCCGTCGTACTCTACACTTTGACTCGGGGAATATTGTTTATTAATCCGTCGTACGTCCCAGTGTCCCACGATGCATCGTCATCACGGGTATATAGCTCGATCGCTCGCTAACGTAACTCGTAAAGTCGTAACTAGTCTAGTCGCAAACGGGTACTAGTTTGAGAGTTGACAGTTTGACACTAGGGGCTAGCTTCCTGTGCGAACCCAGTGACCACCACCCATGGAAGAGGAGCGAGCACTGTCGCCGGTGTCCAATGGCGCCTCCACCACTTGCGGCAGCTTAGGTTGCGGCTCCCCCACGGCGACGTCCTCATCCCATGAGTCAGGCAGCGGGGGCGGCAGGAAGCGACCGCGCCGGGAGCTGAAGCACCCGACGTACCGCGGCGTGCGCATGCGGAGCTGGGGCAAGTGGGTGTCGGAGATCCGTGAGCCCCGGAAGAAGTCGCGGATCTGGCTCGGCACCTTCGACAACCCCGAGATGGCCGCGCGCGCGCACGACGTGGCCGCGCTCGCCATCAAGGGCCGCGCCGCGCACCTCAACTTCCCGGAGATCTCCCACGAGCTGCCCCGTCCGGCCACGGCCGCGCCCGAGGACGTGCGTGCCGCGGCCGCGCTCGCCGCGACCATCGACCGCGCACCGGCCGCGTCTGCCCAGGACGTTGGTAATGCCGAAGCGCCAGCACCAGCGCATGCGAATGCGATGCCGCGTGGCGACGGTGTGGATCTCGCGCTCCTCGACTTGCCGGACGTTCTGTTCGAGTTCGGCTTCGCGTTGCCGCCGTCGACGTACGACTTGCCATGGTACGACGTCGCGGCCGACGACATCCGCTTCGAACCGGCGCCGTTGCTGCTCTGGGAGCACTGAGACCAGCATGGGGTAACAGGTGGCTTGCATGTGAGTTTCGACTTTCAATCGAAGCTCGATGATTTCTAGATAATGAAAATATTCCGGTCTCTATATACAGGGGGTGTTTGGCAGAGTTCTAACTCTCAACTCCATCCCAGATCTGGACGGAGCAGTATCAAACGCTCTAACTCTGCGTAACTCTAGAGCAGGCAAGTAGGCAACTCTATAGTGCAGCCTCCCTCGTAGTTTATTTTTGTGGAACAACTTGAAGGTTGTTCCGCAGAGCTGTGGATCTGCTTCGTAGTAGATTTGTTCTACAGTAGAGTTGTGAAGCAGAGCTAAAAAATTGAAACTGGAGCCCTGCCAAACACCCCCATAGCCCAGCACAAAAACAAGGTCTCACACCAAACCACGAGAGTAGTTTGCTATTACATTGAATAAAACTAAAACTCAACCAGTATCAATTCTATGATGAACTTTCCACCCATGATTAGCGAAGAAGGACAAAACAATCCATTGGCGCATCCAATAAGCTCCTCTTGAGGATGACCTGCATAAACGATAAACCTTTGCATTTATCAAAAATAATATTATTTCGAAAAAGCCAAATAGTCCAAAGTAATACTGCAACACATACCAATCCAAATTAACTTATTTTGGCGAACATTAGGTCCACAACTCCAATTATCAAAAAGATGAAAGATACTCCTAGGAGGGTTTAAATCCAAAGCAATCCAGACAATCCTAGCGAGATGACAATTAAAGAAAAGATGTTGAATAGTTTCATTACAACTAGAGAAGAAACATTTCGGACTCCCCCTCCACTTTCTTTTAATATGGTTATCTTTTATCAAAATAAATTCCTTACTTAAATACAACAGAAACACTTTAATCTTCAAAGGGATTTTTAGTTTACACAAAAAATTGTTCAGGCAAAATATATTCTGATTAATCATTCTCTGGTACATTGATTGTACAGAAAATTGATTATTCAAGTGAAGATTCTAAGTGAAGATATCATAACATCCATCTAATTGAATGCCTACTAATTGATTGACTAAAAGTTGCCAATCAAGTAGCTTCTGTCCCAATAAAGCATGATGAAATGAGACATTTAGAGGGATAGAATTGAGAACTTATGCTACTGTGTTATACTTTCTTCGAACAATAGTAAATAAAGAGGGATGCTGCTCACTAAAGGGGGTTGAACCTAATCATTTATCTTTCTAAAATCTAATTTTCATTCCATTCCTAACTTGGAAACGAAGCCCATTAAAAGAATTCTTCTTTACCATGCATGAGTCCTTTCCAAAAATGAGAATTAGTCGGTCAAGCCACCACTTGAGTTAAGGTCTTATTTAGCAAATATTTATTTCAAAGCAACTGCTGTCAAACTCCATTTTCATTGAAAAGCTTGAACAACCATTTGCTAATAAGACATTTACTTTTCAAATCTATGTTTTGAATTCCAAAACCACCATTATCTTTGGCCTAACAAATTAAATCCCATTTTGCTAGTCAGTACTTCTTTTTATGATAATCACATTGCCAAAAAAAATATGGATGTCAAATAGTCTAATATTTTTAGGATCTCATGGGGAATTTCAAAGAAAGACATCATAAACATTGGTAGGCTAGTAGCAACCGAATTAATTAATACTAATCGGCCTCCAATCGATTAATGTTTACCTTTCCAATTGGTTAAGTTCTTTTCAAATCTCTCAACACCAGTTGTTCAATCTGTATTTCTAAGTCCCCTATAATGTATAGGAATACCTAGATATCTGAAAGGAAAAGATCCAATCCCACAATCAAACAAATGAGAATAATCCTCTTCAAATGCCTTAGCCTCTCCAAAACAAAAAAAAGTTCGCTTTTGTGAAAATTAATCTTTAAGCCAGACAGTTGCTCGAAAGTGCAAAGAAGTAGTTTTATATTACTAGCTTGTTCAAAGTCATGATTTAAGAAAATGATTGTATCATCTGCATATTGCAATAGATAAACCATCCTCGACCAAATAAGGTACAATCCCTTCTATTTGTCTTTCTTTTTGGCTCTTGCAATTATGATAGCTACATGTCATCCACAATGTTAAATAGAATAGGAGATAATGGATCACCTTGTTTAACCCCTAAACAAGTTTGGAAGTAAGGCCCAATATCGATCATTAACTTTGATCTCAACACTTCCTTTGGATACAAACTTTTCAATCCAAGAACACCATTTAGATGAAAAACCTTTTATTCGTAGAGCTTGTTGTAAGAAAGACCACATCACCTTATCATATGCTTTTTCGAAATCACATTTTCAAAATAATACCATTCAACTTTCTTGTATGAAGCTCATGAATAGTTTCACGAAGAATAACAACTTCCTCCATAATATTTCTTCTCGGCATGAAAGTCGTTTGGGTTGGTCGAACTACTTTATCTGCCACTTGTTTAATTCGGTTAGTACTAACCTTAGTGAAAATCTTAAAGCTGATATTAAGAAGACACATCAGCCTATATTGCTAAATCTTTTTTGCTTCCTGTAATTTAGGAAGTAAAGTGATAATTCCAAAACTAGGGCTATGCAAAGGTAGCATGTCATTAAAGAAGTCATCAAATATGGCCAAAAGATCAAATCTGATCACTTCCCAAAAAAAATAATAAAATTCACTGAAAAACCATTCGGTCCAGGAGCTTTATCATGTTCCATCTGAAACACTGCTTCTTTACCTTCTTATTCTGAAAATGCTTTAGTGAAGACTTCATTCTCCAATTCACTAACTCGTGGGATATCCTCCCAAAGAGATTCAATCAAGGAAAAATGATTGTCTTCGGGGGACCACACAAGCTTTTATAATAAGATGCAATGTATCTTTTGACTTGGATATCACCAACAACCACTCCCTCATCTTGCTCTAATTGAAAAATTCATTGTTTAACACTAGCTATCAAATAGAAGAATTTTGTATTATTATCTCCTCCTAACAAAAATTTCGCTTTTGAAGGTTGGTACCACATTAATTCTACTTTTCGTAGAAGATGAACCAACCGTTCGTTAAGGAATTTCTTCTCATGTAAATCATTTTTTTGACAGCCCAATGCATTTAGCCTTCTTGTCAAGTTTATCAATCTTATCAATGATACTATTTTTTTACTTTCTACACATGATGCTAGTATGTCTCACCCAACCCCTAAGGTAACAACGAAGAGCTCTGATCTTGTTTTGCCATCTCAAAATGGCCGAATCACCTCTATGTTCCTTACCCCAAATGTCAGCCACCATATCATAAAAATCATCTCGGAGCAACCACCCAAGTTCAAATTTGAACATAGGTTGGTTTGCCCGCTGAGAAGATAATCTAGTATATAATAATAGCGGGGTATGATCGGACAAGGGGATATTTAAGTTTCCATTGACTACTCATTAATACTCTATCAAGTTTTTGAAAGGTGGGTTCATCCAGATTATTTGCCCATGTGAATTTTCGCCCTGATAATTGAATTTCACGGATATTTAAATTCTCAATGATTGCATTAAATAAAGAAGGCCAATAGTAATCAAAGTTATCTTTATTCTTTTCCGTCGTATGTCGCGTAATATTCATGTCATCTCCAATAAGAATTGGATAAGGTTCTTTACTACAAGAATTTACCAATTCTGCTAAAAAAGCTCCCTTTTGTTGCTGTGCAGGACCGTAAACTACAAACAACTACCATTTAAAATCATCCTCTAGATTTCTCAAAGTAAACATAGCATAAAAATCTCCTTCTACTATCAAACCGATATAAAAAACAGCCATGTTTACTCCTAAGAGAATACCCCCAGAGTGTTCGTGAGGTGGCATAATATGCCACATAAAATTCATGCCACCACACAAATGATTCAAAGATGATGTGGGGAAATCACTACGACTAGTCTCCATGATGCAATAAAATCTAGACGTTGTTCTTTTGCAAAAATGGAAATGTAATTATGCTTAGCCAAGTCTCCCAACCTCTGCGAAGCGTTTGATGATGACCTGCGTGCTGCATGCATGCTCGTGCTAAGAGATAGCGATGCTAACTAGAGCCAGGAGTTGGGTCGTGCTGGCACGAGCACGACCCAAGGTTAGGGTTTTGGGGCGACCGCCATGAACGCCAACACCGATGAGCCGTAGTTGTCATGGGGGAGAAGGGGGCGACAGTGGTGGTGGTGGTGGTGGTGGGGAGGGGGGGGGAGGGAACCAAGGGCGCAACCGGTGGGGCAGGAGGGGTGGCAGTTTAGGAGATAACTAGCCAACCGTCACGGAGGTGGAGAAGGGTGAGACCGTTGTGGAGAAGAGGGGGCAGTAGGAGAGGTGGAGGGGAGGAGCATGTGGAGTCTAAAGAATAAAAAAAGGTAGGACACTTCGGGCCACTATATAATCAGGTCTGGCCGGTCTGAGCACGGCCCAAATAGTTGGACCGGGTCAGGCCGCCCATCGTGCTTGCTTTTTAAGCTTGGCCCGGCATACCATTCGGATTGTCCCAGTCTAGCATGTATTCTTTCGTGCCACGTTATCCTTTGGGCCGTCCCAAATAAGCACAGCCCAACTCCTAGCACTAATTTTAACACTCTGCGTGCAACTACAGTACACAGTAGCTTGCTATATATAGTTTGTAGATAGTTTGTGGATTCATACACCTTGTTACAGCTCAATAAAGCTCAGACTGCTTTACTTCGTCATGCGTATTGTTACTTTCCATTTTTGATCGAGGATCCAAGAGGGCTCTGGTGTTGCTTGTTCATGTCTCGCATCTATTTCCGATTGGAAAATTCGCTAGCTATCGGATGGGGCTCGAATCACTCTGGGAGTACTGGTTCGCTGTTCTGGTACTTCCAGAGTTCCAGTGGCACTGCAAGTATCGATTATCAAGCATGTGATGATATTTCTAATACCAGTAAGGTATTCGATAACCGGCTGATAATTGCCGACTATATATATTGGCGATTATTGGCCTCACATCCGAAGGTCAAACTGAGTATGAAATGTCTAATTTGAAAAAAAAAATGGCAAAAAACCGGATTACATTTCTGATATTATTGGCCGATATTTTTTTTGTGAATTCAAATGTTTCTTTGAAATTACGTGTAGGCCGAAAACCGGCTGATCTTTCATAATCGGCCCTATCCCTGATTATTTTTAAACTAGTTATCAGATCCCTAAGGGCAAGTCTAACAATGGACTATTTTTCCCCCCCACCCTATTACTGTAGAAAAATAGGGTGACTGTTGGGTTGGGTTAAGAAATAGGGATAACAAAATGAATAGTAATAGGGTGAAGGAGAAAGAATATAGGAAATGAGATATGATTGTTGTTGGGCATATATAGTTGAAAAATAGAGAGGTGAATAGTAATAGAGAGGGGTCATAATAATAATAGGATGGAGAAATAGGGTGGATAAATAGGATCATTGTTTGAGAAGACCTTATTGCATTTCCTCTAGAAATCCTAGAAATCTTCACCAATCGAAAGGCGCCATAGTGGCTGGAAGGCGCCAAAGTGGCTGTACCGTAGTTCAAGCGTGTGCGGGTTAGGGTGGGGAATGAATACGAAGGTAGGGAACAAGTGTGTATATAGGTGGTGGCATGACTACCAAGCAGGGGTTTAGGATCAGGTATGGGTCACCGAGTGGACAAGGGCCTAGTGTGGAGTATATGGACTACAATATTGTGGGGTGAGTCCCCGTTCATCATACCATAAGGACCTACCTAGCTAGCCGCAGCCCTGCAAGGGTGGTACATGAGAAGAGGAATGTAACAGGTGCGATCCCATCTTCACGTGTGGCAATGCAAACTCACGGTCGCCGTATGACCCGTGTATGAGAGCCATCCGATGTTCACTCGGACGGTTTGGACGATCAAGCTAGGTGTGGACAACCGATCGATTGATTCCAACAATGATTTTACTCATTTTATCTCGGTCTAAGTAGCAAACCTGGCAATAATGCCTCGATTACCAAACTACCTTGGTATTCCGTCTACTTTCTAAGTAGTCCCTACGGAATTTTTTACGTTAATATTGAAAATATATATTTTTTAAAATAATGGAATAAATTCCGGCTGGAAAATAGATATGTAGATCTGAATCTTTTTCGGGCACGTTTACATGTTTTTGTTACTTCTCCGGTGGGTAAGCAAGGGCCTATTCTCCTCAGCTTATCTGTCTCATTTCTCATTTGCTTATTTGACTTATCTCGTAACTTCGAGAATTTTCTGAGGTGGCCTCGAGAGTCGGATGCCCTTGGTTTTTAGGATTTAGGGGGTTTTTAGACATGCCTACGAGATAAAAAAAAAGGGATTCAAAAAGTAATCAGATAAGTCAAAATAAGCCATGTTTTATCTGACTTATTTCGTGTCTTATCTAACTTATTTTGACTTATTTGACTTTTTTATTACTTTTGAATCCGTTTTTTTTATCCCGTAGGCGTATCTAAAAGCTCCCTAAATCCTAAAAACCAAAGGCATCCGACTCTCGAGACCACCTCGGGAAATTCTCGAAGTTACGAGATAAGTCAAATAAGTAAATGAGAAATGAGGCAGATGAGCTGAGGAGAACAGCCACCTGCATCCGTAGCCTAAACTGTTGCAGCGATAAGCTCTTTGATAGTTCAGCTTTGCGCTGTTAATTATTTGCTGTTGGTACGTACTGTTACTCTCTTACAATCAACTCTCGATCGCTTCCACATAGTTGCTCTTGGCGTATTCTCAAAGCCAGAAGTCCACGAGGGAAACAGAAAATAATGGAGTACTGTAAGATACTCCTCCAATCTACTACGTACATTCCTCATGGTCCCTATATATATATATACACGTACACCAATAATGCAGAGCCATATCCCGGTTATGCAATCATGCCATGAAAGCATAAAAGCTGTCTAGAACGAGCTAGAGCTACCGTCCTACATTGCCTTGCTGTCTTTATCAATTTGCATCCCCCTTTTTAGATTTAGGACAGGCCAGTAGCTCCTAGCCAAAATACGATATAACGAGCGTACACTCGTACGTACAGCATTTCCTGAAACAACTGTTGTATCACCATTCACCAAGGATCAGATTATTTGCTGATAACTACCAATAGCGCGTGAGGTAGGCGAGTCCATGCAGCTGGAGTGTGCCAGCTCCGGTGCACTATGCTGGCCGGTTGTCGTATAGGATTGACCCACCTATATCCTCCCAAGTCCCAACTAAGGCAGCGTTCTTTTCAGCGTTTGTGTTTGCTTATAAGCTGTAAATTTGTTATTTTCGTATAAGTCAAACCTTTTGACGTTTGGTAGTCAATTTTTGTAGGTCATACTATTTCTTCTTAAAGCTCTCAAAACCATTTTTTCTATAATTTTTTGATCCCTCAGATGTTCTTATCGAGAAGTTATAAATTTCCAGCTTATAAGCAAACGCAAACGCAAATACTGAAAAGAACACTGTCTAAGCCGCGGAGGACACTTCTAACCCGGAGTTTGCTGCCCAGAAGAAGCTAGCATAAGAGCAAGTCCAGCAGGTGCTCTATATCCATTCTCTATAACTATTGCTACTCTATCTCAGCCTCTATATCCATCCAGCAGAGTCTCTATGTCAGTCTCTAAATTTAGAGATTCTCTCTCCGAGTCTCTATATTTAGAGACTCTCTCTCTTGTCTCTATAACTTTTCGATGATAGAGACTCTGCTGGATAGAATGAAAATATAGGGAATGAATAGTGGTTTAGAGAAGGGATATAGAGATCCGAATTTAGAGAAGCTGCTAGTGATACCCTAAACAGGGGGAGTTTGTACTTTGTACTATAGAACTCACCTCGCCAGGGCCGGTGAGCCTCGTAACATGATGGAGCATCAAAGACCGCACGGTAAAATATGCTCCGCCCAGGTGGGCGGAGCCTAATTGGCCCACCGGGTGTCACAGGGCACCGGGTTCATATAAATTTTTAGTGAGGATTAGCTTATATTGCCCAAGCCAAGAATCAGTGAACCTCCACTTGTCTACCGACCACCACTCTATGTAGCCCAACGGGTAACTAGCAAGCAGCTCATCTAATTTATCAATTAGCAGACTACAATCTTGGGCCTCGGCTTATTGAACGGTTTACTTTGGGCCTTGACTAGTAACAAGTTGGCAAGCAGCCTGGCCAATCGGCTGGCCCTTGAGGCTTGATGGGTTATGCAGGTGACGCTTCGTATTCGATTGACGAATCAGATCCTTGCTCGATCGTCGATCAGTTTCACGCGCACGCCGTCTACTTCAATGTACCCTAGTCTCTTGTGGCCTAGCCCCAGTGCTGCTCACCTCATGCCCTCACCCAGTCGGCCCTTGTCGACGCGGCGCTGAATCGCCAAAGAAAATTGGAACTGCAACAGTGAATTTGCATATTATAAGGCAATTTAGTTACAACTTGGATAATGAGCCTTGTCAGCCTCGCACTTATGAATTCCCATATACACGATTTAGGGATAAAAATATAAGATTTAATGTGGAATGGTTTGATGAATTTGAGAGTTGACTTGAGTATAGAGAGTCGAGAGATAGAGCATACTGTTTTTGTTGTTTCTTATTTAAAGATCGCAATAAGAAAGAAGTTGTGTATGATGCTTTTGTTATAAAAGGTTGGAATAGTTGGAACAAAAAAAGGCAAACTGAAAGAGCACATAGGTGATGTTAATAGTGTTCATAACCAAGCTTTGAAAAGTTGTGATGATTTGTTAAAAAGAAAACAACATATTGATGTTGCTATCCATAAACAGAGTGATCAGGCGGCTAAAAATGCTTCTTTTAGTCGACTAAGAACCTCAATTGACGTCGCTAGGCTCTTATTGAAAAAGGATTAGCTTCCAAGGCCATGATGACGAAGGAGTTCTTTAACAAAGGAAACTTTTTGGAAATTCATGAGTGGCAATATCAACCAGATAAAAATGCAGCTGGTAATAATCTGATGGTTTGTCCTTCTATCTAGAAGAAAATTGTTCATTGTTTTGTAAAGGAAATATTGCAACGTATTCTTAATGAAATTAGACATGATATATTTTGCTTGTTAGTTGATGAGTCAAGAGATGTTTCTTGCAAAGAACAAATGGCGGTGGTTTTGCGATATGTTGACAGTTGTGGAATCGTTAAAGAGAGATTGGTTGGCCTAGTCCATGTCAAAGAGACAACTTCTTCGTACCTCAAATCTTCAATTGATTCTCTTTTTGTAGAATATAAGCTAAGTTTGAAGCAAGTTAGAGGCCAAGGATATGATGGTGCTAGCAATATGCGAGGTGGGTTTAATGCCTTGCAATCATTGATTATGAGAGAAAGCACTACAGCATATTATGCCCATTGTTTTGTTCATCATCTTCAGTTAGTTGTTGTTGCTATTGTAAGGAAATACAATGGCATAAGTAATTTTTTTTAGTATGATTTCTCTCTTGTTGAATGTGGTTGGTGGGTCTTCAAAGCGAAAAGATATGGTCCGAGATATTAATCATGAATAAGTACAAAAGGCATTAGATGTGGACTGCTTCAAACTGGAACAGGGTTAAATCAAGAGCAATGTCTTTAAAGACCAGAAGATACTCGTTGGAGTTCTTATTATAAAACTCTTCATAGTTTAGTTGACTTGTTTCCGGCCGTTATTAAAGTGCTAGAATTTGTGAAAGAAAAAGATAAGGACATAACAAGTAGAGATCAAGCATTGGGTCTTTTAGTGTATTTTCAGTCATTTGATTTTGTCTTTTATCTGCATTTAGTGTTGACTATCTTAGTAATCATAAACACCTTGTCAGTAGCACTACAACGGAAAGATCAAGACATTGTGAATGCTATCAGTGTGTAAAATCAACTAGAATGCATTTGGAGAAGATTAGAGGAGATGGATGGGAGTCTCTCATAGGTGAAGTGTATGCATTTTGTGAAAAACATGACATTCCCACGTTGGAAATAGAACAAGCTTATGATAATCCAGAGAAGCAATGACAGAAAACTAGTATTACCAATAAACATCATTATGAGGTGGATTCTTGTAATGATGTTCTTGATTGTCTACTTCAAAAGCTTGATAGTCGTTTCAATGAGACAACCTCTAACTTACTTATTGAGTCTAAGAGATACATTTCATGATTTCAATGTGGAGCATTTAATGAGCCTACCTAAACTTTATCCTAATGATTTTGATTCTAGAGAATTGAGGGACCTTAACCATCATCTTTGCCTCTATATTGCTGATATACGAGCAGATGATAGTTTCTCTAATATACAATCTATTGGTTAGCTTTCTCAAAAAATGGTGGAGACAAGGAAATATCTTTGCTATCCTTTGGTATATCGGCTTTTAAAGCTAGTATTAGTATTGTCTGTCGCCACTGCAACAATTGAGAGATGCTTTTCAGCCTTGAGAATTGTGAAAACTTATTTGCGCAATAGCATAGGTGATGATTTCATAAGCGATAGCCTAATTTATTATGTGGAGAAAGAAAAAATGAAAAAAGTTACCGATGATGATATCGTTTTTCGCTCATGAATTTAAAAAACGCAAATACTAACAGGTAATGGATTTAATTTCATTTGATTTGATTATTCTATAATTTTCTTTATATTAATTTATTTTGTTTTTAGGACATTGAGGTTGAATGGCGCACTCTGTCAACATCGACTATATTCTTTCAATAATTTTACCATTGTTCCTTAAAAAGACAATATTATTAGTATGTTTCTTCATTTTGGTAAGTATCTTCTTAATTTTATATCACTGTTGGCTTTGGTTATGTATTTAAGTAGATTTATTGATACTAGTTTGTACTATGATTATGGAGTTGTGAACCACGGTTATTTTCGGTCTAGATCCGCCCCTGAGGTGAAGCTACCCCTCTCCATCCCAGAAGGAGGCGGAGGACAGTCCACATTTTAATACACTCCATCATATGAAAGCTTTAGAGCAACATGTTACAGTTCAGCTCCAGCTATAAGCAACCAACGAATGTGCGTTCATGCCCTTGCCACTATGAGTTGTGACAACCGTGGAAGCAAAATTGTAACATCCCACGTACTATTCGTTCTTTTCCTATCCGGAGCCCTATAATACAAGGGCTCCTGTGTAATTGTTTGAGAAAAGAATGAATACAGATACTTGAGTCCTGTTCTCCATTATCTTAACTTAAGAAGGGATACTTTCATAAATCTTACTGTATAGTTCGACAAAAGAGTAACGACACCAGCGACCACGATGGTTGGCTGCGTGTGGTGTGGAATCCGGAGGGGTTTGCTCCCTGATTTGTGATTTCACCGGTGGATTTCAACGCTCGTGACTTGAATCAATGTAGAGGCGCCGGCCATTTCCGTGTTTCACTGTGCTGAACTCTTGAATCCAATCAACGTACATGCACGATTAAAATATGTTGCGAAACCCACGAGATAGATCTAAAGTCGAAGCTAGCACTATATAAATATGTGGGTACAAACCAGCTCATTGGTTAGTTAGTCTCGAAATCAGCATGGCCATTTCCTGCAACCAATTTAGTATTCGGCGAGAGGGGGCAGCCTCATGCTGCACAACAGTCCGGGGCTCATGTGGAGGCCATAATCTAATTTACAAGCCTTTTTTCTACGCATGTGCACGGGCATTACGGCATTATATATCCTATATGGTCCGTCATCTCTAGTGGTTTCTCTAAAATTTGCCTCTCTATATATACTCTCTAAAATATATTTCCTTCCTATATTTCTGCTCTCTCTAGCATCACTCCTAAAATTTTACTTTAATAAAAAAAATAGAATAAGAAGAGAAAGATGAGTTCCTAAATTTAGGGATAAAGATAGGGATTTCTAAAAATAGAGAGCTGATAGAGAAGCTTTTGGAGCGGTTTAGGGAGCTTCTACCCTCAAATTTTAGAGAAAATGAGAGAACAGGGAAGCTGTCGGAGATGACCTTGCACCTCGTTGTTTACTCACCATGCATACATTCGTATGTCGCTTGTCTGATATGGCATTCTGTGCCCCGGCTTGCATAGTAGACCGGCCAGCAGAAGCATCTGCAGTATCTTCTACTTTATTGTACTCGAGCGCGAATATTACTCTTTAGTGTTTCCACTTTGGCTTTAATCATGCTCTCATGAGAACAGCGAGCTGTATTTTAGTACCTGATAGGAGTCATCGGCCAGTGCCGGGTGGCTTCTCTTTAAGTATAACTAACTGATGTTAAAGCAAATCCGGTTCTTAATTGCACAAACAAAACACAGTAAAATACTACGTAGGTGATTAAGGATGCATGTAGCTCGATTATAAAATGAAGGGCGTGGATCTCAGATACTCACCACCAGATATACGGTGCATTATTGTGCTATCTGAAGGCGCCTTTTGGAAATGTAGGAATATTAGAGAAAACACGGCAATAGGAAAATAAACAATACATGTGCAAACATATGGTTTGTGTCCACTAAAGGCTTGCCCTCTGTTGACAGGGCGAGTTTCAATGGTATGGACATCTATACAGATTGAAACATCTGAAAAGTGTGCAATCAACACACTTTCCAATAATCTTCGTAGCTTTGTATGTGACGGCTATAAACGTACGTATACATCCATTTGTGGAACATGGCCTACGTGAACCACATTTTTTTAGAGAAACACGAGAACCACTTACTAGTTAGCTAATCAGAGGACTTCTCCTCTGGTCCCTCAATCCCCGGCCTTCCTCTATTTTCTTCCCCATCTGTATCATAAACACTCTTTTAGCATGACTCTTGCCATTTTTCTAAAAAAATTGCAAAAAACATGAAATTAATGAATAGCATAGCAACATCCTCTACCTCATCGTTCCGCTCTCACTTTACCTTGTGTAGGGAATTTTCAATCCAATTGGAGCCCTTGCATAGCTTTTTACAGTTCTTCTATAGGCACGTACCACTGTACCATTACCTGGGGTACTATAAATATTAAGTGTAGAGTATGTATTTTTGCTCTCTTGCTCAGATGAAACCATAGCCGCCATCGGCACAGAGCAATGGTGGTGCGGCGGAGTTGCATGAATGGCTGGGCAGCAACGTGCAGGAGGTGCAACGTGGGTAGGCGGCGGTGTGAGGCCACGATGGCGGTGGTGGCCGATGACCAGCGACACAGACAGTAAGAGGAGAGAGAGATGGAAAAGAGAAAAATACTAAAATATTCTTATATACATTAATATCTTTAGGGATAGGGATGATAGTCTTCATAGTTGTTGGATCTAGCTTAATGGATGACAACTTAAGGCACCTCAAGTTACCATCACTCGAGCATACGAAAGTAACACTGTTTCTCTGAATTTTACAGACGTCATTTGTTCCAAATGTATATACAGTAGCGAATTCCATATAACCTAAATACCTTGATTTTTTTGGGTAAATTCGCTTCGATCCAAAGGAGGCTGAAACTATGTGTATTCCCCGGTCATTAGCTGCACGAAAGTATCAGCATTACTAGCTAGTGGCCAGTTTAATTATGGCGGCACAATGCAGTGGCCCTGTAAAGTATTGGAGAACAGGGACGACCTGCAGAATACAGTACGGAATAGCGCAAGAACGAACTTCACGTGGGTATTTGTTAATTAATCTGATACTCGCGACAGTATCTCCGCGCATTCTGTAAAAAAAGATTGCTGAAAGATCGCGACAGTATCCCCCGATGGAGTATATAATCGCACAATGCTCGCCCAGTTGCCAGGTTGGAGAAAGAACACGCCAGATTAATTAGTCGGAACAAGCTAATTAGGTTTGACCACATAACCACGTTTTTAATCCCATCCATCCAATTGCTTCCCCTTTTGGGTGACCCAAATTATTAGGTGATAGATCGATCCATAAGCCCTACTCTTCCCAAGTACCTAACTGTTCCTCTTCTCAAAAAAAAACTGCTCTCAACTAATCATGCTGTCCAAAGCAAGCTCTTGTAGCTAAGCTATATTGCAGTACACTTCGGGCTCGAGCATAGATTCTTGCAAGAAAGAAGCAGCCTAGCTTGACTCGTAATCCCGCACTCAAAAAGCAGATCAGATTTTAATAAATGTTATCTAGAAATATTTACACCATGTTTGGTAGTGTTCTGTTTGGATAGGGGGGATTTGCATCTTCAAATCTGCCGCTGATAACCTCCTCTTATAGTTAACGAACTAATCCTGATCATCTTCGGCCACCTAATCAAGCAGAACAGTAATGATGGTGCCATTATTGGCAATGGTTCTTGATTTTTTGTTAGTACACCCTACTGGGCACTGGCGGCCATTTTGGCACCTTGTCATAAGTGAGACAGTCATGCTTGGAGCTAGGCATCGCGACGTCCGGAGAGGAGATAAAAGCGGTATGATTATTGTTAGGGTGGTGGTTAAGGCAGCAACATCTCAAGAAGAATCTGTACCTTAAGAAGCATCTGTACTGATCTTGGAAAGATTCAGGCTAATACTAGGCAGCCATCGATTGCTACAACCCCAGTATATCTATGCTGCTAATTTGGCTCTTCCGCGAACAGGGTTACAACTGAAATGTATGGCCTGATATTTTGCTGTCTTGCCGCTCCAGCCAACGAATTCGCTGTGTGTGTGTGTCATTACACATTAGATGCGTCCCTCTCCTCACTTCTGCCAACAGGCTGTTCTAGAAGGTTTGACTAAACTTCAAGAGCTTGTAAAAGTGGTTTAAAAAGCCATTTCACTTATTTCAATTTGTTTTTAAGAACTTTAAGATTTGGCTTTTAGAAACATCTGGCTCGAATTGTTGATAAGCACTTTAAAACAAGGTGGCATTCTCTGTTTTCACCACTCTTCCTTCAGGTCTCTCATCTAACGAGCAGCTCTGCAGCAGGGTTTTTTTACTGTTAAGAAATTGGAAATTTCATGGAATGCTACTCCGAAGAATGGTGAAAAGCGAAACACCACTAAATATTGACCTGTGTAGTATGTAAGTATACCACTTAAAAATACGCTGGTGCAAAAGATGTCATTTCCTGTCCTTTATTTCCTTTTCTTGCTATTTAATAAACACTTTTTCTATATAACCTAGCCATTTTGTTTGGGGGGGGAGCAAATTCATATATTTTTCTATGATTTTATGCAATTTTTCATCTTGTTCTTTTTTTGTGATTTTATTGACGGCCAAACATGTTGACTTAGAAGAAACCAGCTGGAATGGGGAAAAAATGAAATACAAACGAATGGAAGAGCGGGTAAAAGATGCTAAATTTAATGAGATAGGCTAAAAGCGGACACAACTAGAGGCAACAACGAAATTTTCCTTCCAGCGAGTGAAAAAAAGACTATTCACTTGCTTAACGTTCAAGAATTTGGCCGCAACAATTGAGCCCTTTCAACCTAACAGTTCAATGAAGGGTTCGGCCTCGGTCGTTCCAAACAATACGTCAAAATATATAGCTAGGTATAAAATTTCTTTTTCGAAAAAGGGAATAATATGTAAACTCCTCGAACAAGGCCTAAATGTAGCGTTGGCTCAGCAGTGTACTTTCCTTCCGGCGAGTGAAAAAAGACGTACTATTCACTTGCTTAACCGTTCAAGAATTCGGCCGCAACAATTGAGCTCTTCAACCTACCAATTCAATGAACGGTTCAGTCGTAGTCGTTTCAAACAATACGTCAAAATATATAGCTAAGTATAAAATTTTTTTTCGAAAAAAAATAATATATAAACTCCACGAACAAACCTAAATGTAACGTTGGCTCAGCAATGTACCTCACGTGCACCTCATTGGGCAATAACCCGGCCAGTGAACTCTCTCGTGAACCAAGTTACCAACATTCGTGGAATCCTTCGTACAAGAGAGGACGTACTGCTCCAAACATGTTTGTCGAGAATGTCTCGGAGCCGTGGTTCAGGAATGATCGGTCACGAGCGATTACAATTAATCTCATGAAACACGAGACTACAGGTTAATAGTACTGCGAAAAAAAACTCGGCCTAAAACAAAGACGACAGCGTACGGCGTACGGCGTCAAAAGTAAAAACGCGCGAACGCAGAGAACCCAAAAAAAAAAAAACCTAGGCCAGAAGAGGGCAGACGGCGTGATGGCCACCTCAAATAAAAAATTCTACATGTAATAACCACTTAAACAATTAACAAAAAAACTAATGATCGTTTCAACATTTAATGGTATCTCCGACAGTTTTGGTACGGATTTGCAAACAAAGACAAGTTCAAGGGCTGAAAACGTAAATTTCAACTTTGGGAGAGCTAAGTGAGACTTCGTTACAAGTTCAGAAGCAATGGTGTAATTTTTTAATAATATAATAGATAATTTATTTTCTTACCTTTATTGTAGTTGGACTTTTTTATCTTTTTTATTTTAATTTCTGTCGTTCATTTTTTATGTTAGTTGATATAAACAATTTTTCCTGTTATTTTTATTTTGAAATTTAATTTTTCATATTTTTATGTAATAGAAATGGACTCTTTTTCGTGTATTGTATTGATATGGACTCGTTTTCTATATTATATGTTATGAACTTTAGGTTTTTTATATTTATTGTTCTTGATATGGACTTTTTATATTTTTAGTTGGTATGAATTTTTTACTATTTTTATTCCAAATTTATCTTATTTTTATTTCAAATTTTTGTTTATTTTTTATTATAGTTGATATGGCATCTTTCTTTTAATCTAAGTTGTTATAATTTGGTCCACTATTATTGATGGTGTAAATCTTTTATTTTTTTTCTTTGATTAACCTGAGAATTTCTCTGACTAACGTGGTGGCTCCCTTTTCCCTTATTATGCTTTATTATGAACTTTAATTATTTTTATTATTTACTGTAGTTGATATGAACTCTTTTTCTAGTTTTGAAATTGACATGGACTCTTTATTCTATTATTTTTTATTTCGAATTTATGTTATTTTAATTAATATATATTCTGAATTATGTTATTTTTAATTTTTTTAGTTCATATGAACTCTTTCTTTGAATCTAAGCTATCATAATTTGGCTCCATTACGATGGTATAGTTTTTTCTCTGATCAACATTGAAATTTCTCTGATTAACATGGTGGCTACGTTTCCCATGCTTTACTATTATAATGGATTATAGATAGATAAATGTTTAAATAAATGAAATCACTTATACATGGGTGTCTAACGCTTCGGAAAAATCAGACCCAACCTTATATGTTCCCCACTCCCTCTCACTTTCTCTATTCCTCTCCCCCTCTAACCTCTCATCTCCTCCCTCAAGTTTCCAACCACCCCTGCTCGCCGCATCCTCAAGTTATCGCTCTGGCCCATCTCCGAGCTACCGCTGCCGAATCTCCGACTGCCACTCCACCCAATCTTTAAGCCTCCGCTCCCTCCCTCCCCCCCCCCCAATACGACCTCCTCCATGGCGCCACGCTGTTTCCACCATCGCATCGTACACCTCTACCCAACTACGGTCTTTGTCAATGTTCGGCCAACAGCTGATGAGGACGGTGGCGCCAACAACATCACGGGCAGCAAAGTGATAGCGGCGATGCACCCGGCCAATGGTGGCTCACCACCTAGCGCAGGACCTAGGGCACTCCTCCCACTCATCTCAGCTCAGGAATGACGGGGTAAAGAGAGAATGAGGAGAAGGAGCTAGAGAGAGGCGTGGAGAGGGAGAGAGGGGGTCGGCCGCCCATAGCGCACTGGTGAGTCGACGGCCACAACACCACGGGGGCTGCACGTCGCCCGCTCCTTCTCTAGCCGCTCCATGTCATCTCGTCGCTGCAACATTTGTCGTGTATGTTTGAAACATTGTAAAATATATTTGCAACATTTTTTGTGATTTGGTAAAAAAAAACATTGCTTGTATGAGTTTGCAATATCTTCAAACTATTGTTGAAACATTTTCCATAACCACTTGAAATACTTTTTTGCTTTTATGAAACAGTGCTCGTATGAGATTGAAACATCTTTGAATAATCGTTGAAACATTTGTAAGCCCCATGGCACTATATGATTTTGATGTTGATGACAATCGATTTTGGATCTCTCTGATGATAATTTTTCCGAAGAATGCTTAATTGGGAAATCTTGGCTTTCATGGACCCTTTTAGCTCTAAAGGATGTCGGAGCATCAAAATGGAAGACTAAGGACTTGTTTAGAGGTGGATGGGAGATGTTTTATCCACCTATAGATCGGTATGGTGTTTTCTAATTTTTTACCGACTATTAAGAGGGGTTCAAAGTTGAAAACTTTCTCGATCTTTTCTCTCTTGAGCACAACTTATTTGTTTACCTTTGAGAGAGTCTAGATAGTTGTTTTGGAACCTTAGAAAGTCTAGGGTTGAAGCCGGGGAAGTCGGAAAATGTTTTTGAAAATATCTTTTTAGAGGCTGAAATTCTCACTATGGTAGTAGGATATTCCGGCTAAATTAGTAGGATATTCCGGCTACCATAGTCAAACTTCTGGATCAAGTTTTTCTTTGAGCTGTGAGAGAGAGACAGAAGTTTGAGAGTGCTAGCCGGATGGTCCAGCTAGCCTAGCCGAACCTTCCGGCTAAAGGTGTGTCTTTTCTGTTGGGCCCGAGTAAAATTTCATAAGAAGGAACACACCGTTAGCCGGATAGTCCGGCTAACCTAGCCGGACCATCCGGCTAACGGTGTGTTCCTTCTGTTTCTGTAAGTTCAAGTAGTACTTATGTGATTTTGGTGATTAATGACAAACACATATAATGACAACTATTTGTAAATGACAAATTTGTGTAAATGCTTGGCTAAGCAATTGCCTAATGACAAACCTCTAATATGCTTATTGCCTTGAGACTAATGTGTTTATTGCGAAGATTTATTTAGTCTCACCCTATTTAGCGGAAAACCCTATATAGGTCAAGTGGACAAGCTATCCATCCTAACAAGGTATGCGTTATACTAATCATGTTGTTGATACTAACACACTTGCTTGTTGATCTTATTTAGTCTCATAAGTATAGGTAGGTTGGATTGCTAATTGAGATTTGTCTTAGTTAGAGTTAAACTTCACATTGCTATGAATTGGTTTGTGCATGTGTACCTTGTTTATATATCTTCTTATGCACATCACTTAGTGAAGTTTAATCTATATTGTTCCACAACTTCACTCTTGCTTAAATATGATTTGCACATGTGTAATTCTTGTATATTCTATTATGTGCATCATTAAGTGAAGATTGTGGTACTTGCCATGATTTAGTTGATTCATCTTTTTGGCAATCATCTCTTTAGTGCATATAGATTAATTGTATATTCATCGTGGTACACTTAGTAGAGATATTTTCTATGTCAAGATATTTTCTATGTCAAGTGTTTTCATTTAATATTATGCTTATTTATATGAAACACTTGACACACCTTAATTGCTCACAAACATCAACTTATTCATATCCATTGAGCTTTTGGGACTAATACCTTTCATGAGTGGTTTGGAAAGATTTAGGTCCTGTGAGTATGTGTGATGATTAAGGTATGTTAAAGGATTACGGTTAAGCCGAGGTCAACAAGACGACGGTGTCACCAAGAGTTGAGGACTAAGTCAAGATTGACTTGGCGTGGAGATCGTCGGGAAGGATGATTAAGTCAAGGTCGATGGGACGAGAGTCTCATGAGGTGAACCAAATCAAGGTTGAAAAGGCGAAGGCGTCATCAATCATTTGTTGAAGGTCATCACGCACAATGCATCCAAGGAGAAGACGGCATGTGGATTGAATGTAAGACTTAGTTTTCTCGTTTGAATTTGAGCCTAAGGATTGCCGTACTATTAAGAGGGTTGTAACGTTGAATGACTTAGATATGTCTCAAGTGCTCAAGTAATCTATCTTTATGAAAGATTGAGAGACAAAAATCACATCTTGTACACCTAGGTGTAGGTGGTTTGGTGTGAGGGGGAGAAGTATTTGTGGTGTCGGGAAGTAAGGATTTTGAGCCCCTCTTGGCTTTCTTGTGGTTTCTGCACTTATCCTTTGGGATTTGGGTAGTGAGACCTTGTTGGTTGTGTAGCCCTTGTTCTTAGCTTTCCGTAAAGCCCAATATCACCCAAAACGGAGTCCGGAGTCAAAGTTATGCCCTTTTTGTCGGGCTGCGCTGTCGGCTGAATTAATATCGGACTATCCGATGTCATATCGGACTATCCGATATTCTGAAGTTTCGATCCTCGATCTGATTGACCCTTCTCTGTCATAAAATATCGGATACTCCGATATGGACATTGGATACTCTGATATGTCGCAGAATGGTCTCAACGGCTAGATTTTAGGGTTCTCTATTTAAAGGCTCTCCTTTCCCACTTCGTGCAGATTTTTGGGAGGGTATTCCTTGGTGGAATGAGAGCTAAACCCTTGTGTTCTTGAGCCCCAAACACCTCTCCACTCTTAGATCTTAGTGATCCCCTTTGAGAGAAGGGTTGGAAAGAGTTGGAGGAGGGAAGTGCTAGGGTTGTGAGAGATTTGATCTAGTGAGCACTTGAGTTCATCTCCAAGCTTATTTTTCGTGAGCATTTGTTACTCTTGGAGGTTGAGGACTCCTAGACGGCTAGGAGGTCGCCTACGAGCCACCGGTGCTTTGTGTGGTTGGCCGTGGGAAGGTTGTGAAGGCCCGGTCTCCGCCTCCGCAAGGAAAGGAGCCAAGCGAGTGAAACCAAGAGAGCTTGGTACGGATCTTGGTGAGGGAAAGGGTTGAAAGAGACCCGGGCTCAAGTGTGACCGAGCTTACCTCAACGGAGACGTAGGATCCCCTCAAGGATCCGAACTTCGAGAAACAAATCGACGCGTCTCCTCTTCACTTTGGTTTTACTTTCTTTATTCTCTTTACTTGATTCTCTTTGTAATTGAGCTATCATTCTGATTGAGTAGCTTTGCTAACTCCTACTGCATATTTATATGCTTGAGAATATTTGGTTGTGGGTGGTATACTCGATTGTGAGAAGATTTGACCATTTCTACTCTGAGCATATCGGAGTATCCGATATAGACATCGGATAGTCCGATCCACATCGGAGTATCCAATATCCATATCAAATAGTCCGATATTTATATTCCGCTGCTTAATTGGTTCAAATTTGTAGTCGCCTATTCACCCCCCTCTAGGCAACATCTCGGTCCTTTCAGTTTCCAGGGAGTCTAAGGGCTGATGGAAGACAATGCTAGCCGGACCATCCGGCTAAGGGTGTGTACCTTCTGTTTCTTGGGGGCCTGAGGGCTGGCAGCTGACAGTGCTAGTCGGATAGTCCGGCTAACTAGCCGGACCTTCTGGCTAAGCCTAGCCGGGCTATCCGACTAGGTTAGGATTCCGATTCCAGAGTTTGGCAGATCCATTTTTGTCTCACAGTTTGGTTCTTCTAGCTAAATTAAGACTGCCATTCCGATTTGCACGCCGAGGGAGTCGGGACCTTCCCACTATAAATAGAGAAGAGGTGCTAGAGAGGAGGGTTGAGGTTTCCATTTCGTGTTCTTCATCTTTAGCCCAAACTCACCCCTTTTCCACCCTATGAACATAGAGTTGTGAGTGATTTGGGAAGGATTCCTCCGAGGTAAGTAAGGTAAGTGTGCTCAAAGGTGTTCTTGATCGTTTTGGTCTACTTTCTTCCTTGAACTTGTTACTCTTGGTGTTTGTGGAGCACCTAGACAGTGTGTGCGTGGTGGTGGTTCTTGGAGGCTTGCTGGTGTGTGTGGTAGCCGTCCAAGAAGTTTGTGAAAGGTTGGAGTCGACCTTGCTGGGGTGGCTAAAGACTACTACTAGTGGATCGAGGCGGAGGCCCTTGTATGTCAAGGGTAAGCTTCAACGTGGAGTAGGAGTGAAGCTCCGAACCACGGGAAAAAATCATGTGCCTCTTGTCTCTTTTACCTCTTGCAAGTTTATTTTCCGTATTATTTAAGTTTCTTGCAAGTTTGCTTAGTCGTAGTTCATCCATTCCTAGATAGGATTGAGTAGCTAGGTTTAGGTAATTTAATTTTGCTTTAAAAAAAGAACAAAAATATTAGAATTTGAGTTAGCCTATTCAACCCCCACGCCCCCTCCCCCTAGGCCTTAGATCCTTCTTTCAACATTCTTCATAAATGTTTGAAATGTTGTTCAAAAAATGTTTCAATGTTACTTCAATGATGTTTCAGTTTCATACGAGGGTTAGACTACTTCCCAGGTGGATCCTCGTTAGAGCCACATTATAGGCAGAGAAGAAAGGCGGAGAGGCCACCGGGAGAGGAGAGAGACAGGGAGGCCACTAGAGGTTGCCCAGCTCAGCTTTCAGTTCTGCTATCGGGATGTTACGAAAACATTGTCATTTTGTTTCATCAACTATTAAGTTTTATTTTGACGGTTTAATGCTTTTGTTTCGACAAGCATCCGATTTTTCTTCGCATCGGACATATGATTTGTACCAACTCTCTTAAATAAATTAATAAATTTACAACCATTCACCGTATGCTTTGAACTATCTGACTCATCTGCATGATGGACATGTAACAGCTTGCTACCATCCACAACTGACACCATGATGAAGTTCGCACTATTAACTCTCCAACCTCCACCCAACAAAGGAAAAAACAAAAGACAATGCCAAAACACCTCGTAGCTTCAGTTCATATATAGCGTATCAAAATTTTGCCGTAGTTAACAGCTTGACAATAACAGTAAGTATATACATATGTGTCGATGTTAAAAACTACCGGTACCTGTCGTCAATCTTCTACTAAATTCCAGCTATGAATACACTTTATTACTTTAATCAATTCACCGAACTATGTTCATGCGGATAACCTGCCGTAACATAGCAAAGTCAAAACTATTTAGACTGTTGGATCAAGATCAGATACTCACAGATTTGTATCACACAAAATATGGCTATCTATTAAATATATCGCCATAAACTAGCAATTTATCACCTATGACAACTTCTTTTTAACGTAAAAGACCAAAATTCCGTCGTTCCATTCAAAAGGGAAAGAACTATATAATCTATGTAGAGAGAGAGGAGGAGGATACAAGGAGAGAGAGCCTCACTTGAACACTACAGTGCCCCCTCTAGCTTTGCTCCCGTGTTGCAGACGATCCGTGTCCGTTGAGAACTGATGCCCTCCATATATTCCAGAAGGTAGGATTCATGTTGTTACCATTTTTCTAAGATGCTTATTGTCATGGTATAAGACACAGAACGTGCTAAACAAACAAAACCCAGCAGAACAGGACCATTTCCATGGTTAAATACCACTGCGAAATACTCCCATCGAGAACGCTGTGACATGCTGCGACAAGAAAGGTGCTGGTGTGCTCACTCACACGAACGGCTCCCTGTACTATATGTGGTGATATGCTGCAGTAAACCTCTGATTTAGGCTGGTTTAATCGCATATGAACAACGTTCAGGTCCCAATACCTGTAGTACGTATTATTATTCTCGCAGTCTCCAATGGCCACTGGTCAGTGAAGCTCTGATGATCACCTCGCCACCAAACTGGATGGCCATTCTGCATTCTCCCCCGTACTATTCCACGCTTTGTTTTTCTCTTTCCACGTCGCCCCCTACACCTCATCTGCTCATCATAAAACCCCACTCCCACTCCTTTCCCTCCCATCCCACCTCACCACACCACCCCATACCACTCGCGTCCTCACACTGTTGCTCTCCTCCCAGCGGGTCTCCACTCCACCACCGCAGGGGCAGAGGCTTCGGCCATGGGCGCCATGGACGACTGCTCCTCCGGCTCCGAGCCGACGACTTCCTCCTCGGCGGAGGTTTCCGCCTCGCCGCCGTCGCCGACTGCAACTTCCACCACCGCGTCGTCCTCCAAGAAGCGCCCGCGCAAGGACGGGCACCACCCGACGTACCGCGGGGTGCGCATGCGGAGCTGGGGCAAGTGGGTGTCCGAGATCCGGGAGCCCCGCAAGAAGTCGCGCATCTGGCTCGGCACCTTCGCCACCGCCGAGATGGCGGCGCGCGCGCACGACGTCGCCGCGCTCGCCATCAAGGGCCGCGCCGCGCACCTCAACTTCCCGGACCTCGCCCACGAGCTCCCGCGCCCCGCTACCGCGGCTCCCAAGGACGTCCAGGCCGCCGCGGCGCTCGCCGCGGCCGCCGACTTCCCGGCCTCCCCCAGTGCAGCCGCCAAGAACCCCGGCCCCTCCGAGGCGAGCGCCGGCCCCGACTCGCCGCCGCCGGACGCGGCCGACGAGGCGCTGTTCGACCTCCCGGACCTCCTCCTCGACCTCAGATACGGCCCTCCGTCGTGCCAGCTCTCGTGCGCGTCCTCGTGGGACGACGACGCGGCCTTCGCCGGCGCCGGCGTGTTCCGCCTCGAGGAGCCGCTGCTGTGGGAGTACTAAAGCCAAGCGCTACTAACCCACCACTGTGGTAAAACCGCGCCGCCGCTGCATGGATGCATGGCTCGTAGGTCGCAATCTCCATACCGGACCAGCACAAATCATGTAGAGAACCAATGGTGAAAACCAAAAGCGGAACCCAGATCGGTGCTGCGTTTGCTTTGCCAAATTTAGGAAGCAGGCCATGTATAAAATTATCCAATGCGTTTCTTTATCGCCTTTGCTTTGCTTGGATTGTGGGGCAAGAATATGGTGTGCAATTCGCAGCGCATCTCCCTTTTTCTCCGGGGCGTTCTCTTCATCGCTAGTGCTTGGATGTGATCTACCTTGATTTGGACTAATGCGGCACGACATGCTCTAAAGATTGTACCTTTTTAAAATTACGGTCAAGATTCGACCAATTCGACCTCAGCCCCACTCCACTCCGGCACGATATTGCACCGCAGCTGTAATCATACTCGTGGTTGATGCCCTTGAAAGATCATAATCGCAGTGAAATTCGAGAAAAATCAAAACTCTTCAGCTCGTCAGTCCGGAATAAAAGAACCTGAACTACCAACGCAACAGCAAACGGTCGCAGCTAGCTCCCAACCGCTAAGCTGTCGTATCGTGCCGTTCTCATCGAACCCGTGGGCACGCCACGTCCGTGAGTGCGCGCGCGACGCGAAGGCCGCGGCTCGCGAGTCGCGAGTGAGGGTATCCCACTATGACTATCCCGTGAGGCAGTGACGACGAGAGACGGCCAGGGAGAGCGACGACGACTGCTCCGGAAAGCGGCGAGCTCCGGGCCGCCATTAATGAGCTGGGGAAGCGGCCGTGCACGTATCGCGCGGTCGGTCGCTCGCCATCGTCTCCTGGCCCCGTGGCCCGGCCGTGCGTACGTGGCGCGCCTCTCGGCGGTGGAATATTTTGGACGGGTCGTCTCGTCGGGATCGAGCCCATTGGCACGCATCGACGGGCGCGGCCGTCCATGCATGGCGCCACCGGGCGCGATGGCAGCGGAGTACGTGGTGCCGCGCGTGCGGACGGCTATTTTTTTTGCGCGTGCGCGTGCGTGCGTGTGGGGGGTTTGGCCGCGAGGATAAAGGCGAGATCGCGAGACGAGCGCCTGGCGCGGCGTCGCGGCGCGAGTTATTTACCGCTCGTGCCGTGGCTCCTTGGTGGAGTGGAGGACAGCACGTGCATGCGCAGGAGTGAGAGGGAGAGGCGCGCAGGGCCGCAGGGGCATGCAGGCTCGTGGGGCGTGGGATATAGCTGTACAAGCGCGAGGTGGCTGCGTGAGAGCGATGCCACGGAGATGCAGGCGGTAGATGGCCAGGTGGGTGATGAGTGCGGCCTACGTACGTACGATCGACTGGTGCTGAGACAAGCTGCTAGTCGTCGTCGTCTAGTCGTCTGTGGCCCTGTGTTTTCCGTGCAAGAGACCTCTCCCTTTTCTTTTGGCTCGTCGGTCCGGGGAAGCCTCGGGGTTGTTTGCTCCTCGTCCGAGACCTGAGTTAGCGGGGCGGGATCATGGAGGATCCTTGTTTTAGGGGGTTCGTGAAGTAATTTTTATGTAAAAACAAATATAACGCTTCAGTGAAATCAGTCCAGATGTCATTTTATGTTTGGTTTTGACAGTTGAAAGACCGAGTTAACCTTGTTTTGTAGCTTAAGAAAAAAATAGGTCAATAACATAGTTTATGAACCAAAACGGTAATTTTCCCTTTTTTGCCAGGGAAATGCAATCCTATACGTAATTGCGGTTCCAGACACATTGGCGACCATTGTATCTCGCTCTAAGATTCATGTGTTTTTCCACTCCCACTCTCATCCTTTCTTGCCAAAAAAACCCTTGGATTTTCGATGCAATGCAATCTTGTCGTTCTTCTTCCTCCTCTCCCTCCCCTCTCTCTCCCATTCGGTTCGACCCAGTCGGCTCCTTCCTGTGCACTGCTGTCATTGACCATGGCCGAGCCTTCCCGCTGGCGGCCATCGAGGCCATCATGGCGTGAGGCTAGGACACGGCGCCATGACTGAGAGGATGCCTTGATGGTCATCAGAGGGACAGTGGTCATGCCTCGGCTCGTCGTGGTTGAGCGTGACACGACTGAGTGCCAGCATGGCGAGTCGGGGTTGCGCGGTGGTCGCTCGCCATGGAAGCGTGTGCAGGGACGCGATAAGTGCACCCATGGCGAGTCGGAATGACGTAAAGGTGGTTGCTCACCGGCGGTGGTGCGCCTAGAATGGAGGGGAAAGAGAAGGAGGAGAGTACAAGCAAGAAGGACTCGAGCGCTAGTTTAAATGGGGCTTTAGGAATTTTTTTTTGTAAAAGCACATGTGAGTAGGAGTGGGGTAGTGCACTAATCTTAGAGTGAGATCCGATGGTTGCGAACATGCCTAAAACCATGGGTAGAGGTGAGAAATCCACTTCCTTTTGGCTAAAAACTGTGGTGAGAACGAGGCTTCTAGTTTTCGAGATGCATGGTGTGTACTTTAATATGCATCCTCGCCGTGAATGGTTGTCCCCTCCAGTCACAAATATATTTTGTTTTGGCATCGACATAGTCTTCAAAATACAATTTAGCCACTAATTACTAGTGTAGTTCATTTTTAAAACTCAATAAAGTTATAATATCTATTACATTATTAAAACAAGGACTAACGGAGCCACCACGTTTGCTCTAAAATACTAGAAAATCCCACGCTAATCGAAGAAAAAATCTACATCGTCGATTATAGTGGACCAGATTATAACGGTATAGATCTAGCGAGATTGGAGATAAAAAAAACTAACTAATTAAGGAGGATTATGCGGCAACAAATTACTCTAATTAACTAATATATCCTTATCTTAGACTCGAACACGTGAACTAACCAATCCGGCGGCAACAAACTAGACGTATTAGATATGGATTAAAAGAAAAGATTAAGACATAGCCATACATATACATATACGTGGACCTATGTCATAACGGCTTAACTATCAACTACGAAACAAAATAGTTGATATTGAGAGTAAAAAAAAATTAACAATTTTTCATACAAATATAAATTAAATCTAAAATTCACAATAAAATTTAAATATCTATTTATCTATCTACTATATATATAAAACAGAGTCCAACAGAGCCATCATATTCACTTTGAGCCAACAGGGACACCATGTTCGCTCTAAAATATTAAAAATGGCGAGCGCCTCGGATCGGACGTCCGATGGGATGATTCCCATCGGATGCATGACATCAGCATGGAAACTTAGAAAATAATTGATGAAACTTAGAAACCTACTGATGAAACTTGACAATATACATGTGAAACAGGTGCAAAAACTA
Source organism: Olyra latifolia (assembly GCA_036346145.1). Lineage (NCBI taxonomy): Eukaryota > Viridiplantae > Streptophyta > Magnoliopsida > Poales > Poaceae > Olyra > Olyra latifolia. The sequence continues at coordinate 17,370,113 of CM070524.1, read as the reverse complement.
ATGAAATTTACAAAATAATAGTTGAAACTGGGGAAACTACTAATGAAACTTGAAGAATATCAATAAAACTTGGCTAACTACTGATAAAACTTGAGAGTGCCAATAAAACTTGGCTAAACTACTGGTGGAACTTGAAGAAGGAGCAATGAAACTTGGCCAAACTGACAGATGAAACTTGAAGAAGGACCAATGAAACTTGAATAAATACTAATAAAACTTGGCTAAACTACTAATGAAACCCCATGTTCCATTGTTGTTCAAAAAATCACCCCGTGCAAATATAAGAAGTTTTACAAGAACAAAACCAAGTTTCACTAGATAAAAACTGAAGTTTCGCATGTACATGGCTGAGGGTTTCATGACGAAATGGGAATGAACCTTCTCCTAGCCCTCTTCTTCTCCAGATCCAGCGAGCTCCCACGCTATGCTCACCGAATCTGGCAGCCAAAAGTTCGCCAAGCTCACATCGCTGATGGCTACGGCGATTGCGCCATGGCTGCTCTCGTTCCAAGCTTGTAGGAGGTTGAGAGAGCGACAAGAGAGCAGCATGGGATTTATTTGGGGGAGAGAGAGATGAGGGGAGAGGCGCAGGATCTGTGCTAACATGGCGTCGACCCCTGTGACAAACAACATCGGCTAGCGGACCAAGATCTAGGCCGTCTCTCCTCTGATGCGTGTGCGTGAGTCTGCCTGAGAGAGAGAGTTTGAGAGTCCAAGAGAGAGAAAGAAACGAATGGATAAGGCTATGAGGAAGCGAGTGACTAAGGCACAGATGGTGTGCTCGGTGGAGGAAGTCACGCGCAATGGGAAAAAAGAGAGATAGGGGAAAAAAGAGAGATAGGGGTAGGCCCACCCACGTGCGCTAGCGTCTGGAGCGTCAGACGCTCGGGGCATAGTGTTTCCCAAAATTTTAACATTATTTGGAGCAAAAAATAAAAGATATGGTTTACATTTGTGGGGACCCAAGTTATAATTGTTTAGATTAAAGGATAGAGTTCATGACAAATAGAATGGATGGCTTACTCGTATCAGATGATGTCTCTACACCAGCCAACGGAGACACCATGTTTACTCTAAAATACTAGAAATTTTAACATTATTTAGAGAAAAGGATAAAAAGATCTGGTCGTATATTTGTGCGGACCCAAATTATAACGACTTAGTTTAAAAGAAAAAGTTCATGTCAAGTAGAATAGATAACTTACCCGAATTAGATTCTATCTCTACACCATATCATTATTTTATAAATTAAGAACGTATGTCCCTCATGTTAGATATGTCAGGTTCGGATGTAAACAAAACCTAGCATGCACCACCATCAAGCAGCTGGGTACAAGAGCGAAAGACCTCCTAGAACCGGTCCGACTCAAGCTACGCACCTCCATTGATGCTCTTCCTACATCAAGCTCACCCACGATGCGTTCAACTACGAGAAGCACTCACTGCATGTTGGTGCATGCACATATCGCGATGACAACCTGCTGATCGACTCATGTGGAAGCCTGTGCCTAACAACAACAAGGCCAGACGTCACTCTCGTAGTAGGGCAAGGGGGTCATGACGAGCATGCAGTGATGACTGTTTCCCTGCCTATCGATAGCTTGGCACCACACCTGTGCATAGGGAGGATGATCTAGTATGTATGCATGCATCAATTGATCTTTGCAGTTTCATCCTATGTCTAAGTTATAATAGCATAGTCTAGAAAGTGCAAACAAGAATTCAAAACGCGCAAAATTTTTTTGAGTTTTTGATTTGTTCTTGATAATCAAAAAGCCTATTTTTGAGCTTTCCATCTGTTACGAGGATAATTGATCAAATAGTCTATTTTTGAGCTTTCTGTCTGTTAATAGGGATGATTAATCAAAGAGCCTAATCAAAGTTTTGGATTAGGGTAATTTGGATGGAATCCCAATCCAATCAAAAGTCCCAAACAAATAAGCCAAGAACTAGGAAATATCGCCTGTAGCGGGTGAACGACTTCGACTTCATGCCTAGGTCTCGTGATGATGGTCCTGGTCTCCACGGCAACCGTCTACCCATTCGTCACGATGCACCGAGGCTTTTTATGGTGTACACGTCTAGCAACACAGACTCCATCTATAACCAGGTGAGATCGATCTTACGCTTGCACTCACAAGAAGCAATTGATGAGAGCCTAGGTTGGAGACATGCATGCTCGCGGGAAGCGAGAAACCATCGATGAGAGTGTAAGGAGATGTATGTGCCTTCCATTGCTATAGATTGTAAGCCTACTAAGGCACAATGGAATGTTCATTATACTCAGAGAATATACGACTTGGCGGCAGTGCGAAGCAATTGATTGGTTGGTGGGTAGGAGCTAGACTTATATGCCTATTGCATTTGTCCGAAAAAAGCGACACAAAAAGAAAAAAAATGCATAAGTCCTAAAGTATGGCAATCAAAGGTAATGGAATATATAAATGTATTTTTCTCATTAATGAATCCTCCTGTGCTAAGATGCGGCGGAGCATCCATGCTCTAAAAAATTAGAAATTCCTACAATAACTAGAGAAAAAAGAGAGAGAAATCTATAACATCAACTATAATGTGTTAATGTGTGGGTCTAGATTATAATGTGTAGATCTTAAATAAGTTTTTAGTTGCATTTGACAGAATGCATCTATTATGACTTCAAAATAAGAAATCTATTTGTAATTGAATATGAAATATATTTGTAATTGAATCTAACATAAATTCTACGCCATCAATTATGGTGAGTTTATATTGTAACGGTATAGATTATAAATATGTTTTTAGTTAGTCTACAAATTGATCGAATCTAACTAAAATCTAACGGCGCAAGTGTGTGGGTCAGCTTGCTAGTTTAGAAGTATTTTATGAGAGAAATCTACATAATAACTTTTATGTATCTAATCTAAATATTTAAAAATTAGTTATAGTTAACGTTTCAAAACATGACTTGCACATGCCTCCATCATGGATATTTGTAACAGGGAGATGTAGACAAGGGTGAAACTTTAACTTGGACGGGCCTCTACTTTAGATATTTGTAACCCGCTGGAGAAGTATATATGTAAGGGTGACGTACCGCCACTCTCCACACTTATAAAGTTGGAATGGCGTATACAGCTGCTTGTATTAATCCTATTAACTTTGTTAACCTTGTTGCCATTAATTTGGGGCTCAGTCTTGCTGTGGGTCTCCAATTTTTTAATATAAATGCATCAATAGTAGAGTAGGTTTAGTTTGGTTTGACATGCGTAACCTTATTTTGAGGGACAGGGAATTCTATCATGTCGTATACAAATAAAGTTGTTCCCTACTCCGTATAAATTTAGAGTATTCCAAGCAGAATAACAAAGGGAAAAAAGATCATATTCCACCAGACATGTGGCGTCTGACTACGTGCGCATTGTTGTTGGTCATCCGAGTTAGCGGGACGACTAGCTAGGAGTACAAGTTATCTTAGCCCTAACCTCTAATCACAGGATCGAGTACACATAGGCTGCCGACCTGCACGGGTTAATTAATTGGCTCGCTATTAGAACTAACAAATTTAAGCAGCTGTACGTCTGAACCCCAGGCATACGGTCTAGAGAAGGAAAAGTCGTCCCATTCCTTTCCAAGGCGATCAATTTGGGACTGTTTGTGCTTGAGTTATTGCGTTTGTTTCCTGTGCAAGAATCACACCCTGTAGATCGACGCGACACCCATGGACCTGTGGTGGTGACTCGCGTGCAGCACAATCTTGACACGAAGTAAGGCCATCTCTAACCATATTTTCTTCTTCGTTCCGAAGGAGATTCAATCCCCGGTTCTTTTTCTTTTTAGAAATGTACCAATAGCAGTCCATTCTCCATTCCTTTCCCTTCCCGAACTCCATATTTTAACCATTCATCCTAATCGCCAAAGAACGTATATATTATTATATTCTGTATTATGTACTAGTATGTACAACGTATGGTTTCCGAATTAATTTGCACGTTTTAACATTTTCGTTATAAAAATATGTAAATATGTGATAGGTATTCTATGTCGTATATGCATCGGAGAATTATATTTGAGATTATATTTATATGTGCAATGCAATGCGATGAAGAGTAGTACGAAGTCTTGTAGTGGAAGATTCCTTACAAAAGAAGCTATATGTCGTAGAGAGCTTCGAAGAGAATGAACCATGCATGAGAAGATTGCTTCGAATAGAAGGAACCATGCAGAAGAAGATAGCTTGTAGAACAAGATACATAGACAGGCCTATAAATGGATAGGGTCATCTTCATTTCATTTCTATCCCAAGCATCGAGCACATTTAGAACCATGAGTTGGGACTTGTATGGTTCAAGCTATGGCCTATATTTCTCTTTGTCAAGTGATGACGATGAGGAAATCCTCCCCCTTGCAATGGTAACTCGCTGCACAGATTACAAACCTCCATTAGGGCTCAGTTGACGGCCATGCAGTTGTCAATCGAGGTCAGCCTGAAGGCCATGCAAGACTATACAGGGATTACTTTACGGATTCTCCTATGTATGGCCATACATATTTCAGGTGTAGGTAATGGGAGATGTGTAACACAAATATTTCTCTTATATGCCAACACTATAGTATCACCATATATTTTGTTTCTAATGTGTTTGCAGATTTAGGATGAACCACATGCTTTTTCGCCGCATTGCATCTGTTGTTAAACAACACGGTGACTGGTTCAAACAGAAGTGGGATGCCACTAGGATGCTTGGCTTGTTGTCGCTACAAAAGGTGATAGCAGGTATTCGCCAGCTAGCATACGGGGTGCCTGTTGACGCTATTGATGAGTATGTGCATATTGGGGGAGCACGGCCTTTCTAGCTCTGAAGAAGTTTGTGAAAGCCGTCGTTCGTATTTTCAAGGATGAATTCCTTCGAGCTCTGACTGAGGAAAACATAGCTCGACTTCTAGCCTTTGGCGAGTAGTGAGGCTTCCCAGGAATGCTTGGGAGCATCGACTGCATGCACTAGGTGTTCGCGCCGAAAGTTGGATCAGCACGACACACGTGGGCTTAGGGCTTACGATTCCCATCAACACTAGAATGTAGGGTTCCAAGCGTGCCAGCTGATTTGATTCTACAATCGGCAAGAAAAGATGTAATCTGTTTTAGATAGCCAATTAGATATATGAAAATAGTATGAATCTATCTAATCTTAAGAACAACCAAAAAAGTTAGCAGATTGAAAGATAACAAAACTATCGGCTCAGATTAGATCTAAATCAATAGATTCAAGAGGTAAACAATCTAATATTAAGCTAATAGAATCAACAAAATAGTAGAGCGAGGGGTAAACAAACTATCACTAAGCCGATAAAATCAACAAAGTAGCAGAAAGAGAGTAAATATACTACTGACTAGCCGATTAGATCATCTAGCTGATGGAATGAATGATATATAGACTATCGATCAATAGTAAGCTATAAGCCGATAGAACGAGGGTAAATAGACTATTGCCAACGAATTGTTGATGGATAGAATCATGGTGAAATCTAACCCCTAGTCAAAACGGCGATGCACAACGATATCAACTAAGATAGTATTTTGATAAATCCAAAAGCTGATGCAAGCTCGTAGACCAAACTAAATCGAGACAGTACTTACTTGCAAGCAATTCCTCAGGTGTATCCTAGAGCCGATCAAGAAGACTATGCGCAACGAGTCGATCGAAACCAAAATACGGTGAAACTAGACTAAATATTTGTTTGATTGTTGTTGGACCCCTTACACGCCACTATCGGCTACATATTTATACAAACTCTGGACACCATCGACTAGGACTCTAGCATCGTGCACAATACATACTCCAACCTAATGTCTACCTAAACTATCTCTATCAACCCAACACAAACACTACTTGCCATATTCCGATCCATTTCCCTACCATGTCCGATCCAGCCTACACAACCTCACTAGATCCAGCCTAATACTTAGCCAATTCTAGAACTTTCCAAACAAATCGGCCTTTCCAAAATTTGGTGTCAACACTAGGTTTGGAAAAATTGTCTAAAGGTTTGGCATGGTGCATTCATTGGGCACACCCGCAAGCCCACAATATTGTTGGAAGCGATGGCTTCCTACGATTTGTGAATTCGGCATGCCTTCTTCGGTATGCCCGATAGCCCGAATGATATAAATTTTCTACATTATTCTGATTTTTTTTCCAAGTTGACGGAAGGCACTGGCCCGGAGGTGAACTACTCAATCAACGGGAACAACTATAACATGGTTATTACCTAACTCATGGTATATACCTAGAGTGGGCTACTTTTATGAATCCAGTCTCAGCTCCTCAGGGGAACAGAGAATGCACTTCTCAAGAGTGCAGGTCGTGGCACGGAAGGACGTCGAAAGAGCATTTGGTGTTCTACAGGCGAGGTTTCCAATAATCTGAGGTCCAGGTCGTTGCTGGAAGCAAAGTTTCCAGCAAAGTACGCTGCACAATACCATGATGGCATGTGTGATCATGCACAATATGATAATTGAGGATAAGAGGGATGGACCACCATAAGAGGTCCTCTACGATATTATAGGACAACATGCTTCTGTTTATCGTGACCCTGACGGTCAATCCTGCATTGCATTGAGGCTAATCAGGTGATCCGAAACCGACAACTGCATTGTCGCCTTCAAGATGACCTAGTGGAGCACCAGTGGCATCATCATGGAGGGGAGTGGAGAGGGTTTATCCGTGCGTAGTCCAAGTGTTTCACTACAGGAATCGCGCGGAAATCCGACCCCGCCAAACTCTCTCGAAGACCAAGAGACGATCGTTGAGATAAGTTCACACTCTCGACAGCCAATATATAACCGTTGAGTACAATTATATCTATCGACGGTTGAAATTAAACCGTCGAGAGAGGTTCAGTGACCGCTCACACGTCGTAACCCATGAAGACGACGTTAAACTCTCTCGACGGCTTAATTGTGGCCGTCAATACAATTTGAGCACGAAAACAAAATTTGGACCTGCTGTGTGGCACGCTAGGGATATCTCTCGACGGCATATATTGAGTCGTCGAGTATATTTGCCTCTCCCGACGGCCTTAGTTATGCTGTCGATAGTATTGTTTTACCTTTTTTTGTACATTTGGCCAAATGTATACATATGATAATATGAATTACAATCATGAAATTTGACATTGTAAGGTTTATGAAATTAGTTTTATTTTTTTGAGCCGTGAGGATGAAAAACTAATTTAAATGTATTATATAATTTTGGAAAATGGTTTTACGTTAACAATAAATGTTTGGATTGTTGAAAATTTAAAGAAAAATAAAAGTACCAAACACGTGACCGCGTAGATTTTCATCCATTCGATGTATAGTGCAACGGTGGGATATAACCGGCAAAGGTACTAATGATTATCTCCGAAAATCTATATACACTAAAGCGTATCGGTAACTCGATTAGGACGATTACATGGAAACCCGTAGCTCGGAATGTCAAAATTTTTTCAAATATTTGTTAAACATGGTAAGTCACATATGGAGCAATATAATCGAAGGTTACGGTCAATAAATACCATCAACACAATTTTTTTACAAAAATTAAAAGTGCCTCGATTGACTACTGTTTGCTTAAGAAAGGAGGGCCGTCGAGTCAGATGTCTGTCTCGACGGTTCCTAATAAAGCCGTCGAGACAGATATGCCTGTCTCAACTATTGTCAAATGAAGCCGTCGAGAGAGCTTTGTCTTGACGGCCAGTTCCAAAGAAGCCGTCGAGAGAACTATTAGGTCTCTCTCGACGGTTTACATAATGCCGTCGAGAGAGGTGGGCAGCGGCACTGCTCTTGGGCTGGCCCTATCGACGGCATACGTCAGGCAGTCGATAAAGGTGGGCTGTTGCCCTAGCTTTAGGCCGGCTTCTCTCGATGACATATAGCAGGCCATCGAGAGAGGTGGGCTGCTGGCCGACCGGTAGGGAGGCCTCTCTTGATGGCTCATGCGGGGCCGTCGATAGAGGCGGGCGGTTGCCCTAGCTCTGATAGGCTTCTCTTGACGGCCTAGGGATAGTCGTCGAGAGAGGTGGGCAGTTACCGTTCCCTATATAGGCCTCTCTCGATGGCTTAATGATGGCCGTCGAGAGAGGCGGGTGCTTTTGGACCCGTAAAGGCTCGGGACTTGGGAAATGCCCAAGTCCCAAGCCCCCCATTAGTGCCACCGCCAGAGCGGCCGTCGCCGCCCCGGCCGCCCTGCGACGTCGCCGCTCCGCCGTCACCGCCTCATCCCGTTCTTGTCGCCCAACCCGGCCCTCCGCGCCCGCGTCACCATCGCTGCGTCCCGCCCCCTCGCCGGCAAGCCCGTCTCGCCGACCAGGCCTCACCAGCGCCGCTGCCCGCCTGGTGTCGCCGCGCTTGCCGGCCCCCGGCGTCGCCTCCCCAGCGCCTGGCCCGGCCGTCCGGCCTCCTAGGCCCGGCTTCCCGTATTGCCTGACCTGGTCGAGTCGCCCTAGCCTCTCTCTCTCGCCCTTCTCGGAGCCGTCCGGCCCCCCCCCACCACGCCAACCCTCTCCCGGCCGTGCCAACCTCGCCTCGGCGCCGCCACTTGCCAGTAATATGTGTATTTTTTAAAAAATTTACAACTTAGTCTTGACGGCCGGCACACCATCAAGACTTAGGATTAGGATTGCAATTAGTATTAGTATTAGAATTAGTCAGTATAAAATAATTGAAAAAAGTAGAAATTAGTGTTGAAAATAGTAGAAATTGTTAGGGTTTGCTAAAAAAAATTAGCAGAAATTAATGTAAATTAGTAATAATTGGAAATTAGTAAAAATTATTAAAAATTGCCAAAAATTAAAATTAACTGGTAATATTAGAAATTAGTAGAAATTATTAGAAATTGCTAGGGTTTGTTAAAAATTAGTAGAAATTAGCATAAACTAGTAATAATTAGAAATTAGTAATATTTTGTAGTAACTAGTAGAAATTAAAAGAAAATAGTAGTAATTAGTAGAAATTAAAAGAAATTCACCTTTGCCCCGTGAGGACAGCTTTTGAATCAAATCCTAACTTTGATCCACTTTTTGAACTCCTCGCGCATCCGTAAGGCCGAACGCTTGGACAGTGAATAGCATGTTGCCTTCATACCCCAGCAGCGGAGCATCACTCTTAGACAGTGAACTCCTCGCATCTGTATGGCCGAACGCTAGGACAGTGAACAGCATGTTGCCTTCATACCCCAACAGCCGAGCATCACTCTTGGACAATGATGCTCCGTCAATGAAGAAGCTTGGAAGCACTTTGATCAAAAGCATCCGGGTTTCGCGGTGGATCCAAGAAACGTGTGTCTCGCACTTGCGACCGACGGGTTCACTCCGTTCAATTTGAATGCCCAATCGTACTCTTGTTGGCCGGTCTTCGTAATCCCTTTGAACCTTCCTCCGTCTCTCCTTATGAAGAAAGAGTTCATGTTACTATTTCTAATCGTACCCGGTTCGAAAAATCCTAGGAAACACTTGGATCTATTTTTCAGTCCGTTGGTCCAAGAGCTAAAGGAGTTGTGGGAACAGGGGGCAATGACAAACGACCGAGAAAAGAACAACAATTTCCTCATAAGGGCAGCGTATTTGTCGTCAATCCATGACTTCCCCACCTGCGGCATGTTTTCAGATTGGAGCACACACGGAAGACTGTCTTGTCCGATATGCATGGAAGATACACAGGCATTCCAACTAGTGAATGGGGGCAAGACTAGCTTCTTTAACTATCACCAAAGCTTCCTGAAGTCCAACCATCCATTCAGAAAACAGAAAAATGTATTCTGTAGGAACACGGTTGTTAAAGAACACTAGCGTGGCCATTTAGGAATAAGGAAAATAAATGATTGGCATAACAGCTTGGTAGAAAGGAACAACGACGTCTATGAGGGGTACGGGGTCTCACATCATTGGATGCATAAGTACGGATTGTACTCTCTCCTGTACGCCCCAGACCTGCTTCTACCCCCACAACATCGACGTCATGCACAAGGAGAAGAATGTTGTGGAAGCCATATTTGGCACAAACCTTGACATCGCGGAAAAAACCAAAGACAATCTTAAAGCCCGTCTCGATTGTGCATTGATATGCAATCGACCGTCAATACACCTGATAGAAGGACGGACGAAGAAGCCAAAGGCACCATATTGTCTCACTAGAGCACAGAGAATAGAGGTTCTACTATGGTTCCAAGATAAGCTTAAATTCTCCGACGGGTATGCGTTAAGCTTTGCTCGTGGCATGAGCATTCTTCAAGGAAATATACATGGCATGAAGAGACACGACTATCACATCTTCATGAGGGACTTGCTTCCCATCGTGTTTCGTGGGTACGTCCCCGAAGATGTCTAGAGAACCCTTGCAGAGCTTAGTTTCTTCTACAGGAAATTGTGCGCTAAAGAGATCAATAAGGGGAAGATGGCGCAGTTCCAGGATGATATAGTTGTGCTCGTCTGTAAGCTCGAAAAGATATATGTCCTCAGCTTCTTCAATCTAATGCAGCATCTGCTGGTCCATCTACCTTCCGAAGTAAGGCTCGGAGGCCCTTTGCAGTATCGATGGATGTACCCCATAGAACAACGTTTGAAAAGCGTCCGGGCAAATGTGAAAAACAAGGCCCATGTAGAAGGTTCAATAGCAAAGGCTTGCTACATCCAAGAGATCTCCAACTTCACTAACAAATATGTGGAGAGGGAAAACAATGTGAATACACATACCAAGGTATAACACCGTGGGCCGTACGGTTCAATTTGATGTAAAGTTGTTCGCTGTCCAAGGCACTCCGGTCGGACAGAGTACGAGACGTGACCTAATATGAAAGGAAAGGGTTGTTGCGTTTTTGTATATATTTAGCAACATGGAAGAAATGGAAGACATGCAACGGTAGTTTGTACAAACTGAATGGAGAGGTAGGAATGGGCCCGATGTACCTCAGTATCGCAAGCTAATAGAAGAGGGTGCGGGAGCTGGCCATCCGGACTTTTTATCTTGGTTCTGGAAACACGTAAGGGCCTTTGATCTTGATTTTGTGTTCGATGATGTCTTGCATTCGTTTGCTAACTCTTTTTCCTGTCTATCATGTAGTGCACTCTCTATGCTAGCGTACACAATGATCTACGGACTATGTCACGTGGATGCAAGTATTTTGTGAAAGTGTATGGATGTTACGATGTCAATGGGTTCCGTTATCGGTCCGCAGCAGCCAAGCGTCTTAAGCATAATTTGCGGTCAGTCAACAGCTGCGTCATGTGTCATGGGGACGGTGGGGTCGAATACTATGGCATAATTCAGGAGATAATTGAATTGGTATTCGATGGAAGCAAAGAGCTATCGGTGGTTCTGTTCCATTGCGATTGGTTTGACCCTAACAGTAGCATACGGCGTCGGGCTGAGCTTGGCTTAGTCGAGGTAAAACATAGCTTAGGACTAACAGGATACGATCCGTTCATTCTCGCTAACCAAGCCGAGCAAGTATACTACCTGCCATATCCATGCACTGCTAAGAAAGAGTTGGATCCATAGTGGGTCGTGTACAAAATTAGACGTCCTAGAAGATTGCTAGTACCGACGGCCGACGACTATGACGGACCGATGCAAGAACAGCATTTACACGGTGGATTTTTGTTCGACATAGGCCTCGGACTGGACGAACTAGAAGCCATAGTGGACGACGATGTCGGAGAGAAACATGATGGTCAGGCTGAACCTAATGACGTCGAACCATCAACCAACGATCCTCTCGATGTCCATTCAAATTACTTCTAGTGCATGGTATATTTGCACTCAAATTTATTAATATATCTGATTGAATTATTTGAATGTATTACTAACTTTCCAATAATGTGCAGGATGACTCGCCGTCGCTTCGTCGACCCCCGCCAGGAGGAGGAGATCCACGAGATGGAGGAGGAGTCGCAGGGTTCCGGACAGGGCGGCACCTAGGAGGACTCTAGCCAGGAGTTGGTGCCCACTCAGGGGTCCGGGGTTGACCAGGCGAGTGGGTCTTAGGCCCCTAGAAAGAAGAGGGGCCAGAACAAGGTCCCCAAGGCACCCACAGACGCCAACTCGAGGATCCCCATCCAGATCAATAAGGATAGGTATATTTTATCGCTTTACTTCAGCCTCGTATTTTTTTATTTTTTCAATGTAAAATTGCTAACATTTGTTTATTCTCTACAGCAATATGTCGATGGTGGATGCCTCGCTGAGGACGCAGCTGGGATACATGCTGGGGGCAGCTCCGCCAGTTTTACCCTAGCATGTTGAACGTGGGTGACATCACCAGGCCAGCGTATAGCTGGGACGACTACAAGCTTGCCCCCTATGGGGACTTGACCACCAGCACTCAGTGCGTTCGAGAGTTTTGGGTAAGTCTGTCTAACCTACATTACTTTCTGAATTTGTGATCATGACTTTAATCTCCTTGATTTGTAAAATCTCAGCTCAGCTATTGTCCCCAGGCAGGGTTGACGGAGGCGGATTTCGAGCCCATCCTGGATAGGAACGCAAAGCAGAAAGTCCAGGACCTGATGTCCGGCGCTCGTGTCACGACAGTAGAGGAGTACCACAGGTAAGCAACCATCCATATAATCCTTGTAAAATGGTATTTACTATTTCTATAACTGTGAATTGTTCCTACATTTCAGGAAAGAGCACGGAAAGCAGATCACCACCTCCGAGGCCCTAGTATCTACCTCGATGCGAACGACTACGCCAGGGTGCCTCCTGAGTAGGCCACGAACCACCCGGAGGCATGGAGGGCTCTTGGCAACAAGTGGGCCAGCCAGGAGTTCCGGGACAAGTCCATGAAGGCCAAGCATAACCAGGCCTCCAAGGACTACAAGAAGAGCACATGGAAATAGTCCATTCCCCAGCTGGCCAACAAGCTGGTAAGATCTGATTTTTTTCTTTACTTTTTATTTTTTTTTGGCTAGCTAACTTATCTTTCCCTTCTTGCAGCCACTAAAGACAGGGTCCCGCCCTAGCGTGTTTGAGCTGTGGAAGCAGGCCCACACGCCGAAGGCCAAGCTGTGCACCCAGCCCGAGATGGACCGCCTCGCGCAAGAGAAGATGGTAAGTGCTAAACAAAGCTTTCACCCTTGACAGATTTGTAGTTTTGTTTAGTCTAACTTGAGAAAACGCAGGATCGCTACCGGGAGGCCTACACTTAAGTGCATGGCCCGAACAACTTCTAGGAGGACACCCCCCTCGACCCAGTAGTGATCCACCAGCACATGGGAGACAAGGCGCATGGGAGGCTAGCGATCGAAGGAGACCACCTCAGGTGAGCTAATTACTATGTACCATGTTTGAAAATATTGATTTTGTGAACTAACCACGGTCCTTAATTGTAGGTCGGAGTCTTACATGCCCGAGGTCCGGGCCTCTCAAAGCGCCACTGAGAGTCGGCGCGAGTTCGAGGCCCGCATCATTAGGGAGAGGGAGCATGAGAGGAGGCAGAGGGAGGAGGAGAAGGAGCTGGAGAGGAGGGAGCGCCAGCAGATGATGGAGGCGTTCTAAGCGAGCCTCAGGTCTGTGGAGGAGGACCGACAACGGGAGCACGAGGAGTTCAACGCTAGGCTCCTAGCGTTGGAGGCAGCGGTGAGACTTGGCGGGGTAAGACACTATCCACCACATTTCCTTTCTTTCAAATCTATATGTCTTTAACTAATGCGTCGCGAATGTGTAGGCCGCATCGGGCGGTTACGAGGTCGTGCCCCCTCTCCTCCGCCTGCTGGTTCTGGATCAGCGGCTCCAGCTCCGGCTTGGCGCGATGATGCCCAGGACGAAGATGACAGGTCTGGGAGCCAGCCGATGGACCTGGTGTCACGTTTGTTTCACTTCGACCTACCCCCCTGTCCGTGAGTGGTACCGTGGATGTGACATATGAAACTTGTGTAATATATTACATGATTTTAGTTCGAATTGTGTTTTTGATTTTGAAACTGTGAATGCTATATATTATATTATTCTAGTTTGAAATTGTCCTTGTGGATGCATTTGTGTGAGATGTGGGATGATGATATATATACGGGGTGTTTTGGGTATGCAGGTGCAACAGCTATTGCTATGGCAATAGCAGCTGCTAAATTGGATTTTTTTAAGCCATTTACTCGGCTCTTTTTTGTGTGGAAGTCAAGACTCTCAATGGTTAAGACTAAGCTGTCGAGAAAGTGGGATTCCAGGGAACCCCCGGGAGACAAGCACTCTCGACGGCTTCCCTCTAGCCGTCGAGAGAGGTCAAGAGGGCCATGTGGCCCAAAGGCGCTCTCTCGACGGTCACCGGGCCGTCGAGAGATGGTAAGACGGCCACGTGGCCTAGAGCTAGACGTCACCTCTCTCGACGGCTAGGTGGCGGTCGAGAAAGGTGGAACCGGAGCCGTGAACTAACCAAATGGCTATCCGCCCAACTCACTTGACGGCACATTGTCTAGCTGTCGAGAAAAGTTTTCTCGACGGCGCAGCTATCAAGAGAAGCCATCTCTCTCGACCGGGCTGGCCCAACGGCCATTTCTCGACAGTCGGCCATCGAGAAAACGTACTATCGACGGTTTATCGTCTTTTCTCGATGGTTTCAGCCGTCTAGAAATCGCGCTTTTCCTGTAGTGTTTGTAATAATCGGTGTTGCTTGGCAGGAGGCCTACTACCTTTTAGAGCTAAGTTCATGTCATTGAAATAAAGCTCCATAGAGCTATAGTTCTAGTCATCATAAAAGCTCAATAGAGCTAAGTGTCTGTACTTCCGATGCTAGTTACAAAAGCTCATTAGAGCTTCGTGTCCGTAATTCTGATGCTAAATCGATTCAATAATGCGAAAAACCTGTTGTCAATGGGTCCAATACACCACCACTTCGGAAATGCATGAAATAATATTCAAGTGTTTGAAATATGACATGGAAAATAGATGGTACCACTCAACATAAATCATGTGACATGGAAAATAAATGGCACCACTCAACATAAATCATTGCACACCGACATAGATTAAACAATACCGAAATGCACACATAGTTTCAAACAGGAACCTCGTCACATAGTTTCACAATATGACCTAGCTTTAGACATCACATTTTAGAACCCGGGCCATACCCTGTGGATCACTTGTGTGGTATGTCCTCCTAGCACTTCTTGTAGTACTCCCTCAAGTGGCCGCTACAAGCATCCAAGTCAATCTTCATAATCCTCTCTTCCTAAGCGTTTACTCTGAGCTCGGCGTCATTCTACATGATAGCAATTTGTTCGCGCTTTAGCTCAACCATCACTTGCTTAGTTTCATTCAATCTCGTAATAGCAGTCATGTATGTGCTACCGCTCACAGAAGGGCCCGTTGCGCTAGATGGTGCACCTCGTGCCCTTGCTGCATTTGCAGCCTTGCGGCCTATCGTCCTAGGTAGCTCACCTGATACTGTAGAATCAACTTCTAAGGCCACATCATTAGAGTTGGCTGGACTGTCTGCGGGCGACGCCTCGATGTGGGACTTCTATCGTTTATTGCTCACATAAGTCGATCACTTAGGGTGCTGTGAAAGGAGACGCCAATAATGCCCAAATGCAAAGGTCTTGCCCTCAGTCTCTTTGAACATCGTCCTGGCTTGAATGATCTATTTCATACATACAAACAATTAGGTCACTCAACTAATGCAAACCCTAAAACCTAACTGCACCCATCGAACATAGAATCTTTACCTTGTCATGATCAGTTCTTCCACTTTGATTGAGACGGTCAACCCTACCCAAATACGCACAAAATTTGCTGACCCCTTCGCTGATCGACCCCTAGTGATTGATCAATGATTTGTGCATTCGCTTTTGCATGATCTCTTTCTTGTGCAAGTGGTAGTACTTGTAGATCCTTCCCAGTAGCTCTTGGATGATTGGTCCGTGCCCACAATAGGGTTGATGCTCACGTTCAGCCAAGCCGAGACCAACAATTCATCCCTGTCGGTCGTCTACTTGGTCCTATTGATATTTGGCCTGGTCGCCTTCTTTTTCTTCGTAGGGACAGGAGTAGGTGCCTATGGTTCTAAACTGGCGGCACCCTAGCTGAACACCCCGAAGGCCGGGTCACCGGATGCTGATGTTGCATGCGCTACAGGTGCGGAGCAAGGTGAGAACCACCCCCATTGTCCCTGCTCTGGAAGACACCCTCGACACTGCCGAGTCAACCCAGGACATGCCTTGCACTTCTCCTGCAGCATATCCTCCAAGAAAGGGTCCATTGAATCACTGCATTTGCCAACCATAGACCGAATTAGTATGAAAACTTTCAGTTCGAGCACAAAATTGTAAAGCACAGCCTTCCAATTCTACAAATTGATATAAATGGACATACTAGGCCAAGCAACTTAATTTAATTGCATTGCTCATAGGTTCCATACATATGAATGACAATACATGACAAACGACATAGCACAGGGTAGCTATGACGACATATTAGCAACATGATAAAGTACAATGTCAAACAAGGACAATTACAGACAAGGATAAACTTCACCCAACATACATTTCTGCCCCTACAACCCTGAATACTAAGCCCTAACACAAACAATTTAGGAGTAGCACAAATTTCAAGAACAATTCGACTCGTAGTCAATGTCGTTCTCCTCGCAAAACTAGAAAAATTCATGAAATAACACTCAATTAGCATGCCCCAGAGAATGTGTCTATGACATGTGGGACCATCTGAGTTAATGACAATGGGCCAGGATGTTATATGCTAAAATGCGAATTTTACAGAGTGTCATTTGCAGAAATCTCCCCACAAAACTCCAAGTAGTCCATTGGGGCCGGTTCATTGTCGCTGTTGTAGTCGGTGGGGATGATGTCGTCTAGGTCGACGTCCATGGAAGAATTGTCATCGTCCACAGCAGCTGCAACACCGACGATGCACGAGGCAGCAACCTCGTCGGCCTTCTGCGCATCATCTAACACCTGCCTAGCCTCTAGGAAAAGCATATCCAAGTGCGTGGATACTGCCTCCATGTACATAAGCGCACCGTTCATCTCTATGGCAGTCGCTGACTCATCGGGGCAAAAGTTGTCATTGACGAGCTTCTTTAGTGCAGAAGACTCGCCGCCGATCAGTTCGAACACCTTCGCCAATATCTAGATTTCATCCATCTATATTTAATCGGCCATGCCATGTACTAATGAAATTCGTGACGAAATCCCCCCAAATCTGGGTACGGTTTGTGATGGAAACCTGCCCACAAATCCCCCAAATCTGGCTAGGGTTCCTGACCTTAGCCCTAGCCCCCAAATCAGCCCTAAATCCCTCCAATCCTCACAAATCTTGCCAAACCTGAACCACTGTATCCCTCCTCCCTCCCCGCGCAATTGGAGATGGAGTTCATACCTCTTGCCGGCGGTCATGTTGTTGTCCTCTCCACGAGCTCTTGTCGCAGATGTAGAGAACTTGTCGCTACCGTTGCTGCATGATTCGGCCGACTCTGATTCGAAGCCGCTGCCGCGCTTTGCCGGCCCTCCGCCTCCCACGTCCAATAGCCGCACGCGGTGGTGCTGGAACCCTACGCCACTGCCTCCCACCTCACACCCGGGATCCGGAGCAGCGTGCAATGAAATGGTCGTTGTGCAGGCCTACCATGACAACCGTCGAAGAGATAGGAAAGAGGATCCTAAGGTGGAGCAATTCTCTCTCCTGTCCCTTGTGCGGCTGTCTGGGAAACAGGCGCCATTGGAACACTATCTTTGTTTCTCTTCTCATCTTTTTCCCATCGCGAAACGAACGGGAATGGGAAAAGGGAGGCGTTGGTGATGGTCCAGCCCTGCTGTTCATCGTCCCATGCATACATACATGCACGTACGATTTCACACTGCTCGGCACTAAAACTACGCCTATCTTTCGAGTAAAAAGAACTCTGGACGTCGTCACTCGTCACAGAGGTGTGCTTCTCCATCACAGTGTTTAACTCGCTTCATTTCTGGCGTATACAGTATACAGATATGTACTAGACGCATCGACGACCACCGAAAGCTTCAGGATGGCGTGATACACATGCATGTAGGGCTGGACAAAAAGCTCGAGGCTCGAGACTCGTGGCTTGGCTCGGGCTCGTTGTGGCTCGGCTCGGTTCGGCTTGGCTTGTGGGTATAAATACTCGAGCCAAGCCACCCTTTTGGCTCGTAAAAATTTCGAGCCGAGCCCGAGCCGCTCGGACGGCTCGTTCAAGCTTAATGACCCATGGGGTCGGCCGGCCCAGATGCTGCAACGCTACTCCACTGGGCACTAGCCGGCCCAATTGCCCAAGCCGAATGGACTGCCTAGACATATATGTTAATACGTATACGCCTGATAATTTACATTACCGACACTATTTGTTTATGTTTGTTGTACCAACTTATCATTGATTTACATACTTAAATGGTTCTTTTGTAAAAACTGTAAGCACTATGGGTGTTCAAATCAGCAAATATACGCAAAGACTCGCGAGCCAGACCGAGCCGGCTCGAGCCTTGCTACAAGCCGAGCCGAGCAGAGCTTCTGGCTCGTTCGGGAAATGAGCCGAGCCGAGCCGAGCCTGGTACATTGCGAGCTTTCACGAGCTTGGCTCGTTTCCAGCCCTACATGCATGCACATGCAGCACGCATATGCTTCTCAATTTTTGACCGGGAAGCGCTTCAAGCACCCTTGCTATTTGCCACCTGATCCTTATCATATTAAGCTCGCTTCGATTGTTTGTATTTTTTAGCATGCGATCGGCAGTTATGCGGGCTATATAAGCTAGCTAACCTATACTCGAAATGATTGTACTAATTAATTAGGCTTTCTTTTTCAGGATAATCAAGTAGGTAGGTTTATGCTAGGACCATTTGTTTTAGACGGAACCTAGACGTGTCATCTTCAATTAGTTCTATATGATATCTGCATACAGATCCGAGCAAGAAAAGGAGAGACAGAGAGGCACCGTAGGCGCATAGATTATCGAGAAGGACCGAGAACAAATCTCTTCTTGTTCGTGTCATGGCCGATTCTCGTCTTGCTTCAAGTGCCCTACGAGTAAAAAATTCAGAAGGAAACACATTCCTTCAAAAAAGAAAGCTACTGCTACTGAAGAAAAACGCAAACTAGTTCTCTACTATTGTGTGCGAGAAACATGACGCTTGTTCTACGTAGCTCCACCTACCGTGTGGGCCTCATGGGGCCGTCGAACAATCGTACGGCCCATGAGCTACAAAGCTATATACTCCATATACATACACTTAGATGCACACATGCAACAAGTCTGCACAAGCTCCATTTTCTTTTAGAGGCCGTACGTACGCTGGGGCCGCCATGGCGCCTAGTACCAACTGTGTGTTTGGTGTTAAGCTAGCAGGTAGCAGCTTCTGAGGAGACTTGCGTGGAGTCCTACAAGTCACTTCCATTTCTTTCACGAGATTTTTAATTGACAGCCTATTGGGCTAGGCAGGCCAACAGTGCCACCGCTACAAGGCTAGCGCGAAGCTTGCAAGTTGCCGTCAGCATAGCTAGGGCTGTCTGGACACACACCACGAAATGGCCAGGAGTGCTGCCTTGTCGTGCGACCGGTCGTAGCGAGCGTGCCATTCATCATTCATGATTGATGAGCCTGAGTAGGTGACAGTGAGTGAGTGCACAGGGCGCGAAGGCATGTAGTAGTCAGGACGCTAATGCGATCCTGCGGCACGGCAACGCGTGTAGTTCTGTTCGCGGCCGCGCGCGGCGGCAGGGAGGCAGGTGTGAAGTGTTGAGAGCCCCGAACCCGAGGCGAAAAGGCAATCGATGCCGCGCGTCGGCGCGTGGGCAGGCAGACCAGGTGTTCGGCCAGCAAGGACTGGGGTTTCACTTCGGAGCATGGCTAGTAATATAGCCCACCGCTGGCTATGTATGTGCTTGTCATGTCATCTACAGCCATCTAAAAGTCTATCCATATAATAAGTTAGTTGTAGAAACAATCTACACATTAATAAATGGCTCATCCATCCATCCTCTTATCTTCTTTGGAATCTGTGTTATATTAGGCTTTAGAAATTTCTTGAACAAAGAAGCCGCTTCTTCTCTCTTCTCTTCTCTATTTTCCAACAAAGCAAAAATATGACGTGGCAACTCTTATAGCCTGCTTACATCACCTTATTATACTTGCTCTCACAGTGCGCCCGTACGGATGGGCACGTCTTTCGCCGCACGCACGCAGCGGCCGGCGGCAGCATGCATGTGCACGCGACGCGAGGCTGCGACGCGTTGCCTTGGCCGGTGCCGGGCCTCGAGGGCGAGCGATGGAGCATGGAGCTCAAACTCAAGAGACGCGGCCACGCTCACGTCGCCGCCGGTTGCGGTGCGCTGGGTGGGAGTGAGCTGCGGAGGATACCGGAAGCCCGGGGATGCGAACGGATCGTGTACCTACGATAGTAGCAGTACTTTGTTGTATACGTGTGTATATATGTGTTAGAAGTATAAATGAATTGTTTACTTTTTTATTAGGTTAACTAATTGGTGCATTTTAGAGGGTTATAGGGTTTTTTCTCACCTCATTTTAATTAGCACCATAGCAAATGATAATGTGTTGAACCTATACCAAATCAGTACGCCCTTCCGATTGGTGTAGACCGCAACATACATTTCTTACAGTGGGTTGAACTTCCATACAAACTATGTGTCGTTGATATTGCTTCGAGATCTGAGCCTCCCCCACATCATCTCTCATGTATTTTTAGCAAAAAACAACCCTCCATTTTATCAAATTCTTGAGCGACGTCCCTCCTTCCTCTTCCTCTCTCCTTCCTACACTCTGGTGGTTGGTGCCGCCACGACTTCCCTCCTCCACTCCAGTGGCTCCTTCGCCAGCGACCACCAGCGCCCTATCCGGCGACCACCTTCCCTCGGTCTCTCGACATCGTGTTGCGGAGCAATGTCAGCATTGGGAGGCCCGGGGAAGGTTTTCGCTGACTAAGGCAACGGTGGTCGCTTGCGAAGGAGCCACCGGAGTGGAGAAAGAAGAAGGAGGAGAGAGGAAGGGGAGGGAGACCGGAGTGGTCAGAGCTTCATAGTGAGTACGGTGGGCATAGTGAGTACGGTGGGGCGAGAGACTGGAAGGAGGTTGTCACCAACCGGGGAGCAGCTGGACCGGTGGGAGCCAAGGAGATAAAAGAGTATGGATAGGGAGAGAGGGACTGTGTTGGTGAATTTGACAAAAAGTAGAATTCTTTTTACAAATTTCAAAGAGAGTGCGTGTAGGGGTGGGGCTCAGATCTCAGAGTAGAATTGGACGGTTTCCAAGCCGTCTAGAAGTGCAGCCCACAACGTTTTTGTGTATAGGCCGTCCTTCCTTGATCCCGTGGCTGAGATAGGATCAAAGGCGGAGACGAGCAGCTTCCTCTCCCTACGGCGGGACGAGGGTGATCGAATAGGTCTTGAATTTTCTGGTCTGGTACAGAGGCAGGCGTATCAATAACTAGGTGATCATGGGAGGATACGGATATGATGAACGGCAGGACGGACAGGCGTATGACGCCGGCTGGCCGGTACGCAAATTGCAATCCGGCGGATTTGATCGGCGCGCGAGCGAGCTAGTGGCCTCCAATGCGGCGGCGCATACGTCCACGGGGATCGCAGTCGAGACACCCCAAACGTGGCCCGTCCGCCACACCATCATGCGCGCGCTCGCGTCCAATACGAGGAGGGGGCACGCACGGCCGGTACCACCAGTTGCTGCCCACAGGACGTACCGCGCGCTCGGTAGCTGCTGGCTCGGGGAAAATGTTAGGTATATGTTGCACGACACGCCAATTGGGCGTGGCCTGTGGGGGAGCGCCGGGATGACATGGAAGCAATTAGCGGCTGGGGGCTATCTCGATTCAGCCACAGCTCCGGCAGAATCGGCCATGCTTTGGACCATGGATTCTACTATTTCAGGTGCACATGCGTGCAAAGTGCAAACATGACTCTGGAGTTCATCCGTGAGCTAACCGAACATCTGCTATCCAAAGGCTCGAGTAGAATCCAGCTTTAATCTACTAAAGCGCATAGGCTAGTAGGCTAGTAGCGGACACACCCACTAGTGTTTCAAGCTGTAGAGGTGTAAAATCCTAAAACTCAAATTATGTTGTCATAGAACAATAATACACTACGACGTGTAGACCTAGGTTTGTAATTTCTCGAAATTCACGGGATTTCAGCGTTATGGGACGGTCTGAAATCGGTATCATAAACCCTAAACCGCTTCAAATTAAAAAAATAAATTCAAATACAAATATGGAAAAACAAATTTTCAAATATTTCATTCAAGATTTCAGTGACGTAAGAGCATGTCTGTTTTTGAAATATTACGCTTGGCCTTTCAAAGTTTTTGCCTTGGATTTCGGTAAACGATTTTAAATTTTGGATTTCAAATTTTCACCGAATTCAATGGTATTTCGCTTGAAATTTTCGAAATTTTGATAGTGAGCAGGATTCGAGGGCAAAACGAAATTGTAAACACTGGTGCAGACAGCATATCATTGATCACCCATGCATATAAACTGTAAAGGAACGAGCTCAAGACCCTCTTTGAAACACGTGGTTATTTCAAAATCATACTGGAATCGAACCATTTCATGTGTTCTAGACGGGCCTTGAAACACGAGATTATTTCACGAATCATAATGGAAGTCGAACCGTTTCATGTGTTCGCCGGTGCACGCGACGGGAACGCCGCGCCGGCGCCTTTTTTCCTTTCCACCGTCGCCTCCAAAACCTAATCGACATGATCGACTAGCTACAGCACGCACGCTTTGGAGGCACGTCCGCTTAGGCGTAGCGGCACTGGCCTGGCGTCCTGTAAGGAAAAGAATGCCCTACCCACCACCATTAAAGCCCGGCTTCGATGGGAACAACTATACATAGAGACAGGGTGAATAAAGGGACCGTGCGTAATGACGTGGATCAAAGGCATTCAAAGATTAGATTCCTTATGATTGTGTAGCCGTCCTTGGAACGTGCGTGATCCATTGGCATAGTCAGATTATAATCAGAAGATATTTATTATTTTTATACAAGTCGGACATTTTACCATTTTGTAGCATTTTTTTAGATCTTAGTGCTTCTTTTCAAAACTATCAAAGCTCATTTAAATGTTTTTTTTTTGCCTCTCAAAGCTTCTTATTGAGTGTCTATAACTTTTCAGATTATAATCATAAGTAGCTTTTCCGCCGAAAGAAAGATAGCTAGTTCGGCACGTACTGCTGCTTCCACGTTGCGGCGTCCACTCCTTTTTTTTTTCACTGTGTGACTTTGGTTGCTGCATTAGCTAACTGGTGGTAATAAGAACGGAGAAAGAAAATCTACACGGCTATGTGTATGCATGGGTCCCATATCTCTATCTCTGTCATCATGGAGATTCACAAATCACAATCGATAGGCATGATGCAAAGATGCTACGCTAGTATGCTACACTACACACAGGAGAGGCGATCTTTGTTTTTATATGCGTAGATATCATCCTAATCAGCAAAAGCAGACAAAGAAATACAGACAGACAAAAAAAAATGTATAGACCCTACGGTGTACGTACACTCCAAAGAAATGGTCCTGAGTCCATGAAGACGGGCTAGCTAAGAAAGCCGTAGCACAACCAGAACCCTGAGAAAAGCCCCAAAATAAAAAAGAGGGCTGAAAGAAAGAAAAATGCAGTTGCATTGCATCCCAATGGAAGCAAGGTATTGTTGTATTAGGTCCCATCCACGGATCCATAATTCCTGCTCTCAGGCTCTCAAAACCCAACAAAAAAATTTTGATAAGCTCGAACGGTTAGTTCAACTAGGTTTCTAGAACTTTAAGAAATATCTTCAACGTGTTTCAGGAACAGTTGAAGAAGACAAAGCGTTTGGCTCAAAGAAAAGACCAAAAAAAAACTGCAACACAAATTGTACATTGCCAAAAATGGATGATATGCTCCCTCGGCTGACAAATATTTATCATTTTGGACCAAGACATTGTCCACATAATATAACTTTTACTACAATTACTACTACAAATTATTTATAAGACCAGATAAATTGCATAATACTGTAAAATTTATTTTCAAGATGAATTTATACATATGATTTTCATGTACTCCTTGAGAGTTTATCCAATTTGCTAATAAGCAAAATTTCAGGCTTCTTAAAGCGGCTTAGGGAGTCCATTTGTATATGTTTGAATTGTTTCTTACAGCTTTGGCACACGCGTTCAAGATAAAAAAAAAATCTGATAGCAAAATGTTTGCTTTTTTGAAATCAGAGATAAGAAAATAAGAAGATAAACTTAAGCAAATAAGCCCCCAAGAATAGGTCATCAAACTTTTAAAAAGATATTTTTCAAAACATTTGATTTGAACGTATGTCAATCCGGAGGGAGAGTTTACCGATATGGAAAAATGGCGCTTCCCATGCTAGCGAACTCGTACGGTCGTACCGAACACAAAAGTTGTCGCGATTGCGGTAGTTGGGCACGAGCCGAGCCGGCCGCGGCTCGCTATCGTTTTCGTGGATTTCACATGGCCTTTCGTGTACCTCCTGGGCGCGCCATCTGCGTTGCCCGGTGGCCCGTGGAATTCTTTCGCCGCTGTTAGCGTGGTGTCCTGGACGCGGGCGGGCGGGCGTGCGTACATGCAAATGCCTCCAAATCACAGCGAAAACGAAGGGAATCCTCCTCCGCCGCGGGCGCGTCGCTCGCGGTGGAGGAGGAATCCAATTCGATCCATCTCGTGACAGTGCGTACCTGGTGGATGGTGTTCTCCAGGCAGGCCCCCATCCCCGGCAAAGCCAGCCACAGTGCGCGTACACTGCAGTTCCTTCTCTGTCTCTCTCTGTGCGTCTTCTCTCTTCTTCCTGTGAGCAGTACAATTATGTTGGGGTCAGCATTTAATGATGTGCAAGCAGTGGCAGCGACTTATTACACTACCATGGAGGGATCGATGCATGTATGTGTATACATAAATTGCTATTGTACGGGGCATCTCAGAAGTCAGAACTGAACAATCCCCAGAATGCATATATAGCAAACTCTCTGGTCCCTAGCTCCTCCCAAACCCAGAGCGTGAAATGTCTATCGAAGTTGTACTGGCGATTTTATTGGACATTCATTGTCGCGGTACATGATGCCAGAAGGCTTTTCACAGCTCGCTGTACCTGGTCTTCGCCGCCGATCGAGTTGCTTTATGTGAAACTAAAGCCAGTCTCGGAAGCTAAGGTCGAAGGGCATGGTTAATCAATTCATCTAACCCGCTTTGAAGCGAAGGTACTAGATGAGCTGGAGATGAGGAAGATATGGAGAAAACCGTGTTCATTCACAGCGTCAGTTAAGTACTGCACTGTACTTCATAGTCAGCAGTAGCACACAACATGATTCTCACTGAAGCCTAAACAAAGGAGATCGAAATACCTACACGCGCTACGTCTTTACTGACTGTGTACATCTTATGATGTAGAGAACGAAACGATTCTTCACTTATCTAAAAAATGGCTTAACCGGCGACGACCCAGACGGCAGCAGCAGTGGGACGACAGTAGTGGCAACGCGCTGGCTCCCTAACAAGGCCAAGTTTCGTGCACCCGTTTGTTTGCCCTGGCGAGCCCGGCCGTGCCCACACAATATTCTTGACAGCGAGCTATCCATCCGTCTTCGTCGTCTACACTGTGGAATTGGTCGGAGAAAGGGAGAGGGGCAAGTGAAACGAGTTTGTCACGATTTGCACTGTGCGCCTACCGAGCCGAGCGATGGGCACGGCCTTCGTGCGTGGTTGCGACCCCTTTTGGCGCCACTGTTCGCCGAGACCACGCGTGCGGGGGTGGCGGATCGCTCGCCGCGCCGTGCCTGTGCAGCGGATGGCGATCGGTGCAGTGTAGCGTAGTGCCGCGACGCTGCCATCTGATCGGCCTCAATTTAATGGTCGCCATTGGTAGGAGCGACGGGTACGTAGCCCGACCGGCCGGGGAGCGCGGCCGCTGCCGGGCCGGCGACTGTTCCGGGGACTCGGGGAGAAGTTAGGGTGCGCTGCCGCTAAATGGTGGCCTCCTTGAGGCGCGTTAAGAGCAGTGGGGGATGGCCTATGAAGTTTTAATGCCACGGCTTACGGCGGCGAGGGGTTGTTTGGTTGGTGCGGTAAAATTAGGAAAAAACTTAAACGTATGCCGTGTGGATCACATGGGTAAGAAAATATATTATTAAAAAAATATAGCTAAAAAATGTGACAAGCTATAATTATGGCATAAACCAAATATCAGTGAAAGAAACTGTGGTATGCAGATGTGGCTGCAAACCAAATAAAGTCCGGAGGAGAAGCGGAGTACTATGCTGGAGTCTGGACTGGAGTGTGCCCATTAATCGGTCAATACTGCAACGGCGTCGCCTTGCACCGGGAGGAGCAGGACCACACGTCGAGTCAACTGCTCTGGCCGCTGTGTGCTTCAAGGACTATATGGGGACGCTGCAACAAACGCTTCATCCCGCCGTGAAGTTGAAAATGTCGTAGTTGATACAGATGGTGATGGAGGATTCTACTGAACAGCGAGCACTGGGGTTCTTGGCCTTTCATACAGTCGACGGGACATCACAGTTAAGCACTACAAAAATGTGATGGCATACAGCGAAAGCACGAGCTCGAATGGATTGGCCGGGCAGCGTAGCGACGCGGAGGAAACCTCTAGACGCAATGCCATTATACATACACCATGGTCAAAACACGAATGATACTTCTACAGTTCAAAGCGAATAGCCTTTCGTGACACGACCCTTCTCAGGCCGTCCAAACCATCCACGCAACGCACCACGCGAAACAACAGACGAAGCTTACAATAAAGGCCTGCGCCTCTCTGTGAGATGTAGAGCATATCGAGCCTTCAATCCGGCAATCAATGTGGGCATCATTGGCATAACTCGCCAATGTACCAGTGTGACAAAAAAGAGACAGCGAGAAAGGTTGATGCTCCTGCAATCTCTACCAACCTGTCTCCACAAAGGCACAAATAAAGCCATCAATGTCCTCGTCAGGAATTGGAGCTTGTAAAAATTAAGGCAGTCTTTTTTTCAACGTTTGCGCTTAGCTCTTCGATAAGGACATCCAAGGGATCAAAAAATTATAGAAAAATATTTTTGAGAGCTTTGAAAAGAAATAGTAAGACCTACAAAAGTTGGCTACCAAACGTCAAAACGTTTGACTTGTACGAAAATAACAAATTTTCAGCTTATAAGCAAACGCAAACGCTAAAAAGAACCCTGCCTAAAGTTCAGAAGCTACACCACAGGGTCCAGCAAAAACACTGTACATGCCCACTAACCACAAAGCTTTGACGCTTCTTGCAATCATAAACAAGCAGATTTAAGCATGTGCCAACAATCCTTGCATTATACATAGCAAGCGTATCAACCGACGCAAGTAGCCCGAGAAAGTGAAGTGATATTTCTGACACGAACAAACGGTGATTGACTCTAATTTCACTATCGGCAAAAACATGACAAATTGTACAGCGTACAAGCTGAACGCAAGTAGCCCGAGAAAGTGAAGTGATATTTCTGACACGAACAAACGGTGATCGACTCTAATTTCAGTATCGGCAAAAACATGACAAATTGTACAGCGTACAAGCTGAAACACCAGCCAAGACCAGCATACTTACTATCAGCTACACCAAAAAGAGCTACAAACTACATATTATACAATGTATGGTATGTTTTGGATTCACTAACCCATTTTTGACGATTGGGTCTATCAAATAATAGAATGGGAAAGTAAAAACTATGCTTACTGTTTCAACAGGAAAATGCACGCTATGCATAGGAGCAGGAAGCCACACTGGCACCACGTATGCCACCGGTAGTGTGCTGCACATCCACATAGCTGAACAAATTAGGCCATGCTATGGGTCGTCCTCTTGCAGAAGTAAGGTAGTTAAGTTACAACTGGATAATGTCACTTGTCCTGGATGCCCTATGACACCAGCTGCCACTGCAGCATCATATATAGATAGGCTTCACGTCATTAGCCCCAAAGCTTAATCCACAGGAAGGGCATCTCCGCTGGCGGTTTCTGAGTGACTTCTGTATACAGTCGTTACAGAAAAGATGGTAACACTTGGCAATTACAACCTAAACAACACAGAAAGGATATGTTGTTAGATTCAATATGGTGACAAAGGTCATAGAAAATGAAGACAACATTACTCACCTCTTTCTGTCGGTCACGACAGGCACCACATTTCAATATTCCCCTATACTCCTTGACCTCCTGGTGAAGCTTTTCCAACACTGCTGATCCCTGTGTCTTTGCTCTAAGAGAACTAGCTTTCCTTGACATCAGTTCCAAGTCATCCTCAATTGCTCTCTTACTAAACCTGAAAAAACATCATTAAACTTGTAAGGCAATCAAATATGAAGGTCACATGGCGTGTAGGCAAGGACAACTATGCACAGAATTACCTTTCCTTCTCTGATTCTATAAGCAGCTCAGCAACTTCCAATCGACTCGTCCCAACCTTGGCTTGCATTTGATCCAGTGACTGCCTCAATTGCTGAGCCTCTCCATGTATATCCACCAGCTTTCTTTGGGCACTGCCCAAAGAGACAGAATGCCGCCAACCCTCCTCTGCAATTCTCCCAACCTGTTCTGACAGAACTTTTAACTGCGAATGGGCAAGGAAAACCATGTGTTCAGCACTCCTGTAAAATAGGATATTCTTCCATCCCTACAACATGTGTTTCCATTTACCTTGTCCTCTAAGTGAACAATTTTCTTGTTATAAAGATCCATCATGCTATTTGCCTGCTGCACATTTCTGTTCAAGGTCTGTACCTCTAAATGCAAAGCATCTTGTGCTTGTTTCACTTTAACACCTTCCATAAATATCTGTAGTAACATTGAAAAAATAAGATTGTGTGCTATAAAGGTAGTTGCTCTAAAATGTTCAACCTTATAAAGGTAGTTGCTCTAAAATGTTCAACCTTTTCCACATCCGAAAAATCAAGACAAAACATGACCCTCTCCAGAACTTAACACATGATGATCAGTTTACTTATTTGATTCATTAACTAAATATGGATGCACCAGTACATTACTAATTTCAAAATTTTCACATCTTCAGTATGTACCACGGCACACTTCCGCTCTGCCATAGATGCAGCTATTATTTGTTGCTGAACAAGAGTAGGGTAAACTTGCATACATAGTCAGACTTAACTGCAACAAAAAGGATAACCATGTTTCGAAGATTTTGGTTCATCCAACAGGAAGGCATGTTCAGGTTAGGACAAACTGTCCAGTGTCAATTACCAGCTTTTTTGCTGGTAGTTGGTGGTAAAGCTGTCAATATTTAGAACAGTTCAAAAATACCGTGATGCTTTTTATTACAATTTGGTTCAGCCAAGCATACAATTTGTCAAAGAAAAATGATAGGGTTCCTGGACCTTTGTCAGTGTTCCATCTAGTGCAAGACCAGTTTGCTGAGTCAACAAGAGATCAGCACTAATCACACAGTGGTAACATCACCCCATTGCGTCTCTTAAAAACCATGGGCACAGCAAGGGCCAATTCCATATAAGTTATTGAAAAAAGGGAAGTGTTACTTCACAACCTCAAGTACAGGTCTTCATCTAGATAACCCCCTAACACTTCAAAAACTAGGTATTCTGCCCTGCCCCACCACCACCACCCCCCAAACAAAAAAGTTCATAAAATCGTCTAGATAACCCCCTAAGGCGGTTTTAAACTGTCAAGTGTTAATTAACACACATTTGACATTCTTCAAGGGACCTCGAATACCTTGAGTAGATAATATAGCATATACTTACATACACATCCAGATCTAACCTTCTAATTGCACATTCAAGTTATTCATGGCTGCATGAAGGCAATTGGAACTGAACTCAAGTACTCAACCAAATATTTTAAGTGAAATCCTCTAAGTCATCAGAACATAAGTGGGAAA
The DNA here is from genome assembly GCA_036346145.1 of Olyra latifolia. Classification (NCBI taxonomy): domain Eukaryota; kingdom Viridiplantae; phylum Streptophyta; class Magnoliopsida; order Poales; family Poaceae; genus Olyra; species Olyra latifolia. The sequence continues at coordinate 17,340,206 of CM070524.1, read as the reverse complement.
TTTTTTTTATGTGTGAGAGAGAGAGCGAGAGAGAGAGAGAGAAACAAGGATACATCAATAAGAGAAAAAAAATAGTCCAAAGAATTACCTTTGTATTATGATCATCTCTCTCAATAATTTGTTGTAGCTGTTGTTGATTTTGTGTTTGTATATCTTCATATGCTTGCCCAATACTCTGGAATATTGAAAATACGTATTTCAGACTTTTAGCTAGTGACACTGACTTCCATATTGTATTAAGAATTTAAGATATATTAGATGACACAGACCTCAATCTCTGATAGGTAAGCTTCACCTTCTTCATACTTTGATTTCAATAATTCAGATAAACAACCAATATCACTGTAGTACACAGAAAAATCACTAGTTAGCACCTTCCACCAGTAAAAATAGAAAATGCATCTGACTTCTACCTACTTCAACAAATATAAGGATTACCGGCATTACAACATTCTGCAGGGATAAACCTTTTCTCTAGGCGCATTACTACATATCCAGCAGAGAAAATAATCTGACAAGTATAGGTAGTAAGTACCTCCTGGAACTCTCCATCTTGTGTCTTAATTCAGCAATCTCAGCTTCAGTACCTGCTAGCCTTTGCTGACACATTGCTTCAGCTTCATTGGCAGCTTTAACGCGCTGTTCTAGTTTACTCTCATCAAGAGAAGATTTGAGGCTTTGGACATGAGCCCATTCATAAAATTCTCTATCTTTGCATTCCAGCACATCTCTGTCACAAAAGAATAAGCTATGTACATCAGAAGGGCAGAACCTTTCTGATGAGACAAATGAATTTGCCAGTGGACAATGGAAATGCTCAATAGATTACTTTTTTATCTAAACACTAAGTAGGCAAAGTGATGACGGTTATATTGATGCTGATTATTTTCAAGGCAATATGCCAATGAACAGAAAAAATATCAAATTTCTTAAGAAAGCAAATTAGAACTAACATTGTTGCGCTTCTCTCAACAACCATGAATCACAGGAATAGTTCCATGAAGGTTTATGATGTAATAAAACTACCTGGAATAAGTACATTCATGTTTATACATCTCCGCAAATAGCTTGAACTCGCTATTAGTTTTCCTTAGATCACAAACCTACACATCATGTGAATTACATCATGAAGAGAACATTAATAGAAATTCAAAACACTAGTTAAAGCAAGCCATTTTCTGATGAAAAAAAATAGCATAAATTCGTTTCCAACTAAATCACCAAACTCAAAAAAATGGGTACCCTGGATTGTAGGTCCTTTATTTCAGATCCAGCATGGGCAGATCTGCGTAATGATTCATTGATCGCATGCTCCTGTAAAGCACAAAAAAAACTTGAACACCTTTATTGAATCAGAAGCACAACACTTATAAATTTCGTCAATCAGCTTGTATCAAGAAATTTACCTTTCTTGTCAGAATATTAGAAAGGGATTGAACCTCAGCTCGTACAAAATGCAATTCTGAAGCGTCATCCTTGTATTTGGACTGTTCGCTTTGAATTGCGCCCATTTCTTTTGGTAGTGATGACACCAGTGCTTTAAATTCTGATATGATTTGATTCCGACCTAAAAATTGAAAGCTTTTGTTTATATTTTAACATGGCAAGAAAAATCAAGCCAATACTCTTAGCAAAATCTAATCATCATACCAGGTTCTCTCGAAGATTCTTCGAGTTTCAGTATTAGCATGTTCTTTTCATCAGCTACTTTCCGCAGACTCTGCTCTAAATCTGCAATGATTGACTCACATTGCGTAGAAACCCTATGATGAATTTCAGCCAGATTAACTTTTACATTATTTTCCCTTTCTTGCCAAATTAATTTATCCTTATCAACCTGAGAAATGGTAAGTAAAAAGTCAGACAAACATAAAATACTTGCTGAGACTAATAAAATATGTTGCTGAGGCTCCTTTGATACATGATGTGTACATATCTACTGACCAGTAACCACCTGTAATAGCTCTAATAGCGTCTGGCAGTGGTCCAACTCTGCTTGTGACTTTTGGAGTTGATCATGGAGAACTTGAAAAGCTTTTGAAGAAACAATGCTCTTGAAATCTGTCAAAGTATTCTGTTCACAATTGCAAAGGTAAGGCAGAAAAGATTTTCATGTGAAACAAACATTAAATATCAACCCTTGGGTAAACACTCGGTAACTATACAAAAATGGCTAGTACTTCACTTCATATGGAAACTTTAACATATTTAATTAAACAATGGACAAACCTGAAAAGTAGCTAACTTCTTCAAAATTTCAATTCTCTCCTCATGAAGCCTCTTAATTTCCGCCAAACGTTTTGAAATCAAATCCTGGTTGAAACAACAGAACAAGGTTCACAAAAATAGGCAACGTTGTGTTAAGTTAAGAAACAAATTATTTAAAATTTACCGTAAACTCCTTGTGGCTGACCTCTAGATCCTGTAATTCCTTTTGTTTATCTCTGACATTATCCCCAGAACAGCCAGGTGTATTCTTGTTTTCTGAAGTTGGAAAGAGGAACGGAGTTCCATGTGTAATGTTTCTTTGTGCTTTGAGGCCTGCCAATTTGTACTTGCTTTCTTCCAACTCAGCAACAGTACTCGTCAACTCCTCTTGAAAGTTAACAAATATCTCAGTCAACTCATCCTTAATGTTACTAGCACATAGCCACATATACAGTCAGAAAGCATTATCTGAATAACTCTTCATGTCTTAAGGGCCAGTTTGCGGCTAGGTTGCTCCGATATGCAATACAGGTATGGGCATCGCTATCTCTAGTTCTCTACTATTAAAAAGAGCATAGCGGTGATGGTACATCACCTCTAGTTTTAGGGTCAAATAAAATCATGACTAATATCTCTATTCCCTTAGTTTCGTGCTTTCATATTTTGGAAAGCTTCGATCCGACCTTTGATTGATCTTCCTCCTTACTTTTTTGCGGAGGTATTTTGGAAGGCTTTCTATTCCTGAGCAGATGGAGACGATGTCTGAGAGGATGCTGTAGGAGAAATCGTGCTCAAGCTTCTTTTGTGCTAGACAAGGGCGTCAAGGCTCAATTTCAGAAATTCAACATGGTCTATTTCAAATTCATAGCCAGTAGCATCACACGGGCTTTTTGCTAGTTTCATAAAATTAAGGATACGTCGATACAAGCATACAGCAATATATATATATATATATATATATATATATATATATATATATAAAGCAAAACTAGTACTCTCCAGAGATAGAGAAGAAAAGAAAGGGGGAAAATAGTGAAGGAACGGAAGAGAAGAGAAGAAAATCTTCCTACCTGACCCAGCATAGCCCATTCCAGCCCAAAACAGCATGCCATGGCCTCTCAATCTCTCCCAAAATTATGTCTATTGCCCCAGTCCAGCACTGAGCTCTCTCCCCACCCACCCTCCGTGTGTCCACTCTCAGTCCCCCTGTCGCTGGCTCTCTGGCTCTCTGCCATCTCCTCTATCTGCTCGTATCATTACAGTGGCCACCAGAGTCAATCTGGAGGGAGGGAGGGGATGGGGCAGCGGGAGAAGCAGAAGAGGAAGAGAAAATGTGGTGGCAGTGACAGATGGAGGAGGGAGAAGAAGTGAGAAGATATTTGAGGGAGACAAGATGGTTAGTTCTGTGGATTTGGGGGAGTATACATCAGCAGATGGGGTAACATGCATGCAATATGATTTTAAGTGGTGTGATGCTGTATCAGGACTATCGGTAGTATCAGAGGCATATAAGAAGATTTCTTTTGAAGAACTTGTAATATCCTTATACGCTTTGATATTTGTCGGGGCCATATTCGTATCAACACAGATACAGCAGGTACTTGGCATATCAGATTTTCTGTTGGTGTGCAGTGGTGCTTATAATCTTAAGTTAATGCAAGAGTAGCTAGTTGTAAAAATCTAGTTTTCCCTTGTTTGCCAGATTAGATTATAGTTTTAACAAATTCAGTCATTCCATATATTTTCATTTTCTACCATATCAATTTTTTAATCTAATTACTCCAATATATTCTCATTTTCTGTTATTTGGCAGGCAATTATATCTCTGCTTGCAACATGCTTTAGGGGGGGAATGGGTTAGCAAAACAAGAAACAACAAAACATTTGAAAGGAGCTCCACCAAACGGGAATACAATAATCCATTGCAATCCGAAGCGAAACTTTAGTGTGGCAAGAGCAAGTATTTACCACACAATCATGCCTATCATTTTGTAGATACAGCATGTTCAAAGTAAACTTACCATGTTGTTAATATTTACAAAATTAATAAATTACTTGCAAAATAAAGGGATAGTAATGGCACTTTGCATATTTCTCTCTATAAAAACACACATAATCCTTGGACAGCCATAAATAGACATCTAGTGTTTAATCAACATACCTTTAAGGTGTTTCTGTTGAGCTTTGCTTCGAGCATTTGAGTATCTCCAATTATGGTAGTTCTCTGTCAACGACATGTGCTTCAAGTGGAGATCACTCAGTACTTGTATTGCATCATTAAGCTCTAGTGAGAGCTCATTAGCAGTGATTCGCATCTGCCTGCTACAGTCTGTGGTAAATAAGCAAAATAAGTAATAAAAAAAAGTGTTACCAAAGAGGCATGAAAATTGGCAGTCACTAGCAGTACATAATTTTCATAAACTAATAACAAGGAAATGTGAACTCAGAACAAACCATCTTCCGGTAATGCAGAAAACAGAGCCACAGAAATCTTCTTATTTGCATGCCATGAATCATTTGATGACAACAATATATTCTGCAGAACATTAGCAGTTGATGACTGGACTGGGGGTACATGGTTTTCCAAATGGCAACCTGAACTTTCTGTAGCACCTATTTCAACGAGTCTGCTAAGGAAGTCCAAGTCCTTGTCTTGTGAGATGCATGCACCATCTGAATAGGAGGTTAGAAACTAAGGTTTGTAAGTTTTTAAACATAAAATATAACCAGAATTTATAATGAGCATCCAGCATAAATCAACTAAAATAAACTGCTAGCCTCAAAGCTTGCAAAAAATTCTACTTCTATCAAGAAAGAATAAAAGACATATACTACTTCCATGGCAAGTTTATATACATGTGGAAAAAATGAATAGAAACATTAGCTGACAACAAAAAACAGTCCAGGTAAGGTAAGTACAAAGCCATACCCATTGTCACATTGCTGTAACTTGTACTGCAGGTAGAATTTTCAGGTCCACTTTTCAAAACAGATGTAACCTCCAAATCTCTCACAAGCTATTCAAATCAAACACTTATTGGGAAAAGTTAGAAGACTTGAGGTTGTTTACAGTAAAAAAACAAGGTTTGGTATAGCTTACATGCTCCCAAGACTTGTTAACCAGATCTAGGATCTCATTGTGAGCCTTCTGCCTCTGTTTTAGATCATCAAATTTACCCTTGAGAGCACAATACTCAAACTTATTGACTTCTAGTTGTTCTGAAAGCTTTTGATTCCTGTATTTAAGTACAGCAAAATCAAGCTGCCAAAAAAAATATACTGTTACAGTTATACGTTAACACTGCATTGGAAAAAGAGGTAATGCAATTTCAGTATGGTAGAAAAGGCACAAAAAGAAATATTCGTGTTGAGAATCATAAAGCTGCATGGGTCCTTTGTTTAAAAAAGGGGAAAAGAATTCAACACATGAAAACAGCTTGGCGATACTGCTGGAAAGACAAGCAGTGAAGGTAACAACAAGAAACACAACTATTTTGCATGTAGGGAAGATCAGCATGGCAAAGAGTACACTAATAACCAACATATTAGTTTCAAACATCTATCCTTGGTAGTCCAAACATCAACTGGCACACAACAAATAGGTTCCTTAAAATGCAACCATTAATTTCTATCCAATGAGACTGTATAAACTGTAGAATGGCAACAATGCTGAAAACGTACAACAAATTTTGCATCCCATAGTTATCTCACTAAATCATAAACAGACGGGAATCCACATTGCAAGAGGCAACCTCAACAAATGGCAAAATAGCATATCAAAAAATATCCCATCCCTCCTCCTCCAGCCTATTCTCTCTTCAAAAATGGAAGTGAGCATGCAATTAGCTTACATGAATCATCAGTACTGTTTGGTCACTTTATTAGCAGCCCAGTTGTGGGTTGTGGTGTGACAGGTCAAACTTTGATTTAACATTTTTGCCCAAGTACAATGAAAAAACTGAGTGGCCAAGTTATTGTGAGGAATCAGGAATCCATATTAGATTTGCTTCCCTAGCAGGCAACAGGAAAAGCCATGCGAGGGACTTTGCAGTAAGGTAAAACGGCAGTTATTGAGAAGCGCCTGCCTAGCTGAGCTATCTGATACACAGTCGAAACAAAATTCAAGTAACAAGCATTCACGCACCAGCCTACTTGAACAACCACAAGTAATTAAGCAAGGGAGCAAACTACTAAGCGACTTCAAACGAGGTGTATACCTTCTTGTCGTCGGAACAGGGCGGAATCGCCGGGCGCTTGCCAGGTGCCACCGCGGTGGCGCCTGGCGCGAGGGAGCTGGAAAGCCGCCGCTTCCGGTCTGGCTCACCGGTGCTCTCCATCAGGCTAGCCCTAACCACCCCTCAGGCCGCCTCTGACCCCGCGCATGCGCGGGGGAGGCCAACCACCAGAACAACCGGGCTAATCCCTCAGACCAGGCGAACGCAAAGCACCAAACCAGCCCAAGGCCGCAACCCAAACCCCAGCTTCCAAACCCTAGCACACGGATCGATCAGCGGCAGCGGAATTGTGAGGGAAAAAATCTCGCGGAACCTGGGGGAATTGGTGCCAGAAGCGAAGGGGATTTGGGATTCCTCCCGGAGGTCGGACCGAATCGGGGAGGCGAGAATTAACGGCGGTTTTGGCGCGCGCGTCGCGTGTGCACGCGGAGAAGCGACGAGGGGAGGAGGAGGAGGCAGTGGAGGGGAGAGAGAGGAGGGAGGCAGTCGCGGGACAGCGAGAAAGCGAGCGAAACGTGGGTGGGGAACGGGACGGGGGGACACGGTGGAGAACCGGAGATAGGAATGATATCGGGAGCAGCAGTCCAGCGAACTGTGAACGCGTACGTCACGTCTCCACGGAAGGCAGGGGCTCTGCCGCGCGCTCGATCGGCCTCGCGATTCGTGCAGGCAGCATGGCTCCATGCCGACCTGACCGTTGACTGAGTCTACGTTTGTGAGGTTGAATTTTTTGTACGAATGAAAAGAAAATAAAATGCAAATAGCTGACCTCACCGTGCTGGGTTAGTATTTACGAATGAAAAAAAACGAAATATAAAAGTGGACCTCATTGTACGTGGATTCATGTCCTGGATTTCTTTACTGACGAAAAGAAAAGAAAATACAGCAGCCAGCCTCACTGTACATGGAACTACCTGACATTATTTCTCATCTTTTGGACCAAGAATTGCGGGCTCAAATGAACCAAAGATTGGCCTTATGCGTCAACGCTTTCATCGCTGCTTAGTTGTTGCCTCACGACACTAGTCCAGTTTATATCATAACCAATTAGTCCACCAAGTAGTACTTACCTAAAGTATAGAAGAGAAAGGTGAGGCCAATTACTTAGTGGCATGGTGCAAATAGTAAAATGACGCAATTATCGCCATACCTTCTGAGGGATGAGGAAATCGTGACCGCAAGTCATGAATGGCCTCACGAAGGATCCTGGCTTTGTGTAGCGACCCAGTCTACCACCATACACAAAAATAAATCGCATATGGAAGTATACTGCCATCAGGACATTGAAGCTGCAGTCAGTAGGGTACATGATTAATAGGATCAATCGTTAATCGGACATGGCTTCCGTCAATAGCCCCAATAGCTCAAGAGAAAGGAATAAAAGGGTGTCTTCTAAATTTGTCATGTACGGCAGAGAACGTTGGATCCCTCGGCCTTACTAGATCAATTCCAAAATTATAAACAATAGCAACAAGATGACAAAACTTCATATTCACATGCGATCCTGAATGGTAGAACCTCCATTTTGCTCGACTATTCAATAGATTTCCCTGCATATCCAAAGGTACATAGCGAGCATTTCTCTGGTTCCGATGTGTCTTCCTTGGGAAAGCTCATATCCGGTTATTCGTGTGTGGTGCAGTTCCTCGAATTGTTCCAGTGACATTCGAAGTAGATCGTGGCACTGCCAAGCGTCACGCAGAACGGACCCACTCACTTCCAGTTAAGGGTACATACATCTGTGGCGCTCGCTCTGGTGGCATAAGAAGATCTATGGCTAGATATACTTGCAATATCTGCAACACGTGGACTCCAGACGCTCCATCATCATCATCACTCAAGACCGAAAAGCGGCAATGTTGTACGGGTACTTATAAGAGGTGTGGCGCATGGCCTCCCTTAGTCACCCCATCAAACGTCTGAAATAATTCATCCCTACGATGAACCACAATACAGAAATGAGAGGAACATATGAGTCCATATTATAATAGAACATAAACACTTGCTGACAACAACAATCTAATTATGGAATTATAGGTAATGATGCAATACAACAAATGTCTATTATGACAAAACTGAAAAATGCAATTAATTCTGCAACATGCTAGCACTCACAATTACAACCTTCAACTACAGCAACGAATATGAATAATGCAACATGCCCTTTATTAGGGAAGCTCAAGCACATGACAACAACATCGAAACTATTCGTTCTCGCAACAAAATATACGTCCTAAGTACGTGGCGACCCCTGGAACGGTGGCCCCTAGTAATCCGGCCCCATGTAAGGTGGACCCTGTAACGGTATGCCCTGTGACCCAGACCATTGAAACTGTTGTCCGTGTGAAGACAGACCGTGAAATGCTATCCTAGCGAACGACGACCTCTGGTATGGCATTCCTTGAGATCTACAACCCGCTAAAGGACTACCGTAGTACACCCAAGCAGACCTTATGAAGTTTAGCTTTCCCTCAAGTATCTTCAAATGCTTGATCGAACCTCTTTGGAATGGGTCACTGAGGACGATAGCGGCATGTCAAACTCAGGGTCGGCCTTGGAGAACCCCAGAGCAACTAGCTTGTCCAAAGCTTCTGCAGTGGTTTGTACCTTAGAGTCAACATCCCTACCATGTAGTACTTTCTTGTTCGCTTCAAACAGCTGGTGCACGACCTCCTCTAAGGAGGGTCGAGAAGACAACTTGGCCTTCTTTGATGAACGATCGCACGAACTTCCTAAGCGCAAGCGGGACGACCCTGCTACTAGGGTGGGCTACGAAGGTGGTGTTAAGAAAGGATCCTCATCATCCACCCAAGTTGTTGGATCCACTAAGGTGTGCTCCACTGGGGCACCTCCGGCATTGCCCTCATCATCTTTAGGACGGTGTGCTTTGCTCAAACCCTCAGTTATTAGTTTAACGACGATTTTCATAGCACTCGGTAATACATGAGAGAGAGGTTTTTTTCCCCGTCGAGGTACAGAAATCCTCGATTAATTCTCGCAAGCATAGGCATGATTGTTTTAGTGTAGAAAATAAAAATATATTTTCACACCTAGGATTCACCTCACAACTCCGTATACACCTAATCCTCGAAGTTGAACATATTTTCTTTTTAAATTAGAAGTGTGTGATATTGAGTGTTCGTAACCTCTTAAACATAAACTCTCCCACCTAATCAACTCACCTCACCTATTTTGTTGTTTGAAATATGACGAGCATTCCTTTTAACCCTTATTCTAATAATGTTATATCAACTATTTAGGCAACTATATGGCTTCAAATAAAAAACATTAACTACAAAGCTGTAGATCTCATTGAGAGTTATAATTTTTCTATAGAGGTAACCTCCATTCAATTCTGGATAAATGCTTGCAATAGCCGAGTGTTAGCTTTGCACCTATGGCAAAAGTTATACCCCGTCGGCAAATACTTGCAATAGCCGAGTGTTAGCTTTGCACCCACGGTATATGTCTTTCCAAGTCGATGATTATTTACGATGGCCGAGGGTTAGTCTTGCATGTACAGTAAATGTTTTCCCCATCGGTGATTTTTTACTATGGCCGAGGGTTTTCCATCAATCGTCAGTTAGCAGTAAGCCCTATTGGTAAATCTTCTAATAGCCAACCATTTCCGTTCTACCATCGAAAATAAGATGCACCGTCGGCTACTTTAAATTTTACCTATGTTCCATAAGCTATTACTTTTTACGCTCGATGAAAGATAGATTTCTAGTAGTGATCCTTGGATTAATCTTATATAGCATTAAAAACTTAAATTTTAAATTTCATCCAACATAAAAATCACATGATATGTATAATTGGAACCTATATTATGTTTGTTGAAATCCATTGCAAAGGGCAGATGCTCGACTAATTTTTAAAAATGATATTGGTTTCATGACTATGGGGCTGTTCTTTTTAGCTTATCTTATCAGCTTATTTAACTTATCTCGTAACTTCGAGAATTTCTCGAGGTGGCCTTGAGAGTCGAGTGCCCTTTGTGTTTAGGGTTTAGGGAGCTTTTAGACACGCCTACGAGATAAAAAAACGGATTCAAAAATTAATAAAAAAAAGTAAGATAAGTCAAATAAGTCACGAAGTTATGAGATAAGTCAAATAAACTGATAAGATAAGCTGAAAAGAACAGCCCTATGTCTACCTTTTGATTCGCACTAAATATCTTATATCTCCTTGCGTATAGGCTGTTTAGGGGCTAATTGTTTGCATTGCTCACCCTAGTCTAGCCTATGAGGCATGCAGACCCATCGAGGTAGGTTGAGGCCATGCAAGAGCCTGTGTTTGGTTCACTGCATCGTGTGAACCTAACCCATTGTAGCCTGTGTTTCATTGCATTGTTCATAGTCAGACACACATCTCAGGCATTTGGCTAAACGCCTACAGGCTTCCTCCACATCATCTTTCCCTGTGCTCCGACAATACTTTAGCACACTACCCGGCGTCCAATGAGTCACCTCGTGGCTTGGCCACGTCACGCCGCCTCAACATCTAGTGTATAGCCTTGTAGTTTGGTCACGCTGCCTCAACACTCGGTCATGCCGTGACACCGTCCAACCGCCGCTGACTTGACCTCCGGTGCGCTGCTAGGAGCGCCATCGTGGCCTCTTCTACCTCCTTCACGCTCGCTCATGCTCCTCTGGTGTGCTGTCATGGGCAACACCATAGCCTCCCCATGCTCTTACGCGTTAGCCTGAGCTCCATCTCGACCACCTTGTGCGCATCTGTTGCTAGCTGCTCCCTTTTGCGTCGCGATGGCCACGACCGCCCGTCCCAAAGTGTAACAGCCCAAAATTTTGCATAAAAATTTTTCGCGCATCACGTGCATGAAAATTCCCCAGGACACTACCTACACATCCAAATCACCTATTAAGGATCCCAAGATATCCTTTATGAATTTTTTCTAAATTTTATAATTTCTAAGGGCCATATGTGATATATAAGCAAAACTTTATTCATTTTTATATAAAGAAAATCCTTTATAACATGCCACCTATTATTTCATATTCATATTATATATTTTATAAATTTTTGAAGACCAAAATCATATTTTATGGTGTCCTACATTTAGCGTTTCATATGATGAATAGTGTTTTCATATGATGAATAGTGTTTTCAATACACTAAGTTTCAAAAATATAAATTCTACTTATTACTACCAGCTATTCATGACCAACTATACCTTATGAAAATATAATTTTGGTAACCCGTCAGTCAGGCAGTAATGAAATTACCATTTTGCCCTTTTAAGACAAAAATTCCCAAATTACCCTTACCGTTGACCCTTTAATATTGATTTCAGTAAATCCTTTATAAATTAAAAATATATATTCAATTAATGTGTTATTTTCAAACTTTAAAACTGCATCAAAAAGTGCACTAGCAAATTACCAAAATACCCTTTAGCTAAAATCCCAAGTTTTCTTCCAAAACTCAAATTTAAACCTTGAATTTCATTTTAAAATTTGAATTGAAGATACTTTCAAGGAAATTGCCAAAATGCCCTTCGAGCTTGAAACCCCCAAATCTCTTCTTCAACCTTATCTAATTATCACTTGTATAATATTTCGTATTAATTACATTTCAAACCTTGGATTCAAAAATTAAATTTGGTTTTGAGACCTTTTTCTGTGAATTTACCAAATTGCCCTTAGAGCCATTTCCTTCTTCTTCCTCTCTTCTCTTCCCTGTCTCTTTGTTCTGCCTTGGCTGAACCGACCACTCCGCAGAGGACAAGCCGCACCGTTCTTCCTCTTTCGTGGCCGCCAAGACAACGTGTAGCATGCCACCTCATGCTTGATGCGCCCCCTTGCGATAGCCTGCAAGCATCACGCTGGCAGAGCCGTATTCGCCGCCGCAGCACGCTACTCTGACCCGCTACTCGGTTCAACGCCATGACGAACCAATCCTCTAGCGCATCATCAATTTCTTGAGGTCATCTCCTGCTCCATATCCTTCTCATCCTCCGGAATCCATCCACGCCTGTAAAAGTACACCGGAGCCTCCGATTTCATCGCTTCCTCATCCCGGCCGCCGTCGCCTCTCCCCAAAATTCCCCTCAACCACGGCGTCTCAAGCTTGGTGTCGCCGGCCAGAGCTTTGTAGTGGCATCGCCAAGCTAAGTCTAGAAGCAATCGACGCCAAAACCATTGGAGCAATGGATCGGCACCTCCCCTGTTTCGGCCGCCGCCTGCTTCACGTCGACACGCCAACTCGTGGTTTCTCGAGCTTGATTAGCGACATGGTAAGAACCCTAGGCACCCTCTCAAGCTTATGCAATCATCAATTTACTCAATTGCTTTCAGAATCGAAAAGCCCCAATCCTAGTTCATCTCGCCGCCGCTTGACCCTGTCGCCCGGCCTCCACAGTTCATCTCCCGCTTCAATCCAAGAACCAAAACACTCCTAGACATCCCAGGAGCAAAAGCCCCATGGTTAATTGCCCCAAAACCGTGCCAAATCCGAAGCCCCAATTCGAGTACTCAACAACCCTAGAACAGGTTACTGTTCACAATGCCCAGATTTGATTTTCTTCAAATTAGAACCATTAGAGGCCGAATTAGCCCAAAGTGCATATGAAAAATTTGTTCCAAATGATGTTTTACACCTAGAAATGGTGTCTTCAGAATTTTGAAACATTCAAAAATTTAAATTTCAATTTTAAACCCTCTCTTTAACAATTTAGAGAATTTCTAAGAATAGAAAAATCTTTGAAAAAGTAAAATTGATATTTTTCCTAGCAAATACAAATATATACAAAATTTATGAAATTATCAAATTTAGAACTATTTTATAAAATATATCAATTGTATATTTCTCTTTCTTTAAACCTTTATAAGAATAATTTCTTAAGTAAAATTAATAATAATTTGTATTAAAAATCTTGCCAACAATAACAAAAATGTAAAATGGGTATTTTTAATAAGTCACAAGCAATTTTGATATTTCTTAAATTTCAAAACCTTATAGTGCTATTTAATACATAAATTTTCTATTATAAAATTTTATTTCTTTTAGAGTTTTAGAAATTTTCTAAAAATACAAAATACCTTATAGAATAAAATTTATAATTTTATCATATATTAATATAAGTATTCTCCAGAAAAATATCCTATGACTTTATCCATTGGTAACTCTATAACTCTATCCACTCGTAACTTCGTAACTCTATCTTTTCATATAAATATCTCTTGACCCTATCTATTCGTAGAATATCCCGTAGTAAATCTCAATTACCACAATATCTCGTGGTGAACCCTAGAATATCTCGCTGTAAACCTTAACTACCGCAATATCTCATAGTAAACCTGAAAATATCTCGCAGTCACTTCACTCCAGTTCAATTATATGCCAGGATTCTATCTCATCCCTTTGTAACAGACATGACAAATATCCATCTCCATCATTTCACCAGATATTTTCACAATTTCTATTCTATCCATAGCCATCATGACAATCCAAGTAAAACCAGATAACCACTCTTCCGTAATTCTATCCATCCACATCCTCATGCTTATCCTAACCATTTTACCAAATTTCTGACACTCATTTTTACCATCTCTATCCTATAAATTCAACCCTTATATAAACCACCCCTTCCTTTTTTACCTCTTGTCCACCATATACTTCCTAATACTCTAGACACACTGTCCACATACCTATTGCCCTCCAAATACCTAAACCCTCTTCAAAATATTCTTGCATAATATCTAAAACCTCTTTTCATTTAATTTCTCTTATTCTCTTTCTTTTCTTCAAACATTAAAATCCTGCGATCAATAGAAGAAGAGGATCAAGCTCTGAAAGCTCAAGCTACTTTCTGGATGGAGATGATGATCAAGGAAAGTTTAGTAGTATCCGTAACCAAGGCAGGTTTTCATTTCTTGATGCATATTGAATTCCATAATTATTTACTATGCATTACTTTATAGTTATTATTTATTGCCAAGTTCTATTATTTTAAATGCTTTTGTAGAATAGTTACACCCAGAAATGATAGCTTAAAAGCCCACCTACTTTTGGTTAACCCCAACCTTTGATAACACTAGTGCAGGAAATCTACCTTATGTAATATTTAAAATTGGCAGGATAGAAAATCATTTGTCATATGGATAAGTAGTATGGAATGCTTATCTGGATATGAGGATGAGACGTTAGATTACTAGATGTGGGAAGGCTAGGGATCCGAGCTCGGTATATGGGAACATCCCTAGGTTCGACATTGTGGTACTAAGGTATATGAGCAAATTCAGAAACAGAGTTCTGTCGATGTGTGTAAGACCTGACGGATCCGAGCTCGGTATATGGGAACATCCCAGGTAAAAACACCATGGCACTAGCTTGCGGAGAAGAGCAGCTAGAATTGTTTGCTCATATAAAAACCTGGGTAAAGTGAAAAGGAATGACACAAATATCACCCATCCATATAAGAAACTGTTATATGGGTAAAGCTGGGTAGGTCCTGCAGGGCTGATAACAAAATCATCGATGGACCCTACTTCGAGTATATGAAGTTGTGCCAAATAGGTGATGCCTCCCTTATTCAATAAACTCATGCTTTCAAAAAGAAATGTTGTATGTGTTCTGGTTCAGGCAGGGTAGTTGGAGTATGGAGACAGGCTTTGTGAAAGGTTTCAAATATTCAGAAATTGTTTGTAAAGATTACTAAAGCTTAAGATTCTTCCATCTATTATATGCTACTGCATCCACTCACTACCGAACTTTATACCTTTGTTTAATTCTTGCATATACTAGAGTAGAATTTTCCCTCATGGAAGCCTGCAAGTACGGTTGGTACTTACCCACTTTGTGGGAAATAATCTATTTTCAGATCTTCCAGCTTTTGGACGATTTTGAAGAATCTACCGCAGAGGAATTGAATGATTATGACATTATTAGTTTCTAGAGTCTTAGTTTTAGAGAGCTTTTCCTATACTCACAACTTGTGCAGCAGTGTAAGTGTACAGTAGAGGTCTGAGTTGTAATATTTTATGTAAAAAAATGAATATCTCCCCATATAATAGAGTGGACTTTTGTATCAGCTCTGGCACTGTTGCATCCTAGGTAATCGTGCTTTTGAGGGAACATTTTTCCATAAGATTTATCGGGATTTGGTCCCCACACCAAGCACCGGTAAGGTCGGCCCATGCTCACGCGTCTGTCGCCGTGTATCTCGCCCTTCGAACCGTTGTGCCATGGCCATCCTGTCGGGACCCGATTTTACTAAACGAACCCTTCTGTGTTAATAGTATGAGTCCTAAGGATCAGTGGTCATACCCACAGTAAAACAGAAATAAGCATCAATACCAACACTATATTAACTAGAAAGTAAATCAAAGTACAGGCAAAGCTTATTATTACCGTAGATTATAGCATCAGAAGAACCAAATAAAAACAACTGAAGTAGACACATCATCAGCCACAATTAAACTGACTGGGGAAGCTTCTAGTATTCCAGATCACCTTCCGAAAAAATCCAACGTTGTCTTGCGTAACCTCACGATCCTGACCTGCTCGTGGAATAAGCAGCCCCGAATAAAAGCCGAGGTTAACACACGAATGCTACTAAATCTTTCATGAGAAGGGCCAGGCTAGGCTCATCTTAGGAAAGATAATGGCTCATTTGTATAAAAACATTTAACTTAAAAGTATAAAAGTATTTAACAAAACATAAGTAAATAAATAGTAAAAAATTCCCATGATTAATCTTAACAATAACATAAACATGATGTAATCCTCAATCTCATAATCTCATATCTCAAGTTCTCATTGTTTCATGTCATAGTCTCAATATTGTTCTCATTCTCGTTCTTATTTATCATAAATTATCTAGTAACGGCACACTGTAGGAAAAACCTTACCCAAGTCAAATTAATTAAAGGTATAACTACGATGTGAAAAACCACCATGATGCTCATAACTAAGAACACGGCCATTCGAATGGGTTTACATTCTGCAAAGGTTGTATGCTTCCCCGCAGGATATGATACCCTCCTGTCGGATAGCATCATAACAAAATCCATTAGAAAATCAACCTCGAGTTTATCACGGTCATACCTGATATTACACATAAGTACCCCGGGGTTTCAACCATATCTGATACTACACACAAGTACCCCAAAGTTCAATCCCCCGGACAATACACCGGCGATAACGCATCCCTCGGGACCTCACCTACGATGCAAGTACGGTGACAAATCTGATATTACTCTCCCATTATATCAGGCCCGTTCCATATCGGACTTGCGGTAGCACAAAAAATTCTTAGTTAAACCCATCATGATCATCGGTCCTTAGGGATTGGAGCGTCAACTCAAGTCACTCGCTCCGAGTCTAATTATTAGTTAGTCAAATTTTAATTAACGAGTGATCAATCCCACCATAAAATCTAAATTTTCATGTCTCATACTCAGATATTTCATATTCTCATATTAAAATATTTAATGATGATCATATAAGTGTGAACCACTCCTCGATGACTATCTAAGCAATGCTAAGCAAACTAATAATTAAAAATAGTAGCAAATTATATAATAATATTGTCCTAGGGTTTGTCATAATATTGGGTGCATATCATATGAATAAATGATATGCACTAGGAATTGCTATTGGAAATACGCATAATTTAATTAAATAGCAATTTTGGCAAAAATCTAAAAATTGGGATTCTAGGGGAAAGACTTGCCTTCCTGATCTTCTTAAACCTGCTGGACGTCGGCGGCGTCGAGGGATTCTCCTTCATCGCCCACGCGATTGATTCGTAAATTATGTGCTATCTATCGCACGAAAATCGAGTCAACCGTAAATAGCAAACATACACGAAAACTCAGAAAAATACGAAATTAAATATTAAAGAAGATATTAACATAGAAAATTTCTAAAAATTTGTTTCATCTCATTTGGACATAAATATTAAAATATAGGAAATTAACAATATTTACTATTGATAAAAATAAATAAAAATAACGTAGATTCAGAAAATTACAAAAATTGGCAGAGACGAAGATATGGATCTTATAAGATCACGGAAATTTGTTGGAGATTATTTGGATGAAAACTGAATTTTTAGTGGTCTTTGGAAGGTTGCAACGATCATAAACAAGATGATGTGGCGCATTGCTAGCAATCATGTGCGGCAGACATGCTGGACCCATGCGGCAATGAGTGCAAGCCCACACTCGTAGAAAGCAAATAAGGAGAGAAGAAACGGCAAGATTGTGGCGAGGAGCAGAAGAACGCATACGGCGCTAGCTCGGCGACAGTTTGGTTTGGTGTCTGGCGACCTGACTACAGCCGGGCGAGAATTCTTTGGGCAAGAACGCGACGATCTCGGAACTCGACGGCGATGCCGGTTGGCAGCATGTGCAGCAACGGCGGCAACAACTCCCAGTGGTGGTCCAAGGCGACGACGGCACTCTGGTGAAGGGGAAAGGGCAACGAGGGCTTTGGAAGAAAGAGGAAGACAAGATGATGCAAGAGGAGGCGACAAATCGAAGGCTCGCCGCACCAGACTAACAAACCAATGGAGAGAGGTGGTAGCAAATTTCGGCGAGATCTTCGGCGATCAAATCCGGTGCACTCCGGCGACGATTCTCCGAGATCTTTGTTGGGACGAATTCGTGAGGAAGACTAGAAGGATGTCTTCGGACTGCTTGGGCAAATTTGCACCGAGACAGCGTTGTGGCGAGGAAAAGGAGAGGCAGCTAAGTGGCGGCATAGTCCGGCTGTTGCGACACAGTCCGGTGCTGTGGCGTGACATGGCTTGGCAAGGCACGACGGGCAGCGGCAGGACGGCTTCGCCCATCGACTTTGCGGCGTGTGGCGCTGGCGTGGGGACGGCGCAGCCTTGGAGACAAGAGACGGTGGAGGTGACAGCACGGTGTGGCTGCGCTCCGGCAAGCGTCGGATTGTGGTGAAAGGCGGAGAAGGAAACTACCTCTACGATAATGACGCTCCGGCAATGATGACGGCAGCGACGACAAAGATGCTTGGCAGCGATGACGGGGTGCTTAACAGATTGGTTTTGGGAGTGTTAACAGATTGGTTTGGGGGGTTAATTGGGGATTATTGTAGGTATATATAGAGGGGAATTAGAGATAGAATTGGGATTGAGAATTCGGTTGGGATAAAGACAAATAAGATTATTAATTTCTTTTAAAATTTTTATTTTAATTAATTTTTTTAGGCTGTCACATATCCTCTCCAAGTACATCTCGCGACGCCACCATCTCAAGCTTGGCCATGGGCACACGACCTCATCGAACCATCTTAGATCTCGTCGGAGCGCCAATGTTCCATTTTTACGATTCGGCTTTGCCCTGTCGTTACCCTACGTACCCATGGTCAACTCTACCGTCTCGTTCTGCAAGTGGTTGGATTGAGCAAGCCGGGCCTGGTAGAAACAATCAAAATTTACTTGCCTGTGAAGCTTAGCTAGTCAATATTTTTGCATCTGCTAGGCCAGCCTCCAAGGGGCATGCAACCAAATACTTGACCCTTGCATCGCATGGGCTTAGTAATGGTCGGGGCATATACCCAACTAAGCGGGCCTAAACAGAACTATGTCAAATTTGACATAGCTAACTTGAAAAGTGCTCAAAGAACAACAAAAAGCATGAACAAAAATACAAAATATAATATTTCTGCAAGTCTATAGCTAAAGGAAGGAAGAAACACGTGCTCGTGTCAACCGCCGGCGTTCGCACACGGCACACACCAGTGACACCACCAGCTCCGGAGACTGGAGAAATCACCAACCCGCCGCCACCCCATCTACAAGTACGCATCCGCTGTGCCGCACCCGCAAACGCACCACCACCAACACTGAGCACCTCCCGTCTACACCCACCAAAGGCAAGCAAGGAAATCGTCGAACGCCACACGCCGCGGCGGCGCTAAGCATTTCGTCGAACATCCTCAGTGCAGGTAGCAATGCTCCTCACCAAGGCCAATCACTCCCTCCCCCTCCCCTGCATACACCTCCCAAATCCTAGCCCGAACGCTGGCCGAATCACGCTCCTAGCCTCGTCCGCCTCTCGCCTCCGCCGCCGCAGCCTTCGCGTGTCCGCGGCCTCCGTGGCGCCAGCGCAGCCCGCGTCGGCGGCCGCGGCGCTGAGCCGCGTGGACGTGCTCTCGGAGGCGCTTCCCTTCATCCAGCGGTTCAAGGGCAAGACGGTGGTGGTGAAGTACGGCGGCGCGGCGATGAAGTCGCCGGAGCTGCAGTCGTCAGTGATCCGCGACCTGGTCCTCCTGTCCTGCGTCGGCCTGCGCCCCGTGCTCGTGCACGGCGGCGGTCCGGAGATCAACTCCTGGCTGGGGCGCGTCGGCGTCGAGCCGCAGTTCCGGAACGGCCTCCGCGTCACCGACGCGCTGACCATGGAGGTCGTGGAGATGGTCCTCGTCGGCAAGGTCAACAAGCAGCTCGTCTCCCTCATCAGCCTCGCTGGCGCCACAGCCGTCGGCCTCTGCGGCAAGGACGCGCGCCTCCTCACCGCGAGCCCGTCTCCCGACGCCGCCGCCCTTGGTTTCGTCGGCGAGGTAACGCGTGTCGACCCTGCCGTCCTCCACCCCATCATCGCTTCCGGCCACATCCCGGTTATTGCCACCGTGGCCGCCGACGAGACCGGGCAGGCCTACAATATCAACGCCGACACCGCGGCCGGCGAGATCGCGGCCGCGGTTGGCGCCGAGAAGTTGCTGCTGCTCACTGACGTGTCCGGCATACTCGCGGATCGCGATGACCCCGGGAGCCTGGTGAAGGAGATAGACATCGCTGGGGTGCGGCGGATGGTGGCCGAAGGGAAGGTCGGCGGCGGGATGATACCCAAGGTGGAGTGCTGCGTCCGCGCGCTGGCGCAAGGCGTGCGCACCGCGAGCATCATCGACGGCCGCGTCCCGCACTCGCTGCTGCTGGAGATTCTTACTGACGACGGCACCGGCACTATGATCACCGGCTGAAATTCGGCACTGTGATCACCGGCTGAAATTCTTGGCACTTTGTCTGGCAACGTTAGCTTGGAATCTTGGATGCATTAAGGGTGGTTTGTTCGTTGTTTACTTGTTTTATGACATTGGTTTTGTTCCATGAGGATTGTTGACAAAAGGGAGATTGAACCTGAATAAGGAATATCCGTGGATGATTTGTGAGTTATTAGGAGTAGTAATAAGTTTGATGCAAATTTATTCAGATGAGGAGGTTTGTCAGTTCAAACTTGAGCATGCACTATGTTTAGTGCTGCAGCTGTTGCTGCTGGCCCAAAACAAATAATATCTTACAACAATCTGTCAAGAGTCGAATAATACAGCCCAGTAATCAAATTTCGTGTGGTAAGCCTGATGTCCTCATACAAAACATATTCAGACGGTTTGCAGAATCTTGCGTCACCATACTTTGAAATCCCACGGCTCATAACTGTATCCAAAAGCACCAGGAAACGAACAATAAGATAAGCAGCGCTGCAGGCTGAGCTTAAATATATTCAGATATACTTGACTATATCACAATTCCCACACCGGCAATGTAAATTTTGGTCTCGTCAAACTAATGCTGCCATCAATCTTGACTGAACTAAGCTGACTAGAGAGGTGCCCCTGCACCACAGCTAAAAGACCATGAAAGATGGAAATGTAAAGTCGACGGGTTGTTGTGCTCACTTGATACGAGCAATGGCCACCACGATGAAGACAAACACCGAGAGCATGAAGGACATCTTCACTGCATCACTGTACAGATCGTGCTTCTCTTCATCACTGTAAGGGTGGAAGAGCATGTTGACGATCTTCAGTACGTTACCGAGGAATTCCATTATTTTTGCCTGGGTGTTGCCCAGGATCCACTTAAGCACTCCAGCAGGATCACCAGGGCTTCCTTTTCTGTCTGTTTCTTTTGCTGAAAGATGATGGTAGATTGCAGTAAGACAAGACATGTCTCCCAGAAGATAAAGATAAATACTAATCCAAAATAACTAGCAAATACTTTTTGCATCGCAAAACTAAGATCAAAAGGGTTATCACAGTGCTGCTGCTTGATTACTCTTTCTAAGGAAAAATAATGATGCTGGGTGATTAACAAATAGAACAGTGATAGTACTGCTCGTGGGAAGCCCATGGGCCACCACAGCTCATGACAGATACTTATGACAAAAAATCTAAGCATGTAAATTTTAGTGCAGCATACCATCCTGGAAAGATCTCCTGAATTCTTGCACTGCCTCGTTATTCATAATAGCATTCCATACAGCCTTATCACATGACAAGGACATCACCATTTTCTGCAAGAAGGACAAGTTCAACATGTTGCAATTGATCATGTTACAATCTAATAATAATAATATTTGGAGTACATGAAAATATGTTTAGTCCTCATTCACCTGAACAGTAGGATCTTTTTGCAATAGACGGAAGGCATCCAAAACATTCCTATGCTCTCTTGCCAGAAGGGCAGTTGAGTTATGAACGTATGCAGCAGGTTCAATCCAGTCATCTGATCCCGATGAATTATCAGATGAAGAATGTCCCGAGGTTGACAACAATGCTATTTGTCTCTGAGTTTCATATGAACCCTCACCAAAAGGATTCTCAAACACCCTGAATGCAAAAGTCAAATTGATTAGTCGGATCAAAAGAACAGAAGCTACATCTAAATGATCCCTTTTTTGTATTAATGAGTTACTACAAAAAGGCCTACACCCTACAGGACCACCATCCAAAAAAGAACATTTTACCATACAGAAATGAGTATGCAAAGACCACCTCAATTGAATGCTGCAAGAAAACAATAAGCACAGGGGAAACATCCATGAAAACTAGTAAACTACAACTACCATTAGTTAGCACAAGCAAGCTAGTCTTTTGGAATCATTTAGGAAGATGGGAATTCAGTCCATAGGGCTGGAAAATGTATATTTTGCAAGCAAACATTGAATAGCTAATAGTGTTCCAGTTTTAATTATGTGTATAGCTTTAGCTAATCCTGATTGAAGGTCGATGCGCTCAATATGTGAATGTAAACGTTCTATATCAATAGAGATTAGCATACAATACATGCCACGGAGAAAAGGATCAATTTAAGAAACATTATAACCAACTCATGATTGCTTATCAATTTTGCCTGGCAAATATTGGAAGTTCCCCCAGGGTTCCATACAATCATGACAGAGAAACTAAGAGCATCTTCAGCAGAGCCCCTATTCAAACCCCTAAACTCAAAAATAAGGGTTATGGTCAAAAATACACTCCAGCAGGGCCCTTACTCAAGCCCCTAAAATAAGGAGGCCCCTAAATCTCCCCCTCCAGCCCCAATTCCCCGGGGTCTTGAGGGCCCCTACTGTTGGGGTGTTTTCCTCAGTGACTCCTGCCTCTCGTCCGCCAGCCTCCGCCCGCCGCGCCATGCCTCCGTCAGCGCCTCGCCTCCTCCTCTTCCCCGCTGTTGCCCGGCCGCCTCCTCGTCTTGCTCCTCGCCTCTCCTAGATCTGGGCCGTCGCTGCCGCTACCGTCGCCCGTCGCCGTCGCCTCGCCCGCCGCTCGTCGCCGCTCCCCCTCTGTCTCGCTTGTGAAGAGATGAGGGAGGAGAAAAGGGAAAAAGAAGAAAGAAAATAAAAGGATATTGAAAAGAAAAACAAAGAGTCATTGACAAGCCGGACCCACATGTCATAAGCAAATAGGGGCTGAGATTTAGAGGCTAACTGCTGGAGTTGAAGATAAAATCAGAGGCCCCCCCAAAAAATAGAGGCAACCCCCAAATGAAAAGTAGGGACCCTGTTTTAGGGGCTATTGCTAGAGATGCTCTAACAAATACAATCACAGCCTGGAAATTGGAACACGGAATTAACAAGTAATAACTAATAACAACAAAAAGATGCTAACTTCAATGAAATGAACACACACAATCAAAATCCTGAAGCACAAAAGGCTCCCCATCTAATCCATACACACGTAACCTAACTTTCTCACATCAAACTGAATATTAGGACGTTTCCAATCTAATCCAATCCATACAAGGAAGGTTAAAATCACATTACCATGCCCAGCGCCACCACATGTAAAGGAAACTGCACAGATAAATCCAATTTAAGAGAGCAGGCAGACGGATCTTACTCCTCGATGCTGGAGAGCGCGGCGCGGACCTCGTCTCCAGTGGGCGGGGACCAGAACACCACCCTGTACTCGTCCTCCCCCGCCTCGCCGGCTCCGGGGGCCCCCTCCTCGCCCCCGGCGACGACCTCCTCCCAGTCCTCCTCCTCCCCGTCCCGGCGAAGCGTGCGGGACTCCCAGCATGCGGCGGCGGCGATGGCGGAGGGTGGGGGCGGGGAGGTCGCGCGCAGAAGCCGGCCCCCGGAGAGGGTGCGCGGGCGCCCGCCGGACGACGCGGCGACTGGGGACGCGGCGGAAGTGGAGGCGCCACCGCCGCCGAGCGCCGACGAGGAGCCGACGGCTCTGGCGACGCGGAGGAGGTGTCTGCCGGGCGGATTCCTCATCGCGTCGGCGGCCGGAACGAAAGCCTATCTTTGAGGGGGAAAGTGCTGCTGCCTGCGGCTATCCAATCTCGTGATAATAAATCAGTTGCGCTTTCATATCTAGCAGAGGGTGGACCGGTGGAGTATTGCTTGGGGTCACCCAAACTTGTAGCACCACATTTGGTTACTTGTCATATGGAGCATGCCCATTGGTTGCTTTTTTTTCTTACTCACGTACTTACCTGTCACGTGTACGAAGAATACACATGTGTGTGCTAGATTTTTTTTATAAATATTTCTTAGTATAAAAAATTCGTTCACTTCATACAATAATATTTTTAAAATTAGCTGGCTCTCTGTTTGCTACCAAGTCTACAATCTTACAAATATATACATAGAAAACTAGAAATTATCTCGCATAAGCAGCGATTTACAAAATTACAAACGTGAGTGTTAACTAGAAATTATTTATCAAGTATATATGTGGTAGATGTTTATATGATCCCTTTTTGGCTTAAACAAGCTGTTTCATAGCAAAATTTTGTTCATTTTGATTATATTGAAAAGTTAAACTTAAAGTACCACATACGCTACAAGGAAGATATGAGTAAAAAGTTCAGACGTGGACCAACTATTTTCCATCCCCTCTCTTGTCCAGCATTGCTTTGTGGGTGTGGGGGTTGCAATTTATCCACGTCGCCGTTCTCGTCGTCATCCTTGACACAGCGCCCTAAAATCTTTGGACCCACGTTACCACGTGCGTACCTGACATTGCATTCAGAATTTAGATACGCTACTTTGCCTTGCATGTGGGCAACGCATCCGGTGAAATCAAAGACTCGCTGCAACAGTGCAACCAGCGTCCAGCAGCCTTTCGATGCGCATCCAACGACTGGAATCGCTTTCACCGGAATTTTTCATTCAACCGCCCGCCTCTCCACGCAAAACTGCAATCTCACCCTCCGGGCCATCCCGACCCGAGCCTCCCGCACCAAAATTTCCCCCGCTGCCCTCCTTCCTCCCGCACGCACCAAAACCTGCCTCCCGAGCGTGGGGTTCGGGGACTTCAGGAGATGACGCGTCGCCCATGCGGCCGGTGCCGGCCGGCAGCGCCGCTCGCCTCAGCCTAACGTCGCCCATCGCCATGCCGGCCGCCGCCTCCCGGTCCTCCCATTCCCCACACCGCCGCCATGACCCACCTCCACTCGCGGATTCTTGCGGCAGCCGCGACAGCGAGATGGAGGAGGTGGCGGCTTCTTCAGGATCTGACGACGACGAGGAGGAGGAGAGGGGCGAGGCGGACGAGACGAGGAGAAGCGAGATCTGGCGAGTCTGGCCGTGGTGGCGGCATGACTCCGGCGTGGAGGTCGAGAATCGGAAACGACGTCGCCCATGCAGCCAGCCGCCATTGCCGCCCAGACTTCCCGGCGTCGCCCGCCACATGCATGGCCGCCGCCTCCCCAACTTCTCCAAAACTACACCCACCAACCTCCCAAGGATTCCGGTCCTCCTATTCCCCTTGCCGCCGCCATGGCCCACCTCCACTCACTACCGCGACGGCAGATGGAGGAGGTGGTATTCTTTGGGATCTACGACGAGATGGAAGAAGGTAATGAAATGGATTTTCTCCTAGTCCGAAATTCTCTTGGGTTTGATGTTCACGGGATTACACCATGCTTAAGAAAAATATGGGCGAGATAGAAGTTTGTGAGACAAGCTTAGGTGTTCTAGGAAAAGTTAATACAAAATTTAACCAGTTCATGACCAATTCTCAAGCAACAAGATCAGTAACTTGCAATTGCAAACATTCTCTTTTGAGAATAGATCTCGATCTTTCTAAAAGAACACGGTTGTTTGTTATGTGGCCCGCATGCAAACTTTTATTTTCACTAATTTGCTTTTACTCTAAATCGGGAATGGTTGTTAGAGGGTCGTTCTATTAAGTTGTTGTATTCATCTTTTAGTTATATGTTGAAAGCTTGTTTTTGCGGGAAGAAGACGATGTAGAAGCAATAGAAGATCTTTGGGTTCGGCGAAATCCTCCCTGCATCATTGTTTGATCCGAAGTTATTGGTTTGAGATCAATTGTGGATACAATTTATATGGAAACCAATACATACGGGCTGCTTCAAATGATGTGCAATAGGCCTCCAGAATTTATGCATGAATTAGAAGAGTTTGAAGACTATGTAGTTTTGTGAAGAGCATTGATCAGACTGGGAATTTTTGCCTGGGAATGTGTAATGTATATTGAGTTATGTATATTGAGCTATGTATATTGAGCTGCCAAGAATATGTAATGTATGTTGAGTTATGTATCCAGTTGATATGACACTGTTTTTTATTCAGTTTCAATTGAGAACAGAAATCAAAATTGACCTTGTAGCCATTTTGATGGATGTTTCAGTTCAGTTTAGAACACAAGTGAAAGCTATGTTCCAGGTACTGTAATGCTTCAGTGCCCTTCAGTAATCACCTTGGCATGTTTCAATGCACTTCAGAACACAGACATCGAAATTAAACTGAAATGCTAGCTATGTGCAGATTACATACTGAAATGCTCAAATAGTGCGAAATTCCCACTTATGTATAGATTAAATACTCAATTCAGATTACAACTAAAATTAATCTCAATTCTAGGAGCATTACAGCCAAAGACCAGAGAAGCAAATTTGGTACAGCCTGTACTTCAGTTCTCAATTAGAAAAGAAATTCTTCTCTCATTTATACTTGTGATATGAACTACAAAATATAATCTTGTCTCCATTTCTGAGCATCTTCACAAAGCACAACCAAATAGAAAAAGGCAACATAGACCAAGAGCCATAACCTAGCAAAAGAGCCAAAATACATTGGTTTTTACATAAACATATTTACAGAAAACAAAAGCCATCAAGTATGGGCCTTCTCTTCAAATGCTAAATTGAGCATGTCATACTGGTCATACATAGCAGGCAACATAGACCAAGAGCCATAACCTACCAAAAGAGCCAAAATACATTGGTTTTGACATAAACATATTTACAGAAAACAAAAGCCATCAAGTATGGGCCTTCCTCCTCATTGATAGAACCATCAAGCATCTCCTCTATAATCTGAAATGCGAAAATAAAATATAGAATTTGTAACTCATATCTGCATATATTGTGAAGTAGAATACAAATAGGAAGAAGAAAAATCGAATTGTATTGCTACCTATAGTTTACTTGAGTGGACAATTGCGAGCATCATGAAGCACTGTTTCCTTACAAATTCCACAGACCCGGGCTTTCTTACCACCCATCTTGATTTCCTTGCTTTTTTTCAGTCTTTTGCTTCTCCCCTTAGAAAGAACATCGGTTGGTGGATGTATTTCCACTTCTTGGGGAATTTTGCAACCTATGAAGGCCTCATACTCATCCTGTCTAGTGGGTGTATTAGATGGCACCATTTGTTGAAGAGGCGACGATAGGTTGATCACACTCGCTAATAAAAAGTCCAAACCTTCGTCGGAGTGCTTGGCCTTTTGAATGAGATCCTCCATCTTGTTTCGTACATTACAAATTTTTTTCCTCCTTGCAGCCTCGAGGGAGTCAATGGGTTTTTCTTCTAGCAGGTTCCCTAGTTCATCATATACACTTTCCTACAAAAGAAATGCAGTTGAAACTCTTGTTGTCTTGAAAAAAGGAGCATTTCAACAAATAAAATACTTACGTTTTACACCTTTTCTCCCATCTTTTGTTTATGTAGCTACTTGGTAACTCATTTTGTTTTTCACCTCTCCAGACTTGAATCATATGACGACATGGTATTCCTTTTGATTCAAATAACTTACAAGAGCAACTTGCTGCCATGCTAATTGTGTTGCAAGAACAATTCTATCTCTGTTGGCCTCATCACTAATAGTCACAATTTTGTTGAACATCCCCTCAACTTCTGAAGTGGCACGGATACAACAAAGGTCTCTAGCAGCACCTACCTCTACTTGAAATTTTTCAAATACCTCATGTGTGTATACTATGCTGCCATATTTCTCCAACATCCATGGTGTGAACAACTGACAAGAAGAATGTCTGCTCTTGTTGTCAGCGAGCAACTCCTCTTGACGTTGGCATTCTAAAGCGGTGTCAAACCTTAGCCAAAACTCAACAAGTGACAACTTACGATGAATGAACCTATTGAAAAATGAATTCGCACTCTCCGACCTTGACGTAGTTCTAAGAATACCAGCTAGAGGTACATCCATGAAGAATGCCGGTATCCACGATTCACGAATGTGATACCTCTTAGCTAGCCACTCATTTCCTCCAAGATTAAAATCCGAAATAATAGAATTTCATTGTGCCTCAAATTCCTCCGAAGTTTCCGAACCCCAAACACATGTGTTCAATCTGGCCCAAAAATTAGGATCCTCCCTTACAGAAGGCCCAACCTTCTCTAGAACCTTCTCCATAATATGCCACATGCATAGCCTGTGAGTTGTGTCTGGCATTATTTGATTAATAGCGGCTTTCATGCTAGCATCTTCATCAGTAATGATAAGGTTAGGACCAACTCCTCCCATAGCTGAAAGAAATGTTTTGAACAACCACACATATGACTCGATCTTCTCATTCGCTAAGAATGCTGCCCCAAAAAACACGCTTTGCAAATGATGATTTACTCCAGTGAATGGTGCGAAGATCATGTTATATTGGTTAGTGGTGTAGGTTGAATCAAATGACACCACATCACCAAAATACTTGTAGTTTTTTCTACTTGTAGCATCTGCCCAAAACACATGCACCAACCTTCCTTGTTCATCCACGCAAAAATCAAAGAAAAATGCAGAATTTACATCCTTCTTCCTCTCTAGTTGAGCTACAAACATTTGTGCATCCGCATTCTTGATTTGTTTCCGAAGGTCACGATAGTAATTTTGGAGGTCCCTCTTATTGCAGCCAACATTCTCAAACCCTCCCCCACTCACCTGAAGGAGCCTATATGCTTGTGAGGTGCCAATGCTAGCTTTGTGACATGTGTATAGTGTGGTCTTTGCCCTCTCACTAATTGTACGATTTGATCTAATTAAATGCCGCTTATTAGGTGACACAAGACCATGGTTATGTTGCTCAATCATTGAAACTATGCAATACTTATTATCACTGCCCAACTTCACAGCTATATGTGCCTCACATCCGCACCTAGTCTCTTTCACTTTATGTGTCCTCTTTTTACGAGAAGGGTCAGCAATACTCTTACCTTTTGTAGTCCTATATCCTTGTCTTGAGCACAAATACCGCTTATTTTGAACCACCTCATTCAATAACTTTTGTTGTCCAATACGCACCGAGAAACCTACTTCATGTGTATATGACTTGTAAAATTTCTCGACGGCCTCAATGGTTTCAAATGTCATGCCTACTATAGGCTTCAACCCATCATCACACATAGGTATAAATGAGTCACACTACAATATTACATACAAACAAATGAATTACAATTTAATGATAACTAACAAATGAATTACAATTTAATGATAACTAACAAATGAATTACAATTTAATGATAACTAACAAATGAATTACAATTTGATGATAACTAACAAATGAATTACAATTTAATGATAACTACTATGATAATGAACCAAGAAATGAGTTCATACTCACATAAATAGGAAAAGTTCTGTCATTTTTTGGTGTATTCAATCCATCTTGTATCTGGCTTATGCTTATGAGCGAAGACGGCATTACCATTGCACTGGAAATCGCCACCACAGGCATTGTTGGATGGTTGTCATTGGCAGGAGGTGGTGCTGGTTGTACCATGCCATTGCACATCGCCGATACTTCCAGCTCCACTGACGGAGGTAGTGCAGCAATGCCCCTAGACGGATTAAAGAAACTTCATGTGTTATTGAGAGAGTCATGGCATCACTGAGTTTGTTCAAAATACAAATAACATGGGTGATTATGGCAGCATGGATGTTACCCAGGTGGACAATTGTCTTGGCCAATCCCGCAATTGACCTAGGCGGCGATGTTATGGACGGCGGCAACATGAGAAACCTGGGTGATGGTGTCCTGGGCGGCGATGTCATGGACGGCGGCAACGTGAGAAACCTGGGTTCTCGTGTCGTCACTCGTGAGGCTCCAGGGTGACGGCATATCGGGGGTACCTTGGGGGCCCTCGGCGGCGGCTCTTCGCCGCTGGTGTGTCGCCCTAGGCAGGGTCGACCGATTGCCTCCATCGGGAGGCGGGGAGGCAGGCTTCATTTGCGTGCGGGAGGGAGGCTCAGCTACGGCGGCGCTTCGCACGCCTCGGCGACCGGATACGGCGGCCTCGACGGCGCCGGTGCAAGCGGAGCATGTCATGCCGCCACCGCACTGCGCACCGCCGCATGCCGCCTCCCGTCCCGCCCCGCCCGTCCTGCGGCCTCCTCGTCGTCGTAGGATCGGCAAGAAGACCACCTCCTCCATCTCGTCGTCGTGCCGCCGAACGGCCGTGAGTGGAGGTGGGCCATGGCGGCGGTGTGGGGAATGGGAGGGGGAGGCGGCGGCGGCGTGGCGGGGCGGCGTTAGGGAAAGCTGGGAGGCGGCGGCGGCGCACCGGCGTGGCGGAAGCGACGTCGTCTCGAGTCCCGAACCCCACGCCGGGAGGCGGGTTTTGGTGCGTCTTGGGGAGGAAGGAGGCAGCGGGGAAATTTTGGTGCGGGAGGCTCGGGTCGGGATGGCGGAGGTGAGATGCGTTTTTGCGGAGAGGCGGGCGGTTGAATGAAAAATTCGGTGGAAGCGATTCGGTCGTTGGATGCGCATCGAGCAATTTCTGGCTGGACGCCTGGTTGCAGTTGCGGCGAGTCTTTGATTTCACCGGATACGTTGCCTTGCATGTGCGTAGCGACAAAAAGGATGGTACGTAGTAGTATCCGACCAGGGCATGCATGATATCCATAGCAAGACTATCGATAAAAACAGATATGTATGGAAGAGATATTATTAGCATGTTCTATAATGATTTGTAGCTAAGTGGCCTCATGAATTAAGTCTTAAATGGGAAAAATGTTTTTCATATATTTTGTACTCTTTGTACCTCCTTATTTTAGGCCACAAAATGAGTCAGGGCCACGAGACGAGAGCGTCACTCTTCACCATCATCAAGCATCACGGCTACGATTTATCAAAACCGTTTATCTTTAAAAACAGTTGTCTAGCGACTCATCGACTAACCACGAAAACCGTATTAGCCAAGAAAACTAACCACATAGACGACAAGAAAATTAAGCAACTAACCGAAGTGACTGGCTTAGATCAAACGGTAACCCCTCGAAAAACGGCCACCCGAATGATTCTGCAATAACGCTGCCCGGCGTATATGGAACCGAACAAGCGCGTCGATCGAGCTCGATGCACCAACTACGAAGCGTGCGCGCGCCGGCCGTATTTAGGAGACAGCGACGGGCGACGGGCGCCGGGCGGGCGGGCGGGCGTTTAGAGGACGGCAAAGCAATGGGCGGCCGGCCGACACGCGCTCGCGCGCGGGCGGGCGTCGTGGCGGAGAAGAACGGCCGGCGAGCACACGGCGCAAGTAGCGTGCGTGGAAAGCACCAACCACGGTCACGCGCAGGATTAGGCAAGGGCCAAGGCACCGCGCGTGCGTAGAGTCGGTAGAGACCGGGACGAACGAGATCAGCAAGCAAGACGCAATGATGGAACGACGCGAATGACGTGACGACTGTGTTGCTGGATTCTAGAGAGAAGAAGGCGAGATCGCCTGATCTGCTTGATGCTCTGAGCGCATATATGTTTTTGTAGAAAGGGGATTTCATTAATGCTTGCGAACACTGCTTCCCATCCCCGAAGAAATCCCAACTGCTAAAAGTTCCAGCTGCCCACTCCTCCGCCACGGTGCACACCGGTGAGCCAAGGTAAAAGAAGCAATCAGGCAAAGCCAGACCCCAATTCTCCTACCAAATCGAAGAGAGAATTCCATTGTTTGGAGCGTCGCAAGACTCCGCACATCGATCCCATCGGGACGCTTGAGAGACCATCAGGAACATTGGCTATCCCTGCATCAGACTTAGGTTCTGTTTGGCACAGCTCCAGCTCCACTAAAATTGATGGAATTGGTGGAGCACCCTAATTCTAACTCCAGAAATTTATAGAGCTAGAGTTGTGGGTACATTGAGGATGTTTAAGTGAGTCATCTTATTTACATTTTAAACTAAAAATATAAACTTAAGTCACTTTATTTTAACTTACAAACTCTATATCTCAGGTGGGCGCACAGCACCTGTATAAATGGTCCGCCGAAATCGGGTCCAATTGCTTGCGCAGGAGTGTCCTCCTTTTATATTTTTTTTACTCTTCGGAAAATTCAGATTCGGTTACAACATGTGGAGATCATGCGAGTCTAATCGTGGCACGTCTTGTGACGTGTGTGTAGTGCGATAGAACCGAACGCTGATGTTTTGCCTCGTCTAATCTGTTGCACCACCATCGTTAGCCTACGTCGTCCCATTGCGTTGACATGCACCAGTGATCAGGAGAGCAGGTCTTCGAACTCATCACCCTTGGGATCATGCACCAGGAGAGGGCGAATAAGGTTTTTGGAAGTGCTCGGTGTGACTGTTCATGATCTGCTTCCTCTATATCATTGTCGTCATCTGCTTCATCTACTGCATCGTCGCGACAGGGTCTTCTATATCTACTTCTGGTTTCGGTTCTTCTAAAGAAGATTAGTATGTTCTAATCTTTCATACTTATTCTCTTGTTGCTTCTGTTACAAGTATATTAGAGAGATATATGTTTACATCTATTACACACATATTTACAATATACCCGTGTTGCATGCTTATCTAGTTGTACGTATTTAGACCCCCTAATTCGAAGATCATCATTATGGTGTGGTTTTGGTGTTGATGAGGAAAGTGATCGACAACGGGCGTTCCTTGGAGTTCTAGGGAACCCCTATATGTTCAATTGGAATGGCATCAAGCGAAGAAGATGAGGACTGGTATTTATTTTGACTCGAGTGTTGAGTTGAGTCAATAGTAGATTCAGGGTTCTTTTATCTTTTTTTGTCATACTATTAAAGGGGAATCGAGAATTTTTCAATCACCTCGGATTCTTCTCCGCCGAGTCGCACACCCCTTTGGTTGTTTTTGTGTATTTTGGTAGATCTGTCACTGAACCTCTGTGGTCTGGACAGCCAGACCAAGTTCAGAAGTTTTGCGGGAAGAAGGCAGTTGCCGCCAGACTACCCGGTGGTCCGGCCGCACAGGAGGTCCGGCCTACTCGGACCATGGTCCAATACCGGCGCGGCTGTGGAGGGTATGCTACCAGACCACGCGGCGATCCGGCAGCACAGGCGGTCTGGCCGGCGACGGTCCGGGCATGCGTGGTTCGACTGTGTGAACCATGTGTCGCCGGACCAGCGTGGTCTGGGCAATCCGGACCGATCCAGCAGGCAACAATGACTAGTTTTTGGTTTAGGCTTTTTAAAGCCTCCAGCAGCAGCGTGAACGGGCTGAGACTCCCATTTTCCTCATTTCCTGAGTCCCCTAGGGTTTAAATAAGCTAGAGAACTAAATGGTGAAGTGTGAGAGCCAAAATTCATAAAAACCAAATTAGTTCCAAGAGTGTGCTTTAAGGTGGAGATTGATCCGATGTGATCGACATTTGTTGCTCTTATTACCCTTGGAATTCGGTGACTCCTAGACGGCTAGGAGGGGGTGCCGGTAAGACCTTCCAAGTAGAAGCACTTGTGGAAGGCCGTCAGAGTGTGCGAAGTTCGGGGTTTACCTCACCGGAGCAGTAAAGAACCACTATGAGTGGAAGGCTTGGGCAAATGGATTTGTCTAAGTCGGAGCGACACTCTTGAGGAAAGAGTGCTCCAACAAGGACTAGTGGGAGGCGCCAACGTTCCGACACCTCGAGAAAAACCTCACAAGCATCTCCTACTCTCTCTCCCTTTACATTTCCGCATTTTATTCCCGCATATTTGTGTATTGATTTCTTAGTGAGCTCTTGTAATTGTTATTCTTGTTCTTGTAACTGTTATTCTTGTTCTTAGATTTAATCTTGTTGGTTAATTAAAAAAACTTAAAAATTAAAATAGCCTTATTCATCCCCCTCTAGGCCCTAGAATCCTTTCACTAGTGATTAAATTAAACATAAAAGTGTTGATTATTCCAACAATCCAAAATCCTTGTATTAGGCACTTTGGTTTGATGATGGATGGCTTTATCGATGCACTGAGATCGGATAAATTTATCGGTGTACACTTTAAGAGATGGCAGGTCAAGAATCATAGTTTGGTATTTTACTGAATTCAAGTATCCAGATACCGGATGTGAGTTATATTTATAGATACGCCAAGTGTTGTATCTTTTTAAAATTTTCTTTTGTATTTTTAAAAAATTTGTCTATCTTAGTTTTTGTTATACTTCATATATAGAAAAATAGAACTCGTATATACACTCCATGTATCAAACCAAACGCAGCCTTGCGAAGTCCTCCTCGGGACTCAGTACAATTATCCTAGCCCGCCATGCTCAAAAAAT
Source organism: Olyra latifolia (assembly GCA_036346145.1). Lineage (NCBI taxonomy): Eukaryota > Viridiplantae > Streptophyta > Magnoliopsida > Poales > Poaceae > Olyra > Olyra latifolia. Next base: position 17,305,779 of record CM070524.1, on the reverse strand, counting down.
ACTAGTTGGACAAAGTTGGAAGCAAAGGAACACGAGATAGAAGTGAACAAATTTATAATCACCACCCCATGGTCAAAAATTTGAAAAGTTCGTCTAAAAGGAAGTCTGAAAAGCTTGGTTATGAAAAATAACTTTCATCTCGTCGAAATAAAAAAAACCTACTGAACTGATAATCAGTAGTTCAACACCGAATTATTTTAATGCCACAAAGGTGAGCTCATCATAAGCAATATATAACTTCCTCACTAGAAACCCAATTGTAAAAAAAACTTAAACCAATCCAGCCTAATAAATCAACAAAAGCTGGATACTGCGCTCCCTAATCTATCCATGGTAAGAAAAAAAAATTAGCCCATGATGTAGCATCTAGTGTTCTCACCCTCCATTAACAAAAAGATAATTATATAAGTCACGATTGGGGCACTAGAAGGCTGCCAATTAAATCACCTTTTATGCATCATTCCCCACTGCTTACCATAATAAAACTACAAATACATCTTTACCTGTATGGTATTTTCGACAAAGACGCATTCAACTTAAAAAGCATTGCAGTAGCTTTTACGTGGTACTAACCTTTGCAACTTTGCAAGCACAGAGATGAGATACACACACGGAAGATCTCATCCAATAACATTAGAAGTTATTTATTGAATTTATTGTAAGACACATTCGAACTATTGTGGGTTATTCATTGTATCCGATTCAATGGCTAGAAAACTCTTAGGTCACGTTTGGTTCAGGGTATAAATGGGTTAATTAACCTTAACCCAATTGGATTAGCTTAACCCAACTTAATCTAAGTTTCGTATTTGGCAACTAATCTAGTTAATCTATACTGATTAGTTAGATTAGTGGGGTTAGTAGAAAGGATTAAGTTATCCCGTCCTCTAGCTGGGTTAGCTAATCCTAATTTAGCAAGGTTAAATAGCATTGATCGGATTAACTTAATCCCACTTAACTTAGAGGTGTTTGGTGTATTAAACTCTTAACCCGCTCCTTAACCCCAACCAAACATAGCCTTAGAGGGTAAGAAGACGATCATATCTCGATATCATATGTTTGATCGAACGGTCCAATTATATTTTGCCATTGGTGTACCGTTAAACTATTATTCTGTTAGGCGCTTCATAAACAACTTCATGTAAATATGTAACCATGTTGGATTGTAGGCCAGTGGTGAAAGTATGATGGTTTATTATTTCATTTCCACCCACCCAAATGTAAGTCCTAAGGTCGGTACTTTGTAGCCCGAACTTTAGTCAGGACTAATCCCTAATTCTTAGGGCTAGTTTTTTTTTCACGGCCGTAAAACAAAGAAGCCCAACGGGCTTACTCGGCAATGAAAAGGAAGAACTTAAGGCCAGGTCGACGCAGCATACCCCAAAAGAGAGTTCATCAGGCTCTACGTGGGCAAAGAACACAGATTAGATACATCAAGTTCTAATGATTTCCATAAAAAACCTTCTATTCATCGTGATATTTCCAAAAAACCAGCTAACCTGGATTCGTTGGACCTCAATCCAACTATCTAGATCTATGTCCTCATCTATATAATACCACCCCATCGTGACTCTTCCCGTATTTGTCTCCTGCCCCTGCTCCTCACCGGCGCTCCTCCTCCTTCCTCTTCAGCCAGAGTAGCTCCCACCCCTCCATCACCATCCCTGTCTCCATCGGACACCACCCGCAGTCAGCGGTGACGTCCTCACTGCTTTGATGCTCCGCCCCCTTCCTCCTACGGTCACACAATCCCGCCCACCCTAACTCAACCATGTACGATGAACCCCTTGTGGCCGTCACCCACCGTCCTCTAGCCACCTGCAACTCCGGCAGCGCCATCACCGCCTCGCTGCACCGTTGGGCCTCTGCCTCCCCGACCTCCCTCTAAGCTAAGGGGATCGGTGAACCTTGAACCCTAAGATTAGGAGCCGAGAGAAAAGGAGGATGACGACTAGAGAGAAGGAAGATGGCAATGTCGACAAGGTTAGTAGATCGACTAATATAATCTTTTTTTTCAATTTAGCAAAACCGGTTTAAAAAGTTTTAATGTTCATCTACGGATTGTGGTAGCCTCCATAATACAGCTCTAAAACTGCCTCTAAGCTCTCTCCTATAAATAGGCAATCTCTAATTATTGTGGGGCTTTAAAAATTGCCTCTAAGCTAGAGGCAGCCTGCAGGTTTAGAGGTAGCCTGCAAGCAAATTAGGCATTAATTATTGTATATAAATAGTGGGTCTAGTGGATCTAAGTTTAAAGTTAATATTGTCTCTAACTATTGCGTAAAGAGTCTCTAAATCTTATAGATAAGCTGTGAGTCCCATATTAGAACTATTGTGATGCCCATACAAGTTACTTGTACAGGTCTGCACATTTTATTCTTCTTAGTCGACAGCACAGCACAGCTGCTCCCTGTGCTAAAACGAACGAGCAGCTAGCATAGGAAAATTTACAGAAGCAAGGAGCAGTTGTGACTCATGATGCGCTAAGCTTGAGCGACTCGAAGGAGTGCTCGAGCTGAGCAGTCCCGCCGGCGACCTGCCGGAGCAGATTCTTCACCGACTCCACCCAGTCCCGCTTCTGCACCCTGCTTTCGCACTGGAACTCAAGAAGCCCCTGCGCCGTCCTCAGCCCGAACTGGCACCTCTCTCCCTCCGCCTCCGCCGTGGAGGGCTCGAGCCCCGGCCACGGCGGCATGTCGTCGTAGACGCCATACACGACGCTCTTCTTCTTCTTGGAGAAGGCGCCGCCGATGTGCTTGCTCTTGAGCTTCACGATCACCTGCGATTTCTTGTTAACGTACACGGCCACGCGCTTCCAGTGCAGAGCGCCTCTGCGGCTGCGTTTGAGGAGCGTCCCTTCCTTGCACCATATGTCCGCGTGGCAGCTGCTGCCGGCCTTCTCGAAGGGCGCCACGGCCGCCTTGCTCCTCGCCTCCCGCTGCGCTCTCAGCCTCAGCGCCGCCTCTCCTCTCAGAGCTGCCACGTTTAGTTAGCAATGTCATATACCAGCGGCGCATCGTTCGTGCGTGCGTGCGTGTTCTCACCTGTGGCGGCGGCGGCGGTGAGGGTCATGAGATCGCCGGGGCACCGCACGTCGACGGCGGAGTCCACGGCGGAGGCAACCTGGTCGTGGTCGGCCCCGGCGAGCTCGGCGATCTCGATGCAGTGCGAGGCCAGCAGCTGCGTGGCGGACGCCAACGCAGCGTCCATCTTGGCGTCCTCGAGGTCCTCCGGGTTGGCTGCGCCCGCGGCCACGGCTGCGACCGCCGCCGCCACGCTGGCCACGGAGACCGCGGCGTGGACGCGCGCCCTCTCGGCGCGGGCTTTGTCCACCCTGCTGCTCCCTTCTCTGTGATGGAACCACCTCCCGATCGTGTGGTGGTGCGCGGAGATCGTGCTCCTGCTCCTGAAAGTCTGCACGTACAGATCGCGCTACAGATCAGTATACAAAACATTCGCATTGTATACGTGATCTAAACAGTTCATATGAGTGCTAATTTGCCAGTAATCTTACGCGCTTGCGAGGGCTGAGGTTGTTGCCGGAGGCCGCGGCGAGGGCGAGCGTCTCCGGCATGAGTATCCCCGACAGGCGGTCGACCACGAAGTTGGAGCTCCGCCGCCCGCCGACGCCGCCGGTCAGCACCTTGGATATCTCGGACGCGGACACGCTCCACGACCGCGACAGAAACTCCATGGGCTCCATCGGCGTCTGCGGCGACTGCGCCGCTGCCGGAGCGCCGCCTCCGTCCATGAGCAGCAGGTGGTCCCTCCGCTTCATCCTCCCCAGCAAGTACCCTTCCATCCTCAAGCTCTCCAACAGCCGACTCGCTATCGCGGTGTTCTTCACCTTGCGTTGCCTCGCATCCGGCCGGTGGTGCCTCACCGTCGCTACTTATCGGGGAGCGGGCGCGCGGAGGCCGGCAGCATGCACGAAGCACGGGAAAGAGGCTCTGCGGGGCGGCAGGAAACACCAAGGCTTCGGTTTCTGACGGAGCTGCCGCCCCTGTCACCGCGCTGCAGCGTGGAGCGACACGTAACAGCAGTGTTGCCTGCATGCAGGGGCGGAGCGTCGCCATCGCCGTCCGCGTACGCTGCACCGGACGGATGGGAGGAGACAGGCGCGTTGGGGTTTGGCTTTACCATCTCGTGTAGTATATAAAAAGCGGGAGGGGACGAGGAGCGCCTTGGAGTCGTGAGCCTGCCAGTGTACATTCTTTGCTAGTTTATTCGTTGGTGCGTGGGCTGGGTAGCAGGTAGGAGGAGTAAACCAGTGAATCTCACGCCGAGTTTGTCGGAGCAAACGGACACGAGTCAGAAGGCGGGGCGTGCGGGCAGACACCGTCGCCGCTTGCCAGTTGCCGCATGTGTGCCTCTAAAATCCGTGATGCCAGTAATTGCCCTTCACTTGAAGTATCTCCGGTAAACTTAAAAAAAAGTCAAACAAAACGAACCAGAATTTCAAAGCTTTCGAAATTCAGCTTACAAATAAAAAAAAAAAAAGATAAACGGAAGAGAACACGTTCTTAATTCTATGTCCAAACAAGCATCAATCTCGGGGATAAGAGCATTCCCACGCCGTGTAGGTTGGGCTAAGGTTTCAAAAATCGATTTTACCCAAAATCGCTCAGGTTCGATATTCCATTGACCATGGCAAATCGCGAAAAATCAGTTGAAATTTGAGTTTTGAATTTTAAATCAACCGGAGGTTTAAAAAATCAGAAATCGCTTGTTTTTCGATTTCTTCGATAAGTCGACCGATTTCTTCGATAAATCGTTTGAAAACGAAAAATCGGTATTGAAATTTTGAAATCTCGAGCCAAACTTCGAAAAATCACGATTTTTATCGATAAATCAACCGAGGGTTTAAAAATCAGAAATCGCTTGTTTTTTCGATAAATCGGTCGATTTCTTCAATAAATCAAATAAAAACAAAAAATCGGTCGATTCTCGAAGAATCGACCGATTTCTTCGATAAATCAAACCAAACCGATTTCAAATTTTGAATTTAATTCGTGATTTGCCAATATCGAGCCACCGCGATTTTGCGGTAAATCGTGATTTACCGCGATTTATCGATGATTTTTGAAACCTTGGGCTGGGCATAACCATTCTTGTTGGGAAATCCTCCTCATTGAGGGGCTTATTTGAGGAGAGAATGATAAGTCCACATGTGAGAAAAGTCTCCCAAGGTTTGGGTCAACACTTGGGGGCATTTTGGACATTTTCCGTCATCCTTTGGTGGGAAAAAGGTCCTTCTCTTGCTGCTGGATAAGAGAGTTACGGGATTTTCATATCCAGCCTCTTGAGAGAGAAGAAGAGAGAGGGAAGAAGAAGGAGATTGGAAAGGAGATCAAGCAAGCAGCTTAGGGGTTTTATCCCCAAGGTAGAGGAGGTGCTAATCCTCTCCCTTGCCTCCCCAAGTGCTGTTTCCACCATCACTTGGTGAGATCCTTCAAGCCCTAATCTCGTAGCCACCAAATCATGTATTTGCCATCCAAGATGATGAGTTCTTGATGTTTGTGAGCCTTTAGTGTTATCTAGAGAGAAACTTGTTATATTCCCATTATCTTATAGTAGAGGAGATTTGGTCGGTTTGGCCCCGTGGTTTTTACCCCGATTTGGGGGTTTTCCACGTTAAGATTTGGTATCATATGTAATGATTGATGCTGCTGCTGCTACCATGTCTCCATATATGCGATGCATATGTTTCCTTCTGGTGATTAGGTTCAGATTCTGGACTGAGTATTGATTCAAAACTTTGTATTTCCGCTGCTACCCAGACGTGCTATTATTCAACACCAGACGTGCTAATTGTGATCACAGAACGTGCTACTACTGCACTGACGTGCTATTTCCAAATACACAGACGTGCTATTACTCAGCACTAGACGTGCTATTTGTGATCACAGGACGTGCTATTTCCCAACAATTCTTCTATGCCCAACAAACCTCGGAGCCGGGCATGAGCCTATCCCATGTTCACTCAACTGTGTGAGAAGAGTATGAACCTTTTCTATGTGTGATGCCCACAAAAATAAGGAAACCCTACGAGATGCAACCTCTTTCTGGACTACCTGGTGCGGCGGTGGTCATGGAGCCGTCCCTTGGCGGACTGGATCACCTAGAGTCACCTATAAAATATAAAAGACAGAGAGGGGGGGGGGGCGAAGAACATACACATCTATCGCACACGCCGCCATACACAACAAATAAGCTTGGCACTTTGGCACTGAGCCGTCTCCTAACGCCAATGGAAGCTTCCACACATTAGCACTGGCGCCACTAGTCCTAGTAGCATGGCTGCAATAAACTAAGAGCCTTCGATCTTTGCGGACAAGATCTGCCCGATGGCCCCGATCCATCGTTCGTTCATCCCGGCACCGTCTCCAGGCTCCCCTACAACGAGGCAGTAAGGGCCTACCGGAACGCCAAACTCTGGAGTATCAGCGCCACGCCGACCAGCGGTCTGGCCCAGCACACGGCCTGGTTCCTGTAATCCCCGCTGATGAACAACGGCGCTGGGTTCATGGACGGGCCGGTGAGCGAGCCCGTGGCCAGCACGCACGCTACAATTGCTGGGACCATATTTTTTTTAAAAGTAAATTGCACTACAGGTCTTTAGAGTTGTCTCATATTTTTGCTTAAGTGTAAAACTTCTAAAACCAGATATTTATGGGTATACGAAGTTGTGTTACCATTAGGAGTGCAAATGGTACAAATATTTTCTGATTGATCGAATTGATTCGATAACGATTTGGATAGTATTATGGACATTTGATTATTTTTGCGGATACGGATAATGACAGATAATATCCAAAAAAATATATTGATGTTTTTAAAGTATGCAAATGACACTGCTCTACATCAGATAAAACCCAACTGAACGTATTATATTGATGTTTTTTAAAGTATGCATTTTCACATATTAGTCGAGTAATATCCGTTCCAAACTATATCCAATAATATTGATCTTATATGATCAATATATGTATTCAATACTATTCATGTCTGTATCCGACAATATCTATGTTCGTATCCATGTCTTGCACTATTCATATCCGTATCCATATTTGACAAAAAAGAATCCATATTCGTATCTGGCACTATCCGATGTATCTGACCGTTTGCACCCTAACATTTCAATTAGGTTCAAAGTGGTATGGAAAGGATGGTTTGATGACATGAGCTGCCTAGTCAGCATAACATGTGACCACAAATTGCCACATGTCATACTAAATCCATAAAAATTGAATTCAAATTCAAAATTCATAGAAAATCTTTAAAAATCACCAAAATTCGTTTACAAATTCTTAAATTTGTAAAAAATAAAAAACCTAGAATTCATAGATAAAACATTAAGAAACCAAAAATTCATAGAAAAGAGTAAATTGCACTGCAAGTTCTTATAGTTGTCCATGTTTTCACTTAGGTCCAAAATTTTCAAAACCGGATATTTGGCTACACGAAGTTGTCTTACCGTTTCAACTAGGTCCAAAGTGATATGGAGAAGGTGGTTTTGATAACATGGGCTGTCTAGTCAGCATAATAAACGATAAAAAATGGTCACTTGTCATCTCAATTAAAAAAATAGATTCAAATTGAAAATTTGTAAAAAACTACAAATTTTGAAAACTCTATAAAACCTCTAAAATTATTTAAAATCTAAAAAATCCCAAAATTTGTAAAAATTTTAAAAATTTAAAATTCATAAAAAAGAAATAAATTCTAAAACTCATTTTAAAAACTTATAAAATCTTAAGAAACCTTAAAACTTTTCTAAAATTAAGTGAGCAATGAAGGAGTTTTGGGATTTAATTTAGATTATATAGTTTTATGAATTTTAGAAAATGTTTTAAGGTTTCTTATTTTATAATTTTTTAAACAGTTTTTATTTTTACGTATTCTATAATTTTGAAATTTTTAAAGGATTTTAGGTTTTAAAAATTTTTTAGAGGTTTTTTGTGTTTTTGTAGAATTTTAGGTTTTTTTAATGAATTTTTCATAAGGATTTATTTTTTATTGATTTAGGATAATAAGTAGCCAATTTTGGCAACATATTATGTTGACTAGACAGCCATGTCATCAAACCACCTTGTCCATACCACTTTGGACCTACATGAAATGGTAACACAATTTTGTGTATCCAAATATCCGGTTTTAAAAATTTTAGACCTAAGTGAAAACACGGACAACATTAAGGACCTGCTGTGCAATTTACTCTTAAAAAATTTAATAAATTATATAATTCATAACAAAACATAGAAAATCCTAAAAGCGGATATTTAAAATTCCTAAGTACCCCAGAATACGGGAATTTTCTAAGCGAGTTTTAGAATTTTGTTAATATATTTTTAATGAATTTTAGGATTTTCTAAGATTTTTTATTTTAATGATTTTCTAGGTTTTATCATAGTTTTTATATTTTTTTACCAATTTTAGATTTTTAATTTTTTTTACAGAATTCAGGATTTGTAAACTTTTCTAAAGAATTTTAGGGCAATTTAAAATTTTTTTAGCATTTTTTACAAATTTTTAATTTGAATAAAAAATTTTATGGATTTAGGATGACATGTGGCCATATATTATGCCGACTTGGCAACCATGTAATCAAAACCAGCTTCTCCAAACCACTTCAAACCTAATCGAAACTGTAACGTAACATTGTGTACCCAAATATGCGGTTTTATAAGTTTTGGACCTATACAAAAATGCATAAAAACTTTAAGGACCCACGATGCGACTTACTCTTTTTTTAAGTAATGAAAGTATAACTTTTGTCTCTGAGTACACAACCAAAAGTTAAATGATTATTACAAAGAAAAGGCTAAAAACGAAAACAACACGACAAACAAACGGTTACGCTAAGGCAAGCCAAAATAAAAACAAGAAAAGAAATAATCTTCTGTCTTAGAATAACTAAACGATCCTAACATCCTCACAGTTGTAACTTTGTGCGTCCTCCATACATGAGATAGTCATCGACCTTCATGACTTTGCTCTGCGGTTTCACAAGAATAATTCAAAGGCCCATATTTCAAAGACCTCTCACATCACCCAAAAGGATAAGCAGAGAGAGATGGCAAATTGTCAAATCAACTAGTCTTAGGACTTAGGTGAACCTACTGACGAGCTGAAACCAAGTGTAATATCCCAAAATCCATTGCTAAGTCGTCCATTGATACAACAACGTAGAGACAATTTATGACTCTGAATGATGACCAACAACACAAAAGGAACAAAATTGAATGAGAAAATCAAGAGAAATGACACTAAAATAGAGTAGGAGGGTAGCTAGTGTCAGCTCATCGTGAGCCACACCATCTCTCATGCAGGATTTTGGGTTGCAGTTGTGAAATACAAGAGCTAGTGGAGAGATGGGAGAGAGAAGATAGGGAAGAGGAGGAAGAATGGATAGAGTAGTATGGCGCCAGCACCAATCCAGACCCCTTCTGTAAAACACCAGATGGCACACTGTAGCATTTTTTTAGAGGAGGAATTTTGAGGTCCAGGTGCCTCAACCGTATGGAACGATAGAGGCCGTACCATACGGTAACCCCTAGCATCGTATAGTACGACATGTGCCGTATGGTACAACGCCAACGTGGGTTCCCTGTTTCTAGGTCCCAACGGCTAGTTTTTGAGTTTGACCTATTTAAGGACTTAGGGTACCCCTTTGTTTTGTGCTAATTCACTCCCGATGCTATCTTAGAGTCCATTTGAGTGAGAGCGACCAAAAACTAGGTTTTCTATCTTAGAGTGAGTTTATGAGAGCTTGAGTGCCATGTTTTCTTGTGTGCTTCGATGGAAGGCTTGATCCAACAAGATCAAGTTATTACTTAAAATCTTACTTTTGGAGTTGGTGCTTGGTGATCTCTGAAGGAGAAGTTTATGAGAGACTGTTGTGAAGGTCAGAATCCATCTACCGAAGTGGTTAAGGGCCACCTCGTGTAAAATCGGAGTAATAGTCTTCTTCGTGAAGAGTGCTCCAACGAGGAGTAGTTAAGGGAAAAGCTTTTTTCGTACCTCTAGAGAAAATCTCCTGTCCTTTGCCTCCTTTACTTCTTGTATTTACATTTCCACCTCTTATTATTTTTGTCTTGTTTTAGCTCTAAGTTGCATGCTCTTGTTTAGTTCTTACATCTAGTTGTAGAAAATTTAATATTAAAATTAAATTTAAAGTGAACCGAACAATCTTAAAAATTAACTTAAGCTAATTCACCCCTTCTTAACTCATTTGATGCTTTTACTCTTGCTCAGCAACTGCAGAGTCGAAGAGAAGTTCTTTGCAAACGATTCTCGACAACGTTTACGAGGGAATGATTAGTGCAAGCAACCTTGCACTGAAATTCGTGAGTTACCAACTTATCATCGGTTAGCACCAGTTTGTTTAGTCACGATGTGTATTCGTTGTGCCTCAAGGTTGCAAGTGTGGGTCGAAAGTGCTTGGGTTTATTCCCAATAGCAACATGGGCTAAATGTTGTTTTCGTTTTAATGTAATATAAAGTGGGACATATCTCCTATCAAAAGAATCATGGGTCATTTATGACACAAGCCTTGCGAGTTATTGAGCCTCCAAGTTGAGGTCCACCGAGAGGCTTATAAGGACTGTAGCAATCTGTAGCAATTAATTGATAAGTCTAGCCTCTATTAAAACCATAGCCATCGCCCTTCTGGAGTTGTGCGTGGCGGTACTAGGTGCATGGATTTCTCTTCATATATGTGTTGATTTTGTATAGACGTTACATGCATATGATTCCTCTCTCTATATATGTGGACTACGTGTGATGCATCGGCCCGGCCCGGTCCAAAGCTGATTTATTAGGGGCAGATGGGGGAGACCACGCCCTAGCCACCCCTAACCCTAGCCACCGCCACCGCTCCAGGCATCGGCGAGGCCGACCCCATGCTGGGCCGCCTTGCTTCCTCGTCGAGATGGCCAGGCCCTGCCGTCCACTTCATACAAGCAGGACGGGGCCCGAATTCGCCGCCGGCCACCGTGTGTCACCCCGGCTCCTTGCCCCGCGTTGCCTCGCTACTGGTTACAGCCGCCGCCAGCGCTAGACCAGGGTGCCACCCTCACCGTTGCCTCTGCCCCTGCTGCCATTGGCACGCTGAGCTCGCCTAGCTCGGTCGTCATCCAGTAGGAGGGAAGACGGCTGTCCTAGAGGGAAGATGGAGGGAAGGGGCTAGCTACGGAAGGAAGAAGAAGGAGGGGAGCCGTCCAGGGAAGAAGTAAGGAGGAAGCTAAGGGAAGAAGAAGAAGAAGAAAGGAGAGGGGAAGAGAAAGAGAAAGAGAAGGAAAGAAAGAAGGAATAAAGGTTTCGTCGAGCAACGCTGTATTGCTTGATTGGGTAATGAATTTCTTGTTACTCGGTATGGTTGTTTACAGATGATTAAGATGTTGTAGTCTATTAGCTGCTATGGAGGCCTCTTATGCTTAGGGTTGATTTCTATGGTAGAAGTGCTCATGGAAGAGATCAAGCGTAGGAAATTAATTTGTGGCAGCAGTTTGTGACTCCTATGTGAGGTGTTTATGTCAAGATTTAGAGTTCGGCCTTGTAACGAAAAATTGTGGATTATGTCTCTAGCTTTCTATAGAATCCTAGAACATAAAATTTGGACAAACAATATGGGAGTTATGGCCTTTGTTGTGCTGCTGTCCCATTTATGGCCGTTGCGGGTTTCTATCATTTTAATGCTAATTAGGCCCGGCTAATGATTGGGTTAGGAGATGAATAGTCTGAGTATTGTAGGGTAATTTCTTATGGCCTAGGAAGACCAAGTTATATGATGATTAATGTGATAATTGTAAGGAAAACCTGGATGCCCAGAAAGATTAAGAATAGATGGTTAAGGATTAATGCATGCCGATGCTAGTTAATGTTTGGTACTATGGTTGTGAATGTGTGTTATGTGCCTTATAGGTGATATTGTCTTGGGGTCGGTGTCATCGCCGCATCGTTTCACTCGGTAAAAGAGGCAAGTGCATAGTGGGATGGTGATCACGGCGTGACTCTTCATCCCTAACTAATCTCTTATCACTAATATGTATTCTTTTGCACATGTACTTGGTTAAGTATATTAGATGGAAATATCTTAGGTTAGTGGGAATGTTGGGTTGCTACATACTAGTAAGGACTTCAAGATGGTAAGAGGCTGGTGGATGGGTTATGGACGTGGGAATGGTTGGGTTATGATGTTGTTGGTTTAATTGGATAGATAAGGACGTGTTTGATCTTAAGACTTGAGCTGCCCCATAGCTTCTCTTTTGATACTATTTATACACCAACTTTAATATGATAATCATAATACTTCTAATGGGCATTTGCCTTGAGGCCATAGATGCTAATGCTTAATGAGGTTCTTTTTGTATTCACCAGTATATGTTAAACATTTATCCGGTTGGATGCATGACTAATTGGTTTACTGCCCTGTGATTGTTCTTATTGAATGGATGGATGGTGATCTTTGGTTGCACGATGGTAAGTGGAGCATTATGCCTTTTTATTTCTAAATGATGAAGGTATGTGGTAAGTGGATACTTGTTGATGAGATTGTGTGGTATAGTTGCATAGCTAATGGAGTAATGTAATCAATTATGCTTATTAATTGTTGTTACTTAAATGTGATTCTTAATATGTGGTCGATGGAGTTCGGCAAAGAGCTAGGTGATATGTAAAAGACTGGTAAGTGAAATCTTCATCATTTGCATTCATGTGCATAAGAGGCTCGGTCAGTAATATAGTCATATAACCGATTCGAAGTATCGCGGGCATTGTCGGTGAGGGGGTTATATGGCTCGGCCCAGCGCTCTAAAAAGTCTCACCAGAGATGGGGACTCCAGAGGAGTGGAGGATTGGACCCCGTATGAAAGAGGACGGGGCGAGGTGTGGCTTCGATAGGTGCGCACCTATGTAACATACTCAAATTTTTGCAAGAAAATTTTTCACAAAAATCATTCCATTTGCATATTTAAACATTTCTTGCATTACTATGAATTTTTAGGTTTTTTTCCTAAATTTTCTCTATATTTCCTAAGCCCTAAGAGGCATATTTCAATTTTCCACCTAATAAAAATCTCCTGAAAATCTATTTATATTAGATAATAAAATTCTCTATATTTTTCTGGATTTTCCAAAATTTAAATCACATTTTTCCAAGCAATATACTAATTTCTAAAATCATTTAAACCTTCTATAGATTTTTAAAATTAATTCTTAGTACTTTAAGTTGTAATCAACGGCTGACCTTTTCGGCTACGTCATCCTTTTAAAATGGACGCATTAGATAAAGCCACGTCACCCCTATTTTCCCCACCGAACCGGTATCTCTCGGATTTAATCTGAGCCGCTGATTCTTGATCCAATGGCTCACACTGTGTCTTCCACCTCCCGCCCGCCGTACCATCTCCCTCAGTTCAACGGCGCCGCCAACTTCGCCAGAATTTGTTATTGCCGCCTCTCCAACTCGCCGCCGCCCACGGAAATCCCCTCCTCAGCACCAACATCCACCGCCGAACTCACTCGCCGCTTCTCGAATCACCTCGCTGTCACCCAAACCCGACAACGCCTCCGTTTTCTACCCGTCGGATTTCGCCGCCGGAGCTCTTCAACCCGCCCTCCGCACCGACGTCCTAGCCCTATAAATTCGCCCTCTCGCCGTGAAGCTTCATCATCACCCACCTCCGCCCCTTCTCTCCTCTCCTTCCACACCGAAACGCCGCCATAGTCAAGCTTCTTCCCCAACTCCGGCAAACACCGTTACCCTTGCTCCAACCATCTCCCGACTCGGCGCCAAATATTAAAAGCTTCCACTCGACATCGTGAAGCCTTTGGTACCGCTGCCTCGAGCCGAAGCACACTGAAGCTCGTCGCCGACGATCTTCCAAGTTCACTGCCGCCCCAAGCTCGCCGTCCGGCCATTCTACACCACCCCAAGTCCAACTCCGGCCATCTTTCGGTCCGTATCAACTCCAATTTCATGATTCCAACCTTCAATTTCCCACTTTTGCTTCCAATCTCCCACAATCCCGATTTCCCCAAACCTAAACTCTGTTCTTCCCCTTTTCTCTTTTTTCCATTTTTATTCCTTTATCTAATAACCCAAAATGCTATTAAAATTTGTTAAAAATAATAAAAATAATAATTAAATTCTGTAAAAATATTGCACAAACACCTTGGACAATATAAAATTTTATAAAATATAAAAGACCACATTTTATAAATAAAAACTTTAAAGTAATTTTCTCAAACACTATAACATAAAAAGGAAAAATATTTGTAATGACTTTAAAATACTGTAAAAATTTATTAAAAACCTTCAAAGTAAATAGGATTTTCCAAAAATATAATAACTCCACTTTATTAAATAAAATTTCTCGAAACATTTAAAATATACTAAAAAATTTAAAAAAATTCCATTAAAAACCCTAAAAATCATACATTCCATCACCCTCTTTTCTAACCCCTCTATTTTATAAATTCATTTTTTTTTCATACATTTCTTTTGTTTGAAGAATTTCCGTCAGTTAAATTTAATTGGCTCTTATTGAATCTTCTTTCATAAAATATAGAACCCGAGGATTGTTTCGGACTTCTTGATCCTTCCTGTGAGGAATTCCCGGAATTCTCCAACTCAGTTGATGAAGGCAGGTTTTCTACCCTTGATGCATAAATTATTTCCTATTCCTGTTATTTATATTTATCACATTATGTTATAGACACATATGTATGAAATTCCCTTTTTAAATATCTCTCCCAAAACCCATAACCAAAAAGCCCCCTTCCTAATAACATGTTTAACATTTTCCACTACCCTAGAATTTAAGGATAATAATCATCATTGAGTTTTGAATAAAGTAATGTTGAAGAATATAAGCTAGGTGGATAGCTTATATTAGAGTTTGTGGAAGATTTAAAATGCATCCTTTCTTATAGAGCAATTCGGAAAGATTGCTTTGTCGACTTGGGTAAGACACCCCGGAAAAAAGGTGCAACACTCAAGGGCACTAGGTCGAGTGTATGGTTGAGTTAAGGCCTGGAATCATTGCTCTATAAAATATAGAAGCAAATTCGAAAATATCATTATCTTTGCCGTCTTGGGCTATGGTCACAGCAAGTATGGCTGGTGAAAACACTCAAGGACAGCAAATGACAAGGTCATTTGTAAATCATTTTCTTCTATAAAAACTTGAGTTTAAAATGTTTAAGAATGACAGAATTTACCGTCCATCCATGGAAGTCATGAATCTACGGGTAAAGCTGGGCAGGTTCTGCAGAGCTGAAAATAAAAACATCGATGGACCCTACTTCGGGTATATGAAGTTATGTCAAATGGGTGATGCCTATCTTATACATTGAATTCATGACCTTGATTTATAAATTCATTATCTGGTTAGCAAATGAGCATAAGGATGGTGTTGGAGATAGAAATTGAATAATCATAAAAATTGTTTTGATTTTAAGAATTAAGTTTTTCACCTATAATAATTTATAATGCATTCCAGTCAAAAGATGAACTCCACTCAAATAAATCTTGCATATAGTTAATAATAATTTCCTATAAAATTCCTGCAAGTACAGTTGGTACTTACCCAATTAATTTTGGGAACTATTCATTATTATGAATAGAACCCTCTTATGCTACAGATCTGGATTTTACTCAAGAGGAAATTGATATGTTTGGTCAAGAATTCTAGGCTCTTCCTATACACAAGCTTAATAATTGTAAGATATGTAATTTTTTGTAAAAATGATGTAAATTATGTTTGTATAAAACTTGGATACTTTGACTTAAATAAATGTAAGAGCTTGGTATTGTAAGCCATTTCTGTGTTACTGTTGTAACTCGGGAGTTTAAATTTCGATATTCAACATCAGAATTTGGGCCCCCACAACCTAGCTATACCGCTATGAGCTCAATAGTACAGACAGATGCATACTGCATTGTATTGGTTATGAAAAGTGAAAGTCGATTGGAATAGATGTTGTGATAGTTATTTTATAAGACATGGCAATGAAACTGTGCATACCTAGGCTTGCTTGAGCATGAGCATTTTGTCTTTTAATCAAGTGTTATGGATACTGATGAGAGAATGATCATAAGTGATGGTGTTAATATAGAAATGGTATAATTTATGACATGTTATGTGATAACTGAGTCGCGGGCTCACCTTTGTATTGAGATTTATTATTTGTTAATGGTCAAGCATATGTGATGGCTGTATTCTTGTTCTGGTCTCCAGTCGTGTCTTGTTCTGATTGAGTTTAAAGGTTGTTTAGATCATAGCTTTTAGTTACTGGTGAGGAGCCCCGTATTGGGAATGGTATTAGATTAGGATGTAGCCTCGGCTGAAGCGTTTAAGAGCCACGTTTATGACAGTTCTAAGTCAGGGGTGAATATGTTGTTGTGACGGATCAAATTTCCGATAAAAATTTACCAGAAAATGTCCAGAATGCCAACTGTCCAGGATTTCAGTTGCATTCAGAAATAGTACAGCCTGCTTGATTTATTATATGTTACAAAATATTTTACAGCAGAAAATGGAAATATAACCTGGTAATAAAAAGAAAATTACATGCCCATATACCACAGGCAAGACTGAGCATAAGGTAAACCTTAGAAATCGATCCTATGTGAATTCCTATCTTCTTCATAAATGTCCAATTTGATTATAAAGTAGATCTTACAAAAAGAAATAAATTGCCCACAAAATGTGGGTAAGTACTAATCGTACTTGCAGGTTTCTTAAAAGATTATCACTATTAATATATGATAACAGGATTCAAGGAACAGTAAAGCTTTATAGTGAATATGCAAATTTTAAACTTTAAAAGTCCTATCATTATTTTAAAACAATTAATAATAATAAATCAAATTCTATCATCTTTCTCCATTCTTACTTATCTGCTAACCAGACAACAATTTTTGTAAAACAAATTCATGAGTTTTGACATATAAGAGAGGCATCACCCATTTTACATAACATCATATACCTGAAGTAGGGTCCATCGATGTATTTGTTTTCAGCTCTGCAGAACTTGTCCAGCTTTACCCATAGATTCATGACTTCCATGGATGGGCGGTAAACTATGTCATTCTTAAATATTTTAAACTCAAGTTTTTATAGAAACAAACGATTTCTAGATATCCTCTTATCACAGAGCAAATATCTAGTGCCATTGAGTGTTTCCACCAGCCATACCTGCTGTGACCTGGCCCAAGCCGGCAAAGATAACGATATTTCCGAATTTGCTTTTATAGTTTATAGAGCAATGATTTTAGGGAGTTCACACCCTCGCCCACCTGTGTCCTTGAGTGTGTACCTTCTACCCCTAAGGTACCTGGCCCAAACCGACAACTGCTTTTTCCAAATTACTCTATATAAAAATCATTTTATCTTCCAAACTACAATCCTTTCCATATCAAATAAGTTATCCAACCCAACTTATTTATACGGACCAATTCTTTATCCTTTCATGAGATAATCAAAATTTTGTATTTTTGCCTATACTAGGGTTTTATCAGAGATTGATTATTTGTAGGTGGCTTTTTTTTAAGGTATTGTGGCTTGGATAAAAATTGTACTTGGAATATATAAATAAATAACTAAAAAAAATATATGCAGTAAATAATAAGTAAAGGAAATGTAGGTATATCAAAATGCATCAAGGATAAGAAAACCTGCCTTGGACATTCTTTCCAGAAGATATATCTTGCTGTCTATACGTTGTAAAGAGAGAAATTCCAATAAATATTCAAATAAGAAAAGTTTTAAATAAACGACAAAATAAAAAGGTTACGGGGTAAAAGGGTGACAAACATGCGATTTTGTAAAAGTTTGAAAATATTTTCTAAAAGAAAAAGGGTATGGTTTTTATGTAAAAATAAGTATTTTGGGCAGCATAAGGCTATGGTTGAAATAATTATTGTGGAGAGATTTTTATAATTTGTTTATGATGAATTGATATATATATATATATATAGTTTATATTGGAATATTTCTAATTGACCTTATAGTGATAGTAATTTAAAAAGATTGATTTTTGGCATTATAATTTTATATAGAAATGTTTAAATGGATTGAATGAATTATGTAAAATTTATTAGTAAGATTCTATATTTAGGAAAATTCTAATTTAATTTAAAGAAAGGGCTTTTTAAGTTTAAATTTGGATTTCTATGGGTTTTAAAATGTATGGATATTATTTCTAGATATAAAACATTATTTTGAGTAACTTTTATATTGGAAGTTTTTACTAATTTTGTTTCTATATTCATTAATTAAAATGTTTTGATATAAAAAGAAGAGAGTAAAAGAATTTATTTATGTTTATTTTTATTAAAAATATGATATTTTATATTTTTATATTATTCTTTATCTTATGTTAGATTTTGTATGAATTTTTGTAGAATTTATAAAAGTG
The DNA here is from genome assembly GCA_036346145.1 of Olyra latifolia. NCBI lineage: Eukaryota > Viridiplantae > Streptophyta > Magnoliopsida > Poales > Poaceae > Olyra > Olyra latifolia. Next base: position 17,287,353 of record CM070524.1, on the reverse strand, counting down.
ATTTGCTATTTTAAATAATGTTTAATCTGTCTAGATAAAAATTTTATAAAAATAAAATAAAAGGAAAATAGGCTCTTACTGGGCTATTGGGCTTGGCCCATTATGAAGGTGCGCGAGTGGCTGACAAGGGGGACCCGTCGGCAGTGTATGTGAGGTTGGCGGCTGACATGTGGGCCGTGTTGGCCAGTGAAATGGAGGGAGCGCGTGTGTAAGGCTGGGCTGACGGGTGGGGTCACCCGGTCAGTGAGAGAAAGAAGTGGAAAATGGAGGGGACGGCGGGGAAGTTCACCGGCGACGAGTTTGGTGGCCGGCGGTGAGCAATTGAGTGGGAAAAAATGAAATTAAGGTTGTGTAGATGATTTTGGTGGTATCAATGAAGATTGGGGTGGCCGGAATAGGAGTGGCGCCGGCATAATGGGGGCAACGGCAGAGAAGGAGCTCCGATGAGGTTTCGGCTTGGGTGAGTGTTGGGCTTGGTTTATGGGAAGTGGTGGAGTGTTTTTTGTATGGGAGTCGAGAGTTAAAAGGGATCGGAACGACGAGGAGCGTGTTCGCCGGAAATGGAGAAGAAAGTGGCGGAGCGAGCGGCTCGGGGCGATTAAGGGAAAAGGAGCGGGCGGGGATGGGTGCTTGAGGGGTTGCGGCAATGGAGGAGGGTATTTATAGGCTGGGATTGGAGTGATGGTCACGGAACGGAAATTTCATGGCGGCGGCGGCGTTTCAAGGTGGCAGCGGCGGATAAGCGGGCTGCCGGAGAAAGATAGGGGCGGCAGCAAGGTGGCCAGATAGGTTCGCGGTGGCGAGGCCTATCCTGTGGAGGCAAAACAGGGGCGAGATATGGACGGGAGCGGCGACGACGGCGAGTTCCTATGGGCGACGACGGCGGTGGAAGGTTGGACGGCGGTGGTGCGTCGTGAGGAGGAAGACAATAGGTGAGCCGTTGGATGGAAATCTTAATTCCTTGGGCGCCGTTGGATTCTTTGGATTGAACCAGCATGGAGGATGGAGAAGGGGCGACGTGGCTGCATCGGGACAGTGAGTTTGAAAATGAATGGCTAGGATTAGATTAAGTGAAACGGTATGGTGGTGTGGCAGAGATCTGTTGGATCTTGATCCAATGGTCTAGAATCAACGCGGTTATTCAATGGTTAAAGTGGAAGCACATTTTCGTAAAAGGAAAGCGTATTCCTCGGGCTTGCCTAAAAAGGAAGGTTTTAGATTTAAATAGAAAAGGATTTTTCAGAATATATTTATAGTTTTGAAAATTCTTAGAGAGCTGTAGGAAGCTCCGAAAAATATCAAATAAATTTCTAAAATTTCATAAACATGAATAGAATTCAAATGTGAAATAATATTTATTATTTTATGGGATTTTTATTTTTTAGAAAAAGAGATTGGGTATTTTCTTTAGAGAATAAATAGGTGCTTTGTTTAGAAAATTCTCTAAAATTTAGGAATGGTCATAGAAATATATTTATGACTTTTGCAAAAAAAATTTATGCCGAATTTAAAAATTTGGGTATGTTACAGTTGTATATGACACTGGTCGGGGGTTGGAGGCTTATCCGAGTAAATAAACATGGAATGCCTATGTCACTATCCTAGCATGTTTATGTTTGACCATTTTAGGAGGGAGATGCATTAATATCCACATTGTGTTGGGTTATTAAGCCTGACAACCAAAATGTGGTGTTATGTTGTGTTTATTATACTGATATGTACTTGCTGAGTTGTTGAACCCACCCTTACTTCCTTCATATTTTTATGTATATCTTGAGGCCGGCATTTCATGGGGAAGGGAGTAGCACCACTCTTATGCCACTTCACTAGTTTCTGTTCACCTTAGTAATTTATAACGAGCTTATTGATCTAGACTAATGTATAGTTGTTATAAAAGAAAACGTGATGCAATGTTTTGTATGTATATGGTTTTAGTTTCATTTTTATCTGTGTTCATATCTTCGGAGGTCAGTCATTCGATATCACCCGAGGGTAAGCTATGATAACACTGTAACTCGGTTATATAGTTCTGCGGCTCGGTTATGGTCTAGGTTATGGTCTATGTGTAGGTCAGATTGTGGCAAGAAAGTGGTTTGGATGTTAATGCATATGTGTATATATATATATATATATATATATATATATATATATATATATATATATATAGAGAGAGAGTTTTGCTATCGTTAGTATGGCATACGGATCTTTCCGTGCTTCGCGTCGTGTTTGCAAAATTGGTAACCGAATTGGACGATCCGAACCGACCATCTCCTTCGTCTCGCTGAAATCTCACTACTGACAAAATTTCACTTTTTTTTTGAATTTTTTTACTATTTGTTTCATATTTTTGAAATCCGGGATTATTGGAGGGTCTACAACTAATTAGATCGGGGATTTTCAAAAATACGAAATAAATAGTAAAAAAATTCAAAAAAATGTGAAATTTTGTCAGTGGTGAGATTTCATCAAACGAAGAAGATGGTTGGTTTGGATCGTCCAATTCGACACTAATTTTAAAATTTACACTAAGCACGGAAAGATCCGTGGTTTCGCGACTAACGATAGCAAAACTCTCTCTCTCTCTATATATATATATATATATATATATATATATATATTGTCGGCGGATCGGGAGGCGAGCCTCGCATGGCCAATAAGCAAGGAAGATGGGTGCGAGGTCTGAAGGCCTGTCCCGGACCAAGGCCGGCCGCCGCCGCGCGCCGCCGGCGAAGACCTTGGTCTGGTGGTGGTGGCGTCAAGACCGGATGGACGGGGGTGATGACACGAGTATTTTTATCCTGGTTCAGGCCTCCACTGCGGGATAACAGCCCTACGTCCAGTCTTCGTTTAATGCCGAGCTTAAACGAGTACAAGGGGGTGAAGTCCGGGCTTTGGGAAGCCGGGCGAAAGTCTGATAAGTGCTCAAGGCCTTCGCGTGTGTGTGCTCTGATTACCTACGGATGCGGAGAACTACCGCCGGGAACGAGAGCTCCTACGAGAGTGCAAGTGCTCCTGTTCTACAATAGCTATTCTCCAAGTGAGTTGTGTGTATACCGAAGTGAAGCTCCCTGTTGTTGTGGCTCAGGCGCCCTTTTATAAGCGCCCCGCCATCGTAGCTTTACGCTTAGTCCGCTGAATTAGTCGTTGCCTTTTTCCCATGCCGGTAGCGTGCATCAATCCACCGCAATCGAGTGCAATCCTCGATCACCGCGGGACCGCTACCGGTCAAGACGTATCTTTCCCATGCAGGCGGTTGACGGACCGCCGCCTACCGTCGAAGTTGCCGCCAGCGCCTCACCGAGACAAGATCGCGATTTAATTCTTGATGACTCGGGAACCCAAAGCGTATCTTTGTCATGGCGTGTGATGATTTGCCTTGGGTCTGTTCCTTTGTACTTGAAGCCGGAGGAAGCAAGAGGCCCGAAGCTTCGAGGGGGAAGCTCGAGCTCGAGCTTGCCAAGCTCGGGCAAGCTCGGGCGCGAGCTTGCTGGCCCCGAGCTTGCCTCCTGTGGGGCCGCGGGTAAGTAAGTGGGCAGAACCTTCATGGGCCACATACTTTCCCCAACAACTAGTCCCCGAGCCTCGAGCGGGATGGTGACGTGCCGCTCAGAGGTTTATCTGGTAACCACCTTCGGGCAAAAAGCTTGGCTTTTCGCGCGCGCGTGGCCCCCACAGCTTCGGCGGGAATCCCAAATCGGCGCGGTTGCGCGCGCCGCTTCCTTCTCCTCGGGTTCCACGTCTCCCGGCGGATAGGTGATGGTTCGTCTCCCTTGCCAGTTTATATCAGGTGGTTTTCCTTTTCGCCATTTCTTCTTACGCCTTCTTGTGCTACTGCGTTCCTCCGCCTTCTTCCTTTATCTGCCTCTCCGCCATCTTCCCTTTCGATCCTTCTCCTCCCGATGGCGCCTTTCACGCGGAGCCTCCTCACTGAGGACGATCTGAAGGGGCTGGAAGCCACCGGCTTCGTCGAGGTCGGCGGGTGGAGGGCGGCCGGCAGAGAGGCGGTTCCTGCGCCCAAGAGCAAGGAGTTCGTTTGCTTTGAGATTTCATGGGCTCCGGGTCCCGGAGTCCGATTTCATCGAATCCGTTCTGGCCCAGTGCGGGATCGAGCTGGTGAACCTCAATCCCAACTCGATCCTGTTCTTGACGATCTTCGCGCACCTCTGCGAAGCATTCGTCGGGGTGGAGCCGACGGTCAGCCTCTTCCTCCACTTCTACGAGCAGACCACGACCGGCGGGCACAATGCGGCGGGGTGCGCCTACTTCAAGCTCCGCCGCGACATGAAGTCCTCGTACCCGGTGTTCAAGGCCAAGGAGAACGTCGGGGGGTAGGCGTCGCGGTGGTACTACACCGAGAAGCCCGACAACTGCCGATTCTGGTTTGCCAACGTGAATCCCGGGAAGGTGTCGATACCCCGGCCTACGCTAGAGCCGGCAGAGGTAGCCCTGGCAGCCAAGATTCGAGGCTTGGCCGGCCGGGGGCTTAACGGCTTCGACATTGTAACCGACTTCACCAGGCACGGGGTGAGCCTGCTGAGGAAGTGGGTTTGCCCTTTCTTTGAGATCATGGTGGGGCGACCTCTCCATGGCACCGCCTGTAAGTATTTGTTCTTGCTCTTGCGCTTGTTTGTCCGAGCTTCTTCCCGAGTCGTGTTTGTGATGTTCTTCATTCTTTCTTCTCCGCAGCCTTGCCCCAAGATGATGTGGTTCGGGTCGTGGGGCTCCTCTTGCCTGCGAGCCACAACGAGCCATCAGGCTCGGGCGTTCGCAACGTCCTGGATATGGTGCGTGCTTTTACGGGCTTAGGTGCTCTCGGGGCGGTTTCTCCCATGCGCGTGAGCTGATGCCCCGCGGCCTATTTTTCGCAGGGGGAAACGAGAGCAGGAACCGGACCCGCCGCATCGTCGGCAGCGGTTCGAGACTGCCGATCTTTACCGGTGGTGGCGGCGAAGCTTAGCCCCGCGCGGAAGAGACGAGCCACTCCCAGCGACAACTGGAAAAACCAGCCGGTCGCTTCCCGGTTAAGGCCGCCCGCGTGTGGCGGCAGGCGCCTCGTGCCGGCGGATCCGTTCCTGACCAAGCCCGGCCGAAGTCCCCTGCTCAGATTCGATCGTCGCGCAGGATACCGGCCGGCGCCGAAGAGACGTCGGTTAGTCTTTGGGCGAGCGATGACTCGGACGAGATGAACGAGACGGCCGTCGTGGCTGCACGTAAGTTGCTCGTGCATGCCGGCATCTCCCGTCCTTTTCCTCTGTTGATTATGGCCCTCGGGCCGAGAGTGTTCTAACTCTCTCTTGTTTCTTCAGTCGCGTTGTCCCCTCAAGCGGGGGAGCCTATCCCGGCGCAACCAGAGGCAATGGCCCGGGAGAATGAGCCTGCCAAGGGCAAACACGGGCTCCGGGGTTCGAGGCCCTTCGTCTTCCCGCTGGTGGCGCACAAGGACGTGCGCCCTCAGGCCGCGCTTGTAAAGGTGGAGACCGATCTCGGCCCCGAGCGCCTGGCGCCAATCCGCGTCGAGGGGCGAACCTCGACCGGGTGGCGCCCGATCGACATCCGCGGTATTCGAGAGCTTTTTGCTTGGAGCAACATACCCGTCCCTCGCTGGACGCGAGCGACACTCTTCTTCTTGGCTGGGACTGGCCCGTCCGGGTCATCACAGCCGCGAGCATCGTTCCAGTGCGGTTATGGAGCGTGGCTCCATTGACCGTCTCGGGGTGAATTTCGGCGACGCCATCGTGGGTCGAGCACCACCTTGGGATTGCCACTTGGAGTCACCAAGAGGCCATCCGGCTCGGCCGATTCAGTCAAACGCCGAGAATGGTGGCGAACCGTCTGGGGAGAGGACCTCCGGTGGATGCCTGGACGCAGACTGACTTCCCTCCCGAGCCGTGTCTCCATGCTGTTGATGCTGCCGAGCCTGTGGAGGAGGCTGCCGAGCCGACGGGAGGCCTGGTCGTGCTAGTGGGAGGAGCAGCCGTCCCTATGGACTCGGCCGAACCTGCAGGAAGGGCGGTAGAGCCTGCGGAAGACTTAGCCGAACCCAGGGGAGAGGTGGCCGAGCCTGCGGGAGAGATGGCCGAGGGGCCAAGCAGCTCGGGCGACAGCTCGGGCCGCCAGGTCGCGGCGCTCTCCTCGCCCAGGGGTGTTTCGCATGCTCGGTACGATGTCGCGGCCTTGGCGGTCGTCAAGCGGGTAAGTGTCTCCGGGCTTGGTTTTTGTTGTCTTGTGTTCTCCCTGCTTTGGTCCTCCCCTTTCTTAGTTTATCCTCCGGGTGCAGATCTACCGCGAGCTTGTCGGCATGGCTTGCTCATTTGAGGCTAAGCACGATGCCAAACGAGAGGCCCTGCGGTCGGAAAGCACGCGGTGGCAACAGGAAGCTAACGCCGCACGCGCCGAGCTTGAGGAAGCTCGCTCGAGCTCAGTCCAGGCGATAGCTCTGGAGGCGAACGCGGCCGAGGCGGCCTTAGCGGGCGCAGAGGACGCCAAGGAGGTTTCTTGCCGGTCATTGGAGGCCCTTAAGGCGAACGCGATCCGCGCCTTGAATTCGAGGAACGCCCCGGTCAGTCTGAGCGTGCGTGTCGCTGAGATTGCTCGTGCGGCGGAGGAGGCGCGACCTCCTTGCCGCAGAAGCTTTCCCTGCACGAAGGTGCTGCAACCCTGACGGAGGTCATCAAGACCCACGGGATATCGTCGCGGGACACGGAGGCTGCCAATGAAGCTTACGGGTGAAAATACGACTTCGGACGAAAGAGAATGAGCTCCTCGACCTTGAGGGCCAAAGCAGCGAGTTCTTGGCGAGCCGAAGCTCGGTGCGGCCTAAGCCGTAGGCCCCTTTTTTTTTTTTTTGTTTGGCGATAATCCGGCTGCCTTTCTAAATACCTTTGATTAATCTGATTGATTTGTTTTGACTTCTTTCCTTCGTCACTTCTTGGTCCGCTTCTCTTGAATGCGAACGTCGTTTTTTGATCGTCGCCGTGTCCCAAGAGACATTCACGTTGATCTTGAAGCGGTTCCACGTCGGAAGCGCTTCCCGACGCCATTACTCCTGGGATCGCTTCGGCTTCCCGGATCCTGGCTATAAAAAGAGACCAACGCGTCGGTCACTTCTTATTCCGGACTCCTTTCTTCCATACATTTCCCTCTTGCTTCCATGGCTTGTGACCCAGAGTTGGCAGGGCTTTGGGCGGACTTCGACCTTGCAATGGCCGAGATTGCGGAGGAGGAGGCGCGCGCCCGTGACATTGCCAGGGTCGAGGCGCTGGTTGAAGTTGTTCGCATCTTCGCGGGGCCTTTGATCCGCTTCGTGGGCGCTGGTCGATGCCGCGTGCCGCGATCTTTCTTGCCGCCGTGGCTTTGGTCGAGGTGCCCGGCGCTTGCCGAGGTGGTCAGCGTCATTGTCGGGTTTCGGGACCCTTCCGTTGGGACTAATTGTGTCGGCTTGTGAGCCATCCAGAACCCCTTTAATAAAGTTGTTGGTGGTTATCGCTGCTTCTCTTTTGTTTTCTGTTGTTTTTCTGCATGCAAACGAACGCTAGTAGTCGTATAGGCAAGAAAGGATTGAAAACGTAGTATAGTCCTACCGATCCTAGCCCCCGAGCCATGTCCGAGCTTCTGAGGAGAAGCTCGGACGTGGCTTAGAGAAGATCGGAAGTCTTTTGATTAGGAATTTGATCTTGGAAAATCAACTTTTTAAGAAATCGACCCTTAAAAAATCGACTCGATCCATGTCCGAAGCTTACGGGAGAAGTCGGGCGTGGCTTAGAGAAGATCGGAAGTCTTTTGATTGGGAATTTGATCTTGGAAAATCAACTTTTTAAGAAATCGACCCTTAGAAAAAATCGACCCTTAAAAAATCGACCCCAGCCCCCGAGCCATGTCCGAGCTTCTGAGGAGAAGCTCGGACGTGGCTTAGAGAAGACCAATTTTTGAAAAATCAACCCTAGTCCCCGAGCCTTGTCCGAGCTTTTGAGGAAAAGCCCGGACGTGGCTTAGAGACCGCACACTTTTTTGAACGAAGCTTGTGGTCTGGCTCATTCCCTTTGCGAGGCGATTGTTAGACTCTAGAGGTATCCCGGACTGTCGCGGTGTTATGCGGGCTTAAGGTATAGGTCAAAAGCGTGTGCCGCATGGGATTTTGCGAGGTGCGATGGATATCGGCTTACCGTGTGCAAGGAATCCCGAGGGTTGGCCTGCACAGAGCCGCTACCCCGCCGATGTGTCTTGGAGCGGCCGGGCTTTCTCCCATGCCCGATCATAAGTTTTGGGTGTTGGGGTTAGCTTGAGGCTCTCTTAGGGAATAGTGGGGTGAACAAAAGGAAACAAGATAGGAAATGGAGACTTCGACCTTTTCTCAGCGTAGAACCTTCGAAGTTGAGCGATGTTCCAAGAGTCTGTTGAGGACTCTCCCATCCGGCATAGCGATCTGCTCCGGGCGTCTGGTGATCTGACCGATGTCTGGACCCTCCCATCTTGGGGTGAGCTTGTTGGCGTGAGCGAGTTCGAACTCGTCTTAGAACCAGGTCACCCACCGCAGGTCCGGTGCATGATTTTTTGGCTGCGTGCGCCGTGAGGATTCTTTGGTATCTTCGCCACTGCAGATAGTGCTTGCTCATGGCAGGACTCGAGATAGGTCGAGGTCCGACAACCGCTCCTCGTCGTTGTTGATCTGGCCTGCAAAATCAATACGAGCTGAACCAATTCTTAGCTCGGCGGGTAGGACCACCTCCGAGCCGTATACCAGCCTAAACGGGGTTTCGCCAGTTGCCCGATTAGAGGTTGTTGGGCTGCCCAAAGCACGGAGGGTAGTTCTTACGCTTGATTGTGTCTTTGCTTTCGGCTAGAGCGTCAGACACTCGGCGCTTAATACCCTGCATGATCTGCCCATTAGCGCGTTCGGCTGCACCATTACTTTGTGGGTGAGCTACCGAAGCTAGGGCGACCTTCATACCGAGCTCTTCGTAGTAGTCCTGGAATAGCTCGCTTGTGAACTGTGTCCCATTGTCAGCGATCAGCTTACTTGGGACGCCGAACCTGGTCACGATATTGTTCCTAAGGAACCTCTTGGCCATCTGGGCGGATATGCTCGACACTGGTTCGGCCTCGATCCACTTAGTGAAAGTGTCGATGGCGACCAACAGGTGTGTGCAGCCCTTTAAGCCTCTAGGAAACGGACCAAGTATGTCCATCCCCATGTTGAGAATGGCCAGGTTAGCGGGATAGTCTGCGGCTCATATCTTGGTGGTGGGATACCCGAGCGTGATATTGGCAAGTCAAGGCGGCGCTTCTGAGCTCTCTTGCGTCGGTCAACGCAGTTGGCCAGTAATACCCCATGTGAAAGGCTTTTCCCACTAGGGTTCTCAAAGAGGCATGGCCCCGCAGATCCCGTCGTGGATGTCTTGGAGGAGAAATTTGCCTTCCTCCCGGGTCACGCACTTGCAAAGTACGTCATTAGAATCCCTTCGGTACAACAAGCCCCCGAGTAATCGGTAAGGTCGGACTTGTCTTTGGAGTCGGGATTTCTCAGCTGTGTCCTGTGGCAGTGTCCCATGCGTCAAGAACTGGACGAATGGCGTCATCCAGGTATCGCGCTGCTCTAGGAACGAAACGGTACTGGTCGTTTGGGTCGAGGCAACCGTCTTCTCGGGGGCCTTCTCTCCGGAGGGAATAGAGGGCTTTAGTAGGTGCTGCACGAGCACCCCCGCCGGGGCGGTTTCTTGTGAGGAGCCAAGCTTTGCGAGCTTATCGGTCAGGCTATTAGCCAGTCTGGGAACGTAACACACTTCGAAGTTTGTGAAGTGCTTCTCCAGCTTTCTCACTTCTGCCAATTATCGCGCCATTGAGTCGTCGCAACACTGAAACTCCTTGTTTACTTGGCAGACGACCAACTGCGAATCCCCTTTCATTGTTAGCCGTTTTATGCCGAGAGCGATGCATGCTCAGAGGCCGCTAGGAGGTCTTCGTACCGACATTGTTGTTCTTGGGAAAATGGAGTTGTAATATATGCTGAATTTGTTCTCCTTGGGGGAAATGAGAACAAACCCGCGACCGATCGCTCAAATCGGGCGCGACCCATCGAAGAACATGGTCAGTCGCTTCTTGGCTAGCGAGCTTAGGCGAGCCTCCCGAGGGGTTGGCCGGGCGGTCCACTCACCAAGAAGTCGGCCATGATTTGGGATTTGATCATTGTTCGAGTACGAACTTGATGTCAAATTCACCAAGCTCGATCGCCACTTTGCGACCCTCCGTTCGCGTCTGGGTTCGAATGATGTCCTATAACGGAAACTTCGTTGGGACCGTAATTGATGAGCTTGAAAATAGTGGCGCAACTTTCGCGAGGCCATAAGCAAGGCGTATAAGAGCCGAACCTCGGTACCGCTCCTTAGGCCCGTGAAGTACCTCACTTACGTAGTAGACGGGTTGTTGCTTGCCTTCGCGTTCATTGCTAGTACAAAGACTTACGACTGCAGGGCAACCGCCAAATAGAGAGTAGAGCTTCCCGAGCTTTGGCGTGGCAAAGGCGGAGGCGTGGACGAGTAGCGCTTTAGCTCGCTAAAAGCGGCCTCGGCTTCTTCCGTCCATTCGAAACCATCGTGCTTCGCAGATTTTACAAAAAGGCGATCTGCGCTTTCGCCGAGACGAGATATGAATCTGCCGAGAGCCGCCATCCGCCCGGTGAGGGCTTGTACCTCCTTGGTGCAAAGTTAGCGACCTCATATTCTCGATGGCCTCGATTTTCTCGGGGTTTGCCCGATATTTGCCTTTCCTATCACATAGCCAAGCAACATCGGATCGGACACCAAAGACACATTTTTCGAGATTGATTTTAACTCGATGCTTTCTAAGATTAGAAAAAGTTTTACGAAGGTCGGTCACATGGTCCGTGGGACTTTGCTTTTACAACAACATCGTCTACATAGACCTCTCGTTCGCCCTATCGATGAGGGACCGTCTTACGCATTAGTCATTTGGGCGTGGCTCCGCGTTCTTGCATCGAAAGACATGGTCGTGTAGCGAAGGTACCAAAAGGTATTCTGGCGATCTTCTCTTCGTCTTCCGTGCAGCCGCGATCTGGTGATAACCGGAGTAGGCGTCCAGGAAGCTCATGAGCGCCGAGTCCGCCGTTGCGTCGACCAGTTGGTCTATGCGCGGTGGGGGAAATTGTCCTTGGGGCAGGCGGCGTTGAGGTCACGATGGTCGACGCACATTCGCCATTTCCCGCCCTTCTTCTTGACGCAGCCGGATTAGCTAGCCGTTGGAATGCTCGATTTCTCGGATGAAGCGGCTTGGAGGAGCTTGCCAAGTTGCTCCAGATGATGTCGGCCTTCCATTTTGGGAACGCCGAGGGCCTTTGTCGGCAGCTTTTGTCAAGTCAACAGCTAGCTTTGTGCTCGATGACCTCCTTGGGACTTCGGGCATGTCGGACGGTTCCCCGTGAACACGTCTGCGTTACCCGGAGGAAGGTGACGAGCTCAATTCCTATTTGGACTCGAGGTTGACCCCCGTGGATGACCTTGGTCGGGTTGTCCTCGGAGAGGGGATGCCTTGGTGGGCTCTGCTGCTGCAGGCCACCTTAGAGACAGACGGGTGGCCGCTCGGCCTTGGCCAGCCACGCTTCGAAGCTGTCCGACCATAGCCAAGCGCGCTCGTCGCGCAGCCATTGCGGCCTTGTGGATCGCCCTTGATCGTGATGACCCGTGAGGGGCGGCATCTTCAGCGATGGTAGCCATGGTGGGTAGCCGCCATGAACTTGGACACAGGCGCCCGAGGATGGCGTTGTATGGGAGCTCGGAATCCACCACCTCGAAGGTGACGTACTCCGTCCGGAAGTTCTAGGGGTCCCAACGCGTCCTGAGCGGACGATTTGCCCGATCGGGTCAGAGGGGCGACCGGGGACAATGCCGTGGAAAGGGATGGCTATGTCCTTGATCTTGGACCGTGGGACCGGCATCTGCTCAAGAACGAGCAAATGGCGATGTCGAGAGCTCCGCCATCTACCAACACGCGATCGACCACGTGTTGCCGATGGTGGGATGAGCACCAGCCGTGAGACGCTGGGCTCGGTCATTCCGGGGGGACAATCATCCCCGGAGAAAGTGATCGACTGGTGGGACCACCGCAGGGGTGCGTCCCTGGGCTTACCTTTCTCGAGGTGGTAAACCTCCTAGGCAGCGGCCTTAAGCCCACGTCGCGAGCTATAGGCAGAAGCGCCGCCGAAGATCACGGCGACGTGTACGCGAGCCTCCTGGAAGGCGTCGCCATGGGCGCCCTGAGGCGCCCGGCGTAGAAGTCCTCCAAACGCGGGGCCCATGTCCTGCGATTCACGCGAAGTCATGGCCGTCTCGCCGATGGAGGAGCGATGGCGGTTGTTTGGAGGGTTTGCCCCTGGGCGGTCGAGGTCGAGGCCGGGAGCTCGCCCTTTCCAGGGGCGCGCCTCGCCGTTCCCGCCACCCGCCGGCCGGTAAAATTTGGTCATGAGGCGGCGCCAGAGGAGCGGGCCTCTCGGGCTCTACCGCTGCGACGTAGGCGAGGCGGCGGGCTCCTTCTTCTTCTTCTTCTTCTTCTTCTTCTTCTTCTTCTTCTTCTTCTTCTTCTCGGCGTCACCCTTCTTGGCATCGGTGCCAGTCCGGGCCGCCGCCTTCTCCTCCGTTCTTCCTCTCTTGCGCTCCACCGCCTCGGAGGCGTTGATGTATCCTTCTGCAGCACGAAATAAATCGGCTGCGGTGTGGACCGGATGGAACTCAAGGTCCTCGGTGAAGCAGGTGTTCCGTACTTCTCCTTGAAGGCCTCAATGATGGCCTCGTCGGAGATCGGCGGAATGGTGTTGCGACTGGGCGAACTGCGGGCGTAGTCCTGCAGGCCCTCTCCGCCCTTTGGACCACAAGCTTGAGGTCTGGGGCTTCCGAAGCGCGCATAGCGCCTCGAAGTTTGTCCGAAGCGCCCCGCAATTGTTCCCAGTGCGTGTCGAACTCTCGGCCTGGTTGAACAGCCGGAGTTAAGACCATTCTCCAAGACGGTAGGGAAGTAGTTGACCATTACGGCCTCATTACGCTGCGGCAGGATGGCGGTAGTATAAGCGGCGAGATATTCGTCGGGATTCTTGCTCGTCGAACTTCTCAATGCTCCGGGCTTAAACTTGCGGGGCGGGGGCCTCGCGAAGCTTCGGAGAAAGCCGGGCATCCAGGGGCGGCCCCGTTATTCCCAGCGGGAGCTCTCCCGCCTGGAAGCGGCCCAAGGGGGGAAAAATCTCCGCCCGGTGTGCGCCGAGGAGCGCCGTCCGCTCTGGACGTGGGCGCTGCCGCCGCGATCAACGCTCGGCGCGCCGCCGAGGAGCCATCGGTGTGTGATGGGGTTCGAGGTGCTCGCCGAGATCCCCAGCGAGCTCCTCTAGGCCGTCAAGAATCGCGGCGCCTAGATCGACCATGGTGAACCCTCGCGGGTCCTTCTCCGTGTCACGATAACACGGGCAATCGCCTTAACCCTTTGTTGATTGCTGCGACCTTTGGGTTGGTGACGGTAGTGGTGGGTGAACACGCGTGTAGCGACTGGCGGGTGTCGGGCCAGCAGGTCTGCGACGGATATCCGCCAAGGTTCACCCAACCGACCCGGCAAAGAGGCTTCGGCGGCCTCGCGCGGCGGTGCTTTTCGCTAGGGCCGCACGTGGTGGTGCGGGTCGCCCTACCGACGCCAAGAAAGACATGACGCGAGGCAGCTCCGCGAAGGGACATGTCGGTGTCACCACGGAGGCGGTGCCCTCGGCACCCTCAATCGCCATGGGCTCGCTGGCTGGTTCATCGCCGCCTCGACAGGCGGCGCGCGCGATTCTTGGCAAGAAGATCGCCCTCCTCTTGGACGTGACCGCGAATGCGCTGTGGTTCATTCGGATCTTGACGTGGCGGCGCCCGATCCCTCCATGAGGGTTTCGCTGACGTGAGTCAGTGAAGTGCCGAGCAAAGCTGGGTAGCGAACAGCTACTCCTGAGGCGGGCGTTGCCTCCACCTCCATCTCGTCGGACTGAGCTCCGGCGAGGATACCAGCCTGCCACTCCTCATACGACTCGTCGACGTCGTCGAGATCGTCGCAATCGTCGTAGTTGAGGTCCACGGTATCAATGTCGTCGTAAGACAACAAGACCATCCTCGACTCGATCGAGGGGAGAGGACCATGTGGTCGTGGGCGCCAGCTGTCGGCGACTGGGAGGCGAGCCTCCACAGCGCCAATAAGCAAGGGAAGATGGGTGCGAGGCCCGAAAGCGGCCCTGTCCCCGGACCGAGGCCCGGTGGCCTGGCTGAGCGCTGCCGAAGGAAAAGACCTTGGTCCCGACGCGGCTGGCGCGTCAAGACCGGATGGACGGGGGTGATGACACGAGTATTTTTATCCTGGTTCAGGCCTCCACTGCGGGATAACAGCCCTACGTCCAGTCTTCGTTTAATGCCGAGCTTAAACGAGTACAAGGGGGTGAAGTCCGGGCTTTGGGAAGCCCGGGCTTCGAGTACAGTAAGTGCTCAAGGCACTGTGTGTGTGTGTGCTCCTATAGTTACCAACCTAGATGCGGAGAACTACCGCCGGGAACTAGAGCTTCTACGAGAGTGCAAGTGCTCCTGTTCTGCAGTAGCTATTCTCCAAGTGAGTTGTGTGTATGCGAAGTGAAGCTCCTGTTGTTGTGGCTGGCGCCTTTTATAAGCGCCCTCCACCCCTTGTAGCTCTCTTTGGTCCGTTGAATTAGTCGTTGTTTTTTCCCATGCCAGTAGCGCATCAATCCACCGCAATCGAGTGCAATCTCGATCACCGCGCCCGGACCGCTACCGGTCGACGTGTCTTGCCCATGCGGCGGTTGACGGACAGCCGCCTACCCGTCGAAAAAGCCGCCAGCGCCCTCAGTATAGTGCGCGATTTAATTCTTGATGACTCGGGAACCCGGCGTATCTTTGTCCACTAGCGTGATGATTTGCCTTGGGTCTGTTCCTTTGTACTTGAAGCTTGGAGGAAGCAAGAGGCCCGAGCCCGAGGCGGGCTTCGGGCTCGAGCTTGCCAAGCTTCGGCGCGAGCTTCTTGGCCCCAAGCTTGCCTCTGTGGGGCGCGGGTAAGTAAGTGGGCGAACCTTCATAGGCCACATACTTTCCCCAACATATATATATATATATATATAGAGAGAGAGAGAGAGATTTGCTAGTGTGCTATGGATATACGGATCTCTCGTGCTATCCATCGAAGTTTGCAAATTCTGAGACGAAATAGGCGATCCGAACCGTTCATCTTGTTCATATCAATGAAATCTCACTACACACCAAATTTCAATTTTTTTTGAATTTTTTTACTATTTGTTTCATATTTTTCAAAACTGGACTTATTGGAGGGTCCACGGCTAATTAGATCAGCGATTTTCAAAAATACAAAATAAATAGTAAAAAAATTTGAAATTTGGTGTGTAGTGAGATTTCATCGAGATGAACAGGATGGACGGTTCGGATCGTCTATTTCGATATCAGAATTTTCAAAACCCGTGGATAGCACGGATCTCTCCGTGCTATCCATAGCACACTAGCTATTCTCTCTCTCTCTCTCTCTCTCTCTCTATATATATATATATATATATATATATATATATATATTGCTTTGTGTCAGCTAAGTGGATGTACAATAATTAGGGGAGGTGCTGCCGAAATTTCTAGTGATTCTCAGAGTTAGTAGCATTCTAAGCTCTGGGAGGAGCTGTGGTGTTAGACTGGCTCCAACGGCATCCCGTCCCGGCGTCTCATCCCTTCGCGATGGGAAAATGCCCGGGACGGGATGGGCGGCGGCGCTCCAAGCGTTTCCCTTCCCGGACGGGAATCCGGTCGGAATGGCGGCAATTCGAGGGTCGGGAAGCACAAGCCGTTCCCATCGAGACTCGCGCATGAGGCGAAGCGGCAAGCAGATTAGGCGACGCTTCGGGCGGAACCGGCGAGCGGAGGCATCGGCGGCGGCGGCGACAATCTTCCGTGGAGCACGACCGCCGGCGGGTATAGGTAATCTCAGATCTTCCCCTTTGTATGTAAGATTTCGTTGAAATCGACGTGATGTATGCATGGATTTGGCCGATCTATGGGATTTGGGGACGATTTGTGGGTCGGATTTTACGGAGGACGCGTATGTGTGTGCGGGCGCCGTGGGGACGATTGTAGGGTCAGCTTTGCGGTGGATCTGAGGGTGTGTGCGGCGGCGACGGCGGCGCACAGCGGGAAGGTGTTTGAGGTACCGGAGCTGGAGATGAAGTTCACGAAGCTCGTGGACGATGTACCATGTACTTCCTGGCGCCTCCCCCTCCCGATTGCCTAGGTCATATGATCCGTGTTCATTGTTAAACATTCATCATCATGCAAATATACAAACACACCTCTAGAAACTGCACAGATTTGAAATTACTCAGTACAAGGTTTTGGAAATGGCTCAATATGTCATGCACATGGCTCAATATGTCATGCACATGGCTCAATAATCCCACGTTATTATTATGTTACGCTAATAAACCCTTTATACTAGTTTCATCTCTCTGAAGCCTGCACAGAGGCGAGACTTGGTTTTTGTCTAATAAACCTTACTAGTAATCTTGTCTCTGTTCCTATGCTACACAAGGTGACCAAGCTGTGGCACGAAGTGGCCTGCATGAACTGAAAAATCTAGTCATGTACATAAAAAATGTCACTATAGTTCTTGGGTGATGAATCCCAACTGTCCGCCGACATGCCACAAGACACTGCCTCGCCCTACAGAGAGGTGTTATTCATAGTTAGATTAGACATACAAATAGAGTGAGTCACCTTCATCTCTTAGCAACCAAAAAAATGTTGCTGTTTGTTCAGTTTTGGTTACATGTATATACTGTGAGATATACCCCCTGTTAACAGCAAAGCTACAAAAGGGAACATACATTTTTGGGCATCTTTACCTGCATTATGTGTGAAATATCACAGAAGTGAAATAATGAGTATTATTAGGCACAGATGAAATCACCTACATGGATGTATATTTTGGTAATTTCAGATTTACCGGGTCATAATAACCACTTGTATTTCATTTCAGCTTGTACTGGGCAGTTCATGCTTGTTGTTTAAATTGGTCCCCACATATAGCTGGTTCCATCACAGAACATAGTCATGGCTTCAATTTGATTTTGCTCATATGCTGTATAGACTGATATTCCATGGTAGAACACTGATTTTGACTCATTTGCAATAGCTGTCGAACCCGATTGGTCTGAACCGTTTTCCTTACTATGTATGTCAACGATTTTGTCCGTTGCTCCATTTGGCTCTTATTATATGTGAGTATATAGACCTACAATTAGTTCAACACTAGATGATGGTAGGTCGACATAGCACGACACACATGCGCACTGCCATATATGTTTTATTGGTTCAATTTGCTCCACCTATAAGTGCACTTCATAAACATAGTGAATCTTTGCATTGGCATGATCATGCAAGCAGTGTAGATGGATGCAACCACCAATGAAGCAGCTCTGCGCATACTGGTTGAACATTTGGACCTCGAGGCCGTGGCGCTTAGGAAAGTTGTCGCCGACAACTTCTCGCCCTGGACCGGAACGGCTCATCTAGATATGAACTGGGCTCTGTTGGAGGTCGTTGTCATTGCGACCCGCCTGGATCAACTGTCCATGCATGCTACGGACTTACTTGATGCGACAAGGAAGGGAAAATTAGATGTGGGGCCATGTGGTGTCGATGCCGATGCTACGGATGACGTGGACCCCGACGACATCATCCCTGCTGACTATGTGGAGCCAATGGAGTACTCCGGACATGATGATAGCACCGATGGTTGGGAGTCCGATCGCTCGTGGAATTTGACCCGCATCGCGTAAAATGTCCTTTATGTACCCCTCAACCTTGATGTAGGCGTAATAATGGGTCCGAGTGTACCGTAGATGTCATTCTGGGTTTTCTATTGTATGCCGTGTAGGTCACATGAACAGAAGGCCTCCGTTGCCTTGTTGTCATGGTGACCATTTTCATACCCTGTAGTACTGAAGTCCTCTATCTATGCCATGTTATGAAGGAAATATTATTGAGGATGACGTGCCATTGTTACCATTGTTGCACTGCCGTACTTTCCTCAACTGCTCAAATTCGTATCATCGTGTCATGCTTCCTTTTAGGGATTGCATGGATCCTTTCTACGAGAATTTCATGCGGGAAGGAGTTGAGCACATATCCTGGAGTGGCACGCCACTTACAGGAGGTGCTTCAGGGGGCGAGGGTTGGGCGAGTTCAGCCCAACCCCCACTCCTACAAATGAGTCTAGTCCACCCTTGTTTACGCAGTGGTCGGGGGAATCTAACATGGCTGGTCCAAGTAGTGCTGGAAAGAAGAAGAAGAAGGCTGCAGCAAAGACCAATAGAACTACTTGGACGCCCGAAGAGGACTCGTTGCTTGTGTCCGCCTGGTTGAACGTTAGCCAGGACCCTATAGTTGGCTTAAACCAGTCCTCCGAGACTTACTGGGGTCGTATAGTAGACTATTTCAAGAGACATGAACAGCCCACCTGGCCTAAGAGGTCGATGAAGGGACTAATCAATCATTGGCAAGCTATCAGCGCCGATGCAAGCAAGTTTGCTGGCCACATGAATAAGGTTGAGGCTCTCAACCCGAGTGGAACAAATCACCAGGACAGGGTACGTAGTTAGTAACATTGAGCATTTCCATTCAATAACTGATACTTTATGTGTAATATATGTTGTTCGTCTCTCATATTGATGTAGTTGGGGATGGCTGCAAAGATGTTCAAGGAGGTTGAGGGCAAGACATTTGGGTTTCTTCATTGTTGGCCTATGCTTAGTGAGAACCCCAAGTGGGCTGCTCACCTAGTCAACAAAAGGCAGAAGACAAATGACTTGGCCTCCCCAACATCTAGCCCAGCAGGTGGTGATTCCAATGATGCACCCGTGGGTAGTGACCTACCTAGACCTATTGGCCGGGACTCCGCAAAGAAGGCTAGAGCCCGAGGTGCTTCCTCTAGCTCCTCCCATGGTAGTATCACTGGCGGTGCATACAGTGAGCACTTTGCAGAGATGAATCAACACAAGGCTACTCTTATTGAGCTAAGGCGCGAAGAGGTGTCTATTATGAAGGAAGAAAACTCGGACAAGGTCATGTCGATGGATCTAGACAAGCTGGATGGTATGTCTAGGGAGTATTTTAGGAAACGCAAGGAGGACATACTGAAGAGGCTGTTTGCGCCACGGTGAGAGGTCGAAATATCTTGTTTATGTACATGTTTTATGTGAAAGCAATGACTAACCTATTTTATTTCTGTGCAGGGACCAGTGAACCGTTTGAAGGCTTGATCCTGGTGGTCTACATTGTGATGCTGTACACTTGTGATGCATGTGATGCTGCTGGAGACTTGTGTTCTGATGCTGCTGTACACTCCTGTTCTGAAATGCATGTGATGCTGCTGTAGACTTGTCTGTGATGGTGCTGAACACTGGTGTGTGATGCTGCTGTGGACGTGTGTGATGGTGCTGAAGACTTGTGTGTGATGCTCCTGTAGACTTCTGTTCTGAAATGTATGGGTACTGTCCAACTGCTGTTTTTATTATGTCCTGGGGGGACTCTGTCCTGTGTTCCAACTGCTGTTTTATTACTGTGATGGTGCTGAATGTGATTCAAAGAACATTTCGACATGGTTGCTAGCTGATTGAATGTGATGGTTGGTCTTGCTATGTTTTTATGTTGCTAGCTGTTGGTTCACATGGTTTGCGAAATGGAGCTGTTGGTTCAGAATCAATGTGGTATGTGATGTTGTACAATGCTGCTGTTGAAGAGTTCTGTATGTAATCAAAAATAAGTGCATAATTACCGATCACATGTTACTGCATAATAAGTGCTTACTCGCACAACAAAGTTTGCAAACATATTTAAACTTAGCAAATGGGAATGTCCACTAACATTCTTGAAACAAATAAATAAACAACGACTCTGGTACAACATGGAGATGCAAATATTAACTCGTACAACATAGAGCACACAGTACAATTTATTAGTTACTCGTGATGCAGTCTCTCTAATCCCCTCCGTGGCGAGCCCATAGGTGCTCTACCAGATCATCCTGAAGCTGGCGATGGACTCCCCTGTCACGGATCAATTGTGATGCTTGAATGCACTGAAGTATGGTCCTGTTGAGGCCACGCGAAATAGAGGCATGTTCCCCCATGCCTTCGTACATGGAATCCTGCCTTGGCCCGTCTCTCTCGTCCTCAATAATCATGTTATGAAGTATGACACATGCAGACATGATATCATGAAGGGTGCTCTGATTCCAGCTTCTACCTGGCCCTCGAACAATTGCAAACCTCGCCTGGAGCACACCGAAAGCTCTCTCCACGTCCTTCCGTGCGGCGCATGCGCCTCGGCAAAATCACGCGCTTGTTTCCCCGAGGAGCATGGATGGGCTTCACGAATGTGGACCACTCGGGGTATATACCATCGGCGATGTAGTACCCCATGTTGTAGTTGTTCCCGTTGATGATGTAATTCACCGCAGGGCTCGTTACATCTGTCAACCTAGATAACACATGAGAACGGTGCAGTACGTTTATGTCATTCATACTACCGGGCATACCGAAAAATGCATGCCATATCCACAGGTCGTACGAGGCCACGGCTTCGAGAACGATGGAGGGCTTTCGGGTATGGCCTGTGTATGCACCCTGCCATGCCTGCGGGCAGTTCCTCCAATCCCAGTGCATACAGTCAATACTCCCCAACATCCCTGGGAAGCCTCGCATATCACCTACAGCTAGGATTCGAGCAGTGTCCTCTTGGGACGGGGCTCGCAGGTACTGACCCTCGAAGAGCTCAACGACTGTGCGCACAAACCTTTGGAGAGCTAGGAGAGCAGTGCTTTCGCCAATCCGCACGTACTCGTCAATAGCATCGACAGGCACTCCGTAGGCTATCTGTCGTATAGCAGCAGTGAACTTCTGTAGCGACGACAGTCCAAGCTTCCCAGCGGCATCCCTCTTCTGCTTGAACCAATCGTCGTGGGTTTCCACCGCAGTTGCAATCCGAAGGAAGAGGTGTCTGCTCATCCTAAATCTGCAAAAACCAATGCGACTCATAAGATTTCTACAATATGTCCGAATATACGTACTAAGACAGATAATTACCTGCGCCTAAACAAGGTGTGGCCATACATAGGACAATCCGAGAAGTAATCATTGAAAAGCCTGGTTGCCCCCTCAGCATGGCCTCGATTCAGGATCGCATGGCCCGGAACAGAGCCTCCCCTACGGGGTGAGCATTCACTTTCAGCGAGTTGCTCCTCCTCAATTGTAGCTACAAAGACCATTTCGTCCTCCTCCTCCTCATCTTCGTCAGTCCAACGACGCAGACGACGACCAGCAGAGCTCGAGGGGAATCGCGAAGAACTCATGGCTATTGGAGGGTCTTGGCAAATGCTTTTGCAATGTGTAAATCAATGGGATGAAGTGGGATAGGCCGCACCACCCCTATTTATACAACTTCCAGCCCGGTTCCTTCCCCTGCAAAGATCCCTGTGCCACATAGTGTTCCTTCCGGGGGAAGCCAGGCCATGTGATGCCCATGTGGCTTCGCAGAGCATCTTTTCTGCCAGGTACAGACCACTTGCTAGAGAAAGCAGGCCATGTGATGGCCATGTGGCCTCCTAGAGCAGCTTTTTGGTACTTAGCAATAATTCGAAGACACTGCCAAGCCATGTGAGTGATGCCTACGTGTCTTCACATTCGTACGTATTTTATTTCATTTTTACATATATTTAATTCACCCATCCACGAATATATTAATTTTTCAAAGTAATATATTCATTATTTATAATTAACTAAGTGCCATTTTATTTATTTAGAAATATTCATTTTGTCATTTACAAATACAACATCGTACGTACTACGTATGAATGGCGGTTAGTATGAATGAGTAAAATAAGTAGGAATGGAAGGGAAGGGAATGAGGAAAGGGATGCTGTTGGAGTGCATGACTGGGAAGGGAATGAAATCTGGAAAGGGATTCCCGTCGGGGGTTGGGAAGGGAATGAAAGTGTGGGAAACGGTTGGAGATAGTCTTACACTACGAGACGCCGTATTTATGGTGCTAATAAGGACTATTATCGCAAAGAGGAGACGGTTCGCTACTAGGAATGTCGAACATCGCCTACTTTCACTATATCGTCACGTGATTCGTTGAGCCGGCTACTTCAACTTCTTTCATTGCACTGCATGTCTAGAGATTCATTGAATCGACCGCGTCAACTTCTTTTACTGTAATGTGCGTCTAATGATAACGATCCTTGATGAATTACTAGTAGGCTCTCCTAGAGTTTTATGGGAGATTTTTGAATTTTTGATTCTACGTGCTCGTGTAGCATTCCCTTTAGAAAGATAACGTGTATTCCCAGCTTCCAGGTACAGATCACAAAAGAAATCAAATGCAAATGATATGATATAACTTTTTTTTACAATGATATGATATACATTTTTCCTTTCAAACGAGGAACCGCAAAATGAAACCTTTTACATGGATCGAATTAAACAACGAAAGTAAGGAAATACAGGGAACGTGATCGTGATACATCGATCATTCGTACATACATACGTGATCATACCGCACGACAAAAACAAGCAATTATCGAATTTGCAAACTGAAATGTAGCTTTCGGTTCAGCCACTTAAGGCCATGTCGGTTGCAGACTTGCATTGCAGGTGCTTATATGGATGTGTACTCATGGTCGGCAGCTGGCTGGTGGGAGCCAATGAACACGTCGCCGTACACGAGCCCGGCGAGGCCGCCTCCGATCAGGGGGCCGACCCAGTAAACCCAGTTACCGGCGAAGTTGCCGGCGGCGACGGCCGGGCCGAATGAGCGGGCGGGGTTCATGGAGCCGCCGCTGAACGGGCCAGCGGCGAGGATGTTGGCCCCGACGATGAAGCCGATCGCGATCGGCGCGATGGTGCCGAGGGACCCCTTCTTCGGGTCCGCCGCGGTGGCGTACACCGTGTACACCAGCGCGAAGGTGATGACGATCTCCATCACCACGCCCTCCAGCGCGCTGATGCCGGCGACGCCGTGCGTCGGGATGGCCTGCGTATAGAATTCAACGGTGAGGTCATGCTGCTTTTGCCGTAAATTGCACGGTAAAATTGAACGGGAAGTATTTGCCAACCTTTCCGTGGGTGACAAATTTGAGGAGCAGGCAGGCGACGGTCGCGCCGAGCAGCTGGGCGACCCAGTAGAGGAGTCCGGTGAGGATGGTGATGTGGCCGCCGACGGCGAGGCCGAACGTGACTGCAGGGTTGAGGTGCCCACCGGAGATGTTCGCGGCAACTGCGACGCCGACGAAGAGAGCCAACGCGTGGGCGATCGCGATAGCCACCAGGCCGGCCGGGTCGAGGGCGCCGCCTTTCGTCAGTTGCCCTGCACAAGCCAAGTCGACGCTCAGCACTGAACCTTATCCGACTGATCGCCGATGAACCGTACCATAGCGTTCGCAGCTCGAAGCTGCTGGGAGACTCACCGTAGGCGATGGCGGACCCGACGCCGGCGAACACGAAGAGGAGCGTGGCGATGAACTCCGCCACGTAGGCCTTGATGGACGTGGCGCTGAAGGAATCGCCGAAGCTTCCGAATGTGAGCTTCACCATTTTGCTCTCACTCTCTTTTTGATCTCTACACTTGAAGTCAAGACTTAAGAGAGCTAATTGCTTCACTCTGATGCGGGGAGCCCCATCAGCTTAAGGTCCCTTTTATACACGCAAGATCGTGCTAGCAACTTGATGGTCAGCTTCAGTTGTGGATAAGAATACTCTGGACGGTGTGGATGAATGGATGATTACCACAAGCATTTTAGTTTAAGTGCTAGCTTGTTCTATGATGGACACTAGCCTGCCCAACCGCACTCTGGGTTTGTTCAAATTTTTGTTGCTATTATCAACTTTTAGATAGGAATCATGTGGAATACAACAAGGCAATGCGAACACTAAGGCCTTAAGATAATATTTTTATGTATCATTTTTTTTAGTTGTGCATTTTAATGGCTGGAAACCTGGAGATGTCCGCGATGTGCCGTCCTTGATTATGTTTCTGACGAAACCTCTCAGAAAAATTTCGAAATTCATTGGGTTGGCTAATCGGCAATCATTGCAGAAGAGTTCCGCTACAAATGATACAGGATTGGGCTGATGAACTGTGCCATCTGCTGCTGACGTTTTCCCTATTCTTTTAGGGAGATTTAAGAATTCGCCACAATCAAAGATTGACAACTGATAAATAATGATTTGCTATTTATGATTCAATGACATATGGCACTAGAACCCACGTTCATTGACACACTAAGTGATAAATCCTTAAATTCCAATTTTTAAAGTGGCAAATTCTTAATTAGATTGACAACTGATAAATAATGATTTGCTATTTATGAGTCAATGACATATGGCACTAGAACCCACGTTCATTGACACACTAAGTGATAAATCCTTAAATTCCAATTTTTGAAGTGGCAAATTCTTAATTATTTCTTTCATGTAATTGTTGAGGCACGAAAACTTACCCCTAAAAAAAATCTCATGTTAAAACTTACTAAAAGTCTGTCCATGCAAGATTGCAACCTGAGGCACAAACGCGTGAAAATAGTTAGCGCGCATTTGTTGTGTTAGGCTGGCTAATCAATTTTCACTTTTTAGAATTAGACCAAGAAGACGCCTTCTCTATTTAGGAAACCAATCTTTAACGATGATACTCCGTATTACATTTGGGTTGTGTGTGTGGGTGGGTGGTTAGCTGCATTTTCTACAGAGTTCTTGTCAATGATCGTGACTGTAGCCAATGGAGAACTCTGCATTGTGAAGTCGGTGAGAGTACTATTGTACAAAAACAAAAGGTCGGTGAGAGAGAATATTGAATCAGCCAAGTTCGCATCAGGTACAACAATTGAAAAGGTGCAGCAATAGGGTAGATTGATAGTGCTATAATCAGTGGCAACGACTTCATTAGATAACCCGAGACTTCATCGATCGGTTTGTTAATACTCAGAAACCATCAAACATGAATTTTCCACATTACCTTTGCAAGGATAGGGGTGTTTCAAACAGAAAAGGATTTGCAGTAAAGGGCTTTCAAGTTTTGTTCAGGATCGTAGCTTTGCAAGAATAACGTCTTGTAAATGGTCACTGGTTTTGTTCAGGATCGTAGCTTTCAAGTTTTGAGCTCTGACATAAAGTGTACCAGGCTAAGATCTCTGCTTTATTCACTAAAAAAAAATCTTTTTTAAAATTTTTTGCTGGCATCTAATCTTCCTTTTTATTTTTTTCATACAGGTTTGTGCCTCTGTCATGCATGCTATGCAGATGCTATTATCCAATGGTTCGCGCTCCTGTCATGCAAGCCATGCAGGTGTTGTCCAGAACTCCACATACACACTGCCATGCAAGAGAACCGCAAGAATCTACTGCATTTTTCATACAATTATGTGACAGAAGCAAATCTGCGACTCGCCAGTCGCCAGGCTCACATTTTGTAGTGCGGTGGTTAGCAGTTTTTGGCCCCGGCCCGGAGGCTCCTGGCCACTAACCTGCAGAGATTAGGTGCGCCGTCCTGCTCTCTGCATTATTCAACGGCGACATTCTGCCGTACGTGGCGCGCTGCTGTTTAAGAACGCTCCAATGGTTCTTTACCTTATGGCTTTACGCGAATGATTTGAGAAATCTCGCCTGCATTGCGGGAATCTTTGGCACATGAATGCCACTCTGCCCTTTTCTCGCTTATTGTTCATGTTCGTATGCATGCATGATGTATCAGGTTTCATGTTTTCACTGAACTGTGTAGCAGGAGACAGAAGATTTCCATATGTCAGTGAGATGAAAGAGGGTAAATTCTAGAAGTGTAATTTTGGGGAGGACAAATCATCAATTTTTTTGGCTGTGGGAACATCATAGAACGGCCCAAAAAAAAAAAAGAACTACTCCGCGTGCTATTGCTCGTATGAATCCTTCTGTATAATCACTGCTGGGTTGGTGTTTCAACCGCTCTGGCATGTGGACTTCTGCTCTAGAGATAATTTTTTTTAACATAGTACAACCCGAGCGTACACAACTCACACCACACTCATGCATCCGTGCGAGTCCAGTGCACATGCACACGCAGGTGAACGCGTACACGTATGTCTTGGGATTCAATTCTAGATATACCGCTCTCAGAATTTATTTCCAGAAAAAGGTAAGAACCAAGGGGTCAAACCCCCGACCAGCTGCTCCACAACCGGGAGCTAGCCATCTGAGCTACCCTCAGTTCTCCAGCTCTGGAGATATTGGAAGAGATGACAAGATAAAACAGGCCGCGAAGCACATGATCAGCAGTGAGAGCTAAGGGTTATGCTTTAAGTATGCGCAGTGGTTTCATGGGCTAGTTGGCCGTGTGGAGTATTTGTCAAGTGGGCCTTTTATCCTCTCCCTCTTTTAAGTACAGTCGACGTATAGTTTGTCAAAAAGATTTATTGACAGACCACCGGTCACTAAAGATGGCCTGTATCGACAGATAAACCGTCCCTAAAAACTATAGATTCCTGACAGATAGTTTGTCACTACATGCGATATTCCCCATTCCCCACAGATAGTTTGCTAGAAATCATCACCTACAAACTGTTTGTGACCAATGGTGGTCTTTGCTAACATATGGCCTTTCCTTGAAAATGGTATATGGTATAGTGTGTGGGGCCGGAGATGATGGTTTGTTAAATGAAAAAATGAATTTGCTCAGAAAGAAATGACATGATTATCGTCCTTTTTAGTGCGTCTAAAAATAGTTTTTTCTGAAAGTTTTGTAAAATTACGAGCTTAATTTTTATGTGTTTATAAAATTGTGTGCAACTCAAATGTGCTACTGAAATTGTTTTTTCATTGTCATTTTGTTTTATAATAAATGGTAACATGTCTCACCGAAAAGAAGAGCATTGAAATAATTGAAAATATAAAATATTAGCAACAAGTAAAACATGATTTAAAACATAAATTTAAAAATTTAAATCATTAGGTTGGAGTTAAAATGTTGGAGATACAACATTTCAAAGCTTTAAATATGGAAAATGCGAAAGGGGTGCTTTGGGTATCAGAGGTGTTCTAACGGAAAATGTAACGGTGGTGGTGTACTCCAAAAACGCAATGGCACGGTTGGGAGAGGTGACTTAGTGATGGCACAATCAAGAGCTTTTGCAGTGGCCTACAAAAAGTTTCCCCTCAATAATATAATAGGCAAATAGACGTTGTTTACTCAGGCTATGAATTGGCTTTTTATCCAGCTCATCTTAATTAGCTGTGATTTCTAGCGCATATAGGTTAGTAAAAAAATGCTGTTATAACAATTCGACGTTCACGACAGCTCAGCTCACTCTGTGCTCTGTGATTCTGTTAGCACTTGAGCTAAATCTTGACCAGCGGAGGACGCATGATGAAAAATCAAGTCTGCCTAAGCCAAAAATCAATCTAGCGTTTGCCACTGGGCTTTTATACAACAAACAAACAAATATATGCATAAATAGTTGACAACAACACAATCTCCTCATATATGAGATGAACGAGATCGTGTACAATCAGCATCACAAATTCACATAATCTATTCTCATCTTATCTTGGTAATAGATAATGCATGATCAGATAATGGCATAGATAATTTGAGATAATTTATAAACAAAGAATGCATGATTCACAAACAATTTCCAAATACTGTGCACGATCAGGGAACGGCACATGTAATTTGAGAGTTGATACAGCAATTTGGCATTATAACAATGAATTTTAGAAATTACAGGACAAGACGATTATAATCCAGAAACCCAGAGGCATCCCATATCTCATTCACAAATCTTAAATCTCAAGAAATTATGATTCACGCAGGTGGTCCCTAGAGATGGCCAAACGGATCGGCCTGGTTCAGCCCAGCGAATCGTTCTTGGGTTGGCATCGACCTATCAGCCTAGCCTAGCCTAGCCCAACCTGGTTTGTATAGTGCCAAATCTGGTTGACTCGATTTTACATGTTACTGTAGCATAGTATTATAATTAATATATGTATTTATATGTATATTTTCCTATTGATATATAATTTATTTATTTAATTTATAATGTATGTTTTCTAATTGTAATCATTTCTATGTTTTTTCATAATATTTTTGGGCCAATGGGCTGATGCCCGTTAGTAACCAGGCCACCTAGTTTGGCCCGATTACGCATGACCTATGCTTGGGCTCATATCTCAGCCTGGTTCGTACATTAGGAGGTTAAACGGGTCAAATCGGGCTAGTCCGTTGACCACCTCTAGTGATCTCGAAGGTAAAAATCGATCCTTTGCCCTGCAACTACATCCACGATACCCTGACACGTGGTACCCTCATGCTGCGGTCATGGGCTCCCAGCCTCATTTGCTCCTGCTGACAACAGCGGCTACAGATCCGCCATCGCCACCCTACGCTCAAGCTACTCCGGCACGTAGACGCGTAGTACGCCCTAGCATTCGGCAATTGCTTGCGCTGCCGACATTCTTGCCTTGTTGCCTCAATCTGCTCTACCCTATAGTTAGTCCTCACGTTTACCGCATACTCACCGTAAGCCTAGGGCACAACCTCCAGTCCAGGTGGTTGGTTCGCCCTTGATATTGACCTTAGGGAACTAGTCATACTTGGGCTTTGTCTAATGTTACTCGATCCCTGTTCATTTTTTAATAAATATTTTAACAAACTTATATGAGCCTAATTTGAGCTTACTCATATTTTACCTAAAGTCTAAACCGAGCTTGAACTTTAGCTTTTTTTAATAATCATATATTATTGGGTCGATGTATGTCCACGTGTGCCAAGCTCTTACTCGTTTAGTGTGGAGCCTTCTAAACAGGGTTCACTAAGGCCATGTTCTTTATAGTTGTTTATCATGACCCCAAATTAAGCAATTTGATGACTCTCATGCTATGTTAGTCTAGGATCAATTCCAGTGCGCACAAGTGACATCATTAGTGTACATCATTATAATACTTCGTAAAAGTGACAATATTTATTATGAATCCTTACAAATAAGAAGCAAAGCCACGGAGAGTTGAATAAATAAATCTATCAAAGTACTTATTACAGCATAGCGAAAATAATAAAGATAAACTCAAAATAAATGTCCCATCATGAGCCACAGGCATCTAACTGGGAAGCACGTCCAGCTACTCGCTATTTTGACTGAACTCCTCCTCAAACAATGGTGAGGATTCCTCAACTTCTTGTCCAGCCCAATGGAATAGGCAGCCCACAAACAGAGTTTGCAAGAATGGGTATAGACAAATATTTCAGCAAATCACATACAATGGAATGATGCATTTCTAATCTTTATATGCAAGCTTTGTACAACAAAATGGCTGATGTTTATTTTGCATAAACAGCTTTTAACAAAGTTGTAATAGAATAATATATTTCAAAGCAATTGGATAAAACATTTGATAAACGCAGTTGATCATAAGCATTGCCACAAAGCCTAATAACATGCACTCAGCAGCCCATGTGGTAACCACCCAGTGGCATTTAAAAACATTATACCTTACTCAAGTATAACTAAGCATTGTCCATAACCACGGATGTGACTTTTCAAATAGTATATTAACACTCTGCAGAGGGTGCACATCTTTACCCATAAGATACTCATATCTCAACCTCTGGCCAGAAAGGAGACACTCATAACCTAACAGTTATGGGACTAAATATTAGCATGTGGCCCTCTGGTTACCTATTGACTACTGCGCCACCGAAATCCAAACATTTGGATCATGTAATAGCACAGCAGCATCGCTTGGATGATGGTTCTCATAAGCAGCACATCTCACCTAAATGTCCCAACACAAGACTGCATTTTCTAACTTGCATTGAGGTGCTACAAGCTAACACTTATTAGTTTAACTTCTAAACTTAATCGAAGTCAAGCTCATGGTTTGTACTGTCTTAACATGGCAATGCTTTTACAAGATTAAGTCCTAAGGGATAACTAAGACAAGACGTTCATCTAAATTCGTCCCATGGTCTTGCCACACAAGCTCCACTAACACATGACAATTTCTACACAAAAGCAACACATGCATATCTATACGGAGCAACACATGTCTACCTCACGTAAAAACAACATATGCAATTGCTCTCAATTCCATATCTCTCTTTAGTCAAGATTAATTATTCCTCACACGTATGTGCATGTCTAAGAACAATAATAATGACTACCGACTCATAAATATCATCATTATCTAACTAAAATGATGATAAACTAGGTTACAAAGGAATATTCAGTAATACAATAATTCAAATTAGGGTAATAACCAAATTGGAATAACTAAGTTCCCAATAAAATATAATAAACATAGTAACGCAAAATTAGAAAAAAAAATCATTTATAGATAGGAGCAACATGATTAAGGACTGTGTGTAACTTGCCTTGCCAATCCCACTCTTAACCTGTAGCAAAATCTTCTCCTGGCACACTTTCCAAAGTAATCATTTCTACACGTTTTATATAGTAAATAGCAAATAAAAATCCAAACAGCAAATAAATATACATTGAAAATCATTTTTTTGAATTTCTAGAGACTTGAATGGGTATTTTTTGAACTTCTAGATTAAAAGATATGGATTTTACAAGTTTTGTCCTATTTTTAAAACAATAGGGTGGCGAGAGAGGGAGGTCGTGGACACCAAGCAGAGGAGGGGTGGTGCAACCCATCTAGGGTTCAAGGGAGGAGAGATGATGGGGATGGACCGCCGGTGCCTCGAGGGGTGGAGCATGCAGGAAGAAGCGAAGGGGTGAGGGAGCGCTAAGTCTAGGAGGGGTGCAATTGGGAGGAGAAGAGAAAATTAAGGGGTTTTGGTGAAAGATTGCGTAAGTGGAGAGAGGACTTCCACCTCTTTGCATCCTGTCCATCAAGATGAGATCCAAGAGCCTAGATTAAGAGTTTACATGTTTTCACCTAATATTTCGCCAAGCAAATAGCTTGTAAAGAACACCTCGATTAGATGTTCCCATTATCTACAAAAAAAAGGGCACAATCAAAGTTCATCTTGATCATATGCGAACCTAGAATTTGGGCTTGGCATTTTATGCATTCTGGTTCTCCTTGGCGATGTAGGTTTCAGCTTCATTAACTATGAACCCAGAAAGCACAATCATTTCGAGAAAACCTGAATGTTTTTGTCTTCCTTTGACAATTCATATCTAAGATATGTAGAGGAGTTGATGAATTTAGTAGCTTTACCCTGAACTCCTCAATGCCTATGGGTTCTCCATACTTTTTTAACCATCTTGCATTTGAAAAACAGATGACCCCATCTTCATTAAGCCTGTTGCACATGGAAAAATTTGTTTAATTTGAATGCCCCTTCTCAATAAATTCAAATTAATTTAGAGAGAGGCTATTGCATGTGGGCAAACCTCCAAAGGCCCCATTAAAATTTGGAGTTAGTGTTCTTTGAACTTTCCTGGTGACCAAGCTCCAAACCGTTAGTTTGCATGTAAAGCATATAAATAGATCTCAAGAAGAGACCACCTAAAAGGAATGAATTGGTCTTTGGCTTTGAGTGATCCAATCACCGGTGGATAAGCATGCACTTAGAGGGCCTTAAGGTAGAAGGAAAGGCCCCTCTCGACCTTCATAGCAAGAAAGAGAAATTTCCTTTTTCAACAGGTTGCCAGGCTAAGAAGTCATTTGTTTGATCATGAATAGGAATACTCCTTTTAATTCTAGCGTTCTCTCGAGAAAATTTTTGATTGATATATAACTCATTGTCCCACACCTAACACCCCTATGACTGGATCTATTGATTCACAAACCTACATATCTGCAATTCTCTGTTGGATATATCTGTGGAGACTTGATAGTTATCCATCCGATTTCCAAAGCAAGTTGCGACTAGGGAGCGAGTACAGATTGATCGATGGCATCAGGTGATGCTAATGCTATCAATGGTTACAAAAATTAGCATTTTCATATTTAATTTAATCACTAGATAAATCATGACGAACTGATTAAATAACAGATTCAAGCAGCAAAAGTATAATCTGTAATATACTCACCTATGTATAATATACCCATACATATAATCTGTAATATACTCACCTATGTATAAGCTAGACATGTATGTAACAAAGGCACACCTATGTAATATACTCATACACATAAACAATGAGATAATTGACAAGGTAATACATACCGATCTTCCTCGGAAGCGAAACTGAAAAAAAAAATGAATACGACTATGCCACGACGATGTAGTAGCTGAAGCATATCGCGGCGAGCGCTTCCCAAAAACTTTATTCGCCCTCTTTCGGTGCAGGATCTCAGGGGCGACGGGTTCAGGAGATATGCTCTCCCGATGACCGGTGCACGCGGGCGCAGCGGGACGGAGTAGGCTATCGGTGGTGGCACAACAAAAGGAAGAGCCAAAACCATAGTGTTCTTTCTCGATGGTGACAGTACGATATTTATATGGTAGATCAAGCAGTCGAACGTGTCATGAGACGTGCCACAATCGGACTTGACACGATCTCCATATCTCGGGAATGGAGTAGGCTATTGGTGGCGGCGCAACAAAAGGAAGAGGCAAAATCATAGTGTTCTCTCTCTCTTGATGGCATCGGTACGGTATTTATGTGGTAGATTGAGCAATCGAACGTGTCACGAGATGTGCCACGATCAGACTAGACACGATCTCCATATCTCGTAACTGATCCTGAATTTTTCGGAGAGTATAAAGAAATAAAACTGCAAAGGAGGTCACGCCTGCGAAAGCAACTAAGCCGATTTCGACGGACCATTCACACAGGTGCCATCCGGCCCGGCCCAGCGAGGCGAGCGAGCGCTTGTGTTATTCTCTTTCTCTCTCCCACATGATCTAGTGAGGTGAAGCATACTTCACTATTTAAGTTGGTACCTCCCTATCTCAACTAGTAATGTATGGTATTAAAGAGTTCTTATACCCTCTTCCAGATGGTGGGACTTTAAGATTTTTCAGAAATTATTGTCAAAATACATATTTCAAACCCATTTATTCTAAAATCGATCCCCATGCATAGTCGCTATAGCTAGATCGAGCTAGCTAGCTAGCTAGCCAGAAAGTAATGAAACGATCTATAGGTACTCGACGCATGCTGTCTAGACATGTGCAAGTGCGATCCTGTCACGCCTGTCAAACAACTCGGTTTCATTTCGTTGTTCCTGTCACTGTGCGTGCTTGCTTGCGTGCGCATGCATGAACCATCCACGCATCATATCCGTTTGATCCAATCAATTTTTTTTTTTTTTTGGAAAAGGTGAGTGAATTCACTCAGCAACTAGCCAGCTATTCGATCGGTTCCACCGCGGACAGCCGGATCACTCGGCTGTTTGTTGCTTGTTCTGTTTCCCGTCTGATCTTGCAACTTACGGCGGGCGGTGATGTTTGTGAACGAGAATGACCAGATTCCATTCCTTTCCTTAGGAAAGTAACAGGGTGACATGCATTGGCACGAAATTTGAAAGAAAAGTGATACATATACTGATATAGGGATGGCAACGCCCCATTCCTTGTTCTCCGATGGGGAATTCCCCCGTTAGGGAACGGGGATGTAGGAAATTTGTCCTCTGCGGGGATGAATTTGGAAAAAAAAAAAACCATTCCCCGTCGGGGATGGCAGGGACGGGAACATGAAGATAATTGTTCCACGGGATGGGTATGGGCCCCGATAATTTATGGTCTAGCACAATTATTTTTTTAGCATAATCCAATAATTCAACCTATCTCAACACTATTTACTTGAATGGACTAATGGACTACTAAACCCTAGCAGACACTGATCCAATACCCCTCTTCATCCATCAATTCATGGGCACATTACTCCTAGCCTTTGCCAAAAGAGATGGTGAGGCGTGGGGATAGGTCCGTCGGGTCCCCGCCACCCGAACGGGACGGGGACAGGGAGCGGGGAGAAACCGGGTTCGTGGGGACGGGGACGGGGTGGCATTCCCCGTTGCCATCCTATACTAATATGATTCAAAGATTTCGCCCTTTTTTAAAACTTTCTTAGTGTTTTTCAAATCATATAAATTTGAACGTGTCGGTATTTGAAAGGTTTCACTAGCTCGGCTTTTTGATAAACTAGCGAAATTTAGTTTTTTCACGTAACTTTTTTTTGAGCTTAGACCTATTTTTTGACCCAACCTGCAGACATCCCACCACCTCCCTGAGGCCCCCTTTTTTTTTTTTTTTTTTTTGGAAGAGAGGCCTATTTTTTTTTGTCCAATTAACACCAGCGCACTCACGCATTCACTTAGCCCTAACCATGTGTTACTCCAGCCCTCACTCCACTGCCTCACCCCACCTGAGTCAGGCATCAATGTGCCGCCTCCCAAACACTAAACCAAAACATGTCATATATACTTGTAGATATGTATCAGTTCAATTAGAACTAGCACAAATAAGGTTACTAGTACCGGTTCTTCAGTGGACACATAGTAAAAGGTTTTATGTGCCGGTGCTAATTACCAATCGACACAAACTACAGGTATATGTATCGGTTGTGATTACGAACTGACACAGATATATGGTTAGAGGTGGTAATTGGGTTGGGTCCCTCCAGGTCTAGCCTTCATGGACTCGGACCCAAGACCCGATACATAGACCCTGATCCAAACCCGAAGTCAGTCATGGGTCCAAACACGAACCCAGACCCGGACCCGACGCCCCGGACCCGACCAGGTACTCGAGACCCGAAACTAGCATATATAGATAGCGGGTGAGGGTTTCAGTCTAGTACCGAACGCATATCTGGAGAATCTCTACCAGACTGGGTCCGGTCGCCACCGGACTGAGTCCGGTGGAGTCCAGTACTGAACACACATATAGAGGATCTCTACTGGATTGAGTCCGGTGAGATCCAGTACTACCTTTCAGGTCCTGGTCTGGGTACCCATAGGTCCAATTTAAGACCTAGACCCGAACTGGACCCAAACTCGGATCCGAAGCCAAATACCCATGATCCAGAATTGGTGGGTACCCGGACCCATGGGTAGTTTTGTCATCCCTATATATGGTTCGTTATACGACTAGGAGCATATAATCTATATATATACTCCTCAAAAGGCTGTTGTGATGATGAATGATGGCTCCTCAAAGCAATCTGAACTATTCAATTTAATCTAACGGCTGCCCACACCCCAATCTGCGTCCTCCTCTCCACCAATCCATACGCGAGCGCATCGACCTCCACCCGTCTGCGTCCCACCGATCCACGCCTCCTCTTCCTCTACCAATCCACGTGCGAAGAATGGGTCGTCAACTAGTTTAGCAAAAGCATAATCTGAAACGTGACGAGAGTACCATCAGAGAAGTAGAGCGCGCAGCTCGTGTACTTTGATCTGATCTACGTAGTACGTAGCTTTGCGCGCTGCACATCCGATACTACTTCACACCTAAAATTTTTTTCTAGAACACCTCATACCTACTTTTCTTTTTTAGAACACTTCACACCTTTCCCCACTTTTTTTAAGCACTCCACGTTTTTTTTAACACTTCATACCTACTGATAATGGCTTTGCTTTAAACGTGGGTTACAAAATTTGCAAGAGTTTGAGGGGTAATATATGACTAGTGTGTGTGTCTATATATATATATATATATATATATATATATAGCTGTTGGGAATTAGAACGGACACATATAAAGCTTTTGTCACGTGTCAACCGAAGAGTCGTGTCATTATGTAGTCATATGTGCCGGTTGGTAATTACAACCAGCACACATAACATTTCGTCTCTCAAGGTGTTTTATGGATAATTTTTTTCTCGTACACATCTATATAATCTATCTGATCAATCCTCTCCCCCATTTCGATCGATCTCCGCCTCTTCCCACTCCTCGGTCTACAACGCCATGGTCCAATTGCCTTCTTCTCCCTTGCTGTCGTTGTCCTCTCCACTCGCCTCGCCGCCGCAGCCATTGCTCTCTCCACCCGCTTCACCATTGTAGCTGTTGCCCTCTCTACCTGCCTCGCCTTCACGACCGGCCTCACCATGGTCACCATGACCTACCGGCGATTATGAGCCCTGCGAAGAGGAGTCGGTGCCCAAGCAGCAGTGGGCCACATTGTCGGTTGATCCATCTTTGAATCCTTTGGTGTAAGGCACCACTTGCGAGGTGTCAGAGGAGAAGGAGGATGAGGACGACGACGAGCCTACACCTATGTCAAAGGAGGAGGGGGAGGAGGAGGGAGAGGCGGTGGTAGTAAGATGGGCCCGAGGGTCAGACGACGGGGACACCTCCCTTGATCCCCTGAACAACCCCATCCAACTTGACGTCTACGACGACGTCGGCGGCTCCTCATACCTTAAGACGGCGGGCGGCAACGACGACAACGACAATGACTTCTGGATCTAGATAGCTAGGGTAGGCGTAGCTAGCAGCTAGGCTATCTAATTTAAAAAATAATTTAAAATATATTTGTGCCGGTTCTAGTTATAAACCGGTACAGAAAATGAGTCATCTGTGTTAATTCCAAACCGGCACAAATGACTGGGCATATTAGTATCTGTTGTATTGTGTCGGTTCAAAACCGACGCTATTAACAGTTTGGAGCTGGCACTGATGATAATTATGTAGCGGTGAATCCTCCCTCTCCCTGGCAGCCCCTCTCCTTCCATCCCTCGATCCAACATGGGTGCCGGCCTCTCCGGCCCCCTCCTCTCCCTCCCCTACCCACGCCCGCATGCTACCCTCTCCTAGCTCCATTCTACCCATCCTGACCGTCGACAGCTCTGCTGATCCTTCTCATGCTCGCAGCTGGTTTTCCTCGCTCCCGTGCTCGCCCTACCACGCCTGGCAAACGACACGTTAGCACGTACGCTCGATGTCGCATCCGTCCATACATTGGCGCCACAAATATGAAATGGCCAGCCGCCCGTACTGTGCTCAGCCCATCACTTCATCTCGGTTTCATTTCGTTATCCATGGCATTGTGCGTGCTTGCTTGCGTGCACAAGCATGAACCACTCAAACATCATATCCGTTTGACCCAATCAGTTAATGAGAGTGATCATATTCACTCAGCAGCCAGTCACCACGGACACACTCGTCTGCTTGTTGCATGCATGTTCTGTTCCCGTCTGATCTTGCAGCCAATGACGGCTGGTGATGTCTGCGAACGAGAATGACCAGACTCCATTCCTTTTTTACGAAACATGCCACGAGTTCTTGTACGTGCGAAGAACTTCCACGGCTGTCAGCTGAAGGTCTAGCTCAACTTAATTTACATTTTTACACCATGCAGCGCATCAGATCAGCTCGTATCTTTTTTTGTGACGGCTGTAAATATATTAAGGGAGCGACTAAGAGCAAGTTGACTGATCAGTCGATTATTAATAAAATTGCACTATAACTATAGTAAAATTGCACATTCTAAATAAGTGCAAATTTAGTTTTACCAGTGTACAATTTTAGATTGACTGAAACAAACATGATGGCTCCAAATATAGGAAAATAAAAGTATGTAAGTACGTGTATTCGACAGATTTATACATCAACAAAGCATAGAAATCAACGGATAAAACTAATGATTGACAAGTAGCAATTTTGATACTAAATTTGCACCTTTGTAAGCTGTGCAATTTTAGTCTTTTTTTTAGGAAAGGCAGGAGGACTGCCATGCATTACTAAGGTAGTCGGAGTACAAAATGGAGGGGTTTGGCCCACCCCTCCGAAGGGCAATGTTAAATTAGTTGATTACAAAATGGGCCCCTGCAGCCGTCCATAGCCGCAGGTCGTCTAAAAGCGAATTAATAAAATCTTTTGCGGACGCTCTTCGTGGCGAAAAAATCCTTCCGTTTTTTTCGAGCAGAGGTGCGGATGGTAGCTGTGATGATGGATAGCGCCCCCGTCTTTGGGTTAGATGTAAGGATGTCTTCTTGCCACCAGGCCTGGATGTTGAGGGAGTTATTCCAATTAGCTGGATCCAGGGTTTGGCATCTGAGGGTGCTGGCTAAACGAGTTCAAACGAAGGAGCTGAAGTCGCAGGCTAGGAATAAATGTTCCGGAGTTTCTAGGTTGCGCCGACATAGGGGCAGAAATAGTCGTTAGGCAAGCGCCGCCTTAATAGGGCGTCAGCGGTCAGCACTCGCCTGTGGAGAAGCACCCATAAAAAGAACTTGCACTTCGAGGGGGCCCAGTGTTTCCAGATGTTCTGAAAAGAGGGAAGAGGGATCCTCCCCTCTTTAGTCTTACTAGAGTGTAATTTTAGATTGACTCATAGTTAAGAAAAATTTAGTCGTCTAAGAATTAGCAATTCTGATATATTAAACGGAGACGCAACCGTCTTGCTTTGGCACACCAATTAAAACGACCCCGGCAGGGCATCGGTACACACATTTGAAGTAAACCTTCAAAGCTTTATCCTTCTGACTAAATGCCACCCATGAAAGGACTAGATCTTAGGGTCAACGCATCGTGGTGCACCACCTGGGCGAAAAGGGTTTGGTCACTGTGCATGAATGCACGCATGCATGTCACGCATGACGTGTAAACATGCATGCCCACATATCAACACGGTGGCGGGGCCAGGGGGATTTTTTCAGACTAACCAGGAATTTATTAAATTGGTGGATCATAGGAAACTTTTATGGCAAGTAAAAAAGCGTTCAGCTTCATTATTCTGCTCATTGCATTGGTATGAATCCAACCGTCTATATGCTCAATTTGCCACATAGGATTGAAGATGAAAAGATGAGAGGGGGAGAGTGTAGTAAAATGAGCCATCTATAACCTTACAATGGACTCTTCATAGGAAATTAAGACAAATTATGTGTTGAGAAGCCATCTATAATGACATGCAAACATCGACCCATTTTATGAGTTGTCGTCTATATCATTGTGCATGCCCTTAATAGTTTAAAACTTTGGATTGTTGGGAAGAATGTGGTTCCCCTACCAGACGGTAGATCTATCCGTCCTCCTTCATGAGTCCGTAGATATTCGATCCAGTAGTTAAAGATATTTATATTTATGATTTGGACATGAATTTTTCTCGCTTGGAACCAGATTTCCCCAAACTATGATCATCATTCACTACTACAAAATACCACATCAGTGCCGGTTCGGAACTGGCATTAGTGCCGGTTTTGAACCGAAGCATGCTAAGCGCAAGCGATGATAACTCAGTTATCACTGCCGGTTTTGGAACCGACAATGATAGCCTTATCACTGCCGGTTCTCGAGTAAAAACCGGCAGTGATAGTCCCTGCCAAACTGTATAAAAAAATAAAAAAATATTTTTTTATGCTCGGAATCTATACACTAGTCATCTACCACCTACTATAGGTTATTAGGCCACATTTCGCGCAAAATACAAATATTGCGTTACCCAGGACTCGAATCTGTGACCTCTCCACTTTACCCTCACCCTTCTAACCATCTCACCCACTCTCGCGTTCTTACTTATATAGGATATGCATACCTTTTAACCTTTACTTATCAGTGCCGGTTTTTGACAAGAACCGGCACTGATAATGAGTTATCACTGCCGGTTCTAGCCAAAAACCGGCAGTGATAAGTTTTTTCACTGCCAGTTTAAAAATTGGGAGCGGGAACTCATTATCAGTGCCGGTTCTTGACAAGAACCGGCAGTGATAAGTTTTTTCACTGCCAGTTTGAAAATTGGGGGCGGGAACTCATTATCAGTGCCGGTTCTTGACAAGAACCGGCAGTGATAAGTTCTTTCACTACCGGTTGAAAATTGGAGGCAAGAGGTCTAAAGAACCGACACTGATAATGACTTATCACTGCCGGTTCTTTTCTCAAACCGGCAGTGATATTTCACTGTCGGTTTTAAGCAACGAACCGACAATGATAAGTCTTATCACTGCCGGTTCTCAAGCACACAAGCCTCTGAGGCTTACGAACCGGCAGTGATAAGTTATCACTGCCGGTTTTGGTCTAATCGGCATTGATTGGGGGCACGGATAACCATTTTTGTAGTAGTGATTGTTTGTTGTGCTCCAAGATTTATGCGCTGCCCACACTCACTCTCTCATGCATTTTTTTCCTATCAAAAAACTCTCCAACA
The DNA here is from genome assembly GCA_036346145.1 of Olyra latifolia. NCBI lineage: Eukaryota > Viridiplantae > Streptophyta > Magnoliopsida > Poales > Poaceae > Olyra > Olyra latifolia. The sequence goes on along the minus strand of CM070524.1, from coordinate 17,247,234 downwards.
CTTCAAATTCTTGCAATAAAGTCCTTCTTCCTCATCCTTCTCTCTTCCTCTCTCTCTCACTTTCTCTCTCTCTTGCTCCTCCCAGCCCGAGCACATACGTACTAGAGCTCCGATCACCGTGTCATTGGCTCCGCCTACCACGGTACACCTAGACCTTGGGCCATCATGCCGCCCTCCGCCGTGGCATTGCATCTGCCATTTTGCCCCGCCCCTCCACAACCCAACCACTGTGGTTGTTGCGGTGGTCAGGTGTCACGAGGTGGATTGTGGCCCGATCGGGGCAAGATGTGGTGGTTAGATCAAGCTGATGACATGTGCGGTGGCTAGCTAGAGGTTTGGCTGCAATTTGTGCTCAGGCTGCAAAGCAAACTAAAGAGGAGTGGAAGCAATGCTCAGATCTTGGAACACAATAGACGATGAGAACAGTGATCGGTTATCCTTGATAAGCGTGGAAGCACTAAGATTTCCTTACGCTTTTAGAATGAATCAGCAAGCTGTTGTATACAGTTAGTAAGCTGTTTAAGCATATGCTCCTCCGATGATACAATGCCAGCACAAATTTGTTCGTTGATTTGGTTGTACGGCACACAGAACCGGTGGAGTAGCAGATCATTATGCCACCGTTGACCAGATCGGGTTGTCTGATCGACAAGGTGAGAGACCGAGAGTGTTGGCGCTCCATGGATCCTCGCGCCCACAAAGATTTGCCATCCGAGGCTAAGCTCCAAGTGGGCCTCGAGGCTTTCACTTTAACATGGGTTTGTCGGCCACTTAATTTGCACAGTAGTCTTTGCGTACGAGCAGCTGGTTTTGATTCCAACGCATGGACAACACACAGCGGGGATGAGCCATATGTACGTACGCATGCAACGTTGGCCTCCTTCTAGAGCCTTCCAGGAGGAAAGCAAAGGCTCTGCACTGAACAGTGTGAGGAATAGTACTTGCATTCTAGCCCATGCATGATGCATGTGGATTGAAAGTTACGTAGATGGGGTTGTTCAGGGCCTAAATATCGAGTCAAACGAACAAATTAAATCATTTTCCCAAAGAGATCACAAGCTAGATCGAGTTAATTATATGGGGAATGCATTGCTGGGTAGTACGCAAGATGAAGGGTACACTAATCAAGCACGAGCACGACACGGCTGTGAATGCGCTAGTAGAGAGATTATAGATAAGATCACAAGAGTAGCAGCACACACATGAACCAAACATTCACAGAAGAATCGGACTGGCTAGCTAGCTAGCTAGGTGTAACTGTCTAATCAAGCATCGGTTTTGTACACGGCCGATGAGGTCCAGGGATCGATCTAAGGTTCCCTTCAGCTAGCACAGAACGTCCTTGAGGAGCTTGTACCTGCGGACGCCCGCCTTGCCCACTCTCCGGCTGCCCTCCTGCTCGCCGCCGGTGATCTTGCCTTTGCCGCAACCCTTGGAGAATGGATCTTGATCCGCGGCGACCTGCTGGTGCTTGTCCGTCGCCGAAGGCCTCTTCCTCCCGACGACGGCGGCGTCGGCGTCGCAGAGGCACCAGTCGCACACGCCGGCGCCCGCCTCGGCCGGGGCCGCGTCGCCGTAGTAGCTCGTGCAGTAGCTGCATGCGCGCATGGAACGAACACGTGTTAGTCCTCACCGCACCAAGGATTGGGGAGGAGGGCAAAGACGGCTGTGCGCGCGCGTACGAGTGCTGGAAGCGGCAGCGGCAGCGGGCGCAGCGGAAGAGCTTGTCCGGGAAGCCGACGTCGCCGCACATGGAGCACACGGAGCCGCCGCTCGCGCCTGCCATCGATCGAGGCGCGCCCTCGCTGGCCGAGAGGAAGGGGATCAGCTAGCTACCGGTAGGGGAGGCAGGGAAGGAAGGAGTGGCGACTGGCGAAGCGAGAGCTGGAGGCGAGCAAGGCGAAGGTTTAAATAGCTGGAGGCCGGAGAAGAGATCGTGGCCGCAAGTCCCAGGTGAGAGGTTTATGGTTGGACCAGGTCCCCGGGCCCCGCGAGGTTGGGAGACGGTCCACGTGTCCTTGTGTACGTGAGCGCAAGGGAACAAAAATAAAAGGAGTGGCAGGAGTCGCTAGGTCGGTTACTTCTTCTTACCTGGCGTCTGGTTATTCTGGGGGCAAATTATCGCATGATATTTTTTATGTGCTTGTAGATGCGTGTTTCAACTTTAAAGTGTGGATATATTGATTTAGGCCCTGCTTAACCGGTGTAAAAACAGATAGTGAAAACCTATACATAAGCTTTTTACAAAGGTGCTTGGATAGGCTCCTTTTTTCAAGCAGCCAGGCCCTCAATGGATGATAATGATACTCAACGGATGACAATGTGTAACAAACTAATAGTACCGTGTGCCAAGGATTTCTTCCACGGGAGAGATACATATACGCGTGCTTAATTTGATTAGGAATGGTCGGCACGAGGTGATGTATCTGCAAGACACTAATCAATGACGAATCGAAACAAACGTGTCGATGCATGAATTCATACTGCAAATCCACCAAGACGCATGTTAAACACGGTTTCGATTGATCGCAATTGCGACCGATCGAGAGCTAGTCATCATGCACCGTGTGTTGAGAAAGCTACAAAGTATTTCTCCAAAAAAAAAAAGAAAGAAAGCTACAAAGTACCAACATTACCGACGGGGGTCGGGGGCTCCAGCTCGCTGGGCAAACGATCGATTCATGGAGCAGCGGCAGCATTAACAAGCCGATGCACATCACGCACGACGAACGACTTTAAACACTCAGGAAAGGAAAGGACCTTTCTTTCTGCTACATTCTGCTACACCATGCCTTTATTCATATCAACCGAAACTTTCAGCTCCACTTGATAGAGTTGGTGGAGTATCTTATTTTTAACTTCAGAAATTTATTAAACTAGAGTTATAGATACGTTGAGGATGTTTAGATGAATCATCTTATTTACATTTTAAACTAAAAATATAAACTTAAGTCACTTTATGTTAACTTATAAACTTTATATCTAAGGTGGAGCTGAGAGCTGAATCTGTGTCAAACAGGACCTTAACTGGACCGGAATCGAGGGTCTACCGGTGGCTCGTTGCTTTTAGTCCAGAAGGATCCTACTCCGCAGCTATGGACAGTGGAGGACGAGCCGTACCTGACTGCAGAAACATGCACGTCGGATCGTGTGTCTACCTCTGCGCTTCTTCTCTCCTCCCGAATCCTCCGATTGAGGATGTATATGTCGTATACGTGGAGATGGGGGGCGCCGCGATGCATGATCGGTGCGTGCATGCACGTACGGTCCATGGACTGATCCATTGAACCCTGCAGATAACGGGTGGGGTGGCACTGTTTGCGGCATGTGCGCGGGGGTGCGCGGTGCGCCGCGCGCTGTTAGGTACGTCGACCCAAAAGAGCGTTCTGTTTCTACTGGTGCGCACTGTTGAGTGGAGTGGAGGTAGCTAGCTAGCCGCCGAGCCGCCGATGTCCGTCCAAGTCGGGCGCGGCAGATCAGCTTTGATACACTATTTATTTAACTTCATAGAAATAGAGTAGCTGTCCGAAGAAACAATCTTTTAGAGTGTAGTGTAAAATATGAAAGAATTTTAGATAATAGATAGAATGTGTGTAGGAAGTAGTGTTATAGAGGAGAAATTGCTAAAGATGCTCTAAGGAGCAAACAATCTAACAAATGAACAATGGTACGGCCTATCCATAGACGCACACATGGGTGTATTTATAGTTCTGCACCTTATCCACAGTGCTGCCATGGCATCGAAACATGGTGCATGAGCATGGCGCTACAGCAAAGAGGATGACCGGGCACATTGCACTGCAGCCGAAGCATGCATATTAGCTTGGCAGCTCTAGGCTCGAATTCGTCTTTCTTTAGTGTGGTTCAGCGACAACGGCTGCCCTACTAGGATGGCGAGAGAGGCATTCCCTTCGTGGGAGTGTCTTCTCGTCCCCGTCTCTGCCAGCCCCAACATTCCATGCTTCCCGTCCCTAAACCCAAGGACGATTCTTTCTCATCTCCATTCTCGCTTTGGTGGTGGGGACCCGCCAATCTGCACAACCAACACCACCATCAGTCATGACGTCGCTGCAGGCCTTTTGTGTCATTGTCGTCGCTTAAGTCCCTCCCACACCATCCATGTGCCATTGTCTCCTCTAGCCCGTCGCCGCCATGGATCTAGCCGCCGCACGGCTGGTTGCTTGCATGTGCGGCCGCTTCTCGCGTCGTCCGTACGCCGCCGCCTCTAGGAGTGCAAGAGAGGAGGTGAGGACGATGTTGTCATTAGGAGGGAGGAGAAGAGGGGTGGCGGGTGGCGTTGTCATCCGGAGGGAGGTGAAGATGGGAACAAGGCTTCGAGGGTCTGAGGAAGGTTGGACAAAAGGTTAGGTCATCTTCAGCAAAGACTTCAAATTTCTCCTCTATAGCACTACTCTCTACAAATTCTATCAATTCTCTAAAATTTCTTTACACTTTATACTACACTCTAAAAGTTTTCTTCCCTCTAGTACAGACTCTATCCCTAAAATGTGAACTGAACAATATTTTACCGCTTCTGCTAGAGAAGCTCTTAGGGTTAATCGTAGAAAGCACAGTGATGTTGTGCCACATGGGATGGGACTGAGAGGTTCTTGTGGGGTGGGACGAGGCATAGGGGATCGTCGGTGTGCTAAAAAGATTCGGCTAGGCCAGAATTCGGGTCCCATTCGGATCTTCCTCCCCATCTTCGAATACGGCCGGCAGCGTTGCATATTTCTTCGTTCGATTAGAGGTCGACGGAAGAAAGGCTTCTTTACATCCAGCACTTGTTTTCGTTCGATCGACGAGCCTTCACGAGACGCGGGTTTGGAGTCTAGACCGGCTTGGGAAACAATCACATAAGATTAGTCTGTGTTAAGTACTATCAATACACCGCGCAAGAAGGCTCTTGAAAAGTTGAATCTGACAGGTTGATCGGTTTGGCCCGTTTGGTTGAAACTTTCCTTTTTTTTATTATAAAATTTAAGACCTAGCAAAATATAATATTTATTAGCAAACTTAGTACGTCAAAACAGATCCAAAGTCTTCCGTTCTTTGTGTACAGCTGTTGAACCGAACAAGATCAAAGCCAGTGATTTCTTCCCTTTTTAGAAATGTTTCAGTGTTGGTTGTAGGGAATTGACATGAGAGAATGAGAATTAAGAGGCATGGGCCGTAAAATCCTATGATTGTTTGGAGAGGATTGAGAGAGGAAACTAGAAGCATGTTCGGAGTGGTGGAGTGGTTTAAGCTTTAATTGAAAAAATAATTTTTTTAGTCCAATTTATTTATTATTATGAAGCCACCTATAAAAGCTCTTGAAAATAACATAGAAGAAACGGACTAGATTCGAGAAACAGATTCAAGAACCTCTCGAAGTCCAGCTTAACACTCAGCTCACTTTAGCTTAACTAGATTATTCATTCGGCTCAACAACTCTGAACTTTGTCACTTAAGCAAAAGGAATTTATTTCTTGGATAAGGCATGAAAATTTTTCCCATCCACTTTTCATTCTTTTCCATTCCCTTCTTTTGCCAAACATGCATGTTATTTGTTCATTGGTAGCACGGTCAGTCATGCAGTAGCACACAACCTAACATCTTTAATATTGAAATAGGCAAATGGTGATGGCGGTGTTATCAACTTTTAATCTCCACTATCCAATCTATCTAATGGCCTAGACATTGTAAGGGTACTTCATATTTATTTGAACTTGCTTTCTTATTTTAATGCGTTGTATTTTAAGATTTTTCAATGAGCTCTACCAAATCATCTTATTTATCTAGCTTCCATATTTTAACGTGTTATACTTTATGTAGCTTTCAATTAGCTTAATATATACCAAATTAGTAGATGCAGAAAAACAATGGAGTCAAGCGCTGAAGTAGAGCTAAGAGTGCGAAAGCACGACATCGAGTGTGAAAGATTAAAAGCAGAGCTGAGGTGTGAGCCAAACAATTATAACGCAACAAAAGTAATATGATATTTATTCATTACAAAGCATGAACGTTTGGCTAGCATATGTTTATATATGTCGTGTTTGGTTGATAGCGCCAAGTAGCCCTATCAACGAATTGGTCATGACCAATCCAGGAAATGACCAATTCATTAATAAAATCATGTTGTTTGGATTGAAGCCAAAAACAACAACCACATTTTATTAAGGCAAATATTTAGTTCGAAGCCAATCTTTTATTCTTGTTATCATCTGAAACAAAGAAGATTAAAATTAATTTTTTTTATGAACTTTAAGCGAAAAATGAAAAATAGAATGCAATTTGAAAGTTTGAACAAATATAGGGAACCATAAAAAAAATTATTAAAATTATGAAAAATTATAGAGAGGTGGTCTAGAATTTTATATGAATTAACAATTTTGTTTCATATAATTTGTAGCGCCGATAAAATAGATTTAAAAATTAAAATTGAAGTGAAATAAACAAGCATGCACCATTATCTAGTCGTGTATTGTGGCGCTATGCTGCCGAGTAGAGCTGCAAACAACCAAGCTCGAACGGGCCTGCCCTGTGAAGCTTGAACGCGATAAAGCTTGAGCCGAGTTCAGATTAACGCTAGAGCCTAGAGGTAGGCTTGAGCTCGGCTCGAACAAAGGTTGAATAAGCTCGAGCTCGGCTCGTCTAGACTCGGTAATATATATAACTTGTATTAAAAAATGCAAAACTATAGTAGAGTCGAACAAAGCTCAAGCTTGGGCTTAGGTAGACTCGATTAAATATGATTTTGTTGGGAAAGTATGTGGCTCATGGAGTTTCGGCCCACTTACTTACCCGTGACCCCACGAGAGGTAAGCTCGGGACCAGCAAGCTCGCGCTCGAGCTTGGTAAGCTCGAGCCCAGGCTTCCCCGCCTCGGAAGCTCGGGCCTCTTGCTTCCTCCGAGCTTCTGAGGTACGAAGGGATAGGACCCAAAGCAAATCATCACGCGCCGCGGACAGAATACGCTTCGGGTCCCCAGAGTCATCAAGAATTAAATGCGCGCACTGTACCGAGGAGCGCCTGGCCGCAGCTTCTGACGAGTAGGCGGCCGGTCCCGTCAACCGCCCGCATGGGCAAAGACACGTGCTGACCGGTAGCGGTCCGGCGCGGTGATCAAAGGATTGCACTCGATTGCCCGGTGGATTCGGTACGCTACCGGCATGGGAAAAAGGCAACGACTAATTCAACGGATCAGCGCAGGCTACAGTGGCTGGAGGGCGCCTATAAAAAGGGTGCACAGGCCATAACAACGAGGGCTTCACTTCGACACACAACTCACTTGGAGAATAGCTCTCAGAGAACAGAGCACTTGCACTCGTAGGAGCTCTAGTTCGGCGGTAGTTCTCCGCATCCGTAATCAGAGCACACGACGCAAAGATGCCTTGAGCACTATCAGACTCGGCCCGAGCTTCCCAAAGCCCGGACTTCACCCCCTTGTACTCGTTTAAGCTCGGCATTAAACGAAGACTGGACGTAGGGCTATTATCCCGCAATGGAGGCCTGAACCAGGATAAAACACTTGTGTCATCATCCCCATCCATCCGGTCTTGACGCGCCAAGCCGCGTCGGGACCAAGCTCTTTTCCTTCGGCAGCGTTCGGCCACAAGGCCGGGCCTCGGTCATGGGGACAGGGCCGCCTTCGGGCCTCGCACCCCCTTTCCTTGCTCATTGGCGCTGCGGAGGTTCGCCTCCCAGTCGCCGACAGATTTCATTAAGAAAAAAACTTTGAGTAGGTTCGAACAAAGCTCACGCTCGAGTACACTCCTAAAATATAATTTTATATATAAAAAAAAAAGCTTGATGAAGCTCGAGCTCGGCTCGACCAGGCTTGCGAGCTTATGGACAGACTCGGTTCGAGCTCGTTTGAGGCTTGAGCCGAGCTCGAATCAAACCTCCAGCGAGCTGAGCTCAAACAGTTTGCGAGCCTCGAGCTTTTCTTGCAGCCCTGCTACGGAGTAACTAACCCACCACACAAGACCATGGTGCAGAGAGTGAGTCGAGTGCAACGCAATTGGCTCGCCATCTGCGGGTGCCACTTTTTGGCGGTTTGGAATAGGCAGCCAATTGCATGATGGCGATATGGCGCGCCAAATTTTGGTTAGGGCGAGCTAAAATTTGGCTCTCAAGGTAGCCAAATGCCCAAATCATGCTGGTATGGCCAAAATTTAGTAGGGTATAGAGGCCTTTATCTTCGTGTGAGTCAAAGAAAGAAAGAAAGAGCAGAGGTAAGAACATGGCGAAACAGCGGGCGGTGGCTCGGGTCTCCTCCGATCAAAGCTCCTCAACCCCCTCGCCCTTGTAACTCTGACGATCTCGCGTGGGAATTGGGAGATGATGAGGACCTATTTCTCATCTTGAAGCTTCAAGTTTTTAGCCATATCAGTTTTTTAGGGTTAGAGTTTGCTGTTTGTACTGTCCTCCATGGCGACGTTGACGACACAACAACTAATTGGTACGATAATAAGCTCTCTTATAAAATTACCCGGCATGATGGTTGCCTTCGGTGACCTCCTCGATGGCGTCTTTGGTAGGGTTGGTACTCGTGGTCTCCGATCTGTTCGTGGGCTATTGAGATTGTTCTCCCCTGCGGTGAGTTTTGTGTCGGGTTACTGTGCGGAGTTTCTTTCCACGACAATGTCGGATGCTTTTGTTGATCTGCAGATGTGGTCGACGAAGGCAGATTAGAGAAGAACGATGCAGAAGCTGGATTGGGGTGTTTGTGCATTATCTCTAACAAGGAAAAGGTATGTCTTTCAGAACGTGCATAAATTTCCAATTATGGTATTACTAGTGCGAGCACTGTAACATATATGCTACAAATGCTTGATCCGAGCAAGAGGAATGTAAGTTGATCTTAGTTTTACTTCCAGCAGGCCTTGATCTATAGATAGAGTTATGTTGCAATAGTTTTTTAATGATTGTAACCTTTGATCAATGATCTAACAAAAATTCTATTATTAAAAAAAGCCTATAAACCAAACACATCGATAGTTCATTCACTTTTGGCTTTTTCACAAAGTTGCTTCTCTAGATCTAGACACTTCGGCGCTTTGGTTTCTCAAAGCTCTTGAATTCTTGTTATTTTTCACATAACCAAATATAGTTCTGAAGATCAATATTGCAGCAACCGCAATTTCAAATAGGGCTGCAGAAGAAAGAGAACATGCATAGAAGCCCGAATCGACATAGGACCAAACAGAAAAGGCCAGCATTATCCTTTTCCATGTAATGATTTTTTTTAATTTTTATATTTATTTCAAATTGAAATTAAAAGAATTAATATACTGTTTCAAAAAAAATAACCGTCTCCTAACCGACGGTCGGGTGGGAAATAAATCCAGCCCGTCCGTCGGACGGTTTTTAAGGTCTTACCAGTTGGTTGGGTGGGATTTAAATCCTGCTCGTTGGTTGGGTGAGAAGTAAATCCCACCTGCCCGACCGTCGGGTGAGATTTAAAGCCGGGGGAAAATAGGGAGCAGGCGGGGCTTGAACCCACGACCGTGGGGGAGCGCGCGCGTCTCGCTCAACCCTTGTAACTAGTGTGCCCTTGGAACTTTGTTATCCTTAAGGGACGCTAGGCCTGCCTTGAGTCCGCTATGCGATTTGGCGCGGAAAACCGGCCGCGGTGGGACAGAGGGCGCCGGTGGATGTGGAAGCACCGCCCGTTGCCTCGATGGCAGAGAGGCGAGCATCGAGCGAGGGGATTGTTTGCTGCCTTTCTCTAGTATCGTAGCATCGTCATCGGAGCCAGAGCCATCCTCACTGATCTCCTGAAGGGAGCAATGATTCGTGGGGCACAGCAGTGTTGGCAACAGTGGTGGAGGCGGCAGCGAGTGAAGCTGGTTTGTTTTATCCCAGTCTAGAAAGACTTTGTCACCCTTAAGTGACATCGCATGAGCTAGAGTTTTGCGGGTAAATTTTGGACAGTACTCAGTAATGTGGTAGTACGCATGATATTTTTCACCGACTGCAAGTTGGAAGGTATGAAATACACATGTCGGTCATGGCATATTGAAAAGCTGGCAACCATTTTCGACATACACATACATGCAAAGGGTAAATGATTATAGACGTCACACCTTTAGGGAATTTGACAAATACATAAGTATCACGTATAAATTGGAAAGCACACATGAACATAAGTGGTGCGATGACATGCATGACTGGTCATCACGGACGGGTGAACGGGTTGTGGCACTGACATGAACACCAAGCGGCTGAACACCGAGCAGTCACTTCCCACTCCGTGTCGTAGTATACAGGGCAGGCCTCCTGCATGATGGCTCTTCGACGGAGGACGTCGGCATTGGGTGCACCGAGGTAGTGGCATCCGCAAAGACATGCAGGGTCTTGACAGGAATTGTTTGGCTGATAGTATTGGTCAAGGATCGGCTGGTTGTGCGTTTGATGTGCCGGCATGGACTGCCGCAAGGCATGGGAGGCCGCACTGACCTCTGCTGACCTATTGATTGCGCCGGCCCTCCTGTGGCATCTAGCCTACAAGTGACTGATTCTTGCGTGCAGGTATGTTATGTAGGTGTAAACTGCTGCCGGGTATGGCTCATCCATCCAGCGATTCCAACCGCACGTAACGTCTGGTAACTGATGGTAAAAGAAATGATAAGTAAATAGTAATAGCGAAGACGTAACATAAATGGATGCGAACTTACGTGAAAATCAAGACATCGATAGAACCTATAACCAGTGGACCCCTCGTGCATGTGGTCAAACAATTGCACAACGGAGGGGTTCCCATAATCGCATGTCGCCCAGTCGAAAACCAACTAAAAATGATGATCTCGTAGTAAATGGGGCCATCTCTCCATTCCCCATAGTCTATGACCACATGTCCTCGGCAGAAGGACGAGCATAGTCTCTCGGGCCAAAAGACTCCTACCAGGTATTATGCACGAATGGTCGTGAGGAGACTCCCCAGCTTGTCATGAAAATATCTCTAGGTGTTGAAGTATGGAACAATAGTACTACACAAAGGAAACATATGCATTAGATATTTTTCAACAACAGTAGGTATAAAATCTGCAGACTCAAACTACGAGGACACTAATCTGTTTCGAAGCTAGTAATGTCATACTTCCATAGTTTCGTTACAATTTGTCGCAAATACTCTAATATATAATGTCCTAAACATATTACGCTAAATGATGTCCTACTAATATTACCCTAAACATATGTATCCCACTTGGGTGGAAGTAACCGAAATGATGAATCAGCTGGAGAAAGGTGTGATGATCGCTGGAACAGGAGGGATTTTGATGGTGGCAGAGGAGGAGGTAGAGGGCGTTTTGGTCGAGATGATCGCAATCAAGGTAACAACTTTGGATCAGGATAGAGCAGGAGGTCAACAAGGAGAGTGAAAAGCGTGACAATTGGGGTGATGCATGCAAGGCAGTGGATGTAGGAACTGTTGGTAACTTCGATCCTTAGGGCAGCAAAGTCGAAGAAGTAGGTACGAAAAAAATATTACCCTAAATGATGTTCTAAACATATTATCCTAAATAATGTCGTACAAAGTTTTCTGAATGTGTTACCCTAAATAATGTCGTATATAATGCACTACACAAATTACCCTAAATAATATCATATATAATGCCGTAAACATATTCCCGTAAATAATATCGTAAATCATGCCATAAATAATGCCCTAACAACCTACCCTAAATAATTCTGGTACAAATTACCATAAATAATGTTGTCAACAATATCCTAAACTAATTAACCTAAACATACAATATAATACCCATATGGCTAACCTACCATATTTTTAATCATTCTACATTACAAGATTAAATAACTAATTACCTCTTTTCCCTCTCCCTTCATCCCTTCCTCTCTTTCTCCCTTCCCTTCTCTCTTCTGTCTATGTCTTCCTCCCTTTGTCTCTTTCTCCTTCCCACTCGACGGTCGGGCAAGAGGCAGTTAGTTTTTTATTTTTCGAAATGACGTATTTTTTAATTTCGATTTAAATTAAATATAAAATTAAAAAATTCTCCCTGTAACATCATTTTCCGGCCTACCCGCACCTGTGGGCTCTGCATGGTCAGCTTGTTAATCCTCCTAACCGGATTTTTATCATGTATGCCATTATGAAGTGTTGGGGTACCACAGATGCCATTACAAAGTCACTATTATTACATATGCCATTACAAAGTGCTGTTTAGTTTCATATATGCCATTATGGCCACTATACAGGCACACCGGATCAAAATACGCTGGAAAATACGCACCTAACAGCCGGGTCCCACATGTCATCCTCTCACCTCCTTCTTCTTCCTCCTTCCTCTCTCATCCTCTCTCTCCACTCCGATCTCGCCCAACTCCGGCGAGCTCCTCCGGCGGCGGCGCGGCAAGCTCCTCCTCCTTCGAGGCGGCAGAAGATGGCGGTTGCGCGGCGTCGAGCTCACGTCAAGTTTGGCGGCGGCCATGCGGCGGACGGCAGCCACGACCTGCAGCGGCAAGGGTGGCGAAGCTCGTGGTAGAGGAAGCGGTGGCAAGAGAGAGGAGGAGGAGTCGGTCGGCGTCGTGGGCGATGATGAGCTCGCCTCCTCCAAATCTGCCATGGCGGACAGAGGAGGAGGAGGTGCAGCTGGCGGCAGAGGAGGAGGAAGCGGCGAGGCGAGGCCCCATGGCGGTGGCCTCTCCTCAAATCCGACGGCGCAAGGAGGAGGAGGAGGAGGAGGCGGCAAGACGCCGGCCACCATGGCGGCATGGTGGCTACCTCTCCCAAATCCGACGAGGGAAGCAAAGGAGGAGGAGAAGGGCGGCGGCGGCAGAGGAGGAGGAGGGCGGCGGCGGCGACCTCACAGCGAGCTCCCCATGGACGGGGAGAGAGAGGATGAGGAAGGAGGAAGAAAAAGGATGTGAGAGAATGACATGTGGGACCCGGCTGTGAGATGCGTATTTTCCAGCGTATTTTGATCCGGTGTGCCTGTATAGTGGCCATAATGGCATATATGAAACTAAACAGCACTTTGTAATAGCATATGTAATAATAGTGACTTTGTAATGGCATCTGTGGTATCCTAACACTTCGTAATGGCATACATGATAAAAATCCTCCTCCTAAGCCCACCACCACCATGAATGCACAAACCCTAACAGGACTCGCCTCGCTCAAACCGAAAACCCCCGCCCCGTCTCGAGTCTCAGACCAAGCGCTAAACCCACTCCATTACTCTCGAACTCGAACTCACCGCCGCTGCGCTGGGAGCCTCCGGATTCCGCCGCCGTCGCCATGGCGATCACCGCCACGACACCTGACATCCTCGGCGAGCGCCAGTCCGGCCAGGACGTCCGCACCCAGAACGGTAACCCCCACTACATTGTGCCCCTCTAGTTCGGGAGATTTTCTTCGCGTTGGTTCCTCCCGAGATCTACCATTGTGCGTGCCCTCCGGTTTGGTTTCACCCTCGTCTGCTTGTTTCGCTGCAGTGGTCGCGTGCCAGGCGGTCTCTAACATCGTCAAGTCCTCGTTTGGGCCCGTCGGGCTCGACAAGGTATGCGGCGGCGGCCCCCCTCTGTTGTCGCTCCCAGGCGTGGGGGATTTCAGCCTGTGTATTTATTCATAGGATTGGTATATGTGCTGGATCGCTGTTAGTTTTACCCGAAAATTTGGTTATTGCACTGAAAATGTTAGTTTTCTTGTTGTCTAATCGAACTTTAGCATCTCCATCGCAGTACTCATGTATGAAGCCGACGTAGCAGTACAATGCTGCAGACCTAGGCACGAAAGTTGTAATGCCCTGACCTTGGGTATGCACAAATATTAGAATTTTGCTTTGGTGGTTATTAACAAATTTTAAGTCCGGTGCTCTGTTTAGTTCTGGACACATAGGTTGCTGTTTTGATTTGATGAGCTTAATACCAACTGCTATGAATCTAGTAGATTTTGTCAGAACACATCTCTGCACTATACTCATGACAAATCGGTGACTTTACAAGAATACTGCTATTTAAACTTCAGTTGGTGTTTTGTTGTTGTCCTGTAATTTTATTTTTGAGAATAGGAAGAATTTAAGCACACCTTTCCAAGTTTCCATTAAAAGCTGGAGCTGATACAAAGTGCTGCTCTCCTGCTACTAGATTATAGAATATGGTATAGACTTATAGGTCATGTCTTGCTGTCCAAGATGGCAAGATCAATTCATTGAACATGGAGCATATCTCAGTCGGTCCTCTAGAGCACAGGAAGCATTTACCCAGTTTTAAGAGAGAATTCAAGGAGATCTTACAGCGATCCGTTCAATGCATATCCACACAACAAAGCGCTTATTGAAATAGACTAAGTTTCATGATCATATGATATTTATAGATGCTGGTGGATGATATTGGTGATGTCACAATTACGAATGATGGAGCAACAATTCTGAAGATGTTAGAAGTTGAGCACCCAGCTGCAAAGGTGATTACTGGCAGAAAAACACATGCATGAGAAATATCCTTCTTGAATTGCTGCTTACTTTCAAACTTTCAATTTGCATCCTACTGTTAGGTTCTTGTTGAGTTGGCTGAGCTTCAGGACCGGGAAGTTGGGGATGGAACGACATCAGTAGTCATTGTAGCTGCAGAATTGCTCAAGGTAATGGATTGAGTCTTTTGTTGGAGTTTTGTTCTGTACTATATCTACATCCTTTCCTGGTTTCCATATTTATTAACCTGGCATCCTAATTTTGAGGTTATGTTTGTTTTTGATAGAGAGGCAATGATCTTGTCAAAAACAAAATCCACCCAACTTCTATTATTAGTGGTTACAGGGTGAGCTTTACTGTTGTATTCTAGCTTCATTAACAACTCGATATAAATATTTGTTTTTCCTGCATATCCATAAATTATTTATATTTTAATATTGTTTGACCTTCATTTCAAGCCAGCTTGCTATGCGTGAAGCTTGCAAGTATGTTGAAGAAAAATTAACTGTCAAGGTAAGACAGCATCATCTGTAGAAATATATGTACTATGGAAGATACATCGAATTAACTTGTTGGCATGTGTTAATAAACTCAGGTTGACAAGCTTGGCAAAGATTCCCTTATAAACTGCGCAAAAACCAGCATGTCTTCTAAACTGATCAATAGCGACAGTGACTTCTTCGCTAATCTGGTAAGTTCAATGGTTTTATCTGCACTGTATGCTGTCTAACTATCTTTCTTCCTTGATATTGTTGTGCCTATTGCTGAGTATGCATGCTAGATGTCTTTAGTATGTTGCTTTCTACATCAATATCTTGAGTATCTTATCCTTTATTCTAAACAGTGTATAAGTTATGAACCTGATGGTATGATATTGTGAGCGAGAAAGTTTGCTTTCAAATTACACTTCAAATCTTTTGTTTTAATCTGTCAATTATACGTGCATTTCAAGTTTCTCCTATTATGTTTTCTTTGAAATTCTAGTAATGTTTCTTTTGATTATGCTGTGCCATTCTAGTTTCTTGCTGAATGCTGACAATTATTCATAACCTGGAGCCAAATGACGTACCCCGTTGATTTTAGTTATGCTGCACATGACTGTATGTACCCCTTTAAATTGAGCTGACAGCTATTTTATAGGTTGTGGATGCTGTTCAGGCTGTGAAAACTACCAATGCTAAGGGAGAACTCAAGTATCCAATCAAGGTCGGTATTGTGCATTGGTTTTTATAGTGGTTTGTGATGAGAAAAGCTATACTAGGAATTTAATGAATGACGTATACCACTTAGCCTGTGCCTTTTTTTCCCTCCCTTTTTACTTGAATATCTTCTTTCCGACGTAGTCAGTTTTGTTCAAAATTTCACCTTCTCCCTTTGGTGTTGTACTATTGCTATGAAGCTGTAGCCCGTAGGTGACTCTTAACATTATCTATTTTTTCTCTGCTTGGTGTTCCATGTACTATCTTCCTTATTTGTTATTTAGATTTGTATATTTGTGTCCTTTGTTGTTCCATATGCTTGGGGCCACATAGGAATGTTGCTGTCTTATAGTTTCCAAAGAAAGCTTTCATGTATATAACTGTGTCTGCTGTATTATTCAGAGTATTAACATTTTAAAGGCTCATGGTAAAAGTGCAAAGGACAGCTACCTGCTGAATGGATACGCACTAAACACAGGCCGTGCTGCTCAAGGGATGCCTACTAGAGTAGCTCCTGCGAGAATTGCTTGTCTTGATTTTAATCTTCAGAAGACAAAAATGCAATTGGGTGTTCAAGTACTTGTAACTGATCCAAGGGAACTCGAGAAGATTCGTCAGAGGTATTGCCATTTTGTACTTTGTGCGATATATTGTATGTTTCTCTCTCTCTCTGTTGATACCGATGACAAAATCTGAGCTTTCTTTGTTCTCTCGTATTTGTCCTATCTCTTTGAATCTTATACATTAGATTTATTCTTTTGTCGCTGAGATCACCAGATATACTATTCAAATCATGGTTAATTTTTTTAGGGTCTCATACTGAATTAAGGCCGTACTCTTTTGCAGAGAAGCAGACATAACAAAGGAGCGAATTGAGAAAATTCTCAAGGCTGGTGCTAATGTTGTGTTGACCACAAAGGGAATTGATGACATGGCACTAAAGGTATATTTTCACTTTTCATATGTAACCAGGGTCCCAGAGTTTTTTTTGTTACTGTTAACATGTCGATAAATGTCTTTTTTGCTTGCAACAAAATCATACCACCATCTGCCTTTGCTGATTAGTACAGACATGGAGTAGTTAAATTTGTGCTTCATTAAGATTTACTTGATTGGTGCATGTAGTTTTGTATGATATGATGATTCAACTTCTTACATGTTCAGTTATGTCTTCTTTCAGTCTTTCTGTTGGAGAACTCCTGGTAGCTGTGTTGGCGCTTTGATTATAGTCACCTTCTGTGGTCTTGCACTGTGACGTTATGTTGTCTTCTGTGAACTTTTTCAGTCATTAAAAACAGTGCTTAACTGACTCCATGAAATAGACTCTTTACACCAGGTTCTCGTGCAGTCTGTACATTTAGGTGATTTAGTAATTTCTTAGACGTCGCTACCCAAAGTTCTTGACTAAATCTGCCCTTTTTGTTGTGTCATGATGTATTATTTCAGTATTTTGTTGAGGCTAGAGCAATTGCTGTGAGGCGTGTACGCAAGGAGGATTTGCGCCATGTTGCCAAGGCTACTGGAGCGACCATGGTATGTGTTGTGTCTATTTTTGTGATTCTCTTATTAAAGTGTAAGTGTAACTATAAGTTAATGAAGCAAATGGTGCATGTGTTGCAAATTGCATGACTTGGGCAATAGTAATATATGGTTGCACACTTGTCTGTGATGTCCATTGGAACTCTACAAAACTCCGTGCTCCTATATTTTTGAACTTCTATGAATAGTTTGATAATATCCCAACATTGGAGGGTAATTCTTTTATGGAGCTCTTTATCTGGTTGCTAAATTTCACAGGTGACTACTTTTGCTGATATGGAAGGCGAGGAAACATTTGATTCTTCATTCCTTGGACATGCAGATGAAGTTGGAGAGGAAAGAATTGCCGATGATGATGTAATTATGGTTAAAGGCACAAAGAACAACAGTGCGGTCTGTGCTTTCTCACACTTATGTTATGGCAATAATATTGTTGAATTTTGGAGTATCATGGTGTTTGATACTCTGCAGTCCTTTTACGCAGGTCTCAATAATACTTAGAGGTGCAAATGACTTTATGCTTGATGAAATTGATCGCTCTTTGCATGACGCATTGTGCATTGTAAAGCGGACCCTCGAATCTAACATGGTAAACCCTTTTGACATTTCCCCTGTAAGTTTGTTCCCTGTAGTTGAATTCATAACACCAGTTGGGTTACCATTGTAATTTGTTGATTTGTTCCTTATTTTCATTTGGAGGTTTTGTCCATTTTTTGCAAATATTGTCTCACATAATTACCTGCTGTGGTGGTTTGTCTTAACTTCCTGGGTAGGATGGACCTTTACATGTTGCTTGTTAGTATGAAGGTGTACAAAATATTACTGATTTTATATATTATAGTAGCCCACATTTTGAATTTCTCCAATCCCATATATTTTGAGGTAATGCTCTGTGCATTCTTAAGTGAGCCATGTCAGCTGTTTTTAAGTCTTACCACGTAGAAATGGGCGTCTCTCATGCAACAGTCGACTATCACACAAGAAACAAGAAAATTGTACATGAATGAATGAGTTGTTTATAGAAATATACAGGAGATCACCCATTGCATGAGTTGTCTTTACTGTTGTCTACAAATGACATGGAGCGCACTGTAGATAAAAATTGACTGTTCTTATTTTACATGCCCTAAAGGACTTTCTCTTGGTTGCAAAGATCCTTGAATGAAACTGGTATTTTTTTAAAAAACCGGAAGGCAGGAGCACTGCCAAATCATATAAGGAAGCAAAAAATAGAGAATATTTACAAGAGCAACTGCAGGGCAGAGCCCTGCACAATTACTCGCTGTTCGGATCTATCTCACAGATACTCAATGCAAAAGAACGGTAGATGCAATCCTGGCTGACAATGTTTTAAACATCCTCCCTGGTATAATTCAATGTGCAATCTGCAATGGAATTGCCTAAATACATTCCTCTTTTGAAAATTCGTAAAATGAATGCAGTTCTATTAGATGGTCCTTTGCATCACTGGATAGAAATTAGGAAGTAAACTAGTGGTCTTTGTCTGGGCATCGTCATGTGTTCATTGGTGATGCAGGTGGTTGCTGGAGGTGGTGCAGCTGAGGCTGCACTTTCTGTATACCTTGAGAATCTTGCTACAACTCTTGGATCAAGAGAACAGTTGGCAATTGCAGAATTTGCCGAATCTTTGCTAATCATACCCAAGGTTTTTTACTGCACCTATCCTTGTATTTCTTGCAACTTGAATCACTTGCTAACGATGAAATCTTGAGATGACAGGTGCTCTCTGTTAATGCTGCAAAAGAAGCAACTGAGCTTGTAGCGAAGCTTAGGGCATATCACCATACTTCTCAAGCAAAGGCTGATATGCAGCACCTCTCAAGGTAATATGCCAAAACAATTGCATTTAGGAGTTTTTGTAGCTTCACTGTCAACAGCTATTTAGCTTCTGTTGAATCATTTGATTTATGATCTCATTCTTAAAAGCATTATTAACTGTTACCTCAAATTTCAATTAGAGGTTTTGTTTGTTTTTCATGGGAAGCAATTCGAAGTTTCATTTCAAGCTGCTTGTATACTCTTTGCTAGATCTGAACTGTTTACCTTTAGCTTTCAGTTATAATTTGCACTGGCATTTGGTTATACTTCCATGCTTGCAAGTATATTAGAGTTTGCTTTAATATTTCCGCAGCATGGGTCTGGACCTATCAAAAGGCATAGTTCGCAACAACCTCGAGTACGGTGTCATTGAGCCGGCCATGAGCAAAGTGAAGATTATTCAGGTTTGTGCGTGCAGTATGCCGCCCATTGTTAACCTAGTTTGTGAACATCCAACTCACACCATCCTATGCTTGCGTTGCAGTTCGCCACGGAGGCAGCAATAACGATTCTGAGGATTGATGACATGATCAAGCTTTCCAAGGAAGAGACGGGGAATGAAGATGAGTGTATGTGATGTGAACAGCGTTCAACTCCTATCTCCAGTGAAGTGATGACCTGCGGTTTTCTGATCATGAGTAGGCCTCTTGCGCTTTCACGGTCAGTTCAGTGAGAGGTTCCTTTACTCGTTAGCTCGTGGGTGCCTGATTATTTCATTATTTGTAGGCCCTTGTCAATTGTCATACTCCCAACATGCCCCAGTGTCATCATTTCCATAATTGATGTGTTAAATCTTGCAATTGAGTTACCGAAAGAACGCTTAACAGTTGCTAGCTATCTCATTTGCAATTGACTAGTGAGTAGTGACTACTGGCTACTGCCCTTTTTCCCAGTCTTGCCGGTTGCGACCAATAGTGCATTTTGTCGCTGTGGAATTTGTCACTGTTAAATATGTGCAACTCTTAAATATCTGGCAAATAATCAATTATTCAAAAAAATCGCAGAAGAAAACACCCTAGCGCGCACTGTTCGTTCTGCGGCCCGCCCAGGCGGATCCGCTATTTTGGGCCGACCGGCCCAACGGCTCCGCCCCGACGATCCCGTTCTCAAGGCGAAGGAAAAGACGCCCTGGGGCTTCCGCCGCCGCCGCATCTCCCCGGCATCGAAACCTAAAATCCTCGGCACTCCCAGTCTCCCTCCGCCATCTCCGAGCCCGGAACGAAATCCTATAGAAGAGATGGCTTCGACCTGCTTTCGCGCCGCAGCCCGCATGGCCTCCACCGCCTGCCGCTCGGCGGCCTCCCGCTCCCTCCCCTCCTCTGTCCGCTCCACCGCCCGCCGCGCCCCGTGCTTCTCCAGGTAGCGTAACACCAACCGCACTTGGCCTTTTCGAGGCAGTGCAGAACCTATGACGGATGGGTCTTGTGGTGCGCAGGATGCCGGTGGAGCTGGGGTGCTGCGCGGGAGGGCTCTTGCCGCTTCACAGCGCGGTGGCCGCGGCGAGGCTGACGTCGCGGCTGAGCACGGCGTCCCGGAGCTGCCGCTCTCTCTCTCAGGGTATCGTCTGTCGAACCTATCCCGGACTTTAACATCATACGATCGTGGTGCTCTTGTCTGTCTTTTCCGTTCGGGTGAGAACCGTGCCCGTGCATTCCTGCACCTTCCTTTCTCTGCGCGTCATCAGTGTAGTTGCTTTCTTAGAATGTCTCAAGGATCTAATGCTGCTTGTTTCATCTGTGTTTATGTGGTCCTTTCTCTGCATGTAGTTTTTGCCCCCAAATAGGCATCGTGTGATCTGCTCTATCTGTGAAATGTTGCAATGCTTATCAGACGCTCAATAGCTATGATTTATTTCAATGTAAAACATTCAGCTCGTTATAGATGGTGTCGAGGTTGGGATGATTCTTTTGCATATATTAGTCCTTGATTCCTGTAATCTACCAAAATAATGCCATGTATAACAGCATTTCTTGGCACAGTACTTTTTTTATGTCCTCGCAATGACACATCTGCGCATAACTATGGGTCTACCTTAATCTTGTGCTTTCTTAGGGGGCATTGCTTATCTGTTTTTCCAGATTGCACATTGCAGCTTTATTTGTGCGATTCTTTAGCTGATCAGCACACCACCATACCCCCTGCCTCTGAAAAGCAAAACGTAATAGTTTTTTCTTGTTATAACAATTCCAGATATACTTGTTCGACAGTATTCTTTCATGAATTGATTGAGGTCCATTGAGTAAGCCATTTGGTTTCTGCAGGCACATGACTAGATCATGAAAGATTTTACTGGGAGCTTGCTGTTTTGGTTCACACAATTACTGAGAATGAGTGCCTAAACATGTCAAATTGTAACTGAAGACTAAGTTTATGCTGTTTACATAAAATTACTAGCTGCCTATGTTGAGGAACAACTTGATGGAATAATGTAGCATTTTTACTATGTTTTGCGCAATAGTCAACCATTTCATGATCTACCTGTCTCTGAGAAATATATAATGTGATATCTATGAAAATTTTGTCTTGGTTGCAATTTTTGGACTACGCTGTCTGCATTTTCAGATTTAATTGATTGTTCACAAAAAAGAGTGTTATAAATTTGGCTGCTATTGTAGTTTACAATATGATCATTTTTCTTTTCTCAGATGAAAATGATGGTACGTGAAACATATATGCAGTGTCTTAAGGTGGGTGCTTGGCTATTGTGACAATGCTGCACACATATCACTGCAACATCAGTCTTAGTCATAGAGTTTATGCTTTAGACAGTCAAATTTTGTAAAGTCCTTTTTTCTAGTGTCAGGGGTAAACTGGCTAAAATCAAATCTGTATGCTTCCACACACATAATTGAAGATTGATTACTCTGTTGAGATATTCAATGTTCTGATTTATGCTTTATTTCTTTGTTTTGTATAGAGATGGGTCTGTCTATTCCAAGGTGAAACGCTGGAAGACTTATGTTGTGCTATTGGACTGAATAGATTTTTGTAGAGTAGTGAACTAAATGAATTTATGTGGTAATTTATATTATCCTACAAACAACATTGGTTCTATTGGGCCTTTCCAAGTTTCGGGACTATTCTTCTGAAATTTCTTTGATAAAAAACATGCAAGGGCGTGTTGCGAGTTGTGACAGCTTGGGCAGTATTTGTTATCCACAATTCTGAATGTCCTTTCTGTGATAATTATTAATGAAAAACGAGTTTGATAGCACATGTTGTTTGTTATGTTGGCGTTCCGTATGTTCTCCAGTTTGAACCTTGTGGTTGAAGTGGATATCTGAAACAAAATCATACATAGCGGTGTGGCAGAATCTGGTCTTTGTTGCCCGGCCTTTGTTGTGCTAAATGAGCACACGCAAGATAATAATAGTAATATAGCCGTAATTTGCATTGTTCTCGATTTGCATCCACCGAAAATCGCCTCGGCTCCACGTTACAAATTTCAATGTCGCTTCATTTTGGTACATACTAGGTATGTGCCTCATAGCATCCGAACTATTCCAGGCTGTTAGCATCCGTAGCAGGCACAGTAAAATACTGTTTATCTGGATAGCTTAGTTGCTGAAGGAAAGAAATCTTTTAGAGTGTAGTGTAAAGTGTGAAGGAATTTTAGAGGGATAGATAGAGTGTGGAGTGAATAGTGTTATAGAGTGAAAGTATAGAGGACCAGCTGGAGATGCTCAATCGCAGTGTACAATCGACTCTTGAAGTCCAGCGACACCTACGAACCCAGTCGTTCGTCACCGAGAGCTGAAGGTTGTAGACTAGACTGCTAGCCGTACTGAGCAGCCAACGAACTCATGGATGGCGCCTCTGCTCGAGCCGGGATGGAATGCCCAACGTCCTGGAACGGTAGCATCGCGTCGCAGAGTGGTTCGCGAGCGGTGCCATGGCCTGGATAGCGCGAGAGGCGTCGCCGGACGATGTGCACGTCCGGTCGCCGCTTGCGTCGCGCTAATTTGATATGTTGCTGCAGCCGGGCTGCTCTCACCTGAAGGGCAAAGGCGAAGGATTTCCGCCGTCCGCGCAACCTCGGTTCAAGCCAGATGTAAGAGTCATATGCTTTGGCCTGCTACCGCAGGCCGCAGCACACGCTTCGTAGCCAACTAAGAGCATCTCCAATGGTGCCATTTCAGCTAGTTATAAGGGTGCCAACTCAGTATTTTGCTAGGTGGAAGAGAGAAAAGAAGGAGAGAGATATAGACTGACTACTAACTTACAGTCAGGCTATAACTGATTTTAAGGTACTTATTATCTATTACATATGAGCCAATATTTAATATTATAGACAATGTTATAGCTAATCCATTGGAGAGGTTATCTACATGTTATCTATAGATGACATGGTTATTTCTTATAACTAGTATCATTGGAGATGCTCTAACAATTGAAACGCTCGATCTGCCTGTTCAGTGTTGACGTATGCTAGGCCTTGAAGCTCCCTGCTTGCCAACGAAGCTGTAGGTACTGTAAATGCACTTATGCACTATTGAATAATATAAAAAGACTCAAACCAAGGGAATGACAGGTGAGGATGTCCCCCGATCAATCAGACATAGCTCCCATCCACTGCTTCAATGTCCCTCCTCTTAATCCCTCTCCCTCTCCCTCTCCCTCCCGCTCTCACATCTCCTCTCCCCACCACCGACGCCTCCACCTCCACCCCTCCTCTCACTTCCCCACACGCTCGGCTCCTCCACATGTTGTCACAGTAGGGAGCCACCTCCTCTTCAAGCCGCACTCCCTGCCCTCACACCGTCTCCTCGTCTCCAGTCACCTCCACTCTCCCATCTCCAGTCCTCTCCCATCGTTGACGTCTCCCACGTGTTGGTCATCGGGGGGCTCAACGATGGCAGGAGCAGCGCCACATCCGAGAGCTCATTGTCAATCTTTGACCACGGTGGTACCGGCGTACCGCTAGCTTTACATCGACAGGACTCAAGCCTTTTGCACAGCTAAGTTGTTTTGACACACCCCATTGGATGTTGCGGCGGGCCATGTTAGATGTTGCATGTATTTATTTTGGTTGTTATAACAACAAACTTTTCTGAATGTGTGTTGATTTTTTTTAACCAACCTCTTTCTCCAATTGTTGGGAGCCTGCTCTTGGTTTGTTACCATCCTTATCTTCATTTATTATTATGTTTCAGACTTTCAAATATTTCAGCAATGATTCAACATTGTTACAGCTCATTCGAGTAATGTCTACACCAAACTCAAAAAATGTTGCAAATATTTTTTATATTGTTGAACCATATATCAAAATATGTTGCACTCAGATCAAAATATGTTGTGGCTTGTACGACCATACGGGGTGCTCAAATCAGACATCCGAGCTCAAGCATGTTCCTAAAAAAACGAAAATAATGCATGAATGCTTGATAATAACAAATTAAACAATGGAAAAGTCTACAATATCTACATGTATTGTAACAAGAGTGAAAAACATCTTGCCGCTACAACAAATGTATTGTTAGAATTTGGGCCAATGAGAGTATATGGCACATTCATTATTAAATCCCAAAAGCACAGAAAGTTTAATACCATATTGCTTGCAGAGGTAGATAGACATCAACTTAAAAGGTAAAGCCTTTGCAATGCTTTAACATGAGACACATAGATAAGTAGGGTTAAAGTTAAAGGTCACGTTTGTGTGTATTTTCATGTGAATTAAACACGTGGCTTGTATAGGATGAATTCCTAGTATGGTTAAATCCTTTTTTATTTGCTGTTTACTCTCTTTTTCCTGTTTGAGTTAATTCGCCTTTAAGTTGGTCGTTGAACTTTTTTAAAAAAATCACTCAATAAATTCGTGACTGATGACGTCATTTACTGGTTTTTTGAATAAGAGGCCCTTAGAGACGTCCAGGCTCATGATGGGAGAAAACATAGCAAATATGTAGGAATACAATGACAAAACAGAGGATCGAAGAATACAGAAAAAATGCTAGATGAGCTGTTTAGAATGGATGAATCTAAAGTATAAATAAAATTTATAGAAGGCTTTAAAAATCATTCATGTGTGAGAGAGAAAAGGGGGAATTCCATGTTTGCATTGGAACTTCAAATGAAAATTTTCCATGAGCTTTTACCTCATTTTTTTCCTTCAAAACTGAAAGATGAAAGATTCCAAAAGAACAAAATAAGGTATATACTTCAATCCAAATACCCATTTCCTTTCAAATTTCTTTGAAATGCAAGTCCTTCATAATTCCTTTGTTTTCCCTAAATCCAAACAGTCCTAAAGACCATCATCAACACAAAAATCTAAAACAATTCAAAAATGGGGGCTTCATGCACACGCTCCTGAACAGGATGACATTTCGACAATTTCATACTAGCAAATTGTGTTCAGGACGTCCCCAGCGATAGTTCAAAAAAATCCTAGATTATGAAGAGAAGATTTATGTAACAAAGGGACGTTCTAGCGACAATTATTTGGATGTATTAAAAATGCTGTATTAAAAAACGTTTTGCGTCAAGAAGACAACTGTTTCATGCATGGTACATACATTGCTGGAAACATGCAGAAGTTCGGAAATAGTCGTTGTCATGACATTTTTGTTAGCAAGTGGAGCAACAGACAATTCAAATATCATGCAATGGCATTATTCATTAGAAATCATATGTTCCTGTGTTGCAATAAAATTCACAAGTAAAACTAGATTTGTTTGAAAATTGTTAATCTTGCTAACTACTTCATGTCTAGGGTGACAAATTCGATATTGTCCACAAAGTATTAACTACATACTCCACGAATAGTTTCTCATGTACTTTTAAACCTGATTTAGCTAGCTGTAGGCATTGTTGCTACATCCACTGCTGCGGTTCTGCCAGTGGCGTAGGTAGGATCAATTGTTATTTCAAAAAAAAGTAGGATCGTAACAAACCACTCGGCAAGAAAAAGAGGATGACCCTGGCACTCCTCTCGCGACCAGCGCCCGCCGCCGCCGCCTCCCTCTCCAAACCAGATCCCCGCTCCGCCGCCGTCAACGTTGCCCTCGCAGACGCCACCTCCCCCTCCGGGGAACCCGCCACGCCGTCCACCTCCTTCACCGCCGCCGGCGACCGCCGCCACAGCTCAGATCTAGCCTCCGCCGGCGACCACTTCAACCCAGGTCTCGCTGTTGTCGTCGATGCTCCTGCCGGGGGCCAAGGACCATCGACGGACCTCCACCGCCGGGGCACCAAGCGCCCAGCCATCTTCCACTTTGGGAGCAGCTGGCCGGACAGCCCGCCGCGGCCAACCTCAAGCTCGGGAGAGAGTTTCGTCCCGGAATTGCCGGATCGTCCACTCGCGGCGGCTACGGATGCATCGCCTACCAGTCAACCGCAGATGCAAGTGGATGCCTTTACTCGGCCTAAGCCACGCCGGCAGGTGCGGTTCGACTTAAATGTGACTTCATTTTTTCCACCTCCGCACGCCGCCTTCATAGCCGCACCTCGACACGGCTGCGCCCGCATCGGGACTCTGCGCTGCCCGGAAGATGCAATCCGGGAGGATGATGGTTTCAACTGCTCCCCGCCGCGGGCGCATTTACCATCCTCCAATCGACGGGACGGGCGCTCCTACGCAGATGCCCTGCGCTCGCGGCCTCCTCTGGTTGGCCGACCCCAAGCAACGTCCGCACCTGCTTTCAAGTCTCCAGCCCGTCTTCACTTCGCTCCACCTACCGGGCGCCGTCGTTGCTTTAGGTGCCTCGGTCTTGACCATTTAGTCGCCTCCTGCCGCGACCCCGTCCGCTGTTTCCGGTGCGGCCACAGCGGGCACCGCTCCCCCGAATGCCGCCTTCGCCACACCAACTCTTCTGAGCCTCGCCGCGGCGACTCCATGGCCGGCCTGCAGTCCACAGCCTCCAGAAGCGCTCGGTTCCCCGGGGACCCACGTGGCCGGCCGTGGAAGTCCTCGAGTTTCGTCCTCAGCTCCGACACCATGGTGGCCAACCTCAGCATCCTACAATCCAGGTGTGCGGTGGCGCGCCTGAGGGGTCACCCACCCCCCTCGCCGGAGCAGGCGTTCAATGACGTCCAGATGGCGGTCATTGGTGCCTCCGGCGCCCCTTGGCAGGGGGTCTCCATCACGCGCCACTTCCCAGAGGATTTCCTCGTCCGCTTCCCCACACCGGAGAGCTGCAGCAACGCACTCCAGCGAGGCCGTTTCGCTTATGGGGACATCGACCTCGACCTGCGTCCTTGGCGTGCGCGTCCAGCTCACAACGAGGTGCCTCTGCCCTATAGGGTACGCCTCTGCTTGGAGAACTTCCCTCTGTACGCCTGGACGGAGAAGGTGGCAGAGAGCATCCTTGGCAACTCCTGCGTCCTCCACTACATTGAGGAGCGATCTTGCCGCCGCGAAGAAACGACGACCTTCAACGCCTGGGCCTGGACCGTCCAGCCGGAGGATGTTCCTAAGGTCCACTACCTCGCTGTTGCTACCCCCCTCAACGCGCCCGGTGAACGTCCAGGGATGTCTGCAGCAACCTTCAAGGTCTTCGTCCACCTAGATGTCATTGAGGATCACACGCGGGGCGCCTCGGCCAATGTCTCCTTCACCAGATTGCCATGGAAACTCGGCAAGGTGGATGGAGAGGGAGATGACGGCCGCAGCTGTGATGCCACCCCAGCTCCTCCGAGGCAGCGTCGTCAAGACCGCGACTCCGACGATGAGGAATCATGTGCACCTCGCCGTCGCGGCCGCTCAGCGACAAGGGCGCTTCGTAGCGTCGTCCGCTCCGTCTCTTCGTTCGGCCAGGGTCGCCGCACAAGGTCTCCGCGCCGGTCTGATGCCGCTGACGCGGGGCCTTCAAGACGTCATCGCGGGGCCTCACCGCTCGCGGTGGCTGCTCGCCATTGGCGCTTCACAGCGCCAGGGCCGACCTCGAAAGCTGGCAAAGCGGCACCAAGGACGGGGCGGTGGAAAGCTTGTGGTTGTGGCGCGACGCGTCCGCCACCTCGGCTGAGTCTGAGCCTTTACCGGCGGCCGCCCCTCACGCGCTCCCACCGGTCGTCGGCTCCACCGTTCATGTGACGGCGCGGTACTGCTACGCTGGCGTGGCTGCGTTTACGGAGTCGGCGCTCAACCAGCTGCGCTGCCAGATCGCTGCAGAAGGCGCCACTTGGCGACCGGCCGACGGCGACAGCGCCGCTGCCTCGGCCGTGCCCGGTTCTTGGCGGCAGCTCAAGCATGGCTTCCGTTGGGACGGCATCAACAGCGCCAGGTGACTCCCTCTTAGCCTTGGGGCAACCTTCAGCAACGGGGCTCACATCCCCTGTGACTGCGCCTCCTTCACCACTGCAGAGCTTCATCTCCCCTGGAGCTCTGGTAACTTCACCAAACACTTCATTTTCACCCGCGACATCACCTCCTTCACCACTGCAGAGCTTCATCTCCAGCGTCTCCATGGCTTCCAAACCTCCCATTTTGCAGGTCTTCCGCCGACGCTCCTGCAAGACAGCCATTCGCCCCTCAGCGGCAGCTACGCACCGTAGTGCACGTCTGGCAGCCAAGCCAAACTCCAACCTACCGGCGAAGGCCAAGGCGTGCCATCTCATCGCCAGCAGGCTGGCCCCTTGGTCGGCCGGACGTGTGGTGCCGGCTGACGACATGGACAACTTGCACTCCATGATGCAGACGCCGCTGGACGACGACGCGGTCCGGGCGCTAGTGGAGCTCGCAGGGGTGCAGTTGTCCGTCCAGGACTCACTACCTGCAACTGGTCAGCTGGTGCTCACCCCAGCTGCATGTTAGATCGGCCTCAGGAGTTGGCCATTTTGCTGTTGCAGGGCACTGCCTGGAAGCCTCGTCTTCCTTGGCAGTTGCGAGCCCTGCACTTTTGCTGTTGCTGTCCCATGCTTTTGTCTGCTGGTCAGGTGGGAGGGAGGCTCCTGGGCGACCCAACTGGCTGTAGCTCTGCCCGCTGCTGCTATCTTCACGTCCGCTTGCTGCGGCCCCCAACTTCACACCATCGCTGGCGCCTTCACCTTCCTCAACCTGTGCGTCTGCCCGTCTTTTGCTGCTGCCACTTGCAGCGGTTCAGAACTTCAGCGGCTGCTCCAGGACCCGTGCTGCCGGTCGTAGAACATCTTGCCCCTGCTAGCTTTTGCTGTCCGCATGGGGCTGTACTGCCTCTTGCTCTCGGATGGAATTTGTTTGTGCGGATGCATTTGCTTGTATGCATAACTATTCCAGCTAATCTAGCTGTGCTTAAGCTGAACTGGTGTCTTCTTCAGCATTGTTTGTGCTCTTCACTGTGGTTGCTCGCTACCTCTTATGGCTAGTGCTTCCCTACGCCTTCTGGATTGGAATGTAAGAGGTCTTAACTCGCCGGCTCGCCGTAAAGTACTTCGCGATCTCTGCGCCTCCCACCGAGCGTCGATCGTTTGCGTCCAAGAAACCAAGTTGGTGGATATCACTGTTCGAGATGTGCTAGAGTGCCTTGGACCCCGCTTCACGTCTAACTTCACCTTTAAGGCTGCGGTGGGGACGCGTGGCGGCATCCTGCTTGCGGTTGATGACGCAATCTTTTCTCTAGACACCATCTCCACAACTGCTTACTGTGTTTCAGCACGCCTCACGTCAAAGCTTGACGGCGCTTCTTGGATGATCACCACAGTTTATGGGCCACAGACGCACGAACAGAAGCTGCTGTTCCTCCAAGAGCTTGCGCTTTGTGCACCCGCCGACAGGCAGTCGCCCTGGTTGATTGTCGGAGACTTCAACCTTATCTACCGGCCTGCCGACAAGAATAATAGCCACCTTAACCCTTCGTTGATGAACGCCTTTCGCCTGATGCTAGATCAGTTGAACCTCAAGGAGCTTGATTTGGTGGGTCGTAAGTTCACGTGGAGTAATGAGCGTGCTACCCCGACACTCACCAGGATAGATAGAGCTTTTGCCGGCATTGACTGGGACCTCCCCTTCCCTTCGGCCTCGCTGCATGCCCTACCTACGCTCGTCTCAGACCATGCGCCACTCCTCCTTATCGGGGAAGTTTCCCCTTCCTCGGTGCGCTGCTTCCGCTTCGAAAACCACTGGCCAACCTTGGATGGCTTCCATCAGGTGGTCCAAGCAGCCTGGGAGAGGCAGGTGACAAGCCAGAACCCATTCAGGGTGCTACATACGAAGCTCTCCCGCACGGCCAAAGCTCTTTCTTTATGGGCTAAGTCCAGAACAGGCGCCATCAGAGTACAGCTTGCTGTCGCACAACTTCTCATCCTTCTCTTGGATAGGGCCCAGGATGCTCGGCCTCTGACTACACTTGAGCTGGAGCTCCGACGACGCGCCAAGGACCACTTTCTAGGTCTCTCGGCAATAGAAAAGGCCAGGGCCCGGCAGAGGGCACGAAGCCGGTGGATTAAAGCGGGTGATGCCAACACGAAATACTTCCATCTTCAAGCCAATAATAGACGGCGCAAAAATTTCATCCACTCCCTCAACACCCCATCTGGCACTGTCACCGACCACTCGGCCAAGGAGCAAGAATGCTACCGCTTCTTCACGGACCACCTTACCTCCTCCCCCGCTCGAGATATCTCTCTTTCCTGGCAGTGCCTGGGATATGTTCAGCATGACCTGTCTGACCTGGAGTCCCCGTTCGAGCTAGAAGAAGTAAAAGACGCCGTCTTCTCCTTGCCGACCGATAAGGCTCCGGGCCCCGATGGATTTACTGGCCTGTTCTACCGAGTCTGCTGGGAGACGATTAAAGAGGACCTGGCCAAAGTCCTCCAACGTTTCTACGACCAAGATGGTGCGGCATTCAATCTACTCAACTCGGCAAACATCATTCTACTCCAGAAAAAGGAGGTCTGCCGACAACTCCAGGACTACCGACCGATCAGCCTCATTCACAGTGTTGGCAAGCTTGTCGCTAAACTACTCGCCAATAGGCTTGCCCCTCATCTCGACAAACTCATCTCCAAGAATCAAAGTGCCTTCATTAAAGGTCGCAGCATCCAAGACAACTTCCTTTATGCGAAAAATGTCCTTCAAGACCTCCACAGGCGCAAGGTTGCAGCACTCTTCCTCAAGCTGGACTTTGCCAAAGCCTTTGACTCTGTGCACTGGGGCTACTTGCTGGAGCTACTCCAGGCGCTAGGCTTTGGTTTGCGATGGAGAAATTGGATCTCCATCCTGCTCGGCTCGGCAACGTCTTCGGTCCTACTCAATGGGACCCCCGGACCTTGTCTACCGCACGGGCGCGGTGTTAGACAGGGGGACCCCCTTTCGCCCCTACTGTTCATTCTTGCCATGGACCCCATCCAGCGCATCGTCCGGTTGGCCTCGGAAAGGGGTATTTTCTCCCCAATTCGCTGTAGGCGCATGTCCTTCCGCATGTCCCTCTATGCGGATGATGCCGCCATCTTCTTGAACCCTGCAAGGCAGGAGCTCACCGCGGTCACGCGTATACTGCAAACTTTCGGCAGCGCCTCCGGCCTCTGCATCAACTTCCACAAGTGCACTGTCTACCCGATCAACTGCCAGGGGTTGGACCTACAGAGCATCCTCGGACCCTTCCCGGGCGCAAGGGACAGCTTCCCTTGTCGCTACCTCGGACTCCCCCTTCATACTCGCCGTCTCCGTAAGGCCCACTTCCTACCACTCATAGACAAGCTGCGTGCTAGACTGCCGTCTTGGAAAGGGAGTCTCCTGTCCAAAGCCGGACGGCTAACCTTGGTCACCTCAGTCCTTTCGGCAATGCCGACTTACTTCATGTCTGCCTTCCAGCTGCCGAAGTGGGTAGTTAAGCGCCTTGACAAGATCAGGCGGTCCTTCCTTTGGAATGGTACTGCGGACGCTAGTGGAGGTCTTTCCCTGGTCAACTGGGACACAGTCTGCCGGCCAAAGTCCCTGGGAGGGCTAGGTGTTCCCAACCTCCTAAAGTTTGGTGCGGCCTTACGTCTGCGATGGTTATGGCATTCTTGGAAGTCACCAGACAAGCCCTGGGTTGGTTCATCTACGCCGTGCAATGCGGCAGACGCGAACCTTTTCCGGGCGGCCACGGTCGTAAAGCTGGGCAATGGCAAGAGGGCGGACTTCTGGCATGACAAGTGGTTGCACCAGACAGCGCCACACCGCCCCAGTTCAGATCTTTATGTCGCCACACGCAAACACCTTTCCGTGGCAGACCAATTTCGTAACAACAATTGGATCAGCAGTGTGCAACACCTGCAAAACTATGATGACCTGCTCGAGTTCATCAGGCTTTGGCGACATGTTCGTCAGTTCGTCCTAGACCCAACGGTGGAGGACGAGGTCACTTGGTCTTCCTCACCTTCTGGCACCTACTCTTCGAGATCGGCCTATCGCCTGCAGTTCCTCGGTAGCGTCCACTTCGAACCTGCGTCGGCCATCTGGACAGCGACCACGGAGAACAAGTGCAAATTCTTCATGTGGACGCTGGTGCATGGCAAAATCAACACTGCTGACGTACTGCAGGCCAAAGGCTGGCCGAACCAGACTACATGCCCCTTATGCTCAGCCCACCCAGAGTCGATCGACCACATGTGCGCCAGATGCCCGTACTCCGTCTTGGTGTGGGAAGAGTGCCTTAGACCACACACCCACGCTTTCCCAGCCCTCCAAAGCGGCCTAAACTTCAATACATGGTGGATGAACATAGCTTCCTCCATGCCTAAGGAAGCGAAGCGTCACTTCAATGGGTTGATAATCTACACCGTTTGGAATATTTGAAAAGAGCGGAATCGACGTCTGTTCCAACATAGTAGCCTCCCGGCCGTGCAGCTAGTTGCTATGATTAGAGACGAGGTTTGTTTTTGGGAGCGAACCGCTAACGTCCTGAACTTGTAATTTGTGGTGTGGGGGCTGTCCCTGACAGCCCCTTCCCACCCTTCCCCCACCCTGTTTCTCTTGTCTACCTGCTCCCCTTTACTGTACTTTTGCTTCTCTTGAATGAAATGGCAGAGCGTCTGCCCTTAAGTTCAAAAAAAAAAAGTAGGATCAACTATAGACGAAATTTGAGAATAGTATAATGGTTGTAAGTTAGTTGGATAAACTAAAACTACCTTATTCATTGAACTCATGCCACCAAAGAAAATCACACCATATTCATCAAGCCCATCATTTCTGCGCACCAACACTTCGAAGTATTCATTTTTGCCACTGTATATATATGTTCTCCAATGGGAAGAAAAAGACTGTTGCATCTTAGCAAGTAACTGTAGCCACAGCGCGAGGGCAAGTACTATAAATTGCCCCTGGTTGCTCTTCTAACAGTTGTTTAACAAACACTGTCCAGGTGTTGCATGACCTCAAACTTCCATTGGACCCGAGGACAGAAAACCACTGTAATATACAACATTGCTGACACTCTTTTCAGTATTTGACGCTGTTGATTTCGCTCATTTTAGTCTTTCCGTGCTGGCATTGGCAGGAGTTTTCAACAATCGGCTTGTTTGGAACTAGTACAGGAGAAGAGCTGGATCACAGAAAAGCCAGTGACCAGGGGAGCTTTCCTGTCCTAGACATCTTCACCAGTGCTCTCTCAACACCAGCTATCTGATTAGCAGTGGCTGCCTGCTCCTTGACTTTCATCCTATCAGCTTTCCTCTGTGTCGCTCTTATCTTTTTTTGCATCTTTTCTGCTGCTTTGGCTCTCTTCTTCTCCAACTTCACCTGTTTCAGTTAAGGTACAAACAAAAAGTGTGAAGTTACAGGTTCAGTTCTATTCCTTAGTTCCAATGGAAATGTTCAATGGAGTGGACACTCAATTTTTTTTTTTTAGAGAGAGAGCACTAGCTGCAGTTACCTCAATTTGTTCCATTTTATCCCTGGCCCGTGCAACCTTGTTCTTCTGCCAGTCATCAATATTGGCTTCTTTCCTTTTCAGCCTAATAGATTTAAGTAGCATTAGTGCAATTACTAGATAAGTTACAAAATATCTTTTCGGAACAAAGAAATCCAAAAATTTCAATCAAATGAACTCTATATATGATGGCATTCTGCAGGTACAGTTTATTATGAAGTACGAAATTGAACATAACAGACATAGTCACAGCTCACAAGCAGTCATGTCTACACTGACAATGGATCAAGATATTTACTTCAATTCCAAGATAAGGCTGAAATGATATTATGCTAAATGGCTTTTTACGACATATTGTGCTACATGCAATTATCTAACAGGCAATCTGAGACCTCATCATCATTGAAACAATATCCACTCTTCTTGTCATATGAGGATTCTTAATTCTGAGGAAGCTCTAAAGTAATTGCTAATAAATGTCATGTATAGAAATTATCATTATGAAAGAGATAAGGGGGATTACTTGTCTATGAGCTTTGCAATCTGTGTATCCTTCCAGGCAACCAGCTTAGCATGGACGAAATTTCCCCGAGGTTTTACCACAGAGTCCTGGAGCCGTCTCTCCATCCTTTGCACAGCAACTGGACAATTGTCGCCATCTAAATGGTCAAAATCGCTACCACTATGATTGCTGCCCTCATAAGCACCGTCAGACTCGAAGTTCCAATCATGGGCTGCAACATACATAATTTGTCCCAAAATTCATGCTGTGCTGAAGAACTGGGTCTCATGAGATTTAGGCCAATACCTGAGGATACACGAGACGACACAGTATCAACCTGCCAGTCCTTTTGATCCACCGCTTCATCTTCTTCTTCACTGACTTTAGGCAATCTCCATTCATTGATAGCATCAATTGCCCCCATACGACCATGGTAATTATGTGATGAGCGAGCTCGGAGCATCAACCTAGCTGGCGTGGCCTTGCGGATAAATCTTGGAGGCACTCGGCTGCCTCCCTCAACTGCATATTTGACGTGAGTTTATTGAACATGCAATGCAAGAAAAATGTGAGGTAAAGGGGAGACATGCAAAAGGAGCCACCTCTCCTATCCAGCAGAGAAGGGTGCCTGGGCGTCTGTAGTCTGATGTTTCGCGGTGTAGCAGAAGGCTTCATGAAATCTCCTCTAGTTGGCAACCTCCCTTGCTCTTTTTCCTGCAGTAGTTTGCCTTATTAACGTCTCTGAATTACGTCTGAGCCGTGAAAGACTAAATGGATGAAGAACATGACTAGGTGAACACAAAAGTGGCAGCTACATGTAACAATTGGATGGAATCAGACACCAAAATAATCAAATTTTTGTTGGATGATGGCATGATGCAGCAGTTTGCAAATAAATGCAACTATCCAGATGAGTGAGATAAGACGGCTCTGGCTTTTGTCCATTTCAAGATTCAGCGAGCACAGATCTAGGCCAAAAGTGCAACCTTTGCTGCACCGCAGTTAATTAGTCTTGGGAATTTCTGATCAGTTCATCAAACATTAATTAATCCAGATTCTATTGAAACACTAAAACAGTGCGTAGAACTAGAGGAATTTGTTCCTAGGAGCCATACAAGGAAATTGAACACCTCCATCCAAGAAACATCCTCTGCTCCAAGAACTTACACAAGAAATCTACGGAATCCAACAGAATTCAAGAACCGCAGGCTACAAAGCTAGAAATCAATACCAAAGGCAGGCAAAATCAAAGAGCCAAGAAACATTGGGAACTCCTGCCTCGCTAGCAAGAACCTGCCCGAGAGGCCGAGACAACGCATAAGAGCACCGAGCGCACAGAAACCAACCTGTCGTGGCGTGACAAACGAGGAGACGTCATCACCGTTGTGCCGCTCGCCGCCGTCGCGACAGCCCTCGTCTCCGTTGCTGCTGACGGGGCTGCAGATAGGGGACGGCGAGGCGGGCCGATGGTCGGTCAGCGACCCGGCGCTCCAGGCGGCGCAACTGCCGTAGGACGACGCCGGGCGGCGGCCGTAGGGGCCACCGCGGCCGCCCATGGCAGCCATCGCGAGCAGCATCTGCGTGCTCCTCCCCGCGGACGCCTCGGGCTCGGGATCGGGTTCTGGCTCGGCGTTGGCGTTGTAGAACGCCGCGGCGCCCTCGGAGGCGTCGGAGCGGGCGGGGGAGGACCCCGGCGAGACGCGGGAGGCGGCGGTGGGCTCGCCGACGCAGGGGAGCGGGAGCGAGAAGAGGCGGTCGGCGCGGCGCATGTTGGTGCTGCCGCAGGAGGAGACGGCGCAGTCGGGGACGACGGCCATCTTCTTGGGTTCTTGCTCTGCTCCTTCCTTGTCGCCGTCCTCTTCGTTTCTACAGGGCGTTAGTTGCAGAAGGCGCGCGAGTATATTGTTTGGAGAGAGAGAGAGAAAAAGGGAGATGGGCTTTCATATTAGGCTTAGTGGGCTGGGCCTTCTGACAGGTGGGGCACGATATGCGATGCGTGACATTCTTCACGACAACTCGGTATTGGATTGCAATAGTCGCGCACGATGCCGTAGCGGATTAATGGCGTGTCACCAACTTGCATTTCCATCTCCTGCTTATATCACAAAAAAAAAAATAGCAGCTCAGCAAATGCAGGGGGAATAACTAGCCAGCTAGTGAGAACAGCAAAGTAAGCATCATGAACGTTCTTGATAAATCCATCGGTTGCCTGCAGATGGTTAATAAACACGAGCACATCGTAATTCGAGAGTGGCCAATGAATTTCTACATGGCAATGCCGGCAACAAAATCCATTCAACAGCGATGCCTTATGCTGTAGGCAAACAATTTTCTGTTGGTTCCTCTCCCTTTCGTCAGGAATTAACAAGTAGCCATAACTTATGAAGGAAAATTTCGTGGCATACATAAATATTAGTAAGGCTCGCCAGGGAACCACAGATTGTTACAACTCAGGCACAAGAAAACGAAGTTGAGATTCCGAGTGCCAGATTCTGTGTATGAAGAAACTGCGAGTTTCCTTTGGTCTTAAAATTGAAGAATTTGCTCCGGCTTCCAAGTATATGAATTTTGCAGCAGCAAGCAAACTTCTGAACTCGTAATCCAACTACGCAGCAACACCTGTTGAATAGTTGAGTATCTTCCCTTTAGCCCGTTGATGGCCAGGTAAAATCTGCTACAAGAAAAGTTCAATCCTTACGTGTGGAGAACAGATGAAGTGCATCGCAGCAAATGGAGCACCAAGATGATCAGACTTCATACCCTTTTGAAAAATACCCTCCCCTTCTTTCCCATTGCAGTGCCTACGAGGTTGGCAGCAAGGAGTGATTTGTCGTCAGGCCTCCACTTCAGCTCTTTGAGATTGGAGAAAAGCTCTGAGAGAGCAGGGCTTATTTCTTCATCCTTGATTTTATTGCATGCCACAACTTCTAGGCTCTGCAGGTCATTCCATGAGGTGATCACCGATTCGAGACCTCGAGTTGTTATTAGTGAGCAACCTTCTAAGGAGAGAAATTTTACTCTCCTGAAAAAGAAAGAACAAGATGATCATTAGTCAAGATCCTGTAGTATATCCAATGAATAAAGAGCGAGTTTCCACAGATGTCAATTGTTGACAAAAAATTATTGTCAATTCCTACTATATCTAGGTAGTTCAGATGCTAAAGTGTTTCCAGAAGAGGAATAGAATGAATCATGAGGAACTTGCTTCCAGCAAAAGTACATATTTGCTAAAAATATTTCTACAGGAGAAGATCAAAATATCCAGATGAAAAACCAAGATGATTTGGTAGATTTCTACCCTGGAAATTTCATCTACATGGGTGCTACCTGTTCATTTCATCCCACTACATCATTAGCTTGGTACAGTTCAGAAAAGGATGGTACTTCAATAATCTGGAATGCAGCAATGAAAGTCACAACTCACAAAAAAGTGATGGCACAATTGGTAATTCAAGCTTTCATCTGCATTTTTTTAAATAGAAGTCATACTCAGCTCATTGTACCACTTCCCATGCAAAACTACAGCAAGTACCGACATGAGTTCTTCACAAGGCTTTAGACTGAAACTAGAAAAAAGAAAAAGACATGGTAGGTTTGATCCATCTGAGGCTAGACAAGGAAGATCATGTAAGTATGAAACTTTATCTGAAATAGAACTTGTTATTAAGTTGGGACTACCATTTTAGGAGATCAGCCAATGAACTATAAACAACTGAACAAGTAGTGGTTTTCAATAATTTAGGGGTGTTATGAACAGAAGTTCACTCCATAAAGTCCATGATCAAATTCATGCAATACACACACACACACACACAATACACACACACACACACGCACGCACACACACACACAGATACATACATACACACACACACACACACATATATATATATATATATCGCACAGAAAACAAGCTGGAATGGTAGCAGTGTTCAATGTAAGATGTTTCTGAGCAAAGCTTACAGAAAATGACTCAACAAGTTGCAGGAATATATCCCATATTCCCATTCTGACATAGAAAACATAGTGCATCACATTTTTGGAACAAAGAAGAAATTTTTCAAATGCCTTCATGAAATAATAAAAATTCATACAAGAAACAGAGGCAAGTAGCAGAAAATTGTCCAGGCGATCAGGACTGAGTCAGAAGGGGGAAAGGATGGGTCCCAGAATCACATGCACATAAAGGAACAATCTAGACATTGCCCACACTTCCACTGTTGCACACAACAACTTAATGTGGGGCAAGATAACTTATTAGAACCTACACATAACTAAATTAAAAGATGAGATACTGGAATGCTGGCATTTCTCAGCCCGCTTAGAATATTATAAATTGGAAATTGACATTGATCCTTTAGAACATTTTCTGGCAGGCGATCAAATAAGAAAAAGCATCTGCATATTCAGCATAGAGCATGTCTGAGATTAGTCATCAGTTGCTTCCTTCCTCCAAAATATCAATTCAATAGCATTCGTTGATAGTATATTAGTGCATGATTTCTGGTGGGAGAATGGAAGTAGACTATGTCTTCATCAAATCTTATTATTCAGAAGAGACACCTGGGTCATATTTTACATTTTATGAGTCATCTTCATCTGGTCATAAAACATTGTTGATCAAATGCTAGTCAAGTGGCTGGATGATCCACAGGTTATAAACAGATCTCCACCAAATTGTTGTCTGTCTACACCATGCAAATCATCTACTAAAGCATCACCTATTTGCAGGCTGACAATGCTCATGGCATATTGAGGGGAGAAATTGACTAAGTTACAGTGTGTGTACGACAATAGCACTCAAAGGTATACATCAGTAAGCTTAAAAAACTTCCAGCGAAGATTATCATAAGATTCATAGTGAGGTTGTTATAACACTCAAATAATCAGAATTGCACTTCAACCATGCAGGGGTTCTCAACATAGTTTTCTTTAAATCTAATCATGATAGAAGCAATGGTGACTTCAACTATGGAGGGGGTCCATGCATTGCAAGCATTCCACCCCCTGACACTTTAACAAATGTCAGAGCATCCAAACGTCAGCTACCTGAGACTCCTTTGTTGGCCATGTCATTATCACAGAACAAACATAAAGCAGGAATAATTAAACAGCAAAATGCACAAACTGTCCCTGTTATGCAATCATGGCAGCCTATCAAGAAACTAGTACTAGTACACTTAAGGAGTGAAATTGGTGGTTACAATACCTGCACAGGCCAGCCAAGGCAAACATGTCGTCTTCAAGACCCCAGCAATTCTGGACCACTAACTCACGAGCACCCTCACATACCAAAAAGAGAGCATGGAGGGCACGGCGATCTCGTAGCTGGCACCAGTGCAGTTGAAGGCTCTCGAGCGTGAGGCAAGCACCAAGATGTTCTGCAGGCCCAGGATCATCGTCGATTCTACCGCATCGCTGGAGCCGCAGGGTTTTGAGGTTGCCACAGAATGCGAGCGCGGCAAGCCACCCGCCATCCATCCTGTGGTCAGCGATGGTGAGCTCCTCGAGCATCGCACAGCACCGCCCCACGGCAGCGATGCCATCGTAGCTGCCCTCGCAACCCACAAGCTCCAGCTTCACCAACCGCTTGCAGCCGTGAGCGAGGATGGTGAGGCCGATGTCCGTGACCCCACCGTCTTCGCTGGTGCGATATAGCGGGGTGGACGCAGCAACGATGCAGAGAATCTGGAGGTGCGCGAAGGCGGAGACCGGACGGAGGGCAAGGTCGGTGCACCTGTGGAGCTCAAGCTCCTGCAACGTCGGGCAGCCACCGGCGATATCCATCAGCCCACCGGACTCGGACGCGGCTGTGGCTGAAAGGCGGCGTAGGTTGGGGAAACAGGCGGCGACGGCCGCGAGGCCCCGGTCGAGCACGTCGTCGGCGAGGAACCGGCAAGCCCCCAGCGGCGGGTCCGCACTGGGGTCTAGGGTTAGCGACACCTCGCCGCAGGTGAGGAGAGGGGAGGCCGGGGACGGCGCAGCCGGGGCGGCGATGGAGGCCGGGAAGAGGTCGAGGTCCGTCAGGTCGGGGAAGCGGTAGGGCAGGCGGTGCGGCACAAAAGCCCAGTCCCGCACGGCGAGGCGGCGACGCAGGCGCCCGGAGAGCCGCATCCACCTCTTGCAGACCAGCGACGCGGCGCCCGTGAGGTGGGGCTCCGGGAGGCAGGCGAGGACGCGGAGGAGGAGCTCGTCCGAGAGCGCTAGGGTTTGGTCGGGCGCGCGGTCTGCCTGCGCCATCGCCGCGTCGCGCGCGTGCGCCGGGGACTTCCCGGGCAGCAGCCACAGGTCGGGCCAGCCCTTGAGCCGGTGCTGCTGGGGGAGGCCGCGGCCGCCAAGGCAGTCGACTCCGGGCTCAGTCATTCACTCAGCAACCGACTCCTGCGACCGGCGCGCCGCCGCCGCCGCCCGCAGCCCACATGGCCCGGCCGCGCCGCGACGGAGCCTGCAGTGCGTCGCCGCCCTGTGCAGGTGCGGGCACTGTACCGGCGCCGCGCCGCGCCGATTTGGGTTTGGGAGCGCGGCGATTTTGGTTTGGTGCGCGCGGCGTGGGGATCTGAGTTTTTCGAAATTCTGGGGTCGGGGGTTTTTGTTCGAGATTTGGAAACTGGAGAGGAGCGGGCGCGGCGCGGAGCGGAGCGGGATGGAGTCAGGCGAGCCGGGTGAGGCGAGCACTGAGCGGTGGCCGTGAGCAGCAGGCAGCGTGTGGTGGTGGGGGAAACGTTTTGAAATCCTTTCCTTGTCTCCGTGCGCAAGGTCGTTCGTTTCCTTGTAGTTGTTGGCGTTCGCTGGTTTCGCTCTACACGGTGTCACGGTGGAGAATTTCTCGAGAAATGCTTCGTGTTTGGCCGGAGAAAAAATTTCTTATATTTTCCTTGTTTCAACCGTCCTCGAGCTAGTCGGGTCGTGGCGCGCGTACTCCATTACGTATGTCCGTTCTCCATTTGGTTAGCCTTAAAAGCGTCTGTGTACCGTACGTACGTTCTTATAAGTGCGTTGAAAGCAGGGAACAATTGCGGTGCAATCAAGGTTTAGTGCAATCACAATGCAATCAAACTAATAAGTCATAAAAAATTTTAAAAAAATTGTGTATATACATTTGAGCCTACTCTATCTATATATAAAATTGCAAGATCAAATTCAATCTATGTTAAGAATAAAAAAAGATAAATTTTATATATAGTTGGACTAAACAATGAAGTACATCTACAATTTTTTTAAAAAAATTTTATAACTTTTGTTAGTTGATTGCACGGTAATTACATCCAAAACTTAATTGCACCCCAGTTGTTCCCTTGAAAGCAAGGAGTGGCCTGCCTAGCCTAAACCGTGGCAGCGTTTTCTGCTGTGATTTCGGCTATATATGCAAGCAAAAATACACAGCCGAGCTGAACAGAGTATGGGCTGGGCCGAGCAAAGCTATGGGCGTCATATGAACAGTTGAAACTTACGCCCACTCGGCTTGCGAGTGCTCCGAGTTAACTGGTGGGCCAAGATTTTCGGTAAGACGGGCTTGTATTTCTTCGAATCTTCGGACGGCTCCAAATAAGGCCCATATATAGATAGTTACTCGTTGTGTTGACCTGCCGTACATCAGTTCTCCGGAAACGTTCGTCTTTTAGAAATGGCTACGGATTTGACTACGAATTATAACAAGAGAAGAACAACCAAAGCTGTACAGAAATAGTCAAGGCGGATACGGAGGCGATGACGAGCTCCACCAGCCACCGACTCGGTTCCACGGCTGGTGCAAGTCACAGCGGCTGCGACTGCAACGACGCGAACACTGTAGCCGTTGCGTGGGCGCTTCAAAGACACGCGAGGAGGTTTCCGCCGACCACCACCCAAGGTTTGAGTTATCGTAAATCGACGTATCGAGCCGGGTCGATAAAGGCAAATCGTAAATTAAATTCAAATTTTTGATTCAAAATTTAAAATCAGTTTGGATTGATTTATCAAAAAATTGGTCGATTTATCGAAGTTTGGCTCGAGATTTCGAAATTCCAATACCGATTTTTTGTTTTCAAACGATTTATCGATAAAATCGACAGATTTCTAGAAATCAATTTATCGAAGAAATCGACCGATTTATCGAAGTTTGGCTCGAGATTTCGAAATTTCAATACCGATTTTTTGTTTTCAAACGATTTATCGAAGAAATCGACCGATTTATCGAAGAAATCGACCGATTTATCAAAAAAACAAGTGATTTTTGATTTTTTTAAACCTCCGGTTGATTTAAAATTCAAAACTCAAATTTCAACCGATTTTCCACGATTTGCCGCGGCAAATCGAAAATCGGGCCAGACCGATTTTGGGCTAAAATCGATTTTTCAAACCTTGCCACCACCACACCGGAGTGACGGCCTTATGGACGCAAAAGCATCTCTATGAAAGCCCCTAAACAAACCCTCCAACTATTATTCGAAGATTATGGCAAAAAAATCCATCCTAGAAGAGTCTCTCTCTTTTCCTATCTTCTCTCTCCTCGCCCTAAGCTAAACCATCACTCCCTGTTCTGGGGGCCTACCTGTCATCCTCCAATCTTGCGCCAATCCAGCTCGTGGCCTCGTGCTCGTAGGTCATAGCTACCTCCCGTTGCCAGTGCTCCAAGTCCTAGGTTCCCAGCTGTCCTCTCTCCATCGGACATGGTGGCCACCCGCCCCAACCAGCGTCGGCGCCCACCGCCCCCTACCTGCGCCCCCACCGCCCCCAACTTGCACTCCTCCCTCCTTTGGTGCCGACATGTCCCCCGTCCCCCCCAACACACACACACCCTACCACTATCGCATGCGGCCCCTTCCTCCTTGTGCGTCGGTGTCCACCATCCCTACCTGCGTCCCTTCCCTCCTTGCACGCCGGCGTCCACAGCCCTCCCACCTGCGCCTTCTCTCTGCTGCTCCCCTGCCGGAGATCAAATTTTGCAAAGTTCAGTGGAGTCACATTCAGAAAAAAAGGCAACCTAGGAAAGAGAAGAAGATTTGCGAGCTGAGTTTCTCGACCTGTTCTTTTCCGTATCTCAGGGCCGAGATTTCTCCTAAGAGGGGGAGGTTTGTGACATCCTTATTTTCAAACCCTAAAATCATTGCAATTGATATTTGTTTCTAGCATTAAAAATGATTAAAAAAATTCCAAAACATTTTGAAAATGAGCATGTCAATTTAAATTTAAACTCATTTTATTTTGCATATCATGTTTAAAAACAATTCCTCGTTTTCCCTTAAATAAATTTTAGTATTAATTTAGTTTTGAAAAATCATAATTATTCATCTTTATTTCAAATATATTTACAAAGTAATTTTATTTTAAAAAGGTTTAATTAGCTCTTTTATCTCTAAAGCTTTTCTTTCTCTCTCTTTCTCTTCTTCTCTTCTCCCTCGATGACACGTGGGTCCTGCACGTCATCCTTATCCCTCTCCTTTGAAATTAACCTCCCCTTTGCCAAAATTCCTATTCTACCCCTCCACCCACTTTTTCCCTATTTTTAGCCCCCTTCCTCTTTCTCTCTCCCTTATCCTTTCTCTCCTCCTTCCAAGCCAGCCACCTCCTCCCTTCCCCCCTTGCTATCCACCTCGGCGGCCGTCGCCATCGTCGTCGTCGGAGCCACCCCGCCGGTGAGCTCCTCCTCCTTTCTTCCCCCTTCCTCTTCCTCCTCCTCCCCCTTTTTCCTCTTCCTCCTTCTCTCTCCTCCTTTTTCTTCCCCTTTCTTCTCTGTTTCCTGCATGCATGCTACATGCATGCGGCTCCCATCGCTGCTACGCCCATGTGCAAGAGCAGTTCACGCCGCGCTGCTTCCACCACAATCACCGGCCACCCTGACCCTCTCGCCAGGGCTTCTCCAGGGTCGGGCCCCTGCCCTGTGCCTTGCCGGGCCTCCCCGCGGAGTCGTTCCTAGCGCTGTGCCACATCCCGAGCTAGCGCACCGCCTCCCCGCGTCACGCCAGTGTCCTCCCCGCGTCGTCTCCCGCCCTATGCCGCGCCGGTGTCCGCTACTCCGCCGCCAATAGCGCCGCCGAACATCTCGCCGGAGCCACCTAGCAAACCCCCCTCTGCCGCTCTCTCTCCTTTCCCGGCGTGGCAGCACTGACCGCCTCGCCGCTGAGCACGCCTCACATTACCCGCCTTGCCGCCAGCTGGTCCCGCCGCCCCTCCTCTCTCTCCCCCTTTTCTCTCCCTCTCTCTCTCTCTCTCCCTCGGTCACTCTCTCTCTCTCAGGCCTACTTTGCATCGTACGGCCCAAGTCACAATGACCTTTTTCTTTTTCCAGGAATTTTAGTAAATAGTGTCTCTTCGCTATTTTGCTACAGGTTCGTCCGACCTCCGAATCCAACGATTCCAATTCCTAAAAATTCAGAAAAATCATACCTTCCC
This sequence comes from Olyra latifolia, assembly GCA_036346145.1. Classification (NCBI taxonomy): domain Eukaryota; kingdom Viridiplantae; phylum Streptophyta; class Magnoliopsida; order Poales; family Poaceae; genus Olyra; species Olyra latifolia. The sequence goes on along the minus strand of CM070524.1, from coordinate 17,202,600 downwards.
CCCAGTAATTTTTATGTAATTCTCATAATTATGATTATATTATCTAATTTTTTGCTATTTATTGTTGTCTCGTTTTACATGCACTAGATCGTTTGAGCGACGAAGGAGGGTACCTTGACGCCGTTGACGTCCAGCAGGAACCGGTTTACTCGGAAGGCAAGTCTTCCCCCTAGACACCCCAATTTTCTAGATTTTGCCAAAATTGCTATTTAATTAAATTGTGCGTATGTTTCTTAGATATTTCCGGCGCATGTCTCTTTTGTCAAAGCGTGCGCCTACTGCCATGAAGTGTCATTAGGTTGTATTAATTAGCTATGACTACTATTTTAAATACTAGTCTGGCTTTGCAATGCATAGTTAGACATCAGGAGTTCCCACTGATATGAGCATGGTGGTTTCAGTATGAGAACTTGGGGTATGGTGGGTGATTTCACTCTCTAATTAAAATTTGACCAACTAATAATTGGGTTCGAGAGCGGTTGGTTTATATGGTGGGTGCCTTTGTGTACGAGAATTGGGTTTGTGTGGGATGGCCGCTTCGAGACTAAGGACCGTTGATAGTGACACACTTAACTGAGAATTTTTTCGTGCGACCGCAAGCCCGGTATTGGACTGGCCTGATCTAGAGGGAGAGTAACGTCAGTGTTGTTCACCGTTCTTGCACCATAATGGGGTCCGAGGGAACCATCGCCAGTGTACTGCCGGAGACTTGTGGACCTATTATTTCTCTAGGTACCTGTGTGGCAAACTTGGGGTTAGTTTTCTGAAGGGTCTTGTTACGGTACTCTTCGACGGGAGGGTACTTTATCTTGTGGGTAAAGTGTACAACCTCTGCAGAGTGTAAATCCATTCGAATGGCCGAGCTCCCGGTTAAAGAGCAACTCAGTGGTCTTTCACAACATAGTCTCACCTCTTAAATATGACATGAGTAAGGTATTCCGGCATGTGTGCCGTTGCTAGATGAGAATAAGATTGGTATATGAGATTTGAGAATTATGAGATATTGAAAACTTGAGCTTGAGAATGAGAACTTGGTTATATCTTTGTTTATTATGAGAATTGCTATTTATTTATTTTTGTTTTCTTAAATACTTTTACAAATCTATGTTAAATGCCATTTATGCAAATAACCCTTAACTTTCCTAGGATGAGCCTTAACCAGGCCCTTCCCAGGAAAGACTTGCTAGCATGAAGCATGCTAACCCCGCCTTTTATGCGGTGCTGTTCCTATCGTGAGTAGGTCAGGAGTTCAAGGATGCACAGGATTACGTTGTTGTTTTCCCGAAGGGTGATCTGGACTTCTAGCGGCTTCTCGATCAGTTTGTGCCTATGGTCATGATGGAACACTACTTTTGGTTACTCTCTTTTGTCTTACATTAGTTAGAATCTGTATATCCGAACTAATGTAATCTGTTGCTTCGCCGCACTCTGAACTATTTTATTAGCTAATGCAGTTCTGATTGGTATCATAAATCTGTTTCACTGTGGGTATGAGCACTGATCCTTAGGACTCATACTGTTAACATAGAGGAGTCCGGTTTGGTAGAACCGAGGTCCGACATCGGTTTGACGATTAATGAGCATAGCTTTAGCCATTAATCCATCCAGTGTAAGAAATCTAGATGCCCAAGAGGAAGGGGTGAATTGGGCTTTTCAAATTTTACTTTCTATTCAAGTTATACACCTGTGTCCAAATCGTAAATAAATACGAAAGCTAAAGAGTAAGGCTTTGAACACAAATAATTTATCTAGGTGATTGTAATCCTAAAGTGATATCAATAAAATGCAACTAGGCTATCAAGATGACAAGATAGCTAAGATCACTATTACAAGGAAAAACACTATCACAACAAGACAATAAGCTGCTATCAATCAATACATGACATAGGAGGTAAATAGCATCATAATCATAATGAGATATGGCATGGAATATATGAGCACAAGCAACAAACCAGAAGTGACACGATGATTTTTTTCCCTGGTGCTCAGAGACTTGCCAGTCTCTCCTAATCCACGTTGAGGCTTGATCCCACGCAAGGACTGGCTCCCTCTTGAGCCAACTGCCTTCACTCCACTAGTGGTTACTAGTACTTCCTCCACTAGAGATGGCAAGCACCAACACCACTCACACGATTCGTCTGGGCCTCCTCACAAGCTTCTTGAAAAAGGTCACCGGCACAGGACGCCTCCTACGTAGTCTAGGTGCTGGGAAACACCAAGAGTAACAAGCATAAAACCGCTTGATCACACCGAATCAAAGCTTAAGAGTGCTCTCCCTTTCTTTAACCCCTTTTTTTCTTTTCTTGGCTGCTCCTAACACATAGGACAATCCAAATCCTGCAGCCCCTCACGAAGGAGGCCAACTAGGGGCTTAATAGTCTATAGTTCAAAAACTAGCCGTTAGAGCCCTTTCAGCCAAACTAACGTGTTGGCCGTATGGTATGGCACCGCCATATCATACAGCACCACGACCACGCAAGACCTCACAAACTAGCCGTTGGGGCACCTTGTATGGTACGGTGCTATCGTACCATACGACACCTTACACGGGCACACATGGACCCTACTAGACAAAACACGACGGCGTGCCGTATGGTACGCCGTGCCATATGGCACCCACATAGGAACAACTCATCAGAAACCTTCTAGAAAAAAACGGACGGCACATTGTCTGGTACCCTGTACCATACAGCGTGCACGCACCACTGCCAACAAGAGGGGCACACACTACTAGGAAAAACCCAACGGCACCATACAACATGCACATAGCTCACACAAAGTACACTAACACCCTCTCTGGAAAAGATGCAATGACAGCACCGTACCATATGGCGTGCCAGCACCCAACAAAAACTCTACTGAAAAAGATCAGACGACATGTCGTATGGTACGCCATACCATGCGACAACAAAACAACTCTAGAGGACTCACTCTAGGATAACCCTGACACACTCCGACACCCTCGACACCTCACCTAAACTCGCACAAGGGACTAGGACACTCAGTGCATCACCCAAGAACTAAGAACCGATCGGATCAATACATATCTGGCCCCTCTTAATAGCACGACAACTATCCATACCTTCATTTTTCACATCCTTTTCTTGATATCACACATGATGATGCCTCTGTCGTATCAATTTTGACCATCACCAATCCTTGATGACTCCTACATCCCATCGACCTTGACTTGACCATCCACTCGGTGATCCTTCTGTTCTATCGAATTTGACTTAATCATCAACCTTTAGCGACTTCCTATCTTGTTGACCTTGACTTGGCCTTCATCCATTAGTATCACTAAGTCATATGTACCTTCACAGGACCTAATTCTCTTTACATCACTTACGAAAGACAATAGTCTCAAAAGCTCAATAGATATGAATAGGTTTAATATTCACGAGTGATTAAGCATCACAAGTGTTTTATGATAAATATCACCAAGCACAGAAACACTTATGACTTATCACATGATAACTCTCAAAAGTGTAACTTGTGATAGAACAAAAGATAGCACATGAGAGATGGATGTCAAAACATATTTATATTATATTCCAAGGCATAACAATCAAACAATTCAATTAAACTTTAATCTTCACATACTGTACACATGAATAAATATATGCGAAAGACATGTGTACAATATGATTTAAGGCATACTTGAAGTTATTGATCCAACAAATGAGAGATAAATAGAAGCATGGATCAATATGGGAGACAACACATCATACATGATAAACTTCATTTAAGAAGTACATATGAGGATATACAAGTGACACATATATGCACACACTCTCAAATTAAGCATGGTAAAGTCTATCTCATGGATCACATTAATAATGTCAATATGAGCAAACCATATATCGAACTCACAAGATAATCATGCACAAATAAATATAACATGGAACAATATACATAAATTTATTCAAGATAAATCCGGAGCTCAACATCTACTTGCACATGAGGAATGCAACAATAGATATGAGTATGATATCGAATTGTTACCTTAATATGCAAACCATCCTAATTGCATTTATGAGACTAAAGAAGATCAACAATCAAGTGTTAATCTCAATGAGATAATTAACATGAGACATACCTTGATACGATGGATAGTTTGTCTACTTGACATAAATAATTTCTCTAAGATTAGAATAGAGCTTAGTAATAAACTTGTTAGTCTCATAATATAATTCATCACATAGTAGAGGTTTGTCATTAGACAAGCATTAAATTAAGCATTAAACTTTGTTATTTAACAATATTTGTCATTGACCACCAAAATCACAAGGGCTACTTGAAGTTACACCTAGAAACTTGATTCATATGAGAGGGACTTGGTTCCGCGGGAGGAGTTCAAAATAATATAAAAAATTTACTTGGTTGTGTAGGCTTATTTTAAGCCATTTGGCTTTATCGAAATGATATTGTTTTTGATAAATGCAAACTTACCATCTTTTTACAAATTGTTTTTAGAGGATCCTATTGGCAACGGTATTGGGCACTATTGCAACATGAGGATGAAATGGGGGAATTCATCAAGGCGTGCAAAGCTTTGGAGATTATTGGCATGGCCATCTTTGCTAATCATGGATGGAAATTTTGTAATAGGATTAGTTGTGTTTAAGGTCTCTCTCTTTTTTCTCTTGATCAGGAGTTTTATTACACTTTGAAGACAATATATGGTTTGGTGGCCGCATGCATCCCTGTAGAGTGCAGAGCCTGAAATTGTATTCCATTAGCTAAAAAAATTTGTATTTGAAATTCTTATTCTTATGTAAACTCTGACATATTGGTAGGTATTATGTGATCCGTTTTTGTCTCATGAGCAGGGTTCACAAACCTATTTCGGGACCCGAAACTGCCATTTGGGTGGGTCGGTTTTTCACCAAAAACCGGCCGGTAAAGCCGGTGAAAAATGCTCAAATTCAAATTCAAACTGTCAGGAAGCTGCTGACGAGCGGGACGGTTTTTGGAGCGGTTTTTGATGAGAAACCGGTGGTTTTTACCGATTAACCACCGGTTTTAGCGAGAAACCGGTGGGAAATAAGGGGAAACGTGAAAATAGAAAAAAAAAAGAAGAAAAGAGGTCTGAAAAATTTTAAAAATTGGAAAAAATCATAGATGAGTGAGATATATGTGTTGTTAATTTATTTAATCATGAAAAAAAAATTGGAAGAACCTTTGATAAATATATGACATCTGAAACATATCAATATCAAGTCAATAATCTAACATTGGGTACAACAAGTCAATGAGATAAACCTTGTACATGTTTTGCTCCTTCATTGATATTATATGTTCCTTTAATCTTATAGAGCCATGACACTTGTTTTGACACATTTTTGCCGTAGTTTGTGATATGCATGGTAGTTTTCAACAAAAACATATATTTGAACAAGGAAAAAATTTGGCATGACCTTTGCTAAATATTTGAGAGTTGAAACATATCAACACTAAGTGAATTGCATACATACATATATTGCATTCCATATGATGATAGACATATCAACACTAAGTCATATAATAGACATATCAAGGTTTTAAAAACTGTTTGGTGACCCGAAACCCGTGATTCACGGTAGCAAAACGAGCATCAATCAGTGAGTTCGGTGTGGTGGTGGTGACAAAAGAAAAAACGAGCAGAGCAATCAGTTAGCAAGTGTACAGACTAGGCCTTCTAGAAACCAATCTAATTTTTTAAAAAAGGTTTTTTCACTTTTGCACAACTTTCTTCGCACAAAATACCATGATAATAATCTCAATTGAAAATTTTGCTTTGTACGGAATGTTCTAAAAAAATTCTAGTTTTTATAAGATTTTTGAATTTTTTTTCAAAATATTAAATCCAAATTTTAAATTTCAAAACGAGCCGGGTAAAAACCGACGGTTTCTCAAACCACCACCTAGCGGTTTGGCGAGAAACCGCCTGTTTTTACGGGTTTTTGCCAGTTTTTTGAACCCTGCTCACGAGTCTGTTAGATGAATTCGTGTCTACTCTGATCTGTGAGCACAGCCGCAGGTAGCATCTGTAGCTCCCTGTCTGGAAGGTTGTCCAGGCATGCAACATACGAAGTCAACACTTGCAGCAGTGAGCAAAAGGAACCAAGGCTCTCATCACATGAAAAAATGGGCTCAATGAATCGGAAATATCACACATGTATAAGTTTTTTCGGAACTTCGATCACCATCTAATCATGTTTCGAGATCCATGCATGAGCTTACCTTCTCTCTCAGGGCATTTTTTTGTGCAAAACACCCTCCTTTCCATCAAATTCTCAGACAACGTCCCCTCTCCCTCTTCCTCCCCATTCCTCTCTCCTCCAGTGTCTGGTGCCAGCATGACAGGAATCCTCCGTCCCCGACTATAGAGGATGGGATCTCGACTGGCGTGTGTCGGCCGCTTGGCTCCACTCCTCACCAGCTCACCTGACCATGGTGCAGCGTTGTGGCTTGCACAACAGCGACGCGTGATCAGGGCCATGGCAGCCATGCTCTGGGGAGGAAGAGGTCCACCACACCAGCGCCGGCCATGAGAGGGGTGGGAGGAGAGAGGAATGTGGAGGAAGAGGGAAAGTACATCATATGAGAATTTGATGGAAAGGGTAGACTTTTTGCCAAAACAAATTATGAGAGAGGAGGAGGAACTGCACATATATCTTGAAACATGATAGGACAGTTGTTAAAGTGTATGAAAAACATATACGTTTGGGAAATCTCCGTGTTCCTCAATGAATACCGAGAATAGCATCCTCACCAAGCAAAGTGACCAAACTCACGATTGAGCATGACCAGAGACGTGCGGTGCTACCGGAGAGGGAAGACGCCACCAATTACCTGCGCTCGTGCTCCAGCAACTCAATGAAGCCAGAGACTTTACCATGCTCCCATGGGCCTTGTCAACAGGTGATGAGCAGCAAACCATTGTCTCGAAGATCTAGTGGTTGTCCCAGCAGCAACCCAACGATCCAAAGTGCCATCTCCAATTCGCGATGTTACAATCCGGATAAGAGCAAAGCGACTCTGTTCGAGCTCACAAACTCGCAGTGTCCCACACTCGAAACCTGCCAATCTGGCTCGAGTCGAATGTTGGCTCGGCCAAGTTGGGCTAGCTACCCTCTCCTGATAGATTGCCATGGAACAGGGCTGAACGAATTACGGCGGAAATGACTGACTGAAAGCACACAATTAACGGACTAGCCTAATACCACTCCTAGCAAGCAATAGCTTGACATATACTTACTTGCACCACGGTTATATTCCAGGCCATGTGCATGCATGTCACAATCCTTCGGTGGAACCAAATCACCGCAATCTTTCTGCGGAGGAATCCAACATGCCAAAGTTCCAACGAAGGAATTCTTAATCCCTGTGAATCCGCGCCGGCAAACCCGACAAATAAGCAAGAATTTCATCACTACGAGATCTCTGCTCTCTCTGCCCCTCACCTGTGCACCTGCCATCCGCTGCGGTGCTGCCTATAAATAGACGGCAAGAGCACACTTCCTAGCTCACAACCACTTCTCTCCTTCGATCTCTTCTTCCTCGCGGCATTTACTTGCCATCGAGGGCATGGCTTCAATGATCAAGATCTCGGCGTCGGCCTTCATCCTCTTCGCGGCTCTAGTCTGCCTCCTCCGTCCCTGCGCATCCGTCGAGCTCCACCGCAAGCTCTCCGGCTGGTCCAGCGGCGGCGCGACGTGGTACGGCGCTCCCAACGGCGCAGGAAGCGACGGTATATATATACACACGGACGCTTACCACCATGTATTTCTAGTCGAGATAGGATGTATATATGCATGAAAACGGTTGGTACTAAGGCTTGCATGCATCATGCATGTACGTGCTATAGGTGGTGCGTGTGGGTACCAGGGCGCCGTCGACCAGCCGCCGTTCTCGTCCATGATCGCCGCCGGCAGCCCCTCCATCTTCCTGTCCAGCAAGGGATGCGGCTCTTGCTATCAGGTATTCAGGTTTAACGTACGCCATTGGCACCAGTTATTTCTTCACTTGCTTACACCACTATGTCGGGATAAATTCGCTCTGCAGGTGAGATGCACCGGCCATGCCTCCTGCTCCTCCAGCCCGGCGACCGTCGTCCTCACCGACCTGTGTCCTGGCGGTCCGTGCCTCGACGAGCCTGCCCACTTCGACCTGAGCGGGACGGCGTTCGGTGCCATGGCGGAGCCTGGCCAGGCCGACCAGCTCCGCGCCGCCGGCCGCCTCCAAATCCAGTACACTCGGTAAGCTAGCAACGGCAGTCATGTCATCGTCACTTGCACTTCAACGCATTCGGGTCGTTCGTGGGGGCAGCTTGTCTGCACGTACGCACATGCATGCAGTAGCCTTCGTGGACCGTGTGATCCATCGCCTTGCCACGTTGCTCTGTCCGTGACTCCTCCTCCTTGCAGGGTGCCGTGCGACTGGCAGGGGATGGACATAGCTTTCAAGGTGGACGCCGGCTCGAACCCAAACTACCTCGCCGTGCTCATCGAGTACGAGTCCGGCGACGGCGAGCTGTCAGCGGTTGAGCTCATGCAGAGCGGCGGCGGCGCGGGGTGGGCGCCGATGCAGCAGTCGTGGGGCGCGGTGTGGCGGTACAACTCCGGCGCAATCCTGCAGGCGCCCTTCTCGATCCGCCTCACCTCCGGCTCCGGCAAGACGCTCGTGGCGAGCAACGTCATCCCCGCCGGCTGGGCTCCCGGCGGCACGTACCGCTCGATCGTGAACTACTGATGGAGCGTTGACGACTGACGAATTACCTCGTTAATAATATGTAGCTAGGTGGTTGCGCCTGCACGCACGTCCGTCCGCGTTCGCCGGTGAGAGGCGTGGCGCTAGCTAGCTAGCATGGTTTATGTTTGGAACTATTGGCGTGCGTGCGTAATCGCCATTAATGTTGCGCGTGTCACTTGTGTCTTGGTGCGCGCCATTGTTGCGGTTGCGTGGAATGGCGTTTTGTGTCAGTTCGAACGATATGAATGAATAATGTGTCGGAGGAAGAAGATGGAGGAGGAGGCGCAGCATCGAGCCATCGAGTTCTCCCCCCTTTGCCTCCGGCGTTATTGCAGTTGTCTGCTCGAAATATACTCCCTCTTTAGCATTTAACCTTTCTTTTGGCTATTTGTCCAGTTTGAGTGCGGTGCTTAACTTTCAACAATCCAAGATGTGTCAAGTTAATCGTGCAGATTAAAAATTATGCCATCACAAAATGTGGACACATAGAAGTACGGTCTAGATTGCAAAATTCATGTTTCTCAACAAATTTTTGCAAAAATCAGGTCGAAGATATGAACACTGCAAAATCATGGAATTACCCTTGACGTATTTACAGGACTATGCTACTACCATGGCGTCCGAGCCCTTCCGACGTGGAACGGCTCAGCTAACTCATGCATGGCTTGCTCACTCGCTCGCTCCACTCTCACTCGCATCTCCCTTTTGTCGCTGTCTGCTTCCTTAAAAAAATTTCCCTCCCATCCTTCCAAATCTGACCGACGACGCTGCTTCCTTCCACATCTCCTTCCCTCTCCTACCCGGCTTCCACCCCCTAACGCAGCGTACGCAGCCGCAGTGATCAACGGGAGACGAGCCAAGATGGTTCTTGCCCTAGGCCCGGCCTGCTGCGGCAAATCGAGGCCGCTTTCTTCGTGGAGCCCGGTGCTTCCCGGCTGTAGACTGCTGATTGTCGGCCTAACCTGAACGCGTTGCATGGTTGTGGGCCGACCCGGCCAGTGATCAGGCCGCATTGTTCTCAGGGTCCAGTTTTGAGCAGACGGCAAGCTTTCCCTTGCATACGGGTGGAGTGGACAGGTCACCGACCAATTTGCGCTGAGTTAGCCATTCATCACGAATTTTGATTTTTCTTTACCTTTGAAACTTCTTCTCCTTTACGCCATTGCTGTTCGCTTTGTTAGTTCAGCCGTTAGAAAGCTTTGGCTAATATCTAAAATATCCCTTTCGTAATTTCTTAATTTAAAACTTTGAAATATTGCATCTCCTATATTATAACTCTAAATTGAGTGATTTAAATTTCTAAATTTATGTAAAATCGTGTTCTACTTCTTGTAAAAGTCTTATAATTATTACTAATTTTCTGTATTTTCTCTTATTTTCATGAGAACAGTACCATTAATTTTAAAATAAATTTACACCCCATACTTTTTAAATTTCACTTGGTGTATGCATAATTTTTTTGCATCTATAGAAATTATTGCCATAATTTTATTAATTTTTGACTTTTCATGGTTTTTCTGTTTTGAAACGTATTAAAAAGGCATGGCAAAATTGTCTTTATGTAGCTTTATCACAGGTTGGCCGGTCAACAATGGAATAGAGGGAAGAAGTTTCAGAGACAATGGCAAATAAGGAAAGTCGAAATTTGCGGTGGTAGATCACGAAAAGGGCTAATTATGAGTGCCAAATAAGAAATTTGCTCATTATGTAGAGCCCTCTCATAAAAAAAAACCAACTATGTAGAGCCGTGGGCCTTGTATTCGTGATGAATGACGTACAAAAAAATTGAGAAAAGACCCGTGTATCGTGTCACCGAACTTCAAATCTATATTTGACCTACCAGGTGAGAAACAATTAAGATAAGCTATATTGAAAAGGAAGTCCAAAATTTTAAAAAAGAAAAGAAAAACCTACTGTTCACATAATGTAATCCTGATATTTTGTTTCTCACGGTATATTTTGTTTCCCTAGTTAAAATTTCTGCACGATTTTTTATTATATCATACACCATCCATATCTGTTTTTTTTTGGAACTTTTCATCATCATTTGAACCGTCTTACAAGCAGGGCCTGTCCTGGGATTTTGGGGGCCAGGGCGAAAACTTATATGGAGGCCTCATCCACCTTCTCATATATATATGTCTATATATATATGCATATGTGTATATATATATATAGAGAGAGAGAGAGAGTTTTATAAACACACATCTATGAAGAAATTAATATTCGATGCACAAAAATTACTCATATAGAACACTTTAAATTTTATGAAATGACAAATGTAAATTATAATCATAAACACTTACTTGGCACTTAAGTCTTGACATCATCTTAAAAAAAAATTTCTAACATTTTGTGATACAAAGTCATCGATTATACTATTGATATCAATCTCATCCAATAACTTCTTCTTGATGCATAAAGTCGCCAAATCATTTAACCTTTCTTGAGTCATTGTTGATCTCAAATAGTTCTTCAATAATTTAAATTTTGAAAAGCTTCTTTCAGCGATGCAACAATCACGGGCACAGTAAATAAGATTCGATAAGCAATGGAGACATTAGGATAACAATCCACATCTCTGACATGCTCGAAAATCTCCATAGCAGACAACACGCCATCCGGCAAAGTGAATTTCATAATCTTTAATTCAGAAATAAGATCATGTACCTCAATATCAGATGAACCATCTTGAGAAAAAGTGTCTACAAATTTAGTGCAACTCTCTTCAAGTTCAATATCATTTAATGACTTCAGGGTGCTTGAGTTCAATAAAAATCCGAATATATCTTTAAACACCATGAGTTCTTCGAATCTGGTTTCCGTGCACGTGCGCCTGTAAATCTGTAATTACTAGCCTAGCCTGCCGCTGCATGCTACGCGATGGATGGACCCTGGACTCCCTGGGGGAGCTGCACACCTGGTGGGGGCCCCATGATTTTGGAGGCCCGGGGCGGCTGCCCACCCTGACCCCCCCCAGGGCCGGCCCTGCTTACAAGGAGTCCAAGTTTGAGTACCATGGAATATGTTGGGAGCAAGATATTTATTTTTTTTAAAAAAAAAGTCATGGAAGCTACTCTTTCCCGTAGGAAGTTTGTTGCCCGTGCTTCGTGACGAAGAAGTAAAACAATAAAACTTAAGGTGTGGCATGGGAAAATAAGACCAGTGTGTAAAACTTGAAATTATGGGACGCAAAACACAAAAAAGAGACTAAAGGGTCGTTTTGCGAATCAGGGAAACTAAAGGGTGGTAATGCAAAATAGCAGGATCATTAATTTTAGCTAAACCAAGGAAGGAGAGGGCAAAATAGGAAAAATTAAGGATGTATTGCAAAATCAGAAAAGTATGAGAACTAAAATGGTAAACACCAAGAACCTATATATGAAATAAGAGAACTTTGAGGACTAAAACTAAAAAAAAGTGGCTTTAATGTTTACCACCCGCGTTCACCATAGCCAGCTTTTATACCGTAGAGGAGAGGACCAATCGAAAGTTTTTTTTTTATAGAAAAGGAGCTAAGAAGTGGATAGCACTATTAGGAAACCTATTCGGTTACGGGCTCGCCAAGCTGTATCCGGATAGGTCTATCCGTGGACCTGCCAAACTCTATAAAGCAGCACTATAAATCGGAGAGGGATCCACCCATTGTATACACACCTGAAAGCAATAAAGAATCCGTTCTCTCCCTACATCTGTGTCGATCCACTTTGTGCATCCGTTGTTCTCGCTATCGTTCTACGTCGCGCATACGAATCAGCAACCTCGGACTACACCCGGTAGCGTGGTTGCTCAACACATTATCAGCACGAACGCTCCTGAAGGACGATTCGCGAGGAGAAGAAGGCGACGAATGATCTGCATCGAGCCGCCCTCACGCCGGCTTCCACTCGGATAGCCGAAAACATCCCCACGCGATCGCTGTCCTCTGTGACGATCTCGGAATCCTGAATGTTGATCACGCAGATCGAAAGGTATTGCATTGAATCGAACTTTGAATTTGTAGATCGAATCTATTTTGAAAAGAATTTTGGGGATCGGTTTTGCTGGATCATATGATTGATCCGATCGCTGGCCACACCGAAGGCCATGTCCCCACACGCGCCGCCACGGCCCGAGACGGCACCACGACCGTCGCTTCGCCGCATGTAAGGCCGCCGCGTTTTGCTATGAAGCTCGCGACGCCACGTCCGCCTCGCTAGCAGCCGCCGTCTTGCGTGTCCCCATGCCACCGCTCCGGCCACACCGTCCTGGATCGAAGCCGTTATTTGGCGGCTCGCTCCCGCACGCGTCGCTCGATCTGCTCGTCGAACACGGCGTGGAGCCGCCGAACAACCTCGCGAGGCGCCTCGCCTCGGCTGCGGGTCCAGCCGGCGTGGACGGCGAGGAAGAAGTTCGACGGCGCTCGTGAACTCCGTGATCTCGTCCGACGCCCCGCGGTCGTCGAGGTCCACGTGGTCTGCCGAGAAGATGGTGCATGAGAGAAGGTTCAACGCGGTGGTGAACGCGACGCGGCCGACGCCGACGGCGGCGGCGGGCTCGCTTCGCTAGCCCTCGCGACGTGGGACCTCATTTGTTTTTCGCTTTGCACTTGCACCAAGCGGCGGCGGCTAGAAACCCTAGTCGCCTAACGTCTTGGGGGTAAGACAGCCACCCAAGAGAATCGAGCGGTGAAAGCAGCCGAATCGCAAGAAGGCAGCAGGCAAGAAGAGCCGCTGGGAGAGAATCGGGTCATTTCAAAGCGATCCACAGGATGGGCCACCATTAGTGAGCCGCGATAGGGAGGGAAAAGAAAAGGGCAGAGGAAAAGAAACGAAAAAGAAAAAAAAATATGCGTGGAATTTTGCAAGAAACCCCAGAAAATTAAGTAACTACACAAGAAGAATTCCTGGGACACTGAAATTTTTCGTAGAAGTCCTTGGTGACATTGAAAATTTTGGAAAAGTCCCTGGAGACACTGAAATTTTTCATAGAAGTCCCTGAAATTAGTAGAAATCATAGAAAGGCATATTCGGGAATAAAAACATCTCGAAATTCCGAATTTTACTTTACCCCTGATAATTATTTTCATGCTATTATATGATGGATTAGCTGTTATAATTATCAGTTTATGCCTGTTTATGAATAGAATTTATGCATATGAATTATGAATGTGAATTTCTGATTATTTGTGGTGTTCGTTCATTACATTTAATCTATGAATTGAAAATAGCATGTTGAATGGTAGAAAACCATGAATTTTATTGAAAAAATATAAGAATATATGCAGATTACATATAGTAGTCATGAATCAACATTGCTATCATAGAAATTCAGCTTGAATTTCGCAGAAAAGCCCTGAAACCTTGGGGAATTATCTGAAAATTCACCAAAATTAAGAATTTTTGTATAGAAAGCCCCGAAAATTAAGAATTTACTGAATGTATATATTCTGGCATAGAATTACTCCATGAAATTGCTATTATAATTCTTGTAATAATTATTTTAGCATGTTTATATTGGAAATTCCGAGAATTTATGAATAGATCTATGTCACGCAACACACACTATGATTACCCACAGTATCTTATGCAAAGAATTTGAATTATGCAAATGTTTGGCATCGTGAGTCGTGAGTTTGATGAATTCGACTCAAGACATGAAGCCCCCTGCACCGCCATTGGCATTGTAGCAAGGGGGCAATATCCGAGCACAGAATAATTAAGCACTGCATTTCATTAGGCACACCTGTCCAATACTTTAAAGAATGAATACATGGCGATGGAAAGTGCTATTGATCTTTGGGCCGCACTTAAGAAGCGGTTCGGAAAGCTCAAACACACTATCCTGCCATAAGCACAGTAGGATTGGACAAACCTGAGATATGCAGAAGCTACTAAAGAAGATGATGCCATCATAGAAAAAGAAATTGCTGACACTGTAGAAGTCTATTTTACCGAATTTATTTAGTGCATACATAGCAGTACTAGTCAGCCTTTTAGTGTGGTTGCATTAATAGACATTTATGATCTCATCATGAATGAAGAAATGTGAGCTCTAGGGGGAGCAAACCTTTAATTCTCATGATTAGTTATGCATTTTATTCCCAGTATATTTGTGTGAATGCTTGCAATATGAATGATAGCCTAATTGAAATTATATGAATTTATGAAGCGCCCATATGAAGGAGATATGCATTGTTGATAGCAGAATAGCATCTTAAGAGGGACAAAGTATTTTGTTAAGAAAAGAACTGGCAGTATAACCACAATTGCAGGAAGTGGTTCATGCGTAGTAGGCTCTGGTCAAGCCACAATCATACTACCTATGGGTACTCCATCGAAAATTAATGAAGCTTTCTTTGCACCGAATCCACTAGGTCTCTCTTAAGCTTTAAAGACATCCGTGACAACGGTTTCCATGTTGAGACCACTGAAGAAAATGGCAAAGAATTCTGTTCATTGTGAAGCATGACGGATGCTTGGAAAAAGAATCTTAGAAAAAATTCCTTCATTTAGAACTGGGCTATACCACACAAGAATTAAAGCACCTGACAAATACACTTCCCTTAAAACTTCTTTTAGGAGTGCTGAACTCTTCTCTCTTTGGCATAGTAGACTTGGTCATCCAGGCTTACGGATGATGAGAAATATAATTACCAACCCTCAGAGCCATGAATTTAGTGTAAAGAATTTTCCTAATCAAGAAGACTTCATATGTCAAACATGCGCCACTGGGAAAATGATCACTAGGCCCTCGACCATGAAGGTGCAAGATGAAATCCCCGCGTTCCTTGAGCGCATCCAAGGGGATATTTGCGACCCCATTCAACCCCTATCAGGTCCTTTTAGGTACTTTATGGTACTCATTGATGCTTTCTCGAAGTGGTCAAACGTGAGTTTACTCTCGACAAGAAACCACACATTCGCAAAGCTGATCTCTCAGATCATAAGAATTAAGAATGCATTCCCGGATCATCACATGAAGTCCATTCACTTGGACAATGCCGACGAATTTACTTCAAAGGCATTTGATGATTACTGTATGGCATCGGGAATCAATGTAGAGCACTCAGTGCCACATGTCTACACTCAGAATGGACTAGCAGAAGTACTAATTAAAAGGATCAAATTCATAGCAAAGCCGCTCTTACAGGGTTGTAATTTACCGAACACGTGTTAGGGCCATGCTGTCCTACACGCAGCAACATTATTGAACTATAGACCGTCAGCGTACAACATCCACTCACCAATGCAACTAGTTCAGGGGATCACACCGAAAATTTCCCATTTAAGAAAATTTAGATGCATGGTGTATGTACCGATACCACCACCATAGCGAACAGCTATGGACTCTCTCCGGAGGCCAGGGATATACGTTGGTTATGAGACAGTGTCCATAATCAAGTATTTAGAACCCTCGACCGGTAATTTGCATACCGCCCGGTTCGCTAATTGCATCTTTGACGAGGATAATTTTCCGTCATTAGGGGGAGATAAAGAACCCTTAACAGAAGAATGCCGTGAAATCATCTGGCAAGCCACCGGCATTCCCGCACATGATCCCCGTACTAGAGAAGCAAACGAAGAGGTCCAGAAAATCCTCGATTTACAGAAATTAGAAAATGAACTGCCCGATCACTTTTGTGATTTGAAGGTGTGATCAAGTCACATTACTCCTAGTAATGCACCAGAGAGGGTTTGAAATACCATAGAAGGTATCCTCATCCTGTTCCGAGGCCTCAGAGAAAAGGACAGGAAATCTGGTTACTCGAATCCCAAGTATCTGGGGACGTCTGGAGAAAAGTGGATAAGAGAGCTTATCACGACCAGTCACAAAAGCGCCGGAAAAAAAAAAGAAGGGGAGCAGTTGAGACACGCAACTCGGTGAGAAGCGACACGCTAGCTAGGCGCTCCCAGTTGAATATACCGATAATAGAAGAAGAAGCCGAAAGAAATACGTGTACGCACATCGGCAACAATAAGCTAAAGGAACTTGCTCCGTGATGGAAAATAGCGGTGAAGAGCAAGTAGAAATGCACTGAAGCACCCCATGACGAAATGGCCATAAACTTGCGCGAATCGGGAAATGATGAATAGAGCAACAACCAATGTCGACATATACTTTGCAAAAATGATTGCTGCGAATAGATCCCGATCCGAGCGGCATCTCTTTCGAGTGTAAGCACCGACCAAATTGGGCGGAATGGAAGAAGGCAATTATCATGAACTAATCTCACCGAACAAAAGAGAAGTGTTTGGACCTGTGTGCCTTACACCCTCCCATATACGTCCTGTGGGCTATAAATGGGTTTTTGTTCGGAAGAGAAATGAAAATAATGAAGTGGTACGGTACAAAGCAAGGCTGGTAGCTCAAGGTTTCACTCAGCGCCCAGGCGTTGATTATGAAGAAACCTATTCCCCGGTCATGGGTGGTATAACCTTTAGATATCTAATCTCGATGGCAGTGAATATGAACTTAAGAATGAAACTGATGGATGTGGTCACAGCTTATCTTTACGGTAATCTGGACTTTGAATTGTATATGAAAGTACCTGACGGCATGCCAACCCCGAATAAAGAGAGAAAAGAATTATATTGTGTAAAATTGCAGAAATCCTTATATGGATTAAAGCAGTCAGGAAGAATGTGGTATAATCGCTTGAGCGAGTTCTTGAGCAAGAAAGGCTATACGAATAATGAAGATTGTCCATGCGTTTTTATACAACGATCACAAGATGGTTTTTGTATAATTTCGGTTTACGTGGATGATTTGAACATCATTGGCACCAATGATGAAATTGAAGAAGCAAGCTCATATTTGAAATCTGAATTTGAAATGAAAGATTTGGGTAAAACCAAATTTTGCTTAGGCCTTCAGCTTGAGCATATGCCAGATGGAATACTCGTACACCAAGCCGCCTACACCCAAAAGGTGTTGGAGAGGTTCAGTTTTGAGAAGGCGACGATCAAGAACCCCGATGGTCGGAAGGTCATTACAAGCGCACCAAGACCAGTCGACCTAGAGAAGAGGAGGAGGAAGTCTGGGATCGAATTCCCATATTTAAGTGCCATAGGAGCGCTCATGTACCTAGCAAACAAGATTACGGCACGACATTGCGTTCGCCGTAAACTTATTAGCGAGGTATAGTGCAGAGCCAACGAAAAGGCATTGGAAAGGGGTAAAGGACATCTTCCGCTACCTACGGGGAATAGTCGATCTTGGACTATTTTATAGAAGGAACCAAGATATGACTTTGGTCGGATATGCAGATGCGGGTTATCTTTTAGATCCGCATACCGGCAAGTCCCAAACAGGATATGTCTTCCTGTGTGGAGGGACCGCAGTATCATGGAAGTCGTCAAAGCAGACACTTGTGTTAACATCGACTAACCATTCAGAAATCATTGCATTGTATGAGGCAGCACGTGAACGTGCATGGCTTCGAAGAATGACATTCCACATTCTCCAGTCATGTGGATTGCAAATAGAAGAAACCCCCACCATTATTTATGAAGATAATGCTGCATGTGTCGCACAAGTACAGACTGGATATGTGAAGAGCAAACTCACTAAGCATATAAACCCCAAGTATTTTTATGCACATGAGATGCATAAGATGAATGAAATCAATATTCAGCACACTAAGTCGTGCGAGAATCTCGCATATTTGTTCACTAAGTCCTTACCTGCATCTACCTTTGAAAGATACATTAAAGGCATAGGAATGATGAGACTTAGAGAAGTACAGAATTCAGGGGGAGAAACTTCACATATTTTTAATTAAATCTTGAACTAGAAGTTCAAGTACCCAACTATTACATTGAAGTAATGAAGCAATGTTGGGTGGATTTGTACTCTTTTTCTCTTAAGTGAGTTTTCAAAGAAGTTTCTCACATAAGGTTTTTAACGAGGCATATCCGTGCGCACAGCGAGCGTATGCTATGCACTCTTTCTCCAAGAATTTTTCCTACTGGGTTTTTATGGAGTTTTGATGAGACATATGCATTACGTGGCAAGGTCCAAGGGGGAGTATTAGGAAACCTATTCGGTTACGGGCTCGCCAAGCCGTATCCGGATAGGTCTATCCGTGGATCTGCCAAACTCTATGAAGCAGCACTATAAATCGGAGAGGGATCCACCTATTGTATACACACCTGAAAGCAATAAAGAATCCGTTCTCTCCCTATATCTGTGTCGATCCACTTTGTGCATCCGTTGTTCTCGCTATCATTCTACGTCGCGCATACGAATCAGCAACCTCGGACTACACCCGGTAGCGTGGTTGCTCAACAAGCACATCCAAAAATGAACCTCGATTAATTTGTTGTGGTGGCGGTGGTTTGGGGATATGCACTAGTGGGGTTTGGGGCTTTGCAGTTTGGGGATAAAACATCAGGCATGTGCATGTGGGGTTTCGCCGTATGGTACATGAAGTAACGCAATTTTGTTAAGGTCGCTTCTATCAAGTTTTTTTATATTTGACTTATATTTGAAACCCTTGATCGGATACAGCCTACATACTAGCTAGGATCGATTTTTTTGGGTATTAGGATAGTAAAATTTGTCTGGATGGGATACATGTTTCACGAGGTCACATGATCATATATCCTAGGGGAAAAAACACAGATAAACCCACCTCAAGTGTATTAGGATGAGTTGAACCGTGGACTCTAGACACATGACACTAATGCAGCTACAACGCATGTATAGAATCAGCGACTTCTTTATTTTAAATCCAACACCTAACATTGATGCAAATGTTTGTTTTATTTATTTAATTTTTTCATATGCCATCCAATTCTCCCTTACACTAATGCAGCTACAACACATCGCTTAGTAATCTCTCTCCTATTTGTCATCACAATTACTTTAATATTAACTTGCATGCCATTGTTGACCATCGGTCAAGCTATGATGTGCCTAAGAAAAGACCAATTTACCCCTATATATGTATGTAAATCTCTTCCATGCCACTATGCCTTAATTTATCTTCATTTTTCCTTCACTACCATGTGGGACCATGACACTGGTCGATGGGAGGGGGTGTGTGCATTGGCACCGAATAGGGAGGTGGCTGACAGCGTGGCTCGAGTAAGCTGAAGCAACGTCGAGTAGGTGGCTCAAGTGAAGCTGCAACGATGATGAGTAGGTGGCGATGTGGCTCGGGTGAGCAACAACGATGATGAGTAGGTGGCAGTGTGGCTTGGGTGAGCAGCTACAATTACGAGCTCGCCATCGCTCGCGCGACTCGGCGAGCAGTAGTAGCAGAAAGAAGGGATCGCCATTAGAGAGAGAGAGAGAGAGAGAGAGAGAGAGAGAGGAGGGGACCAGCTGGGAGGGAGGAAGAGAAAGCCGAGGGGAGGAAAGGGAGCTGTGGGAAGGAGAGGAGAGACAGCTGAAGAGGAACAGAAGAGGATAGGGAGGATAGAGAACAAAAAAAAAGAAGAAACTTCTCGATAAATTAACAGTATGTTGAGTGCATTGCTGTTTTCATAGAACATGTGTCGAAACCTATGTTTTTTTTTTTTGGTTCTCACCAGAAGCAGATGCATTACTGGACCAAGTTATTAAATCTACACATAATCTCGTGTATGGAATTGATTCCCAGATACCTCATCTTTCGTACGTACTCTACCATCCACCCCCAATTCCAATCTCCATGATTACCTCTGAACAATCAGAGCACCAACCACGAATCAGGACTCGTAACCTAGATCGATTATCAACCGCAAGGTCAATACGCAATAATTCCCCCAAAGCCGGGACAGAACCGTCGGCGGATCGAGCACAACTGCACAATACATGTACCACGCTCACCGATCTGCGGTTCGTTCCTCGTTCTTTATCGGGGGAACCGGGGCATCGTGCACCCACCAGCAGGAAGTCAGCAGGACGCGAGGGTTTTGTCCGCGGCGAAGAGCGCCAAATTCCGGCTCGGCCGACGCCGCCGCCGCGGCGAGGCAGAGAAAAGAAAAGTTTAAGCGCGCGTGCCGGGGAGTACGGCGGCAAGGCATGAAAGCACGAGGAGGGGAGGGCTTTCGGCCCTGATTTCGGCCGGCGCGCGGCGACGAGCGGGGCGGGTTTCAGAGTCAGCCGTCTGGTGCTGTCGGTGGGAGCCTGCCTACACGTGCTTCGCGTCCCGGCGCCGGTGCCGTGACCGGGTGGAATCGGTGATTCCCCCAATTCGCGGCTTAGACGTCGCGGCGGCGACTGGCGAGACGAGCACCACGACGGAGGACGCACTGTACGCACTGGTTTTTAGTTCTCACCGCGCGTTCCGCCAAGCAATTCGTCGGACTTCACCCGGTAGCTCCTTTCCATAGTGACGAACCAGGCGAGGACTGTGACAGTGACAGAGCGCTGGTAACTTCGCCTGATTGGACCGTGTGATGAGACTTGGTTCAATGGATTTATGCATAAGGAGAGAGGACGTCCGATCCAATCCGATCTGATGGGACCCTTTTTTTTTTAACGTGAACAATAAACTATGGAAACAAAGTTTAAGTACCAGTTTTACACGTTGACACGAAATATTTTATCAGTTATTTAGTAAAATTTCAAATCAAATGAACAATGTTTCATATGAGAAACGAACAATAAAATATGTACGGAATACTGATGAAACATATAACAAGTACTGATGAAACACTATAGAAATATACCTAAAATACTAACGAAATATGGGCAGATCGAGTATCGATGAAACATGACAAAGTACTGATGTAACATTGTTAAAGTATTAACAAGACATCATTTAAGCGATGTTTCCGTAGCTATTTAAAATTTTTTACTACATACGAGTAAATGTTTCACGAAAGCAAACATCATGTTTTAGTAGAGCAAAATCAAAGTTTCACAAAAAAGAAAATAAAGTATTTTACATACATGATGTTTGACCATAGCAAAACACCATGTTTCATCAAGCACACACCCACGGTATCATGTACACATGCACATATCCGCGGACGCCATCGTTTGTACAATTCAGCTTAAAACTACGACAAATTGATCAAGTAACTCGTTTCCCAAACGAGGATCACTAATCAGCACGCTGCTGCACTATGCTATTATCACAGCATCGAATTATTCCAATAGAAGAAAAGAGGGAGGCTACCGAGGGGATCCATGTGCTAGAACTTACGAAACAGATGCCCTACATACACGTGTCTTGGATTGAGCACCAACTGACAACCCCTCATCCCCACAATGCGCAGATTTGGGCCATCGAGCCTACATGTGGGCCCCATCCCAACGACCAACTAACACCCGATTCGGTTTTTACTATACCGCCGCTGCATTTGTGTTTTGTTCCTTCCTTCCTTCTTTTCTTTAACCAAAGGTAAACAGAAAGGTTTGTCTCAACCCAGGGCAAGCATGATTCTAAACTTGCTTGCCAAGGAAAAACGGTGTGATCCTAGTAAAAAGCTAGTGCATTTGCTAGGTAAATTAACTTTTTTTTCTCTGAAATTTGAGTTTCTCGAGATAGCCTCGAGAGTCAGATCAGTTTATTTAATTTGTTTTCTAGAGATTTGAGATATGTCTTCAAGTTAAAAAATGAACTAAAGAAACAAAGCATTTATATTTTGAAAACGAAGAAAAGCAAACAAATAGATAAGTTGTAAAGAACACCCTTCTAAGGATTGGTCTAGAACATGTTTTTTTTCACAAGTTTGTGGCATGAGTTTTTTTTCGAACATTTGTTAAATCCTTTGAAACTCCTTTAGGAATCTAAATTTCAAAGTGAAACTAACCAAGGGGCAAATCCAAGGTAAAAAAGTTCGTTGGATCACTCTAAACCCGTACACTAACATGTAGCTCATAATAAGAGATTTATGTAAGGTTATGTGGGGCGCTAAGTGTTAGGCGCACCGAAAGGGGCCGCCTAGCGTCTAGACCGCCTAAGCGGCCAAATTGATTTACACATGGACAACAATTTGGACACTAATGTGTGACTATTTTGAAGATATGTGTTGATATTTTATAATGTCGAAATACATTTATATGCTATATTTAAGATGTCAGAGGATAAATCATATATTTTCAAAGAAAATCTTCTATATAATCTTGTCACCAACCATTAAGCGCCGTCTAAATCCGTCTAATCATCGCCTAGGTGCCGCTTAAGCGGGCTAGCCGCCTAGGTCAATGCCTAGGCCCAAAGCAGGCGGGAAGCCACCGCCTAGCGCCTAGGCGAGTCTAGGCACCGTCTAAGAAACACTTGTGCATTTGGATAAATTTGAACCGTTTGATCTAAAAGGTATGTTCCAGTTTCGGTTAACCATAATGTTAACAATTATTGATACAGTACCTATGAACAATAATTGCTACAGTGGCTCATGGATACATGGGCTGTTCTAAAGAGTGTTAGGGTTACTTGGCTCCGACAATTATATTGTAGATCCATCTGAGACCAACTATAGATGGTAAACAAAACCATGATTATTTTTTATTTTGTTTAATTTGTTTATTTTCTTCAAGGATACCCAAAGAAAAAAATGATGATATCACTCATGGTGTGCTTGAGTGCCATCTGGGTCTTCCACGCCCCTTGGCTAGGCCCTGGTTGTGGGGCTTTGTGCTCTCCTCGGGCCATACAGGGTGGATGATGAAAGGTCATGAGGCTGTAAGCCCCCTTGACGGAGCCTCCGAGCGTGGGGCTTCTCGTTGTTCGTCTTGCCAATGGGGTTATGGGGGTGTTATCTCTATGATACTATCTATTTTATGCTACTAGCTGAGTGTCTATATATTTCCAAGCCAACTATTCTTTCGCGTTTTACTATTGCTGTAGGCTCCATTCAACATCATTTTTTAGACTTCAACAAAAAAAAAAATTCAGGCCAGGAGAGCGCTGCCTTTTTTTTAAAAAAAAAGTTAAATGCTCCATCTAACAATAGCTATTTTAAATTCAAATTCACCTTTTCAAACAGCTCGAAAGCACGTAGCGTATTGGCGCTTGCTTCCTTCATACTCTGAGTGACGTTCCGGCCATCGAATCTGCGAATCTGATCCAACAACAGATACAGATCGTACATGCATGTGGCCGTGGGGTCGCCTCAACTACTAAGAATTTGAAAGGTATGTGGATGTTAGAGCATTCGATATGTTTATATAGAATAGAGAGGTTTCTTAAAAGAAAGCACATATATATATATATATAGTTATTATCCCGATCGAGAGCTGCCTGTCACTTCGACGGTTACAACCGAAAAGCAAAATTGGAAATTTGTTGATTGCATACATAGGGGGTGTTTGGCAGAGCTACAGCTCCAATTTTTCAGCTCTGTTTCACAACTCCATTGTGGAGCAGATCCATAACTCCGTGGAGCACCTTTCAAGCTGCTCCACAAAAATAAACTACGAGAGAGACTGCTTCATGGAATTGCCTGCTCCAGAGTTACGTGGAGTTAGGGTGTTTGGTATTGCTCTGGGGCAGAGTTGAGAGTTTAGAGCTCTACCAAACACTCCCATAGAACTCAGAAGAATTGGCCAGTCTATCTTGCTTTCTGAATGTATATACAGATTACATACACGCACACATGTACATGCAGTTCATCTCTAAACACCGGCAAAAGCCGTGCTTAATCATAGAACAAGACATGATTACGCTCTTTGCATTCCCTTTTGCCTGCCACGATAAAGGCGATGCGTCGCGTCGGTCGGTCGATCACATGGCGGCGCAGGCTCAAATTATTCAGTAAGCTCGCTAGCCCCCGATTATACAAACAACGGCAGCATGCAGTACGTGCAAAGTCACAGACACAGCAAGCTACAAACATTCCTCTGGCTGGCGCAAGAATGAAATGATCGATCGATCGATGCGTTGCGTTGAGTTTCGGTGTCGCGTCGCTCGTGAATGCCAGGCGAGCTGTGGTGGTAACGCCTGCATGATCAGCACGACAGCATCAGGGAAAGATGAGGGAATGATCGGTGAGCCAACCATGCATGCACGTATGACGGTACGAGCATCAGAGAAAGGAAGGGATCAAAATAAAGATGGCCACCGATCGATCGATTCTTAATTTCTGCTTTTGTTATCCTAACCGCCGATGGCAACTGCCTCGTGGAATTTCCTTTCTTTATCGTGGTCGTGCGCGTTGGAGAACGTGATCGCCTCCATTATCCGAGGGTTGGCCTCGCTCGGCCAGTTTGTGTGTTAATTAGTAGCAAGTAGTAGTACTAGCTAGCAACAATCAGGAGATCATCCTCCCCAAAATTCATCCATCAAATTGCGTGTGCGACCTACTGCTAGTTCGTCTATTTATTTTGCAATAAAAGGAGCTTGACTTGCTATTCATGGCGCCAGTGATCTCCAGCCGTAAATTAAGCACATGTTGGCTGAACCCTAGCTTTTAGCCGCCTCTACTTACCAGCACTTTCTTCATTAATTTATAAAGCTTTTGCAAAAATTGTTTGTATTCATGGTTTTGAATTCATTGGCCTAAACCTTGTCGGGGTAGCTCTAGTTCCCAGATTCTTCTGTGAAGTTTTTTCTTTCTTTTACAGTACATTAACTATAAAAGTATATTGCGGTAGTACATTTAATCCAATCGTTCAATTAAAATGATATTTTGGTCTTTTAACCAGAGATACGCAGGGGTGTGAATTTCAAGTCTATTTCTTAGCGTTATCCCTCCGTGTGACTCAACCCCATCTGCTACCAAGCGACGCCAAATAGCTCCTTTTCCCTTCATCACTGATGCACTTCTTTTCTCTCGTTCTCTCACTACTACAGAACACATCATCAGTGTTGGTTGCAAACAGTTATTAGTGCCAGTTTTTGAACCGACACAAAACAACAAGCATTGCATTGAAGTGACTAATCATCTGCGTCGATTTAGGACCGGTACAGATGACCCATTCTTTGTGGTAGTTTAGGTTAGAACCGACACAGATATATTTTCAATTTTTTTTTATCTAGCCTAGCTAGCACTACAGCAGTAATACTAGTTAGGCTGCTCCTACTACCGAAATGCTGTAGAAGCTAGCTATCTACATGAAGGCAGCGGCGGCGGCATCGCTCGCCAGCTTAGGGTCAAAGTAGCGGCCGATGTCATCTTCGTCGTGGATCGTCGTCTCCTTGTTGTTCATGGGGTCTGGCTAGTTTTCGAGAGAGGTGTCCTCGTCGTTGGACACTCGGGCCTATCCTCTAGTCGCCTCCTCCTACTCCTCCACCTCCTTCGACATGGAGGTGGGCTCCTCATCGTCGTCCTCCTCCTCCTCCTGTGCCACACCGTCGGTGGGGTCACACACCGAAGTACCCAAAGAAGGATCCAGCAATGTGACCAGCTATCGCTTGGGCGCTAGCTTCTCGTCACAGGGCTCCTCCCCAGTGGGCTCCTTGTCAGCGGGCTACTCTTTGCGGGGTGCCACCGACAAGCCATGGTGAGTATGACGAGGCCGGCCGCGGTGGCGAGGCGGGCAGAGAGGGCATCGGCTACTACGGCGAGGTGGGTGGAGAGTGTAGCGGCGGCGAGGTGAGTGGAGAGGGCATCATCAACAAGGAGGAAGAAGGGGATTGGACCATGGTGGACATCAAGAGGAATGGGGATCAAAGAGGCCGACGGAGATCAGAATGGGGGAGACGATATATCAGATAGATTATATAGATGTGTATGGAGGAAAATTTGCCCGCGAAACGTCTTAGAAGACAAAACGTTATATGTGCCGTTCTAATTTCTAACCACCACATGTTACTACGAAGTGACGTGCCTTTTCAGTTGATATACGCAAAAAGCTTTATATGTGTCGGTTCTAATTTGCTACTGCTACATATATAAAGATTATATGTTTCGGCTCGTTATGCAATCTATGCCAGTTAGTAATTTGAATTGGTACATAAAAGTTTTTGCCGTGTGTCCACCGAAGAACCGGCACTAGTAATCTTATTTGTACCGGTTCTAACCAAACCGGCACGCATAAATGATATGTTTTGGTGTAGTATCTAGCTATGACTAATTCTTGCACTTGATTGCTTGTTGCACTGCTATGGATGGAAACCCAAGTGTCCAACGCATGATCTGCTCTTATCAAGGCAGTTTTGGATCACAAAGATCAGACCTAGACGGGTGTGCTTCTCCGCTCGTAGAGCAACGACGATCATGGCATGTGTGTGAGAGCAATTAGGGGGGCACGATCGATCGGCCGTCGTGGTGGACAGGGGCGCGCGCAGGCGCCGCCGCCTCCAGGGTGCTTGATGCTTGAGAAATAATAAAATGTGAAGAACCAAAGAACCCTAACTTTGATCTTTAGATCAAACCAAAGCCCTAGCTCCCTAATATCACATGAATAGAAAATACATATGTAGATGGAAATGATTAATTTTGTGGCATATGATCTATGCGAATTAATTAATATTTTGCTCCATATATTATACTACCTCCGTTTCACAATGGTTGTAGTTCTAGCATTCAAATTTTTTTTATCAAAATGGTTGTAGTTCTAGCATTTAAATTTTTTTATTTCTCACATTCCAATACAACTTTAGAGCCAATATGACCTTTATACCCTTCATCAATGCAACCATCTATTTAACTAATCTGTTCAACTACCCTTCATTAAATGAGGGTAGACAAGTCATTTTCCATATCTCCTTATTTCGTGTGCATTTAGCTAGAACTACAACCATTGTGAAACGGAGGGAGTACTACAATGTATCAATTACCATTATGCCCATGCATATATTATACTACCTATATCGATCAGGTGTAGTATAAAAATATCTTAAACGATCTAAACCATCTGACTAAAAAGATTGAATGGCCCATATTGAGTTTAATGTACCTAAAAGAACCATTTTTTTGCAAGGGATTCTTCTATGAAGTTGTGAGAGCCTCACCAAATGGACCAACTTCTGGAGCAAAACAGAACATAATATAGAGCAGTGCACAATATAAAACGTGCAGTGGTGGGAGAGCCGCTCCTTGGCAAGAGCGAAGCCGAAGAAGTGTCCCTTGAAGTTCTGTTGGAAGCAGATGCAAAAGAATCCGATAAGAAAAAAAAACAAACGCCTTATCCACATGCCTAAAATTTCCCTACAATGTCTATGAACAAGGTTTATTCTACACTATGTCGAACTAGAACTAGAAGACCGGCTACTATTCCAAACTACTAGCTAACTTGTGACAGCATCTGAGTCGTTCTGTACTGCTTGCTAGTGGCTTGTAATACAATAATTCTGGACTTCTAGTACAATATATGTTTGGCATTAGCTACTAGGCTCGATCGTAGAACAACATGCACTTATACACAGGTACAAACTTGCAGAATAAAATTCTGAACATGTGTTCTACAATTGTACTTGACAATCCATTTTTTAGATGATTTTGGCTCGCATTATTTTATAGGCACTTCAGATGAATGTACACTCTGTTTAACTTTCTCCTCCAGCACCAACCTGTCACGTTCTCCGCAATAATTCGCGCGGCAGAATCCCCAATGTTCTTGCCATGTACGCCTGCATTCCCCAAAGTTGCCTATAA
Source organism: Olyra latifolia (assembly GCA_036346145.1). NCBI lineage: Eukaryota > Viridiplantae > Streptophyta > Magnoliopsida > Poales > Poaceae > Olyra > Olyra latifolia. Next base: position 17,174,407 of record CM070524.1, on the reverse strand, counting down.
ATACCCGTCTCGTGGTCACTCCTGCAACTCACCAATTGGGACACTTGAGCTAACCATATCTAGCTCAGAGCTTCTTCCCCGAGCTACGAGCACTAGCTAGCTAGAAGCAGCAGCAGCAATGGCGAGGTCTTACACCTTAGCACTACTTGCCGCCATGGTCGTGCTCTCGCTTCTTGTGAGCCCCATTGCTTGCTCCCGCAAGCTCAGCAAGGCGAAGCCGAAGCCAAAGCCGGTCAGCCCCAAGCCTGCAGTCAAGCCCCACAACAACTACACCAGACCTGGCCCCTCATCGTCGGCCTTCTACGGGTCCGGCGACTGGTTGGTCGGCGGCGCGACGTACTACGGCGCCCCCAACGGCGACGGCAGCGATGGTCAGGACTTGCTCACTTCAATGTAGTTCATCGTGTATATCACATTGCACGGCATTGAGATTGACGACGGAATGGGCATAACGTGCAGGCGGCGCGTGCGGCTACCAGACCGCCGTTGGGCAGAAGCCCTTCTCGTCGATGATCGCCGCCGGGAGCTCGGCGCTGTACAGGGGAGGCGAGGGCTGCGGCGCATGCTACGAGGTCAGCATATACTAGCACACACTGTTCGTGTGGTCACACACGGGCTACTAGCTACTGGCTTCGTGTAGCTCCATTAATGGTGCAAAGTGGTCGGCTGGTTCTCACTGAATGCGTTCATGTGGCGCGGCGTACACAGGTTAAATGCACGAGTAGCCCGGCGTGCTCACCGCAGCCGGCGACCGTCGTCATCACCGACGAGAGCCCCAGCCTCGGCGACGCGGCGCACTTCGACATGAGCGGCACCTCCATGGGCGCCCTGGCGAAGCCCGGCATGGCCGACCAGGTCCGCGCCGCCGGTAGGCTCAAGATCCTGTACAAGAGGTACGACCTTGCTACTGCAGCACAGAACAGAATCGCTCATAGTTGCACAGATTAATGGAAGCCTAGCTTGCTAATTTCATGTTTCCGTTTGATTGCAACCACCGTAGGGTGCCATGCAAGTACAGCGGCGTGAACATCGCCTTGAGGGTGGACCAGGGCTCGAACCCGTTTTACTTGGAGGTGGTCATCGAGTTCGAGGACGACGACGGTGACCTCAACGCCGTCGACATTATGGAGGCCGGCTGCGGCACCTGGACGCCCATGGCGCACAACTGGGGCGCGCTGTGGCGCTTCAACTCCTACACCGGCAAGGCGCTGAAGGCGCCCTTCTCGCTCCGGCTCACCTCCGACTCCGGCAGGGTCCTCGTCATCAACAACGGCGTCCCCGCCGGCTGGAAGGCCGGAGCGACGTACCGCTCCTTGGTGAACTACCCCTAATTAAATCACAGCTTCGCCTGGTTTTTCACTGCGCTTTGCTTGGCTGGCGATCAAAGTACGTACACGGCCAAGAGGTGAAGCGCAGGGTGTGGTAATTAAGATTTAAGAACCGTGGTTAATTGGTTAATTATATCGGGGGAGATGTGCGTCCGGGTGTTGCGAGAGGCGGTGTCAGAAGAGGAGGAAGGAGGTTTAAGAATCGTGTTCCTCCCTCCACGGTCTCTGCATTCCCCTAGTGATGTGTGCCGTCGATCTGTCTCTGTACTCTTTTTCTCTCTCTTCCTCTGTTGTTTTGTTGAGGAGAAGCTTGAGCTGCAGCTAACGCTGCATGCCGATGTATCAAGTTGTGTTTGTGTGTGTGTTATTTTTGTACCACGCAATCCTTCAGAGAATTGAATTGCTTCTATCAGAGAATCTCTTTGCTGAACTCTTCTGCAGATGTTCAGTTCACTGCTTACTTTATTTACTCCCACTCTCTGAAGTATGCATAACTTGCAGACTGCAACTCAATCCAAGAAGGAGACATGCATGCACTATGTCTACACTTAACTCGAGCCAGCGGACATGTAGACATGTAGTACAAGCCAACATGTACAGCCAATCCTTTGGACCATCTGACCTACCAGGCGCAATCCTCTCTCATGAAGACTTAGGTAGTGTTTCTTTCGGCGTTTGCGTTTGCGTTTGCTTATAAGTTAGAAATTTGTAACTCCTCCGTAAGGACATCCGACGGATCAAAAAATTATAGAAAAAATGGTCTTGAGAGTTTTGAGAAGAAATAGTAAGACCTACAAAAATTAGCTACCAAACGTCAAAACTTTTGACTTGTACAAAAATAACAAATTTTCATCTTATAAGCAAACGCAAACGCTAACGCTGAAAGAAATACTACCTTAACTATTGTCAAGGAAATTACTGAAGCTTCATGGTGGATCGGTGGTGCAAATCACTACCTAAACTCTGTTTGTTAATGAAACGCTACGCAAGTTAACTAATGTCTGAAACACCATTATTCCCCTGGACAATGGGAAGTACTAGCTGTGCTAATAATTTTGCTCTCCTGTTATGCTGCCTTCCTGCCGACGATGACACATGCTGTTCTCGGAAAAAGTAGACAAAAGAGCATAGGCTTGAATGCTACAAAAACTGATTGCTCTGAATTATTGATACAAGAACTGTTCTCCCAAGGCATTATTTATGAAGGAGCTAGCTTTGGTTGTATTAGCACTACTCTACTAAGTCAATATATACAGGAGCTTCTGTTGTGTGCTGGGTTTTATGAACTGGATAGCGATTAAATTCGACTAGTTTGGCATGTTGGTCTGGCAAAGTAGGACTACCCACATGCGACGACAGGATACGTCCATTGATTTTGATTGAGAAAGTAAAACCCATACCAATTTCACCACGATTATGTAGATTTATATTCAAGTTGATGTTTAATAATTTATCTGAGTCCCTACCTTTACCATTTTGCCTTCTAGATATGGGTACAGAGAACATGGTCTGTTGTATCCGATTTATTTCCGTCCCCAGAGTCAATGCATAAGCATAGACTTATTAGTGTTTTTTTTAATTTTCAATTGATGAAAGTAATGTTTGTATTTCTCTCTGGCTCTTCCTTTCTCGTCGGTAAAAAAGAAGACGGCGTGATCACTTCACTGCATAAACAGAGTGCAGCTTCTCTTGTTCTTGTTCCTGCTACAAGCCTACAACTCCTGCAAATATAAGCCATAAATGATACATGTGTAATTCACCGCACGTATGCTAGTTGACCCCAATTTTTTTCGATTTGCTAATGCATATAGCTAAAGAAAATTTTCATTTCAATTGATTCTTACCTTGCTTTCTGACGAGATCGTCGCTAGGTTAGCGTAAGAGTATAAGTTTCACCACGCCTCCCCAGCGCCTGGAGGAAGGTTGGTAAAACATAGGCTCGGCGGTGGGTCCACCAACCGCCTTGCCAGTGGGATCAATAGAGAGCGGTGGATGGAGTCGTCCAGCGGATCGAGTAGACCAAGGGTCATTAAGAGGCCGAGGACAAGGCAGTAGCATCTTGCCAGAGAGGAAGAAGACATGGATGGTGTGGTGGTAGTGAAGGTGGGGGAAGATGCTAGCGGCGGTTGGCCGGAGTGGTGAGGAATTGGGGATTGGGGTTAGGGGTTAAGGGAGAAGGTTACAAAAGGAAGGTAGGAATGGAGGTAGATCATTAGATCTTGATCCAATGGTCACAAAAATTGACTAGTTTTTTAATTTCTAGGCAAGTGTGCAATCGATAGCTCTTTTTTTGGAACTGGCACGGTGACCCGTGCACTTGTGTGACTATATTTGTTAGATTTTAATTGGATTCGGTCAATTTGTAGACTAACTAAAAGTATATTTATGACCTACATCGTTACAATCTAAACTCACCATAATTGATGGCGTAGAATTTATGTTAGATTCAACTACAAATAAATTTCATATTTAAAATCTACACTACTATGTGCATGGCTAGATTTCTTCGTTTGTAGTCACAATCGATACATTCTATCAGATGCAACAAAAAACTTATTTAAGATTTACACATTATAATCTAGACCCACACATTATAATTGATGTAGTATATTTTGTTCTCTTTTTTCTCTAGTTATTATGAGAATTTCTAGATTTTTAGAGCGTGGAGGCTCCGCTGCACCACCCTAGTATAGGAGGATTCATAAATGAGAACAAATACATTTATATTTTCTGTTGCCTTTGGTGGCTATGCTTTGGGACTTGTGCATCTTTTTTTTTTTTTTTTGTGTCGCAGCAGGCATATACGTCTAGCTTCTCTCTACACTCCTATCATTGTTTCTCGCCACCTCCAAGTCATATACTCTCTCCGAGCTTATAATTAACATTATGTTGTGCATTAGCGGACTTACAATATACCTAGGCTCTCATCCATCGTTTCTCACCTCCTGCGAGCATGGATGTCTCCACCGTAGGCTCCCATCAATTGCTTCTTGCGAATGTAAGATCGATCTCATTGGGTTGTACTTGGAGTTTGCGTTGCTAGACGTACATTGTATGAAGCCTCGGTGCAACGTGACGAATGGGTAGACGGCCGTCGCGGAGCCCAGGACCGGCATCGCCCACACAGGCATGAAGTTGAAGTCATTCACCCACTCCAAGCTCACGAACTTTCCCAGTTTTTTGCTTATTTGTTAGGAAATTTTTGATTGGATTGGGATTCCATCCAAATATCCTAATCCAAAACTCCGATTAGGCTCTTTGATTAATCAACCCCAATAAGAAATGGAAAGCTCAAAAATAGGCTTTTTGATTAATTATCATAAAGAACAAACTGAAAGCTCAAAAAAGGCTTTGATTAATTATCATAAAGAACAAACCGAAAGCTCAAAAAGGTTTGCACGTTTTGAATTCTTGTTTGCACTCTCTATACTATGCTATTATAACTTAGACGTAGGATGAAACTAGGAAGATCGATTGATGCACGCATGCATATTGGATCATCCTCCCTTTGCACAGGCGTGGTGCCAAGAAATCAATAGGCAAGGGCAATAGTCATCACTTCATGCTGGTCATGACCCCCTTGCCTTGCTGCGAGAGCGACTTGTTGCCTTGTTGTTGGGCACGTGTTTCCATGTGAGTTGATCTCAGCAGGTTCTCGTCGCGATACACTCATTCATCATGCGGCGAGCCCTTCTCATAGTTGAACCCATTGTAGGTGAGCTCGCTATAGGATGGATTGATGGAGGCGCATAGCTTGAGTTGGAGCAGTTCTAGTAGGTGTTTCACTCTTTTTTCCGACCGCTTGACGGCAGCGCATGCTAGGTCGTGTTTACATCCGAACCCGACACCTCTAATACAAGGGACATGAGTAATGATATGGTGTCAAGACAGAATCCGATTCGAGTAAACTGTCTATTCTACTTGACATTGAACTGTTTCTTTTAATCTAACCCGTTATAATTTGGGTCCGCACAAATGTACGGCTAGATCTTTTTTCTTTTTCTCTAAATAATGTTAGAGCAAACATGGTATCTCCGTTGGCATAGAGCAAATATGGTGTCTCCATTGAACCCTGCTTTATATAGACAGTAGATGTAACACAATCCACCGATTTATGCTCTTCACAGTGGCACGCAAGCAACTAAACGAGCGGTGCACTGAAAGAGACCATCTTTCTTTCTCGGGCATAATAACATGCTGCCGCAGCTGCAGATTCGTGAGAGCGACTCCAGTCTCAAGAGACGCTACCTAGTCACTGTCGTGATGGCGATCCTCCATGTGCCACACACACGGCCACGAGCTAATTAATCAGCAATCATCCTAGCATGACGGTACAAATGCCGAGCCCCAGCACCGGTCAGCACCCATGTTCCGCGCCCTCTTTATCTCCCTTTCGTTCCTACCCGCCGGCCGGCCGGCCGGCGTTCGGTTGGTCTGTGCATGTCACGCAGCAGCGGCGGCGGTGGCGCCACCACCACCAACCGAGCAACTAGCCGGCCCGGGCGCGCCCCGCCGTTGTCAGCCTCGCCGCCGGCTCCCTCCCGCGCGCGCGATCGAGCATGTGAGGAGATTCCGCGGACGCGAGGCTGAAAGCAACGGCGCACATGGTGGTCATGCGCCTCGCGCCCGTTTAATAATTATTATTCGAGTGCGGTCAAGCCCCTTAACATGTTAATTGGCAGCATCTTATTCTAATCTACCCTATCTATCTACCCCCCGAGCTTCCATTTTCACACGCCTAAAATACTGACCTTCGCGAAGACCTTGTTCCTACCACGAGCTGCAGCATGCCGGATGATCGGCTCGCTCTGCAGGGCCTGACAAAACGTTCGTGGCGCAGCGTAGATGGCGCCCCAGTTGAATCCCGGAATTTCCGATGCTTCACATGGCGGAGTGATTCGCAATTTCGCGCTGCGCTCTCCGGGTCACACTTGTCGTCGTTGTCGACTCGCCTTGTGACTTGTGAGAGTGTCGGCGTGTCTGTACATACACGTCGCGCACGTACGGCCGCATGCCCGAATTAATTACTTTACTAGTGCCGCTGGGCGTCCTGTATGCAGGGTTTCAAAAGCCGAACCTGGCCCCGAAACCGCCCTCCCGGCGGGGCGGTTTTTCGCAAAAAACCGCTAAAAACCGTCTAAAACCGGTAAAAACCGTGCAAATTCAAAATCAAACGGGCAAATGGGCGGGACGGTTTCCGGCGGTTTTTAGCCGAGAAACCGCCGGTTTTGGCGGTTTCCCGGCGGTTTTTGGGTAAGAACCGCTGGGAAAACTGGAAAACCGCCAGGAAAATGGGAAAAAAGGAAAATAGGTCTAAAAAAATTTTAAAAAATTGGGAAAAATCATAGATGGGTGAGATATATGTGTTTGTAATTTGTTTAATTATGAAAATTTTTTGGAACAACCGTTGATAAATAGATTCGTCACGGGTGTCCTGTACATGCGATAATACATCTCAATCAACTTTACTCTCCTAACCCAATTAGGGGTCTTAATTTAAAATTTTGCTTTATACAAACCCTTCTAAAAACCATCTAGTTTTTTATAAGATTTTTTCTTAATTTTTTTAAAATTAAAATTCAAACTCAAAATTTTGAATTTGACCGGGCAAAAACCAGCGGTTTCTCAAACCGCCGGCCAGCGGTTTGGCGAGAAACCGCCGGTTTTTGCGGTTTTTCGTCGGTTTTTATAACCCTGCCTGTATGTGACCGGTTACAGCTGCGTGTGTACGTGGTAGGAGTGGACGAGTGGTGTGGTGAGCCGGGTCGCGAGGTGGGTCCCGCGCATAACTGTAACAACAGTCGGGGCTACCGGACTTCTTAATGTGTGGTAGCTGCCACTTTTCGGCTTTGGCTCCTGGACCTGCCGTTGCGGTGCGCCCATGTGAGGGGAGTAAACAAGCGGACAAGTGGAAAGATTTGGTTTGTAGCGACATGTAACAGGGGTGCAAATGATGCGCATAGTTTTCCACCGATTCGACCGGATGGATTTGGATCCGACTATTTTTTTTATACGGATAATAACGGATAATATCCGATTGGTAATATCTAAAAAAAAATGTGGATACCGTCCAATAGATAGATTTTGACTCACGGGCCAGCAACACTACTCTACACCGGACAACACCTAGCTGAACGTATTATATGAATAATTTTTCAAGTATGCATTTTCGCGTATTATCCAAGTAATATCCGTTCCGAACTATATCTGATAATATCGATTTTATATGATCCGTATTTGTATTCGACACTGTCGGTGATTAGGAGATTCGTTCCCTGTCGAGCTTATTTCTTGAATGGGGGATCGATTAGGCCCCTTTTCGTAGAGATTTAGTTTTGGAGATGTGGAAAGATACTCAAGACATGAGAGAGGGGAAGATCGGTTTCTCCTAGTTTGGGCCTGTTGCGGCGGAGATAATTGCGCTACTCCAATGCTGGTGTTTCTGTATACGAAGTGTTTTACAAAGAAGCTCCTATTTCCTCTTCTTTTTTCTTTTTTCCTCCCTTTGGTCGAAGGGGATATTTATACTGCCATACTAGTGTCACGACTCAACGCACTAATTCTGCCATTTATGGATGGTTACATATAATAATAAAATTAACACATCCTAAATCCTCATTAATGCTGCACCTGGCCCGCGTGTCGTAGACACCATCTTGATCGGTGTCGTCGATCATGTTGACTCTTGGAGAGCCAAGGAAGATCTCTGTAATGCAATAGAAAATAAAATAGAATAAAAGGAGCATTGGGCCGGCTAAGCCCAGCCGGCCACCCGACCACCGACCCATCTCTATCTCTCTAGAACTCTCTCTCCCTCAAGTAAATGAGCTGCTCCCCATCTCTCTCTAGAACTCTCTCTCTCTCTCAATCTCTCTCGGTCTCTCCTTTCCCTCGCCCGAACCAGCAGCCGGTGCCCTCAATCCCACCCGCAGCGCACGCCCACCAGAGCAGCAACGCCGCCGCGTCCCCCACCGCCGGCCGTTGTGCCTGCTCCGCGCCGCTACTAGTCAACGCGCCGTCGTCCTCACCGACGACGCGTCTCTAGCCGTCGTCCCTCCCAGCGCCTCGCCGCCACTGTGTCGCCATGGCGCCGCCACCTACCGCCGCCGTCCTCCCGGCGTGCTCGCGCCGTTCGTTGCCGTCGACATCCTCGCGACGTTTCAGCTAACGCGCCGCCTCGTCGCCTCCCTCTGTCTCTCGACCGCCGCCCTTCACCTTGGCCAGCCGGGCGCCGCCTCCACCTCGCCATGCGCCGCCGCCGCCGCCCAAGCTACAGCACGCCGCCCTAGGGAGGGGCAAGGGCCGGCCGGGGTGAAGAAGGAAAGGAAGAAGAGGAAGGCCGGCGCCATGGAAATGGGGATGGGGAGGTTCAGCCAAGGCTAGGAGAGAAGAAGGCTAGAAGAAGAAGAAGGGAGGTAGAAGAAGAAGAGGAAGGAGTTTAAGGTTTGGGCCAAATCTTCATAAAGGTAACCAATTGATGGTCTTCCCTGCAAATTGATGTTCAATTTGAGGATTAGGATGGGGTACGAGAGGGGATTAGGAACCCTAGGTCAGAAATTCCTCGTTTTGGAGTTCGCTCCACCGATGCAGTAGCTTGCGGCTTAATTTTGGGGCACTTAATTTGAGATTCAGGACGAACTCATATTGCAGGAATCGTAAATTATGTTCTCAGCTTTCCATAGTGTCCTAGAACGCGTTAACCGGGCGAGCGGTTTGGAAGTTATCGTTAAAACAGTGCTTCCAACCGGTTTCGAAAACAATGCAGCGGTTTGTCTTCTGAAAATCTGGGAGTGATAGAAATAGAATGGGAATCTTTACTCAACATGAAAGTTGTAGATAATTTTCTGTAGATGCTCCAGATGTGTTTATTTGTTATGTTTGGTTCAAAGGTTTAAAAGTTATGGCTAGAACAGTGGGCGAGCAGAGTTTTAGCTAGTTTTCAGAGAGTTTAGGTTTTCGGGTGACTAGCCGGTATCGTGTGATTTAAGTATTGGGGAATCGATGACTAGGCTCGATTACTCATTGATTGTTAGCATAGCCAGTGGTTATTTATTCTGAGGGTCCGTTATTGGATATAGGAGTTGTCGTCGCCTCGGGATTTGGAACCGCAACGTTAAAGTTGAGCTAGGTGATGGAATCGATTATGCAGTAGGTTGAGGATTATATTCGAGATGCTTGTGACAAGAGTCAGAACTCGATCATGTGGTAAGAAAGGTAGGTTATGTTTCTAGCTTTTCATAGGATCTTTGAACGAGTGTTATGGATATACGGTTTGAGAGGTATGGCCTCTAGAACGCTGCTGTCTAGTTTAGTTTGCGAAGGGATTTTTGGATAAGCTAACGACAATTTGGTCTAGATAATGGTTAATTGAGATGATCTATGAGATGAGAATAAAAAGAGGGTTAATCTTAATTGACTTAGAAAGATTTATGAAATAATTGGTTATGGCTTAAGGTTGCTTGACACGAAGTTGATCCAACCAATGAATAATCTTAATAAAAAAATATGGCGATCGAAGGATCAACCTTATATGGCCTAGGAAGGTAAAGGTTAAATGGTGATTGTTATGAATATATTAGGTAATACTGAAGGGTTTGGGAAATTAATAAAGACTAGATCGCTTGATGTTTGTTTTTGCGGTTATGCAGTCGTGAATATGGTATGCTTGATTTGTAGGCGGTATCATTGTTGGGGTCGGAGTCATCTTCGCATCTGTTGGCTTCGTTCGGTAAAGAGGCAAGTGCATATTTATTCAAAGTGATTTATTCTGTTTCGTTTTTCACTATGAAGTTTCCTTAAGACCCTTTCATATATTCATGCATTAATCTCGAATGGCTGAATTAAACATGCAACAGTATGATGATAACATGGTATGTAATTGTTTATGTGTTTGCATCATGTTGCATTCATGTGCACGGGTCAAGTCGGTGGATGGTCATATGACTAGTCCGGAGTGTCTCGGGCCAGGTCGGTGAGAAAGCCATATGACCATGACTTGAGCCCTAAGTCCTACGGGAGTAGGCACTCCACGGGAGTGGAGGATATGTTTGGACCCCATATGAAAAAGGACGGGGCAATAAGGGTGTCATCGACGGGTGAACCCTTGCTATACCGGTATATGCTACAGAGAAAAGGCGCATCCTGCATTGCATTGCATTCATGGACCCGTGTTCGTATATGGATGATACGTTTGGTTTGGATATGGACGGTATGTGTGCATAGCACTTATGGAACTATGCTTGGATATGGTTGACCTGGATTAAAGATTATGCTTCAATGTTATTGATATGATGTTTTCACTTTCATATGCTTCATTGATTAGTTATGTATTTTTGCTCCTTTGATTAAATATGTGCTTGCTGAGTCCCTGGACTCACTCTTGCTTTCTTCATTTTCTTCAGGTGTTCTATGTTGATATCCAGCGCGGGCAGGGAGTAGACACACACATTATGCACCACCATACGCTAACAACTAAATAACCTCTACGTAATAATCAGTAATGGTAAAGACTTAAGGACTTTAGAATGAATTGTTAACCTATTTCAAATATGACTTGGACTAGCTGTGCTAGTATTATCCTTCAAGCTGACTGACTACTAGATAAGTCCAGGAAATCTAAGGTAAGAAGCTTTGGTGTTGTGAACCTGCTTGGTGGCAGGGGTTATGTCAGAATGTGGATACGATCTGGGTCATATGAATATGATGGATCGGTGTATGTTATGTTGATATTGTGGTTATATATGAAATATGTATATGAACTGTTCCTTTTGTCTGCTGAGTGGATGTCCATATTTTAGGGGTAATGCTGTCAAAATTTTTAAGAAAATAGGAAGTTAGTAGCATCTTGAGGCTCAGTAGGAGCCGGGGTGTTACAATCTCAGCAGGCAAAACAACCTCTATACCGTATACAAGCTGGAATGGAGTTTCCTCTTTACTTCCTTGATGTGGCACGTACTGACCATAGGACGGAAGGAAACTCATCCACCCATGGCTGCTGACACTTGTTCAAGTGCGCGAATACACGCTTCTTGGTGCCTTGCATTATCTATCCATTCGCTTGCTCGACTGCTGCGGATGTGCTATAGAAGCAAAGCAGACCTTAGTGCCCACTTCTTCACAATATTCTTAAAACAGCTCACTAGTGAACTAAGTCCCATTATCCATGATCAAACGGTTTGGCACACCAAACTAGGCGACCACATTATTGTGGAAGAACCTCTTGGTCGCCTGGACGGTTATAGAGGAGATGGGCTCGTCTTCTATCCACTTGGTGAAGCGTCTATGACCATGAGCAAATGTGTGTAACCCTTCCGTCTCCAGGGGAAAGGACCTAACAAGTCAACTCCCTACGTCGAGAACGGCCATGAGAGAGGAATCGTTTGCAGGGCATAGGCGGGCCGATGGCTTTTGTGAGCATGGAACTGGCATGGCTTGCAAGTTGTGACAATAGCTCTTGCATCGTCTAGGACTGTGGGCCAGTAGTATCCTATTCTAAAGGCCTAGCCCACCATGGTCCTGAAGGATGAATGAGCCCCAAACATTCCTTCGTGAATATTATGGAGTAGGTACTCCCTTTCTTCTTGGGAAATGTACTTGGAGAGAACTCCCAGTGCCTCCTGCAGTAAAGAGATCCCTCGACCAGCTTGTATGGTGGAGATTGCCTTATCAGCCGGGCGCTCGGCCTCATCCTCTGGCAGTGTCCCATGTGCAAGGTACTGGATGAATAGTGCCATCCAATACGTACTCCGCTCGAGGAGTGATACGTTGCCACTCGTCTCGGGTGCCTCTGCATTGTAGCCAACGACATGGAGATCATGGCCGTCGTGGGCACCTTCTTTGAAATGACGGTTACGTTCGGGCAAGGGGTACCCGGGCTAGCGTGTTTGGTTGTATTGCGTATGCCTGTATCCGATCATGTGTGCCCAGATCCGAGCATATATGCTTAGAGTGTCTCTTGAGCCCGTGCTAACGAATAAAGGAATTTTCTAGAGGCCATGAATAACGAATAAAGGAGTTTTTGAATCTTGGGTAATGCTCCTTTGGTCCATGAAGAACCTTGCTTACATAGTAGATCGGACATTGGACGTCTTCCCGTTCTACGGTCAAGATGGTACTGACGGCCTGGGGAGTAGCTGCCAAGTATAGGAGCACATCTTCCCCGACCTTAGGCATGGTCAAGACTGGTAGGTTGGATAGGTACTGCTTCGGCTTCTAAAAGGATCGTTCTGCCTTATATGTCCAAACAAAACTATCGTGCTTACGCAGGGCCTTGAAAAAGGGCAACCCACGCTCACCAAGCCGGGAAATGAAGCGGCTCAGAACCGCCATCCGTTTGGTCAGAACTTGCGCCTCCTTTACATTTGAAGGTCAATGCATCCTTTCAATGGCCTCGATTTTCTCCGGGTTTGCAGTAACTCACTGTGAGCCAATCATGTACTTAAGAACCTTGCCCGCCCATACACCAAAAATGCATTTTTCAGGATTCAATTGATTCGATGCTTGTTGAGGTTACTAAAAGTCTTCTCGAGGTTGGATACATGGTTCGAGACGAGCTTGCTTTTGACTACAATGTCATCTACCTAGACATCTAGATTGCGGCCTATTTGATCGGGAAAGTTTTCTACGTGAGGCGTTAAAACATAGCTCCAGCATTCCTAAGACTGAAAGACATGGTCGCACAGTAGAAAGTGCCAAACGGGATTATGAAGGCAGTTTTCTCTTCATCTTCATGTGATATGCTAACCGGGTGATAACCTGAGTAGACGTCCAGAAAGCTCATCAAATGGGACTCCACCATTGTATCAACCAACTAGTCTATTCTAGGCAACAGGAAATTATCCTTGGGACATGCAGCGTTCCAGCCCGTGTGATCCACACATGCACCGACTCGAAGTCCACCACCTCAAAGGTGATAAGCTCGGTTCGGAAGTTGATTGGACCATCAAACATGACAAGCAAGGTGACTTGACCCAAAGGCCTAGTTGACGTACCCGGAATGATCGCGTAGAACAGGACTGCCACATTCTTTATCTTGGACAAAGCACTTGCATCTCGTCTAGAACCTTTGTGGAAATCAAGTCCAAGGAGCTCCCACCGTCAATCAGCACCCCCCAGCTGTCGTGTTACTGATGGTCAGGCTAAACATCGGTGGAAGCCACTGGGGTTTAGTCATTCCAAGAGGATAATCTTCCTTAGAGAAATTGATGGACAGCTTAGACCTCTTAAGCTGCTCGATCGGGGGCTTGCCCTGGGTAATGTGGTGCACCTCTCGAGCTGCCTCCTTAAAGTCCCGGCAGGACGTGTATGGGAAGGAGCCCCCAAATATCATCAGGATGTGACTTCGGGGGTTCTTGGAACTCGTTTTCTTCGTCGTTGGCAGGTCCCTTCCCTTTGCTACTCTTCCCCACTCGGGAAGTGTCGGCATAGGGCCCTTGCCATCATAGAACTGTTCCATACGTGCAATCCAGCCATAGCAATTATGAAGATCATGCCCGTAGGCTTGATTCAGCAGGCAAAATCTGTTGCTGAGCTGCCCTGCATGCTCATGAGCACCTTGATCGTTGCCGTGACGCTGCTGAGGCCGGCCTCTGTTTCCTCCTCCGTTGTACCTGCGCTGTCTTTGCCCGGAGCTCTAGGGTCGAGCCTGCGACTGGTGGTAAGGAGGAACAGGAGGAAGCTGCAAAAACGACAGCTTTTGTTCCATAGCCACAACCACATTAGGAGATGTTTTCTTCTTCTTCCTTTTGATCTTCTTCTCCATCGAGGCTATTTTTTTTTCTTCCTAGAAGAATCCAAACCTGACTGCAGTGAAAGTTTGCCTTCGTCTAGCATCTTATTGAAGGTAACTACTTCATCCATGTTGGCATAGCGGTCGGCTATGCGGAAAAGCTTGCCAACTGTTGCGAAAGTTTGAAGCTCTAAATCCTGGGTGAAACAAACATCTCTTACCCTGAACATGAATGTCTTGATTACCATCTTTCCTAAACATTTGGTATCGAGTTGCAGACCCAAATGAGTTGTTGGATGAAGTGTCGCAGAGGCTCATCTTCGGTTTGGATCAAGCATTCGAAATCCACCTCCTTGCTCAGGCGGGTGTAGCAACTCTAGAAGTTACTCCGAAGGGCGTTATTAAGCTGTGTCCAGCTTTGGATTAAGCCCTCCCACTGGTTGAACAGCTAGGTCTAGGCTGCACCGTTGAGCACCGTGGGCAGGTAGTTAGCCATCACTCCCTCATCTCTGCCGGCCACTAAGATGGCGGTTGTGTAGATGGACAAGAACTCGTACGGGTTTTGGGTACCATTGTACCGTTCAATATGCCCAGGCTTTAACTTGTTCGACCATACAACATTCTCTCGTGGCCTCCTACAGTCCGGGTGCCGATCATGGCTAGCATGGTGTCATCCCCTGGTTCTAGGACCAAGCCAGGAGAACACCTCTGTCTGCTGGCAAGGTGACAATCTATCAAAGGAGAAGTACTGTGTTCGAGAGTGCTCGCGGCGGCTGCCCGAGCGCCCCTGGGAATAGCTCTAGGAGCCCTCTTGTCTATGGTCTTGGCAATCATGGTCGTCTTGAGTAACACTCCAAGATTCCACGTGCTGAGATCCTGCTTCGACTTGCCTGCCACCGTCTCGGGGAGAACTCCGAGTCCTCTTTTCCCTCGGTAGTGCTCGAGGGTTGAGGTCGGAGGCGAGCTTCTCCAAATCCTCCGTAACAATGTGCCCCATAGCCTGTGGATCTAGTTGACTTGGGTTGCATTGAAATTCGTGTACAATTGTTGCTAGTGCCCAGAGCCTCTCCCTGCTAAGAGCATCAGGAGGGAGCTGTGATGCTTGTACATGCTCTAGAGTCCCGGGCTCATACAAATCTCCCCGGGTGTGTGGTTCTGCCCGCGCGCTCGGCTAGGCTTCACTCCTCTCCTCTGGCCAAAGACTAGGCAACATCCTATTAAGAGATGCGTCCAGATGGCTCCGAGCGACTTCATAGTGGCAACACTGTACCGCCACCGAGTCATGCACCCAGGTGTTGTCGTTTTTCTTGGCCATATAGATGTCCTAGTCTTGCGAAGAAAAAGATGGTGTCATAACCGTGTCGCCACAGGAAGCTGTTTCATACTTGAACTTTATGTGGTTGGGATACCCACACCATCATAGAGACCAGCGTTATCCTCATCCAGCATGGGGGTATCTTATTCTGGAACTGGTCTAGCATTGGCTCGGGAAAGTACTCCAAACTAGGGGTGTAATCGGATTTCGGATATTTTCGGATATCCGCTTACCGAATCCGAAAATAAGCAAATTTGATATTGAATTTGGCATCCGATTAGTTATTCGGATTCGGATTCGGATATTATCCGAAATTGGAATTTCGAATTCGGATTCAGATATGATTTCGGATTTGGTGGGATATTTTCGGATTCGGATTCGGATATCCGAAATATCCGAAAAAATTACTGTGCACTACACTTGTTTTGAGGGGCTGATAGCTACTGGAATGTTGTTTTCATGTATAACTGGCATTGTATTTCTATCAAACTTGTACTATACATTTAAGAATATGTTGTGTTTTAATTTGTTGCTTTTAAATTAGGTAAAACTACTGTAATATGAGGTAGAAGAGAGACAATTTAATTAGTATCCGTATCTGATCCGATTAATTAAAAATCCGATCCGACTCCGAATCCGAAAATTATCCGATCCGAATCCGAATCCGAAAAAAGCTAAACGAATCCGGATATGATTTAGATGATATCCGATCCGAATCCGATCCGATTACATCCCTACTCCAAACCCATGCCCTCCAGCTAAGAGCGAAAATGGCGATCGCGTGCCATGGCCACCGGGGAAGGGCTCCCGGGCTCGGTATGACCCTCTGGGTCAATGATCTTGGCCACCTCCCCGTCGGTGTAGTATATGTCATCATCCTCTAGGTCTTTGAAGACAGAGAGGTCTTAACTGTCTTGAGAATTCGGCATCGTCAAGGAACTCTTCGACGAAGGATTCAATCAAATCCCTACTGACTGTGCTAGCTGTCAGTGATTAGGAGATTCATTTTTCGTCGAGCTTACTTCTTGAATGAGAGATAAATCAGGCACCTTTCCGTAGAGATTTAGCATTGGAGATGTGGAAAGATACTCAAGACAAGGGACAGAGGGGAAGATCGGTTTCTCCTGTTTCAAGCCTCCCGCGGCGGAGATAACAGGCCTAATCTAGTGCTTGTTTTTATGTATGCAAATGTGTTTTACAAAGAAGCTCATCTTTCCTCTTCTTTTTTCTTTTTCTTCCCCTTAGTCGAAGGAGGTTATTTATACTGCCATACCAGTGTCACGACTCAACGCACTAATTTCACAATTTATGGACGGTTACAGATAATAATGAAATTAATACACTCTAAATCCTTGTTAATTTTGTATCGGACCACGTCACGGCCAATGACATAGAGATCGTGGCCGTCGTGGGCCCCTTCTTCGGAATAATGGTTACGTCCGAGTTAGGGGCACCCAGGCTAGCGTGCTTGGTCATATGGCGTATGCCCGTATCCGAGCATGTGTGCCTAGATTCGAGCATGTATGTCTAGAGGGTCTCTTAAGTCCATGCTAACATGGTAATGCTTGTGTAGATGCGACTTTATAGGCCCACGAGGTTCTCCTCGGTCATGGCTTCCGAAGGCAATTTTAGGAAATTCCAAGCTAACTGTCCAAGGATAATTATGTAATTTCATATTCTAGGCAATCCCCGACATATGCTATTCATGTCTGTATCCAAAAATATCCATGTTCGCATCTGTATCCGATACTATTCATATCTGTATCCATATTTGACAAAAAAAATTATCTGTATCCGTATCTGGCACTATCCGACCGTATCCGATCCGTTTGCACTCCTAGATGTAACGCTTGCGTTTGGTTGGTTGCGACCCAGTAGGGAGACTCTTGGCATGCAGAGTGTCACCACCGATCACCAGAGACTCTAACCCCATAATTCGGAATTATGTACCCCAAATACTACCGGTTCTAAAAAAATTTCGTGTAACCTCTAAAAAGCTTCTCTATCTACACTACCACCTCTAGAAAATTTCTTCCTTCATGCGAGATTCTAAAATTCGGATATCTAAATTTTCTTCGCTATAGTGCTTTAGAGGCTCCATTGCATATGCTCAATACAGTGTGTAGATGCCAATGCCATGGAGAAGGTGTTTGACAGTTACGGCAATACCGATTCGTGTCTAGACCAAAGATTTATGTAGCTTAGTTGTTCACGTAGGCTATTGTTGATTTGTACTGTTAGAGCAAGTACAAGAGATCCCTAGAATGCCATCATCTAAAGCCAAATTTAGGAGTTCCCCAGTGAACTTATAGAGAATCTTTATTTAAATTTTTCTCCAATGATCGTCTACTAAAATTTCATCCACCAAATATAGAGCGGACCCAATTGAAAGCGAGAGAAAACCAATTTAGGTGATATCCGTCCATCCTCTGAGGATCAAAACCCGGGATAAGGATCTCTTGGTAGCTTAATTTTGTCCGTCAATCCCCTAAATTTGACTATGGGAAGGATTTAGGGAATCGTTTGGACTTTGTTCTTAGACGCTGACCTTTAGCTCAGAGAAGAATAACACCTACTGGCTCCATCCGGTGATTTCAAAAGAAAAGGAAACTCCATTGTTAGTTATTTTTGCTTCCTTTTTGCGCTGATTTCTAAGGGTGTTCTGTTTAGAACATGTGATTTTCACAGTGAATCAATTCAACTCCCGCAGAAAACAGAAAAAAAAAAACTCAGTGTTACATCACAGCAAAATATAGAAAATAGGGTTAAGGCTGGGCCAGTGGGCTGTAATAATAGTCTGGTGTGAGTGAAAGTACAAGTGGACGTGCTGGGCGAGCTTTCGACAACGGCTGCGGCGTGCGGTGCCAAGTCATGCGGCGGCCTGTGCCTTGGATTGGAGGTTGGCCCAGCTGGGGCCTAGTACTCTAGTAAACCCGGGAGGGCGGGCTCGGTTAGGCTTTCGTACCAAATAGCCAGAGCACAGAGCCCTCGGCGGAGCGCGCGAGCGCGAGCTAGCACTTTCTTTAGACGAGCGAGCTAGGCACTCAACCAGTTGGTCTGGCTAGTGAGTTGTGCAGAGGCGCCGGCGAACGGCAGAATTGTGGGCGTAGAGTTCAGGCTCCGGCCGCATGTGGGATGAGCTGGATGAGCGCCTCAGACCTGTTCATGTGTTTGGTTTGAAGCCGTGATTGACAAAAAAAAAATGGACATATAGCATTAGAAAGTGTGGCATTTTAAAATATGTCTCTTCTTTATATATGGATGATATGTGGGCTCGCGATCCATATGTCATTGATAAATCAAGTGGTATATTTTGAAATACGGAATTTGAAGTGGTATAAACCTAAATTACAAAAAAGATGATGAGGATGGGCAAGAATGCTTGTACATAGAGGCGCAAGACTTCGTGAGCTTAGTTGAATTTCTCGTCGATTCTTACCTAAATCTGGAGCAACCATTTTTTTTTTTACCAAATTTAGTCACAGCCAATTTCTGGCGCTCGACTAATAAATGAGGTTCTGGCGATTTTTCATGGTAGTTCAGTTAACCTTCTTGCAAAATCACTGTGTGTCTGGAGCACTTCGAACTCATCATTTATACCCTTTCTTATTTGAAAACACCCACCCAATGCTTAGTTTCTTGCGGTATCTACTATGGAGAAATAGAAGTATCTACTATGGAGAAATAGAAATGAGACAAAGTTCCCAATGCCTCTTGCGGATGTTTTGTCCAAGATGGTGACTTAGAGCATCCCCAGCGGTCCCTCTAAATTCTTCCCTCCAAAATAGTATTAGTGTTCTCTCTATCCATCTCTCTAAATTTCTTTCACGTTTTACACTACACTCTAAAAGATTCTTTCTCTCCAGTAGTTACTCTATCCTAAAAAAAATTAGAGCTACAGTGTTTTAGAGGAATTGATGGGATTCTCTTAGGTTTCTTCTTCCTTGGGAGTGCTCATTGTACTGCTTGGTTCCTTAGTGTTTTGTGATTGATGTTGGTGTCTTTTTTTTTTTCTAAGTCTTTCCCATTGGTTGGATAAAGCGTTTTGGTGCCTACTCTTTTTTAAGTGGTGTTTGTATTCTTTTATTTTTAAATAAAATGGCAGAGCTTCTACTCATTAGTTAAAAAAATAACAATACACTCTTTCTTTATAAATTATCCTCCATATCAGCAATTAATACAGGTGATAACCATATAAACGGTTAACGTCATTGGTGCCCTAAGCAATTGTGGTAACATCGAGTTTCTCGTTGAAACTGACGAGTTTATATGTTATATGAGCTATGGCGGAGCCTGGTCACGGTCCTCGTCTATTGAAATCTCTGAAGGTTTCACAATGAATTTGTTTTTCCAATTGCTACATCAAGTATTTGGCAAGAACTAATAATACAGCATTGCTTCACAATTTTTGTTAGAGAGAAACAAAAATAAATGCAGTTTGACAGAAGAAACCTGCCAATCGGTCGTTGGCATAACGATGCTGAACTGATGGAAGCAAATTACAAGAGTGCAATACATCTAGACTTCAACTGAAAGTGCTGACAAGTTATCAATCCACGATAACAGCTTCTTTGGGCAAATATCACTCGAGAAAAGATGCATTAAAAAATCAGTATCCCTAAAGGTTAGCTTACATTGCTGAAGCCGCTGGGGAATATGCTTGCAGATCTACATGTATAAACCACGGACAAAAAGTGAATCATAGTTCATCATAAATGGGAGGAGCGGTTGGAGGATTAGCTGGTGCAGGTCCATGCTGGACTTTCGCTACAATGTCTTCAGCTGATATTGAACCTGATCTGATGGCATCAGCCAGCTTCCTTTGCAGTGTCAACAGGCCAATACGTCTTGACACAACATACAGAACCGCCAAGGAGAAAATGAGAAAGCCAATAATCAGGATGATCCTGGTAAACAAATCTAATTAGCAATTTGCACAATCCAGACAAAATTGACACTAAAAAGGCAGAAACTTTCCTTGCAGGACAGAAAATTGAATCATAACACCATATCAGTTGGTATATCACTTAAACAATTGTTTCAATTCTTTTGTTTGACTGGAAAACCAAAACACAGACTACAAGACCACATCATACACCGATGGGTATGAAGCTACTTTTGAGCTCTACAAAATGGTAAAACATCAATGATACCTAGTACCTACCTATCAAGAACATCTTGTCGTTGCATTGTGGAGAGCAAACCACGGGTACGCATCAACAAAGAGCGGTGTCCTTGATATTCTCCTTCAGCCTTCCTGAGAACACTCGTTGATTCATCTGCACAATTTTTTCAAGAAAAAAACTGGCAACTTGGCTTTGATAGTTCTGAAAATGCATAACAGTAGCAAAAAAATCTGATTCATATTGCAACAACAAAACAAATGACTGCACTATACTTTCTTAATAATAACAAAAGAAGTCCTATAACTAAATAACACCACAAATTGTCAGAAAGCTCAGCCATAAATGTACAGAGCTAATTTAACCATCCCAAACATCTATGAGCAGCCTTTATTTTATCCATTCTGACCCCTCTCTCAAATAATTAAAAGAAGATCAAGAAATATTGTTCAAGAAGTGTTAAAACAGTATGCTAATATTTCCAGAGTAGGACAAACATTACAAGCGGGCCTCTTGTACACAGATTTAACTAGAAACACATGAAAACATACCAAAAGTTGCCAAGGTATTTGCACTTCTTTCCACTTCCTGTCAACATGTATAACATTTATTTTCAAATTTTAAGAGCAAGAGGTTATCAACATAGAACATATCAATTAAACATGCAGGAGTGCTAACCTGAACCATCAACTGGCGAGACCGACGGAGGCTCTCGGTAATACTTTCTGCAGCAGATGTCATCCCAGCCTTTGTCCTACATCATTTAGTAGGTTAGTGTTCACTCTACACTATACACACAGAAATCATATGTTGATACATACATAAATCATATGTTGATTGGACAATAAATATAAAAGGGTGTTCTTTCATCAGAGCAATGTAGTCCACATCCAAACATGCATGCGCGGCAGTGGGTCTGACGCATGAGCGGAGGAAGATGCACTTGCGCTCAGGAGCGTGGCTGCCAGCGAGCAAGCACATGAGTGCACAGAGCGAGGGAGGTTTTTTTAGGATAAGACAGAGCGAGGGAGTTGCCAAGAAAGCAAGTAATATGAGCATGCGATCAAGCCAATCGTGGGGGCTTGGCTTGATCGTGAGAGAGAAGGAGCACTGTGTAATTAGGAAGGGGTAAAAGGGTCCATTCACATGGGTAAAAATTGGAAGAAATATAAGCTAATTGGATTAAAATGGTCAGAATGGCAAATTCTATATTTAAAATCCATTAGAGTGCCATATTATAGATTAAGATGTTTAGAGTGGTAAAAGCTGGAGTGCCACTCTTTGGAGCAGCAAATAATAAATTCACAAGTGATAGCTTTCATGTGCCTTTTCCAAGCGCAATACTTGCAAGGAACTCCAACGAAACTGAACAGATTATCAAAAAATACTCTTAACTAATTTTCTAACTATTCCCAGTATATACTTGAAATAAAAAATACTTGGTGGAGATCAACTAACTGGAGATTACGCCTGCGGATGGTAGACTCCTCTCCACCCCCCAAAAGAAGCTCCCTCTATAAAAGGAGTAATTGGAAAGTGAGAGCACCTTAAATTATAAAGAAGCACATATTGCTCAGGCAACAAACAGTCAAATTATTATAGCGTACTCTGAAGCAAAATCACGGACCTCTTCTTGAGCAGCTTTTGTTATGTTGGCTTTTGCTTGTAAGTTAGCACTCCTCAGGCTCGCACGCAGCCTGCAAGCACGAAATTAGTTGGTAGAGAAACTAAACAAACAAGGCAAACAAAAGGGCATAAACAACTAAGTGTAACTTACTTCTGGTACTGTTCCCTCCATGAACCCAAGGTGGCCTGGCCAGACTGCACTTCTTCAAAAGTGGGTAGCTGCTCTGCCAGAAGATCGAGCCTGCACTGCAGAGAGTTGAGCAATTGCAGTGCATCTTGTGCAGAACCATTCAACCTACGAAGAGAACTCGCTTCCTCTGTCCCTTTACCCATCTTCCCACAGGATTCAATTGCAGCAATGCACTCTTCAAGCTGTTTAACTGCTTGGCCCCATTCTTTTTTCAGGTTCTCAACAGCTTCTGTGACCTCGTCCATCCTAATATCTGAATGGATCAAATTCAATGGGCTTTACCATGCTGCTACTCATGAAGCCATAACTGTCTAACTGGTGTTATGAGCGAATACCAACAGGAAGATGCTACCCATTTTTTAAAAGAACCACACAGAAAATTAGGAACTTGTCCGAGCCATATATCCTAAAACTCCATATAAACTAGGCACGATTGCATTGTCCAGGAGAATTGGGATCAAATATCTATGGGACAAGATCGCACGATACATCTCGAAGCGAGAGCGTACCGTCGTCGATAGCGGAGGAGGCGTCCTTGGCCTGGCAGGCAAGAGGCGGAGATGGAGGTGTCGACGGCGGATCCTGGCTTGGACTTGCAAGCGACGCGGTGGGCGGAGGCGGATGTGGCGACGGCGGCTCTGGCGGCGTGTGGCCGAAAGAGGCGGAGAGGAAGAGGTAGTACAGAGGAGAAGGGGGGCGTGGCGGCGCGTGGAATCAGAGGAGAAGGGTTCTTGCCGGTGGCCGGTGGGAGAAGCAAGGGAAGGGAGGAGATCCAGGTGCAGAGGCACTCGGCGGCCGGCGGCGACGAAGACCGGGGAAGGGGATGGGGGTGGGAGCCGACGACGCGGCGGTATGACGGTGACGATGCAACACTAGAGCCTAGAGGTGACCAATTGGGCCGGGCCCAGTTGGACGAATTGGCCCGGTTGGTTTACATAGTGCGGCCCGGCCTGGTTAGGTTCAGCTCAGTTCGGCATAGCTCACACAACCAGCACCATCAGATCATCACATTTACAAAACAGTTTAAGTAGATTCTTCCACCTCTCTCGATCTCAACCGCATAAAGTCCATCTGATGTTATTGGTTGGATGTTAACATATTAGCACTCAATTGGCATTAGCACTAGATATGTTGCCTTAAATATATAGGAGTATATTTATATGTATATTATGATCTATAATTTATTTCTTCGTATAAAATGTATAATAATTATTAAAAATAATTATTTTCTTAATTTTTATATATTTTTAGGCCAGAATAAGTCGGCCCGTTTGTAACAGACCGGCCAGGTTTGATCCAGTGACCGTACGAACCGTTCTTAAGCTGAGATACTGGCCCGTTTTCCCGTTGGCTCATGGGCCAATTAGGCCGGCCTGGTTCGGCCCGTTGGCCACCTCTGTGCAGCACTACCCAGTAGCCGCTCACCCTATCGTCTTCCACATAACCGCGCAGGCTGACCCATTCGGCGCATTTCGTTCTGCACTTCTGCTCAGGCCCAACCCAGCAGCCATCCGTCCATAAGAATCCGAAAATGTTGCCCAACATAAATCCAACCCAACCCGCTATTTGCCTTTAGCCCTTTACCCGTTTCCACCGACCAAAAGTCTCTAGAGACTTAAAATTAAGGAATTTTATTTTTTTATATTTAAAAATAATTAGAAATAAATAAATAATATTCCATTTAATAAAAATAAATAAATAGCCTCCGTCGCCATCAAGATACTGCTGAAAGATAATCGCCATATCAAACGGCGATTTTATAAAATCGCCATTTGGTTGGACGATTTATATAAATCGCCATTTGGAATGGCGATATTTGCCCCCACGACCAAGAGTGGTCGAGTATGGGTTATAATCGCCATTTGGTTTGGCGAAAATTTAAATCGCCAGATTGAAAGGCGATGTTTGCCTAAAATTTTGTTTTCATTATTAAATATTAAGTGTTTATCGAATAAATCATCGGAAAGGCGACAAGAGCTGGGCCTTAACCGTCCCGACCATGTGTGGGGAAGAGCGACTGTCGGCATGTAGTGGGGCGGCCGCCACAGCACGAGCAATAATTCATTTGAAGTACATATGATATATATTACATATGAAAGTATATATATTATCATTTTTGTGGCCTAAACAAATGCCTCCGGTCGAGCGAGCTTTATTTTATATTCAAGATGGCGGACCTAAAAATTCTTGGATCAAGAAGGCGAGGTTTGCTAAATTTTACTTTCTTGGTTGGGCGATATTTAGAATATGGTCTCTCCCAGGCGGGATTCTCCATTCTTTTCTATTATTAGATTTAAAAAGAAAAAATGTCCGTATTGTCACAAAGCATTCATCGCATGGCGGCAGATATAGCGTTGAAAGTAGAGTGCTCTTACTGAAATTTTTATTGTCGGGATTACAAGAAAGTTTCTCTCGAGTACAACGGGATATTTCCCTTCTGGTAGCGTCGAGTCCGGCCTCCTTGCTTGTGACGTGCCTCTCGCGCTTTCTCTCCTGTCACCTCTCGTGCCTCGGAACTGACGTTCGGCGTCCTCTTGTTGCTTGTGGTACTCCTTCAGCTAACGCTATGCGCTTCTCCTCTTGCTCCTCCTCATATCGCCGCCTAAACCACTCTTCCAACGGACCTCACGCTCGATGTGTTTCTTGTCATCCTCCGATTGCTCGTGTCTAGCCAACGCCGTAAATCGCAGAGAGGTGGGGAGACTAATTGTTCAACGAAGTTAGTACAGCTCACATGCGCTATGTACGTATATATAATTATGCGAGTTAGGGTGAGCAAGTACCTTTGGACGCCGCCAAAGGCAACCTTGAGTGGATCGTACTCGTAGTTCGCACACATGAAGAACCTCCTTCCGTAAGTGTATGAGAAATCTTCGTTGGATTGAACAAACTTGCACAGGTCACCGCAGAAGCACATTGGAACATTGACCCCTTCCGCACGGTGGTCTTAAACTTGTTCATGGAGGGTCTCAGAGCCGAGGCTGCCATTGCTTGTTATGGGGAGATTTGTGGAGTGTATGCGCCGGAGGAGTATGGGACTTACAGAGAGGAAGTTGCGGTACAGAGGACCCGAATGGAGGTGGGTATTTATAGCTAAGTTTGTTGGTGCATGGACGGAGTTCATGGAAGCGCACGCATCCTCCCGAAAGTTCTTGATGCGATTGATGTGACCGACGCCGAAAAGCGGTACCGTTGGTCGTGATGCCCTTCATTATTCTTTGGATGCCGATGCGATTGATGTGACCGGACGACGACAGGAGCTGCTGGTCGTGATGCCCTTCATTATTGATGGATGCCGGTGCGATTGATGTGACCGGACGCCGAAAAGAGGGAGATAGAGTAGACTACTTATCGCCTACAAGATAAAGAAGAAAAGAACATCAAGTATGAAAAACCAGGAATTGTGCTCACTTATGGGTTTCCGTAGGGTCACCAGGCCCACCCGATGTCTCCGAAAAATTATGGCAAAAATCAGACCGGACGACGCAACGCCGCCTACCACATTTATGTGGGCGTCCACCTCCGACGGTGTATGCCCCGGGCGAAAATCGAAAAGCTTAACTTTGTGTTAAAAAACCAGGAATTGTGCTCACTTATGGGTTTCCGTAGGGTCACCAGCCCACCCGATGTCTCGAAAAATTATGGCAAAAATCAGGGGGACGACATAACGCTGCCTACCACATTTATGTGGACGTCCGCCCGACGGTGTATGCCCCCAGCGTCTAAAATCGGAAAAGCTTAACTTTGTGTTAAAAACCAGGAATTGTGCTCACTTATGGGTTTCCGTAGGGTCACCAGGCCCACCCGATGTCTCCGAAAAATTATGGCAAAAATCAGGGGGGACGTACACAACGCTGCCTACCATATTTATGTGGACGTCCGCCTCCGACGGTGTATGCCCCCCCGCGTGCGAAAATCGAAAAAGCATAACCTGTGAAAATCGGAAGACATACGCAAGGGAAGAACAGAACAAGTGAACAAAACATATAGAAGCAAATGCCCAACAAGGTCGAAATACAAGGGTCAAACTAAATTAGTACTAGGGGCCCTACTAATCTATACATCACGACCCCTCTTGGGCCGAACCCCTCGACCGACCCTCCATTTGTGGCTTGCGACCCGTCGAAGCCATCCACTAGGGAAGGTAAGGCGGTCCGGAGGTGCAAGTCGTCTGCAGCGCTCGGTCGGGGCAGTGTGGCTGCTCCGGTGCGATGTCTGAGTCGGTGGAGGGTGGCTCGGTCACGAGAGGCGCGAGCTCGCTCGGGCGGGGCGAAGAAGGAGTCCACGTCGTAGTAGGCGTGGCCCAGTCCGCCTCGGAGGTAGCGTCTGGCTGTCCCCGATCCGTCGGTGAGACGACGATAGTCTGAACAGTTAAATTTCAATTGAAATCACGTACAAAAATTATAAAGCGACAGGAGGGTTCTAACCTCGCACATCTACCCGGGGTAGGGACGAATCGAGACGCAGCCTCACGGAGGATGGCCCAGCCTCACGGAGGACGGGCCAGCTCAGTAGCTCAAGTCCACCGCGGTCTCGTGGTGGGACTGTGAGGACGCCCGGCCTCGTGGCCGGAAGTCCACGACGCTCTCAAGGGCCTGTGTGCCCATCCGGGCCCGTGGGAGTGCGACCTCCGAGGCCGAAGCGAGGGCCAGCGTGGCCTGGTACATAGTTGAACACCGTGTTATTGTACTGAACGATATATGACAATTTTAAATCTTGTATACTGCCGTCTTTGGAAGAAGGGCGGACGTGGGGAATTGAGGCCTCTCACCGAAGCGGGTGGGCGTCTGGACGAACGACGCAGGAAGTAAGGCTCAACGAACGCAGGGTCTTGTCACGAATCCTGACAAAGGTGTCCAGGATCTCCGTCGGGGTCATCTGTACCCCTCCCTGCAAACGCATCACCGCGCTCTCCGCGTCGACGTAGGACTCGCGCACAAGATCGTGCTGAAAGTAAGGACAAATGCATTGCATGTTGAAAATGCCCATTTTACGAATGTAAGCACCAGAAGAACATAAGGACAAAGGCAAAGAATCGTCGAGGAAGGTAGTACCGCAAGGTAGGCCGACTGAGCTCGGTGAAGTGGAGTGCGATGTCGGTCACGGCCGCCACGTGGGCGACCTCGGCCGTGGGGTGTGACCAACGCGTCCGAAGTCGCAGCTGATACCGCAGCATAAGTAAGTAGGCTGGGTACGAGGCGGGTCGTACTCTCCGATCCTCCTCGACGCGATCCGCAAGGCGTCCTCCCACCTCTCGACCAGGCGCCATGGCGGGTGCCCACAGAATCCCTAGTGTGGCCCGTCTAGTCGACTGCAGAACAATGCTCACTTAGGTATAATTGAATTTATAATGAAACATAATGCGTAAAGGAGGACGCGTCTTCTGGTGAGCTGCGGGAGGCACGACGTAGGTGAGTGGCGAGAGAAACACACGGTGTCGTCCGAATCGCCGCATCACCCGGTCGGCGAGTAATCCTCGGCGAAGATGTCGAAGATTAGAGGCGACCTCGTCACCAAGAGGCTGGTCCCGCCGCACAAGGACGACGAGCCGTGCGGGCTGTGATCGTCTACCCGCCAGCGGTGTAGGGGTCCACAGACATCGCCACCCAGAAGCTCGTCTAACCGCCGGACGTAGTCCGTAACCTCAATAGTGCTGACGGGCCCACGAGGTCGCAAAATGAAAGGACGGAATTAGTGGGTCCTCGGTACAAAAATACATGATGAATACCGAAAGTTCAGAATGAATACCCCCGGCGAAGTCGAGAGAAGGCCCATCGTGGGCCGGTCCTCCGAGTGGCGTGGTAGTAGACCACGCCAGCATTTGCCGGTGATCCATGAGAGGCCGCCGATGGCGATCCTCTCGTAAGACCACAGGTGGAGGAGCAGGGGCACCCGCTTAGCACGGCTCAAGGCGTCCGTCTTCACGACGGCGTCACACTGAAGCCTCAGACGTACCGCGAGGACGGTGGAGGCCCGGTTAGTCTGCGGAACTGCGCGTCGGCCAAGGCGTCGCGATCTCTCGCGTAGGGAGGAGGTGCTGTCGATCAGCGTGGCCGTCCGTGCGGTGAACATTACCCACCGAACAACCACAGGAGGTACGCCGAGGTGCCTCGCCACCATCCTCGTCCGCCTCGGGGTGGATGAGCTCACCGATCAAGAGAAGTGGAAAACGATGTTAGATCTAAACTTGCGCCAAGGAGAGGCGAGGAGAGCAATTTGACGGTTGCGTCGTGAACCGGAGAATCCACCTCTTGGCGGGCCGTGTGTCTCGGGATCGTGGGAAGGGCTCAGAGACCCCCAGCACCGGGGCTCGGACGATCGCCCGGCGATCCAGAGCTCCGTCGCGCCACTCGGGAGACGTCCTGGCGACGACGGGTGCGCCAAGACACGCAGCCTAGCAGAAGGACACATCTGCAGGGTGGCGCCATCTCCCCACATGGGAGATGGAACGTGTCGTCTCCGGTCTCCACTGTCGACCGAGCCGCCAGAGGGACTGTCGGAAGTAAAGCGCCTCGTCGCCTCCTCGCCACCGTCGCCTCGATCATCCGGCTAAGGGTAGTAGGCGAGACAAAGCGCAACTCGGGAAAACTTCAGATTTAGCGAGTGGTAATATTACAAAATATCTACGCACAGAGTTAATGGAGCACGTACCTCTCAACCCAGCGGGCGTCAAGCCTGAGGTGCTCGGACGGCGTCCTGGTGCGGAACACGCCGAGCATCGCACCCTCCTCCGCAGAAAGGTAGGAGCGGTGCCGGCGGTCCAGCGTGGCCCGGAGAAGCTCACGCGGCGGCGGCTGGTGTGCACCCTGGTCGGCCATCCTGTCGTGTTCCTGCAAAAAATAATGGTTAGGACGATTACAGTTTCAGATAGAATGTGGATAGTGACGTTAAAAAATTCAGAAAATTACTACAGAATGAACATTGAAGTATAACATACCATATGCCAAACCATACTGAAACATACGAAATTACGGTTCATATTACGTACCATATTACAAACTGTGAAAATACAAAGGACGACATAGTTCCATACAACATTGAATTGAGCGTGCCATATTACATAGCATATTACAACAATGCGTACTATGCAGTACGACTTCGAACTACAACATACCATATTACATATGAACTAACATTTCATTGGGCTGAGTACCATCACATCAGTAACAACCATCAGGCCGCCGCCCATCCGCGCTGACCGGAAGGTCCGAGATCAAGTCATACAACACGGATCCAATCCGTGTGTTGCGATTGATGTATGTGTGACTGTTTCATTGCACTCTTGCAGATCTGGTATCAACTCTCCCACCTCGGTGATCCATATCGTTCACGGATCTGCGATGTTGTCGACGGCCAAGATCACACTTCAATTTTTCCTGTCGGTACATGTCGGGTGTGTGGCCCGGGGATCCGTGAATGTCCCGAACGTGGCGTGCAGTAAATCTCTGCATGCCATGTGTTCGGGATGGATTGTTTCAAATAATATTCGGAGACATATGGCAAAGTTGGATGATTGCTATACTAGCGGAAGCAAGTACATGGGAGCATGGCTTGTGCAAGAGCAGAGGCTTGCGGCATGAGCAAATGCACTTGTCTTCACTGAGTCACGACTCTGCTTTGCCCTATGATGGCGATGACGCGCGCGCGGCCTCTATCCCCGCATATAATCTCATACCGAAGCTCGGCGGTACCCATCGGTGTAACTACGTGTCTCGTGCCTTCGTAATCTTTTCTTCAATGTACTTTGTCATGGCGGTGCAAGATAGCAATCGATGGTCCCCATTGCAATGGAGGCTACCGGTGTCGATCCATGAAGTATTTGCATGTACGGTGCGAAATTCCCTCGACAATTGCGACAAGAGGCAAAGCCCTCATCCCTCGCATCACCCGCTTGTATACCTCTGCTAAATTTGTGGTCATGGTCCCATATCTAGCTCCGTCTTTATCGTATAACAGGACCACTTTTCCTTTGGATCATCCTTAATCCAATCGAGAAGCATCGATACTAGAGTTTGCTATACTCCTTACTCGCCGTGCGGTGGATGTTTCGCGATCTGCTTCATTGTTAGCTCGTCAAGGGTCTTCCATAATTTATTAAATTTCCTTTGTTGATTCTGTTTGCACACCCTTTTGAAGAGATTCATGAGGTGCTTATTCTTGAAGTGATGAAAAATTGGCTCCCATGTGTCTCATGCACCACCGCTTTGTATGTCCATCCATTGTGCATTACCACGGTCGTCGAACCATTCTGATTTCTTCAATTGCTCATGACAAACTGCATGCTGTCATGTATAACGCAAACATTTGGTCTCCCAAAGACGTTGCATGTTTCACACGCCTAGAAACCGATACCTACTATCGGTGTTCTCCCCTCCACAAATGCAAACGCTAACGGCAATATCTGGTTATTGCCATCCATGCCAATAATTTGTCAATATTTGGCCCTTGTATTTTTCGGTTAGGAATGTACCATCCACACAGAGGACAGGGGGACAAGACGGGAAGGCTCGTATGCATGGTCCCAAAGCGAAGAACGCTCGCTCCAGAACCATCTTCCCGGTGTCCACCCCAGTCGCAGCATACTCCTTGATATCGTAGTATGTACCAGGGTTTCTTGCATCGATGGTCTGCGCAGAGCGCAGAAGGTTGGCATATGAGGCTTCGTATGTACCAAACCTCCTCTCCAAAGCCTTCGCTTTGCCCTCCAAGCTGTGGCATACTTTATCTTGTATCTTGAAATTGTTCTTCAATTGCCGAATTATCGATCGTGGCTCATAACTTATGTTGTCTACTATCTGTGAATACATCACCACTCCAACAAAAGTGGAACTTAGGTTCCGGTGCCCTTGCTGCGGCTGTTCCAACTGACAGTTGTGCTCCATCACAATCGAACACATCCAGTAATCGACCCACTTTCCCTTGAATGCATGTACCCTCCAAGGACATCCGGGGACGACGCACTGAACATCATACAGACTTTTACTGGACTTGACAACACGGAATTCCCTCCTAAGAGATAATGCCCAATACTTCACTGCATCCATAACGGCCTCCTTACTAGGGTACATTGATCCCTGTGTCACTTCGTTCTGATCGTAATTCCATGAAGTCTGGCTACTTTGGTTCACACATAAATCTTGGAAGTTGTACGAGTTCCACTCGGCTGGGACTGGACGATCTCCAAAACTTGCCTCATCGTCTGAGATGTCCTCGTCGGGTACTTGCTCGTCGCCTCATCCTCTGCCTCCATCAGTTGTACTAGCACTTCAATTTCTTCCCCCTCATCTACGACACCGGTCGCCTCATCTCTTCTAGGGTGCTCAGTGCCAACCTCCTCCGTCCCGTCATCTCCGCCTATATCTTCCCCTCCCTCCTCCGTGCTCCCTGCCCCTTCACCCTCCTCTGCCCTTCTTGACCCGGTGGTAGGCGGCGTCTCTTGCACCGGTGTCTCGTTTGAGTCACCGGTTGGTTTGAACTCTGCTGAGCAAGCAAAGACTAGAGGAAAGCCGCGTTCAATTCCTATCTCAACATATCGCCTCCAACTCCGTGTACACAATATCGGCATCAACTCCCAAAAGAAACCGCCCCTAGCACGGGTGACCACGGCCCTAACCTTCATCACATGTTCTTTCGAGTTAAGCCGAACGTCCGTAACAACCAGCTTTTGTAAACCCCAAACGTTCTCTCGGTGGGCCTCGATATCCCTAGTGTTACCGATTCCAAATTACTAAGATCCACCCGTTTGGACCATACATAATCTCTCCGTCCCCATAGTGAATCTGAAAATATAACTTCTCGACATTTGTCACGTAAATAAACCATCCAACGCAAATTATTACACGGGTCGAATATTAAGTCGCCTATATTTTTCCTCATCTAAAGCTCACGGAGGAGGATCAAACCTACGTTTGTATGACCTCAAGAATTCAGGGCAAAGCTATCATTTTAACTCGAGATATTTTTGTATGTACTAATTACATCCGAGCGTAAATCCCACCATCAATAGACCCTTATCTTAATCTATAAACACCCTACCAACCCCAAACCCATAGCCCTACAGCCTAACAAATTTCATTCCTAAAATTACCGTAAACATACCAGTACTCATAATCTATACATACACTACGACATATGTAAACCCTACCCTCTCGATATCAAATTCCACCCCTAAAAATATCAGTAAACAAACCCTAACAATACTCAGAATATCATACTAAGCAAGAAACCCTAGCCCCATATATATCAAATCCTCGCTCCTAAAAAGGCCAAGAATATACCCTATCGATAATCTATACATACCCTAAAAACCCTAAACTCTATTCCTACAAATATCCTAAATATCCCTTTTACTATCTACTTACTACTAATTTTTAACATTCATATTGCTATCCTACCATGTTTTGAATAAAACAATAATACAAGATATAGAAAATTTACTCGAAAACGTAGATGGCGGTGATTTTCCTTCTCTCTTCCACTTCCTCTCCCTCTCTTTTTTTTTTTCTTCCTCACTCTCTTCCTTTTTTTTTTTCTCCCAGTCGGCTCTCAGCGGCAAGAAGATCGTTGGCCAAGGCTGGCCACGGATGGATATGGGCGATAGTTCGCCACCCCATTTGGCGATTTAAACCGCGCCAAAATTTCGCCAATCCAATGGCGGTTTTTAAAATATCGCCATTTGGGGTGGCGATCTATCGCCCTAGGCCCCTCCTGGTGGGCTTAATCCCGCTAAATGGGGTGGCGAAATTTCAAAATTTCGCCTTTTGATATGGCGATTTATCTTTCCCGCCGTATGGGGTGGCGACGGGAGGCTATTTATTTATTTTTATTAAATGGAATATTATTTATTTATTTTGAATTATTTTTAAATATAAAAAAAATAAAATTCTAAAATTAAGCCAGTTTGGCCCATTGGAGCCCAACAGAAGGTGTAGATGTAACGAGCTGGACTGGATTGTGGCGGGTTGCCTATTCATAATACTTCAAGCATTGGACAAGTATTTTTCTAAAATTATTTGAATATATTTTTAAATGCTTTCCATTTTCAAAGTCATTTCATGAAACTCTCAAAGTTATATGAGAAAAACTCTCAATCCTGGCTTTAGTTATTAGTTCCGACTCCTCGAAACCAATTTTCAAATCTCTCAAAGTTCAGTTTCAAAAAATAATTAAATAATTTTAGCACAACAGAACAAAGCCATGTACAATGCAAGATGCTTGAAACCAGATGCTTAAGAAGAGAGGGCATTGTCACATCATTAAGCATCTATGTAAAAAGATCTTTCTCTAATACAAGGAAGCCTATCGAGGTGCATAGATATCGCAAGAAGTATGTCTGATTATGGGCAGCCTGGCTCGATGACCCAGCCTGAACCTGTCCTGATTTTTTGGGGCCAAAATCAGGCCAGGCTCAGTTTTTTAGCCTGACTCAATATTTGGGCCAGGCTCAGGCTTTTGTTTTCAGTCTGAACAAACCTGGCTCGGCCCGAAGTAACCAACCAACCACCATTTGACCCTGTCGCGCCTCCTAAAGCCTTAGCGGCCCATCGGCAAATGGCCCAAAAGCTCCCCTACACTACTGCCACCTGTCTGTTGTCTATAACCCAAATTTCCCACCTCCCAATCTCTAGCCACCCGCTAAAGCTAAAGGGATTGGCAGCGTGCGCGACACCCGACGAGGTCGGCCGGGCAAGAGATCTGCGCAGCCAGCTAACTTAATCATCTCTCCCCTTTCTAAACACTTGCAAATCTTACGTGGCAAAATAAATCAGATTTTTTACTCAAACATCTCTCTAAATAGCCTGCGTACCTACATTCTGGCACTAGTTTACATGCTTATTGTAATCTGGATATTCTATTATTGTACCCTCCTAGCTGGAGTCGTTAGACGGCTTCCCTTCCCTATCCCCACTAATAAAAATTCGTTAATACTTACCATCGGATGCCCAAGCATGTGATGCCTCCCTAGCCCATTACTGTATGCCTATCTCTCATTCCTTATATATCCATCTAGGCATCCCATCTCTGCCTCTTTCTCAACTCAGTATTTGAGTCCATATCTCTCCAACACAGATCTATCCATTTTACAAGCTCGCGAGAGAAAGACACGGGAGAGGAGTGTGAGGCGAGCAGACCCTGGTTGGCTTGACGATCATGTTGGCCGCCGGCGCCATTACCCTCCCTTACTCACACAACACGACCACCCTTCCTCCTCCTCACCTCACTCTCTCTCACAGTATGGCTTCCTCCCCCACCCCAACCTTCCTCCTGCTCCCTCCTCCCCTTCTTCCTCTTCCTCCTCCCACTTTTCCTTAGAGCCCGAGCTAAGGAAGCAGCAATGAGAGTGGAGAGCGACGCAACCACCGCGGAGGATGGCGATCGTGCAGGTGGCTAGAGATGGGGGAGCTGGTGGCATTACAGGAACTCGCCGTGGCTAGGTCCTTTTGGAGCTCACCGCGTTGGCACCTCCACGCTAGATGGGAAAGGAGTTCAAATTTTGACTTTAAACATCACCCTAATATGTATGAAACATGACATTTGCTTTGATGAAACATTTGTGTGTTGAAACACACCGCAAAAAGTGTAGAAACAATTTTAGTTGCTCTTTGTGAAACAATGGGTTTGCCTTTGTGAAACATTGTTTTGCTCTTTGGTGAAATATATTTGTTTGCTTTGTGAAACATTTAGTTTGCTTTTATGAAACAATTTCTTTGCTCTTACGAAACATTATTTTCTCCTCGTGAAACATTCTTTTTGCTCTTTGTGAAAACACCTTCAAAGATGCATGAAACATTGTCTGTCTTCGAAACATTGCTTGCATCATCGTATGGATTAAAACATGGTCGAATAACTGCTGAAATATGTCCTTAACGGGTGTTCACACGTTAATGTAAAATGCTTGAACAATACTTGAGTTTTATTTCAATAGGTCATTGGCTGTGTTTAAAAAAAATGTCCGATTTTTTGTTTTGGGATCGGACGTGATCCCAAGTCCTACCCATAAAAATTAAGGCCCTATTCTTTTGGGCTTATCTAATCTCACTTATCTCGAACTTAAAGAATTTTTCGAGGTGGCCTCGAGAGTCGGATGGCCTTGATTTTTAAGATTTAGGGAGCTTTTAGACTTGCCTATGAGTAAAAAAACGGATTCAAAAAGTAATAAAAAAGTGAGATAAGTCAATATTAGTCAGATAAGTCACAAAATAAGTCTGACTTATCTGACTAATATTGACTTATCTGACTTTTTTTTTTACTTTTTGAATCTATTTTTTTTATCTCGTAGGTGAGCCTAAAAGCTCCCTAAATCCTAAAAATCAAGGCCATCCGATTCTCGAGGCCACCTCGGAAAATTCTCAAAGTTCGAAATAAGTCAGATTAGATAAGCCCAAAAGAACAAGCCCTTAAAAAAGGTCATTGGAGAGCCATGAATGTATTAACAACAACTAGTAAGTTGCCCGTGCGTTGCAACGGGGCTGACATAAAAGATAAATTGGTATAAAGATGTATAGTCAAATGTGCGTATGTTTTGAAATTTTAGAGTACGTACAGATAAAAACAAAATATATAATACAACCAATATATATATTTTTTATGTGGAGGGAAAGCACACAATGCTAGCATATATAAACATATCCTGAAGAGTTCAACAAAAACGTGTCATTTCGAAGAAGCACAATTACATATTATTGAGTAATCCAAAAAAAATAGCAACATCTGTTGACTTTATAAATTATACATATAAAGCACCATGGCGTCGTCCTCGCCGAGACCATGCTGTTGTGACTTGCACGCAAGGGATCTTGTCATCTTTGGTAGGTTGCCCTCGCCAAAGAGCCCGCCACCTTCGAGAAAATAATTGGTGTCAAACAACAATACACATGACAAGTTACCATTGGCGGAGAAAAATAATGTATTCATAACCTTTGGGTTGGTCCTGAGAAATATTTTCCGACCTTACTAATTGCACCTAAAGCTGTCAAGTACACCAGTAAGTCTTCATTAGTGACCTAGCTTCAGTGTATTATGAATTGCTTCAGAGTAGGGATTGAGTAATCGTTCTCTCCAACAAAAAAGTAAAATGTTCTAACCTGTGCAAATGCATCTGGGAGTACAAACTTACCTCAATGAACATTTGAAGATTGGGTCTACCCTTGTTTATATCATAATTCTTGATATCAGAAAATAATATCTGAAATCAAACGATAAATTCCACATTCAGCTAGAAGGCAATAAAGCATCACAAGAAAACACGTGTCAAGCACCACCCTTTCAAAAATTTGTTCTCTAGAAATTTCAACCATACCTGAGGAAAAAGAATTCCCTAACATATCAAAACAAGCTAGCAAGGAAGAGCGGACCATCATTGAACTTTCTCAGTGCAGCTCCTAGTTTGTGCAAAGCAGCAACTTTCTCAGTGCAGATTGCCAACCATTGTCACCGACCAAAATAAAGTGCATGTCAGATTAAACCTATGTTACAATACCTCTCACAAAGTCATTATTTGAGGCAAAGGAAACCTTTGCTAAATGTCTCTTTTCTGCATCTGCACTCCTGATGTTTCTAGTTGTAAGAGCATCATCCATCTGCAAATACAAGAACACTCATGGTGAAAACATGTAGATAGATTAAATTAAGCAATACATTTGCACTTTGATTATGGTTTATGTCTCAGACAAGTACAAAACGAAAATCATATCATTATGATCTAAAGAAAATTATTGGATAACTACATAGGATGATCATAGGAAGCGCTTCAGTCAAGAAGCAAAATTCTATTATCAACAAAGTTTCCTCAAAAAAAATTCTATTATCAACAAAGCATTATATTTTGTCATCCAGTTTGTAGAAAATCACCATATGCCAAATATATATGAATCACATGAAAGCATCGATATTATATCGGTCAATATTGCCAATAATGCTTTGTCAAGGGGCAAGTCAACTAACTAAACCATGGAATCCTTTATTAACTCAATATCATGGATCATTAGCGCAATTACCATGACTATATAGAAATTTATGGCTTAAAAGGTGCACGATAAAAGGCGATAAAGGAGTGAAACCAGGATCTTGTGCGCTCACCAGATGGAAAGCTGAAAAAATATACTCTTCCCTACAGAGAACACACATTTTTTGCACTATATCAATGCACAACCATCTAGTTCAGGTCTGAACTCCTAAAACACTACATTCCTTGAATGGAGTAGAGCCATATGCAATTAGGAAAAAAAACATGAAACCCATTGCCCAAATAATTACTTATTGAGTCATACAGAGGTACAAAAGTATTCAG
Source organism: Olyra latifolia (assembly GCA_036346145.1). NCBI lineage: Eukaryota > Viridiplantae > Streptophyta > Magnoliopsida > Poales > Poaceae > Olyra > Olyra latifolia. The sequence goes on along the minus strand of CM070524.1, from coordinate 17,136,809 downwards.
CAAAAAGCTAAGTACCTGAACTATTGAATCCATGGGTATTGGATGTCGGGCACGTGCAATGCACGTGTTTCACGGTACATCATAAAATTGTACGATCACATCTATGAAACTTTGCATCAAAATAACTCAATACAATTCCCAAATTTATCTGGGAGACATCCATCAGTATAGACATCCTGAAGGAGTCTAGAAAGGGTAGTTCAGATCTGTTTAGTATACATACCTAGCTTGAAGAAAACCTGCATCCAAAGAATGAAAATGCAAAGTTAATTAGTAAGCTAATAGAAATTATAAACAAAACATAGATCAAGGTATATATTACTGCAAGTCCAAATATGCATTAGGAAGCAATTGAATTAAGGTAGATGAAAGCATTTTTCAATAAGGTATAAGGAATAATCCGCAGAGCTAATACTTATCCTTGATTTGTCTATGAACAAAGCTTATATCAGTCCACTCTAGCGAGAAAAGAGCAACAATTTGCTGAAAGCTATAAAAAAAAAGGAAAAAGCAAAAACTGGCTGCTGTCGCATGTTGGTTCATGGCCATGTACTTGTCCGACCTAAAGAGGAACTTTTGCTTTGCACCATGGTCTCAGCTCCTCAGAGTACCTGTGTAGGTATATGTGCAAATATCTATATGCTTGGAAAGCAAAGAATGGTATGAATATAAAAAAGGAGCGTAAAAATCCATTGATAAGGGCCTGTACTGCCAACTTGGGACAAAGAAAAAGGAAATGTGGTTAGACATCTTTGTTTAACATAGCTTATTTACACACCAAATTAACATTTGAGATCATACAACTTCATCATGTTAGTTAGTAATAAAAAGCTACATGCAGAATTGTAAGAAAAATTCTTGAAAGTCTAAGCTAAAACCTTACCATGGGTCTTTTCTTCTAGACAGCAGCATCATATGCTTGTAGCAGAGTGTGAAAACAGAAATAGTCCGCATTAAGTGTTCCATTTGTTTTGTTGAAATAGAGAGGGCAAGCATTATCACTGCAATGACATGGACAATTTAGATAAAAAAAATATTAAAATGAATTTGGGTGCGCGACTGGTCGTGGGAGATAAGATTAGATCTAAGGCAATTAGTTGTAAGGAATCAATTGCAAAATTGGACTGTTGATCGAAACTTGATGGAGAACTGGTTATAAATGTCATGGCGTAGTATCCTTTGCAAAGACAACCGGGCAAAAAGCGGCACCCCGGTTTGCTTTTGAGTGTGGTCTTATATAATGTGATAATACGGTCCATAATATATAGTTCTGTCAAGAAATTTAAATAAAATTCTACCTAGCTGTTGAACTGTGGGCATACAAGTAAAATGGCATAGACGATGTAGAAAAAGAAAACCATACACAATCAGCAATTCAAATAGTGCTGATGCTGGTCCAGGAGCTTCACTACCAAAACTATTATTACACAAATAGGGTTAGAGAAAGCTGGCTGCTCAGTATTCATATATCAGTATCAAAAAACAGGTGATGGATGAACCGTTGCATCATACCATGCAAATCAGTAAACAAGACCACATTTTATCACCCAAATGGCTTATTAAAATGAATTCAGCATCTTATTTAGAAGTAAATGGAAAGGCGACGTACCTTAATTGGATTATCAGAAGCTTTGGAGCATCATATTTAGAAGTAAACATTTGACGGGATGCATTTGGAGTAGCAGCAACATTAGAAGACGACCCTTGTGTATTTGTTATATCACATAGACGTAGAGGTCTTTTAGACATGATGGCTGCAATAAATGATATAAAAAAAAAGTTATGTCAGTTATAAAAATAACAGTAGCTAACCTCTTGCTAATGTCAGCGTTATTATCAATAATAGGTCCCTTACTTGGTTTAGGTGCCAAACATAGCTGATGAGTAGCTAATTATTAAAAGAACAATTGCATGTGACATGGCCAATCAAATTTTTGAAGAAAATAACAGGAGTTGTCGCGAAATCATGGACCTTTATGTACAAAAACATGTTCTCATAGCCAATCCAGGCCATTGGAGCTATCACATAACCAACATTTCAACAGAATATCCAACAGGCGATAAATGAGAAAAGAACAAAGTTCAGTTTCTTTTCACAAGGAGGTGTACAATGGCATCATTTAAAAGATTTAAAGATAAGCTAAGATGATCCCATCTAGATATACTTTTGTGCAGAATGTACTATTGAAATTCAGAGTTTTGAAAGGAATTGCAAACCAGAGAAAAACTGTTAACTGCAGTAGCGCAAAACATTGATTTCGAGTAGGAGCAGGTTGAAAACAAACCTTTGTTGTTGAATGGCAAGCAAGAAGCCAAAAAAAAAGTTGCTGCAATGGGGGCAGATGATCAAGCAAATTTACAGTTTCAAGATCCCGGGTCCTCTGCATAGATCAGAATATCCACAAACTTAGAAAGACAACAGCAGGCATTTAATATCTCACGCGGTCATGCTAACTAACATAAATTATGTAAAAATAATAATTGAATCTACTAAGTTAGCTGGGTGCATGGATTTTTCCATAAGGCAAAATAGGAAATATCGAGAGTGTTGATAAGAGATTACTAAGTCACAAAGTACAGCATTATAAAATCACATGGTTTTCTTACAGAGTCATAGGTTCAGTTGAGTTGCTCAAAGAAACATGGGTTGCATTTCTTGCACTCAGCAGACTTCCCCACCGAATGCCTGCAAGATGCCCACCATGAAGACCCCCAAATCCACAACCTCGCTAAAACCCACACCACATTGCTAGCATTTTGCCACGCAAGTAACTACGCAGTAATCACCTGATGCCCAATTGCAGCTACAGCATGAGCTCGTAGTTCTTGTGGCCCTTGGACATGGTGCGCTTGGTCGCTTCCCTCTGGCGTGGAGGCGCGACGAAACCCGAAGGGGCCTCGCAACTCCTCGCCGAGCACTCCGCTGCGTCCGCATGTATGTCGCCCCACCTCCAGCGGCGCGGCCTCCCAAAGTAGATGGGCGCCTCGAGGCGTGCGATGTCGCGGTGATGTCCCGGCCGCGGGAGGAGGCGGGCGGAGGAGGAGGCGGCGAGGGAAGGCGGGGGGGAGGAGGCGGCGCGGAGGAGGCGGGGAGGAGGAGGCGGCGCGAGGAGGAGGCGCGGGAGGAGGAGGAGGCGGGAGGCAAGGAGGAGAGGAGGCGGCGGAGAAGGCGGGAGGGCGGGAGGAGGCGGGAGGCGGGAGGAGGCGGGGAGAGGAGGCGGGCGGAGGAGGAGGCGGGCGAGGAGGAGGCGGCGAGGGCGGCGAGGGGCGGAGGAGCGGAGGCGGAGGAAGGGGGGAGGCGGAGAGGAGGCGAGGAGGGGCGGGGGCGAGGGGAGGAGACGGGCGCGAGGAGAGGAGGAGGCGAGGGGGGAGGAGGGGCGGGAGGGGCGGAGGAGGGGGGGCGCGGAGGAGGCGGGCGGGAGGCGCGGGAGGAGGCGGGGGGCGGGGAGGAGGCGGAGGCGGGAGGAGGGGGGGGCGGGGCGGAGGAGGCGTGGGGAGGCGATGGCGAGAGACAAGGCAGAGGGGGCGGAGGAGGCGTGGGGCGGAGGCTGCGGGGGGCGCGGGGAGGAGGCGTGAGGCGGGCGGCGTGAGAGGAGGGTGGGGCGTGGATCTACGGGTAGGGTTAGGTTGGATGGAGGGCTGAGATTTGCTCAGAGATAGATAGAGGGCTGAGATCTTATGTTGGTGAACTCACCACCACCACCATAAGCTGCTTTATAGTAGTAGAGATATGTAGTAATAGACTCATCTAGCCTGATTTTATCCCTAAAAATTCTCTAGAACCCAACAAATTGATGTTATCTAATCTCATCACTACCGTTGCCACTACCCACGCATCCTGCACAGCACCAATGGCCCGCTACAAACTTAAATGTGTCTTCCTAGCCTATAGCGTAGCGGATGGTGTTTGATTCGCTCGCTCACAGCCTTTGACGATAAGAAAGGCATGGTTTGTAGCACCAATATTCTGCTGTGAAAATGAAGACGTTTGATCCACTCGCCCGTAACCTCCATCCTAAATTTGATTCTTTTCTTAGCAAAGCATGTATGAATGCTCGGCTAGCAAGCAGGATTAAACAATTTAGTACCATTTTTCTGTAAAAAAAATGTGTTCCGATCCCAACGTGGCAACGTGTCTATTTCCACGGTTCTTAGCGTAGTGTTTTTTTATTTTTGAACACCATAGTTGAAGTTGCACATTGCACATTGTGCTTAGCATGTACAATTAACAGAGTTAAACACTCGCATGGTCGTCGTTGCTAATCTGCTACAGTCGCTAGCTCCGAATCAAGATGAGCGTGTCTCGATCCCACAACGTGTAGGAGACTAGGAGTGAGTGAGCAGAGCCGTAGCTTCCGGATCGATCGATCGTTCACTAACGCATGGCCTGATTAGCTCCCACCAGGTAGGCAGTTAGGCAGCAGTGAGACCTTGACAATGCATGTACGGACTCTCCATCGCACGTGAGCCATTGCAGCCGTACGTACAAGCAGGACATGTATATTCTAGTCCACTGCACATGCACCATTAGAGCATCCGTAGTAGAAACCCTATAAACACTATAACGCTGAGTTGGTGAGTATATAGTTTCTGGTGGAGTGAAGGAATCTTTTAGAGTATAGTGTAAAGTGAGAAGGAATTTTAGGGGGATGGAGAGAGAAAATAAAGTAGAAGAGAGAGAAAATAGAGATAGAGTAATTGGTGTGGATGCTCTTATCTTTATAGTAGACGTGCTCCTGCCACAAGCTAGTTCGCTCTCCATCTTGCTTGAGCTCTTTTCCTCCATATATGTATCTGAATTTTGAACTGTATTAGACCATCCACATCAGCTACTCTATCCTCACACTCTATAGCACTATTCACTACTCTCTCTTAGGGGTGGAAACGAGCCGAGCTCGAGCGAGCTCGGTCCAGCTCGTTCGGGCTCGATCGTGGTAACGAGCCAGCTCGGCTTGACTCGCTCGGAAGCACGAGCTCGCAGGGGAGCTCGGGCTCGGGCTCGGCCAAAGCTCGAGCTGGCTCGTCCCGGCTAGCGAGCTTTTCCCGGCGTCGACGTAGGGGGAACTTGAGGCGGAGGACGGCACCGCCGAGGCCAGCGCCGATGCTGTTGGGTCCGTCGGGGGTGAGGCTGAGGACGGCCACGTTCTCCATGGCGCGCACGCGCTGCGCGAACTGCCCGGCGCAGCGGCCCACGGGGCGGGAGGAGGTCGATGGCGCTGTGGATGGTTCTCATGACCGGCCACGTGAGCCGCGGTGGCAGCAACAGGAGCAGTCCTCGCGCTCACACTGAACGGCGCTTTCCCCAGCAGGCCGGCCGCCGCCTCGCCCCGCGGTGGGCCCAGGACCGTGATGATGAGAAATAGCGCGAGGACCGGCATGGTGAGCAACTGCAGTGACCAGCCTAGGCACGCGCCCACCGACACCGCCTCCTCATCACCCCCTCCTCCTCGACCGTGGTCGCCTCCCCGCTGGCGCAGGAGCATGTCACCGACGAGCCGGGGTGGCTGTTCGAGGTGCTCGTCGGGCACATCCTGCTCCGCGGCGCGGGAAGTGGCAACCGCGGTGGTGGTGGAGGGGTTGGGGATCTAGAGGAGGTGGTGCGGGGGGTCACCGCGGATCCCGTGGCGGCGCGGCCGGCGGTGGAGAACAGGGGGAGGAAGGAGTAGAGAGAGGAAGATTGAGGAAGAAAATGTTGGGAATGGAAGGCAAGAGGAGGGGATGAAAAAAGGGGCAAGAGGTGCAGGGAGCCAGGATGGAAACGAGCCACGAACGAGCCCTGAACGAGCTCGATGTGGCTCGGCTCGGGCTCGAATTCGTAACCGAGCTAGCAGAGCAGCTCGGCTCGGGCTCGTTTCCTTTCGAGCCGAACACGAGTCGAGCCTGCAACCGAGCCGAGCCTGCAACCGAGCCGAGCCCGAGCTTAGGTTCTAGCCCTACTCCCTCTATCCAACACTCTAAAATTTCTTCACACTTTACACTACACTCTAAAAGATTTCTTCCATGTACCAGCTACTCTATCCAAAGATTTCTTTCATGTACCAGCTACTCTATTCTAAACTACAGTATTATAAAGTACCTGCTACGGATGCTCTTATGTGCGTTGCCTTTGTCAGATGAACGCTGACAGGTTTCGGCGATGATGGTCATGGAGGACCAGCGGCGGCGGCTCGTGTAGATGCATCATGCAACTGATCCCGGTGCCGTCGCGGCTGCCGACCGCTCTGGTGCGTACAAGCACCATATGGCAGGGTGTGCAGGAAGGGGTTCATGTGCGGGCGCGCGCTTGGCGGGCACATGAGGGCGCACGGCGTCGGCTGTGATGGGCTCAGCGCGTACGACACGCTTGATGGTGATGCAGCGCCGTCTGGTGGTGGTGGCGGCCGGCGCCGGTGAACCGTCCGAGACCGGGAGCCCGTCGACGACGACGAAACGGATGTACGCGCTGCGCACTAACCCTGGCCGGCCAAGGAACTGTGGGGTGTGCGAGAATTGCAGGAAGGAGTTCACGTCGTGGAAGTCTCTGCTTAATCATGGTCATGGCAGGTGCAACTTCGACGAGGACGGCGATCCCCAAGGCTCGCTGCGTTCGTCGCCGCCAAAGGACACCGACGATGGCGACGACGAAGAGGAAGGGGACCTGGCGTTAACCTCCGGGTGGTCCAAAGGGAAACGCTCGCGCCGCGCCAAGTTGACGGCCATCGTGAGCGGCTCGATATCGGAGACGTTGCGGCTGCCAGCCACCTCGAGCGAGGAGGAGGACCTCGCGAACTGCCTTGTCATGCTGTCGTCGTCGCTTGTCACGCAGCGGGTGATAGTGGACGACGACCAGGAGTCATCCGCCTCGGCGAGCAAGGACGAGATAGAGAAGAATAGGTTCCTTGTGCCGCAGCCAGTCTCAGTGATGGATCCAGCGGCGGCTCGGGTGGCGGCGCTGGCGCCGCCGCAGGTGGTGCCGCAGCACATTCCGGTCGTGCCACGGGGCATGTTCGAGTGCAAGGCGTGCAAGAAGGTGTTCACTTCGCACCAGGCTCTCGGCGGCCACCGTGCCAGCCACAAGAAAGTCAAAGGCTGCTTCGCAGCAAATATTGATAGAAACCACGATGAGACTCATCGGTAACCAATCCACAACAATACCAAGTCCATCACCGATGCCTTGTTAAAAAAAAAAAAAAAAAGTCCATCACCGATGCCAGTACTATCGGCACGGCTGACGGAAGAAAGACGACGAACGCTGGCGCCGACGAGGTTGTCACGGCCACTACAGTGCCGAAAATGCCCGTCATGGCGGTCGACGACATTGCACCAGCGCCATCATACACCGTTTCATCATCCAAGAAGAAGGGGAAGGTGCACGAGTGCTCCATCTGCCACCGAGAGTTCACGTCGGGGCAGGCGCTTGGCGGCCACAAGCGCAGCCATTGGCTCACGTCGAGCGCGGCGGACACCCCCGGCGCCGACATCGCTAAGCTCCAGCGCATCTTTCCAGAGCACGCCAGTGGCCACCGTGTGTCACCAACTCACTCTTGGGTGCCCAATGTTCGACACAACTGATCACCAGCGCGTACTTGACCTTAACGTGCAAACGAATGCGTCGGCAGATCAGGCCTTCACTGCCAGACAGGCTGCCCAGCTCAGTGACACCCAGCTGTGCCTCAACACACCCGCGGCGTCAGTGTACATGCAGCCGTGGACAGGACACAACGACGCGAGCCACGTGGATATGACTAGGACAAGCAGCCACGACGATGTGGTGGCGGGACGCCGCCACAGAGGACGAGGCGGATAGCACCAGCGCGAAGAGAGCCAAGATCAACGATCTTAAGGACATGAACATGGCAGGAGAGTCGTTGCCGTGGCTGCAGGTTGGAGTTGGCTTTTCGTCATCCGAGGGTAGAGGGAAGAACACCCAAGAGAGATAAGATGCAGCCGAAGAATTCCACAGCCAAAGTCACGTAAATGAATCTATAAATCAAGAAATGTAATTAGTTTTTAATACATGTTTCGAATCATAATTATCAACATTAATATATTATTAGATATATGTATCGATACATGTAATATATTACTAAGGTAGGAAACGATTTTTCCCTGTCAGTATATAATTCCAACTTTCAGGGAACTTCGGGCTGTAAAAATGATAGTTAGCCATTTTTACGAACCTTTAATTATTTGCATTTATTTTTTATTTTGTAATTAATTGATTTGTTTTGTTGATTTCCAATAATTATTAATCTTTTTTTTTTCATGTCTCCCTCCCTCCCTCCACACCCCCTAAACTTCCAGCTTCAACCAGCATGATCGTCTATCCAAAAACTAGCCCAAAAAAAACTACCCACCATTTGCACAAATACATGGCATATTGTTGTGTTTAGTTCCTTTGACCATATTGCCTTGCCTTGCTCACCTCATGTCACATCCTCAAATTTTTACCCAACTTTTAGCATACTTTTTTTTTTTTTCACAAAATCCATATTTTTAATATTAGGAATTATTTAACTACCATGAAACCCCAAATATAATTTCTAAAAATAAATCAATTCATAAAAACCCTTTTTAAGCCAATATGTGGATTCTACATTTTTTTTTAGGTTTTTTCCTTTTTCTATGCCTCCTAGAATTCCCTAGATTTTTTAATTTTATTTCCAATAGAAAACCTTCTTATCAGAAAATATCGTCGAACTACTTTCTCTTTTAGGAATACGCTGCAGGCATCACCCGCTTCACCGCTCAAGACAACCTAGCAAAGCCAACACACCTCTACTTAGGCCCTGTTCTCATCAGCTTATCTTATCTGACTTATTTGGCTTATTTGACTTATTTGACTTTTTTTCTAACTTAGAGAGCTTCCCAAGGTAGCCTCGAGAATCGGATCCGCTTTGTTCGACTTGTGTTTTAAAGGTTTTAGACAAGTCTTTGAGATAGAAAAAAAGGTAATAAAAAAACAAATCATTTTTATTTTAAATAAAAATAAGCCTTAATCCTAAATAAGACAAATAAACTGACAAGAACAGGGCCTTAGCCTTTGTCCAATTTGTAACCAATTTGGGCCAGCCACTGATTGCCCTAGTCCTCACTTAGGGCCTGTTCTTCCTAGCTTATCTGTCTCATTTCTTATCTGCTAATTTGACTTATCTCGTAACTTCGAGAATTTCCCGAGGTGGCCACGAGAGTCGGATACCCTTGGTTTTTAGGATTTAGGGAGCTTTTAGACACACCTACGAGATAAAAAAAAGGGTTCAAAAATTAAAAAAAAAAGTCAATATAAGTCAGATAAGACACGAAATAAGTCAGATAAGACGTGACTTATATTGACTTATTTGACTTTTTTATTACTTTTTGAACCCTTTTTTTAATCTCGTAGACGTGTCTAAAAACTCCCTAAATCCTAAAAACCAAGGGCATCCGACTCTCGAGGCCACCTCGAGAAATTCTCGAAGTTACGAGATAAGTCAAATTAGCAGATGAGAAATGAGACAGATAAGCTGAGGAGAACAGGCCCTTAGTTAAAGAAATCTAACGACGGCCATTGAATCCTAGTCTCTATTGAACAACTAAGATTAAACTGCAACGTCAGATATATCGCCTTGGAAAATGAACTTTGAAGGCATCTATTGAACCTTACATCTAATCCAAACTACTCTGTGTCGTTATATTCCCCACCGCATATCGACTCCTACTTCGCCAACATCGCCCGCCCACCAAGAAGCATGCCTCCATCTCTCCACCGCCTCTCTCACTCGGTTGTTGTTGTAGAGGGAGTACACTCACTCCTTACAACCTGATGATTATGAGCAAAGCAAAGTCCCTATGGGCCAAATACGAAGCGAAGCAAAGAGCGAGCTTTGCTCGCCTCTCGCGAAGCAAATCCCACACGACTAGGGGAAGCGAAGCAAGGAGTGAGCTCCGTCTGCCCCTCGCGAAGCAGGTTCCGAGCGACCTGGAAGGGGTGGAGCGGAGACCACCACTACACCAAAACACGTCATATATACCGACACATCAGTGCTGGTTCACTCGGAATCGGCATAGATAATCTTGTTAGTGCTGGTTTGTAGGGATGGACCAAAAATTGGCGAAAAACACTTATATGTGTCGGTTCTAAATATGAATCGGCACAGATGTCTAATACATCTATGAAGATTCGTATTTAAACCCGACACAGAAACATCTGTATCGGTTTCTACTTAGAACTGACACAAATAATCAATTATCCGCCCACCAGAGGCGGATATCCGACTGGCCCCGAGGCGGGACAGCGGCAGGGCGATCAGATCCGGCTGCCCCGAGGCGGTATGTCGTTGGGGGCGGCTAGATTTAGGCTCGATGGAGACCTTCTCCACCGCCTAGTGAAAGGACCGGGATGTCGCCTAGAGGGGGGTGAATAGGCGACTACAAATTTAAAACAATTAAGCAGCGGAATATAAATATCGGACTATCTGATATGGATATCGGATACTTCGATGTGGATCGGACTATCCGATGTCTATATCGGATACTCTGATATGCTCAGAGTAGAAATGCTCAAATCTGCTCACAAACAAGTTTATCCCCTCAACCAAATATTATCAAGCATGTAAATATGCAGTAGGATCTAGTAAGGCTACTCAATCAAGATGATAGCTCAATCACTAAGAGAATCAAGTAAAGAGAGTAAAGAAGGTAAAACCAAAGTGAAGAGGAGACACATCGATTTGTTTCCCGAAGTTCGGATCCTTGAGGGGATCCTACGTCTCCGTTGAGGTAGGCTCGGTCACACTTGAGCCCGGGTCTCTTTCAACCCTTTTCCTCACCAAGATCCGCATCAAACTCCCTTGGTTTCACTCGCTTGGCTCCTTTCCTTGCGGAGGCAGAGACCGGGCCTTCACAACCTTCCCACGGCCAATCACACAAAGCACCGGTGGCTCGTAGGCGACCTCCTAGCCGTTTAGGAGTCCTCAACCTCCAAGAGTAACAAATGCCACGAAGAATAAGCTTGGAGATGAACTCAAGTGCTCACTAGATCAAATCTCTCACAACCCTAGCACTTCCCTCCTCCAACTCTTCCCAACCCTTCTCTCAAAGGGGATCACTAAGATCTAAGAGTGGAGAGGTGTTTGGGGCTCAAGAACACAAGGGTTTAGCTCTCATTCCACCCAGAAATATCCTCCTAAAAACTATCCACGAAGTGGGGAAGGAGAGGCTTTAAATAAAGAACCCCAAAATCTAGCCGTTGAGACCATTCTGCGACATATCAGAGTATCCGATGTCCATATCGGAGTATCCGATATTTTATGATAGAGAGGGGTCAATCGGATAGTGGATCGAAACTTCAGAATATCGGATAGTCCGATATTAAATCAGCCCATAGCACAACCCGACGAAAACGGACGTAACTTTTGACTCCGGACTCCATTTTGGGTAATCTTGGGCTCTACGAAAAGTTAAGAACAAGGGCTACACAACCAACAAGGTCTCACTTCCCAAATCCCAAAGGATAAGTGCAGAAAGCACAAGGAAGCCAAGAGAGGTCCAAAATCCTCACTTCCCCACACCACCAACACTTCTCACCCTCACACCAAACCACCTACACCTAGGTGTACAAGATGTGATTTGTGCCTCTCAATCTTTTACAAAGATAGATCACTTGAGTACTTGAGACATCTAGAAGTCATTCTCCATCGCATCACACTTAATAGTACGGCAATCCTTAGACTTAAATTCAAACGAGAAAACTAAGTCTTACATTCAATCCACATGCCGTCTTCTCCTTGGATGCATCGAGCGTGATGACCTTCAACAAATGATTGATGACGCCTTCGTCTTGTCAACCTTGACTCGGTTCACCTCATGAAACTCTCATCCCATCGACCTTGACTTGATCATCCTCCCCGACGATCTCCACGCCAAGTCGATCTTGACTTAGTCCTCAACTCTTGGTGACACCGCCGTCTTGTTGATCTCGACTTAACCGTCATCCTTTAACATACCTTGGTCATCACACATACTCACGGGACCTAAATCTTTCCAAACCACTCATGAAAGGTATTAGTCCCAAAAGCTCAATTGATATGAATAAGTTGATGTTTGTGAGCAATTAAGGTGTGTCAAGTGTTTCATATAAATAAGCACAATATTAACTGAAAACACTTGACATAGAAAATATCTCTACTAAGTGCACCACGATGAATATACAATTAATCTATATGCACTAAAGAGATGATTGCCAGAAAGACGAATGAACTAAATCATGGCAAGTATCACAATCTTCACTTAATGATGCACATGATAGAATATACAAGAATTACTCATGTGCAAATCATATTTAAGAAAAAGTGAAGTTGTGAAACAATCTAGATTAAACTTTACTAAGTGATGTGCATGAGAAGATATATATAAATAAAGTACACATGCACAAACCAATTCATATCAATGTGAAGTTTAACTCTAACTAAGACATACCTCAATTAGCAATTCAACCTACTTGTACTTATGAGACTAAATAAGATCAACAAGCAAGTGTGTTAGTCTCAACAACATGATTAGTATAACGCATACCTTGTTAGGATGGATAGCTTGTCCACTTGACTTATATATGGTTTTCCTCTAAATAGGGTGAGACTAAACAAATCTTCATAATAAACACATTAGTCTCAACGCAATAAGCATATTAGATGATATCATAAAATAAAGCACTAAATAATTTATTGTTATTAAATGTGTTTGTCATTAATCACCAAAACCACATAAGCACTACTTGAACTTACACCTAGGCTCAACGGCGACCTCTTCTATGGCAGGGACTAGATGACGACCTCCTCCATGGTGGGCTCGACGGTGATGGGGAGTGCTCAAGGAGGCAACGACCGATGGAGGGCAAGCTCAAGGACGGGCTTGAGTCTCGATACCTTTTTTTTATTATTATTTTCCAAGATTATCAGTGCCAGCTTTGAACAACGGGTACTGATATTTTCTCTCATCGGTGCTAGAAAATTAGTGTGGTTCAAAACCAGCACTGATGCCATTTTAGAGCGGGCACTGATGACGTGTTTTGTAGTAGTGCACTCAACCCTAAGGGCAAGGAGAAGGCCACGACCTTGGCGGGCGAATAGTTAGAGGGGAGGAGAAGCAGAATTCGCCCCTCTACCAGGGGACGTGTGTAAGGTCAAGTAGCCCTTGTGATTTTAGTGATTAATGACAAATATTGTTAAATAAAAACATGGTTTAATGATTGATTTAGTGTTTATCTAACAACAAACCTCTAATATGTGATAAATCTTATTATGAGACTAACAAGTTTGTTGCTAACCTCTATTTTAGTTTCATTTTTATATAGAAATTATTTATGTCAAGTGGACAAACCATTCATCCTACCAAGGTATACTTCATGTTAATTATCTCAATGAGACTAATACTTGATTCTTGATCTTCCTTAGTCTCATATATGCAACTAGGATGATTTGCAAATTGAGGTGTGCAACTCGGTATCCTACTCATATCTATTGTTGCAATCCTCATGTGCAAGTGTATGTTGAGCTACGGATTTGGCTTGAATGAATTTATGCACATTGCTCTATCTCATATTTATTTATGCATAATTATCTTGTGAGCTCGATATATGGGTTAATTGCTTGCACATATGGATCTTTGCTCATATTGTCCTTATTCATATGATCCATAAATTGAACTTCACAATGCTATTAATTGTGTTTGTGCATATATGTCTATATTGTATACCCCCATATGCACTTCTTTAAGTGGAGTTTAATTTATGACGTGTTGTCTCCCATATTGACACATGCTTCTAATTTGTTTCACATTTATTGGGTCGATAACTTCACATATGTCATAATTCTTAAATGTACAAGTGTCTTTCTGATATATTTATTCATGTGCACATTATGTGAAGATTGGAGAAAAATTGAATTGTTTGATCGCTATGCAATGTAATATAATATAAATATCTTTTGGCATCGATATCTTTGATGTGCATATACATCTTTTGTTTTATCACAAGATGTACTTTTGAGAAGTATCATATGACAAGTGTTTCTATGCTTGGCAGCATTTATTATAAAACACTTGTGGTTAGGGGTGGACTAGCTGCCTGAGGCTGGATTGTTGGAATGGATAAGGGCAGAGGCAGTGAGGCTCGATCGGCTGGCCTGCCTGGACTACAACTGGGCCGAGCCACGAACGAGTCGCGAGCGAGCTCGGCCTTGCTCGTTTAGGCTCGGTCCAGACTGCGAGCCAGGAAAGAGACTCGGCTCAGGCTCGTTTCCTTTCGAGCCAAGCCTGCAACCGAGCTGAGCCCAAGCTGCTCGCCGAGCCCGAGCTCAGGTTCTAGCCCTACTTGTGGTACTTAATTGCTCATGAATATCAAACCTATTCATATCTATTAAGCTTTTGAGACAAATGTCTTTCATTAGTAATGTAAAGAGAATTAGGTCATTGTGAAGATAAATGACGACTAAGTGATATCAAGGGATAATGGCCAAGTCAAGATCAACAAGAAGGGAAGTCATTAAAGGTTGATGATTAAGTCAAAGTCGATAGGATGGAAAGGCCAACGGTTGGATGGTCAAGTCAAGGTCGATGGGACGGAGGAGTCATCAAGGATTAGCGATAGTCAAGGCTGATAAGACGGAGGCATCATCGTGTCTGGAGCGTCATCAAGAAAAGGATGCGCAAGGTGAAGGTATGGCTAGTTTAGGGCTAAGGATGTTTTCTAGTCTTTTACCGGTCTCGGTGTTGGTTGTAAGACTGGATTGGAAGGATACTCGTCGTACTGTGAAGTGGGGTCTGGATCGGTTTTGATTGGGCTATTTCCTAATTCTCGGGTGATGCATATTGAGTCTCCTTTTCTTTAGTTGAGCCTAGTGAGATATCGGAGGTGTGTAGCAAGAGAGATGTGTCGGGCTATGTGAGGTTTAGGACCTCTTTGGTTTACTTAAGTTTTCTGCATCTATCATTTGGGTTTTGGGTAGTGTAACCTTGCGACTTTTATAAACCTCATTCTAATATTTTTGTAAAGTCCAAGATCACCTAATTCCAACTTCCGAACTAGGATTATGCCCGTTTCCATGTGAGGTCTAGCTTTGGTCTGGCCGGGGTCCGGCACGTTAGGGGAGTACGGTGGACCGGTACAGCTCCGGTCCACCGCGTGAGTGTGTAGGGCGGACCGGGGAGTCCCTGGTCCGGCACGGGTTTGCCTCCGGTCTAGCGTGTGAGAGGAATGCGCCGGACCCGGTCTGACTCCGGTCCGGCGTGTGAGGAGAACTTTTTCGAACGGCTAGTTTTTGAATGTGTGCGTATTTAAACCTCAAATATGGGTGATTTGAGAGTGTGGATTGGCTTGGATTTACTCCTATGTGTTCGGTGTAGACAAGAGAAGAGAGAAAGAGGGTTAGAGAGAAGGAGAACACCATCTTTGTGTGAGATTATGTGATTTCCTAGAGAGAGAAGAGTGAGTAACCCAGTGAGTCTTATGCGTATCACTCTTGAGCTTTAATCCGGTGCGGTCAAGCGGCTTCGTGCTTGTTACTCTTGGTGCTTGCCGGCACCTAGACGGTGTGGGAGGCAGCGTTCGTCGGTGACCTTCTCAAGGAGCTTGTGAGGAGACCCGAGCGAATTGTGTGAGTAGCGTTGGTGCTTGCCATCTTCAAAGATGAGGAACTAGTAACCACTAGTGGAGAAGAGGCGGTTAGCTCGAGAGGGAGCCAATCCTTGTGTAGGATCAAGCCTCAACGTGGATTGGTGAGGGCCGGCAAGTCTCCGAGCACCACGGTAAAAAGGAACTGTGTCACTTGTGGTTTTCTTCTCTTACTTATTTATTCCATACCATCTCACATGTGTTTATTGTGCTATTTACATTCTATGCCATCTCTATTAAGCTCATGAAGAGACCAAGAAGTACGCCTTATATGCTGCACCCGACGGGTAGGCTATTAGCAGCCATGTAGCAGTAATGACTTTAATGAAACTTGTTCGCACAAAACTTGCAATTCAAGGCTTAGTCCATTATTCAAAGTTGTGAATGAGTGTAGTTTGGAGTTTTAGGTGGATGTTCAACCCATCAAAATACTAGTATATCAAACAATTTTTGGAACAGAAAATCTTAGTGGGACTTTGAGATCTAGTAGGGGATTGTTGGAATATATGGGCTTGGCCCATTTATTTAGAAATAATTCCTAAAAATCTTAAAGGCCCACATATGGAAGGAGGTGTGGGAACTCTTTAGTACCATATTGCTAGTTGAGGTGGAGAGACATCAACTTAAACTAGTAACATGCCCGTGCGTTGCAACGGAAGGCAAAAAAATTATCTAATCAACTGCAATGACAATAACATCCAAAGGGACGAAAAAAATATCCCCAATTTAAATGTTTCTTTAAGTCTACCATAACATGTGCAACAAAACTTGATAGTATTTCAAATAGATTACTAAGACAGTTTCATTAAAAAAAACAACACATTGATAATCTAAAACATGTGTCGTGTAATTATGCTAATAATGGTTTGTACAGCTTGTGGGATATTTTTCTTAGTTCGTTCTTGTAGTACTTCAATGCTTCTAGCACGAAAAAGGAAAACAGGGCTAAAGGACACACAATCTGCTTTCTGATGCCAACCAACAAATATGGATCTCATCCCTCATGCTGCAAATGAGTCACTTTCAGTAGAAGGAATCTAGGCAATGGAAACTGGTAAATTAAAAAACTATTTTAACATAGTGTCTTCCTCTTAGTAAAGTAGATAACATTGGGAAATATTTTATTGTATTGTCACGACAAACTTAAGATGCAACCTTCGTCTAGTTATTTTTTATAATCAATTTCAACAGATCAACTTGTGGAGGCAAAAAAAAATGGTGTCATTGTTGTCCTGTTGCAACGACTGGCCTCCGTAGCGCTTTGGACAACACGCTTTTTGCTGCAAAAATCATCGAGCCTCATATATGAAGGAGCAAGAGCTTCAGCATGTAGAGAAATAGAAGACTCCTTACTCTTTCGATGTGCTAGTTGCGAGCTCTTGAAAGTAGGATTTGATGCATGTGCCTGTGGAGGTGAGTCCAGAGCAGTATTATCCAACCCCTTGCCTTCAAATGTCCTTTGGACAGGAGACATAATACCTGTGGATATATGTGCCGTTGCCTCCACATGCTCCTTCATCTTTGTTCTCTTTGGTGTGTGTGATTTTTGATATGCTCCTTCATCTGTGGATATATGTGCCGTTGCCTCCACATGCTCCTTCATCTTTGTCAACAGAATGTGCTTGCCAGTCCATATATTAATTACCTTGCAGACCACCATATGGCGATCCAGGTTATGAACAAAAACCAAGGAGGGTTTTTGAGTCAGTGAAACATGGAGGTACTACAAGTAAGGTATGCCAATTTAATTAAAAAAATATAAATTCCAGTTCGACCACAATGTTGCTGAAATCAACCAGCAAATCAATGTATAGATCCCTATTTTTGATATAAAGAAATGGGGATGTAGACAGAATGGGCTGGACTGAGGATGGGAAGTTGGACCGCAGGCTGGATAGTGAAAAATTGGGCCTTGGTGTCGGGTCGGCACAAGCGAGTGGACGGCTAGTACTTATCAATGAACTGTAATTTTGCAAACTTGACCAGTAGTAGCAACAATGCGTAAACTGCAGACCTGATCATTAGCGCTGACCATGTTAAATCCACAACATAATTCTCCATCGATGAACTATCACACTTATCAATGAACTGCTGATAGAAAAAAAATTAACTTCGACAACAAAATTTTTTCTCAGTGCATGAAAAAAAGCCTCTTACTCAACATTTCTTCCAGTCTTACAACATTCAGGGCAGCTCAAAGCAAACACGTACACATGTGACCACCAAACATGCCAACTGATGTGTTCCCATCGAAATGAGGTAAAACTGACAGTATCACATGCAAGGTACCGAATAGGCTAGTTCGTTGGTTCCATAATAGCAGTGCCTATGTCACCATTGGCAGCCTTGAGTGCCTATTCTGCAGCATGTGTCTGAAGCTGTGAGCTCAGATCAACAGTCCGGTTTGGAGATGACAAACAGGATCTGGAAATAGAACATAAATTAGTTATCAAGATTTTTAACAAACATGCTGCGGGAAAATGACATAACAGGAGTCAAAAGCTCACGTTCTTGCTCTTCTTGACAGCTACACGGCTCACACCATTGATGGCCTTCATTCCAAGCTTCAGCATGGCCTTCCTGCTTTGGTCTCATATCGAGTCGAAGCAACTGAATAGAAAGGCATACAAGCTATAGCAATGATGTAGAATTTACATAATAATTGCTTAACTACTCAATACATAAACTATGTATAAACGCTAAGTACTTGAAGTTAGACCATAAAATTATAAAAGAAGTTCATTTGCCATAGAATGGTTTGATTGATCTATATGATAGATTCGTAAAGCGTCAGTATGCATATTCAATAGTAGCTACACCTGCAGCATAACATTTATCGGATCGTAGTGTTTTACCTTAATTAGGAGCTTGTAGTATCGGCAAAACCAGCATCCCAGTTTTTTGTGAACACATCATCAAGAGGAGATTAGAAGAAGCTTTCCCATCAATCGTCTCCAAAGAGCAGTAGCATAGAGACGAAAGGACTAACAATTTCAGAATTGCAGTGAAAAGGAAAACCAGGTGCACCGAATCTAAGCAGCTAGTGATGGAGGCTGAGTGAAATTATCGTAGTGAAGGAAGCTGGATAAAAGTTATGCCGGAAGGATTTAATTTATTCTCAAATGCAGTTAAGTAGGAGTAGCTTGCAACCTTTAACCATTGAATACTTAATTTTTGCTCCCAATGAGGATGTCACGATTTCTGCAGCAAATTAATACTCAATATTGCAACCTAAAGAGAATGGCATGTAATATGCATCAATTGTCAGATAAGACCCAAGATGAGTATGTATTAAAATGAACTCTCTTTCAGCTGACATTATAGTTAAGCCCTTCAATTCCAATTTTACTAACCTGAGTATTAGGAGCAGATGCCAATGAGAATTTCAGTAAGGCTATACCGTGTGCCCTGTCCTGATGAAACTAATCCAATTCCACAAGTGAGAATTGCACCTGAAGGTTCTATCTCATAAGAAACAAGTCTCCATGCACTTGCTAGAAACACACAAGCAGATCAAATATCTGGTACAGTCGTACGATATAATTTCTAGTATCAATATCAAAATATGCTTTTTGAATAAAGGAAGTGTCATTGATTAGTGCAGTACAAAAAAAGAGATGATAGATTGTGTTCTCCATTTAGGTGATAATGGCGATAGTATTTAGTGTTATTTCACAATTTCTATGCGTATGGCTACATAGAGCAATATAAATATGGATGTGCAAATTTAAGTGAGAACAACAACTGAAATTCAACATAGTGTCTTCCTCTTAGTAAAGTAGATAACATTGGGAAATATTTTATTGTATTGCCCTATGTAACTGCACATCGCATCTCCTCCTGGTCCCTCAATCTCCCTCAGACTGCCCACTGTCGAATTGCTGATTGGAGTCAAATAGTAAGCTATATTCTAAAGAAATTACAATATAGTGAGGAGGAAATTATGGTATTTGAGTCTATGGTCATTAGGTGAAATTGTTCTATGGTCTTACAATATATTCTAAACCAAGCTGAAATTGTTAACTAGAGCTCTTACAACTGAATCTATGGTCATTAGGTGTTTATATCAAAGGGATTAAAGAACCATATAGCCTAATTGAAAATTAGGAGATCAAAACTGGAGATAGACCAACTCATAGACTTAATTGAGTATCCAATTCATATTACAAAATAGAAAATTTGGATAATTAACTTAAAAAAGAGTACTATATAAAAATTCCTGGTCCCTCAATCTCCTCGATCGCCTAATTGTCAATTGCTGATTGAGTCAAATAGTAAGCTATATTCTAAAGAAATTACAATATAGTGAGGAGGAAATTATGGTATTTGAGTTCCATTAGGTGTTTAAAAGATCTTAATTAACCAAGCTGAAATTGTTAACCAGAGCTCTTACAACTGAATCTATGGTCATTAGGTGTTTATATAAAAGGGATTAAAGAACCATATAGCCTAATTGAAAATTACGAGATCAAAACTGGAGATAGACCAACTCATAGACTTAATTGAGTATCCAATTCATATTACAAAATAGAAAATTTGGATAATTAACTTAAAAAAGAGTACTATATAAAAAAAATCAGAGAACAAACTTGAATATTTACAGGTGTAATTCATAGAACTAACTTGAAAATTGAAAGCATTGTATAAAACAGATTCAGAGATCTAACTTGAATGATCAGAGGTGTAATTCAGAGAACTAAATTTGAAAGGAGAACTAACTTGAAAAATTAATGACAATAAATAAATATGGTTGTGATATGCAACGCGAAGTCCTGCACACAATGCTATCAAGTAAAATTGCTATTTTGTTTGTTTTACTTGTTATAATGTTGCTAACCTCGTATTCTATATTAAGGGGAACCCGGCGGCCGCGTCTTCAGGAGCGGCGGGGCGGCGGCGGTCGGTGGAGGAGGAGGATGTACTGTCGAGGACGGAGGGGGAGCCGTCAGGGGCCAACGGCAGCGGCGGTTCCTGAGGCCGGCGGGTGCTGAGGCCTACGACAGGTCCACAACAATTAAGCTTTCCAAAGAATGCAAAAGCAAATCAATGAAGTTCACTGTAGCACTAAAACCGGAGGCCACCAAAGCCGAGGCCTACATCAAGTGCCATGGATGAAAACATGTAATTGTTTGACCATGAGGGCAAATGAAAATCAGAACCCGCCAGGCACAATAAAAAACTGATTGTATTTCCAGCTCAATTTATAGCAGTTGAGCTGTAAAAGGACTACAACGTATTGAATCACACACAAACCATACTCCTAAATGTGGCACCTCGAGTGATGCCATGTTCCTCCTCCAGCGGCAATAGGTGTGGCACTGAAATAAGATTGATGGAGGAGAAGACATTGCTCTCAGGAACTGCTGCATTGGATGTCAATGATATCATTCATGACTTTACAGGGAACCAAAAAAAAATTGCAAAAAAAAGCAGTATCTAGGCATCCTTGCCAATTATCACAGCCAAAATCGGTAACAATCCATGATGCATTGTCGTAATTAAATGGTTGCTCCGGCTAACAAGCCATCTGCTCTTTATAATCCTGCATGGTACTAAAAGATAGCAAATAGTAATTTCAATCAGGTACCAGGAATTGGAATACTAATGCAAGAGATGCAAGATATTGGAATATTAATAACATGACAAACATCCAATGGACATGACAGGACTAATTCTCTCGTAATACTATGCAATTAAAACAAGAAGAGTAATTTCAATCATTTACCAGGAATTGAAATACTAATTCAAGAGATGCAAGATATTGGAATATTAATAACATGGCAAAACATCCAATGGACATGACCAGACTAATTTTCTCTCGTACCACTAAGAAATTAAAACAAGCCAAAAAAATTCATAAGGAAAAATGGTAGAGATGCAAAAAAAAAAAGATACATCTCAAATAGGAACTGCTTAAGCCAATGTAAGACCATAAGCATCCTGAGATGAATCAAGCCTTATTGATAAAATAGAACATATACACTTCACAAGGAAACTGCATAGACTATAAAGGTTCTTCTTGGCCGTCCTACAACCGAGCATGATAGAGACTGTGTATCCATACTGATATGCTGAATGTGATCAAAACAGCTAACAAAAGGCTTGACAAAATTAGCTATTGCCTGCTCCAACTTCCAATCCAAACAAATATCTACCTAAAATGGTCAATAGCATAAGTACTGAACTAAAAGATTTCAGCAGACATGCATACTTATTGCATTTATCCAACAGAGCAGGATACAATTTGTGCCATCCCTTCAGTGAGTGTGAGCTATTTACTTGAGACGCTTCTGAACATATGTCATTTCACATTGCAAAACACTGAGGTGGCTTCATAACTCTTGTCAAGCAATAATCAATTCAACCCAGTATCACATACAGATAGTAAAGGAATCATAGACAATTGCAATGGAACTATGGAAGTTAAAAAAAATGAAGTTAATTGCTTAGCATGGCTGCTAGGTACATGATTTGCCAACATCATTGTATTATAGGAACCTGAACTAAGTGCATCCATATAATGACCTGAAAAAGAACTAAAAGAAATCATCGACCACATCTTACAACTATTGACCTGGATTCATCCGCAGCCTAAGCCAAACATGAAACCAGCACATAAACCTAAATTGGATTTCTCATGGCAATGCAATATAATTTCCCCTTTTTTTAAAAAAAAAGATGACATTGTTTAGTTAATACCTTTCATTTGAACATAAATGCGCGTTGAAAAACATGCTGCAATTAACCGAAGCAGGGGTGGGGGCGTGGATACGGCCGCGTAGGTTTAGGATGGAGAGGCGGCGGCATGAGAGGAGGCAAGCAGGGGTGGGGGCGTGGGTACGGGCCGGGTAGATTTAGGATGGATGGAGGGATGAGATCTGCCCAGAGAGAGGTGGAGGGCTGAGATCTAAAATTGGTGAAACCACCACCACAAGCCTCTTTTTAATAGTAGAGATATTATTTTTTAGCGAGCCATAATATATAATAGAGATATTTAACAGTCAAAATCTACATTCAAAGACTTTTCTAAAGTCTAAATTGCGCCATATATTTTAGAACACAGAGAGTAACAGGTAAGGACAACTAATTAACTGCAGTGATGACAACATGACTAATGTGACACAAACAAACACTCAATAGGATTCATGAAAATATTTATATACTCTCTCCAGTCAAAAATACTTAGTTGTAACACGCCGGCTGCTATTGAGCCTGGAATGCTACTAAATGTACCATTTACTCTAAATTTTGGCAGCATCTCCCTTGTATATGTGGACATCCACGACAGACAATCAATATCATAAGAGGATATAACTAATTTCTGTTGACCAAGAGCCATATAAGAACCCTTAAAAGAACTACAAGCTCCACAATATATAAAGCTCAACTATTTAAGTATAATTTTGTCCAGTCATAAATGTGAGAATGAACACTACTCAAATATGATGGTTAACAATATACCAGGCCATTTAAACAATGTATAACACCAAGCCTCAACAATGATTTTCCATCTGACAGTCTCTGCATCAGAGAAGCTGATTGAAAAATAAAATGAGCTGATGTTAGTTAAAAACAGGCTCTAGGATCAACATGATATCTGAAAGACAAATAGAAAATAGTAACTCATTATTATTATTTTTAATCTGCTAAATGTAACTAAATAATAATGAGTACTTGCTGTTCTAGGCCTTATTCTTTTGGGTGTATAGTAGAGTAGAGTAGAGTTTTAGGAAATTTTGTTATTTTTATATAGCCTATATGTTATAATAGTTTGTAACAATTTTTTCGAGGCATGTAATAGTTCTCTCAAAGATCTCAAAAAAAAATTAATTATGTTTTCAGGTTTTTTATACCTCTTTTCGAGTGTTCTCAAAACCTACTCTACTCTACACCTAAAAGAACAAGAAAGTCTATGAACTATTATCAACAAATGCTTCTAATCCTGAAATGTTGCCCTCTATAGAAGATATATTTTTCGTAACATTATCAAAAGATGCTGATGACAGTTGTTCCTTTTTCGTATGGAATATATTAGTTTGATGCAGTCCTTTTTAGTACAGTTATTTTATTTCTGTGGTCATGCTAGGATGATAGAAAAGGAGCCTTTAAGAGCCCCTCAAGCATGATAGAAAATAAGCCTTTAAGAGCCCCTCAAGTATGATCAGAATTCTCATTGGGGCTAGAAGCTATTAATCATGTTTAACTCCAAGGTATTGCATAATATTGAAATTGTACCATTCTCAGCTAGGAGCATCACACAACATATGAATTATGATGCAAATAGGAGGGCAAAATAAATGAACACATTTACCTTTTCAATTACCTTTCAACAAGAATTTCATTTGGGACCTAAATTGGCAAAAAAGAAGAGCCAATATCTAATCATTCAGCATTCTGACAAATATATTAAATGGATAATAATATTCCAGTTTTAAGCACTTAGTACAAAGTTACGACTGTAAAAGGTTGGAATCGAAATTGTGAATTTTATTTATTCAGAAGACATCCTATTTATTCGAAGACAGTGAATTTTTAATTTTTACTGTATAACTTACTAAAGGAAGAACCTATATTTATCTCGATTAAAAAAACAGCTAAATTGGTCACAGTTGGCAACATTGACATTGTTCAGCCGTTCAAGCTATTCATTGACCTAAGGGTAGCCACCAATGTTATATCAGAACTTGTTGCTTCATATGCATATGGAATTATTATTTTCAAAACTACTTAGTCTCATTCATCACGCTGAGTTATGTGAGAATGCATGCTGTGCACGAGACATTATTTTATAACCTGGAGAAGCAGAGGGAAGCAGATCACAATGATGACAGAAGTGATCGTACAAGGTGTCACTATCTTAAAACCAGTTTTTATGGTACCTAACAGAAACCAAGTGTTTTCTTGCACACATATGGTTGGTATAGAATGGCATAATACCATTATGTTCCAATGGAAGAAGAACACATGATCCAAACAAGTGAATATGCGAAGCACTTCTTGAGTTGACAGGTTTGCTTAGGTGAGTTGTTGTCACTACATCTATAGCTGCATGTAGTGTACATCGATTATAACAAAGGAAGCATTTTTTCCCCAAGGAGGAGTGGACCATGGACAAGAAGGTGCTCGATGATACCTGGATGCAAGGGTGAGGCGGTCGCCGCTCTCGCGGATGAAGATATTGAGCACAAGCTTCTGCACCTTGTACTCCCCATCGCGTTTGACTGCTTTTTCTCCGACACCGACGAAACCCGAGCATGTCAGCAATTAGAGTAGGATCGCGGACTTCAGGTAGGAGAGTAGGGGCAGCGGGGAGAGGAGAGGAGAGGCGGCACCGAGGGGAGGGAGAGGAGCGGGCGGCAGACTGTGGGGGAGGGAGGAGGGACGGGCCGAGGCGAGAGGGAGCGGGCGGCGGAGGAGGAGGCGGGCGGGGGGAGGAGGCGGCGGAGGAGGAGGCGGGCGAGGAGGAGGGGCGGAGGAGACGGGTGGGCGGGAGGAGACGGAGGGAGGAGGCGAGGGAGGAGGAGGCGAGGCGGTGAGGAGGAGGCGGCGGGGACAAGGGTGGCGGGGGAGGAGGGATGGGGCCAGAGGGAGATGTGGTGGGGAAACCGGGATGGGGATGGGGATCGTGACGGAGGCGCCGTGGGGAGGCGGGTCATGGGAGGAATAGGGTTCGGAGTCCGGCGGCGATTGGTCGTTGGTCGCGAGATGGACGGCTGAGATTGTAAGTTGGTGAACTCACCACCACCACCACCATAAGACAATTTAGAATAGTAGAGATAGTGGAGTGTATTCCACCCTACTAACTTATGTGGAAGAGCGAAAGAGAAGAACACGCTCACTCACCTCGCCTTGTCAAGCCGGACTCCGGCTCGGGCCAGGGTGTTGGGGGACGGGTAGGCTACGCTAACATAAATCAAAAATTTTCTACCACGAACACCCAAGATTATCTGTAAGTAGGGATCACGGATCGTTACCCTTGACGCACAGAGGTAACGGAAGCAGAGTCACGCGCGTCGAGGAAGTAGTCGTACACACCAAACGCCTCCTCCTCGCCGGCTGTCAAACGTCCCCGAGCAGCGCCGAACAGCACGTGATCGTAGCCGAACACCGCTAGGTCGTCATGGTCATCGTCGTCAAAGGTTCCACTGATCAGCGCGTCCACGTGCGGCAGCGCCTGTAAAGATATCTACACATCCGGGGAAGGAACGCCGCGGGGTGTGCTAGCACCTTACTACGCGGCTAGGGTTTCGGGCGAGCGGGAGAGGTGCGGTGGCTAGGGCTTAGTGAGAGCTCGTCTGTCATATGCACGCCGTCCCAAGCCTCCCCTTTTATGGATGGGCTAGTGGGCTCTAGCCGAGGCCCACTAGGACTCCAATTCCTACGCGGATCGTATCCGCGCGCAAACCCTTCTTCTAATGGATCAAATCCACTAGATAAGTTCCAACCCGTTAGGTTCATGTGCAAGTCGGCCGTGAATCCGGAAAGTCTCTTTCCAATCCACAGATCAATAGTGGTACCTAGCAGTACATATTGACCCTTGAATGCACAGAATGATCTCATCGGCTAAACCCTGATACACTCAACATACCGATCCTTTTGCCACACGATACCAGTCAAGCTCAAGACAAGATACGTGCCACCCTTGTGATAGCTCGACCATTTACTCGTCAATGTGATGGATATAAATATCATGATTAACTCTTTAATCATATCAGCATGGCTGTGCGTTTTTCTTATCCATCCACACCAAGGGGCCTAGAGATATCTCTCTTGTTATCGGGGAGGGGCAAATTCCATCTTGATCAATCATATCCCTATGCCATGCTTCGCGGCATACCCAGTAGTTATCTTTATAACTACCCTGCTACGGTGTAGCGTTTGATAACACCAAAGCATACGACTCCACAAGCTGGGTCTCCATGATGATCTCAGGTCTAAGGACCATATAAGTGTACCACTCGAGACTACAGGCTGATGGCACTTTGTAGATAACAATCTCAGCAGCGTCTCGGAGTATGTCTATCCAACCACCCATGTTCTCTAACATGTGTCCATATTATTGATTTGATATCTCCATATTTATGGTATGTGAAACAATACCATCAATCAATACATGTACTGATCAAATCATTACCGCTTCTCGTAATGATATGGACCAGGGATTGTTTAGAACAATATCACAATGATAATGTGCCTCACAACCAAATCGTATTTGATGAACAAAGTCGTGACATTAATTCATGGAACCAATAAGTAATGTTATCATAAGTACATGAACAAAGACGTTACACAATCATCGTATGTTTGCCTCTAGGGCACATTCTCTTCATAGGGGCGGGGTGGCGCAGGCGCATGGCACCTGTGTGAATGGTCTGTCGAAATCAAATCCAATTGCTTGTGTAGGTGCAACCTCCTTTTGCAATTTTATTTCTTTTTTTCTCTTCAGAAAATACTGAATTGGTTACGAGATATAGAGATCGTGCAAGTCCAATCATGGCACGTCTATATAAAGCTGTATGGCCGCCGCCCGAGAGCGATAGAGAACAGAAGTTAAGGTTTTTTCTTCCAGTCTTTTGTGCCGCCACATATCGACTACTCTGTCTCACTACACTAGCGTGCACCAGTCATCGGGAGAGCAGCTCTCAGGAACCTGTCGCACTTGAGATCTTGTACAGGAAGAGGACGAATAAGGTTTTTGGGAAGCGCGACTGCTCACGATCTGCTTCCTCGACCTCGCCGCCTCAATCTGCTTCCTCTACGTCGTCGCCGCAACCTGCTCCGGCTATCACATCATCGCAACAGGGTTGTCTTCATCTCTTCCCAGTTTCACTTCCGAGCAAGATCGGTACGTACTATTCTCTCTGCCCTAACCAGCAGTTTTCTATTGTCCCTGTTTACGAGTATATTAGAGGGACATATGTATACATCTGTTTTATTTATGTCTACAATATATTCCTGTTGCATGATATTGATTGTCAATCAGTTTGTGTTCATGATTTATTTAATTAAATTAAATCTAAAAGTATTGATTTATCCAACACTAACTTTAGGGCATATCATCTTTTTTCCGTTGTATAAGCTAAGAATGTTTGGACTAAAATTTTCAATTTTTGTTTACCAAAGTTGCATTTCTACGTGATACGTACGTCTCCTGGCTAAGGATGTTTGGCGTGCACTAAGTTGTACTTGAAGGTGATCAGTGTGGAGGCTGGCAGATTCGCTGTCAATATGGGAAGGTGTTAACGTTTACGGCAGCTGACAGCAGCTTAATCATCATTAGTTCATTCATCCTAGCTTGAGATCGAACATGATGAGGTGAATCTCGAAATGATGTTCCGACGTGTGTTGTATGTACACAGAAAAGAAACAGTGCAATAGCACGAAGATTGAAGAGTACAAAGGAATCTCGGCTGAGAGCCGAGTATCCTAACCAGCTACACCAACGGAGGTTATGTTTAGTATGGAAATATAGCTTATTAAGTAATTTCATCCTGAGCTTCAGTATTTGAGGCCCGGCGGTCAGCGTCTGAAGGCCTGATTTCTTGTCTCGATACACAAAACATCCATTCTTCCAAGGAGCAAGCAGCAGGCTGCTTGCATTCACGGTAGACAGGCTTTGACAGGACAACATGAGTGACCGGCGAAGACGACGGCGAAGTGGGACGCCAGCTCAGGCGCCTGCGCATCGGGTGCACCCTGACTAGGACACGGGTGCAGAGCATATTCATCCAATCCATCCATGCACGCACACTGACGCATATTCTGTAAGACCAGGCTACATGGTTATAATGGTTGAATAAATGTTAAATTAATCTTTTTTTCAATAACACGTTCCAAAAATCAAAAGAAACATGAATACAAACAAGTGATCGTCAAGGAACAAGATCATTCATCGATAATTCTTGGAAGAGCAGCACATACCTTTAATAAAAATACCATGAATAAAAAATTAATGGGTTATGTGGCCACGGAGATTTTTTCTTAGATGCTTCTGGTCGACGAAGGTCTAACAAAAAAGAATCAATTCTAAAGCAACTTTTGAAAAAGAAACAGAATTAGTACAAGCCCAGCTGTGTTGTAAAGAAAAAGGTGAACTTTCAGTAGAGAAGCATCTTGGTCAAAAGGTGATTTCTTTAAAAAAAAATTACGACTCATTTGAAATTTTTAATTTTTCCCTGGAGAGAATAGTAGGTCACGATGCTACGCACCAAAATTCACCTCAAGATCAATGGTAGAAAAATGGAGCAAAAATAACAAGCACAACTGCTCAGAAATTTAGGACAGAACATTTGGAGCTCAGTAAAATCTTCATAGCACTCAAATGGTGACTCCTATGCAATTCCCACTTGGAGGAGTGGTAGATATGTAAGTCACAACTTTTTTTTTAGCAAGAATCATCTTAGAATCACGCCGAATGAATTTTCTACAAAAATAACATGGACTGCTGTACGGAGAAAATAAATCTACCAAATCAAGCAAAAAGATAAAAACTTAATCACCGTGTTCTCGATGAGTTGCAAGATGAAGATAAATGACATGCACAACCACAATATCTTATAGATGAACAAGTTTTCAGCATATAGAAGGAGAGGGTGTAAAGAAACTAGTTGCAACAGAAATAAAGAAACAAACTAGATCAAACAAATAGAATATAAGAAGAACAAAGAAAAACTTTTTTGTAGAATATTTTTCTATTGTTTTGTTGGTTTTCTACAGCCACACAAGAGTGGGCAAAGCTCTCAGAAACACATAATTCTGAAATAACACTTTAACCAAGACTTAGATGGAGGCATTCCTCCACCCCTTCTTATATAGACCTTTTGAGTGCATCTCCATCCTCCAAGGGTTGCTTAGATTGTAAGCTAATCTGTCGAGATTAGGATTTACTCACTTCACTATCAACAATCAGCCCCATACATGGGCTTTACATGGGCCACATAAGACCTACATGGGCTTTACACAAAGCCCAGCTAACCTGATGCAACGCGTCTTCATCCCTTGACTTGACAGCTCATTTTCCACGCCTCCAGGCTTCCAACCCGAACCGGAAATCCTAAACCACCTCAAGTCCATCTCCGTGTCGTTCACGTGAGCCCAGTTTGAGCCCAACCGTCCTGCCACTCAACAGTCTCGCCAGCATTCTCGACTGTTCTGGACCTCAGTTCTCCTAATCTAGTCCCGGTACCTATCGATGATCACAGCTGTCTCAAAACCTTCACTCAAATAGACCAACACAATTTTCACTAGTATCTCGCTTACCTCCCCGCAGGTTAGCACATTAGCATCCATAATCATGCAATAGCCTTAATTAACCTGAAATTAGCACTAATCATAACTAGTCAAAAACTGTATCTCAAATACACAATAGGTTGCAAAAATTATATTAATTAATTCATGCATCAAATAACTTTTCACTCAAAACAAAAACCTTTGTCTTGAAATTCTCTACAAGAGTTATGAAGACCAAAAAAACATCCGAGCAAAGAAACACCACGAAATAGTTCAAATCATAAAAATTGTACGGGCTGAAACATGAATTCGCCCAGCTCTAAACAAGTCTCAAACACAAACTGCTCAACTAAATCAACTAAGTCATATATACTCATCACCACATAAAGACCTTTATATATACTTATCACCGTATAAAGACCTTCACATGATCCCGGTTGCCAAGGGGGCCAGCAGTCACCATCCCCTGTGACTGTGATAGAGCTCGCGCTCGTGAAGGCAGGCACGCAGACACAAAAGACTGGTAGAAGATAGGCTGCTGCTCCAGGACCTGTAAGCTCAGCTGCTCAGTAATCTCCAGTCTCCAGTCTCCGGTCTCCAATCTTTGAGACTGAATCCTAAGCAAAAGTGCTTGTGGGGTATTGTTCAGCCGCGAGCCTTTGACCATGATCATGCGTGCATGCTACACCTCAGTGTGCCGCTAGATGGCATGCAGTGACCAGCACCCATTTGCTAGCTGCTGCTGGAGTTCATGATAAGGAAGGGACCAAGTGCCACTAGCAGTCCTGATTCGTGACTTCAGAAATTCTACTTACTCGGTCATCACTGTCGGAGGCTCGGAGCATTCAGCGATCAGCAGTAGGCACCCACTGGAGATGTCCCATGCCAAGTGTACAGAGCTACGGATCAGCCGATTTTAAGCTCGACCATTTGGTATCGTGCCGCAGAGAGGTTAAATATTTTTTTAACATTTTATTAAGAAGCAATTTCAGGTATTCGATACGTAAAGTAATTGTTAATTGGTCGTATATATAGAGGGTTTTGGGTTTCGTTTTGCATTGTAAAATCACTAAACAGACATTTGAATTCGCCACCGAAAGATCCTGAAATTTGGGCTGAAAATCGGCCCACATTCCTCCATTTTCCCAAAAAATAATTAAAAAGCAGTGAAATATTTCAATAAATAAAAAATGAAAGGGAAAAATTCATGAAATTTTTTTTGACATGATCTTTACTACCTTTTATACATTATGATGTTGCAAAGTAGACAATAATATATGACAAGCACATGGCATGCAATATAGTCCATAAGACAAATACACAGCGATGTACAGTTCTCATACGCACACGCCTAAGCAACAAAGTATACAAAAAAATTGACATGTGCATAGTTTATACCACGTAATCCTAGCCTGTGTTTACAAACAAATACCATTTTACTCCCCACTGCGTTTTATTCATCATGTCTAGGTTATGCCCTTGGCTTTGTCCACTTCTTGCTTGACCTTGTGTGTTCTCCATAGCCTCGTTTCGCTTTTGTGCTGGACCGCGTCCTACTTTCACGGCATATGATTTAGTATATCTTCGACTAATCGAAAGCTTATTAAAATGCAATACACTAAAATAAGAAATCTAGATAAATAAGGTGATTTCGTATCTCTTGCGTATATCGAAAACTTCCTAAAATTCAACACAACAAAATAAGAAACCTTGGTCAAATAATAAATATAAAGTATCATTTACAATGTCTAAAAACCGTGCAAGAAATAAGGTATGGCCACAACTATACACTTTTTAATAGTAGAGATAGTACATACTCCATACTCCCTAGTGCATGCTTTGTTGAACATAGAAATGAAATACGCATGTGAGTTTTCCTCAAAAGGCACTTCAACTTTTAAAAAAACATATTATATTCTTCAAATATGTTAATACCGTTTGAGGATATTTTCTGAAATTTTTATTTGAAAATCAAAATTTCAAAGTCCATCAATTTTTAAACTAGAAAATCAGCCTACTTTGGAACCTTCGTCATACCTGGACAGCATGGCCTGTACTAAATAGTAGGCGCCGCCTAACCGCCTAATTACCCGCGCAATTAAACCATAATGTGCAGATTTTGCTCTCGGGTAATCAAGCTTGGCTCGAACTTTGAATGGATTCCCGATCAGGCGTGGCGTGCCGGCGCGTCCACAAGGTAAAGCGAGTCGGCCGTGAGATGCCGGGCGCAGACAATCCGATCGAGCAGCCAGCCAGCCGGGGCCCGGGAGCAAGCCAGACGTCAGCAGTTCGTTTGGATCCCTTCCATTTAAGCAGCAATCATCACCTACCTCCTGCATAGCCGAGCACCATCTGCCTCGCCGCACAAGGAGATGAAACAGCCCAACCTGCACCTGCAATATATTCTGCATAGCTTGACTTCTGCTGCTACCGAGCTACGGACGGCACGTGTGCAGTTGTGCCAATCAATCCCCGTCGCCTAGCTGTACGCACGCACACAGGCAGGCAGTAGTAATTAGCACTGGGCTGCATCTTTTTTATGGAGTATACATCACAAAACAGCTTCAGGTTACGCTGCTGCTGGGGAAAGTCTGAAACGGGCTGCCAGAAAGACTATAGAAAAGAACCAAGGAGGCCACGAGAGAAGACCTGAAAGGAGAAGCATCGAAAGAGCAGAGCAAGGAGGAAACGCAAAGGGTCAAAAGCCAAGCCGCCGAGCCAGGCCAGGCCAAGCCAAGCCGTCGCCCCTTGACTTGGCGGAGCAGAAGAAACACTGGCAACCAAACTCACTCAAAGCTCTAGAAAATTGTTAAAATGCCACTCTTTAACAAGTGGCTTTACTAAAATGTCACCCTGCTCTTAATGACATGTGGAATCATATGTGTCTATAACAGTGGAGTTGTATTTTAGCGAAACTATTTGTTAAGAGTGGTATTTTATCAATTGCCCTGGAGAGCACCCAGTCCTTGGTGCTTGCACGAGCCGGCCAGCACTGTCATCACTGCCTGCAGCTGTACACGCAGCGGCAGCGGCAGCGGATAGCGTGGCGTCTGGCGTGCAGCGGCGGCGGTGGCAGCTAGCGATCGACCCGAACGCACGGCTCACCAACGCAGCAGCGGCTCGCAGTTAGTGTGCGCCGGGTGGGGTGGTCATGTGAACCTGTCCGCTCGGCTCCGGCCGTATGTGACCCACGACCACAAAGTGTCGAGACGGAGAGAGCGCTGCTTCATCAGGCGGGCCGCGCCGAGGGCGTTGCCCACGCACGCACGCAGCGATGGCAGAGCTGAGCCTGCGCTAGCTGCCACTGATATTCTTAGTGTAAACGCATGCATGCAAGCTGCCAAGCTTGGGGAAAAACTCCTCACATGCTCAGGGTAAATGGCCGTCTGTTTTTCCATTAACAACGATGCGTTTTTGTGAAGGCGAAAGGAATGAGGCACAGAGTACATGGATGGTTAAGTGTGGTAGATTCATACTAGCAGTGAAGGTATGAACCTAGACTAGTAACGTAATGGCTTGAGAAAACCGGCGTCTCCCACGAACCATATGCTGACTTGATTCCGCGGTGCACTCCATTTTCGGCCTTCTCGATCGTTCGCCTAGCGTTCTTGGTGATCAGTCCGTGCCAGTCTAGTCCTTCGATTCCAACCGTCAGTAGGATCAAGTCTTCTGTAAAAGGGGAAGTGCAGAAAAGAGTGTGTAGCTTTGGGAAGTACCCGTACAAGATGGAACACATATCGGAGAAAAACAAAGAGCTGGAACATTGACTAAAAACTGTGCAGGGATGAGGAGGACGGTTATATCTACCTTATTAAGGCTGGGTTTTTTCAGCTTATCTTATCTCACTTATTTGTCTTATCTCGTAACTTCGAGAATTTTTCGAGATATCCTTGAGAACTGGTTGGCCTTCAATTTTAGGGTTTAGGGAGCTTATAGACACGTCTACGAGATAAAAAAAACCGACTCAAAAAATAATAAAATTTTTTATTACTTTTTGACTTATCTCCTTTTTATTACTTTTTGTGTCTTTTTTTATCTCGTAGAAGTGTCTATAAGCTCCCTAAACCCCAAAATTAAAGGCCAACCGGTTCTCGAGACTATCTCGAAAAATTCTCGAAGTTACGAGATAAGGCAAATAAGTGGGATAAGATAAGCGGAAAAGAATCCAGCCTAAGAGCTTGCTTCGGAAGATCAATCTGGCTATGATCCCTAGGGATTTTGAACTAAATACCCCACCATTCCAAAACAAGGCTGACGCGGTTTCTGCACTGTCGATCATACCATGCGGGATTGTTAGATACAACACAAATAAATACTATACATTAAATAAGGGTTTCACTACAAACTGGACGTCCAAATTTTATGAAACAAATTGAATCAGACATCCCATTTTTTAAAAAATAAATTGGATGCTCGGTCGCAACAAAAATAGTGAACTATCGCAATAAAAAAAGTTGTTGGAACATAAAGCGTGCAACATTCGTGAAGACTAACTACAACAACGAAAATACTTTATGCAACAGCTAAAAAATAGAAATGCAGCAAGAACATTATTGCAACAAAAGGTTTACTCCTGTGCAACATTTGAGAGGACCCACTGCATGCGACAATCGAAAATATTTTGCTCGACAACTTAATATGAAGATGTTCCAAATGGATATGAATAATGTTTCAATAGTTATTCAAAGATGTTGCAATCTCGTAAGAGCCAGAGCACAACAAAATATTGCAATTTTTTTATGATGTTTCAAACGTACATGGCAAATGTTTCAGCATAGGTTCGATAATGCATCTTTCTAGCAAAGCTCCTCCACCTCGCCTCACCTAGACCACCTATCCATGGTGAAGGCCAGGCCAGAGTGCTAGAGGGGACCAGAGCCCTTGGCGCCTCGTTTGGCGCCGGCACTACCGAGCTTGGCATCGGCATGATGGTGGCTAAGGCACGGTGCTTGTTGGCCACGCCGGTCACCATCGGTCGAGGTGCGGCGCTTGTTGTCATCGTCGGCATGACCCTGAGCTACTCTCCCTCGACCTCCAGCTACGACATGGCAAGCGCCAGGCCCGTCAACCTCGCTGTCGTGGTTGGCAGGCCCACAAGGCCCTTTGTCTACACCATCTACCTTCCCTGCAAGGTTGTCCAACTTGTATGCCTGCACAAAGAAAAATCTAGAAGATGGTGGGAGAGGTCACGTGGTGGCAGGGCAGTGGACCCCAGCCAAAAAGAGGAGACCAAATATAGGGCGCCGTCAATGGTTTTGTCGCTTGAGATGCCCGATTACAAGTAATTTCAATTAAATAATGGGAAATTTGTGCGAGGGCACTATATATGGTGACATGGGTTGTATTGTGTATGCCACTAAAAATTCTAGTGTCTGTTGTATAACATTGTGCTATATGTAGACCCTTGAGGCACTTTCATAAATAAATTAGTATTTGACGAAGGAGAGAGTGCATGTAAAAAGATCATTTGCTGCTTCACTAAATCACTAAAAACAAAAAAAACATAACATTGAGCTTAAAGATTCAGTGCCAAAGTAAATTTGACACATCGATGTCGAACTCATGCAAATTTATAAATATTAAACGAAAACCATAAAAAAGGGGAATTTAGAGGTACCAAATACAATTGAATTCAGCACCTCAAATTCAGAACACTACAGTTCAACATTTGGAATGACAAATTTGAACAAAATTCATAATTTCAAATTTCCATTTGAATTTGAATTTGGTATTTCAAAAAATGCCAAATTGTGGAGTTTAGGATTTAAGGCACCAAATTCATGTGTATTTGGCACCTCAGTTTTAATGATTTGTTGTGACCGTAGAAGTGGGAGGGAAAAATAATATTTTAACCTCTACACTCTCTCTCCTCTTACCAATGGAAATATTATTTTATTTATGAAAACGTCGTAGAGTCATATACGCTAAATTTACGGTGTCATACAATTAAGCCACAAATTTTCAATGTCATCCACCCGCCATACCACCGCATTTACAATGCCCTGGCATCAAATTTCCCTTAAAAATTTTGTATCTGAAAACGTAAGTAATGCATACTTTCTCCTCCTACAAAACACTAGAAAAATAATGTATTATGAGTGCCCTTTGAACATTAGTACGCACTGTCACCCTGAATCTGAGGATGAAATGTAAGTTTGACACGAGGGAGAGGTAAATGAAAACTATCACCAAAGAGGCAAATGCAAGATCAAAGCTGGCTGGCATCATGTATAGGAATTTGACCACACTAACTCTCGGTTCTCCAAGTATTCCGGTTCAATTCCTGCTTGATCCAAGATATACGCTCGACTAGAGCCGGAGAGGCATGCATGTGCATTAGACAATTCTTGATTGTCTATAAAATGCACCGATTTACCACTCGATCTACATTTATTTTGAGATTTCCAGTGCATACGAAAGTAGCAGCAAATTAAACCACGCGCACCGTATTGTTTGGCAGAAAATCACATATAAATAGCCGGAAGATTCAGAAACTAATGCCGTAGATTAAGTTCTACTGATTTACATGCTGCGTGGCAATGCATGAGTATAAATTCTGATTCATAGCTAGAGCGTCTTGGTGCATTGGCCCAAATAAATAGGATGAGCATAGCATTAGGATGTCATAATTCCATATAAAGAAATACACATATACAAAACAGAAATAGAAAGATGTAAAATATCAAGCAGCACATCTGTGATTTGATATGCAAATGGCCAAGAAGTACAAGACTTGGCACCCAGCAACGGAAGGTGTCAGGTGTCAACGAGGAAAAAGGAGAAAAAAGAATAAATCTGGGGGAAAAGGAAAGGAAAAAATGAAAAATAAATAGGAGAGAAGCTTGGCTCCTCCGCTATATTCTAACTCCCCCCGTAGCTTTCGTTTGCTCTCGTCCTCTCTCCTCGCCATTTTAGCTAGTCCTGCCAATCTCGCTACGAGCTCTCCAAGCTCTCGCCATGGCTAAGAACACATGCAAGCTCTGCTCCCGCCGCTTTGCTAGCCCCCGCGCCCTCGCCGGGCACATGCGCTCCCACTCCGTGGCGGCGGCGGCCGCGGCCGCGGCCGCGGCCGCGGCCGCCGCTGCGGCTGCGGCTGCGGCTGCCACGAAGCAGCAGATCTCCTCGGCGTCTTCGGCGTCCACCTCCTTCACCGCCGCGGCCGATGAGGACGTTGGCTTCAAGAAGCCCGTCTCCATATACACGCTCCGGGAGAACCCCAAGCGCAGCGTGCGCGTCTCCGATGCCGCCTTCTCGGACCGCGAGAGCGAGGCCGAGTCCACCCCGCCGCCCGAGAAGCGCGCGCATGTCGCCGGGGGCGAGGCCGAGCCGGTGAGCTCGTTGTCGGACGCGG
This sequence comes from Olyra latifolia, assembly GCA_036346145.1. Classification (NCBI taxonomy): domain Eukaryota; kingdom Viridiplantae; phylum Streptophyta; class Magnoliopsida; order Poales; family Poaceae; genus Olyra; species Olyra latifolia. The sequence continues at coordinate 17,099,604 of CM070524.1, read as the reverse complement.
CCACGCCGGAGGAGGAAGTGGCGCGGTCCCTCGTGAAGCTATCCCAAGACTCCTGGCCGTTGGCTGGCCGCGGCGAGAGCGAGTACGACGACGGGAGCGACGACGGCTACACGCTCCCCGCTCCTGCCCCAGCGCCGGTGGAGAAGCGGACACGGTTCCAGTGCCCTGCGTGCAAGAAGGTGTTCCGTTCCTACCAGGCGCTCGGCGGTCACCGCGCCAGCCACGTGCGCGGCGGCAGGGGCGGCTGCTGCGCGTCTCCCATCGCTCCTCCCCAGCCTCAGCCCCAACCGCAGCCACCATTGCTGGGGCACGACGGGGACGAAGACATGGACGGGAAGGCGCCGCCGCACGAGTGCCCCCACTGCTACCGCGTGTTCCCCTCCGGGCAGGCTCTGGGCAGCCACAGGAGGTCCCACGTTTGCTCCTCCGCAGCACAGGAACCGGCGGCCGCCGCCCCTCCAGCCCCGATCAGCAAATTCCCCCGCATGATCGATCTGAACGTCGCGCTGCCCGTCGAGGAGGTGGAGCTCTCTGCCGTGTCAGATCCCCACTTCTACAATCCAGCGTCTTGAAGCCAGCAGACTGCCACCATTGAATCTTCCAATGGCGGAGGTGATGCGAGGTGAGCATTAGGAGATAAATCCAATAAACCAAAAGGCTAAAAAAACAGAGAAAAGAAAAGGCAGAGAAGGAAAAAAAAGAAACATCTTTTGTAGTTATCTATGGTAGTTAATCAGCTGTTACCTTTTTATTTCATTGATTTGTGCTTAGAATGTTTAATTAATTCCTTGCTGCTCCTTTCTTTTACTTGCTTCGCTATGTTGTAGATGTAGATTCCAGCAAGTAACAGAGGTTGCTCTAATGCTCTGGTTCTTGATCTGTTGATCTGATGAACCCAGCATCAAAACAGAAGTGAAAAAAAAGGAAAAAGGGATAATTTTTAGCTGAAGTATTGCTTTCTGTTGCATTCTCCGGCTCTCAAAGGCATGCACATTAACGGAATAATCACACTACCACTCATAAAACCAAAAGCACAATGGTAATAGGAGCAGCCTAGCTTAGCTTTTGCAAAGTGTCCAAAGTCCATCACAATAACAATGCCCAGCCCCAGTACTTCTACTTTGCTTCTGCCGCTTCTTTTCTTCCCCTTTGCTTCTGCCGCCGCTGCTTCTGCCCGGCGCCTGCACACACTCACACCACCTGCATGCTGCCGCGCTCCCTCCCTATTCCACCACCCCCTCTCTCTGCACGTGGGCCCCAAGCATGCCAAAGCACAGACCTCCAGAGCGCAGATGGCATGGCCGGTTGGCCTTGGCCTTGCACAGTTGCACCATGTAGTACACCGTAGACCAGACACAAATACGGACTACACGTATACGGTATTATACACATGCACGTTTTTTTTGTACCGTAGAATAATGCTAGAGCAGCAGGAGCCAGCCATTCTTTACGGGGGAGAAGGGGAAGCGGCACTCGTTTCTGCAGGGACCCGCCCTCCACGTTTTGGAGGCAGGCGGTTAGAGCCTGGGCGCAGCGGCGGCGCCCACGTGGCGCTCCTATCTGGGGCCTCCTCCTCTCTGTTGACTGCTGCTGGGCCGTGGGCCTGTGGCATGGGTGGGAGGGGGGGGGGTGGATTTTGCTGGCCGTTTAATCAGCTCCCGTAATCCGGGGGGTCGTTTAATGTTTACGCCGGGGATTAGCGCGGGGGTTTAATGTGTGCGCGTAGCAGTTTGACGCCTCCCCTGCGTATCTGGGAGAGAAGAGAAGCCGGTGGGTGCGCAGTCCGAGGCGGATCTCGCGGGCGAAATGGTTGGTGCACACGGGGTGTGCGGCCGGGGGTGGATGACACGTGGGGCCCACCTCGCGCGGGTTTGGTACGGCTGGGGATGGTCGTACCCCGTACGGGATGCTCTGTGACTGTGGCGTGTGGGGCGCGGGGGCCGGGACAAAAGGAAGCGGCAGTGGGGGCGGGGTGACGTCATCCTGGCCCCGTCTTGTCCGTTCGATCATGATCTGACGGGTGCTGATCGACCGTGGGTCGGGTCTTGGGACTTTTTTTAGACCGCGTCCGTGTCAGGCCTATCTTCATCTGGCGCTTGTCGTGTGGCCTAACTTCCCGAACTGCTGTGTCAGCGCTCCATGGTTCCATAATAGTACTGGAGACTGGAGTGCAACTGTGCAATACAGTAGATTGCGCGAGGACGTTTTCAATTCATTTTTTTTGGGTAGGCCATACCGATGTTCTGGTGAGTTTATGTGGTACTAACTCGATCAGTGGTAGGATGGTAGTGTGGTATGAATCTTGTGATCAACGTATGATGGCGCATTCGATATATGCGAGCTGAACTCGAGCGGCTCGTCGAGCCCACGAGCCAAATCTTCCTCAGTCCACCATCGAAGAGATCAAGATCACTCCAATCAACCTATTTGTGCCATATCAGCCGAAACAACCCTTCCCTCTAAAGTTTAATTCCTTCCCACCCATGAATCCACATCCCACTCCAGCCACTCTTCCCTTCCCACCACTAGGCGCCGGCCCGCCACCATGACCGAGCTCACTGTCACTACCATGTCATTGTTTCGCGAGTACTGCCATCCACAACTCGTCCTCAAGCGACACAGTTTTTGTTGCCATTAAGCGTCATTGTCCCTATCGCGAGCTCCTTGTGCACTAGACTTAGAGTGCCCTTATCGTTGACATCAAGGTGCGTGTTGGCCACCTCTCTCACTATAGTCTCCCTCTCCCATGTCGTACCATCTCTTTCCTCCTCTTAATCGCTGACCCCCCAATATGAGCTCAAGCGAGCTTTTATGGAGCTCTAGGTTATCCATGTGCTCGATACTAATTCGAGCCGAGCTCGAGCCCATACACCTAGAGCTCGCTCAAGCTAATCTTGAATCCAATCCTAGTTGGGTATGAAATATTGGAAGTGATATTCCCTTGTCGCAAACTCACAAAATTTTGATCGAGCTTGCTGACATTTGAATCGACATAGTGATTTGTGCTCAAATCGTCATTGATTTTTCCTAGGACCACCACTAGCGACATCTTCAACAGAAGCTGTGAATTAGGGTGGGTTCTTTTGAGCTTATCTTATCTATTTATTTACTGTAGCACGTCACTTCGAGAATTTTTTGAGGTAGCCTCGAGAGCCGGTTGGGCTTCAATTTTGGGATTTAGAGAGCTTATAGACATGCCTACTTTATAAAAAAAACCGATTTAAAAAGTAATAAAAAAAAGTGAGATAAGTCAAATAAGACACGAGATAAGTAGGATAAGTCTTATATCTCGTGTCTTATTTGACTTATCTCACTTTTTTTATTACTTTTTGAATCGGTTTTTTTTTATTAAGTAGACGTGTCTATAAGCTCTCTAAATCCTAAAATTGAAGGCCAACCGGCTCTCGAGGCTACCTCAAAAAATTCTCGAAGTGACATGCTACAATAAATAAGTAGATAAGATAAGCTCAAAAGAACCCCATCTTAGCCTTGGGATATTTTTGTGTCCAAGTCTCCAATCATATATGTGCCATTATTGAAACATCCCACATTCCCACCCCTTCCTACCATCGTATTTACATATTTATTATCTTCTATGTCATTGATGAAAATTTGATTTTATTTAAAATTGTATGAACATTCCTAATTTTTAAAAAAATTGTATTACAAATATGTAGTACTTTTAATCTACATTTTTAGGTATTTTTATCATCAATATTTTATATTAAAAAATGGACCAAAATTTTAAATTTTTATAAAACATTTATTCGTAAAAAATATAAAAACTTAGATTGAAAGCATTGAATATTTGATAACAGAAATAATTTAGGATTTGCTACCGTAAAGATGTGTATTTTAGAAATTGCCACTCCTTGTGTCACTGATAAATGTGATGGCATAGAGCGATGAGATGCTTTTAGTGGTAGCATAGATATGACTAGAAACTTCTGAAGTAAAAATTATCCCATTTTCACTGTTGTACTTGGACCGATGGATTGAAGAAGTGACCGTTGGATAAGAAGAAAAATCAGACAGAGAGACCGCTGAAATGTACTCAATTTTTTTTTTCACGTGAAGGCCGTTACTTCAGCAAATGTTTCGTTCCGGTTCATATCTGGACGGAGAAGCTTGTGAGTGGAAGATGCATATGCGCTTAGGCCGTGATGCACGCTGTCGTCGCTGTCCTGTTCTCCTGCTTCCTAGTGGAAACCGGAAATTCTTCGTCTGGACTAGTACATAGCGACACTGAAAGCGAGCTGCTTAAGTAGAGCTCTAGCCAGCAACCAACGTAGCACCAACCTTTGCTCTTCTCTCAGCCCAACAAACCATGAAGGTACTAAAGCAAGTTCCATGCACGCATGATTCGGTTCCTCTTAGAAAAAGTTGCTCACACGAGTCGCATGGGTCGGACGCCGATCGATCGATCCACTGCTGGGTGCTGGCTAGCTGACATACTGTAGCACTATAGCCAGCAAAGTGGCATTTTATTGATGTGCAAGAGTTAAATGCACCTGAAATAGGCCGTACAAATTAGAATGACAGCAAGATATATATCTCGTGAATCATGATCAAATGCAAGGTGATTTGGCCACCGTTGATGGGGTTCGTCCGTGTGATGCAGCAGAGAGAGGTGGTTGCTCTCCTGCTCGCTCGATCACATGGTTGGTGGCCTCCATCGGCTACGAACAAGCAAGCCGTGAAGGGGGGGCGCGCATTGTACGTCGTCACGCTTTACGCTGTCTCGCCACTGGAACGGCACGCGCAGCAGCACCGCAGGTCCACGCTCCACCACAGTCCACAGGGCCCTGCCGCTGCTGCTGCTGCTGGCTAGTTCAGCTCCCTCTCTCCTTTCCCGTCCTAATCCCCCACCTAATTTTACTCCTAGGAGACAAACGTATCCAAATGAAAACCCCCTTTAAAGCACAAGATTAATGCAAACTACCCATCTGAGCTGTCCCAAGGGCAACGGAGATGAGGTGAAGATCCACGATTTGACACTGGTTGGTTTAGCTACGCCTGAATGGTTGAAAGGCTCAATAGCTATGAAAAGCCGGAACTTGTATTTTAATTTAACTTTGATAGTCGAGAAACCAAAGTGTTTGTTTCGAAAAAATGGTCAAAAGCCATGAGAGCATCATCTACGGCGGAATCCATGGATAGCCTCTAAAGCTTAGAAACCTTTTCTACAGTATTTAGAAGCTACTACAGCCTCTAAAGTAGTACTTAGAAGCTACTACAACCTCTAAGATAGATCCACAACTATAATTAAAGAGCGTAGAGATTAGTATTTATTTGACTTACAAGTGGGGCCATATGACCCATGAACACTTGGAGTCTACCTCCAAGCTTTTACAAGCCAAGAGACTACATACGTGATGCTCCAATGAGAACAATGTTGCTGGATCGTTCATGAATCGGGTCGCTAGTGCCAGTGGAGCTACCAGCCTACCAGCTAGTGTTATCTTTGCACAAGCAGGTCGAGAAAGGTTCAGCGAAGAGACCCCAAAGGCAGACCAGACCGTGCTGCGTCCATAGCATGCTTCTTGGGCATGCATACCTCCTCTTCCGTCCGTCTCACGACCGATTGATTGCAGGAGATACTACTGACCAGATTTATGGCAGCACACTGATTTACTCATCTTTCAGTTACCACGCACATTTGCATGCACAAATTGCACCAAAGGACACTATGGTGAAATTAATGTCCATGTTTTTTCTGAGAGAAAATTAATGTCCATGTGTCCTGTACCGTTTGCTCAGTAGCATGCAATTGGAAGATGGAGAAGCTAGCTTCCAAACGCTGAGGTGTGGCAGCAACCAGCAAGTACTAGCACACTTGCACGTTCGGTCCAAATGGGGAGCTAGCTAGTGCCAAACCGGAACGGAGACAGATTAGTACTACCACTGCAGGAATGCAGAGAGCACTGCAACGGCAGGAAGCATCTCTGATCAGAGTTAGCAAGAGGTGGCGAGGGAAGAAACGGAATTATTCTGCCCTAAATTAGGTGGTTCTTGCTTGTCCATTAGCCAGTGGCGCCTCTCTTCTGCATCAAGCTACCTTGCACTGACGGATTTGATGAGAAGCCTGGTGACCACTGGCCAGCTTTTGTCAGCTGTGTACTTGCAATATATAGCAGTGCTAGCATTGTGGCTATACATGGCACCCATCATTGTGTGCATTCCCTAGTACGCGACAAGCTATATGCATGTGCCTGCATGGTAGCCATGGTTGCATCCATGGTTTGCACAACCCCTGGCTTGCTCTCCCTCCAACTCTGGGCGTTGCTACGGAGCAAGACGAGCACCATCAGCTCCATGGCTGCGAGTATCGGTGCAAGGCGCATTCGGCATGCGCCAATATCCAAATGGGAGTGTTTATTTGATCCGGAAGTAGTTTCACATGGCTTTGTTTGAAAGGGCTACATCTGCACCGTGCTCTCCGTTTCAGAAAACTAAAGCGGTTTGGTGCGGTTAGGCTTTGAAAAGTAGCTTTAAGTAACAGTTTTGAGAAGCTAAAGTTGGTTCAGCTTTATGGTTTTTTACAGATGTTTGCAACTCATGTATACATTGCTAGGGAAAATTGAATGTATACCACAAAGTTGAGTTGCCCTCCGACACATTGACATTGATTATATGCCTCAAAGTTGACGCACAATTGATCTTTTGCCCCTTTTTGAGTTTTTTCCTCAAATTTTCCCATCCAATCCATGAGAAATGATCTTCCTATCCTTCTGCACTTTTGTCTCAGGCTGCACTTGTGTTACTATTGTATGCAATTAATTAATCATGCACGTTAGCACATTAATACACGTATGTATTACTAATTAATTGAGTGAATTAAGTTTCTTAATTACCAAATGAAAGATTATATACATACATTGTTGCGGATTAATAATATCTAGTTCTAAATTTATGTTTAATCTGTATTACAATTTAATATACAACTTTGAAAAGACGATGGTTGGTCGATATATCTCTTTCAATAAGAATTAATTAATGGAGAAACTATCCATTCTAAAAGAAGGAAAAATCTAGATAGGTGTGTTGAAGAAGAGGGGTATAAAGGTCTTTTCTCATATAAAGTATGATAAAATTTGCTTAAAAACTCAAAAGGGAACATATAACCAATTGTGCATTCAACTTTGTGGCATATAGTCAATCAATATGTTACTCTCAAAAAAATAGTCAATCAATATGTTAGAGAGCAAATTATTAATTGCATCACTTTAGGTATACCATCAATTTTCTCAGGTTGTTAGAGGTTTCGGTGGCAGAGGCACCCGTGGAGCATCTGGGGATTACTGAAGGCTGGGATCAAGGCTCACAGCCTAAACACAGATACCTTGCTTTGCCTTCACTACTGGTACACAACAACGGGCCGACACAAAAGCACTCATCACTGCTCAAGGCGACAAAACCTTCCTGTGGCTGAGACTCTACCTCTGCAAATCTGGATGCTGCTTGTGCGAAAGTAGCATCCGTATCCCCCAGTTTGTACTAAAGCAAAAGGTGTCACCTCTCCATCGATATTCTTTGCATCGCACGGAGACAATGCAATGCTCACGGTTTGCTTGGGCATTGTGGTGGCTGATGCCTGCAGGCTGCAGCAACAGGAAGTACATGCATCCAGCAGTATCTTCTTTTTTAGAGTGAAGCTGCAGCAGAGCAGTATCTGGTACTGTAGATCTGTAGTAATGTGCAGTGTGGCGATTGGGTGGGGTGCGGTGGGCAGTTTAGGAGTGATTCTTGCACCGGCCCCGTCTCCAGGGCGGCCCAACTAGACCGGCCTCCGCCCGTGGCGAAAACGACAGCAACAGGCCGACCCAGGAGATAGGCCTACGGCGGCAGTTTCTATTCCACTTATCTCATTTTTTTTATTTGCTTATAAGCTAAACTTTCAGAGCTTTTCGAGATAGATTGAAAAGCCCGATCCCCTTTTTTTGACTTGTTTATAAGAGCTATGAGACATGGTTTCGAAATAGAAAAAAAAACAGATTTCAAATGCCAAAACGTTTCGACTTTCGATTCAGAGATAAATAGATAAGATAAGTAAATAAGCTGAAGAGAACGACCATAAACTTGAAAATACATACGTAGCAAACGCATGGATTTTGTGTAATGTGATTGTAAATTTGTAATCCACGGTTTATGATATAAAGTTATCTTCTCTTAGCCTTTTTTTAGAATTTAAATAATGCATTTTAAAGCTCTTAAAACCAAGTAAAATAAAATATTTCAACTTCTCGAAATTTTAGATTATAATTCACCATTTAATCAACAGCCCAAAAGACCATAGAGCCGTAGCGACGAACCTGAACCGTTGGCTACAACTTGGTCCATCTTTCTCCCTTATGTGGTGTTCTTGTCGCCGCGGAGAACAGTATATTTTTTCCATAATTAACTTCATTGTTCTTTAGTTTCTTCCACTTATCTGAATTTCTACATTATATTTTGTGCGACTTGTTTGTTGGAAATCAATACAATACTTAACGTACGTAACTGACGGCAAGGAAAATAGAAGCCTAACATGTTCATTGATCCAAAGACATTGTGTGGTGTTCTTGTCGCAGCAGAGAACAATATTTTTTTTCATAACTAACTTCATTATTCTTTAGTTTCTTCCACTTTTATTAATTTCTACATTATATTTTATCCAGCATGTTTGTTGGAAATCAATACAATAATGTAGGATAAGTAACCGATGGCAAGGAAGATAGAAGAAGCCAAACATGTTCACTGATCCAAAGACATGATAGCGACATGTTGTTCATTTACAATCTTCATTCTAAAAGAGAAGAAACCCATGTTACACCCCTCAACTATCAAAAAAGTGCTTTGGTGCATAAGAATCATGGGATTTTAAAATTTTTTTTAGTGTTTTAAAATTGGGAAATATATGGTTTTAAAAATAGATTAAATTAATTAAATAAATTTAGTTTCAGATATTCAAATTTGAAAATTTCTAAAAAAACAATTGTAATCCTTATACACAAAAAGTATTTTTTTCAGAATTTTTCTAGAGTCTTATACTCCAAAGATCACTAACTATACCGATGTAGACAAAACGAGATGTCACATCACCAAAACCACCATCATAAGCTATCGAGGTTGTTAAATGACTTGAAATTGATAGATGAGTGTGTTAAATAATGGGTTTCTTAGTTAGGGTGTAGAATGAACTTTTTCGAGAGTTAAGAGGGTGTAACATGGACTTAGATGTATATTTTTGTATTTTACTCAATCATTATTGATATAAATAAAATTTTTCTATAGAAAATTTTCCATTGATAAATATGTAACTTCACCGGCTCAATTCTCAATTAGTTGGAAGTACTTAGAGGGTGTCTGCTTGTGTGCATGTACTCATCCCTTGACATATATGAGACATATAGAGTTACAGACTGACCATGGTCAGACCGAATGAATGTAAGTGGTGGTGTTTGGTTGCATCCAGGTTCACAAAATCAGAGAAAATCTAATTAGGGTGTGTTTGATTGTGTGGATTTACTCAACTATAATCTGGATGAGACATCACACCAACCCTCCTTGCGATGAATCGATGTAATTAATGGTGTTTTGTTGCATCAAGAGTTCACAAAATTAGAGAAAATCGGATAATTTTGAGAAAATCGATGATATTGGCGTAGTAGTATTACAAGCCCTTTTTTGTTTTGAAACCAAGAGCAAATTCACAACGGTCAAATCCAAATTAAAAGTTTTTAAATTTAAATTTCATTGATATAAGTGAATTAAAAATTGGCTGATGTCCACTACTGGGCAAAGGGCCTACACTACCGGTTCCAAACCAGCTTTAGTACCGGTTTTGGAACCGGCTGTAGACATCCGGGAGTGATGTCCACGGGGTTCCACTACCGGTTGATCTATCCGGTAGAGCTTGCCAGAAAAGAGGGCGCACGTATGGCGCTGCAGTGTATCTACTACCAGTTTGTATTACCAACCGGTAGTAAACCTTGCCAGAAAAGAATGCTTCTTTGACGCCAACAGCGGATTCACTACCGGTTTGTATTACAAACCGGTAGTAAATCCAAGGATTCACTACCAGTTTGTATTAAAAACCGGTAGTAGAGACCCTATTACCCATCCGACAACAGGCCACAAATTACTTTCAATTCAGATTTAATTGCAATCCACATTTCAATCAGATTCTTATTTCACAGATTTGCATATCAGTTTTCAAAATGCACACATAATTCATTCACAACACAACAAATTCATTCACAACATTAATTAATTCAACAAAGTACATATTTACATTAAAATAATATTCACATCAAATTAATTTAACACATATTCACATCAAGTACACGAGGGAACACAAGTTTATAATTCAAAATATAATAGTTCATTTTTTCATCCATCGCTTTTGAAACCGAGGTTGAGACCGTGAGTTCGCTAGTCCTTATCGAAGGGCACGGTTTCAACGCATGTTCGTGGAACTCGCCCTTTGGAGATATGACCTCATCAACAAGGAAGTCGGCGAGTTGTTCTTGGATTGCGTTGACTCGGTGTGGCGAGAGTATGCTTTTCCCAGAGTTGGTAAGCTGTCATGAGGTGAAGTGAAAAAATTAATCAATCCGTGAACTTTGATGCGTAAGAAGTGAGAATTACGAATCGATAAGTATCTACATACCCATTTGGTACTTTGCATCTGATTGTGGTTGATAGTGAAATACCGCATTAACTCATATACATAGTAGCCACATAAGTCATTCCACATTGTTAGTAGATCTTCAACCAATGGTTTAAGGTACACATCAATGTCGTTTCCAGGTTGCTTGGGGCCTTAAATAAGCAACGACATCATAATGTACTTTCGCTTCATGCACAGCCATGGAGGAAGGTTGTAGATATATACAGTCACAGGCCAAGTGCTATGATTGCTGCTCATCTCGTCAAAAGGATTCATCCCATCCGTACTCAAGCCAAATCTTACGTTCCTCACCTCCTCTGCAAAGTCAGGGAATGTTCTATCGACCTTCTTCCATTGGGAGCCATCGGCGGGGTGTCTTAGCATTCCGTCATCCTTACGCGCTTTTTTGTGCCAACGCAACATTTGGGCATGCGCTTTGTTCGCAAATAAACGTTTCAACTGGGGGATTATAGGGAAATACCACACCACCTTAGCAGGGGGTCTCTTCTTCTTGGGCTCCCCCTCTACCGCCTCTGGGTCATCACGCTTGATCTTATACCGTGATGCTTGGCACACTGGACAAGCATCCAAATTCTCGTACTCCTTGCGATAAAGGATACAGTCATTAGGGCATGTATGTATTTTCTGTACTTCCAATCCCAAAGAACAGACAACTTGCTTGGCTTCGTAAGTACTTTCAGGCAGCGTGTTATCCTTTGGAAGCAACCTCTTAACAAGACATAGCAACTCGTCGAATCCCTTATCGGACAAACCATTTATCGCTTTCCATTGCATCAAGTCAAGTGTGGTACGCAACTTTTTGTGGCCGTGCTCGCAGTCTGGGTACAAGAGTGTTCTGTGGTCCTCTAACAAGCGTTGAAACTTTTGGAATTGTCTTTCATCGGTGTAATCTCTCTCACCATCACGCAACATCTGATCTAAATCATCCCCAATAAACTCCCCCAATGTATCTACCATTGAACCGTATTGGGCTGCGTCCAGGTTTATGCTGTCTCCCTCTTCTTCTTCATCGTATTCCTATATAATCCCTTCTTCACCATGCTTGGTCCAATAGATATAGTTAGGCATGAAACCTCTTTGGAGCAAATGGCTGTGAAGGGGCCTTGAGTTTGAATACTCCTTCTCATTCCTGCAGTCCAGGCATGGACAACATATAAAGCCTGACGGCTTCCATCTACAATAGGATGCAGCAAGCTAATTTTTAACTAATTTTCATATGATGATTTATCAATTTTTAGAATCTCAAAACCTACATTAATTTACCATGTACATAAATTAGAGCTAAATTGGACTCTAACCCTTTTCTAGGCTATTCACCATGCACATAAATTAATCAATTAAATTATGATCGAGCTAGCTCTAGATTGAAGTAAAATCACCAAATTTTTTAATTATTTGCAATCTACTTCCAAAAATGATCGAGTTAGCTCTAGATTCAAAATCCTTCATCGATCATGTGAACTCCAATTCCAAATTTGAGCTACATCCCCACCTTCAATTGGAGCTATATCTTAATCTAAGTAAACTCCAAACATACATAACAAGTTTTTACCAATCTACTTCAAAAATAAGGTGAGCTAGCTATATAAAGTGAGGATGATATTACTAACCTTTAAGCACTTGGGTTGGAGTAAAATGACCAAATTTTGAAAAATTTGGGCAGCACCTCCTCTCAAATTTAAAAAATCGCTACGGCCAGCACTTGGATTGGATCTAGATTCAAAAGTTTTCATGAATCATGAAAAAAAAATCATATTTTCTCCAAATCTAAAGCAAAGAGGTATACATCTAACTACAAAAGAAGTGAGGTTGATGTTACCAACCTTCAAGCACTTGGATTGGAGTAAAATCACCAAATTTTGAAAAATTTGGGTAGCACCTCCCCTTAAATTTCAAAAATCGCCACGGGTAGCACCTCCCTCCCTTCTCTGTTCATGGGCGGTGACAGCTCTGGGAGGAAGACGACAGTTTAAATCACGGGACGGGAGCAGTGATCTACTACCGGTTGGTATCACCAACCGGTTTGAAACCTGATCATCTACTGCCGGTTGGTATCACAAATCGGTAGTGGATCCAACCAGTAGTAAAACAACCCACTCCAACCGGCTCTGGCCTTGGATGCCTTTGTAGCCGTTGAACCGGTAGTGATGCAACCATCAGTACTACGGGCTGATATCCAACCGGTAGTGATGGACCGGTAGTAATGCCCAGTTCTCTAGTAGTGATCTAATAATTATCAACCGATGAACCAACCAATTAATTTTAGAATAGCTCAGGATTGTGTTACTCCAAAGATTGTTTGCCACTTAGTGTGTGAATCACATGTCCTTAAATTTCCTATTATTTTTTGGTTGATATCGGTGGAAAATATGTTAATATCGGCAGATATCAGTTGGAATTTCTACTCTTTTGGGGGAGAATTCCAATGTTACTTGGCAAAATTTGCCGTATTTTGCCTATTTTCGGTGATTTCTCTATTGAAGGCATGACGATTTCTAGTGAAAAATGATTTTTGAAACCCTGATTGCATCCATTTATTCCATCTGTTGGGCCAATCTTAGCTGTGAAATTATTTGGTTGATTGCATAAGATTGAGAGAATGCAAAACATAAGAGATTGCTGATATATGTGCATCAGATTCTGCGAGCTAGCTAAAATGCATTATAATCCGTGTGAGCCAGGACCACAAGAAACACGCAAAATTCTCGTTTTTTTGGATCAATGAATGCATTTGCATCCGTGAGCCAGTCCCTCACATCGTTACATACAACCAAATTGATGGGTTATGGATAACACCAAGCACAATCAAAACCCACTCATCTTATGATAAACATTAAAAATACTTTGAACCAATAAGTTAGCAGTGGAATAAGCATATTCACATGCACAACTAACAGAATGATTTACGTGAAAAAACCTCCTTAAGGTAAGGAGTAAAAAACCACGGGACCAATCAGTCCACTCTAAGCTAACTTCCACTATTAGCAACAATAGGTACAAATAGAGTCTTCTCTAGAACCTCTAAAGATTACAATAGCAACACTACTGTCATCAAGTTACAAACTTAGCGAGTTACAATGAGGTAACTACAATCTGCTCAAAGCAGAACACAATTTTTGTCCCCTTTGGTATTCAATTCATATTTCACAAAACACATCCAAAACACATGAAACTTGGTAGGAATGTAGTTTAATGGGTCCTCAACATGCTTTCCAAATTTCAAACCAAACTAACAATATTTGACCCTTCAAACTAATCAACTCCCGTGACTGTGTGAATCTGAACTTGTTGCAATCCGAACTGGCTAAACCCCTCTCAAATCTTGTTCTCCACTAATCCAATAGTCAATCCAACCGTACAAATCAGAAAGCAATAAGTGAAGAACATACTGACTAAATTTGGTGACGATCCAATCATGTTTTCCTATCCGATCACAAGCTTAATAAAGATCACACAGCAGGACTCGATCTGGACAGACCTCTTCTCCTTCCTTCTCTTCTCTCTTTGCCGTGGAGTGGTATCCTCAGCTCACACACACTCTTGCAGCAGCAGCAGCAAGAGCTCTCTCTCATGGAGCAAAGGGTGGCTAGGATTTTTAGTTCCTCTCCTGTAACAAGGAGGTATCTTAACCATCCATTCATATATGAATCAATGGCTAGCATTTGTTGGACTTTGATGGGCTGCATCTTATATACCTCCATGAGGAGGGACTGAACCCAACACAAATACTAGGGTTGTCAACATACTGAGCTCGAGCAATGTTGCCTTGCCAAGCTGAACCAAGAGCTTGGGTTGAGGCTCGAGTCTAGATGTAGGCTTGAGCTCGACTCGAACAAAAACGCATGTAAGCTCGAGCTTGGTAACATATAAATTTAAAGAAAAAAGTACTCAAGTAGGCTCGAATAGAGTTGAGCTCGGGCTTGAGTAGGGTTGGTAAAATATGATTTTATCAAAAAGAAACGTTAAATAAGCACAAGTAGAATTGACAAAATATGATTTTTTTTTTTAGAAAGAAACAAAGTTTGGAAAAGGTCAGCAGGGCTCGATCTTGGCTCATCCATGCTCACGAGTTTCGGTTCAAACTCGAGCTCGACTCGTTTGAAGCTTATGCCGAGTTCGAACAATTTGCAAGCCCTGGGCTTTTTTTCTTTGACAGTACTACATCTAACTACATTAGGTTAAGCCAAGCCAGGTCCTATGCAGGCGACCAAACTTATGCGCTGATCTAAGCTGGTTTAAGTGGGCTAGCTAGCTTCTTCACACATGTATTCGCGATCGCCAGGCCGGCCTGCTGCCTGCTCGGGTGCGCGCGCGCCCCTGCGGCGCAAGTACGGCATGCACGGTCGCTTCAAGTACTCTACGACAACTCGACAAGGAAAAGCTGAAGGTCGCGTATGTGCAATCCAGATCCGGGCATCCAGCACTCCAGGTCCAAGACAAGCAGCACAAGTCGTCCTGCTGCTTGGCTGTGCCTGCTACCGCCTACCGCCCCTGCGCAGGCCGCCCGTCTCTAATTTGTTCTGCTTTCTCTGCAACTCAGTCCTTTTGGGTTCTGTAATAAAGTGGAGGATGCTACTACTTTTTTATTAGGCGACTTCGTTACTGAGAGAGACGGTTAAATCGTCAACCACTTTGGACAATACAATTGATACAAACCACGGTGAGGATGCCACTAGCTAGCTACTAGCACCACCTCTCGTCTCGGCTGGAGTACCAAGCAGCTGCAAGATAGGGTTTTAAAACTCACGGGTGAGGTCCACAAAACCGTTGTATAAACTTGTGCACGTTTTGGTTTTCTTTTCTTCTTTCTTTTGTTAGTAGATAAATAATAAACAAGTTTGCCTGAGTCGTTGCATGGGATGCACGTAGAGGTTTAGACTTGAGACGTGTTGTGTTCACATCAAATCAGTCAAGACTTGATCCGAGTTTTGTGGCCTGCTTCAGCTAAGTGCGAACATAGGAGTGATGGCATGAAGAGATGGCTAAATTGTCGACCACTCTAGACAATACAACTGATATAAAACCACGGTGACAATGACACTGGCTACTAGCACCACCTCTCATCTCAGCTGGAGTACCAAGCAGTTGCAAGAAAGGTAAAACCACGTGGTGGGCTCCATAAAACCACTACCCCACCGGGCCATGATAAACCACTAAAAACCATCCCAAAAACTGAAAAAATCAAGAGAGAAACCGATTGGCAGTGCAGGGGCAGCAGCGCCGTTCCGATGGGCCGCGCGCGCCTGCACCCGTCTCAGCTACCGCTTTGCCGTGTGACGCCAAGCTTGTGCAGTCCCACAGGCAAACGCAGAAGCTAAATACCAATACCACATGCTAACTGCCTCCACAACCACCCCCCGTCTCGGTCAGCCACCACCAAGAAGCTAGCTTTTTAAGCCTTTAATTATTTGGTAATTTCTTATGGGCAATAGCGAATGACACTCGCTGTCATTCTGTCAACCAAGTACACGCGCTTACGAGCGCCGAATGACGGAGACTGCAGCCGTCGACGGCGGAGTACAGAGATAGTTTTCTACTTTTCTGTTGAGCAATAGCGCCCTTATTTTCAGTAGTTTATGCATACTGCCCATCACAAGCTGTCGCGTACAGACGCATCCGGCCATAACTAAACAGTAAGTAAGCAGGCACACAGATGGCCAGCAAGCTACGGCAGCTCGCCATCGTCGGACGCGAAGAGCTCCACCAGCTTGAACACCTCCGGGAACAGGCGAGTCGGGCGGTAGTCCTTGTCGAGGCAGACGAAGGTGGCCGTCGCTTCCACGGCGAGCTGCCATGCCATGCATGCACGACGACGAGATCCATGAGCCACGTTCATCGGCCGATCGATCACTTACCTTACAATCGCATGCAAATTAACTATAATTGCATACACATATTCGCACGTACCTTACGATCCGGCAGCCGCTCGATGAGATGCTCGGCGAAGAACCGCAGGCCCTTGACTTTTGTAATTCTTATGTTGACAACAAACCTATCGCCGAGCTGGAAATGCAACGTAGAAATTAATTAAGCGTGGTAAACCCTGTGATTTTCAGTCTTGACATTAAGAGAAGACGTACGTACGTTCGTACCCTTAGTGGCGCGTAGTACTTGAGGTGCAAGTTCAAGAGCGCCAGCGCGCCGGTAGTGTGGGCTATCGATGCCGTGCTCATGCCAAGGCTATTAAGCAGCTCCTCTCGAGCTGATTGATAAATTGATATCGATGAAAGTATATATGGAAGAAGAAACAAATACATGTATTTATAACCTTTTTTAGACGAACCTTTTTCGAGGTAACTAGCATAGACGGCGTTGTTAACAACTTCAAAGTTGTCGAGATCGCACTCCTGGACCGTCATCTCCACTTTGTAAAATTTAACCACTCTAAACCAAATGATCGATCGATTAAGTAACATAAGAGAAAAAAAGGATCTATATATCTAGCTGTTATTTAACCATGAAAATCGTTTTACGAGTTAACCTTGGTTTTGAGTCCTGGTCTGTGTTCTCGGCGAGGACGACTTCACCGATGGAACGGGAGTTAGCGGCAGCCAGGAGTGCCGCCCTGGAATGGCCGCCGGTGCGTGAGCTGCCGGCGTGCACGGCGAGGTGGCCGGAGCGACACCGAGCTCTAGCCCCAGCATGGACCAGTAGAGGTGGTGGCTGTTTGGTGTTTAGAGCGAGACTTATGCTAGGCTGACGCATACTGAACTGCATACGATATACTTGGAACTTCTCCTACTTATAGGGAGTACGAGTGTCTCTACTTGCTGCCACGTCGAACATTACCCGTTTGACATGTGTGATATATAGCTATGTTTCTGGACCATACCGAGGCACATCACGTATATAAGCTTGATCTGGAAAGGAGACTAACTGCCATATATGGTGGACATTGTCTAGTAAGCCGGAAGAAGTGCTGTAGACCGAAAAGGCTAGGAGGCCTCGGCGTTCATGGTCCGCATAAATTGGGAATATAGCCCTACCATGGTCTTAGATGGTTGTGGTTTTTGAAGGGGTTAGATGGTTGTGGTTTGAATAGTAGGAAAGGCAACGACCATTGTTTGGCTTCAAGTTAATTACCATGTGGTGACATAGACAGAGAGCTGTTCAAAGTGAGCACAAAGATCACTCTAAAGGCAACGGGGGAGATGGCCATCTATTCAAAGTCCCAATACTGGCAGCAAGATGCATCTCCAAGAGAGATTGCACCTAGCTAACTGTTACAGTCTTGTGCGGAGGAAAACCCGCACGGTGGAAGATGAGTTACACGACAACAATTGGCTTCCACCTCGAGAGGAATATCGATCAACAGAAACTCTTCTGGCCCCCTCTCCCCTTTTCTTTCTTTCTGAACATAGTTTATTAGAATAGCCATAACATTTGCATATAAACTCCAATTTTGATGTTCTACCATTAGTCAGAAAGCTAATTAACAAAAACATCCATTGACCTTTCTTTAGAGGCAAAATATTTGGTGCAAACTAGTGATTTGGTGCAAATATGCAAACTCTCCACCTGAGCCGTCGGATGCCATCCGGATGGCCTGGATCTGCCAAGGTGGGATCGGCCCTCCCACGTATGCCGCTTTTCAGAACCACCCCCCGAAACCTTGCCACTCTCTCAAGCATGCCCCTGCGATTTCCCACCCGCGTTTCTCCCCCAAATTGACTGTGCCGACCGCAGCTTCTCCGCCGGCGCCGCCCGCAGCTTATCCGCCGGCGCCGCCGCAGCTTCTCGGCTGCGCCGTCGTCTCGGGATCGCGGCACCGCCCATAACCTCTCGGCCGCGCCGTCCTATCCAGATCGCGCCGCCCTCCACAGCTTCTCCGACCGCGCCGTCGTTCCTAGATGCGTGGCCGCCGCCCTCAGCTTCTCCAGCCGCGCCGTCGTATCCAGATGCGCCGCCGGCCCCACAGCTTCTCCGGCCGCGCCGTCGTCTCTAGATACGCCGCCGCCGCCGCCCTCAGCTTCTCCGGCCACGCCGGCGCCGCCCTCCTCAAGGTGACCCTCTCTCTCTTTCCCTCTCGCTTCGTCAAGATGCGCTGAGGATTCTGGATGCAAATGATGCAGAGCAGAGCACCCAGATGGGTCCTCGGAAGTGTATGATTCCGTATAATAATTTACATGCAGTGTACTTCTCAGTGTGTCTTCTTCTTTAGAATTTTGGTTTCAAAACTGAATTGTGCAGTTGTCTGTGTAGGAGAGCACCTGTGGCTTGGATCATATGGCCTTGCCTACTGTCCATCGCTAACTCATATGCACAATAGGGCCTTACCTGTGACTCCATTTTCAGATTTGAAGGACATGCAAACTGCTATTTGTAAGAAGATTACATCTGTGGAAAACGAAAGTGAAAGTTTTTGATTTGTCCAGGACATTTTCCTCTCTGGTATGGGTCCATTTGATACAAATGGAGTGAATCTTTTTCTCTTTTTGGTGCAGGTGATGGGTGAAACTGGTGAAGGACCTACTTCCCCATGGATATCCTTGAGAGTTGTATTTGCCATGATTCAAGACAGTATATCATTTGTAGCAAGGGAATTGCTCTCCCATCACTATGAAGAGATGAAGGTACTGTGTAGTTATGAAATTGCAGGGAATTGCTCTCCCATCACTATGAACACTATGAAGCTTCTCCCATCATTTTTTTGTATATTGCAGGAAAACAAAATTGCTCATGAAGAAATGGTGCAGAAGATGATAATAATAGTTGGAGAAAAGATACTTTAGGAAACTTTGAAGAAATTTTCAACACTTCCAGCTAACTGTGAAGCTTGTGTGATGCTTGTTCTGAAATGCATGTAAATGGTGGAGCGTGTTCTGAAGACTCTTTTCCTTTTAGGGGCTCTTGTAATAGTTATGATGTTAATAATAGTTGTATCAGTTTTATGTATGTAACAGATTTTGTATGTAAATGGGCTGATTCAATGTGAAATGTCGAGAATTCTGAAAATGGAGTGATTTAATGTGAAATGTCCAGATTTCTGAAAATGGGCTGTTTGAATGTAAAATGTCCAGAATTCTGACTTGGTGTACATGTGCCTATCCTTTTCACAGTGATGTCCAAAATTGTGAAAATGGAGTGATTCAATGTGAAATGTCGAGAATTCTGAAAATGGAGTGATTTAATGTGAAATGTCCAGATTTCTGAAAATGGGCTGTTTTAATGTAAAATGTCCAGAATTCTGACTTGGTGTACATGTGCCTATCCTTTTCACAGTGATGTTCAAAATTGTGAAAATGGAGTGATTTAATGTACAGTCTTCAGAATGCAAGTGAATACAAGGAATGGACAATTTTCACACGCGAAAATGGGCTGAATTAACCAAAGTGAACATTTCAGCTTTTATTAGTTGCCCAAAATACACAAGTTTGACTGGAACATACAAGTTTTGAAATTGCCATAAGTGCTATGTTCAAACACATGAAAAGACTTCAGGTGGAATTAAAAAGCAATCTCTAGAATGCCAAAATCTGTGAATCCTTTATCCAAACAAAATATAAGAGGAACTTGACTGGAATTGACAAGTTTCACAAAATATAAGTCCAGCTTGAGTAGAATATACAAGTTTCACAAAATATAAGAGCAGTTTGACTAGAATATACAAGTTTCACAAAATATAAGAGGAACTTGACTGGAATTGACAAGTTTCACAAAATATAAGTTGAGATTGACTGGAATTGACAGGTTTCACAAAATATAAGTCGAGATTGACTGGAATTGACAAGTTTCACAAAATATAAGTCCACTTCATCAATCCTGCAATTGCATAACAAGGTGTATTAGCTCATGCCAATAACAGAAGTAGAATCAGACGAAGAAGAAGAACATCTTACATCATGGAAGATTGTCCCCATTAGGGCAATTACGCTTGTCATGAAAAGCGAACTGATTGCATGACTTGCAAATGCGTGCAACCCTCTCATTCTTCTTCCTCTTCCCCTGTTCTCTATTTTTGTTCCCTCCCTTGTCCAAATGGCCTCTAATTCGTTTCGACCTTCCCTTTGTGTGGACATCATTTGGTGGCAGTATGTTAATGTTGGTAGGTATTTGGCTACCGATGAAACCCTCCATCTCTTCATCTCTAGTTCGATCGATATTAGGGAGATCTTGATTTACTTCATCCATGAACTTTTTAAATTTATTTCTTACAATCTGAATGGTGTCCATGGAACGGCCGGCTCGTTAGATGATAACTTTCATGTCCTTCCGCATTTCTGAACACACTTTTTTATCTCTACTTGCAACGATGAATTTGCATTTTCTTCTAGGACATGTCCATATTCATCAAATACCTTGTCTCTCTTGCACGTTTTGGTCCACCTCTACAAAATGTAGTGCGTAGGTAGCTCATTCAACTTGGCAGCAAGGAATTCCGTGTGTGTCAAATAACATGCACGAGCAGTTAGCAACCAACGTGCTAGTGTTGAAACTGACTTCTCTTACCTTAGGGCTATCATCCGTTATGCGACATGTTTTTATATTTCCATCTATGTGAATGCTATCAATCACACAGTGGTCCCTGCTAATAACAACTTGCTTATGAAATTCCAAAAATTTGGCATGTGTGAAAACCTCTCTACCATGCTTCTCGATTGACCACTTTGTCTTTAATAAAGGCAGTGTGTGGAGGCTATCATTATCATCTCTTAATTCCTTTTCTCTTTGTTCTTCCACCGCAGTGTCGAATCTAACCCAGAATTCAACCAAAGCATGCTTGAAACCAATGAAATGATTAAAAAAAGAGTTGTACTCTCCGACCTCGAGGTGGTTCTTAGAATACCTCCCAAAAATATGTCTCTAAAGTAAGCTGGTATCCAAGACTCACGGATTCGATACCGGTTAGCCAACCATTCATTACTTTCCAAACTGAAATCAGAAATAATTGATGCCCACTGTGACTCAAACTCTTCACATGTTTCTGAGGAATATACACATGAGTTCACACGCTTATAAAAAGCAGGATTTTCCCTCACCGGTGGACCTACCTTTTCTGGAAGCTTCTTCAAAATGTGCCACATGCAAAGTCTATGTTTGCTTGATGGGAATACATTGCCAATTGCCACCTTCATGCTAGCATCTTCATCGGTAATGATAAGCCTAGGTGCAGTCCCTCCCATTGCTTTCAAAAATGTATCAAACAACCACATGTATGAGTCTATCTTCTCATTAGAGATCAAAGCAGCACCAAATAATACACACCCCTCATGGTGATTTACTCCGGTGAATGGTGTGAATATCATATTGTACTGATTAGTACTATAGGTAGAATCGAAAGACACCAAATCTCTAAAATGAGCATAATTCTTTCTACACGTAGCATCTGCCCAAAAGGCGTGTACCAATCTTCCCTTGTCATCCACAACATAGTCAAAATAAAATCCTGGATTGGTGGAGTTCTTTTTAGCAAGGTTGTCAACAAATAGTTGTGCATCCGATGACTGTATACTACTTCTCAAACTAGCATGATAATTTTGTAAATCTCTTTTTGTGCATCCCACGTTTTGAAATCCACCATCACTCACCCGGAGATATCTATATGCCAAAGAGGTGCCAATGCTTGCTTTATGGCAATCAAATAGAGTCGTCTTAGCCTTTTCACTTAATTGCCTATTTGACCGTATCAAGTGTTGCTTACTAGGGGATACGAGTTCGTGCGCATGCATAGGTTGGAACTGCACAATTTTATATGTATTTTCGTTTGTCCGTTTGATAGAAACCATGGCCTTACAACCACACCTCGTCAGTTTTTGATCATATTTCCTTTTGTTCTTATCCAACGTGTTGGCTTTTTCCCTACGAAAGCCTTCTCTCGAACAATAGAATCGCTTCCACAACACCTCGCCGTCCACCACTTTTTGTTGTCCTATACGAACCGAAAACCCCGCTAAATGAGCATATTCTTTGTAAAACTTCTCAACCGAGCTCACATCAGGAAACTCCATCCCGACAGCCGGCTTCAAGTCATCGGGCAAATTCGGCGTGCATATTGTCCCCTGCAATGCAAAAACTTCACCACCGTCAACGTACTGAATGTCACTTCCAAACAATTTCAATGGTCGTCTTGATTTCAAATTTCTTACACAGAACGGAAGTGTGATCTTCGGAGGGGTTCTTAACCCGTCTTCAAGGCGACGAGGCGAAGCTCGTGTAGGAGCAGCAGGGCTCGGCGGCGAAGTTGCTACTGAAGGAGGTCTTCCAGGGGCCGGACAAGCCAATGCAGCGCCAGGCGTCTGACGGCGGCATGCGGCGACGCGTCTTCGGGGCCGTGGCCCGCAAAGCATATCTAGGGGCGGCGTCCGTGCTCGACATGCGCCTGGTTTGTAAGTACTTATCCTACTTATCTCGTGTCTTATTTGACTTATCTCACTTTTTTTTATTACTTTTTGAGTAGGTTTTTTTATTAAGTAGGCGTGTCTATAAGCTCTCTAAATCCTAAAATTGAAGGCCAACCGACTCTCGAGGCTACCTCGAAAAATTCCCGAAGTGATGTGCTACAGTAAATAAGTAGATAAGATAAGCTCAAGAGAACCCCCACTCAGCTTCTATAAGGTTTTGAAGCTTCTTTAGGATAAACCGTCGTTTGCCGGCTCACTGAAAGAACGCCACCGACAAAGACTGCCGCCAATAACCTAGGGCTATTCTTTTTGTTTGACCTTATTGGCTGATAAGCTGAACTTCGGGAGTTTCCAAAGCGTTTGAAGAGTTTGGCACACTTCGCTTGACTTGCTTTTTAGAGCTTTAGAACGCACCTTCGAAACAAAGAAAAGAATGGATTGAAAATACCAAAGCTTTTGAGTTTTCGAAACCATAGAAGCAAATAAGTAGATAAGAGTAAGTAGATAAGCCGTAGAGAACAGGGCAAGCTACGAAAGGGGGCCCAAGTTTTTTGTCGCCATATGCCAGAGGCCTTTGAATGCACATCAACAACCAAATTCCCCACTCAGCCGGATACAATTGGCGCCAATGCTCCTTCTGGCCGCAGGAATGCTAACCTGAAGTCAAAACCTGCCCCACCGGGCATTAGAAGCCTGCACCGGCATGGCCAGAAAATTTCTTAGGCGCTACTATGAAGAGGAATCCAAATAGGGACCCAAAACAACGATCCCAACATAGGGGCAAATAAATGCTAAAAGACGAGCAAAGCAAGGGCTTTGGGAACCATACATTCCAGAGCGAGCTTATTACTTACTTGGTTGCATCACCACTAACGCCACCATAGGAGACAAGAGGACCCGCAAACTCTAGCTAAGACTAGTAGAAATATAAATCTACCTGCCTACCTACAAATCACTTAGCAAAAATCGGGTCCCCGGCCGTCACCTCGCAACCCTAGCAAGGTTGTCGGAGTCGCCGGAGGTTAGGAGGAACGGGAGGAATCGCTGGTGCAGATACAGACACGAAGATAACCTCCTAATTGTCTCCTCTCGCTCTAAAAATCGTTCGCCCTAAAAACGTCATTTAGAGCCTAAAACAGCATTCGAAGTTCCTAGATCGTTTTGGTTGTTTTTTCATTACTCACGTTCGTATGTATTGTTTGTGTTCCTAGTTCGTTGTGATATATATGTAAATATGTGATTCCGATTTCGATTTTGAAATTACCTCTTTTTTTCTTCGATTAATTCATCTATCACAAGCGGTTTTGTGATAAAAGACGACTATCATACAAAGTTCTAATTTAAAAAACATGTGATAATAGACAATTAAAAATAGTTCTTTATTTGAATCGTGTGTGGTAGCATATTTAAAGGTCGGTTCAAAATCCGTCTATAATGAGCTTCTAGAATCGCCTATATAATACTGTATTATATAGTGACATCTAATCGTGTAAAGGTGAACAAATTAACTTACCCACTACATAATTTCCAACAATTTTTTATTCATTTCAAGGAAATTTATTGTGCAAACACGAGGTTGAAATTCCATGCATCAACTTTTATGAAATTTTGCAATGTGAACTTCATATAATGACAAGATTAGGCTCGGAAATGATCGTAGTCCTCTCGTGCATTTTGGATTTAACTTTGAATTCATCTGTTGGATTCTATATGGTAGCTAAACCATTTCATCGTTAGAATTGACTATTGAGCTCTAATTTCACAATTCTAATATCAATACCTAGAAGCGAGATAGGGTTCAAAAGATATTTTAGGGCATGACCAAACTATTTTGAGCATTCTTTTTATTTGCTTTAATGACATAATAATCTCTTACCTCAAAAGATAAATAAATATAAATCATACATATTTGATTCAACGGTAAAGTAGTCACCTCACTGGATAAGACGGCTGAGTACCATAGAAGAGCTAGTTACCCACATTAAAAGCCATCATAATTAATTTGCTCGTATGAGAACACTCTGCAGGCATGCGGAGGCCCCTCTACATGGTGATGACATGCGCCCAATACCCCCTATGTGACACAAGGCCCAAGTACGGCTGCCCCTCATCGGGCCATGTTGTGAAGGTAGTTGTGGTCTTGCAAGAGACCACTAGAGTTTGTTGCAGGGTGTTTACGGTTAGCTATACAGATCTAACCACATGAATGCATTGAGTTGCATGCATCGATCAGTTAATTCACTCAGGGAGTCTTCGTTAGGTCCCAAAGGTGGAATAGGACTCACGTGGAGGGTCCCTTAGGTCAAGGCGGAATAGGACTCTTCCTTAGGTTAAGGTGGAATAGGACTCGCGTGGAGGCTCCCTCAGGTCTCAAAGGTGGCATAGGAGCGAGCGACAATTTTTTATGTTGTGCCAACTAGGATTCAAACTTAAAACCTATGATTGTGATACCTGTTGCATGCACCATCCAATTCACCCAAAAGTCTAACTTGGCTGATGGGAAAAAGTGAACAATTAATTTATATATCAACAGAATAGAGATGGTTGGCGGACTATCCTTAGCCTTGCACTCTAACATGGATGCACATACTGTCCTATATAGTGGGACTAAGATGAAGATTAAAACTGAAAAGGTAGAAACCAATCGAATTCTCCTCTCTCCACCCACTCTCTCTTCTCTACCCATCTCGTTCGAAAACCTATGCCACATCTATGCTTTGATGTTGATGACCATGAAGTCTGCCATGCCTTGGAACCACACAAAGATATAAAAAGGAAACAACCCATCTATTATGGTATTTGAGAGAAGGTGAGAATGATGGTGAGTGCACCATGTCGGCAAAGACGTCGTGGATGATATGAAAATATGTCTCTACCTATTCTCGCCATATGTTATGATTGCCTTATTTGTTGAAAGGTTGAACTTCGAGGGCTTCGAGATGCAGCTTGGAAAACCCCTCCTAGTCCGCTTCGTTAGACTTTTTTTTTCAAACTATGAGAAGTGTTTTCTAAAAAAGAGACTGGCTCGATAAAGTGTTTGACCTTTTGAAACAAAGAGATAAGACATAAACAAATAAGTGTGAGAGCATACAAATTTATACTTGCAATCGACTAGTCTCTTTATATAAGATTCTCTCCAAGAAACTCAATCTATAAAATAGTAGATTCAAACCAACAATCTTATCTCCTGGAACTAACTAATTAACTAATCGAATCAACCTAATAAAACTAACAATTTTTTGTTGCAGGCAACGGTGCGTGCGAACATTAATTTCAGCACAAATGTACAGTACCCCATTCTCTGCCCATCCCACGCGGTTGGATTTGGAGGGGGCATCAGGCTCAACCGACAGCGGAAAAGCGCAAGTCCAACGGCTACGGCGACGGCTACGGCTCCACCGCCTTCGCACTCGCCACCCAATGCTCTGCCCCCTCACCGCCTATCCAATGGCGACGTCGATCGTAGGAGATTTCATGGCATTCAGCACATGTTTTTGCGTTGTTATTTTCTTATTGATAACAAATTTGAAATTGTTCTTGCAAAACTCTTGGTCCTTCGAAGGCTGAATTTAAAAAAGCAGTGAACCAACCTGTTACTTCACTTTATATATAAGGGTTAATTGCATACATGCTATTATAGTATGTCGATTTTGCAGAAATGCCATTACAAAACCCGATATAATTTAGATGCCATTACAAGTCTGGGTTGATTTCAAAACTGTCATTACGAACCTTTTCTTACATATATGAGCTCAAAATACATCCTAAAATATGATATGACAGGTGGGTTCCATTTGCCATTCACTTCTCTTCTTCCTCCTCCTCCTCTTCTTCTCCTTCCTCCCTCCTCCTCTGTTCTCCCGCCCGGCACTCGTTGCACGCCGGCGAGCTCGCCGCCGGGCTCATCCTCGGCGTCACCGCCGCCCCTGTCAACCCTGCTCACCACCGAGCCCGCCTCGAGCCCCGCCGCGGCCTCGTCTTTGTTGTCGCCCGCGCCGAGCTCGCCGTCGCCAGCGTTGCCGCCTTGCCGTCACCTGCGCCAAGCTCGCCGTCGCCTACGCCGAGCTCATCGCCTTGGCATGGGCTGGCCGGTGGCAGCGCAGGCCCGAGGTGGTGGAGGTGGCTCGCCGGAGTCGAGGGAGAAGGGGAAGGGAGGAAGAACAAGAGTAAATAATAGGTAGGATCCACCTGTCATATCATATTTTAGGATGCATTTTAAGCTCATATATGCAAGAAAAGATCCGTAATAACAGTTTTGAAATCAACCAAGACTTATAATGGCATCTAAATAATATCGGGTTTTGTAATGGTATTTCTATGAAATCGACATTCTATAATGGCACGTATGCAATTAACCCTATATAGATAACTGTATACTCTGAGATTAAAATCGTAAAATACGTACGTGTACACTGAACCATTCAGAAGCATCGGAGGACCGAAGATTCTGTTTATATCCGATCGGGACTAGCGGACTACCATCAAGCAAGTTTTCGGTCCCAAAGCATTCTTTGTGGTCAATGGTGAAATTTGTTGGGAAACTGACCCCGAGTCGTGGCCGGCCCGGCTTGGGCCGCGCGTGGGCGCAGGGCGGTTCTTGCGTCTGGACCTGCTGAACCTATGAATATCATTATAAATATGAGATGTATCTATCTATTGTATCAAGAAAGAAAGAAAGAATAATAAAGTATATTTTCTCTCTACATCTATGTCTACATTCTTATTGTTGGTGTCTTACGTGTTCGTCTATAACCTCGGACTACATCCGGTAGCGTGGTTGTTTAACACGTTATCAGCACGACGCTCTCGGAGGAGAACCGCGAGACGCTGGATTATATGTCTACGGCTGAACGTCGACGTCAACGAAGGAGGCCGAACGTCGATGTCAACGAACTTGACACCGACTCCCTATCGGATCGGTTCCTACGTGATAGTCATCGAACCCCCACACCGCTCTAGGAAAATAAAGGTACAGAATCGAAATGAATCCATGAATAGTAGATTGAATTATTAGAAAGTAGAATTTCTAAAATTGAATCTAGTAGATTGAATATATTAAGTATTTAGGGAATTTCTAGTTCGAAATCCATCAAATTTGGGGGCTAGCCACCCTTATAGCAGGCCGGCCTCGGCCTCTGTGCCACGTACCTTGTGCGCCAGGCGCCACACCCACGCGCTCCGTGTCCTACGCGCACCCACGCCCAGGCGCGCCCCAGCCGCCCGCGCGTGTCTCAATGCCTGCGTGCGTTCAACATCCCCGCGTGCACCCCGCACACCTGGCGCCTGCGTGAGCACCGTGCCAACTAGCGCGTCCCCTTAAACCCGCTGCCGGCAATCATCCTTGAAGCCGCCGGCCGGCTACGGCCTCCCTACGCACCGCCGGTTGCCCGTGTCGCCCTCTGCACTCCCGCTGGACGACCCGCGTCACCCCTGGCGGCGGCTAAGGGAAAACCCTAGCCGCCCAGGGCGCCGGGCCACTGCAGCCTACGTGGGCCACGTGGACCTCACGGGCCGCATGGGTCGAAACCAGAGACGGGGAGGTCCGATAGAGAAAAAAAGAGGGGAAGGGGGTGGGCCGGCTGGCCTCTTGGGCTGCTCGGCCCACCCCGCGTGCACAGTAATACCAAAGGGGCGCAGGAGAATATGAGTGGGCCGAAAATGAAGTTTGAGCTCGAGGGGAAGAAGATAAGAAAAGAAATAAGATTTGGGCTCTAAATTTTGCAGAACAACCCTAAAATATTTTAAAATTAACCTTAAAATTCTAGAAATTATGGAATTTTACATAGAAACCCCCTGAAATTTAGAATTTATTGAATTTATATATTCCTGGCATAGAATTATCATGAAATTGCTATCATAATTTTTCTGTAATTATTATTTTAGCAAGTTTATACTGGAAATTCCGAGAATTTATGCATAGGTCCATGCCACGCAACACACACTGATTACCCAAAGTAATCATATGCTATGCAGATGTCTGGCATTGTCAGCCATGAGGTTGAGAAACTGGCCCCCTATGGTCAAAATTACCTCACTTGGGCTTCGGACGTGAAACTTGTGCTTGGTAGCAAGAGTCTCCATACCGCCATTGGCTTAGAAGTGGAACCTACTTCTCAAGTACAGAATGATCAAGCACAGCATTTTATCAGGCACCACCTATCCAATCTCTAAAGAATGAACATAAGGCTGTTGAAAGTGCTATTGACCTTTAGACCGCACTCCAGAAGCGGTTCGAGAAGCTCAAATACATTATACTGCCACAAGCATAACAGGACTGGGCACGCCTGAGATTTGTAGATTATAGAACCATGGCCGAATACAATTCTGCTTTGCACAAGATTGTCACGAACCTTACTCTCTGTGGTTGTTGGCGTATTTCGGCCGGCAGATTTGTCCTAGGGGGCAGTCCGGTGTTCGGTAGAGGGGGTTTGTGTAGCTAGCGCATCTCTCTCCTCACTTGCTCTGGATGAACTGCCCAAGAACGCCCAAGAACACGTAAGGTTTTCCTAGGTTCAGGCACCCGAAGCGGGTAACAGTCCTACGTCCTGTTTGAGCTCTTATTACTAATGGAAAGTGTGTTTTTTTCAGATCCCTCATCATGCGCCCGAACTCCCTTATATAGTCCGGGGCTGGCTCGGGCGTGCGGAGTGGGAACGTTACATTAATGACATGGCTACTGTAGCTGCTATCCTTCCTCGGTTTTTTCATCCGTACCGCCGCCTGCTAGCACCCCGCCCTGTCCGAAGGACAACTTGGACGCGACAGGAAGGGCGCCTGACACGCGCGCCTCCCTGCCTTGCCTCGGGCAGTGCAGGCGGAACGGAGCAATCATGCCGCGCGGGGGGAGGGGTTTAATGCGCCAAGCCACGCCCTGTCATTCGCATTTAATGGCTCCGATCCGGTGCGATTTGGGGGGAAGACTTAGAGAGGAAGCCTTCCTTTTCTCTTCATCATGCGCGCCCGAAGCCGACTGACAGTGGGGCCGGAACGCCCTCCAGCCTTGTTAGCCAGTCACCTGTCCTGGTCGTCCGCTCCAGCGCCAGGCTCGATCGCCCTTTGCTTTCGCCGGGGGCACACGTCTCTGATCGCCGGCGCCGGGCCTGGTCGCCCACTGCTTTCGGTGCCACGTGCCCTACCCGCCGCTTGGTGTCGAGGCCTGCACACCCTTTCGTGCACCATGCGACAAGACAAATCCTCCGGCAATGAAGGATCCCTTCTAACTCCTGTGCCTGCGGCCCTACACAACAGTGGTGGAGAGGACACCCTTGTGTAAAATACACCGACAGTGGTAAACAGATATCAGAAAAGGAGAAAATAGAGAAGACACTCTCTACCTTTCACCAGAATGCCATTCAGAGTGCTCGTAACTACCATCAAGACAATTTCACTGATTATAGTGAGCTAATTGATGTCATGCAAGTTACAGAATCTCCTAATGAAGTCATAAAGAAGAACTTTGTCTCACAGACACCTAGTCAAAGCATTAAAGTTAACGCAAGCAAGTAACAGACTGAGAAGCCCAACCGCAAAAGAAAGGGCAGTTGTGAACAGGGAGAGGGTTCGGCTCGGAAAAGAAAGAGAAAGCCTATATCCCGAGGCAAGGAGAAGTTACCACCAAAGCCATATGGTCAACAAGACCAAGTGTGCTTCAAGTGTAGCACCTAGGGGCATTGATCTAAGATCTATCGTGAATCAAAGAAGACGATCGCTGAATACCAAACCAAAAGGAAGAGCAAAGAAAAGATGGAGACGCACCTCGCCATCATGGACAATGATGCATCCCTAAATGAAGGTTATCTTCTAGGGGAGGAACTTAAAGAATTGTGGGTCTCCGAGAAGCCTACTGAGAAAGAAGAAGTTACTACTAGTGAGATAGCAATAGCAGACGATGCCATGGAGAAAGAGATAACTGCAAATATAGAAACATGTTTCACTGAGTCTATCTAGTGCATTATTTAGCAACATTGGTTTATTTTGAATTTGTGTGGTTGCTTTAGAAGATATTTGTGATCCTTTATGAATGATGAATTGTAAACTCCATGGGGAGCAGACCCTTAAATTCTCGTGATGGTAATGCATTTTAATTCCAGTATGTTCTATGAATACTTGCAATATGAAAGATAGCCTAATTGAAATTATATGCATTTATGTAGTGCCCATATGGAGGAGATATACTTAGTTGATAGTGGACCAACTAATAGCATTTTAAGAGAGACTAAATATTTTGAAACTATTGAGAAGAACACTGACAGTATAACCACAATTGCAGGAAGTGGTTCATGTGTAGTAGGCTCTGGTCAAGCCACAATCATACTTCCTATGGGTACTCGACTGAAAATTAATGAAGCTTTGTTGTACCCTAAATCCACTAGGTCTCTCTTAAACTTTAAAGACATCTATGCCAAACGGTTTCCACGTTGAGACCACTTAAGAAAATGGGAAATAATTCCTGGCAAAGAAAACGGTTTCCACGTTGAGACCACTTAAGACATCTTTTAAGTTGCTTGTGCCTACGTGCAATGCACCAGAGAGGGTAGAAGTGACAAAGAAAATTACGAGCACCCTCAACCTGTTCGGAGGCCTAAAAAAAGGACAGGAGATCTGATTTCTTAACCCCTTAGTATCCGGAGACATCTGGGTAAAAAGGGAAATGAGAGCTTATCACAACCAGTCACGAAAGTGCTTCGAAAAAAAAGAAGGGGAGCCAGCTGAGACCTGGCAACTCTGATGAGAAATAGCCTGCTTGCGAGGCGCTCCCAGATTTGAATATACCGGTAATAATAGAAAAAGAAGAAGCCAATAGAAATGTGAGTGCGCACATCGGCAACAATAAGCTAAAGGAACTTGCTCCTGTGATGGGAAATAGCGGTGAAGAGCAAGTAGAAATGCACGAAGCACCTCATGACGAAATGGCCATAAACTTTATAGAATTAGGGAAATAATGAATAGAGAAATAGCTAATGTCGACATATACTTTGCTGAAATAATTGCTAAGCGAATAGATCCCGATCTAGAGCTGACATCTCTTTCTGATTATAAACACCAACCAGATTGGGCAGAATGGAAGAAGGCAATTACCGCAGAACTAATCTCACTAAACAACAGAGAAGTGTTTGACCCTGTGTGCCTCACACCCTCCCATGTACGTCCTGTGGGCTATAAATGGGTCTTTGTTCAGAAGAGAAATGAAAATAATGAAGTGGTACGGTACAAAGCAAAGCTGGCAGCTCAAGGTTTCACTCAGCTCCCAGGCGTTGATTATGAACAAACCTATTCCCCGGTCATGGGTGGCATAACCTTTAGATATCTTATCTCAATGGCAGTGAATATGAACTTAAGAATGAAACTGATGGATGTGGTGACAGCTTACCTTTACGACAACCTAGATTCTAAATTGTACATGAAAGTACCTAACGGCATGCCAACCCCAAATAAAGAAAAGAAGGAATTATATTGTGTAAAATTATAAAAATCCTTATATGGATTAAAGCAGTCAGGAAGAATGTGGTATTATCACTTGAGTGAGTTCTTGAGCAAGAAAGGCTATACGAATAATGAAGATTGTCCATACGTTTTTATACAACAATCCGAAGATAGATTTTGTATAATCTCTGTGTACGTGGATGATTTGAATATCATCGGAACTGATAATGAAATACAAGAAGCAAGCAAGTATTTGAAATCTGAATTTGAAATGAAAAATTTAGGTAAAACCAAATTTTCCTTGGGCCTTCAGCTTGAGAATATGCCAGATGGAGTACTCGTACACCAGGCTGTCTACACCCAAAAGATGTTGGAAAGATTTAGCTTTGAGAAGGCGTATGCATCAAGAACTCCAATGGTCGGACGATCACTACAAGCAGACCTAGACCCATATAGACCAATGTCAGGACCTGAAAACAGACCTGTACTAGTCCCTGTATCAAGTAGGTAGTACACACAATAGAACAATTTGGATCATAACCATCTCACGCATAAACCAAAAACTTCAGAGTACAGCCAACACGGTCATTACTAGTTTATTACAATAGTTTGGCACCAAGGCCTTACAACCAGCAGCGGAAACTCACAAGAACAATGTTTAAACTTCAACAAAATCAAATCCAACTCCACAGGCACAACTATAGAGACGTGCTCCGAGACTTCAGGGTAGTCTTCATCCTGTATTCTTTCAGCGAAGTCTTCATCCTAGTACATCTCTTCGTCGGGGTAGGGGCAGTGCTAATCCAGGCCTGCTCGTTGGGATGAGCAGCCCCACATAAAAGGTAAGGGTGAGTATATTTTATACTCAACAAGTAAGGCTGACTAAATGCAACTAAGGTTTACAAGGGAAGGATAGAGTTCTTTTGTATAAAGCCAATTTTGCAAGTTTTGCCTAGGATTTTATAAAATGACTTGAAAGGTGTTGAGAAAAACAAATATTTGAATCATTTTCTTTGAAATTCTAGCCTCAACCGGATTTGTCCAACCTGGCTACTCACGGCACCCACCGTGCAAACACCCTTATCGCTCACAGCACTTACTGTAAGGAGAAAAGTCAAAACACACGGCTGCAATCGTGGTTTTCCTTTAAAACATCATTTTGAAAACAAATAGATAAGAAGTACCAAGAGGCGGCTCCCCGTCGTTCGCCCTTGATCGTGGGCATGGCTGTCATGATAGTTATACACTCTGTAGAGGATGCACGCTTTACCTATTTGAGGTGTTTTTTTCCTAGGGTGCACCCAAAGAAAAAATGATCACTACAAAGCCTTTCTCCTACATTGTAACACCCTATTTTTGCTTCCGATAAAAATAATATAAATCACCAGTTAATACATTACTTGAAATAAAATTCGGACAATTCAAACAAATTATGTATCAACATAAAAGAGAATCATGTCCATATATTAATTAAATTGTAACAATGGACTTATTTGTAATTAAATTAGATGTTCCGATAAATTTAAAGGTTTACCAACGATGAGGAGCATTAAATGATATTTAATGCTTGCATAAAATAGATATTTATAAGACATCGAAATAAATCAAATAAATGAAATAATAATATTTTTAGTAAGCCAAACATATTTTTATTACGCCCTCCGAGTATTCAAAGAACTTTAGGGACTAAAATAT
The DNA here is from genome assembly GCA_036346145.1 of Olyra latifolia. NCBI lineage: Eukaryota > Viridiplantae > Streptophyta > Magnoliopsida > Poales > Poaceae > Olyra > Olyra latifolia. Next base: position 17,065,473 of record CM070524.1, on the reverse strand, counting down.
AAATGTTCCAAAAATATCTTTCTCGACCCTATCTTAATCCTAATTTACTTCCTGACGAAGAAAACTTAAACCGGCTAGGTTACTTCACAGCTAAGTAACTCGCCCATTAAATATTTTTTCTAATGATTAAACCCATTTGTGATTAATAAAAGCATAATAGAACAATTTAGAAATTTATGGAATAAATATTCATGAAATCTTAAAACTAATTATAAAAATGGAATCCTCACAATTCACTGAGCCCAAATATATTTTTGTCATATTTTCTAAAGACCCTTAATATCTTTATGAAATTAAATGAAAGTCTAGGGACTAAAATGCAAAAATCCCATAAAAATCCCCCATTCTTATCCATCCCTCGCGTTGCTTCTGGAGTCAGTGGAGTGAGCTAACAAAGCTCACGCACGGCAGAGCAGTAGCGCGCGGGTAGAGAGAAGGTAGAGAGAGAGGGGGGAGAGGAGAGAAGGGAGAAGGAGGCCCGGCCGGAGGAGGCGACGCCGGCGGCGGCTCAGGCAGAGAGAGTGGCGCGAAGGCGGTCCTCGTGGCGACTCGGTCCGACGCAAGCATCATGGCGAGGCGAGCAAAGAAGAAAGCGTGGCTCGGTGGAGCGGGGCGGCGGCGGCGAGTGGAGCTTCGGCGACAGCGTCTTGGCGGCGGCTCTTTGAAGCGAAGTCCGACGTGGCGATGGTAGAGCTCGCATGGCGCGCGGCGGCTCGCTCGGCTTAGCGACGGCGGCTGGGACGTTAGGGCGCGCGCGATGGCGGTAGCGGCGGCGAAGCGGGCCGGCGGCCCAGCAATGCTGCAGCGGCTAGGCGATTGCGCCCCAGCGGCATGAGTGGCTGGCGTGGGGTGGCGATGCGGTCGGCGGCGGCGGCGCCTAGACAACGGCGCAAGGCAAGCGGCGCAGCAGCGTGTTGGGCGGCGGCGGTCGGCAGAGCGGTTCGGCCCGGTGGGAGCTTGGCGACTGGAGACGGCCTTGGCTAACCGGGCAGTAGCCCAGGACGGCGAGCGGCCGGTGCTAGCGGCTGAATAGGACAGTGGCTTGAGCGGTGAGCAACCGGGGGCGGTGAGCATGGTTTGGAGCAGCGCGTGCGTGTGATAGGAAGCGGCAGTGCAAGCCGGGCGGCAGCGGCTCAGCCGAATGGCACGTGTAGGCGGTGGAGCTGACTAGAGCACGGGCATGTAGCGGGACGGCTCAATACTCAACCCGTAGAGCCGGCCAGCGCAGATATAGCCCGAGCTAGTGGCGGCTCGACCTGCATGGCATGAGCTCCGGCAGAGGCGGCCGGAAACCGGAGTCGGCGAACACGGGGTAGAACAGCGGTACGTGGAGCCGAAGCACAGTATAGAGGCAGCAGCTCGGTGAAGCTGTGGCGAGGCGGGCGACGCGGCCGATGCAGGGCGTGTCAACTCGACCGGAAAGCACGGGAAGGCGTCGGTGACACCTGAAGACGGCCTGTAGGCGCCACGGCATGGCGATCCGACCCAAAGAGCCCAAGAGAATGGATTTGGGTAAATCTCCGAAATCGTTATTTCATGTAGAAAAGAGCCCTTCTAGAATTTATTTAAAATAGTAAATGATATCCTAAAATTATGAAACTTTTTATATATAAATGCGAAATAATGTCTAAAACCTAGTAAAAATATTAAACCATGAGTAAAAATATACTCGCTAAAGTATATAGGTTTAAATTAAACACAAATGGAATAGCCCTAACACACACAACCTATTACAACAAGAAATATAGATGATGATTTCTCACGTAGGAGAAATCGGTGCGAAAACCCTAGAAACATTCACCTATCATGCATCATGCATATTTCATCTTCTGTGTCTTTATCGATGTTATTTGCATTTATACGATAGAACCGGATGACTCAGAAGAGAAGCTGGAAGACCAGGCGCAAGACCTCGACACGTTCGGTGCAGGCGAGCCAGTACCTCTAATTCATTCTTCTTTACCCAGTTTTACTTAAATTATGTTGATTTTAATATGTTAGATTGCATGCAATAAGATTTTCCAAGTATATTATGTTGGTATCAAGAGCTACTAGAGCTGGTCTAGTTAATCCACTTGTTATATAGTGTTGATAAACACAAACCTCTCGTTAATATAATTTTCTTATCCTGTCCTTTGATAACATAAGGTATAGAAATTAAACTCCTTGACTAATAAGTCTTTGAAATGGCTTAGACATGCTTTAAGTCTACAGTCCATGGGTTTGACCTTGGCTGCCAACGATACGGTACTAGGATGACGGGTCAACCTTTGTAACGGCATAGCCCGCTATCAACAGTGCAATGCAACGGCATAGCACGCTATCAACGGTGCAATTGCAACGGCATAGCCGCTATCAACGATGCAACTTGGGCTAGACAAATACCGTATACGGAGTAGGTACTCCAATGGTACAGTCCCATCATTGCCATGGTTTTGTATCATGAAAGGAGTTAGTCTCTCTATACCCGCTTCAGCCATTGCAGAGATGTACTGCACCCTTTCGAATTAAGACTACACATCCATCAGATCGGTGCCTTGACCGTCTATTCAACATGTGCGTATCCCGAGTACATGATTATGGTGATGTGTTGTGCCCTGTTCCCGAGCATTCCTACACTCGATAAGCTAAAGAGATAGTCCATGCATTCGGGTACCATTTATGCCTGAGTGCGAATATAGTCAATAATCATTTGATTCCTGTGATTGAGATTAGGATCTGAGGATCCTGGCCTTTGTTGAGCTCAAGAGGATCACGTCTCTTGGCTAAGAGGGTGAGTCTACCGCCACTTACTTGGGGAACGTGCGCCAGTTGTAGTATGGGCACGGGTCCACCAGAAGCTGGGAAACGTGCGCCAGTTGTTGTATGGGCACGGGTTCACCAGAGCCTGGGAAACATGTGCCAGTTGTAGTATGGGCACGGGTTCGCCAGAAGATGGGAAATGTGCGCCAGTTGTTATATGGGCACGGGTTCGCCATTCTGTTGGAGATAGCTCGCCATGGCGATGGGAGCTAGTCTGCCATTTGTGGAGACCATGACCATGGCTATGGTATGGATCTGCCACGTGGGACACGTATTCCTTGGCTAAGGATACGGTGTGGCCACTGTGAAACCCCCTGGTTATAAAGAATCGGCATATATAGCCCAGTACGTCTTCGGTTTATGAAAAGGCTAAGTCTTATGATTTTAACTTAAAAATAAGCATATTTGATTTTAAGCAAACTTGTGAACCCAACCTCCACCATAAAGTCTTGCATCATTGTTTAGCAATAGGTGAGATCTTGGTTCGCGAGAGCGGTTTGATTGCGCGCTCACACTCGCACCCACTCACCTTTTTAGGTGGCGTCGAGGAAGAACTTGATCTGAAAGACATCGACAAGGAGAAGAAGGACCGGAAGATTGACGTAAAGGCCGAGGGTTAGGTGGGACTCCAGTCGCTTGCCTGATTGGGTTGGGCACAGCCTTGAGACCCTACTCTTCTTTCTGTTTCCGCTTCGCTAAACTCTGGTAAGAGTTCATTTTGTTTTGTAGATTTGGCCTTTTCGGCCTGCAAAAACGAGCCATATTATAATTGAACTCTATTGTATTAATAATTTTTATCGCAGGTATGAGATGATTCCAGCATTTTGTAAAAGGTGCCGCGCTAGTAAGACAAGATCCTAGGCTAGCACAGGTGCACCGAGGTTCCCAGTGACCGGGGCCGACATACATCCTCCTAGTTAGGACATTTCTGCTAAGGTTTCCACTATAATGCCCCTCTTGCGCCAATAGAATCAATACCAACTGTCTACTCCACCGACTGGAATGACAAAACTATGAGTCCGAAGTGTACTCAACCAGGGCCTGCCCATACAAGCATACATGGCCTCACTGTTGTACTTAGCTCGTCTATCTCAAGGAATCGGTCCTTAGGAATCAGGGTGGTTTCCACACTGGGTCCAAGTCTAGTGCTTGATGCACTCGCCTTGCAACTATCCACCCCGATCAGGTTTTGCAAAATATTTTTCCCTCCCCGATAGCACCCACTATCAAATAACCCATTTGCAAACATGATAGCACCAACTGTCCTTTTAAAATCCATAGTTTAAACGAGCATTTGATGGTGACAATTATCCCGTACGGACAATAATTCAATACTAAGCATTTCTAAGCTTGTGCAAAACCTAATTCAAGGGCGATGTCCAATATTAACAATTTTAATAACCTAGGGAGGCAAGGAATATTTTAACAGAGTAATTATTAAGTGGGTGTTATCTAAGCAACTAGGTAATTAGCATTTTTAGTTTTAATATAACATGCAGTTTGGAAATCTCTAGAAATTGTATTTCAAAATCACAGGGATGCAAGGTTCAGCACTTGCCGTGATCAACACAACCCTGAAGATCCTCCGCGGGGTTGATTGCAGTGCTATCGTCGCTAGATCCTAACAAACGAAATAACAACGATAAACACAAATGGCAACATAAAACATGAAATGACATGTATGCTCACGTTTAAACAAAAATTAACACAAAATGGTAAATCTTATTTCTCTGGTCAAAACAAAATTTATTTGCAATTTTATTGAAACTAAAATTACGTAAATACCACTTTTAAAGACATTTTACCAATATAACCATTAAGCAGAAACTTAAATATTCTCAAATACTTATAAAAATTTACAGATTGGTAGAACACATTTTTATCAACATTATGAAATTTATTTTGAAATTTTTGGATTTATAGATTTAAAGATATGAAATTAACAAGATTATTGTTTAAGAAAATTAGGAAAATAAATGGGGAGATCGGCCGATGGGCTCGGCCCATGACTTGTGCCCGATCGGCGATAGTGTGCCCACAAGACGCCGCTTGCGCAATGGCGCTGCTTCTCCGCCGGCAGCGGACGACCTAGTCTTAGCGCGCAACGGCGACTGTGACCCAGCATGACACGGCAACAATTGGTCGACAAGCGGGCCCGCCGTTAGCGACCGGCGCAAGGAAGCGGCGGCTCGGCGCAACGGCGGAGGCTCTCGGCGGCGTGGCGACGCCCGCCGAGAGGAAAAAGGTGGAGGGAGGCACGGCGATCCCGAGGGCTGGGTCGGCGCGAGGGGAGGGAGTGTGACGGCGGCGAGGGCGACAGCGCCCAAGGCGGCATTCCGCAGCGGCCTGGTTGAACGGCGGCGAGATAGGGTCGGCGGCGGGTGGGTGAGCATGGCAACGGCTCGGGGAGTCCGAGGGGGTGACATCCCGGGTGCAAGAAAGGGTGGCACGGCCCGGCAGTGTGGCCGGCCGTGGGAAGAAGGGGCTCGTGGCGGCAGACTTCTACGGCGAGGATTTGGTCAAATTGACAGAGGGGAAAGATTCTACAACATCTGGGACACTAGGGAAGAACAGAGGGAGGAGAATTACCACTTGGTGAAGGAGAATCGGTGAGGAAGCAGTACGGCACCGGCGAGGAAGAGCTTTGGCTCGGCGATGAAATCCGGCGACGCCGACGATGATTCTTCAAAAGCGACTGCACAAATGGGTTAAGGGGCCTAGATGAAGAGAGTCTTTGAGGGTATTGGGCTACGGACGCTTACCCAAGCCGAATCGAAGAAGGAGCAAATAGACAGGAAGCTGCTTGGCTTGGGGCTTTTGTAACGAGGAAGGGAGATGAGGGGGTCTTAGCGGCGTATTATCACCACTAATGGTAGAAACTGAAGCAATTAGGGAGTTTATGGCCGGATTAAGATAGTGGAGGGAGTTAGGGGGGTTTTGGGGGGGCTCCTGTGACCACTATGTGTCGACACAGAGGGATCAGTGAGGGGGAAGAGGGAAGACAGAGAGATAGAGGGAGGGGATAGAGGGAATGACATATGGGTCCAAAGGAATAGGGAATAGTTTTAAAAACTTCTAATATTCTCTTTTGAAAACAAAATTCAAATATAATTTTATTTTCTGTTTTCAAAATTAAATACTTAAACTTTAATTACTGCACAAATATTTGTAAAACAACTCAATTATTTTTTTAAGTTTTTATCAAACAAGTAACATACTCATTTTATTGAAAATTATTTTCTTTAAAAAGAATTTTAATGCAATGCAATGCATGATGCAAATGAGTTTTTGGTTTTTGAAAATGAGGATGTTACAACCAAAGGAAGAGAGGGAGGAAGTCCTAGGATCGAAATTCCTATACTTAAGTACGACAGGAGCGCTCGTGTACCTAGCAAATAGTACACGGCCTGACATTGCGTTCCCCATAAACTTATTAGTAAGGTATAGTGCAGAGCCAACAAGAAGGCATTGAAAGGGGGTAAAGGACATCTTCCATTACCTACGGGGAACAGTCGATATTGGGTTGTTTTATAGAAGAAACCAAGATATGACTTTGGTCGGATATGCAGATGTGGGTTATCTTTCATATCCGCATACCAGTAAATCCCAAACATGATATGTTTTCCTGTGTGGAGGAACCGCAGTATCATGAAAGTTGTCAAAGTAGACACTCATGTCAACATGGACTAGCCATTCAGAAATTATTGCATTGTATGAAGCAGCACATGAGTATGCATGACTTTTAAGAATGACATTCCATATCCTCCAGTCATGTGGATTGCAAATAGAACAAGTCTTTACTATCATTTATGAAGATAATGCAGTATGTGTGTCACAAGTGCAGACTGGATATGTGAAGAGCAACTTAACGAAACATATAAACCCTAAGTATTTTTATACTCATGAGATGTATAAAATGAATGAAATTAATATTCAGCATACTAAGTCGTGTGAAAATCTCGTAGATTTGTTCACTAAGTCCCTACTTGCGTCTACCTTTAAAAGATGCGTTAGATGCATAAGAATGATGAGACTTAGAGAAGTGCATAATTCAGGGAAAGAAACTTCACATATTTTGAATTAAATCTTAAACCCAAAGTTCGAGTACCCAACTATAATGAAGAAGAATAAAGCAATGTTGGGTGGATTTGTACTCTTTTTTTTAAATGAGTTTTCAAGGAAGTTTCTCACATAAGGTTTTTAACGAGATAAATCCGTGCACATAGCAAGCGTATGCAATGTACTCTTTCTCCGAGAATTTTTTTCACTGGGTTTTTACGGAGTTTTAATAAGGCATATGCATCACGTGGCAAGGTCCAAGGAAGAGTGTTGGGAAACCGACCCCGACTCACGGCCGGCCCGGCTTGGGCCGCGCGCGGGCGTGGGGGGTCCCACGTCTGGACCTACTAAACCTACTAATAGCATTATAAATGTGAAAGGTATCCATCTATTATATCAAGAAAGAAAGAAAGAAAGAATAATAAGGCATATTTTCTCTCTACACCTGTGTCTATGTTCTTGTTTTGGCGTCTTCCGTGTTCGTCAACAACCTCGGACTATATCCGGTAGCGTGGTTGTTTAACAAAATTTAACAGGTAATTAAGTGTTTTGAGTTGTTTGGCGCCATGTTGCCGTAGCAATGGTTATGCCGTCATTCTTTCATTTCCCTTCTTTCCGGTTGTTCTGTCAGGCATCACGATTACGTTTTGTATGGTCGATACATATTCCATAGCTTCCGCTTAACAATGGCTAATGTTACCTACTTGCCACCGTACTGCAATTCAATAGCAAACTCTTCCATTTCCCTTTTGACCGAACGAAAGAATTTGGTAGCTAGTCATGTTAGTCTTGTTAGGCATCTGGTATCTCGTATTACACTTCGTCCAACTTCGATTAGACCAGCTAAGATGCTCTTTTTTTTTTTTTGAGAAGCAGCTAAGATGCTGTTTGAACAAACCGCAAGCAGTTGCACATGTTATAAATAATATACTCAGTCGTCAGTACAACTTTCATTAGACCAGTTATTAAGGTGTTGTTTGAAGAGTCAAGAACGGCGTAACCCTTGAAGTGTAGTGAAATCCCAATTAGTCTCTGGAAGTTGAAAATTATCTTCTCATCTTCTTTAAGTCATCTCCTGAAATCCTAAGCACTGATGTGTGACCGCTGACGTGGTACCATTGGTATGTGTGGTACAGAGGTGTAGCATGAGAGATAGAGAGAGTATAGTGTTCCCTTAAAGTTGTAGCGTTTTTCTCAATAAAAACCCAAAATTGAAAATTAGTTTATTCACCCTTTAAATGTGTTTTTATATATCCAGAGAATCAAAATATATGCTACAAGGTTGTAGAAAATTCTAAAAAGTACAAGTATAGTTGATATGGGTTTAGAAATATATTTTAATTGTTATGTTTAGGAAATAGGGCATCACGAGCAGGAGCTAATGAATGGGCCAACAATTTTGTAGAAAGGCATCATGACCACGGAGGGAAAAATATTTTTTTGGTTTTCTAAAAATACATGTTAATTAATTTAGATCCATGTTAGCGTCACATAAGCCTTCAATAGGTCTGAGGCTGCACGAGGGCTCCGCTTCAAACAGATCGACTTTAAGGGCGAGGAAACTGATTTCCAACTTTGGGGTGATAAGTGAGAATACACAACAATTAGAAGGGGTTAAAATGTACTTTTTCTGTCTCTCGTGTCACGTCACCTAACAGTCATGCCAATAAGGCCACCTCGATGGGAGCTCCATCGAAGCTAGGGCATGCAAATAAAGACAACTTAATAGGGTGAGAAAGTAATTTTTAACTTCAGGAGGGCAAGTAAGATTCCTCTAAAATTTTAAGAAGGTATATTGTACTACTTAGCTTTTGAACATAGCACAAGACTGAATGAATCAATTGTCTTATACCACAGATACCGGTTGTTTTATTTGTCTACCCAAAAGCTAGACAAGTTTTGAGCTCAGTTCCAAGAAAACTGATATTGTTCTTTTTGTTTAAAAAGTTGTTGTAGTTTATAACCTAAAAGTTATAGATCTTCGATAGGGAGCTTGGAGTAGCCGAAAAGTCGTTAAAAATTGTTTTTAGAAACTTTAAGAAATAACATTTAGATATTAAAAAAAGGTTATAAAGTGTTTGCCTTGTAAAAAACAACAAATATCATGCGGTAGATTATAGCACTTCTCTCCATATCACAAATGCCCGACATTTTGAATATCGAGACAGTCCTCGAAATACAACTTTGACCACTAGTCACTATTGCAGTTTATTTATAAAATCCACTAAAATGATATTATCAAAGAGCTTTTCGAGAGGAATCTATATATGATTTCCAAATGCTCAATCTAAATAGTTTTAAAATTTTGATTTGCACGTATCTCAAATGTCACATTTTTATATCTTTTAGGACACTGTGGGAGTATAAATGTAAGGCGTAAAAACAAGACTGGGCATCTACGCTGATCAGAGGCAATCGATGGGACCCTAGGTGGCCTTTAAGCTCAGCTCTGACTCTGAGGGGATCCGCTGAAAGCTCCATAGACGTTTTATTTGTGCAGACACTCAGCAGTCCACATCAGTTACTCTTGTTCGCCCTCTCATCAGCGTCAACGTATATCAAAGGTGCAAATCATTCGATGGAACCAAGAACATCTCGACATAATTCGTTGTAAAAATTAACATCTATGGTTTACCATGATCAAACAAGGAGGGGCCATGTCAAAAAAAACCGAAATTTTGTGCCATGCCTTATACGCCCTTCTGCCCAAGCCTTGCAAGATATACTCTGCGCGTGAAGAACCACAAATTTCGCAGAAGGCAAACAGGTTTATTTGATTCGTTATTGTAGTACATCAAAAGAAATGAAGAATATAACTTCCATTTAAGAATCACAAAACACTGAATTAATTATATATCTGTAAAGCTCTACAGATGATTCAAACAAAAATAACTTAGCTACAAGGGTACATGTAAAGTAGCTACTTCACGGAATTTGCATCCACAATGGAATGCTTTGCTCATCACATTACACAGCAATTTGGTGCTGATTCAAGCATCTCGGGAGACCTGCAATATATAGTGGAGAACCTATTAGTCAATGTAACAGATGTATACATCGTACATCTTATGGTAGTATACTCTGATATGATGACATAAGTTATGCACTTTTTTGAAAACAATGCAATAACAATGAAAACTCCAGGAAAACAACACAGATTTGCAACGATAGAATTTGGCATGGCAAGACAATTCTCTCTTTCAAATGTTTAAGTGGAATTTGTGTTCAACTACAATTATATAAATTTGTCATTTGCGCACCATAAATCAATTGATCACCAAGTCAACTTGTCATGTGCTACTATATGTGTACCAAATTCATAATGCCGTATGTTAGTAACAACAATACAATTGTATCTACTGTCTTGTTTTTATGTGACGTAACCAACATATCAGTAAAACAATTGACAGTCAAAAGTTTACAAAGTATTATCAAGGTGTGCTAGACAACATATTTTGATACAATGAGTAGCCCACTAAAACTTAAAGTACAAAATTTGGTTTTCGAATATGCAAAAATAAAAATAATCACAATATGTTTTAAAAATGGAAATGGTTGCAGAGCTTACAGTTGGCCCAACCTGCTCAGATCCAGATCCGGAACAATGTCTTGGACAAGGTCGCTGGGGGGCTGACCACATTCTTGCATATTTTGCATGATCTCAAAAATCTTAGACACGTTTTCAGGCTCATTTTCATAGACCTCGTTAAGCTTCATCATGAGTTCAAGCTGGTTATTGTAACGCTCATATTCTTCTTTGCTTACCTTATCTTTGTTATCCTCAAGCCATTTTGGGTATTTTTCTACAATGTCCTTCATGGGTTCATGAAGAATCTCCTTGGATAATAGCTGTTGCATCATTTTTTCAACAATAGAGTCCATATCCTGGGAAAGACAAAAAAACATAAAGCAAACCATAATTGTATAAACACAGTATAAACTAATTTGGTTCTAACATCAGCCATTAATTTAACAGATACTTTTCATGGAAACTCAAAAGGATTGAAATATTCCATGGTTCAGTCAAATCAAATAGCACTTATCTTAGTAGAATAACCACAACCATATACGGTTTCCTTCCTATTGAACTAACAATCTGACAAAATAGCATACTAGTAAGGCTGGTTTCACAATTTACTAGGGAATCTGGACCACGTGTGCTTTTACATACAGTGACCAGAAAAGAACTAGAGATTAATACTATGCATATATACTCCTCTAACATTTGTTGTTTAAAAACCTTATTGGTGATAGTCAAATATGACAAAAAAAGTTGACAGTTTCATTCGTTGCATTGCATGATCAAAGACATAGCATATAGGATTGTGGCTAACTTGCAAAACATTCTGATTCGTTAATTTAAGGAGTATGCACTCCAAAGTCCAGATGACTTCCTTCACCTATATGAGTTCAATTGTCTGCTTTCCTATATATCAGTACATTCAACAGATCACTAGTGTTCAAAATAAAATCCATTTCTTTTCCACAGGCCAATTCGTTAGCTATCTCAAGCAAATAATCTCTCTACATAAGTAAAAACAACCAAAAATTTTCATCCCTTCAAAGTGCATCCATTGGATTTCAGCATGACACGCTTTTTTTATCAGCGTAATTTGAGCAGCATGGGCTCTCACATTTGTATCTCTCACCATTGTCATATTCTGAAATTTTCCCCACAGAACTGACAGGCTAATGCAATCATACCTGCGCGCCAGCGAACTCCTCGAACTGCTTCACGAACTCCTCCATCATTGCCTCGTCGTCCAGCCCCACGACACCACCGGTGGCCGTCTCGAGCCCCCGCACCGCCTCCCGCGTCTCGCGCGTCAGCTTCTCGAGAGCCTCCGATGCGTACGCCCCACTCCGTGGCGCCGGAGCGGGCTGCTTCGCCGCGCGTCGCCTCGGCGCCCTGGGGTCCGGCAGCCCCAGCCCCAGCCCCTTCACCGGCTTGGTGTCCCCCGACGCCGACGCCGAAGCCTCGCCGCTGCTGCAGATGGAGACAGCGTCACAGATTTAGTCAGAATTCTAGTGAAAAGTCTCGAATTTGGGGACTCAAGGCGGGCCTTTTAGGGGCGGCGGCGAGATCGAGGCTGGTGAAGTCGTCGAGGGCGCTGTCGAGGAGCTGGTCGAGGTCGTCGCCGGCGGCGTCGGGGTTGGAGGAGGCCATGGAAGGGTCTCGCCTCGGAAATCGGAAGCCGCCGCGGCCGCAAGGGGATTCCGAATTTGGGGCTGGTCTTCGGCTCTTCGCAGCGGCAGGCGTGTAAGAACTCACACGGCCGGCAGTTTTGGTATTGATAAATGACATCATATCCGGTGCTGCCGAATATTCGGTCAACCAAAGTAGTTACCCTCTTAAAAAAGTTACAAAAAGACGAAAAAAATCGTGGATGTAACATATAACATAGGACGAATTTGACATGAAATTTTATATCAAATTCGATGGGGTATGTTCAGAAGTTACAAAAAGATTTTTTTTCAGAATTTTTGAAACTTTTTTTAGTAGGGGTGCACCACGGTTGCACCAAATATTTGGGTGCACCGGATATGTTGCCTTGATAAATAGGGACGATAAAATAGTTCTGACTCGAATACTGACATGATTTATGGACGAGTTAGAAAGAACCTTAACCGGATTAGAATTCATGTTTATTTAGGATTCGGATCACTTAATTGGTGTTGTAATAGTTTAAGGCGTCGCAACATAAGAGTTTGTTTGTTTTTATGTTTATGATTACAATATACAAGATGTTAATTTTGAAGGTAAGGTTGCACAGTTGATGTAAGGACGAGAAATTCTCTTCTTTTTTTTCTTTTTTTTTTTTGAACCAAAGGGCAGGAGCGCTGTTTCATTCAAGAGAGAAGAAGAACTGTATAAGGGGTACACATGCACCCACGCTAATTGCTAGGGGGAGGGGGCGGTGGGAGGACAAGGCCTTGCCGACAACAATCCTCCTTGATACGATCAACTACTGCCTCCGAGGGGAGGCTAACAGACTGGAAGATGCGCCTATTACGTTCCTTCCAGATATTCCAAGCGACATAGATGACAAAGCCGTTAAAGATCCGCCTCACACTACAAGGGAGTTGCAGCGCTGAATGTAACCACCATGAAGAGAAGGGGCCACTAGTACAACTGGGTAGGTACCCGTGGAGGGACACATCCCAGACCCTCTGTGCGAAGGGGCAAAGGGCACACATGTGATCCAGAGTTTCCGGGCTAGCGCCACAGAGAAGGCAGGACGGAGTGTGCGGCCACCCCTTCCTCTCAAGAAGGTCAGCGGTGTTAATGCGCCTGTGAGCTAGGGTCCAAGCGAAGAATTTGCACTTGTTCTCCGCACAGGCAGGCCAGATGAGGTCGGCGAAGGCGAAGTCGACACTGCCGTGAAATTGAATCCTATAAGCCGAGCTAGCACAGTACACCCCAGACACGGACGGAGTCCAGTGAATGTCATCATCCAACGTTGGGTTGAGGTTGATGGACTGCACCCGCTGCCAGAGGTGGAGGTACTCTTGGAGCTGCTGGAGAGTGGTCATCCGTCGCAGTGATCTAGTTCAGGTATTGCCCAGAAGCTGAGACGCCACTGATCGATGCTTCCTCTTAGCCAAAGTGAATAAATTAGGGGCTATCCCCTTGGGGGCCTCGCCCTGCAACCAGCGGTCATGCCAGAAGTCCGCGCGGAGACCATTACCAATGGTGACAACAGTTGCCGCCCTGAAAAGCGATCTATCCACGTGATTGCAGGGAAGGATAGAGCCCACCCAGGGCTTGGCTGGCGACTTCCACTCATGCCAAAGCCATCTAAGCCGGAGAGCTCTCCCGATAAACCTGAAGTTCAGCTCTGAATTATGAAACTCTAAAATATGAAATTTAATCTTTCCAAAAAAAAGAAATGTGATGTTTTAGTGTGAACTGAAACATGTAGACGCCTACTTGAAACCACTTCTGAAACTTCTAGTAACACGTCGAAGCTTGCAACTTCCACAGAACGTGCTCCTCAAAAACGTCATCAAGTTTGGAACTTGAAACCTTTTGAGAATTTTTTTTAAATGCGCTAAAATCTTTGAAACTTCACAATCAAAATTTGAAAATTGAATGAAACTTCCGCACCAGCGAAAACTCATGAAACTACATAAAACTGCTATACCGTTAAAAAAAGTGCATTCCATGAGACCGTAAAAGTGCTCGTGGATAACAATTCTCACAGTGATTTGCAAATTCACGGACGTCTGCTGGATCCTGGTCAGATTGCTTAGGTTAAGTTCGTGTTGTTTCACAAAACCACTTAGCAATAAATCGATATTGAAAGAACAACAATACAGACAGGGGATCGGGGGAAAAAAAATTCAAATATTCAATTTTATTTATGAGCATAAAAAGTAACAGGAGGGCCATCTTGCTTACAAAAATTCAGTGGCAAGAGACCCAACGATCAATGATCATTTCTTATCAGCGGGAAAGAACATGAGCGATACAAGAATATATAAATCAATATGAATGAATAGGAACCACATCTTTCCACCTAGCTACAGCGTCCAACACTGCAAAATTGTCGCCTCAAAACTACGGTTTTTCTCCTTTTATGTTGAGTGCTTCTTCCATATAACCAAGGAGTTGAGGAACTTCATCACCTGCATGAGAAGCAGACGATTAGGAATCGACAGGCTGAATGAAATGAACACAAGGGAGAAGAAGATTTCGTGAGAGCTTTACTTCAGATGGGTCTCTCAGTGAGTAGGACGCTTCAGTTTCCCTGGGCACCTGCGAAACTAGTATTCCGTATCCGCAGTTTCGCTTCCGAAGGACCTGGTTAAATCAATGGGGAGAAAATTATGAGCTTACACTGTTTTCTAATGTGTGGCTGAGATGTTTAAGTTTCTTGTGAAAATATGCGAACCTTGAAGGCATCTTCATCGGTTCGATCGTCTCCGATGTAGATAGGGATCATATTTTCAGGGTCATTTAACCCGAGTGACTGAAGCAGAAACTCCACAGCCTTTCCCTTGTCCCAGTCGATCACCGGACGAATCTCTAAAACCTGCAGAAATAATTGCAAAAATATTTTTAGCATATGATTGGCAAGAAAGCTATCAGGGAATGGTAAATTTCGTAGCCTAGCTGAATAGGACATTCTTAGCGTCTTTACCATTCGTCCGTTGGTCATTTTGAGACGAGGAAAGGACTCCAAGACTTCGTTTACGAGCCGTGCAACCAATTGCAAGTCCTGAAACCACAAGAAGGCAAAGCTATCAGATGATGAATTTCCAAATACTTGGAAGCAGAGAAGAAGCAGAACAATGAGTGCTTGTGGCACAAATTTTTTTTTTTACCTTGTCATCTACGTTGCGGTAGTGCACAGAGACACAGAACTTGTTGTTCTCAACCATTGCTCCCTTGATTCCACTTGTGACTTCCAAGAGGGCCTTGGAAACCTGTTGCAAAAAATGTAGGTTAATAACTTAGCACCACAGAACAAACCTTTTGCCCACACATCAAGACCAATTACTGACACATGAATCAAACAGAGAGGATGGAATCATTCTCAATGTCTGTAGTTTCCATCATCCAATCAACCAAAGCATTACTGTTAACTTCATGGTTAAATAAGAAATGCACCTCATCAATCATAGGCAGAAACTCGCGTGCAGGTTGGAAGATATTGGCTTCTTTACTCTGTAAGCAGAGTTAAGGAATCGTGAGGCATAAAACATACTGTATGAATGCAAAAAAGGGGGGAAATAGAACTTATCATCTGTGAAACCATGAAACTATGAGCAAGAAATCCTCACCTTTTCTGCGCTATGTTCATAGTTTGCTGAAGATGCCATTATGTCCATCCCATGACTTCCAGCATAGTAGAGTTCCTTCAGTTTTACAAATTCAAACACCTGTGTAGAAATGAGAGAGTAAATTACATGTCAGATCAGGCATATACTTGCATAGCGCTAGGATTCTGGTACTAGTACAGTAATACTAATACATGCAAAGAATTTTTTTTTTCTGACCAAAAAGAGGTTTTCAATACCTTTTTACGGGACCTTCCGCTGACTATTGCCATGGGGAAATACTTTGCAGCATTTCTAACAGCAGCTCTCATCTGAAGGAAGTTATTTGGACCAAGTATAAGCAGTTTTTCATTGCCAAGAACATGTTATTTATTAGACAGGTTATCTGACTTACCACAGGTGACATGACTGCTTTGTCGGGATCATCCACGATCGGCGACAGCGTACCGTCATAGTCCAAAAACACAGCAATCTTCTTCCCTTGTGCACTGGCTAGGATTTCCTTGAAGGAAGTCAAAGCTGAAGGGCATTTTGCCTGGCACATAAGGCACATACATCTGTAAGTCTTGTTAAGGAAAAGAGCTAGGCTTACTTCTTAGGCCACCTAGAAGAGGATCATCTAACTCACCATCCATGCACTGTAAGCAGGATCTTCACCGGGCGAATTGTCCTGGCCAAATGCTACATTGTGCTTCCTACGCGGTGACGATGATTTCATTGCATCAAGCAGTCCATTGACAAGGACTTCCTCGATCTTGCGTCTACTGACGTTTACGCTCGTGCCAGGGCTGGAGTAACCTCCGGGCATGACTGAAAATGGAATCAGATTCGAAGACAGGCCTCCTAACAACGGCTGGCTTATTGCCACCGGATCAGTGATGACAGGTGAGCTATTGCTCAAGTCCATGGGGTCGAATCGAAGAAAGAACTGTGGTCGAGTGGGTTCAAATGCTTTTTCTTTGAGCTGAATTTAGCCTACTGTCTTGTCGATGAAAAACCACTTCTTCAGTGTTTTCTTGTCACTGCAGGTGTGGAGGCAGTTCATCAACAGCAAAATACCTGAGAACTGATCAGAGAACGCAGGGAAATATTAGACAAAGCGCATTTCTTCCATTGAGAAAATTGAAGGTAATTTAGGATGTTTTGTACCTTCTCATGTTCAGAACGAGGACACATCTATATCGGAGAAGTTGACTGCTTCATAGGAAAAGCCATACAAAGCCAGCTCTGCTACACTACAAGGTTCAGAAAGTTTAGCTGCACGAATCAGAAGATCTTTTCAGCTACACGGAAAAATCTAAGTAGTAGACTAGTTAGTTGCATGACATCAACAACAAACACACATGGATCAAGTGTCAGACCGTAAATCTTGCCTTATCATTCATGATCAAAGGCATAAAAAAAGCATCCACATAAGGAAAGAAAAAGGTCCAAGTAAAAACTGCTCATAGCTAGGTTTGGCCTTTTAGCTGTGGATAACAGTAGAATGTCAAATCTGAAAGGAAAAGGCAAAATATCTGCCAAAATAAAACCGGTGATCATTAACACAGTTAGGCACAATGTATTAACATCTCTACAATGATGTGCTGGCCTAATCACTGAGGCCATGTGTGCTCGGGCCCATGCGTTAATGTCTTAGTGAGTGTTTTGTGAACTTAAGAAAGGTAGGTAAACCTAACACCTCTATATTCAGTGTGTGCACTTAACTTGCCACAGGTAGCAACCTTAAAAGAGCAATTGTATCGCTATAAGCTGTGATTGAAGCATAAGAACGTTAGCTTATATATTCTAATAAGCTATGATGAAAGCATAAGAACGGTCAGGTTACATTCATCACATTCTTGTTTTGAAAAGGTCAAGTCAAATTCAGACTTGAGGAATTTTCTTAGTAACTGAAAGTTCAAGAAACAGATGCTAAGAACAGATCCTAAGATATATGGATCCAATAGCAGTTCTAGTCCTCAAGCGAATTCTATCTCAAACCATCTTCTAAACGGATGCAGTGTTGTGGCATTTCTCACTTTTTTGCGGTCCTACATGAGCACCATCCATTCAATCAGTTCATTTCCACGTACACAGGGAAATATCTCCTCTTTTTGCAGAGGGATGCACTAAAAAGGTTCAGTTTTTGACACCTTTTACGCCTATATTTCGCAGGTGCAAAAAAATGGAAGAACTTCTAAGAAATTCGAAGAACAAACATTTTGCCAACCGAGCATTGCTTGCAAAAGGATGTAACCAAAACAAATGAAAGAATGGTAATTAATTAGGAGAAGAAGGTGCACACCTTAATGAATGACTTGAACTCAACGGGAGGTGAGTCAGACAATGGTCAGAGCAGAGAGAAAGAGGAGAATATAGGAGAGGAGGAGGTGTAGTCGATGGCAAAGGGTATATATAGAGGCGGGGGAGGAAAAAACGGTGGGAATAAAAAAATCTTGACGAATTCAATGGCGTCTACTTGTTTTTGTTACAGGTTATTTGTTAGGCACCCTCGCTGGAGTTCACACGATTTTGCGTACACCTGATTTTGCGTCCAAATTCCCTTCATACAGGGACTAGGAGTGGGGCGTCCATTTAAGAAAGGGCCAATTGCATACATACCATTACCATGTAATTTTACAACTTTATAATAGCATGTATGTAATTTTTCCTTCAAAGAAAAGAGCAGATATAGGATAATAGCGGTTGTGGAGTACACTTACCTATCTTCGCCTGCATTCGACACGCTTAATATATCCTGCAAGAAAATTTCAAAAAGTTTATTACTTTGTTTCATAAATCAGATTAATGATAAGAAAATATGTTATCCAATAATTGTCCCGTTACGTGTGTTCTTCACGTGATAATATATTCGTCTTCAGCTTAATTAAGAAAATGAACAGAACAATCAATCAAAAGTACCATAATATACCACAATGACACACGGAGCCTTAGAAGGAAATTTGACTTATTTAACAAAGACTGTGCAAGGAATAATAAGTAATGATAATAGAATTAATATGTGTATGTGCCATTTAAAATTAATTGTTAATGCTTGTGATGTGTTGAATGATTGTTCAATGGTTCTGAATCAGATGGGGAATGCATTGGAGTTCTAATGTTTATCGTGCGCCCGAATATCAATATGGTAATCTTCGTCGATTACCAAAAATAAGCTATTTATGGATATTGTCAGTAAGCATGTGCAGATCTAGTATAAGGTCTTTTTCGCTCCACAAGGACCAAGATCAAATGCCATTTTCTAAACCTGCGGTGCAGTGGTGTGCACCCAGCATTTCCACGAACTGGTCGCTAGCAAGTAGCAACCACCCACCGGGCCGACGCGTAGCCCACCCGTAGCCGGGCCCACCGTCCTGACGGCACTGCAGGCGGGGCCGCCTGATCCACGTCACGGTCGCCGCAGCCGCGTCCTTCTCAGCGTGGAGCTGGAGTCGCATCAGCGTCGACGCGTCGGGCCCCCACCGCGCAGCAGCGGTGGTGGCGCCGCCTCGTCCTCGGTCCTCCTGGTGGTCCGCCGGCGCAAGGAAACAACCTCCTCGCCGCCGACCCCGGGCCGTCCACGGTTCCTGACCCCTCTCCCTTTCGCGCGCGACCGCGACAGTGACCTACTCGCATCCGCGCCGTTCGCGTGTCCCGAATCGAGCGCTTTACCACCGCCGGCTGTAGTGACGCCGCCGCCCGCCGCCTTCGCTGAGCGTCCGAGGCCGAGCGCCCCGTCGCCGTCGCCGCGAAAAGCGCGCGTCGGCGACGGCAGAGTAGGGTAACTATCGATCGGCGTAAAAATGCAGGCTTTTTCCCCTCTCTGTAGCAACTTGTAATTATAACCTCATGTTTACGGATGCTGCTACTGTCGATCAAACGCTGACGAATTTGACGCGAAAGAAACGACTTCAAACCGCGGCTAAAACTTGTGTGCGTGCGTGTGCGTGCCATGCCATGCCGGGCTTGGCTCTTGGCAGGCGAGAAGAGCCGCCGCGAGAGCTTGAGCTTTCGTTTCTTTTTTAGGGCGAAAGAAACCGACGCGGAACGTTGTTCACGGACGTTACGTCGATTTGCCATGCCTGGTGGCCGCAACCAAACGAAGAAGAAAGATGACATAAACAAATGCCGATGGCAATCTTGGGCGAAAATGAACTAGGCCCTGAACAGCATAGCCAACAGAAACCAGAAAAGAAACACAAGGCTCAGTTTACCTCATGGTCCGTATCCTCGCTGTGAAGTGAGCTAAATTTAAGCAGTGGCAAACAAATTTACTAGAAATCATTCCGAGGCCATTGTGCAGTTTTTTTTAGCTGAATTGCCGGACTTTAGGAGCCTTGACAAGCAGGTTTGAAAAGTCGAGACGTTTGAATTGACGAAAAAAGGGGCTCACGAAACAGAAACGTTTGGGTCGGAGAAACCACGAAAGCAAGCCATCGGTCCTGAGCCAAACAGAGCCACGCTGGACTACTTCATGCCGATGCTAACACAAGTCCTTATGAACAAACGTGTGACCTTCTTTCACCCATCACCTTTTCTTTTTCAGTGTCCCAACTAAAATGATGTGGTGCTACGTCAATTTGAAGAGGCGTTAATACTGAAACGTCAGTGCTGGCGACCTGGTGCCTTGGGGGAATTGGAGTCCAAGTCGGATCCACGAGGGCGAGGACGCAGTTGCCCCCTGGATGCTGCTAACGTTTTCGAGTCGCCTGCGGCCACCAAACACACAGTAGCCAACTAGCCACTGACAAAAGACAAGTAAAGAAGAACATGAGAAATTGCATGTGGAAACAATGTGCGGCCATTGTATCTGTACCTGATTGATCATACCTGATTAGGAAAAGAATATCGTTGTCTTCTTGGCTTGGTCTCCTTGCTGCCTCAGCAGCTGCTAACCCATCTCGTGTTTCCCAAAGATGCCTACAACATCAACACACATGTGGTCGCTGCTCAGACAGTAACAGTAACTAGTCAGCAGGATACTGAATTCAGATTCACGCAGCATTCTAGATGTGCTGATGCTTTAGTTACTTGTGCCATCGATAAACAAGACAACTAGTCATCAAACAAGTGGCATGGAATAAAAATTCAGAATCAAAACGAGAGCAATATGTAGTAGTGTGTCCATAGACGCGTGTGTACTTCTGAAAACTATAGAGAGTTACGAAGTAAGACTACTGAGGATCTGATTGGACAGGAAAGAATACCTGTAATGGCAAAGTACATAGTTTAGGAGAGGTACATATGTGCATCCCTTAGCTCCATATGGAATTTGGATTACTATGGAGCTTGGGTGATTAAACAAGTGCAAGCCAGCAAAGATTGCTGGTCTTATCGTCTTAATTTTCCTTATCACTGCGATTAGCAGACCCCACATGTCGTGTAATAAAATACAAAGATGTGACGCAGGGTTCAGGTATTCCTCTTGTCAGCAAACAAACTAACACGACGTGCAGCAACAGCTTCGCACTATACCAGCATGAGAGATGAAGGCTCTTACTAGGGAAGCTTATGATTCCAAAATCCAAAGGCTAGGTTGTACGACAAAATGATCCAACTGGGCAGATGAGAAAATAACTCAATTTGCAGTTCATCCCTCCTTGACCCGACCAAAAAGAGCATAGGAAGGATATCAATTTTTTTATGCACTTCTATAATGCAGGATTACATAAACTTTCAAGATCTTTAGAAGCTTGCAGTAATTAATGTTGCAACTTGGCCTTTTTTTAGCATGATTTATGGAAACCTGCAGAAATGTCAGGGCAACAGCCACTAGCCAGTAAGGCTGAAAGATACCGTGAACACTGTGCGTCTATGTTAGGCCAACTGGCCAAAAGAGGTAAAAGACGGAAGACTACACATAACAAACTAGATAAAATGGTCAATGTAGAAGTTTCGAATTTTACAAGATTTACATGGTGATTAATAAAACACCATGTTAAAGAAATAAATTCATTGATTGACTGATGAATGAAAAGGAAAACCTACGCCTGTCCTATGCATTTATCAGTAAATAAACAAGGAAAGAAATATTTTCTTTCTTGAAGCTAAAACAGCAGGGAAAACAATGTAAACTCATCAATGCAACTTCATTGATTTTTCTTGAGACTAAAGCAGATGAAAATAATATGGACTCATCGCAATGACTTCTGCAAGTTCTATTATAGTCATCTACAAATGCAACTGCCAGACTGGAAACAATAAGAACCCTAGAGGGCATCCCTCCTCGAAAGGACCATTCAACACAATGAATCACAATGTGAACATTTGGATCTTTGGATGCATTTTTGGAGACCATTACCTAACCCAACAGTGCCATTCTCACATGGAACCATTGTGAAGATACTGTTCTTTAGGACCGTGAGTGAATGATGCCAACCAATACATTGCCTTTTGCTATTTACTTAGTGTAAGACTATACGTCTTAGGTTGAGCTTTTGATGTATTGGACCACCAGAATACATACTGTTTTGAGGTTCTTTACATAGCTAGGGACTCGTGCTGCTTTGGACCACATAGCTACTAAATAGTGTGGGGGATCCCAATTTCTACACGCTGCGCCTGGTTCAGATTCTTAAGAAATAGTTATGAAGGCTAATGCAGATAAATTTGCACCCAACAGCAAGAATGCAAACTTAAGAAAATTAGTGATCAGGAAGCATTGAAGAATCAATGAGTACACATGTAAGGTACATCCTGGAAATATCACCATCCGTTGATTTTACAAACATAAGTCTCTTTTGTTACAGAATTGAAAGGCTTCTAGTTGGTAATTTGGTACTAAAGATAAACTTTCCAGGGAAGGCAACTATCCATGGAACTATTCACTTTATAGAGCTAAGTTTGGGTTGAGTACAATTTGTGCCCTCTCAGATACTTAATTCTATGGTTGTAATTTGTCAAGTTAATTGTGTTATACGGTTTTGCATAGAAGCACTAAGTGCTCTTACAATTTTACTTACTATTTAAAAAAAGGAGGCGGGAGCTCTGCGTTAGAGTGGGGGGCTCAGCCAACCCCCCTGGTGTGGCCTATGCCACGAAGGATAAGCATCACAATTTTACTTTTTATGTGTAATATGAATAGGTCTTTTACTTTTTTTACCCTGCTCTTACCTTCAAGATGATCTAACAATTAAACCTCGCACAACGTTTGATTAAACTAGAGTTTCAATATCTTAACAATTAGGTAAACCTGACCTTTGACAACAAAGGATAGCCAAAACATTGTTCACACAGTTAAATGGACAAGTATATTTGAATTGAGTGTGATGTAAACCCATTAGAGTTTGGACTTGAAGATTCCAAAAGCTTTGTATCAAGAAAGAATACCAAATATGCCATAAAATTGTTCAGCAAGACATGACTCATCAGGCCATTTCAAAATATGCCCTCTTAGGCCCATTTGGAATACAGGAATTTATCAATTTCTGCAGGAATTGAATTGTTTCTAGCAAAGTTTATGTGAATTTCAGCATTCCAAACAGGCTTTTAAGCAAGAATTCAGAAGCCATACTTGCTTTCTAAGATTAACAACAACATTTGACCCTTTTCTGAGTGGTACAGTACGCTAATGTGAGGACAATGTGTGGCTAACTGATTCTTGTCAAGATTCTAATAAGCTTGCTCTTTCTGGCAAGTTTTTTCCCCCAATTTTTCAAATGAAATGAAAAATTATACTTACAAAATGAGACTTGGAATCACTTTCAACATATACAACTAAAATTAAGTAATCCCAGAAGCGCTAAAATTCAGTTATTACACCAACCAAATCAACAAGTACTGATCCTAACTGGTAAAATGAGCAAATGGTGGCAACTACCTGAGAACCAGTAGTTTCTAAATCCAAGTATTAACAGTAAACAATAGAACAACTAGAAACAACCAGTTAAGATATCTGCCAGGCATATATTTGTTCCAGAATCCCAACAAGAAGCTAGAGACATTGAAATGATGAACTTCAGACAAGCCACAGTTGTTTAGGTATAAACTGATTTGAGTTGGGCTGCTGGGGTCAAACGAGTCATTTTTACAAAAACATCGCCCAATAACTAGTGCATGATTGCAGACTGATCCAATTATTCATGTAACATCAACAGAAACTAATTTATCAATTATCACTGTCGTTTCATTATTTGGATTAACATGGGGCCCTTCTGGCTAAAATATAGTGAAATCTTCATAATTCATATAATATTCTTGCTCAAAAATACTCTCCATATAATATTCATCTAGAAAACATGTGAAATTTATTTCTGATGTGATCTAGTCTAACCTAACATAACCAGGTAAAAAAAATGCATAGAAACTAGCAAAGACTTTTTTGAGGCTGGCAATTGGAAACCATGTGGTAATATTTATTCCCATTAAATGTACTTCTGCTAAAGCAAAATTGCACCAAGTACTGAGCAAAATGTTGCAAAAGATCATAATAAAGTAACTGATGCACATTGGATCTCAGTTTCAGACATCAAAGATGCATGTTAAATGTGTGGAAAACAACTCATGCAAAACTTGCGCAAAAAAGCAACTAATGTAAGTCTGCTTTTCTGCAAATTTTAGTTCATGGGTCAATTACTAGCAAATTAGCACAAAACAGTTATCTTATCACCAAATAAACAAAAAAAACTACACAAGCAAAGTAACACCAATACCTATGCACATAACGCGGATAACACAATTAATACCTGCATTGCTTATGTAATGACAAATATTTTTGAGGAAGAGATTTAGGAGATAAATTGTTCTTTGCTAACTATCCTAAAATCCTAATCCAAGAGAACTAGAAGACAAAGAATAATTCAGCTAAGCATTAAAATATTGCAATAAGCAGAATAACTAGTACCTTCATAGTTCGTAACATTTCACAGATCCAACTGACTTAACAATACTCAATAGTCAATTCAGTTAAATTCATCCATAATTCCAGGAAACAATTAGAAGGATTAAGCCTCGTCTAGCAATGCCTCTAAGCAATACGGAGGAGCAATTTCACTCGTGCATCATTGCACGGAGTTTCCTCACATATCTACTATATAGTACAAGGCACAAAAATTTTCGTCATAACAAAGAACAATCATAGACAAACATAAAGAAAGAACATTCTTTTTCTTGAAAGGATGACTTCATTGTACGTATCAACATTATCTACAAAAAAAAAAAACTTTACATGGATCTTCATTCTATCTATTCCTCCAAGACATCAAGATTTGCACAACAGAAATAACTCGAGGAAAAAAGAAAAAGACGGCAAGAACCAGACGGGCAAGAAGGGCAAGAAGAGAGCCTAACTACCAGGCGAGGCGCGGCACTGGTCGAAGCGGCGGAGCACGTCGGCGTCGTGCATGGAAAGCACGAAGCGTGCGAGCGCCTCGAGGAAGAACGCCGCCTGGTAGCCCCCAGCGGCGGCGAAGAGCTCGGAAAGAACGCCTCGACGGAGCCGGTTGGCCTCAAGGGCCACGCCCTTGATTTCCTCCAAGAAGGCCTCCACGTCGGCCGCGCCGGCCACCTCGGCGGCGATGAAGGCCTCCTGGGCGCGGCGGAGGCGGTCGGAAATGGGGGGGACGGCAGCGCGAATTCGGCGGTCGACGCGGTCGGCGGCAGCGAGGAGCCGCGGCGATGGCGATAGCGATCGCAGGAGGGAGGTGACGACGGAGGGGTGGAGGTCTCCGAGCCACAGGAACGGGAGCTCGATGGGCGAGCGCCAGTCCCCGGCGCAGATGGCCGTGGCGGGATCCTGGCGGGCGGCGGCGTCGAGGGCGGACCGGTACGCCTGGAAGTGGGCCTCGACGGCGGCGGCGGACGAGGAGAGTGGGTCGTCCCAAGCGCCGGCGGACGAGGAGAGCGCGCGACGTAGCAGCGGGAGGAGCTGCGAGCGGAGGGTCGCGAGCCAGGCCGCGAAGAAGTCCCGCATTGGCCGCCTGGCGCCCGGAGCCCCGCGGCCGGGAGGAGGCGGCCTCTGCATGCTTGCGGCCGCTGTTGCGCGGCGGGAGGGCGGCGGCGACGGGGGTTTTTTTTTTTTTTTTTTTGAAGTAAAACTCAGCAAAAATTATAACTGGCCTAGACCAGCGGCATCGCTGGCCAGGAGGTTACAAATTTCCTGGGGAAAATCTCCATCCCACCTAAGCAGGTCACCTGGCTGGAGATTTGCCCCTAATTTAGCAACTTCGTGTGCTACCCGGTTGCACTCTCGGCGACAGTGCAAGAACTGCACGCTGATTTCATTAACATTCTTGACAAAATCAATCTCTCTTATCAGGGCTGCGATTTCACTGAAGTCTTCTGCTTCTTTAGAGAGGGTCTGCTGTAGTTGCAAGGAGTCTGTTTCGATGATGATTTTGTTCATACCCAAGCAAATTGCCCTCGTGATCGCCTTAAGACAAGCTTCAGCTTCAGTTTGAAAGGCACTCAATTGATTCTTAAGTTTTCCTGCCATCCCCTCAACAGTATTTCCTTCATGATCCCTAACAACAAAACCCCAACTGCCTTCTCTAGTTTTAGGGAAGAAAGAGCCATCCGTGTTAATTTTGAAGCAGTCTTCTTGTGGAGGGGACCATTGATTAGATCTCTCGCTGGCTTCTTGAGCATTTGTTCCAGGGGTAGGAGCCTCAAATTCGAAAGCATGGACAGCAATCTGATGAGATAATCTAGTTAAGCTCATGGGTCTTTCACCTTGGACCACTTTATTTCTATTAAACCACCAGTCCCATAACAGCGCAATGACTCGTTTTTGGGTTTCTTTGTCAAAGTTCCAGATTTGTTCAATGATATCAAGGGGGTGGGAGCAAGCAGCCAAAGTCTCACGCTCCGTTTCCAAGAGGAGGGCCCTCCAGCAGGTTTTGATAGCCTTGCATTTGAAGAAAAGGTGAGCACCATCTTCATTCAATCGGTTGCACATAGGGCACAAGGCGTCCAAGAGTAGCCCCCTCCTGCACATGTTAGATCTTAGGGGGAGGCTATTGTGCAAAAGTCTCCGCAGAAAGTGTTTGACTTTGTTAGGGATTTCCAGCTTCCACACCTTCGCCCAAGCGCCACCTGCTTTGGGCCAATGAGCTGTTTCATTGTCCATTCTGCTACTGGATGGTTTGCATGAAGACTGTATAGGCAGATTTAACGGTGAATTTGCCTTTATTGTCTGGGTGCCAGGCCCAAAAATCCTGAAAGTGTTGCTGAATAGGGATGCTTTTTATTATCTCGGCCTCTTCTTCCTTGAAAGTGCTGTCCACAAGGTCTTCATCCCAAGTGAAGGTACTTTGGTCAATCAATTCAGAGACTCTAGTCAGCAGGGAGGGCCCCCTTGTTGAGATAATATGTCTAGAGTTTTCCCTCGGCAGCCAGGGATCCTCCCAAATCTTGATACTCTCACTATCACCCACTCTGCAAATAATCCCTTTTTTCAGCAGCTCTATGCCTTCTAAGATGCTCCTCCACATATAGGATAAACCAGATTTAGGAGTGGCTCCAAGAAGGTGGCAATTGGGGAAGTAGATGGCTCTGAGAATCGAAGCACACAAGGAATGTGGGTTCTGTAGTAGCCTCCACCCCTGCTTCGCTAATAGGGCGATGTTAAAAGCAGTAAAGTTTTTGAAACCCAAACCCCCTTTATATTTTGGTTGAAAAATTTTCTCCCTTCCAATCCAGTGCACCTTTCTATCCTTATCCTGTTGTGACCACCAGAATCTGAGAATTTGTGAGTTCAGCTCATTGCAAAGGCCCTTTGGAATCTGGAAACAGGACATAGTGTAGGCAGGGATTGCCTGGGCTATTGATTTTATGAGGATCTCCTTTCCGGCCCTAGACAAAAGCTTCTCTTTCCAACCAAAAATCCTTTTCCAAACCTTTTCCTTTACATAATCAAAAGCCTTAGCTCTTTGGTTCCCAATGAAAACAGGAAGACCCAAGTATTTTTCATTTTTGGCCTCTCTTGTCAACTCCAGAATTGCCATGACTGCGTCTCTTTGTTCATCCTTCACATTCTTAGAGAACATAATGGCTGATTTTGTTTTGTTTATGAGCTGCCCTGAGCAGTCCTCATACCTTTGCAAGATCCTTCTCACTTCCAGGGCAGCTTGGTCAGAAGCATCAATCAGAGGAGGAGTCATCTGCAAAGAAAAGATGGGTCAGTGGGGGCTCTCTGCCATAGTCAAGCCCCTGAATTTTGCCTTCATATTGAGCATGTTTAATGCCTGCTGAGAACACTTCGCACAAAGAACAAACAGACACGGGAAAGAGGATCCCCGCCTCGAGGCCCCGGCTGGAAGGAAACTATCCGTGTGACACCTATTTATTTTGACTTTGTAGTTCACAGATGTGATGCAGGTCATAATCAGTCTTACCCACTTAGGCATGAAACCCAATCTCAGCAGAACCTGCTCAAGGAAACTCCATTCTACTCTATCGTAGGCCTTTGACATATCCAATTTGATGGCGGCAAATCCCTCCTTTCCTTTTCTCTTTTTTTGCATGAAGTGTGTTGCCTCGTAGGCAAGAACAATGTTGTCAGTGATCAGTCTGTCAGGAACAAAAGCGCTCTGATTTTCTGAGACTATATCCGGGAGGAGATTCTTCAGCCTGTTTGCAATAACTTTAGAGATGATTTTGTATGTTACATTACAAAGGCTGATGGGTCTAAGCTCATTTGGATGACTCGGGTTCTTTGTCTTCGGGATTAAAACCACCTCCGTGTCGTTCCATCCTGAGAGCATGGCTCCTCCATTCAGCACATTTAGAACTTCATCCGTGACCTTTCCACCCACCAAATTCCAGAATTTTTTGAAAAACAAAGACAGCATACCATCCGGACTCGAGCTTTTAGCTCACCCATCTGCCAAAGAGCCCCTTTTACCTCTTCTACAGTGTAGGCCGAAACCAGTTGGTCATTCATATCTGGGCTAACTCTAGGTTGAAAGCAGCTCAGCAAAGAAAGATCTGGGCTCCTTCCATTCGTCTTGAACAAGTCCATATAATAGTTTCGCACTAGCAGACAAAGTTTGTCATCCCCCTCAACCCAAGTGCCATCACTGTTCTGGAGTTTCTTGATTGTGTTGGCTCTTCTTCTCTCGCTAGCAAAGGCATGGAAGAATTTTGTATTTTTGTCCCCCTTTTCCAGCCACTTGACATGGCTTCTTTGTCTCCAGTATATGTCCATCTTCCTCTCCACCTTCTCAATTTTGTGTCTTAGCACTTGTTCCCTGTTCAATCTGGCTTGGGTCAAAGATTGTCTCCTGCACCTTTCCAAGTCGTTATTCAGTTTATTGAGCTCCCCCACCATGTCTCCCTCTATTCCCTTACTCCAAGATTGTAGGTCCGTGCTGACCTTGTGAAGGGCCATTGAGGTACAAACGTCAGCATGACCAAATTCCTTCTCCCAGGCCTTTCTGACCACTTCCTGGCATTCCTCTTCTTCCAACCAGCTGGCTTCAAATCTGAACCATTTGTTCCTGCTCATACCCTGTCTATTCCGATGCTCTGAATCATACACTATCATGATGGGTCTATGATCTGAATGCTTATAGTTTGCATGGATTTTCTTAGCATCACAGAAGTTGTTATGCCACTCTTGGGTGGCCACACCTCTATCCAATCTTTCAGCAATGAAATTTTCAGCCCTCTGACTCATGTTGGTCCAAGTATATTTGTCCCCCTCGTAATTTAATTCTGAGAGACCGCAGATTTCCAAGGATTGCCGTGTACGCTGGGGTCTGGGGATTTTCGGAGGAGCGGGAAAAGGGAGGCCGCCGCTTGGAGTTGGAGGGAAGGGAAACGGAGAGCGGAGGTGGGCCTGTACCTGCGAGCGTTCTGTGTCGTTGGAGGAATATTTGGCCCGGTCCAGTTACTTCGCGGTTTCTGTGTCTTCCTCGTCGGACCGAACGGAAGAGAGCTTCTTTTATCTGCTCACTAGGCAACGCACAACGGCACTCGAATTATAAATTTTCAGCTGAAATTTAATTTATAATTGCTCGACCGATCCTAGTTTTTCGTGGATCAGCAAGTCAAACAGGACGATCACGGTGTCTTGTTTATCCAGCCGGTATTCCCTGCTCCATTCTTTGGAACGCAATGTGTTGATCGCGCGGTCTCGTTTGCATCGATGGTAATCGTCTCTTTAAGTTCTTAAGGAATCGAAGCTGAATCTTAGCGCAACAACATCCATAAACTCCTCAACACAACAACCGTTGAGTGCTGAGTTCTAACCATTTTTCGAATTCATAGTCGTGTACGTTAAACCCGTTTATAATTAAAAAAAAAAGGATCAAGCACCGCACCAGCTCTAGCTAAGTTACATGCCGGTCGAATCAAAATTAAGCAGTCGATATAGTCCCTAAGAATACTGAAATAAACATTTAACAGAACACGAACACGTCGACGACCGGTAGCCCGACCACTAAACGCGGGCTTAATTACGTCGAAGTCGAGCAGCATGCAGACATGCACGTACGTCCGCTCCGGCGGCCTCAAAAGAACGGCGACCGGCGACCGAGCCGGCACGGACTGCTTGCGGCAGCGCTTCCGGAGCGAGCCCCCGCAGCTCGGCCCCGCCGCCTCCGACGACGGCGCCCTCCGCTTCCCCTTCTGCGACTCTGGCGCGGCTGCCTCCTCCCCGCCGGCGGCCGCGGCCTTCCAGTTGATCACGCGTAGCGCGCGTCGAAGCCCCTCCTCACTCTGTCCAAAATGCTTCAACTGTGTCGTCATTGATCACAAATTTCTTCATATCAAATCAGACTGTGCTAGTACGTGACATGGCTCGTGTATATGAATCGGATAACAACTTTTATGTGAATAATAATATGTGTTCGAATGTTCTCAGTGCAAACGTAAATCGAATTAATATGAATATAAATCAAATACTATTCAATTTGATCAAATTTGAATATCCTCAAAACTTAAATAACTGCGAGACATTACGGTACTTCATCTACATACATAACATACTTAGTCATTCTAATTTATTATCTCACATCAATGAACATGGATCCACGTTAAACCATATAAAATATCCGTCAAACTAGCAAATTTATCCATATTACAATAAATATGTATATTGTTTTGTTGATTTCAAATGCAAATAAAAAATGTGTATAGTTTTCGGATAGCAAAAGTCCATACTAGACAGTCATACATATGTCCCTTATTTAAGCAAATTTGAACAAGATAGATAATCCATATCCGTTTGACACCCTTACTTAGATGTGGTTCTTTTTATCTTATCTTATTTACTTATCTTGTTTGCTTATTTGCTTCTAGAGTGTCTCCTTATCTCGTTTGCTTATTTGACTTATCGGGATTTTTTTAAATTTTTCGATTCGTTTTTTTCTATCTCAAAGACGTGTCTAAAAGCTCACTAATAAAAGTAGAACAAAGCGGATCTGACTCTCGAGACCACCTCAGGAAGCAAATAAGCAAATGAGATAAGCTGAAAAGAACCACACCTTAGATTACTGAACCACATGATATTTTTACGTACCTTGCAGAACAGCGACTAAATGGACTAATCTCATGAACACCAACTAATGCGGAATTAATCAATAGCTAACCTTGATTAGCACCAGCCATTAGGACGTCGAGTAGCTCGTTTTTAGTGATGTCGCCGAGAAGAAGACGACGCAACTAAGGTCTTCGCGCCACTTAGTGTCTTAGGTTTGATTGGTGTGTGTCGGGGTCGGGTCTCCTTCACAGTGTGCTCATGTGTGCATGAGGTGAGGCCCCCCTGGTTTTTATAGTGCTGGTGGCGGGGACCTCAACCAACTATTCGGTCGAGACGACTCCGACAAAGGCACGTCGAGCCGTTGGCTCCATGCGACTTTGCTGGCCGCGCGCGTCGCGAGTCCTCAGCGCAGCCGCGGTGTGGGTCCTTAGCGCGCACGTGAGCTCAACTGCTCCCTCAATCTCGGGTTTTAGTTAGGCAGTTAGCCCGAGTTCATCTAAGTCCAACATTCTCCCACTTGATTGAAAGGCTAACATAAATCTACTCTTAACGGAATAACACACTAAGATAATGCGTTACGGCGATCAATGAATGCCATTGAAACCCCAGTATCTCTAGTGCACTACCCCATCTCGATAAGACAGCCACTTAAACTTAGCGGGAGTTGGTTTTTGTCGTGATTGGGAACCAGATTCCCCGTCGAGCTTATTTTTTGATTGAGGGATCAGAAAGCCCCTTCTGCCGAAGTGTGGCATTCTGAGATGTCGAAAACTTCTTGGCGTGGATGAACCGAAAATAGACAAGACATAAGGGTTTATACTGGTTCGAGCCTCCCGAGAGGGATAATAACCCTACTCCAGTGCGTGTATATTGTGGAATGCAAGGTTACAAATGAGCTGAAGAGCTAGCTCGGTGTGTATGAAAAGAGTCTAAGTGTAGCGCAATGTCACGTGATTCATTTTAAATGATTATAAAATAGGTATTTGTAGGGCCTATCCACAACCATCGGCTCCGGACTTCTGTGAAACGGTTGCGCGCATCGCGGGCAAGAGATCTGATAGAACGACGCATGCGCGGCCGCCCCACGATCCACACGGATCGTGGGCAACGGCTTCCGTAATGTGGGGAACGTGGCACGTTATGGCGGGCTGCTTAGTCACACCGGTGCCCAGGTAAGCGAGATCGTTCTGGGCACTGGGACGTTGCCCGAACCGAGCCAAAGTACGACGCTGGCATCGTGGCTGGCCGGACAACCCCATCCGGACAACACTCAGTCTCTCCCCGGCCGAAGACCGCTCCGGGCAAGGATTACGCCTAGGCTGGGCCGTCTTGGGAAATGCATCCAAATCACTCACCAGTTTACGAAGCTGATGGGGTTCGCCTCGGCCCATAGGCCATTAACCAATCCCCGACAGTTTTATTCTCATGGTCCTTATTTCTCGGCCCACACGCCTTGATCAGAGGCGCCCCAACCGAATAGTTGGTTGAGCTCCCCGTCACCAGCGCCATAAAAACCAGGGGAGCCTCACCTCACGTGCACATGAACGCACCGTGAGGGAGACCCGACCTCGACACACACCGATCAAACCTAAGACGCTAAGCGACGCGAAGACCTTAGCTACATCGTCTTCTTTCCAGCAACATCACTAAGAACGAGCTACTCGACGTCCTAATGGCTGGAGCTAATCAAGGTTAGTTATTGATTATTTCTGTATTAGTTGGTGTTCATGAGACTAGTCGAGTTAGATTATGAAATTCCTAAAATTTAAGTTTACAATTTTTACCTTGCAGAACAGCGAGCAGTAGTCGTGGCCAGAGGGAAGCGGCTGCATGCGCGCACGCAGCGCAGGGGTTCTCCACACTCGCCGATCGCTTCCTCGCCATGCGCTCGTTCAGGAACACCACCTCGTGGTCACTCACCATGTGCGACTAGGTGCATGCACAAGACGATCGGTGAAATGGAACAGCACACTCAAATCCAGTAGCGATCGGTCATACTTGGATGCCAGCACAGTCGAACAGTTTCAGGTCGTGGACGCGGATGACGTAGCAGGACGCGTACTTCAAGATCTTCTCGCCGTCGAGCCGGCCGAAGCGAGTCAAGATGATCAGAACACGGCGAGGATACCTGGTAGACTAGAGCGGAGAGAGACGCGGGCGGCGCCGCGGCACGCGCACGTACGTAATCTGGAGGACGTTGTGGGCGGCGTCGTGGGGGAGGCATTGGCGGCAGAGCGCGGTGGCGCAGTCGACGCAGAAGTGGTTCTTGTTGTTCTTGCGCTCCGCCGGGTGCGCGGCGCACGCGTCGAAGAACTCCTCGGACAGCAGGCCGCGTAGCCATCGCGGCGCCCCGAGCACGGCCGGCGGCGACTGCATGGCCGTCCGCTGCCCCCCGGTCCTGCGTACACTCGCCGGCGCCGATCGAACTGCGTTTGGCGTGGCCGGCGAGGCGCGGTGCGTGGCGGCGCGGGGAGGGCTGATGGGATACCGGCCGCGAGCTGCATAGACGGGGGAGCGGGGGGCTATGCGTTTAGGCTTGATTCAAAGAGCGAAAAGCACGGGGGTTCGGCACTATCCGTGAGGGCGCTGGTCCGCTGTGGCGTTCTACTGTTTTATGAGATCGAGAACAGCGGCCGCAGCCTCGCTAGGAAGCAATTTCAACTTTCAAGCAGTGATGCACGCTCAGCCGCTCAGGTGAAGATCATATTCAGATCATGTTCATGACACGGGGTGAAGCCGTGAACATCAGATCGTGCTCATGGATTAAGCGTGAAAACCAAACATTCTAACGAGTATGAATACGAATACAAATCTAATTTCTACTCAAATCGGGTTGAATCAAACACATTACGATGAGAATAAGAGAGTTCCAATGTCGGGACCCGCCAAACGGAGTCGGGCCCCTTCTGTGCATTACTGTACTAGTCCCTGGATCAGTAGCTAGTACACACAGATTCCAGAGCTTTGGATCATTGCCATTACAAATCGAATAATAATTACATCAGAGTACGCTAACTGGCACAAAGGCCTTAAACAGCGAAATTCTAGTATACAGTGAAAGTCTTGACAGTCTTCCCTAACTCCAAATAGAAGAGGCAACATACAACAATCAAACCCGCAGGCAAACTGCAGTAGCGTCCTAGGCGTTGGTATAGCCATCGTCTTCAAGGTCTCCACTTTGTATTCTTGACCTGCTCATTAAATGAACAGCCCCGCATGACAAGCGGAGTTAGCATTTGACTGCTAGCAAGTCCTTCTTAGGAAGGGCCAGGTTTAGATTTACCTTAATAAAGCTGATGGTTAATTTGTATAAAAGCATTTTACCTAGAATTGTAAAAGCATTTAAGAAACATATATAAATAAGTATAACTTCTCATGATCACAGTAATATCATAAAACTTCTATTCTCGGATCTCAAGTTCTCAACTCATTATTCTCAGCTTATTATCTCATCTCTCCTCCATTCTCAAATCTCAAATCTCAATTCTCAATTCTCAAATCCCAATACTCATATAGCTCGCTCATAATTCTTATCTAGCAACGGCACACATGCCGGAATAACCTTACCCATGTCATATTAAGAATGGTGATGCTACGTTGCGAAAGACTGCTGAGACGCTCCTTAACCGGGAGCTCGGCCATTTAAATGGATTTACTCTGCAGAGGTTGTACGCTTTACCCGCAAGATACGATACCCTCCCGTCAAAGGATATTATAACAAAACCCTCCACAGAATTAATCTCGGGCTTAAACACGGTCGTACCTGCTTTACACAGGTACCTAGAGAAATGCTTCAGCACAAGTCCCTGGCGATACCCCGGTGGTGTCTCTCAATTCTCTCTCTATATATCTCAATTCATCCACCGTGCAAGGACAGTGAGCAATCCCGACATTTCTTTTCTTTTAGGTTAGGCCCGTCCCATTCCGGGCTTGCGGTCGCACGGGTTAATCTCAGGTAAGTGTGTCACAATCATCGGTCCTTAGTCTCGGAGCGGCAACCAATCACAAACCCGATACTCGTGCTCACATGCACCCACCTTACAATCCATCCGCTCTCGATCCCATTTATTAGCTGGTCATATTTTAATTAATGATGAATAAACAAAATCCCACCATAAACCAGAATATCAATTCTAATATCGTATGTGTACTTTGTGGGATCGGATCCTCGATAACCTATCTGAGCATCTCTAAGCATCTAGTATGTAAAAACCGTGGGTATACATATCATAATTTACCTAGGGTTAAGGGTGATCGATGGATGTATATATCGGACAGATATATGCACTAGGCCGCACTAGATGATCATACGGTATTTTTATCCACATAGCAATTTCGGATAAAGCTACAAAATTAGGTTTCTAGTGGAAAGACTTGCCTTTGAAGTAGTTGGACTCCGGCGGTGCGTCGGCGGCATCAGGAAATTCTCCTTCGGCGCCCGAATGTTCTATCGCACGCAAAACAATAAAAAGCAACCAATAAATAACATATAGCAATCTAATTTTTAAAAAATTATATAAAAATTACCGTAGGTAGATATGATTTTTCTGGATTTTTAGAAACTTGAATCGCCGGAATCGAAGATCGGATGAATCCGGAATGAGAGATTGAAGGGGGTTGTGCACTGAAATTCCTGGAAAAATGGAAAATGCATCAGTAGCCGGGCTAGCTATCAGTAGCTATGCAGCCCACGGAATGAGGATAAGGGCTCTTTGTGTGGTTGAATTCAACCAGAGAGAGAGAGTGGTGGGTAGAGAGAGAGAAAGAAGAAAGAGATAAGAAGAAGAGAGGAAGAAGAAGAAAGGAAGAAGGAGGAGGAGGAGGAGAGGGCGGCCGGGGTGGTGGAGTTGGTCGGCGGAGTCACCCGGGCGGCGGTGGTGGTGCTCGGCGGCGAAGCGGCGTGGCGGGCCTCTACGGCTGCTCCTAGACGGCGGCGAGCTGGGCTCGGGCGGCGGGTCAGTGAGGAGGCGGCGTGGTGCTCGGCAGACCGGGCTAGGGGTGGTGGGAATCTTGGGCGGAACGGCGGCGCAAGGAGGCCGCCAGACGGGAGGTGGAGGAGCTGGGAGGCGGCTTTGTCATGGGACGGCGGCCGGTGGCGGCTCGGCGGCCGGCTATGGGCTGTCTGGGGCCGAGCTAGGGAGAAGCTGGGTGGAGGCCGGTGGGGTGGAGCTCCGTGTGGCGGCTCGGCGGAGTGAGATGGCGCGATGGAGTTGGCCGGTTGGGGAAGGTAACAGAGCAAGCGGCGGCTTGGTGGCAGCGGTCTTCTTGGGACGCGCAAGCCGGCGTGGGCTGCGTGCGTGGATGGCCTCCGTGGCGGCAAGGGACGGCGGCTGGCAAGGCGGGCAGCAGGACGTCGGGGAGCGGCTCTAGGGCCACGGCGACGAGCAAAGGGGCTGCAAAGAAGACGAGCAAGGAGGAGGTGGCGCTTCGGGCGGCAACCGGCAAAGGAGGCAAGACCAACATCGCTACGTGTGGCCGCAGACGAAGGCGAAGCAGAGAAGGAGCAGGGTGCTAGGAAGAGCAGCACGGCACGGCAAGGCGGCCAGCGGATACCTCGGCGACGAAGAACTCCAGCAGCAAAGAAGCGACGGCGACAAGCTTCCTTCTGTGTTGAAAGCAATGACTGCTGGGATTTGGGGTTTGAAGGCTGTCTGATTGTCTCGGGTTGCAATGTGTGGGTTTGGCTACGGGGATGGGTTGCTTCGGATTGTGATGTTTTGTTGTCGTTGGGTGGCTACGGCAGTTGGGAAATGGGAATTGAGAGTCTGGGATTTGGGTTTTGGGTTTGCAGGTGCACGGGGAGGAAGAACTCCCGTACGTGGCTCGCGGCCAGAGGTGGCACAATACGTGCAGGCCACATCGGAGAGCAGTACGAAATAAAATCATGACGTGGATAGGAACAGGAGTAAAACTTAATCATGATGAGGATGAGAACGAAAGAGGATGTGGACGGAAAGAAATCATGACGAATCATGAAGAGGATAAGAACGGACGGAAAGGAAGAAAGATAGCATTTTTCTTGTATTTATTATTTTATGTAAAGGTGAAAATGTAAATATCAGTAATTTTAAATTAAGTTGTTTCTTTTTAATATATTAAATGGATGAGAATGGAAAAAGGAAGAAAAGTATACTCTTTCTTCTAATATTAATTTTAGGAAAGATTAAAATTTTAAGTAAATGTAATTTTAGGTTTTTGGAAATAATTATTTGAAACAAGAAATTTTATATTTTCGAAATCCCCGGATTATGACTTTAATAGAACTCACGGTCCGGGTTTTATAAACATTTTTATTTTGCGAATCAACTCAAACAAATTAATTAGTTTCATTTTTTTTCTTGAACAATCTTTTGCAATATTATTTTTGGAAAATTTAAAATATTAAAAGGTAACATACTTATTTTTCAAAATCTTAGTTTAAAATGCATTCTAAAAATTATGCACATGCAATGATGCAGATGATTTTAGGGTTTTGAAAATAAGGATGTTACATCCAACCCTCGAAGGCAACAATTGAGATGAGTTTTCACACTTCATCCACGTCACTCGATAAAAATGTTATAGGCAGTGTTTAAAATGGTTATATCTTAGGCTTACAGATTAAGCTTAGGTCTATGGCCGTTTTTCTAAGCCATAATAATTTGGCTACTGGAAACTTGTCTGCGATTGGGAACAAGGCTTACTGCCGAGCTTATTTCTTAGATGAGGGACCAGAAAGCCCCATTTCTGCCATGGTGGGACTTTCGAGATGTCAAAGAGATGTTGGCGTGAAGAATTGCGAAGAAGAGACAGAAAGATTTTTATCCTGGTTCAGGCCTCCCGGGATTAGAGATAATAGCCCTACGTCCAGTGCTTAGATTAGGGTTTGAAGGATGAACAGATTACAATACGCGAGTTGCGATCTGCCAGATGATTGTCGTTATCGTCCCTACAGCGATTACAGGGGTATTTATACTATGTCTAAGGCGATAACAATGGAAAGATAGATATTACTATAAATAAACGTCTTGAATCTCTCCAAATCGGTTAGCTCCCGCGATCTTGGAAACCTCCTTCGTTATCGGATCTGTCGGGACCCCTCCTGGCAGAGGCGAGTCCCGCCTGTGCTTTACCTGTACTAGTCCCTGGATCAGTAGCTAGTACACAGATAACAGAACTTGGATCACAACCATAACGATTAATTTACATAAATTTACATCAAAGTGCGCCACATTGCGTGGTTACAAAAGTTTGGCTTGAAGGCCTTACAAAAGCGGAAGTGTTTATTTTACAAATGTAAATCCAAAAGGGATGAACCAAATGATCCCCACAGGCAGAGCTGGAGGAGCGCAATCCTAGGCATCGAAGTGATCTTCGTCTTGGATTCCGGCGGCGAAACCTTCATCGTGGTATATCTCCTCCTCAGGGTACCACTGTTGTTCGCAACCTGCTCGTTGGAATGAGCAGGCCCGCATAAAAGGCGAGGGTGAGTATACTTTATACTCAACAAGCAAGGCTGACTAATATGCATCTAAGGCTCAACAAAGGGAAGGTAAGGGTCCTTTTTGCATAAAACCAGTTTTGCAGATTTTTACCTAAGGTTTTATAAAATGATTTAAATTATGTTGAGGAAAACGAATGTTTAAATCAGTTTTTTTGAAATTCCGGCACCGACCGGTTTTTGCCCAACCTGGCTACTCACGGCACCCACCGTGCAACACCCTCATCGCTCACAGCACCTACTGTGAGGAGAAAAAACAAAACCCACGACTGCAATCGTTGTTTTTCTTTAAAACTCCATTTTGAAAAACAAATAGATAAGAAGTACCATTGAGGCAACTCCCCGTCGTTCGTCCTTGACCGTGGACACAGCTATCATGATAGTTTTACACTCTGCAGAGCTTGTACGCTTTACCCACGAGTAGGTGGCTTCCTAGGAATCACCCAAAGGAAGTGAACACCACGAGGTCTTTCACCACAACCTTCCCTTAGCCCGGCATTCCCACTAAGGTTTCCACACCAATGCCCCTCTTGTGTCGATAGGTTATGTTCTATGGACACACCTGGATACCCACTCCCGCCCCACCAAGGAAGGTTCTGTTCTATGGATGTATCCAGATGCCCACTCCCTATTCCACCAAGAATGTCTGACTAAGAGTCTGAATGGTACTCAACCAGGGCCTGCCCATATAGGCACTCAATGGTCGCACTGTTGTACTTAGTTTGACTACCTTAAGGAATCGGTCCTTAGGGACCAGGGTGGTTCCCACACTGGGCCCACGTCTTGTGCTTACTGCACCCACCTTGCAACCATCCACCTCGTTCAGGTTTTGCAAAACATTTTTACCCGATAGCACCCACTATCCCAACTATTCCCATTTGCACACATGACAGCACCAACTGTCCTTTTTAAATCCATCATTTAAACAAGCATTTAATAATTACAACTATCAAGAATGGACAACAATTCAGTACTAAGCATCTCTAAGCATTGTGCAAAACCTAATTCAAGGGTGATGTCCAGTATTAACAATTTTAATAACCTAAGGTAGCAAGGAATATTTTAACAGAGTAATTATTGATTGGGTGTTATCTAAACAACTAAGTGATTAGCATTTCTAGCTTTAAATATAACATGCATTTTGTAAACTTTTAGAAATTTAGTTTCAAAATCATAGGGCACAAGGTCCAGTACTTGCCTTGATCAGCAAAATCTGGGTGATCTTCTGGAGGATTGGTCACAAAATTATCGTCGTTAGAATCTAACAAACAAAATAACTAAAATAAACTCAATGCCAAAAATAAATATGGAATGATATGCATGAATATGATAAAACCATGCTTTATTTTATTTTAAGATTTTTAGAACATGATTTTATTTTAAAATGGCATACTTCATTAAAAATGATTGGATAAATCATTTTCTATGGGATTAGAATTTAGAAAATAAATTAAACATAAGATAAATAATTTAATTTTGTTTTATCTTATTAAAATATTTCAAAAACCTAAATTCCATTTTAAGTAGACATAAATAATTATCATAGTATTAAAATGTATTATTTTATATTTGAGAAAATCATAGAAATCATATTATTATTCATGAAATCATGCAAATGATATTTTTAAATTAAATTTCACACTTTCATGAATTTTTAGAAATTTATTTCACCGATTTTGGATTTATACTTTAAAGACATGAATTTTACTAATTTCTTGTTTTAAATTTAATTGGAAAAAGGAAAAAAAAAAAAGGGTGAAATTTGGTGACTCGGCTCATTGTCTAGCCGGGCGACGGCACGCACGTGGCGGCTTTGGCGTGGCGCGGCGCCAAGACAAAGACGCGGACACACGACCGATCCATGACGACGTATGGCCAACATGCCAGCGTGGCGGCGGCCATGCATGGCGGTATGGCGTAACGACGCAAGACGCGGGTCTAATGGCGCAGAGCGAAGCGCGGAGCGCGGAGGCGGAGGCGGTGCGCGTGGTGGCGGGAGGCGGCCCGGCGGGAAAGCAAAGCATGGCGGCTCAATAGCGGCGCAATGTGGTGGCTCGGTAGCGGCGATCAGCGGCCGTGGCGCAAAGAAGGGTCGACAAAGGGACCCGCTGGCGAGGCACGGAGCGAGGGAAGAGGGAGCGGCTCGGCGGCAACCGATTCCGCAGGCAGCAGGCCCGGCGAGGGAGGAAGGGAGGTCCGGACGGGTCGGGCAAAAGGAGGGGACCGACGACGAGCCTGACAGCGTCGGGCGGCGAGAAGCGGCGGTGCTCGTCGCCCGACGAACGTCCGCCGAGGGGGAAGCGGCGGGGTCGGTGAGGAAGAGGAGGCGCGGGGAGCTTGGGGCGGCGATGGCTCATGGTGGAGCTGGCCGGGCTGGTGGCACGGCCGAGGGGGGCGGAGGAGGAGGTCGTCGCCGGGCGGCTCCGGTGAGGGAGGGGCGGTGCTGGCGGCGGAGAAGGACTCTAGGAGTCCTAGAGATGGGGAAGAAAGCAAAGGGGAGGGGGATGACCTGGAGGCGAGCTCCGACGGCGCACGGGAGGACGGCGGTGGTGCACGGTGAACTCCGGCGACGACGACAGTGGCAGCCGGCGAGATCAAGGAGAGGTGAGGGGAGACAGTGAAGGGGATAAAGTGGAGGGGGGATAAAGTGGAGGAGTGCCTGAGAGAGATGACCAGGAGGAGAAAAAGAGAGAGAGGTGAGGGGGGCTACGTGGAAAGAAAGCCGGGCCAGCCCCTGTAAGTGAGAGAGGTGGGTGGGGAGAGAGAGAAGGGAATTAGATAGGATTAGGGGGGATAATTAGGGAAAGTCCCAAAAGGGAAGGCCAAAAGGGGAAATTTCCAATTGAGAAGAAATAAAATGGCAAGTGGGACTCACTTGTCATAGAGGGAGAAAATAGGTAGGGTTAAATATGAAAACCAATAATTGATTTAATAAATTACTTAATTTGCAATGTAAATCTTAATTTGGATTTAGTTTTTAAATTGTTGCTTCAAGAGTCCAGTTTGAAATCACAAATTTCATAAATTAGCATAATAGGTGTTTAGTAATTAAACATTTTGAATTTAAGTATTTTAAAAGCTAAATCCTTAAATAGGTTTTTAGGAAAATTAAATATGGTAACATGCACATTTTTAAAAATAATTTTTGATTGGATGATTTTCTTTTTATGATGCTCAAATCTCATGCAATGATTATGCATTTTTAATTTTTTTGAAAATAGGGATGTTACAGGATCAGGCCCGCACGCTTTCAATCGTGTCGCCCAAGCAATCCTTCCGGGCAACACCTTTGTCCGCGCGAGTCGGTGTTTGGTGCGAGCCTGACTGTCCAGGGTATGCGGACAATCACGGCTCCTGAAGCTCCTGAAGCGACCTTTATTGCCTGGACAAGTTACCGGAGACGTCGAACAACAACTATCACCACAGAAATCTGTATACATACTTGAATTCTAATACGAAGCTGCCCAGGGAAGGCATGAGTCAATCCCCGACAAAACTGTTACATGAGTTTTGACTTTTAAGAGCTATGTGAAGTGGATTCAAAATATATTCAAGAAACGGTTTTAAAAAGATAAAATGTTTTGGATAGGAGAAACAACCTAAGACATAAGCTGCCCTATTCTCATCACCTTAACTTTTCTGACTTATTTACTTATCTAGTTTATCTTCTAACTTCAAGAGCTTTTCGATGTAACCTCGAGACTCATATCTGTTTCGTTTGACTTGTGTTTTAAAGCTTTTAGACAAATCTTCAGGATAGAAAAAAAATTGATTCAAAAATCCAAATTAATTTTTAATTTAAACGAAGATAAGTAAATAGGCAGATAAGTC
Source organism: Olyra latifolia (assembly GCA_036346145.1). Taxonomy (NCBI): domain Eukaryota; kingdom Viridiplantae; phylum Streptophyta; class Magnoliopsida; order Poales; family Poaceae; genus Olyra; species Olyra latifolia. The sequence continues at coordinate 17,023,114 of CM070524.1, read as the reverse complement.
GAATAATACGAGAAGAACAGGGTAAAAGCTGCCTCAACGTCCTTCTTATAACAGTTTGCCTATGGATAGAAAATTAATTTGTAATTTAACCAACCTGTGAAAAAAAAACCAAGAATCTCAGCACCGCCATGGTTAGCGCCACCTACAAGGGCGACAACGCATCATGAAGAATCCATGGTAAGGTCACCTTCGCCTCGGCGCAGTGCTACCCTTATTGTGCATCCCCGCCGCCAATTGAGCTCAGCTCCGGCAGCATGAGCAGAAGGGATCATGCACACTAAATTTGGTTTATGTTTAGATTACTATCATTAATTTCAATGACAAGATTTCCTTTTCCCATGGCCAACTTTTGACATCTTAATTTTGGTTATGGGTTCAGGTTCGGGTCTAAATTGTGCCCACACTAAACCAAAAGAGGTCATATATACCAGTATATCAGCGCCAATTCATATAAAACCAGCACATATATTTCTATATGTGCTGGTTCTTAATTGGACGGGTGAGAAAAACCCATCTATACCATTTTCAATAAAAACCGGCATAGAAATATGGATCCACTCTTCCAGTTTTATTTACAAACCGGTACATATACACTTGTGCCAGTTCATAAATAAAACTGGCACAAATTATTTAGATACCAGTGCTAGTTCTTAAATAAAATCGGTACAAAAAACTAAAAAAGGGTTAGAATTGAAAAAGATGTGCGCGCTCTAAGTTGAAAAATCCCGCAATGGTCAAAAAAAATACTATCTCCCCACTCTCACTCTCCTTTATTATTCTCCCTTATCTTTTCCTTTTCCTCTCTCTCCCCCTTATCTTTTCCCACCTTAGCCTCTCCACCAGCTACACATCTCTTTCACCTCTCAAGACAATCGGAATGCAGAGTCGCGGCGTGGGAGTGGGGCAGCTTGACGCGGCCCGCACAGCAGCTCGACACCGACACTTCCCCCTCTCCCCTTTGCTCTCTAGGCCCGGAATGGCGCGGGCTCAGGCAAGGCTGATGAGGCCCAGCACGGCACAACATGGCGCGGGCGCGGCTCGAGGCCTAATGCTAGGCTGGTAGCGTGCAGGTGGGGCTCAAAGCCTGATGATTATGAAAACCAATATCGATATTTTTTTGTCATCAGTGTCTAAAAATTAATGGCGGTTCAAAAATCGATACTATTGCCGGTTTAGAACATACATTAATAACCATTTATATGCTAGTGCCATTAGTTATTAGTATCCGTATGGGTACCCAAAATAATTTAGTGAAAAAACATCTTCACCCTCCCTCCTCCCCTATGCCTAGCCCACCCTAACCTCGCCGTCCGCACTGGTCAACGAATCTAATCCTGCCACCGATTTGATTTAGTCTGGCAAGATGGTTCACACAAAGGAACCGGACCGGCCCGGTTTAGCCAAAAATAATATATAAAAATAAGAAAATAATTATATTTAATAAATATGTGTTATAAAATGAAGAAATAAATTATATATCATAAAGAAATAAACATATATATATTTATAGAGAGAGAAAGAGAGAGAGAATGGCTAGTGTGCTATGGATAGCACAGATCTCTCCATACTATCCACGGGGTTTAGAAATTCTGAGACTGAAATAGATGATCCGAACCGTCCATCTTATTCATTTCGATGAAATCTCGCTACACACCGAATTTCATTTTTTTTGAATTGTTTTACTATTTATTTCGTATTTTTTAAAACTGAACTTATTGGAGGGTCCATAGCAAATTAGATCAGCGATTTTCAAAAATATGAAACAAATAGTAAAAAATTCAAAAAAATTTGAAATTTGGTGTGTAGTGAGATTTCATCGAGATGAACAAGATGGACGGTTCGGATCGTCTATTTCGATCTCAGAATCTCCAAAACCCATGGATAGCACTGATCTCTTCGTGCTATCCATAGCACACTAGCTATTCTCTCTCTCTCTCTCTCTCTCTATATATATATATATATATATATATATATATATAGGAAGCGTGTTTGGGGCTCCATGGAGCCTAGGCTCCGTTACCACTAGATGTGCCTTGAGATTCGTGTTGTTTGGTTATTATACCTTCATATACCCACTAAAGAAAATATTTGAGACATCAAACTCAAAAAAAGTTGAGTTGAACTTCAGTTTGAACTACATTTAACTATACTTCAAACTAGTTTAAACTGAGTTCGATTTAATTTTTTTCGAGTTTCATATCTGAAATACTTTTTTAGTGGATATGTGAAAGATATATACGTCAAATATCACGAATCTCAATGCACATCATAGGTATTTGAATCATGTAGCCTAGGCTCCATGGAGCCCCCCCCCACACACACACCAAATGGGCCAGTGCAACTGGGCCGAATCGGGTCGGCCCGCACTGTTCACCGAACCTGGCCGGCCCGGTTTGATAAACCGAATCGAACTTGGGCTAAGGCCTTGGCCCGTCGGGTCGGCCCGGTTCGGTTCACATAGTAACGGGCCGGCCCGGTTCGGTTTCGGTCCGGTTCGGTTCACTTCTGTAGCACATTTATTTAATTAAATATATTTATTTCTATATATATTTCCTTATAATGTGTAATGTATTTATTCAATTTATAGTGCATATGTGTGAAATATATTTTTTTAATTTTTTATATTTTTTAATTAAAATAAATAAGCCCATATAAAACCGGACCGGCCGGGTTCGATTCAGTTCACTCTGCAAACCAAACCTGAGCCTAAACCCCAGCCTATTGGCCCGGTTGACCTGGTTCGTACAGTAAACGGGCCAACCGGGACCAGGAGCCCCGCCGTCGGCAAGCCCAAGCCCGTGGTAAGCAGCCTCCTCTTAGCTCTCTCTCTCTTAGGGGAGTAATATTCATCTCTTCGTGTTATTCTGTGCATGCCAAGGCCAAGCGGAATTGGCTTGTTGCACTCTTATCTCTTATGTGCAAAATCTTAATCTGGTGGATAGAAAGATTGTACTTTTTTCGTGTTTTAGTAGGCTAACCTTCCTCACCCATCTCCTTATTGTATCGATGTGATTTTGATCGCACGTGCACACAAAAAGCAACATTTTTTGGTGAAAAGGAGTTTCCTAGATCAATAAAATATCTCAGTGATCAAAGAATGCTACTAACAATCTATTCAAGTGAGCAGGGAAGCCAGATCCGTTCTTTTAACTGCTATAAGTGAGATCCGAGACGAGCCTTGTGGAGGAGTATCAATCGCAATGGCTAATGGCCTCAACCGTCTTGTTCCTTTTGGCATGAACTAGATTGGCGAGACTTGGAGGGAGGCTGCTATGCTCTTCCAAAAAAATATATATGCATGCATGATTGATTTATTTCAAGCTGTTAGTGTGCATAAAAGTTGGACAAGAGAAAAAAAAAACCGGATTCCTCTGTGCGTTGGTGTTTTTGAGTTTGTTGTTTTGTTCATGAAATTAAATGTCTGTATTATCTATAGCCATGTATAATATGCTGCAGATGGATTGATTGCTTCACCATCTAAAAGGAACTGCCAACAAAATGATGATTCTCAGGGTGGTGAAATAGAGATATATTCAGGACCAAGCCTTCCAGAGGTATGGCATAAAATTTTGATAACGAACGACTTGGTGGCAAGTAAAATATCAGGACGACTGCTTGAATTGCACAAATCTGTGGACCTATGCTAGCTGCTAAGTACAACATTATAAACTGATTTTAATGCTGAAATCAGTCGTCCTTCTTCATTGGTAGCTTCACGTTTTTTTTTCCAACTAGGCATAATTAACTCCTGATTACAAAATCCTCTCCATTATAGTGTTCGCTATCTATTGCAACCATCTCCAGGCCTCCAACGCATAAAAGCTGTATTTTCGTAAAGTGGGAGCTTCTCAAGTTACCATTAACAACGAGCACTTGCCATTAATCTTGATATCATCTATAACTTCCTTGTACAATCTGAAAAAAGATGGTTGCTTTCTTGGTTGGTCTCAACTCACATGTCTTGGCAGGCATCATTAAGTTTATTTCCGTTAAGTGCAACAAGTGTGACATGTTATCTCCTTCAGACCATTACAGGCAATGCATTGTATCTTGAGAGCTGCATGTCCTCGCGGGATGGCATTCTTTTATATGATCTTTTAAGTCTATTACACTATTATCCCATCAGTTTGGTTACTAAGGTTTATGTCATGTATCTTACGCTGTAGCTGCCAAAGTTGTTCGATTGCATTACATAATTACTTGGGCTTTTGCCTGTTTAAATATTCAGATGCATTATTGGTACCCTGTCCAGAAGTGCATGTTCCTTGTGTTCCTTTCCTACCGATCTACCATTGACTAGCACACTACTGTACAATAGAACATCACCCTGCCCATCTTATTTGGCACAAATGCAAAGAAACCAGTATTGTTGGGCATTTCATGCCTGATGTGGGTATTAACACATTTTTTAAGTAACAAGGTACTAACAGATTTTATAGTATCTAATCCAGATCCTGCCACTGACAGTATTTTTTGAGTACCCACCAAGAACACTTTGCACAATCATGTGCCTAGCACTCAGTGTTACTCCATATTTTTCTTAAGTCCTTTTCCCCCTTCATCTGGAGTAGCCATTTGCCTTTACAGTTCTAATGCTGAACTTTTTTTCCATGCTTGTGCAAGCAGGACGTCTGGTGTCATATACATTCCCTGATGCCAATGCGAGATGCTGCCCGAGCTGCCTGTGTGTCTCGTGCTTTTCTACGTTCCTGGAGATGCCATCCCAACCTCATTTTTGATTATGAAACTTTGGGGTTGGATAAAAATGCATGTGGTAATAATGAAATTGCCAGAGAATTCTCCAGCAAAGTTGACCAAATTCTGAAAAAGCACTCGGGCGTTGGTGTGAGGACACTCAAGATTCACACTCAAGATTACAATGTGAAGTACTCTTGTTATCTCGACCGTTGGCTTCAGATTGGTGTTACGCCATGGATTGAAGAACTCACACTAGCACTGCCAATGAATGCAGAGTACTTCTTCCCATACTCACTTTTATGTAATGGGAGTGGAGACTCAATCCGATCTCTTCACCTGGCCTGTTGTTCGTTCAGTCCAACAGCTGAACTTGGTTGGTTAAGAAGCCTGACAAGACTGTGTCTTCAGGCTGTCCGTATTACGGGGGACGAGTTAGCGTGCCTTCTTTCCAATTCTTTTGCTTTGGAGTGGTTGGAAATCAGGTACTGTGATGGGATAGTTTGCCTGAAGGTACCTTGCCTTCTGCAGCGGCTCAGCTACCTAGAGGTGTTTGGTTGTGGCAGGCTGCGAATGATAGACAGCAATGCTCCAAATATATCCAGCTTTTTGTTCGAAGGAGGTCCCAAGGTACAGCTATCACTTGGGGAAACATTGCAAATGAAGACACTAAACATGTTCTTTTCCGGCGCAGCCCGTTATGCTCGTGTTGAGCTTCCATCCAGCATGCCAAACCTTGAAACTCTTGCCATAGTTTCATACAGCGAGGTATACTCTAAAATTGACTGGACTTGCCATATGCATATGATGATACTACAGCAGGCATACATTGGGAGTATAACTAATCTGACATCTTTATGCAGATGGCCAATACACCAATGCTGCATAGCAAATTTCTCCACCTCAAGAACCTAAGTATTACTCTTAGTGCAGTAACCTTCTCTCCGGCCTATGATTATTTTTCTCTGGTTTCCTTTTTTGATGCTTGTCCCTCCTTGGAGACTTTCGTCTTGGATGTAAGTCGCTGTTCATACTGATATGATATTAGTAGCTATGGTGGAACCATGAGGTCCATGACTATAAAATTTTCTTTTTCTTCTTAGGCATCACAACGGAACATGGAGCATGTCTCTATTTTCACAGATCCCTCAGCTCTAAGGCAGATGCGGGAACAGCACCATCACAAGATCAAGAGTGTGAAGATCCTAGGATTCTCCTCTGCGAAGAGCTTGGTTGAGCTAACATGCCATGTTGTGGAGAGTATAATGTCACTTGAGTGCCTTACATTGGAGGCCTCTCAGAGTTCTTTTAGGTGTTCTGATCCTGCATATAAATCTGACAAGTGCTCCCCACTACCCAGGGGTGTTCTCATGGAAGCTCGCCGAGCACTCGTGGCCATCAGAATATACATTGAGCCAAAAGTCCCCTCCACAGTAAAGTTGCATGTTGTGGAGCCTTGCAGCCGATGCCATGGTGTTGAACTTTAGATGTCAAAGTTTAGGATAATCAGAAGCGTCCATCTTGTAGTACTACTTACAGTGCTTGTGCTGATGTCTCTAGTTTATCGTGTTATTCAATGTTTCGCTATTTAATATTACATGGGATTGGAATGTGGTTAAGTTATATTCATACTTCAGCAGCGGAGAACCTTTTTATGAGCAGCTTGGCTATGTTATTTTAAACTGATGAACTGTGTATTCTCACAGAATTGATAAGGAACGGTCTGCGCGCCTGCCCGTTGCGCGCGCTGGTCCTGCTTCTTAGTGCTTGGGGATCGTTTGGTTTAGAAGCGAGCTAGTGCGACTTAGCCCGTGTGATATGACTGCCCGGCCTGAGGCGATCGAAGTGGAATCTACTTTGCCTACTTTGATATAATTTATTATCAGTAAACAACAGATATTCTGAGGCGATCATATTTGTTAATGACTGTACCACCAAGATGAACTTGGAAAATCAATTTTAGATGCACGAACAAGTGCACTAAGCCAAGTCCCTATTTAGCGATCAAAGTCTTGTCTTGGGGAAAAAACTAAACAGAATCATATAGAGACCCTTTGTACGAACAAACTATCTTGCGTTGAATTTTAGACGACAAGCTTCGTTGGAGCAAAGCACCTCGTCGTCAGTACCTGACAACCAAGAACTTCACGTACTGCAAAATACAAAAATTGATAGGTTATACTTTTTGATGCGAGAAACACCTCATGATTGATGTTACCTATACCAACTTTCAAAGCTGGCCTCCAACTGGATATCGACTAAAGGTATGAAGCATGAACTAATAGCAGTGACCTGCAAATATGACAGTAAATATAGCTATTTAATTTTTTTTTTGTCTAAAAAGCATGGAGATATAAAAGGAAAGGGTGTAGCACACCATCACAACGAGTACACATGCATAAAATTCAGATAATGCATTTGGTTCATGGTTGTAAGGTTGGTCGTAACGCGCATTAGCTCGTCAGTGATGGGCGCAATATAGACTACTCTGTAAGAATTGGTCATGTCTCTGTGATTTGGGTTGTATTTGGGTGTAGCCACTATTTGGCTTGCCCCGAGAAATTGGCACGCCTAGAAATTGTAAACATAGAGCAGACGTCAGGCACCGGCACCGGCACGGATAAAGCTTTGCCCGAGAGTTCTTACCCTGAAAAAGCAGAATCACCTTGTGTCCTTAAACGTATAACCAATTTTCGGCTAACTTAGTCTCTTCCGTCCCTTTGTACCAACAAATGGTAGTTTAGGAATATTGACCTCTTGTACATTGACTACGTCTTTCGGCCTGATCCTAGGTGTTGACTTATCCTCCATGGACGAAACTTGTGCAGGAAACATTTGGTTTTCAGGGTAGAGTCAATTCTGCATAGAATAGAAAGTAGCCTTCCATACCTAGCATAGCTTGCTACGTAGCGTACTGGTAGGACATAGCAGGTACAATTTATTTGTCCGTTGTTCGATTCCCGAGGACGTCACATTTTTTGAACTTGTTCTATTTGGATTTTCCATGCTTCATATTTTGTAAATAATATTTTTAAATTCATCTAAAATCATAGGCTAACTTTGTACTTTTTTATGTTTTCTAGAATTTCATTTTTTTAACTTCTAAATTGGAGTCTTTTGTTCTATTTAAAGTTCATAAAAATCATTTTTTATATTTTATGTTTCAAAAGATGGCAAGAATGAAAAAAATGACTTCAAATCTAACACTCACCTTGTCAAATTTTGGTCGTTGTATTTGGGTTCAAACCAAACAACATGATTCCGCCAATGAATTAGTCGTGCCTTAGATTTGTTATGACCAATTAATTGGCATGGTTATCTATGGCCATAAACCAAACACACCCTAGGTGTGAATGGATTGAAGCGCCTGGTGTTCGTAGCGCCCAGCGTCTCGTTGAGGAACACCACGCGCACGCTATTGATGATGTACCTCTGCATGCCGGCGATGTCCAGCGCCTTCTGTATCTCCGACACTCGGATCATGTCGTGGTGGTGGTCGCAATGGTGGAATGGTGAGTGAGGCAGAGGGAGTAGAGCGCACCTTTCATGCAGTCAAAGGCAGTACATGTTGCACTCGCTCATGTGCGTGTTGCAGTGCGTGTTGCAGTGGATCTTGCATTGCATGAAGAAGCCTGTTTGTAACATCCTCATTTTCAAAAATCAAAAATTCATTTGCATCATGCATTGCATTGCATTAAAATTCTTTTTAAATAAAATAATTTTCAATAAAATGAGTATGTTACTTGTTTAATAAAAACTTTAAAATTACTTGAGTTGTTTGCAAATAATTTTGGGTGGTAATTGAAGTATAAGTATTTAAATTGCAAAAGAGAAAATAAAATTATATTTGTAAATTGGTTTTTAAAAGAGAAAATCAGAAAAAGCAATTTTTAAACCTTTCCTTGCTCTTGGCCCCACCTGTCATCCTCTCTATTCCCCTTTCCCTCTTCTCTCTGTTTTCATCTCTCTCTCTGTACAACACGCATGAAACCTCCTGTCGACGATTTGTGTCGGCAATATATTTTATAGGGCTATGCGAAAGATCACAACTACGATGGTAGCACAGGGAGCCAATTTATACAGGTTCGGACCCTCGAGGTGAGGTAATACCCTACTTCTGTACTCGTGGATTGTATTATGGTGGATCTCAAGGATGTTGAGATGTCAGATGATTGGATGTTGGGATGTCGAACTAGGGGCCCTTGACCCCCTTTATATAGTGCAAGGGACCCGGTTACAGATAGAATCCCTAATCCATATATGGAAGATAAAGATATAACCGAGTTGGTTACGCCTATATCTGTGTATTCGAGTAGGAAACGAGTTTGTTTCCTTGTAGAGCAGGTCGGGCCGTGCTAGCTTCCAAGCCCGTCTTCTGGAAGATCCAATCGACTCGGCCCAAAGAGATGGTATGTTGGTATATATCTCCGGATACCCAGGGCTCATGTTATCCACAGTAGCCCCCGAGTGCTTCGTAACTGGGTTGTCTTGATTCGGGGGTTCAGCTTGCAGCCCTTCAGATGTAACCCGAGTGACGTCACTCTTCGTCTGGTTGATGAAGTTCCGCTTGCCAAGTAACCTGCTGATCAAACAACACAGTTACAAAGGACTCAAGAGAAAATCTCAAGTCTTAAAAGATGTCTTATACCCAGCCCGACTGGTCGGTATGCTGGCTATCGGCCCTACGGAGAGGCATACCAGAAAGGTGAATGTTGCCGAGTGATCAGTGTCACCCTGCATTACCCTCCCTGTTACAAATTATGACATTCGAGTCTGACTGGCAAGGCTCGACATTCGGTCCAGCAAGGGACATGTCACAACTTGCGTAGGGTGTTCAGGCGCCCTGACCCGACTAGTGCAGAGTCAAGCTAGTGATTCCCAGAAGAATACGCACGCTTCCAAGTTGTAGTCATCCGAGTGGTGTTCGTCTTGGCGACGAACGATCCGGAGACGTGCCACTGAGACCCAACTAAAGAGGTAACTCTTGACGCCCAATCTGATTAAGAAATCTGACCAGCCATTGACCCCAGGAGATACGTCAAGAGCTGAAGTTATAGTTTGCCCAGGTGGTTTTTGTCCTGATGACAAACGATCCGGAGATGTGCCACCGAGACAACTAGAGAGAACTTTTGATGTTCAGTCCGACTAAAAGCCAAACCGACTACTGTCCCCAGGGGCACATCAAAAGCCAAGTTGTAATTTGGAAAGCGCCCAGTCCTCAGTCTTTAAGACTGGCATAAGGCCCAACTGGGGGCGCGCTATCTTCCCGACTAGGTTGATCCGAGTGGCATCCGTACCCGAGTGATGACGTGTACAGCTTGCGACCCGTATGGGGCATGCTCTCTGGAACCTAAGTCCGGGCCCGAATCTTGAAGCGATGATTTTATGGCTTATTCCCTCCCGCTCAGCGCGGAACCGAAACGTCGCCCGTTCTCTCTTAAATAAAGCACGCCGGGACACTTGAACGGTCACGCCCCCGTTGTGCACCGGAGCCCGTTCGACTCCCCATTGTGCTTCCGCTAGGGTTTTAGTGTTCCGCCGCCACAGAGCAACCCTAGCACCTCCACATCAAATCTTGGGAACTGTTCTCATCGGGGTTGCTTCCCAATGCTATTACTTCCTGAAATCGGTTCGGAATCAGCTTGACTTCCCGATTTTGGCTATAAAAAGAAGCTGGTGCAGCAGCCGCTTCTCATCCAGACTTCTTCCTACCACCTTCCTTCTCCGCCTACTCCCATGGATGACGAAAAGTTGGCGGAGCTTTGGGCGCAGTACGACCTTGCTCTCGTCGAGGTCGCTGAGGAGGAAGCCCGCGCACACGACGTCGCCACCGTCGCAGTCTTGATCGAGGCTGTTCCGGCCCTCGCCGAGGTTGCAGATGTGATCGTCGAGGCGCTAGTCCGCGCTCGCCACCCCTTGTAATTGGCTTGCGAGCCATTATGAAATTTAATAAAGTCATTTGTTTTGCCTCCTTTTTTTTATCTAGTACAAGCTAATCGGTTTTTCGCGATTCGAGTCATGCATTTTGCCCAAGTAAGTTATGTCCCTTTCACTAAGCACTCTGCCAAGCGTATCAAGTTCCTTAGCGTTAAGAGTTGGCGCGGAGCTCTGTCTCCAAAAATGCAGTCGGGAAGTATGAGTGTTGCTAGGAAACAAGAGTTTCATTACTCGGAATGACTAACACTTAGGCTCGTCATAAACTTGAAAAGAGAAAGATCAATTAGGCATCGAATAGGTGCAGTGGTGCGAACTGCACCTAATTAGGTATAGCCCCCAACTTACTAGCTAGTCGGAGTCCGACCAAGGAGTAAGTCAATCTCAATAGAAGAGAAAGGGTGCGCGGTTGTGCACCTAATTAGGTGTAGTCCCCAATTTACTGGCTAGTCAGGATCCGACTAGGGAGCAAGTCAAGTTATTTTCAATAAAGGATTAGGTGCGTAATTGCACACCTAATTAGGTGTAGCCCCCAACTTACTATTTAATTGAAACACAAATAAGTAGCAAGTCAGAAACTGAATTGCATAAGCGTAAAGACAATGTGAACGAAAACTTATCTCTATTTAACTGTAAATGCGTGTACAATAGTAGTCAGCTATAGAACCGACGTAATTGCTCGATGTTCCACGAGTTGTCCATGAGGGTGCCGTCTTCTCGCCTCAGTCGATAAGCCCCCGGGCGTGTCACCGAGTCCACGATGTACGGACCTTCCCAGCACGGAGAAAGTTTGTGGCCACTCGATTGATTGACTCGAAGGACCAAATCTCCGACCGAGAAGGCACGATCCCGAGCATTGCGATTGTGATAGCGACGCAAACCCTGGAGGTACTTGGCCGACCGAATTGTAGCAACGCCCCGAGCTTCCTTCAGTCGGTCGAGGTCGTCGATCCGACTGGCCTCTGACTCGTCCTCATTGAACCTTTGAACTCGGGACGACCCGAACTGTAGTTCCGTCGGAAGGACCGCCTTAGACCCATACACGAGGAAAAAGGGAGACTGCCCCGTGGCTCGGCTGGGGCTTGTACGAAGCCCCCAAAGTATGGCAGGCAATTCCTTCATCCATTTTGCCGCATATGGTCTGAGCCTATCGAAGATGCGCGCCTTGACACCTTGTAGAAGCATGCCGTTTGCGGGCTCGACCTGCCCGTTGCTTCGTGGGTGTGCCACTGAAGCAAAGCAAATCTTTATGCCCACATCTTCGCACCAGCTTTGAAACTCATCACTTCTGAACTGAGAGCCGTTATCCGTGATGATCCGAGATGGTACGCCGAACTGACCGATGATCTCCTAGAAGAACTCGGTGGCCTTGGCCGCCGTAATCTTGGTCATAGGCTTGGCTTCAATCCATTTAGTGAATTTTTCAATGGCGACGAAGATGTGCTCGTAACCACCCGGGGCCTTTTTGAAGGGTCTGACAATGTCGAGCCCCCAGACTGCAAACGGCCAGGTGATGGGGAACGTCTGGAGTTCCTGAGCCGGCACGTGGATCTGCCAAGCGAAGAACTGACAACCCTCGCACTTGCGGACAATCTCCTTTGAGTCGGAGACCGCGGTTGGCCAGTAAAATCCTTGTCGAAAAGCTTTTCCGACCAACGTAGCTGATGCAGCGTGATGGCCGCACATGCCCGAGTGAATTTCCCGCAACAGGGCGCGTCCTTCAGACTCGGGTATGCACTTTTGAAGTATGCCAGAGGTGCTTCGGCGGTACAGGATCCCTTCATGCACCACGTATGCACGACTTCGGCGTTGAATTTGCTCGGCAGCCCCCCGATCGTCGGGAAGCTTCTCTTCTCGCAGGTACTCCAAGTATTGCTGCGTCCAATCCGGGTCGAGGGCAAGCACCTCTGACTCGAGTTGTTGTTCATCCAGTTGGGGTAGTTGCTCTTGCGGAGTGATGGAAGAGGCGTGAAGCTCTAGGACGAAGATCCCAGCCTGAACTGGCGCTCGACTGGAGCCTATGTTCGCGAGCTCGTCTGCCGCCTCATTGTCTCGTCGTAGAATATGTATGAGCTCCAACCCATCGAACTTGTCCTCCAACTTTCTGACCTCCTGGCAGTAGGCGGTCATGTTGTCGCTGACACAAGTCCAATCTTTCTGTACTTGGCTCACCACGAGCTGGGAATCTCCACGAACCACCAATCGCCGGATACTGAGTGATATGGCAATACAGAGACCGTGGATGAGCGTCTCGTACGCGGCTGCGTTGTTTGAAGCTGGAAAATGAATCTGGAGGACATACTTGAGTCGTTCGCCTCCAGGTGATATAAGGACAATACCAGCCCCCGCGCCCTGCCGTCGGAGAGAGCCGTCGGAGTACATGTTCCAGTACTCGGCCTCTTCGGCGGCTAGGAGACCCTGCATCTCCGTCCACTCGGCAACAAAGTCAGCGAGTGTTTATGACTTGATGGCGCTGCGTGGTTTGAACGAGAACTCGAAAGCCTTGAGTTCCACCGACCACTTTGCGATCCTCCCAGTGGCTTCCCGATTTTGGAGAATTTCTCCAATAGGAAAAGAGGTGACCACCGAAATTGGATGTTCTTAAAAGTAGTGCTTCAGCTTTCGAGAGGCGATCAGGACCGCATACAAAAGCTTCTGCACCTACTGGTAGTGTACCTTGGACTCGCCCAACACTTCGCTGACGAAGTAAACCGGCCGTTGAGCCTTGTAGACGCGTCCTTGTTCTTCTCGTTCCACTACTACCGCGACACTTACTACATGAGTGGTGGCCACAATGTATAGCAGAAGCGGTTCCTGTGGCATAGGAGATGCCAAGACAGGCGGTGAGGTGAGAAACGATTTGAGATCCTCAAAAGCCTTCTGCGCCTTAGGTGTCCAGACGAACCTGTCGTGTTGCTTCTTCAATAGCTTGAAGAAGGGCGACCCACGCTCGCCGAGTCGCGAGATGAATCGGCCGAGTGCCACCATGCACCCATTAAGATGCTGGACGTCCCTTTGGCACGTTGGGGGAGCCATCTCCATGATGGCTTTGATCTTTTTCGGGTTAGGTTCAATCCCGCGGTGAGATACCACGAAGCCGAGAAGCTTTCCCGAAGGAACCCCGAAGACGCACTTTTCCGGGTTCAACTTCATGTTGTATGCCGACAGGCTCTCGAATGTCTCCGATAGGTCAGTGACCAAGTCGGAGGTTACCCGAGATTTGACGACTACGTCATCAACGTATGCTTCCACGTTGCGTCCGAGCTGGTTGTGGAAGCATCGCTGAATGCAATGCTGGTACGTTGCTCCGGCGTTCTTCAGCCCGAAGGGCATTGTGACATAGCAGAAAGCCCCGAACGAAGTGATGAACGAAGTCTTGATGTAATCTTCTTCCTTTAAGCTAATCGGATGATAGCCTAAGTAGGCATCCAGAAAGCTCAAAAGCTCACAACCGGCAGTGGAATCAACCACCTGGTCGATGCGAGGTAGTCCGAATGGGTCCTTAGGACATGCTTTATTTAAGTCGGTATAATCGACACACATGCGCCAAGTACCGTTCATCTTTTGTACAAGTACCGGATTCGCCAACCGATCGGGATGGAGCACCTCTCTTATAAAGCCGATGGCTAAAAGTTTGGTGATCTCCGTCTTGATGGCTTCCTTCCGATCTTGCGCGAACCGGCGTAGCCGCTGCTTGACCGGCCTTGCTTTGTTGTGTACATTCAAGGAGTGGTCGATCACCTCTCTCAGGACACCTGGCATATCCGATGGTTTCCAGGCGAAGATGCCCCGATTCTCTTGGAGGAAGGTGACGAGCGCGTCTTCCTATTTCAGATCGAGCCCTATCCCGATCAGAGCCGTTTTGGCCGAATCGGACGAATCGAGCGAAATACGCTTGACATCTTCATCAGGCTTGATACCTGATTTAGATGGCTTCTTGTTCGGTAGATCGCCCTCGTCGCGAAGAGTAGTGGCCGCCTGCCGGATCTTGTCCAACTCGGCAGCTGCTTCGATTGACTGGGCAAAGTCGCAGTTTTCCTTATCGAGGAGATGGAAAACTTGACGTCTCCACGGATAGTGATTACGCCCCGCGGACCCGGCATCTTCATAGCCAGATAAGCGTAGTGTGGAACGGCCATGAGTTTGGCCAAGCCTGGCCTTCCCAAGATTGTGGTATACGCAGTCTCGAAATCGGCCACCTCAAAGCTGAGGTTCTCCGTCCGGTAGTTATCCCGAGTGCGAAAAGTGACCGGAAGAGTGATTTTCCCGATCGGCACTGATGATGTTCCCGGAATTATGCCATGAAACGGCGCGTCTGTCTTCTGGAGCGCCGTCCTTGAGATCTGCATCTCGTCCAAAGTCCTGGCGAAAAGGATATTTAATCCGCTCCCGCCGTCAACCAGGACCTTGCGCAGTCAGACGCCCCGTACCACAGGATCCAGGATGAGTGGATATCTTCCTGAGCAAGGGACATGATCAGGATGATCCGAGCGGTCGAACTTGATTGAAACCTCGGACCACCGAAGGTACTCGGGGGTCACCGGAAAAGCTGCATTGACTTCCCGAGCGGTAAGCTTTTGCTTACGCTTGGACTCGTATGTATCCGATCCCCCGAATATGTAATTGAGCTCACGCTCGGTTTCTTGGTAAGCGTCACTCTGAGGAGGGTCACGCTTGTCGTCTTGTTTGGCGTCCTTCGGAGCGTCCTTGCTATGCTCCTCAGCGAACTTCTTCAAGATGTTGCAGTTTTTTGCCGCATGCTTTCCATTCGGATGGAAAGGACACGGTGCCTCCATAACTTTGTTGTAGTCGTTAGACCGGGACGGCTTTTGCCGACCGTGATCCGCAACCGCTACCAGCTCTTCACCCTTGCGCTTTTTGTCCTTCTTGCAGGACGATTCGGGCTTGTCCTTCTTGCCTTCGTGTTTGCTCGGGTGATCCTCTTGACTCTCAGCAAGAGCATCCGAGGCGGTAGCATATCGATCCGCCAGGGCGAACATCTCCTTGACGGTAGTCGGGGGCTTCCGAGACATTTTCTTGATTAGATCGGGGTCGCGAACTCCCTTCCAGAAGGCCGCGACGACGACCGCCTCCGAAATCTCTCGGATTGTGTTCTTCTTGGTGAATTGCCGAATGAAATCCCTTAACGATTCATCTTTTTTCTGATGAATCTGATAAAGGTCCCACAAGGTTCCAGGCTTCTCATAAGTTTCCTGAAAATTGGCAACGAATTGGTCGCAAAGCTCTCCCTAGGAACCGATTGAGTTCTCTGGAAGGCCTGCGAGCCAACCCTGAGCCGGAGGGGTTAACATGACGGACAGATAGTTTGCCATCACATCGTATCCTCCACCTGCGGCCATGATTGCCAAAGAATAAATCTGCAACCAAGCCTCTGGGTCCCGCTCCCCGTCAAATTTTACTATTCCCTTATGGTTGAATCCTTCGGGCCAGTTTACCTGACGAAACCAGGGTGTGAATGCCTTAATCCCGTCAATCAATCCATCCTTGGGAGGAGGAGACTGGCGAGGAAGAATCCGACGTGGTGGAGTACGGCGCCGGTCTTCGTCTCGGTCCCTTCGCCGGGCTTCAATGTCGAGGAGGAGGTCGCGACTTGTACTGCCGGCAAGGCGTCCCCACTGCGACTTGAGTGTCTTGGCTGCGTCGAAGTCTTTGCTTATGGCGATCGGCTCTGGCGAGTTAACTCTTGATCCGAGTGCCTTGGGCATTGCTGCCGTCACCATGGCTTTGATTTGCTCCATGATCGGCGTTGCGGAGCTGTTTTCTCCAAGCAAAGGACCAACATTATCCAGGAGGGTCTTACATGCGAGGATGTTCTGCTATAGCGTACGGAAGACCGAGTGGTCTCCCATGCGGACTTGAAGCAGTTCCTCCTGGGCTTCCGTGCACGACCGCATAATTTGTCGCGCATATCTTCTCCACCTCCGCAGTTATGTTCGGCTCCTGCCTCACGGGACGCCGAGCCGATCCGGAGGCTTGTCCATCCAGCACATAGACGCCGCAAAAGTCGGGGAACCCGTTGACGCTCTCTTTTGACTTGGATTCCGAGAAGGAGCGGCTCAACCGATCCCGATTTGTTGGCTCGTCGATGGGAGTGATTATAACTCCTACTTCTCGTGCTGGATCATTTGTCAGAAGAGAATCCGACTGAGATTCGGCAGAATTGATCTGCTGAAATCTTGCAGCCGAATTGACCAATCCGAGTGGTATGTCCACTCGGGAAATTGATCTGGTTAGAGTCGTCCCTGAGCCCTGAGCTCCTTGGCCTAGATTGGAAAAGCTAGCGTGTTATCCTATGGAAAACAGTGGCCGAGTTTTCTAATCCGAACAGGGTGAACCACGATTGAGGGATTGTGATTCCCGACTGGGTCTGAGCGCGATGCAGACCAAGAACAAGGTCGCCACTTGGTTCTTTATCAGCAGGAGCTGGTAAAGCAAGAGGCGGTAGATCCCGACCGAAACCGAAGGGGAGTCCTGCGGTAGGCCAGTCAGAGTTGCCATCATCAGATTGGATCTCTTCCGGATCGGAATCCAGGGGAGAGATCTGGAGTCTTGACTCGGCGAGTCGCGTACCACCTCCCGTGTCGTGGACGAGCGAGGTTCGGCTCACACAACCGTAGTTCCCCGAAGTCACCGGCGATGAAGCCGAGATCTCCGAGGATGAAGCCTTGGCCGGGGGCGTAGGTGAAGACGAATCCGCCAATTGACGCCATCAAAGTTGAGAAAGTTGATCGTGACTCTAGCCCCTACCTAGCGCGCCAACTGTCGACGATTTGTGTCGGCAATATATTTTATAGGGCTACGCGAAAGATCACAACTACGATAGTAGCACAGGGAGCCGAATTCAAACAGGTTCGGGCCCTCGAGGTGAGGTAATACCCTACTCCTGTGCACATGGATTGTATTATGGTGGATCTCGAGCATGTTGAGATGTCAGATGATTGGATGTTGGGATGTCGAACTAGGGGCCCCTGACCCCCTTTATATAGTGCAAGGGACCGAGTTACAGATAGAATCCCTAATCCGTATATGGAAGATAAAGATATAACCGAGTTGGTTACGCCTATATCTGTGTATTCGAGTAGGAAACGAGTTCGTTTCCTTGTGGAGCAGGTCAGGCCGCGCCAGCCTCCAAGCCCGTCTTCTGGAAGATCCAATCCGCTCAGCCCAAAGAGGTGGTACGTCCAATAGTATATCTCCGGATACCCGGGGCCCATGTTATCCACACCTCCCCATTCACTCCTAACCCCCCTTGCCTTAATCCGGCCAAGAAACCCCTGATGGCTTCAGTTATCTACCATTAGGGGGTGTTAATTTGCCATTAAGCCAACCCCCTGTCTCCCTTCTTTGTTACAACATTCCCAACTGTGGATAACATGGGCCCGGGGTATCCGGAGATATACTATTGGACGTACCACCTCTTTGGGCCGAGTCAATTGGATCTTCCAGAAGACGGGCTTGGAGGCTGGCACGGCCCGACGTGCTCTACAAGGAAACGAACTCGTTTCCTACTCGAATACATAGATATAGGCGTAACCAACTCGGTTATATCTGTATCTTCCATATATGGATTAGGAAATCTATCTGTAACTAGCCCCTTGCACTATATAAAGGGGGTCAGGGGCCCCTAGTTCGACATCGGATATCTCATCTCTCAACACATCTCATCATCCTTGAGATCCACCATAATACAATCCACGAGCACTGGAGTAGGGTATTACCTTGCCCCGAGGGTCCGAACCTATATAAATTCGGCTCCCTGTGCTACCATCGTAGTTGAGATCTTTTGTATAGCCCTATAAAATATATTACCGACACAAATCGTCGACAGTTGGCGCGCCAGGTAGGGGCTAGCGTCACGATCAACTTCCTCGATTTCGATGGCTTCAATTGGCAGATTCGTCTTCACCTATGCCCCCGGCCAAGGCTTCATCTTCGGAGATCTCGGCTTCGTCGCCGGTGACTTCGGGGAACTACGGTTGTGTGAGCCGAGCCTCGTTCGGTCCACGCATTACCGGGGGAGGTGGTACGCAATTCCGACCGAGCCTCACCGCCTTAGGATCTCTCCCCTAGATTCCGATTCGGAAGAGATCCAATCTGATGATGACAATTCCGACTGGCCCATCGCAGGACTTCCCTTCGGTTTCAGTCGGGATCTACCGCCTCTTGCTTTACCAGCTCCTTCTGCTGATGAAGAACCAAGTGGCAATCTTATTCCTGGCCTAGATCGCTCTCAGATCCTGTCGGGGATCATAATCCCTCAATCGTGGTTCGCCCCGCTCGGATTAGAAAATTCAGCCGCTGTTTTCCATCGGATAACATGCCAGCTTTTCCAATCTGGGCCAAGGAGCGGAACACGGCAATCGCAAACTAGGACGAGTTTTCTGAGTCTGGGTCAGGGACGACTCTAACCAGATCAATTTCCCGAGTGGACATACCACTCGGATTGGTCAATTCGGCTGCAAGATTTCAGCAGATCAGATCTGCCGAATCTCAGTCGGACTCTCCTATGACAAATGATCCAACACGAGAAGTGGGAGTTATAATCACTCCCATCGATGAGCCAACAAATCGGGATTGGTTGAGCCTCCCTTTCTCGGAATCCGAGTCAGAGGAGAGCGTCAATGGATTCCCCGACTTTCACGGCGTCTATGTGCTGGATGGGCAAGCCTCCGGATCAGCTCGGCGTCCCATGGAGGAAGCAGGAGCCGAACAAAACCGCGGAGGTGGAGAAGATCTAAGCGACAAATTACGCGGTCGTACACGGGAACTTCAGGAGGAATTGCTTCAAGTCTGCATAGGAGATCACTCGGTTTTCCGTACGCCACAGCAGAACATTCTCGCATGTAAGACCCTCCTGGATAATGTTGGTCCTTTGGTTGGGGGAGAACAGCCCCGCAACGCCGATCATGAGGCAAATCAAAGCCATGGTGACGGCAGCGGCTGTCCAAGGCACTCGGGATCAGCAGGCCAACTCGGCCAGGAGCCAGACTGTCATGAGTAGTACTCGGCGCAGTCAGCACACACGAAGTCGTGGGCAAGACGCCCGCCGAAGTACAAGTCGTGGCCTTCGCCTCGACATCGAAGCCCGGCGGAGGGAGCGAGATGAATACCGCCACCGTACTCCACCACGTCGGATTCTTCCCCGTCAGTCTCCTCCCCCTAGGGACGGATTGTTGACGGGATCAAGGCATTCACACCTCGACTCCGTCAGGTATACTGGCCCGAAGGGTTCAACCCCAAGGGGATAGTGAAATTTGATGGGGAGCGGGACCCCGAGGCTTGGTTGCAGATCTACTCTTTGGCAATCAAGGCCGCGGGAGGAGGATACGACGTGATGGCAAACTATCTGCCTGTCATGTTAACACCTCCGGCTTAGGGTTGGCTCGCAGGCCTTCCAAAGAACTCAATCGGTTCCTAGGGAGAGCTTTGCGAACAATTCGTCGCCAATTTCCAGGAAACTTATGAGAAGCCTAGGACCCAGTGAGACCTTTATCAGATTCATCAGAAAAAAGATGAGTCGTTAAGAGATTTCATTCGGCGTTTTACCAAGAAGAAGAGCACAATCCGGGAGATTTCGGAGGCGGTCGTCGTCGCAGCTTTCCAAAGGGAGTTCGCGACCCCGATCTAATTAAGAAGATGTCTCGAAAGCCCCCAACCACCGTCAAGGAGATGTTTGCCCTGACGGATCGATATGCTACCGCCTCGGATGCTCTTGCTGAGCGTCAAGAGGATCACCCGAGCAAACACGAAGGCAAGAAGGACAAGCCTGAATCGTCCTCCAAGAAGGACAAAAAGCGCAAGGGGGAAGAGCTGGTAGAGGTTGCAGACCACGGTCGGCAAAAACCGCCCAGGTCCAGCGACTACAACAAAGTTATGGAGGCACTATGTCCTTTCCATCCGAATAGAAAGCATGCGGCCAAAAACTGCAACATCTTGAAGAAGTTTGCTGAGGAGCATAGCAAGGACGCTCCGAAGGACGCCAAACAAGATGATAAGCGTGACCCTCCTCAGGGTGACGTTTACCAAGAAACCGAGCGTGAGCTCAATTACATACTCGGGGGATCGGATACATATGAGTCGAAGCGTAAGCAAAAACTTACTACTCGGGAAGTCAATGCAGCTTTTTCGGTAACCCCCGAGTACCATCGGTGGTCTGAGGTTCTGATTAAATTCGATCGCTCAGATCACCCTGATCACGTCCCTTGTCCAGGAAGATTTCCGCTCATTGTGGATCCTGTGGTACGGGGCATCCGACTGCGTAAGGTCCTGATTGACGGCGGGAGTGGATTAAATATCCTTTTCACCAAGACTTTGGACGAGATGCAGATCCCAAGGACGGGGCTCCAGAAGACGGACGCGCCGTTTCATGGCATAATTCTAGGAACATCACTGCCGATCGGAAAAATCACTCTTCCGGTCACTTTTGGCACTCGGGATAACTACCGAACAGAGAACCTCAGCTTTGAGGTGGCCGATTTCGAGACTGCGTATCACGCAATCTTAGGAAGGCCGGGCTTGGCCAAACTCATGGCCGTTCCACACTACGCCTATTTGGCTATGGAGATGCCGGGTTCGCAAGGCGTAATCACGATCAGTGGAGACGTCAAGTTTTCCCATCTCCTCGATAAGGAAAATTACGACTTCGCCCAGTCAATCGAAGCGGCCGCAAAGTTGGACAAGATCTGGCAAGTGGCCACTACTCTTCGCGACGAAGGCGATCTACCGAACAAGAAGCCATCTAAATCGGGTATCAAAGCTGACGAATATGTCAAGCATATTTCGCTCGACCTGTCCGATTCGGCCAAAACGGCTCTGATCAGACATGGCTCGATCCGAAATAGGAAGACACGCTCGTCACCTTCCTCAAAGAGAATCGAGGCATCTTTGCCTGGAAACCATCGGATACGCCAGGCGTCCCGAGGGAGGTGATCGAGCACTCCTTGAATGTAGACGACAAAGTAAGGCCGGTCAAGCAGCGGCTGCGCCGGTTCGCACAAAATCGGAAGGAAGCCATCAAGACGGAGATCACCAAACTTTTAGCCGCCGGCTTTATAAGGGAGGTGCTCCACCCTGATTGGTTGGCAAATCCGGTACTTGTACAAAAGAAAACGGTACTTGGTGCATGTGTGTCGACTACACCGACTTAAATAAAGCATGCCCAAAGGACCCGTTCGGACTACCTCGCATTGACCAGGTGGTTGATTCCACTGCCGATTGCGAGCTTTTGAGCTTTCTGGACGCCTACTCAGGCTATCACCAGATTGGCTTAAAAGAAGAAGATTGCATCAAGACTTCGTTCATCACTCCGTTCGGGGCTTTCTGCTACGTCACAATCCTCTTCGGGCTGAAGAACGCCGGAGCAACGTACCAGCGTTGCATTCAGCGATGCTTCCACAACCAGCTTGGACGTAACGTGGAGGCATACGTTGATGATGTTGTTGTCAAGTCTCGGGTAACCTCCGACTTGGTCACTAACTTATCGGAGACATTCAAGAGCCTGTCGGCATACCACATGAAGTTGAACCCGGAGAAGTGTCTTTGGGGTCCCTTCGGGGAAGCTTCTTGGTTTCGTGGTATCTCACCGCGGAATTGAAACTAACCGAAAAAGATCAAGGCCATCATGGAGATGGCACCCCCAACGTACCAAAGGGACGTCCAGCGTCTTAATGGGTGCATGGTTGCACTCGGCCGATTCATCTCGCGACTCGACGAGCGTGGGTCGCCCTTCTTCAGGTTATTGAAGAAGCAACATGACAAGTTCGTCTGGACACCCGAGGCACAGAAGGCTTTTGAGGATCTCAAGTCGCTCCACACCTCGCCACCTGTCTTGGTATCTCCTATGCCATAGGAACCGATTCTACTATACATTGCAGCCACCACCCATGTAGTGAGTATTGCGGTGGTAGTGGAACGGGAAGAACAAGGATGCGTCTACAAGCCTCAACGCTCGGTTTACTTCGTCAGCAAAGTATTGGGCGAGTCCAAGGTACGCTATCCGCAGTGCGTAAGCTTCAGATGCGGTCCCGACGCTCTCTAAGTCAAGCACTACTTTCAAGAACATCCAATTTCGGTGGTTACCTCTTTCCCTATTGGAGAAATTCTCCATAATCGGGAAGCCACTGGGAGGATCGCAAAGTGGTCGGTGGAACTCGAAGCTTTCGAGCTTTCGTTCAAGCCACGCAGCACCATCAAGTCACAAACACTCGCTGACTTTGTCGCCGAGTGGACAGAGATGCAGACTCCCCCAGCCGCCGAAGAGGCCAAGTACTGGAACATGTACTTCGACGGCTCTCTCCGACGGCAGGGCACAAGGCCTGGTATCATTCTTATATCACCTGGAGGCGAACGACTCAAGTATGTCCTCCAGATATATTTTCCAGCTTCAAACAACGCAGCCGAGTACGAGGCGCTCATCCACGGTCTCCGTATTACCATATCGCTCGGCATCCGGCGATTGGTGGTTCGCGGAGATTCCCAGCTCGTGGTGAGCCAAGTACAGAAGGATTGGACTTGTGTCAACGACAACATGACCGCCTACAGTCAGGAGGTCAGAAAGTTGGAGGACAAGTTTGATGGGTTGGACCTCATACATATCCTACGACGAGACAACGAGGCGGCAGATGAGCTCGCGAACATGGGCTCCAGTCGGGCGCCAGTCCCGGCTGGGATCTTCGTCCAAGAGCTTCACGCCCCTTCCATCACACCGCGAGAGCAACTACCCCAACCGGATGAGCAACAACCCGAGTCAGAAGTGCTTGCCCTCAACACGGATTGGACGTGGCCATAGTTGGAGTATCTGCAAGAAGAAAAGCTTCCCGATGATCGGGGGGACGCCGAGCAAATTCAAAGTCAGAATCACGCATACGTGGTGCACGAAGGGATTTTGTACCGCCAAAGCGTCTTCGGCATACTTCAAAAGTGCATACCCGAGTCTGAAGGACGCGTCCTGTTGCGCGAAATTCACTTGGCATGTGTGGCCATCACGCTGCATCAGCTACGTTGGTCGGAAAAGCCTTCCGGCAAGTATTTTACTGGCCAACCGCGGTTTCCGACTCAAAAGAGATCGTCTACAAGTGCGAGGGTTGTCAGTTCTTTGCCCGGCAAATCCTTGTGCCGGCTCAGGAATTTCAGACGATCCCCATCACCTGGCCATTTGCAGTTTGGGGGCTCGACATTGTCAGACCCTTCAAGAAAGCCCCAGGTGGTTTTGAACAAATCTTCGTCGCCATTGACAAGTTCACTAAATGGATTGAAGCCAAGCCTGTGACCAAGATTATGGGGGCCAAAGCCACCGAGTTCTTCCAGTAGATCATCGGCCAGTTTGGCGTACCATCTCGAATCATTATGGACAACGGCTCTCAGTTCAGAAGTGACGAATTTCAAAGCTGGTGCGAAGATGTGGGCATAAAGATTTACTTTGCTTCAGTGGCACACCCACGAAGCAACGGGCAGGTCGAGCGCGTGAACGACATGCTTCTACAAGGCGTCAGGGCGCGCATCCTCGATCGGCTCAAACCCATACGCGGGAAAATGGATGAAGGAATTGCTCGCCAGACTGGGGCTCCAGACGAGCCCCACCGAGCCACAGGCGATCTCCTTTTTCCTCAGATATGGGTCTCGAGGCGTCCTTCCAACGAGCTACGGGGTCGCCGAGTTCAAAGGTTCAATGAGGATGAGTCAGAGGCCAGTCGGATCAACGATCTCGACCGACTAGAGGAAGCTCGCGACGTTGCTACCATTTGGTCGGCCAAGTACCTCCAGGGTTTGCATCGCTACCATGATCGTAATGTGCGGGATCGTGCCTTCTCGGTTGGAGATTTGGTTCTTCGAGTCAATCAATCGAGTGGCCACAAACTTTCTCCGCGCTGGGAAGGTCCATACATTGTCGACTCGGTGACACGCCCGGGAGCTTACCGACTGAGGCGAGAAGATGGCGCCCTCTTGGACAACTTGTGGAACATCGAGCAATTACGTCGGTTCTATACCTGTCGACCATTGTACACACACTTACAATCAAATAAAGATAAGTTTTCGTTCACATTGTCTTTACGCTTATGAAATCCAGATTCTGACTTGCTACTTATTTGTGTTTCAATTAAGTAGTAAGTCGGGGTACACCTAATTAGGTGCGCAATCGCGCACCTGACCCTTATTGAAAATAACCTGACTTGCTCCCTAGTCGGATCCCGACTAGCCAGTAAATCGGGGGCTACACCTAATTAGGTGCGCAACCGCGCACCCTTTTTCTCCTATTGAGATTGACTTACTCCTCGGTCGGATTCCGACTAGCTAGTAAGTTGGGGGTTATACCTAATTAGGTGCAGTCTGCACCACTATACCAATTCGATACCTAATCGATCTTTCTCTTTTCAAGTTTATGTCGAGCCTAAGTGTTAGTCGTTCCGAGTAACGAAACTCTTTGTCTGCTAGCAATACTTATACTTTCCGACTGCGTTTTTGGAGACAGAGCTCCGCGCCAACTCCTAACGGTAGGGAACTTGATGCGTTGGGCAGAGTGCTTAGTAAAAGGGACGTAACTTGCTTGGGCAAAATGCATGACTTGAATCACGAAAAACCGATTAGCTCGTGCTAGATAAAAAAAGGGTGGCAAAACGAACGTTTTTATTAAAATTCATAATGGCTCGCAAGCCAATTACAAGGGATGGCGACGAGCGCGGGTCTGCGCCCCGATGATCACGTCGGCCACCTCGGCGAGGGCTGGGGCGGCTTCGATCAGGGCCGCGGCGGTGGCGTCGTCGCGGGCACGGGCGCGGGCCAGTGCTTCGACGATCACATCGGCCACCTCGGCAAGAGCTGGGGCGACCTCGATCAGAACCGCGACGGAGGCGACGTCGCGGGCACGGGCCTCTTCTTCGGTGACCTCGGCGAGCGCGAGGTCGAACTGCGCCCAAAGCTCCGCCACCTCTACGTCAGCCATGGAAACAGGCGGAGATGGAGGGGTTGACATAGAAGTTTGGATGAGGAGTGGCTGCTATACCGGCCTCTTTTTATAGCCAAGATCGGGGAGTCGAACCGATTCCGGGAGTAATGGCATTGGGAAGCAACCCCGATGAGAACTGTTCCCGAGATTTGATGCGGAGGTCTCTGGGAACATGGCGCATCATTCAAAGCGACGATTGGCATTCCAGCAGGCGGCGCTGGGGATGCCCCGTAGCGGTGGGAGCACGGCGCGCTCTCATTAAAGGAAAATAGGCGACGTTTCATTTCCGCGCTGGGCGGGAAAGAATGAAGCCCTAAAATCAATACTTTGAGGTTCAGACCCAGACTTAGGTCCCAGAGAACATGCTCCATGTGGGCCGTAAGCTGTGCATGACATTGCTCGGGTACAGGTGTTATTTGGGTTAAACCTAGTCGGGTAAAAGGGCACACCCTTGGATGGGCCATGGGCCAATTCTTAATCTCTCGAGGACTGGGCGCTTCCCGGACAATTAATGTAGCCTTTGGTGTGCCCCCAGTGGACAAAAGTCGATCTGGCCTCAATTAGAACGGACATAAAAGGTTACCTTTCCAAGTTGGGTCTCAGTGGCACATCTCTGGATCGTTCGTCGCCAAGACGAACACCACTCGGATGACCTCAACTTGGAGGCGGGCGTATTCTTCTGGGAATCACTAGCTTGACTCCTCACTAGTCGGATCAGGGCGCCTGAACACCCTATGCAAGTTGTGTCATGTTCCGACGCCTGAACACCCTATGCAAGTTGTGTCATGTCCCCTGCTGGACCAAATGTCGAGCCTTGCCAGTCA
This sequence comes from Olyra latifolia, assembly GCA_036346145.1. Taxonomy (NCBI): domain Eukaryota; kingdom Viridiplantae; phylum Streptophyta; class Magnoliopsida; order Poales; family Poaceae; genus Olyra; species Olyra latifolia. Next base: position 16,996,699 of record CM070524.1, on the reverse strand, counting down.
GACTCGAATGTCATAATTTGTAACATGGAGGGTAACGCCGGGTGACACTGATCACTCGGTAACATCCACCTTCTGGTATGCCTCTCCTTAGGGCCAATAGCCAGCATACCGACCAGTCGGGCTGGGTACCAGACATCTTTTAAGACTTGAGATTTTCTCTTGAGTCCTTTGCAACTGTGTTGTTGCATCGTGAGTTACCCGCAAGTTTAAACTTCATCAACCAGACGAAGAGTGACGTCACTCGGGTTACCTCTGAAGGGCTGCAAGCTGAACCCCGAATCAAGACAACCCAGTCGCGAAGCACTCGGGGGGCTACTGTGGATAACATGGGCCCCGGATATCCGGAGATATACTACTGGACGTATCACCTCTTTGGGCCGAGTCAATTGGATCTACCAGAAGACAGGCTTGGAGGCTGGCGCGGCCCGACATGCTCTACAAGGAAACAAACTCGTTTCCTACTCGAATACATAGATATATGCGTAACTAACTCGGTTATATCTATATCTTCTATATACGGATTAGGGAATCTATCTGTAACTTGGCCCCTTGCACTATATAAAGAGGGTCAGGGCCCCTAGTTCGACATCGAATATCTCATCTCTCAACACATCTCATCATCCTTGAGATCCACCATAATATAATCCACGAGCACAGGAGTAGGGTATTATCTCGCCCCGAGGGCCCGAACCTGTATAAATTCGGCTCCTTGTGCTACCATCGTACTTGTGATCTTTCGCATAGCCCTATAAAACATATTGCCGACACAAATCGTCGACACCAGCCGAGCTCCCTTTCTCCTCCTTTGCTTTCTTCTTCGACTCGGCCTGGGTGTTGGGCAGGGCTCCAGTTCCAGTTTTTCAGCTCTGCTTCACAACTCCACTAAGGGGCTCGGGAAGGGCTTAAATAACGAGAGGGACAATAGGGAGGGATAGGGAAGTGGTCTGCACAGTGCTGCAGTGGGGAGCGGGGCTCGACAAGACATGAACGGCGGAAGCGACTCTTGGAGAGCGAGGCGTGTCATGGCAAAGGTTGGTCTTGCAGTGAGCGGCACACGGCTCGAAAGGACGCAGCAGTGCTGCAGTCTGTGGAGATAGAACGTCCAATGTTCTTGGCGAGACGCGCTGCTTCTCTGCAGCAGGGGCGAAGTGGGAGAGAGAGAGAGGAAGGGGGCCGGGCCAGGAGGGGCTTCGGGAAGGCTGGGCCAGAGAAGGAAGGAAAGGAGGGGAGGGAAGTGGATAGGCTAGCTCAGGCGGCCGGGCCAGAAAGGAAGATGGAGAAGGAAAGGGGAGGGTTGGGCTATGCCTACTAGGAAAATAGAAAAACAGATTTTGAAATGGGTTTAAAATAAATCCTAGATTAAGAATTTGAATTAGGTAAATTGAGTTAAGGTTTTAAATGAGACTTATAATTTGAGTTTGGAATTCAAATTTGGAATTTTAAGTTCAATTTTGAATTTAAGTTATACTAAGTTGGCTTTTGAAGTAAAAAAGCAAATTTTTTATATTAATAAAAGAATTTTGCTTTTCTCACCGAATTTTGAATTTAGAGATTTGAGATTTTTAGTTTGAATACTAAATACAGGGAAATTCAATTCAATTTTTGAATTTTGCAAAAGTTTTAAAATGGCCCAAAAATGGGCTATTACAAATCCTACCCTCTTAGAAAAGATCTCCACCCGTGGTCTTAAGACTAACTAGAGAAAAGGGAAGCATATTTCTGTCGAAGCTGATCTTCAGGTTCCCAAGTCTCTTGTCCTCCAGACTATTTATTCCGCACGACTCTGCACATATTCATGGTCATAAGCAGAAAACTCACCAGGCTTTGATAATTTTGCTCAAGAACACATAAGCAGGAAACTCAGGAAGCTTTGATAATTGTGCTCAAAAACAGAGATTCATAACAGGTTCTTACTGAAACCAACCAGATGAGAGCACTGCATAGCCAATGTATCGTAGCTCTACATTCGGTAAGGGAATATGGAAACCTATGTAGCTTCCAACTTCGACTTTACTACTTACAACCCTAAACCAAGCTCCTGGGACGATGCAGCATACACATCTTCCTAAGCAATTACAACATTCTATATGGTAACATACCTTCCTCGTCAAGAACGGGATGTAGTAGCGCCATCCAATGACTTCACCGGGTCGATGCTTGAGCGCGGCGGCGAACCACTTTGAGGGCGTTTTCGGATCGCCAGGACGCCACCTCTTCGATCGATTTCAGATGGATGGCGGCAGACGCAGCGTGGCTCTCTGTTTTGCGCCGAGGCGGATGGCTGGCTCGCGTGCGTGAAGAGCAAAGCGGAGAGACTCCACATCTGCTGGGTTGACCGCCAGCCGAGGCATCACCGTGAGGATCAGCTCCTGGAGACGGTTGGCGATGAGTGCGACGCGGCGAAGGGAAGGCAATTTGGCGATGTGCGTCCCATCCAACTTGCCGAGCTTCCGCTCCAGCAGCTGCATCATCTCAGGGGCATCGTGGACACTTTCCACCCCCTCCACAGTCACAGAGAGGTGGTCGCCGCGGCACATCAGGATCTCCGCATCCGCGATGCAGGGCGTGTTTGGTTTGCTTACTAACCCAGCCACACCCAAACTTAGACAAGCCACATGTACTTAGGCAAGCGTTTGGTTGGTTTACTCAGCTTAGGTCGCCACAGCTCCTTAGGCGTGACCCGCATCACTCGCCGCATAAATTGTCGCCACAACTGTGGCGGCCGATTCGGCCGCCAAACCTAGCTACGGCGCCCCACTTTCCCCATTCCTCTGCATTTTCCCCGTTTTCCTTACCCCTTTCTCCCGAGTCCCGAGCAAGCGATGGAGAGCCCGAGCTAGGGTTAGCCCGCGAGAGGAGAAGGAAGGGGGCGGCGGCGGCTGGGTGCGTGCGGAGGGAGGTGCGTCTTGGCGGCCGAGCCGACGCGTCACGCGAGGCCGGGTGGGTCTCGCTTCGGTGCGATCTTGGCGTGGGCGCAGTAGCGTTGTCGGCGGTGCTGCTGGTCTCGCAGCGGCCGACCGCTGAAGGGTGCTCGTCGCGGGTGGGCCTCACTCGAGGAGCCCTCCGATCCGCTCTCAGCCCAGCACGGACAGCGCCGTAGCAAGGTAATTACTCCATTTGTTCCTATGTGTTCTTTGTTTTGTTTGTCTTTCTTTGTGAAATCTTGCGGATTGGAATGAGGTGGAATGAGGTGGATGTATTTTTCCTTGAATCTTAATTTTTTTCCATCACTGATGAAAGAGATTAGCAATATTTAAGTTTGTAACAAATGGTTCTACTAATCTCAGCTATTTGCATACATATTGGAAGTCTCTGTTTAATATGTGGCTATTTTAGGGCCGAACCGCTTGCTCCATTGGCATATACAACTTAGAAATTGGAAAATTAATATGAACCCTTATTACAATTGTCTTAAAATTTAACATACGTCACCTTCTCACATCATCTACTAGAGCTGGAAAATATGAACTTACTTATGCAATTTCATGATTTGTTTGCTTAACTAAAGATAATATGATTTGCCATATCCATAATTTCTTGACTGATTTTCTCTAGAGCAAATTTTCTGCATTCAATTTCAGATATGTGATAATAGCAGGACCAGATTATATATTTATGCTTATCTAAGTTGATATGTCACACTCTGCATGAACTTACTTTGTGTCTTTGTTTGACCTTTGCTCTTTTCAGCTTGTCAGTAAAGACATTCTACTAGAGCTGGAAAATATGAACTTACTTATGCAATTTCATGATTTGTTTGCTCTGTTCTCTTTAGTGCTCGTGGGGTAATAAACCAACTCCACCTGGGACATCTTCTAAGCCATTTCCACCTCTAGTTCCTCAGTATGAGCCTGTAGCAATGGCAGGTGTGTCACAAGATTTCACAGCAGCTGAACTTCTAGTCCTGAGTCAGGCCGCGGCTGGGCAGATTGCTGGCCAGCACGGTCTTGCTGGTCAATCTGCAGGGCTTCTTGCTGCTGGTTCCTAGGCCCTCTACGACGGCTATCCATTTTCTTGTCTAATTTCGTTTAGTACTTCACCTTAACAGAGTAACAGATGTATTTGATGTGAATTTGTGATTGAATATTAATGTAATGGCATTATTCATTTGTAATTATTAGGCCAAATATGTAATGGTTTTTAGATGCTCTATAGTTCATGCAATGTTGATTTTCCAAAATGTGTGGCAACCAACCAAACACCTGCCACAACTTCTTAGCCCTGCCTAAACTGAGGCATAGGCACAATCCAAATAGCTGCCACAAATTTCTTAGACAAGCCTCACCTTAGGCGTGGCAGCAAACCAAACAGCAGCTAAGTTTAGAAATCTTAGTCATGCCACACCTGTGGCAAACTGCTAACCTTAGGCTAGACAACCTTAGTCACTAACCAAACAGCAGGCTGCGACGGGCAGACGGGCGGCGCCAAGGGTCAAGCACTCTGTGGCGAGGAGAGGGGAGGGGACAGGAGGATCTGGAAGGGGGGAGAACGTCTATTATTATATAGAGAAATGTGGGAGATCAATCCGTGTGACATGTTTCCGGAACGTTCGATCGCCAATGAACGTTGCGGATTAATCCAAAAAAACACAGATTTTTTTTTTCACAACAAACACAGATTTTGGAGCGCTGGAATGATCCCCAAGGCCCCGAGCCATCGCCCGCGCGTGCCCGCGTGTACTACATTCATAATCATAAAGCTCTTCAGTGCATTACAAATATTTTTCCCTATTTATTTGATTTTTTAAATCATTTTTATGATTTTTCGTTGCTATTTTTAAATTCTTCTAATATTTCTAAATTTTTAAAAATATTATTGTCCAAGTGGGCCAACCAGCATGAAGTGGGCCAACCGGAAGGCCCGTTGGCCAGGTCTATTTGTGGCCACCTACCCCTCTCCTCCCAATGTCCGATCTGGAGTCCGGTTTCAATTCAACTAGCAACTTATTAAACGCTATTATGTTTGTAAAACTCATGCTATAAAGTTTGATCTTGTAGGCTTGGTGGAAATGCATATAGTTCGAACTTTTCGGAACTTTGAACACAATCTTGTAACCTTGAAAACTGAAATATATATGGATGTAAGCTTGCTTGCCTCCATCCTATTTCCATATATAACATTATTGTGAAAAATATTATAAAAAAGAATAAATACTTTGACAAAGCATCCCTGCTTAGAAGAGCGTACAGATCCTAGAGGGAAGAAATGATAAGAAAAATGAGAATATATGATAACAAAAACCAGTAACATGGTCATTACAGTTGCATTTAATCCTAGTTTTGAAAACCATTATCACATCAAGAAATTATAAATAATCTTTCTTCTTTTGAGGGACTAAAATAATCACAGTTATTAAAGACATCTTAGATCTACCTTTCTTTTTAAGAGGATCCTAAGCCTACTGAATCTAACCTATAAAGGCAATGACATGAAGCATTAGATAGAAAAAATTAACCGACAACCAGCCTATAGAAGGAAGAATCTAGCATAAGATAGCATAGATGTAACACGTAAATAAAAATTATGGCTAGACATCAACCACCACCAAAATCAGATTGCACGACATCTAGATGTGAAATACGACCAGACCGTAATTAAGAATGGGGAAACTAAGGACTGCTGAAGCCTTAGAAACAAAATGACCAAATTCTTTGATATTGTATAGCATAATATCCTTAGGAAAAAACCAAACCCTTTGAAAAGTAGAAGGCACATAGCTCTGTTGAAGGATAACATATTTGCAATAAAATACCCTATGGTTTTTCTTTAGCATCCACTCTAATTCTTTGTCATCAAACTGTTGTATGCATCAGCAAGGAAAAATACGAATGGATAAGATTTGCATTTGATGGTATTCATATGACCATATATTAGAGTAAAATTTAAGAGGAGTTAAAAGAAAAAATGAAATCATATAGGGCAGGTGTACGAAGAATTGAAGAGTAATCAATCACTAATTATTTAGATAATGGAATATAATTTTGGCCTCTACATATAGGGATGCACACAACCAATATATAGCGCTGTGACTATGTAAGCAAACACAAAATGAGAGCTTCCAGTCATGTATCTGTTTACCCATGCTGCCACAGGAATCTTTTCCTCTGGCACCTTCTCTAATATTGCTCTTCTTGAACTGCACATAGCCACGGATATATAGATGAATCAGCGACCTAAACTGAAAGAGACTTACCTAGCCGAACAGCAGGTAAATAAAAAACAGGATATCCATATATGCCTACCTACTCCATGTTTCAGCCTTAGATTCATTGGTTGAAAGGCAAGCCAATCGGCTATGTAATAGAGATGATGAGGCACCTTCTCCATCACAGCCTAGTGATCCATCGGGCCATCATGTCAGGCTACATCATACAATAATTTGGACAAAGCTAAACCGAACTGTTTGCAAAAAAATAATTGTTCCATTTCACATTCATAAACAAAGGGTGCCCTAAAGGTTGAAAGTTCCATAGGAACATCCAATGAACCTCCCTATACTACCCTAGGTCTAAAGGCCTTAAAGAAGAGTTGGCAATAAAATCACTGAAGAGCAATATTTTAAAGTGATTTGCCAAGAAATTCAGAGAACAAAATTAGGGAAACCTATAGAAAGTAACATGGACTACTATGTATTACAAAATACGATGGAAATCCTTTTGGCCCATATAGAGGTAGCAGCCTAGTCGATATGTTATAACCGAGGGAGTAGTGGATACCTCTAAATTTGACATTCTACAATATCCTGACGATATTAGACCTTTTGAGACAATTTTTTTTTTCCTATAATAAATTGCGACATCTTAACTCCATTTTAACATGGCCGACATCTCAGTTGGACATAAAAAATGTTGTGTTGTTAAGAAGGGCCTACGTCTTACCTGAATGAATAAAGTTCCAGTTTCAAAAGCTACATGTTTGCAGATTTGAGCTTGAAAGGATATCGATTGTTTAGTACAGGTTTTTCTTATATGCCCTTTGACCAGGTTACTTTCGCTGCTTCCTATAGGGTATCTTCATAGATGTAGCCCTAAACTCTTCAACATTCTCAAGTAAAACCTATGTGAGGAAATCCTCTTTTATACACATAAAGAATGTTCAGGCTTAAAGCAATGGCTGAGAAACAGGAAATAGAATAAAATTCAGATTTTGGTAAGTTCAGGTATGAACCAAACCTCTATGAACATGGGATCATGGCAAGAGTAGCGCTGCTGATTTGGAAATGCTGCAAGACATGAAAAGAATTAGGATAAGTGAATAGGTAAGGACATCGCTATTGTAGATCACAAGAAAACTGGCTGAATCCTGAAGAAAACATAGATCATGGTTTTCATTGCAATGCCACAACAAACACATGCACATCATAGTCAACGCTCTAGGAAAGTATATTTGCATCATGGCCTGCATAGGAAATAATAAAAATATATATGCGAATACCTTATTGCCTATGCCTCTCATATATTAAAACCAAGCTGTTGAGCTAAAAAGTAATGGACCCATTATCTCTCAAGGTTTAAATAGTGATCTGGCAAAGATCTCGCGTATAAATAGGACCCATATAGTGACCATGAGGTTTTTGACAAGAATAAAACTAACATAGCTGCACAAATTGGAGGATGCAAAGGCAATGTCTGAAAATTAATAGTCTAAGTTACCTATGTACTGAGCGACAATTACACAAGATATGCAGGCCTACCTTTGGAATGCGCAATTGAATAGCCAAGAGAAGATGGTGTCACACACCCAATGCTTCCCATCTCCTCGAAAATGTTTGGGAATGATAAAATCAAAATCCGATGGGTAGGAAGCGAGGAAGCATTTGGCTGGAGTTATGTCCCTTGTGGCCTATGAGGACAATTCCCTTGTAGGCATTAGGACAAATGCTTCATGGGCATATATGCAATGAAGCAAGCAAGCAAACTGGAACCTCTTCAGGCACTAAATAAAATCCACCACATCCCAACCACCCAAATAACACAACAACATGAATCAAACCCACGCAATCTAAGGCAGCAGCATTAAACAAATCCATGGAATCTAAAATGCAAAAAAATCATGAAGATGGAAGTGAAGTAGAGTAGAAAGAGGCTGGCATAAAGTGCCAGGGAGCTTGCCCTCAAATAAAGCTACATAAAAGCTAATAAGATATAATAAATCCAGACCTCCTTTTCCATTGATACGGTAATTTGCGACGCTCAATTTTTCCTAACTCAACTACAGATTCACGGAATCTAAAAGGGTAAAAAAGACATGAGTGGTGAAAAGAGATAACTCAATTTTAAACTTTATTTTGTTTGTATGAACCCTGCCAAGCTGTAAAATTTTATAGCCTGCAAAGAGCAAAATCCATGAGAAATGGATAGGCATGTGCCGAATCTACATAAAATAAGCAAAAGACAATGGTAAAATCCTCTTACCATAACTGACTTGCATAATTTGTATTTGGTCCTAAACTCCAAAAAGCTCAAGCCACGGTGTATTAGCCCATTTCCAAAACACACGCACGCTGGATGTGCTTTAGATACACACAAACAACATATAGCCAATGGTTTGTGCCATGTTCTCATAACTCTCAAAATGATAAGAGGAACTTCTAGAGCCTGCAGATATAACTTTAGTATGTAAAAGTGTTCTGCAAGCACTAACCATACAACGTTCTATATGATTAGCAAAAACATGCTAAGGCATAAATAAGGTACAGGGCTTTAGCAAAAAGACTGTATTTTGTTGGTAATTTTTTTAACACACATAAATATCCGATATGTAGCTTGCAATTTAACTTTTTAAGAATCCTTACCAGTAAATCATTTTCAAATATACACAACAATAGAGAAGGCAATGTATTAGAATTTATGACAAGTTGACTATAATTACAGATCTGCATAGCACAAAATTGACAATTTAAGGCTAGGAAGGTACCATTATGCAGAATAAAATTAAAGAAGAGCAGCGAGCTCGGCAATCAGTGATAACCATTAATACTATAAGCTTTGGTACCTATACTGGATATTGTGGTCTTGCTATATAGATTACGTATTATTCGAGAGAGCAAGTTATTACCTATTAAATAGCACAAGATTGTAGCGTGAATGCCACTCTAAAAAAGGAAATCATAGAGTCAATTAAAGACAAAAGAATAGGATCCAAATATATCATCCAAATATCATGCAACTCTAATTGGATTAGATACTTAAATAAACAAACTGAAGCCATGGAAATGATAAGAATTTTAACTGTAATGGGACACCCAAAAATATGTCCTGCATGACAACACTTGAAGATGGTTTTGACAATCTTAAATTCATATATCCTAGAATATTGTTTTTCAATCAGACTCAACGCAAGAAGAAAGAGACAATAGAAATTGGTGGTTCTGATATATAAGCCAGCCTCTCAAAATAAACTGAATACCTATAGGTCAATGTCGTTCGCCAAAGACTATGTCTTGCCGAACCGCACCGACATGTCTTGTTGACGCCGCCGCCCAAGGCTAGGTTTGGGCGGTGGTTGTGTTAATCTCCAAATTAGTTGGAGTTAGTTTAGTCTTCCTATGTTTAGGAGTTATCTTGTTTAGTTTTGGGCTTATATATAGCCGTATGAAGGAAATAAAGAAGCAAGCAAAGCAGATATTTTCATTGCCTCTCATCTCTAATTCTCTCTCACGCTGCAGCCTTATTTGTCGCTACTGGTTTTCTTCTCAACTGGGCGCCCGATTCGCTCAGCCACCGATCCGTCCGTCGTCCACGATCTTGGTATCGAGTTAATCAACGCGCCACCATGGCCGATGAGGTTTGAGCCTTGGCGAGATAAGATCGACCAAATCTTCCAAAAGCTTGAAGACATGTCGATGGTCCAGACGGCACACAAGACAGATTCGCAACCCTCACCACGCGTCGATCGCCATGACGCCAGACGCTAAGGTTGATGACATCATGAGCGCGGTGGTTGGAGGGGAGGACAAGGGGAAAGGCGCGGAGGAAACCAACTATGTTCCCCCGGTCCGGCGAGACGTTAGTACCAGCGGCGGCAACGGCAGCGGTACTGGTGGCGGTGGCGCGCCGTACAGATTGGTCGGAGGCATCAACGGAGGTGGCACGCAGTCCCACGCTGAAGGGAGAGGCAGGTTCCTGGCTCTACCTAAGGGACGACCTCCTAAACATCTTCGATGGGAATTCGCGACGTACGAAGGTGCCGACGATCCACTTCCTTGGCTGAATTCTTGCGAACTATTTTTCCGAGGACAGTACACGGCAGAGGGTGACAAGGTCAGCACCGCGGCGTATCATTTGCGTGGGGAGGCGCAGCAATGGTACATGCTCCTCGAGGAAGAGATGGGCGTCCCTTCATGGGCGCATTTCAAGGACCTCGTCAACCTTCGTTTCGGACCGCCGACACGGCGCAATCACTTAACGGAGATGAAACAGCTTCGTCAGACGGGGACCGTGTCACAATATCAGAGGGAGTTTGAAGCACTACTTCCCCGTGCAAATCTTCGGGCCGACCAGAAGATTGAGATGTTTATGGCGGGCCTCAAAGAGAAGATCGCTATTGCCGTTGATCTGGCTGCCCCGCAGTCGTTAGCCATGGCCATGAGCTTGGCTCGGGCTCATGAGCGATTGCAACAAGCTGACTCCGAGGACGGCAGGCGTGCTGTCCCTAAGGGTGGCGGCATGAAGGCCGCGGCTGGCGTGTCGACGGCTACGGGCGCAGCTACCGCGATCGGCGCAACTGTGACGGCTGCATCTACGACGACTATAGCACCTAAAGGAGGCGGCACTGGTGCGACCGGGCCCAAGTTCATCAAGAAATTGACTCGGGCGCAGATGGAGGATCGCCGTCGCCTGGGATTAAGCTACAATTGTGATGAGAAGTACGTTCCCAGGCACTCCTGTCAGCAGCTCTTCAGCTTGGAGGTGGTTCCTGATGACGTTGCTACTTAGGACGGTGCCGGGCACAGCGAGGATCCGTCCATCTCCCTCCTCGCACTTACCGGCATCAACGTCGGCCGCACGATGCGGCTTCCTGTTCTCGTCAGCAACCACCAGTTTGTTGCGCTTGTCGACTCTGGCTCTACGCACAACTTTATATCAGAGGACGCAGAAGCTCAGCGGTCTTCTTGCGTGATCAAGAAGAAGCCAACCCTTCCGGTAGTCAGAGCTAATGTCGAGCGGATCGTGGCGAGGGCGAATGTCGCCAGGTCTCTCTTTGCATCGCCAATCACGACTTCGCCATTGATTTCTACGTGCTGCCAATCCCAGGAGTCGACATCGTCCTTGGTGTCCAGTGGCTTCAAACGTTGGGCCCCATCACCTAGGATTTCCAACGCCTCGTTATGACTTTTTGGCGGGGGCATCAACAGGTTCAACTCCACGGGGTGACGCCGCGACATCCTTCCCTAGCGGCCATGACTACCTCGCCGACCGACTTGATGGGCGCCTTACTGGCTTAATACCCCGAGGTGTTCGCGGAGCCGTAGGGCCTTCCACCGTCACGTGCCTACGACCATCAGATTCATTTGAAGGCTGGTACAGAGGCAGTGGCCGTGCGCCCATATCGTTACCCGCAGTTGCAGAAGGATGAGTTAGAGGCACAATGTCGTGATATGCTACATCAGGGCATTATACGCGTCAGCACGTCAGCATTCTTGTCACCAGTATTGCTGGTCCGTAAGAAGGACGACACGTGGCGGTTCTGTGTCGATTATCGGGCCCTCAACGACAAAACTATCAAGGATAAATTTCCAATCCCGGTGGTCGAAGAACTGTTGGATGAGCTTAAGGGTGCGCGCTTTTTTACTAAATTGGACCTTCGGTCCGGCTATCATCAAGTGCGCATGCATCCCGATGACATCCACAAGACGGCGTTTCGGACACACCATGGGCACTTTGAGTTTTTGGTGATGCCGTTTGGGTTGTCCAACGCCCCTGCGACATTTCAGGCACTCATGAACGAAGTTTTGGGCCGTTTTCTTCATCGCTTCGTGCTGGTCTTTTTTGATGATATCCTTATTTACAGTCCTTCGTGGGCTGAACACCTCTGTCATGTCCGTACAGTGTTGCAGGCGTTATCACGGGAGGGGTTGGTGTTAAAACGCTCCAAGTGTTCCTTTGGAACTACTTCTGTGGCCTATCTTGGCCATGTCGTCTCAGCCGAGGGTGTTTCCATGGACCGGCAGAAGGTGGCGGCTGTCGAGGATTGGCCGATTCCTACCACCGTTCGGGCTATTCGTGCTTTTCTCGGGCTGGCTGGTTATTATCGGCGCTTCATCAAGAATTATGGGGCTATTGCAGCACCTCTAACGCGTCTTTTGCGCAAGGAGGCTTTTTCTTGGACGTCAGACGCGGCTGAGGCGTTCTCTTCGCTCAAACAAGCCTTGGCATCTGCCCCGGTTCTTCAACTACCACATTTTGGACGACCGTTCATCATTGAGTGTGATGCCTCCGGTTCAGATTTGGGACCGTTCTTCATCGTGGTGCCGAGCCCATTGCTTTCGTCGGCCTATTGCGCCCGTCATGTTACGCCGCCGCTTATGAGCGGAGTTAATCGCCTAGTTCAAGGCATGCGACATTGGCGTCCTTATGTGTGGGGCGCCTTTTCTCGTCCGAACAGACCACTATAGTTTGAAATTCCTATTGATCAATCGGCCGCTCATCGCTCCACAAAGATCAATGGGTTAGTAAATTGGTGGGATTTGATTTTTCCGTGGAATATCTACCGGGTCGGCTTAATACGCGGGTCGATGCTCTCTCTCAGCGGACGGCGATTCTCATATCGCCGCCTCATCGCTCTTAGCAGTTCATCTCTGACTCTTTTTGATGATTTGCGTCGTAAGCTTCCAGGAGATGCGACTTGGGTTTCTACATTGCAAGGTATTCAGGAAGGTCGTCTGTTGGACCCATGAACTACTTGTGATGGACTTATTTTATACAAAGGTCGTACCTTTATTCCTCAATCCTCTCCCTTTGTGCCCAAGATTTTTGCTGATTGCCATGAGGTTGGGCATGAGGGAGTCCAGAAGACGCTTACTCGAGTTCGGGCAGATTTTCATATTCCACGAGCTCGTTAGTTGCTTCAGGACTTTATTCGGGATTGTATGGTGTGCCAACGAAACAAGATGTAACATCTCGCACTGGGGACTTCTTCAATCCTAGCGGTGCCACATACCGTATGGTCGGATGTTGCTATGGATTTTATCGAAGGGTTGCCTAAATCTGGAGGAAGACCGTCATTCTCACTGTGGTGGATCGTTTTCTAAGGTCGCGATTTTATTCCGTTGGCCCACCCATATACGGCAGCGTCGGTTAGCCGGGTTTTCTTCGATACTGTGGTGTGCCTTCACGGTATCCCCTCCTCTATTGTGACTGACTGTGATGTGGTTTTTACGAGCAATTTTTGGCAAGAACTGTTTCAACTAGCTGGGTGCCGCCTTCACATGAGTACGGCCTATCATCCTCACCAAGGTCAATCTGAAGTGACCAACAAAATTATTGCTATGTATTTGCGCTTGTTTTGGGGATCGCGTAAACAATGGACTCATTGGTTGCCCCTGGGCTGAATATTGTTACAACACGTCCTTCCAAACTTCTTTGAAGACTACCCCATTCAAGGTGGTGTATGGTCGTAATCCGCCAAGCATGCGCTCCTATGTCAAGGGGGAAGCACGCACTCAGCCATCGAATCTCAGATGTTAGACCGTGATGAATTTTTAGCTGAAGTGCGCGATCGTCTTCTACAAGCTCAAGCCGTTGCTGCTTCTTACTATAATCGTACTCATCGAGAGGTCAATTTTGAGGTGGATGATTGGGTCTGGCTTCGTATTTCTCAACGGCCAGGTTCTTCTCTTCCAAATATGACTCATGGCAAGCTCAGTCCACGCTTCTACAGGCCCTATCAAGTGGTGCAGCGTATTGGGACGGTGGCATATCGTCTTCGTCTCCCTCCCGGTGCTCGTATTCATGACGTTTTTCATGTTGGGCTGCTCAAGAAGTTTCATGGCACCCCTCCACGTGATTTGGCACCCTTGCCTTTGCTTTGGTCCATGGCAGGCGCCCAATTCCCGAGGAAGCGGTCAAGGGCGAAGTTGTGCGTGGTCGGCGGCAAGTGCCCATCCATTGGAAAGATCTTCTGCGAAACGAGCTACGTGGGAGTATGTAGATGCTTTCAGCAGCAGAAGATTCAGCTTTCGGCTCGTGGGACGAGCTGTTTTTGAGAAGGGGTGATGTCGTTCGCCAAGACTACATGCGCCGAACCGCACCGACATGTGCGCTAGGATGCCGCCGCCCAAGGCTAGGTTTGGGCCGGTGGTTGTGTTAATCTCCAAATTAGTTGGAGTTAGTTTAGTCTTCCCTATGTTTAGGGAGTTATCTTGTTTAGTTTTGGGCTTATATATAGCCGTATGAAGGAAATAAAGAAGCAAGCAGCAGATATTTTCTGTTGCCTCTCATCTCTCTAATTCTCCTCTCACGCGCAGCTTATTTGCTGCGCTGGTTTTCCTTCTCAACGGCGCCAGTTCGGCGACGGCTATTGCCTACACACTGCATCTTGTACTTTGCAAATTATATTGGCTTATACACTCCATAGGTGCGGTGTTTTTTTCACCATTTACCTAGTGGTATGACAAAGGGTTCGTGGTTTCTATCAAAGCAGACATCACACCTATAAGTACATATTTAGTCTACGACATAATATAAATACTGCCTCCTAAGTTATAAGCTCACTATCTATAAACACTAAAGGCCACCAAGCCTATATATAGGAGGTTGATGTATGAATAAAAACATAATACACTGTAGCATGGTACATTACTAAAACATGGAAGTTAATCATGTAGCAAACTTTGTTGAGTGTAATAAAACAAAATATCCGTAACAGGGAAGCTGGAATATGAGACTAAATTACGTAAGTAATCTTGTATACCACGCATAAAAAATAAAAAATTGCACTTGCCTGGCACATTTTCAAAATAGCATCCCATATCATCCATGAGTGAGCTCTAAAACTATTTTATAATCTCTCGCCGTCAGTAAGTTAAGTAATAATGAGGAGAAGGCAAGCAAAAGCTTCTAAAACTCTGGAGTCTACATAAAAAGTTAAACAAAAGCAAAAGAACTCCATGTACGGACTAAATAGAAGCAAAAGGACTTCATGTATGGGTTGTTCTTCAGCACCACAGCAGAACAAAAAACACATGCAAAAATAGTTGATGAAGATGAGTACAAATTGACCAAAAAAATAGAACAAATCCAAGAATCTGAGAACTGGGTGGCCGAGCGTTGGACAGAGGAACAGCGAAGGTGCCGGCAGCTTCCGTAGGCGATGGAGGAGGAGGGGAAGACGGCGCTGGTGGGGGATAATCCGGGGAACGGCTGTGCCGATGAGGAAGCTGGCGGCGGCAACATTGTAGGCGGGAGTAGGAGGTGGCAGCGGTGTGAGGCAAGAAAGGGAGGCGAGGGGAGTAGGGTTGAGCGGCGGCTGTTGCAGGAGGGGCTCAGATCCGTGCAAACACACTCACATCCTTGCAGAGGGCAGGAGGCTGACGAAGGGGAGATCAAAGGAGGGCGGATATGAGCTCACCAACGACGGATGGCCTCAGTCAGTCTTGCGGAGATGGATGGGAGGCGCGCCGCCACCAGATGGTGTGGCGGCGACGCCACGGCTGCTGAGGAAGAGGGCGGCGCCGTGTTGGCGTGGGCGAGGGCGACGACGGCCGAGAGCGAAGAAGAGGGGAGAGGCGGGGCCGACTGGAGGAGGGACACGGAGCGGAGCCGTCGGCGCAAGGAAGGAAGGGGCGGCGCCGGCGGGATGGCGGGTCGGGCGGCGGCGAACCCTAGCGAAGCGAGGGAAGAACAGGGGACATGGCTGGACGGGGGATTGGGGGGACATGGTGTAGGGACCCAAATTCCGAAAAGTCTTCATCGGAATCGTTCCCCAAAAGCACGATTACCCAGGATGCAACAGTGCCAGAGTCAATACCGAAGTCCAAAACATTCATAGGAAACTTTAATATTTTACAAAGGAAATTATTACAAACCGTTATTCTTTAAGTATTTATTACATCCACACTGTTGCAAAGGTTGTGAGTGCAAGAAAATATAGAAATTGGTAAACTAGAAGTCTATGCCATAACTTTCTAGTTCCTCGGTAGTGAACTCCTCGCACTCACCATAAAGTTGAGGAGTACCTGAAAATAGTATAATTTCCCCACATAGTGGGTAAGTACTAACAGTACTTGCAGGTTTCCAAGAGGAAAAATTCTACTCTAGTATATGCAAGAATCAAACAAAGGTATAAAGTTCAGAGTGAGTAGATGCAAGAACATATAATAGATAGAAGAATCTTAAGCTTTAGCAATCCTTTGCAACCAACTTTTGAATATTTGAAACCTTTCACAAAGCCTTGTCTCCATCCTCCAACTACCCCGCCCAAGCGTAACACATACACCATAGACTTTTTCTTAAAGCATGAGTTCATGAATAAGAGAGGCATCACCCAGTTTGACACAACTTCCTATACCCAAGTAGGGTCCATCGATGATTTTGTTAATGACCTGCAGACCTACCCGACTTTACCCACATATTGATCGATACATGGATGGGTGATATTTGTATCATTCTTATTCATTATACCCAAGTTTTTATATGAGCACAACCCGCTTGTATCCCTTAACAACTGGTACCATTGTAGGTCTTGTATGGCATATGTCCCCTTCACTTTTCTTGTGCCATAAATTCTCGAAGGATATACCCACCCAAGAGTTACCTGCCTAGTCCAACTTCACTACACACCGTGGCTCATATACAATTCCTTTTTCAGAACATCCCCATGTCCGTATAAGTATTCCATACTACTTATCCACATGGCAAATGATTAACTTATTCTACTCAATTTAAATCTCTCAAAATCTATTTTAGGCTTCAAAGGATGGGGCTAATCAACAAGGGTAGGCTTTTTGGTGTTCGTATCTTGGCATGACCATTTTATAACACATGAAATAATAATTTGGCAATAGATAATAACTAAAAAGTAATACATACGTAAGTAAATAAATAGGAATTCAATGTGCATCAAAGGAATAGAAACTCGCCTTGATGATCACGATAAGTGATCCTTCCTCGTAGTCCTCCTCCACAAGTGGTTCAACCCAAGATATCGCTTCTTGTTCTTCTTCTATTATTTAGATAAGAATAGCAATAATCAAAATATATTTGAGAATGATTTCTATAACATAATGCAGAAAAATATTTTAAATGGTCTAGGGGTGGTATTGGGAATAGGGTTGAAAGTTTTGAATTTTTCTTTATTTGAAGACAATTTGTAGGAGAAAATAGTAATTTAAAATCTCTTCTTAAATTTCCTAGCATCTTCCTATAAAACAGAATTCCATTTTTACTTAAGAAATGGTATGTATTTTGGCCTTAAGAGGAATTTCCTATACTTTTTATTTAGAAGAAAAGATTTAGAAGGATTTATAAATAGGAAATTAATATATAGTATATTCTTTATTGAAAAGTTTTAAGTTTATAAAATTTGTTTATATCCCTGTATTCTACTAAAAATATTAATTTGATTTTTTTAATAAATCCTTAGGATTTCTAGAAATTCCTAAAATCTTAAGAGAAAGGGTTTTGACTTTAAATTTGAATCTGGAAAGGGTTTAAAAATATGAAAAAATCCTTTTTAGATGTACAACATCATTTGGAAAAACTTTTGTATAGAAACTTTGACTCAATTTGGCCTCTAAGGGCTTCAATTTGGGAGGATTCGAAATCTGGGCTAGGATGAGCAGGGAAATTAGGGTTCTTGAAAACCCGATTTGGGCGTCTTCGATTTGTGGGTTTTGGATCAAATTAACCTTAGGGCTTTTGATCTATGGGGTGAGAAACGATTTGCCTCCCAGATTGGGGCTCGGGATGGCCGGAGTTGGCCGGACGACGAGGTCCAACTACGCTTAGGCTAGGAAATTGGGGGTTCTTAGGGAGTGGTTAATAGGTTGAATCATGGGTGTACATGTCACCAGAGGTTATGTGGGATGTTCTAGGATAGAAATCGGGGCATGAAAAACTTTGGTAGCTTGGCGGCATGAGCCGTGGAGTTTGGACGCCATGAGAGCGAATTTGACTAAGACGTGGGATTGAGTAGGAATTGATAGGAGTTTAAGCTTTAGAAGGTTTGGGAGCATTTTTGCTTTTGGCGGCATAGGTAGAGGATCATCGGAGCGCTCTGGCGGCGAGCTCCGACGAGAACGGCGGTGGAACAGAGTAGCGAGGAATGCACCATCTGGCGATGGCGGCTGCGGGTTTAGTGAGCTCAAGACGGGTTCCGGACGCCGAGCGACGCCGAATTTATAGGGTGAGCGATTTTGTCGCGATTTTGGTTCAGTGGATGAGTTCGCCGGGATTTTTCTCCCATGACGGATTCTCTCATTGCGCCATTAAATGGTCACGCGAGGCCATGGGGTCGACGACGTGGCCTGGCGCAATGGAGGCGTCAAAGCTGGCGCCGATAGGATCGGATAAAGCGGCAGCATGGCACGGCGGCAATGGGAGCAGGGGTTGCGGCGACGGCGGATTGGGGCAAGGGTCTTTTCCGACCGTGCCATGGGAGTACTCGAGTAGTACAAGTCCCAAGGATCACTCGTCACATCGGTGTGGACTATTAGGCGTGGAGTCGCTTAGTAATGATGATTCCATGATTCTCACGGCGGAGACGGCGCGGCAAGCGAAGCGAAGCGGCGGCGGCGAATGACGTAAGAACATGTCGTGGCCGTTGGATTGAAGACGTGGCACACCGGAGGCCCTCCGATCTCTTTTCGATGTAAGCGGGCGGCGGATGACGATCCACTCAGACCGCTGGATTGGAGCGACGTGGAGCGCGGGTGGCCGTCGGATTTCTTAATCCGAACGCTACAAGACGCAGCTCATCCGAAGCGGCCCCATTGTCGTGAGAGAATCTGTGTGAATGGGGAAGGGAAGCGTGGCTCGGGTAATTTTCCCGAAAGGATTTTTTTTCAAAAGGAATTTCCAATGGGTTTTAATTCTAGGAAGCTTGTAAAAATTCGAAAATTGTAGGAAAATCGAAAAATGTGAGGAAAATTTCTATGAATTCGTAAAATGCCAAGAATTTTATAAAGGCATAAAATTACTCTTGTTCCATTAAACTTTTAAGGTTCGTTTAGAAGTTCCCTTTTCTTTCTTATTTTAGAAAATTCAAAAAAAGCATTTTAGAGGGTTTAAGAATATACAAAAATACAAATGTAAATCTAGGTGATATTCATGCAATTTATGCGAAAAATTTTTATGTCAAAAATTCGGGTTTATCACACATGGGGGCTAGGTTTTTTGGCAGGGACGGCGGGCTGATAATCCAAATTAGAAGGGCCTCGATGGAAAACTGATTCAACACACCATTTCACTGCGAATGGATCGCTGGTTGATTTCGAAAACTATAGGGGTTTTTTTTTCAAAAACGTCTGGACTGGGGAATGTGGACGCGCCTGTGTCACGCGATCGAGATTGGACGGCGACAGAAAACCAGGTGACGTGGCCGGCGTGGTTTAGCTCATACACATTTAGCTTATCATAATAACTAGAAATGATAGTGCGCGCCTGCGCGCACGTCCCGGTTATTCCAGTGGTGCAAAGTACATGGTTAGATTAAAGTGTTTGGGGCAATGTAGAGCTGCGTTTTAAAGCAATAAAGATAATGAGCGAAAATCAATCACATTAGAAGAGAAATGTAAATGAGGCTTCAAAAAATAGCATAATGCATGCCACTATTGCCACCAAAAATCAGAGACAAATTGGTAAGTTTGCAAGTTGCCTCTAGAGAACCATATAAACAAATGTCGGAGCCTCGCATTGAGGAACGCACAACATGTAGATCGCACCATCAGTCCTTAAGTTTTTATGCAAAGTCAGAAGAGCAGGGCAGGGGACAGAAAGTTGACAAAACAGATACCAAGTAATTTGTCTTCTAATAGGAAGTTTCCTTTGCGTCATTAGAGATGTACCTGCCATGAACAATGCAAACCATTAGGCTTTCACTGTGGACATATATGCCAACTACAGCGGGTCCATATGCTCAGCACAGTTAGAGATGCAGCTGGGATGAATAACGCAAACCACTAGGCTATCACTGTGAATGCATAAAACAAATACAGTGGATACATGGGTTCAACATTTCTATCGTTCATGAGGGTAAGCCCGAATGATTTCTCTATGATCTCTCTCTTAGGATCATTTTGCATGCTTTCAAACAAATCAACTCCATGCCTAAGGTTGCAGTATAGCAACCGTAGATAAGCACAACTTTGTAAAGCGCGCAAAATTAGAGAAAACATCTCATTAGAAAGAGCAAATAAAACATCCCTTTCTAGCAGTTGGAATCGTAAGCACACCCAACTATTTTATCGACATCTGAAAACAAAAATAGCAAACAAACGATGGTACATGGACTAAATTTAGAAATAGAGAGTACGACTATATTCATATTGATCTCTGAGATCTTTAACACATACTGTTATCCTCACATTTGTATATTCCGGACCATTGTGGCTTATTAGGAACTGCATTGTGATGGTACCACAATATAGCAAGGCAGTAACAGTCAAAGCAGTTAGCTGTGTGGCGTGGTATCAATTTTCGGAGGTCACATTAAACAGGTCATGGAGCAGCACATAATAGCCCCTTAGGAGGTTTTTAAACAATTGTTTTTTCCTATGGAGAAGATACAGGGCATAAATAGCTCATAAATGGCATAAATAAGGCAAAATAACAGCGTTAGGAGCAAGTCTTAGAAAAAGTTAATTAATCCCTTACATCTAACTTTGCCTATTTGGGTGCTTGTGATTATTATTGCATAGCTGGATTTTATTTGTTCAGACTCATCAAATTTCAAATTTGTAATCTTTCAGAAATCGGCATATTTCTTAATTTCTCATAACTATATTGATTATGTTCTCAAAAAAAGGGAAGGAATTATGTTAGTATCATAAAATGGCAGCTGATTTGAGAAGATAATTATTTGAGGCAAGTACCGAAAGATCCAGTCTGTACAGCCAAAGTACGAAGACCAGTCTGTGCGGATCAATTTCATTAACAGGATAAGTACATAATAGTATATCCTAACTATTGACACACACAAGCAGTACAATCAGAATCCTTATACTCAAAAGCAAGGTTTGGATGAGAGGTATATCCTAACTATTAACACACACAAGCAGTACAATCAGGATCCTTATACTCAAAAGCAAGGTTTGGATGAGAGAGCCTTCCCAGGAAGTTTATCTCTGACTGCAGTTAGACATTGAGAAATTCCTATTAGATATAATAGTTGTAGCAACATTTAGCAAAATGACGGCATCTGTTAGGCCAAACTAAAATAATTGAGCTACATTTGTGGCCAGTCTGAAAGGATATGTGGCAAATTGCTGAAATTGTGCTTTGTCTGGAAATGGCAAAGCTAATAAAACAAAGGAAAACAACTGCATTGAGATAAACATGCGACCTATTGGTTTTTCCTAGTCAGCTTTTTGGTCAGCATTGGGCCATTGGCACTACCCAGATAACAAAGGCTCATTAAACAATTACCCATTACATTCTATAAAATTGAAAGGCAGGCCACCAGAAATTAAACAAAGCACAAACTATAAGCACGAAATGACCAAGAGAATCTTCAAAATTGTTGTGATTTTTTTATCTGTCTATTAATGGTGTATGAACAGAAAGTGAAATGCATCCCTCAACTAACGATACAATACTAAGCTCATAGGATCTCTTCTGCCTGTGCTGATTGCAATTTCCATCAAGAGCAAAGAAGGCCAAGTTAAACTCCCAGAGCTTGGCAGGATTCTTCTATGCTCATGCTCATCAACCAGACATCGAAATTTTTCAGGTTTTTTTAAGAGAAAAGGACCAAACTTTACCTGCCATTCCTCATACCCCTGCATACTTTCTGAATTTAGCTTCTTGACAGCAACAACCATGGCAGTGCCACACTTCGCTGGGTTCAATGTCTTCTCATCCACCCATCCTTTGTACAGCCTTCCAAAACCCCTGTCCCCAAGGACACTATCCGGCTTGAAGTTCTTGGTAGCTGCCCGGAGCTCAATGAAGGTGAATGTCCGGAGATTTGGCGCCTCCAGGATGTGACCCTCGGGATACGACCCCTTATCGAATCCACTGCTTGTACCGCTGCCGGCGGCAGAAACCGTGAAGCTGCTGCCAATGGAGGAAAGCTTCACGGAGTGTTACGAAGTGAAGAGAGGCAGGAGGAGGAGGCAGCCAAGGTTGTGAGGGGAGGCGGTTTTACCCGGCGATGGCGCGACATGGGTCGAGGACGGCGGATCCAGTGATGGTCGTGCCCGGGGACGACGGATCCGGTAGTGGTGCACGTCGAGGATGGCAGAGACCGTGAAGCTGCTGCCAATGGAGGAAAGCTTCGTGGAGTGCTATGAAGTGAAGAGAGGCAGGAGAATGAGGCAGCCAAGGTTGTGAGGCAAGGCGGCTTTACCCGGTGGTGGCCGGCCGTGCCCCGGGACGACGGATCCGGTAGCGGTGCATGTCGAGGACGGCGGATCCGGTGGAGATGCAATGTGAGAGGAAGAAGGGAGATGACGACGCCGGAGAGGAGAAGGGGAGGAGCAGCAGCAGCGCGGGGAAAGAGGCAGCGCCGGTTTCGGAGAGGAAAAGGAGAGGGGCGGTGGCGGCGGTGGCACGGGAAAGGGAGGGAGGAGCGGCGGTGGGAAGGAAGAATGGGGGAGGCGGCGGCGCGGTGAGCATGGAAGAAAGGAAGAGGAGGAGCGGCTACGGGTCAGGAGCCCCGCGGCGGATCTGAGGCACGCGAGAGGGGAGCAAGAGGGAGACGGCGGGCTAGGGTTGGGGCGGAGAGAAACTGGCAAGAGGATGGCGGGTTGAGAAGTGAGAAGAGCAGAGGTGAAGACGAAAAATAGGATGCAACGAAAGCCGTCTAATGAGTTGATCGGATGGTGCTGACAGTGAAGGGGTGTGGACAGAAAATTAGAAAGTCCAAGGGCTTTTATGCATTCGCAATCCGCTGTTGCACGACGGACGTCGGATCAGCCCGGAAAGGTAGATCGGAGGGTCGAAATTCGACGTGGATGGGCTGAGAGGCCGGGATTGCTTCCCCCTATAGGAATTACGAACCGACGAACAGATCCGGTCGGAGGGGCAGATCGGACGGGCCAAATTTTTTGGCCGGCGTGGATAGGCCCAGATCTCAGGGTCGGTTACCCCTATAGGTAATAGATAATATCTATAAAATGATAGGGATTGGGGCCTTTCATGGTAACGCGTCGCTTACGAATAACGACGCCGTCCAATCGTCGGACGAAATGGGATCCGGTCGTCCGTTCAAAAGTTTTATATAAAAGCAATTCTTTCCTTATTTCCCAACGCAGCGGACGAAATGGCGGACCCATCACCATATTTGGATCTCAGTCATCGGCCGGGTTCGATCCCCACCACGCAAGTTTTTTCATTACTTTCATTCCGGTTCTTTTTTTTTTCTCCTTTCTATTTCCTTTTTTTCTGCCGTTTAAAAATCCAAAAATAGAAAGTTTGCGACATGGAACAATGCCTACACAAATAACGTCCATAAAAGTTTAGATTTTTTGAACATTTTTTGAAATTAGAAAATGTTTTCCCTTTCTCTCCTCTACCTTCTTCTTTTTCCCTTTTCTATTTTCTTTTTCTACGCCGTTAAAAAATTCCAAAAAAAGTTTGCAAAAATGGAACCATGCCTACACAAAGAACGTCCATAAAAAGTTTAGATATTTTTGAACATTTTTTGAAATTAGAATTTTTTTTGCTTCCTCTGCCTTCTTCTTTTACTTTCTTTTTTCTTTTCTATTTTTTTCTATACTGTTTAGAAATTCCAAAAAATAGTAAGTTCCATGGAACAATGGCTCCACAAAGAAGACCCATAGAAGACTTGTATTTTCCAAAAAAATTTAAAATTAGAACAATTTTGAAATTTAATTGATGTTT
The DNA here is from genome assembly GCA_036346145.1 of Olyra latifolia. Lineage (NCBI taxonomy): Eukaryota > Viridiplantae > Streptophyta > Magnoliopsida > Poales > Poaceae > Olyra > Olyra latifolia. The sequence continues at coordinate 16,972,697 of CM070524.1, read as the reverse complement.
TTGCTCTCTTTTTCCTCTTCTATTTTCTTTTCCTATAAAAAATGTGTCCGTCCTATTCAGGTGACTTCGAGGCAAAGCAGGACGATCGCTACCAGAGGTCGCGGTTTCTTCGTGGCTATATCTACAAAACGATAGGGATTGGGGCCTCCTTGCGGTGGCCACGTCGACCGGATGATGACGGCCGTCCGATCGTCGGGTGAAATGGGATCCGGCCGTCCGTTCTTAGGTTATATATAAAAACATTTCTTTCCTTTTCTCGACGAAGCGGACGGAATGGCCGGCTGGTCGCCCGCGCTAGAATTCAATCCACCGGCTCGGGTTCGATCCCCAGCGGGCACGTTTTCCCGGTATGTTCATTCCTGCCTTTCTTCTTTTCTTTTTTTTCCCCTTTTCTGTTTTCTTTTTTTACGCCGTTTAAAAATCCGAAAAATAGAAAGTTTGCAAAAAAAATGGGACCATGCCTACACAAAGAACGGCCATAAAAAGTTTAGATGTTTTTGAACATTTTTTGAAATTAGAAAAAATTGTTGCTTCCTCCCTTTTCTATTTTCTTCTTCTTATGCCGTTTAAAAAATCCAGAAAATAGAAAGTTTGCAAAAATGGAACCATGCATACACAAAGAACGTCCGTAAAAAGTTTAGATATTTTTGAACATTTTTGAAATTAGAAATTTTTTTGCTTCCTCTGCCTTCTTCTTTTACTTTCTTTTTTCTTTTCTATTTTTTTTATGTTGTTTAAAAAATCCAAAAAAAAGTAAGTTCCATTGAACAATGGCTCCACAAAGAAGGCCCATAAAAGACTTATATTTTTAAAATTTTTTTTAAAATTAGAACAATTTAAAATTTAATGGACATTTTCGCTCTCTTTTTTCTCTTCTATTTTCTTTTTCCTATACAAAATGCATGTCCGATCTATTCATGTGACTTTGAGGCAAAGCAGGGACGACCACGCCGTGGACGCGGGTTTTATCTTCTATATATTAACTCGGTAGGGATTGTCAAATGACTAAGGTATCCACGTGTCTCTTTGGTAAGGTAGCAACAATTTGAGCCTGGGTGAGCTATTCACGTGGCGTTTATCCATCCGTTCAACAACTAATCCGGATGGCCAATCCATAGTTGCCCTTTTCGTGTGTACCACTCTTGCACAGCGGCTGCGATGCCCTCCCCCCCGGTGCTGTATGCATGCATGGACATCCAGTGACATTAGCAACGATGTCAGCAATTAATAGAGATATCTTTTTTTCCTTCCATAACTTTGACTCGAGGCTCCAATTCATGAATGGTTTTCACCGGTGTGTTCTTGACATTTTTACGAACAAAACAAGACCACACTCAGCATATAAATCCAAAATATTTTATGATTGACTATTTTGGCATACATGACTTTGTTACGGCGTGTCACATGGTACCTAACCATTGTGGCAAGCCACCTCTATTAATTTTGTTGCCCGTCTAATCATTTGTGTGATGCAGGTCGAACCGTGCAACCTACTAATATAAAAAATACATATTAAAGCACATAAAATGAGTTCTCCGTTAAAGCCACTTAAAGCTCTCTCCCTTGTCCTTACGCCACGTGTCATCCCATATCTTCTCACCATGTGGGGCTTTCTCATTATGTCATATCGTCTTTAAAGACCGTAATATCATCCTTACGTTGTGTCACGTTGCCTGATAAAACGTCTCCATCTGATCACCCACATTGCACATATCGGGCAATCTAATAGCAACACAGATTTAGCCGTCTTGCCTACTAACGTTGTGAAAAAACACTTCCATTTCGCAAAATCTATCCGCACTTTACGTGTAACCTACAAACTTTCCAAAAAAACCTTCCATCTTGACGGAACAAAAAAATTATTTCCATCAATCGTCCATACGCATACAAGTTATGTTTGCTACTAAAATTTTTTTTTTCAGATAGCGGCGCGCCATTGGCGCGCAAATATTTCTAGTATATATATATACTAGCAGGGTTTACGCGCTGTGGCGCGTTGGACAAAATTGTAATATTATATGGTCTGCTTTGGCTGTTAAATGTGATGTTGATTCATTGGTGTGTTTTGTGTCATGCTTTATGACTGTTTAATGTGTATAGTATAATATAACATATAATGTGTATGATAATAGGCAGCAATGTTATGTAGCAACGGTTTTATTTAGTTGTAAGCATTATATTGGGAAACATAAGTTCTGGAATTATTATGTTAGGAAGACAGGAAATAGCAACATTGGGAAACATAAGTTTTGAGACTACTATGGTAGGACAGCAAGGAACAGCAACATTTACGGTGTAAATAACGATGACATTGGCGTACAGAAACTATCATCACAAAAGGTAGACCATATAGCAAGAGGACTATATTATTGCTGCTGATGATAGTATTTCTTTGTGCTCAGTATTCTTCATCCTTGTCGAACAATGTTCTCTTTGCTGTGGGTTTGTCGGGGGGATGCTGGATCGCTAATAGGCCTGCAGGTAAAAAAGGTGGCATTATGTTTCTTAGCGAACTAAAAGCTAAACAGTGTAAATATATAACTGTTATGTTGATTACCTTTTTCCTTTGCTAGTGGAACGTGAGGTGTGGATGGTATGTGCTGGAGTGCCTGTGCTGATCTCAGCTTGGTGGGTTTGCTGCGTAAATTTTAGTCATGCGATAAGCATTGCAAAGATATGAATGTGCTGCATTGCAAAGTGAGGAAAGAGAAAAATATACATGGATGAAGTACTTACATCATAGTCCATGTCGTCTGTTACAGCTTCATGATTAGATTGTTGCTTGTTCTTTTTTACAGTATAGCGGCGGTGTCGCTTGATTCAGAGCGGCTTTTATCTGTGGACTGAATATCTGCGGCAGCTGTAGGAGGTAGCAGTACTGGATTGAACGATTGAACTATATATGATAATGTAGCTTGTTCTAATGTCCTTTCTTTGACCGTAGTGGTGATATCAAATTGTTTTCCGAAAAGGCCCGTTATCTGTCGTGGAAGCGTATTTTCGGTATGTCCGAATGTGCTGATGAGAGTATCTACTGAAACTCCAGTAAGGCGTTCAGCCATATTAGCAAAGAATATAAATTCGGTCTCTTTTGCTCTTGGCTACTCAAGTTCGGAAGGGTCAACTGCACGAATGATGATTTGGTACCTGTTTGATAAATAAGTGTGTTATATTTTGGAAACGATTAGAAAAGTTGTGATAATAAGCAATGGTTTTCATACCGTGGAGAGGCTTCTGTCATTCCACATGAGTGGCAATGGAAGGAATTATCTATGCGGTCTACCTGTTTTTTGCATTTGTTACAGGAATTGTACCACCAAGAGCGTCTAGTGGAAAGTCCTTTGATAGCAACGCGAACCGTATATGTGTTTCCTGCATAGGTGAGATATGAACGGAATTGAGAGGTGCATCATTGGATGATGTAATATGGGATTCAGAAATGGACTTACCAAGTTTTCATGTGGATTAAGTTTGCTTAGCTCTGCGACAGTTGCATTTATTGGTTCTGTGTTGCTGGACTGTGCAGTAATAGATATCTTGATCTGCGTATCCTTTCCTGCATATCTACAATGGAAATTGCACATAAATAATCGGAGGTTGTAATGGTTTTGGAGGGAGGGAAATTGTTGGTTAAACGATTAGTTTGTTTTTTGACATAATTGTGGTGGTATTGATGAGTGTACAAAGAGATCAGACAGAGGATGGTGATGATTGATTACTTTGTTCTGTAGAATATGTTTTCAGAAACGTACAGATTTTGAAGATCGATGATTTCAGGCAGAGGGGCGTTTATGAACCATTTAGTAGCACTGGTACTTTGAAGGGTTAATTCACCTGCAGAAGAATGGAAATAAACATAATTATGCGGTTTATGTAAAATAGAAGATGCATAATGAAATAGTATAAGAGGATAGAATAACCATTTCGTGTGATGACTGTTAGACCAACGAAGAGAGCGCATATTGTTTGTTGTTGTGATTTCTGTATGAGATCCGCGGCGTTGAACTGCTCTACATGATGTCCCCATAGTGCCAATTTTAGTGGTTGGCTGAGGAACAATTATGTTTGCCATATGCCATGAAGGAGATAACAGTATGCGGGCATCATATGTTAGACTTGGATTAGTGTGTGATATAACAAATTATGTAGTTAATATTGAAAAATAAGGAAGTTGTTATTACCTTCCATTTGTAAGCTCTATATCACGTACTGTCGTAAGCATCCCTCTAACGGGTACTGATTTGACGGGATTAATGGATGTTATAATACCGATGATATCTGCAGGTAAATTAAGAAAGGCAACATTAAGAGAAATAGAATTGATGGAATAGCATTTAGTAGACTAATGTGGTCTATGGGGCTATTTTTGGCCGTTATAATATGTTAATTGTAAGAAGGAAATATACAGAATCTGTGAAAATAGCAGGTGCTGTAGAGGAAGGTAAGATTAAGGGAAGTGAAAGTGATGGAATAGCATTTAATATACCAATGCAGTGTGCGAAGCGTATTTCTATTAGCTGTAACATAATAATTGGAAGGAGTGTAAATACAAAATTTGCAAAAATAATAAGTATCATGGAAACGGTTACCTGATAGTACGACTTTGCTATCTGCTCTCTTGGCGATGTCATCGAATGTTAACGCGTTATATGCGTATGCAGGGAATGAATCAGGTACTATGGAAATAGGGTGTAGCTTTGTGAACGCCGTAAATCTTGCCATATATGGACCCTCGATAGGTCTGTAAGTTTGCCTTGCTTGTGTGATCTGAAAATATTGAATGTAGTATAGACCATTTTCATGTAAATATCGGATGAACATCTTTGCATGTCTTTTTGGGATCTGAGTATCCATCATTGTGCCCTACAAAAAAGGTTAAATAGACATGTGTACTTTAGATGGCTACTTAATACAGATAGCAGTGGCTGTAATCTTGTAATGATGTAGATGTACCTCTTCATCGATCATGACCATATCTAGTTTTTGTTCTTTGGTAAGATCAACTGGTTCATTATAGGTTGAGAATCGGGTGAGCCTAACACGGACTCTCCATGTGTGGCGGTCAGCAGTAATCTCTTTTAAAAGAGTATGTTCCATCTATACAGTGAATATATGATATTAACAGTAATTAGTGTGTAAATAACTAATGGATATAGTGATGGAAACAATGCAGGTGGCCGAAGAAAGAAGAGCTGGAGGCTCAAAGGAAAGAAAGCAGGCAAGAACAAATTTATAGTCGATAAACGGAAAGGCGAAATAATATGAATCAAATTATAATGTGGCTAGAGAGGCACTATGGACCTGTTTGGCACAGCTCCAACTCCCAACTTCATCTCAGAGCTGGAGTTTGTAGGTTAAAATAAAGTGACTTAAGTTTATATTTTTAGTTTAAAATGTAAATAAGATGACTTACCTAAATATCCTCAATTTACCCACAACTCTAACTCCATAAATTTCTGGAGATAGGAATAGGGTGCTCCACCAACTCCACCAATTTGGTGGAGCTGAAGCTGTGCCAAACAGGGCCTATAAAAAGGGTATGGCAAATGCATGGAAATGGCAAAGATTTTTGGACGAAATGATGGAGATAGCTGTACTTACCGAAAAGGAGAAAGCAGGAGTAGGGAAACGAAGAAAACTGCAGGCGGAGATAATCAGAGAGGAAGACGATAAGGAAGAACTTAGCCAATTTGGGAGGCACCGCAGAAAGAAATTAACACGTCATACATGTCCTGTAGTGTTATGAGATCTGGCAACCTTGAGAAAGGACACGTCGTTAGGCGGAACTGTTAGTGATTAAGAAGAAGGACACGTTGTGCCTGATGCAAATATGGGGTACTGTGTAAACATTACGTGGAGTAGTGCTTTGCACAGGGTAGAAAGACGCGTGAGTTAATAGTTTAAATTATTGTAGCTTGTTATTATCCCTATGGAATAAATTGATGTATTTTTTCTCTTGGATTTAATGTATGATAATATACGCATTAGATTATTGCTATGTTGCGAAAGTGAGTTTTAGAGCTGAAAGGCTGAAAAGCGTAGTAAGAAATAGGTTTCAGATTAGTTAAAAAGTAATAATAGTTTTGGTAAACAGGAAAAAAAGGATTTGTATGGTTTCAGATTAGATTTAATGAAAAGCGTACCAATATAAGATTGTAAATTTTCAGTCTGTGGACGTTTGTATGGTTTAGGCTGATTTAATGAAGGTCGGCAGTCCATTTAATTGGAGTTTTCATGTCTACTATAAGGAGGTAATTATCTGGTAGTTTAGTGACCATTGGAGCATTATGATCTTTTAATACTGGAGAAGTACAAATATGTATGTATGATAGTAATCTATTTTATGTGCAACTAAATGTTGAATCTGAACTAAATCTGTGCAGTTTTGTGACACGGAGAATAAAAAAGACACTCATCGGCAATCTAAAATCAGAACTGTTTACTGTAAACATTCACTGTCTTATTGGCTTGAATGGGATGCGTGTATAAGGTTATCTGTGGAAGAAATAATGCAGCAAATTATGGAGAGTGGGATGGCGTCATATGTTTTCAGTTATATGAAAATTGATATAAGAATGTCCTGTTTGTGTCAGTTTAGAAGGATTATTAACTGTGATATAGGGACCCAAGCCTATGGCAGATTATGCGATGAAAAGACAAAGTATCTGTGAGCAAGAAGAGCACAGTGATCATGAGACATGAATGTTTTATTGACAGTGTAACATGACATACACTGAAAAACTGTGCTTTAGTTATGTTGTATCAATGGTAAACATATGCATTTACAGAAGAATACAGCATAAATATGGAGTACGGTTGTTGTTTTTTTGGTAAGGAGCAATTACGGCTGTCGTATTTATTTTGCAGTCGATACACTGATTAGCGTGATACAGATATTGATACATGAAGAAAAGACAGGATATGGCTACAGTGATAGAGAAATAAGAGAGCACGTAAGCAGTACAATATTATTGGCAGAACATAATATATTTAGACAGTGCTTATGCTACAGAAATACAAACGTCGGCATCTTTTTGTATGCTGTTAGGTAATGTTTGTGTTACAGGAATTATACAAACGGCAGCACCTTTATCAGTACCTCTTTGTACATTGTTAGACAGCGTTTATGTTATAGAAATCATACAAATGGCAGTACCTTTACCAGCACCTTTTTGTACACTGTTAAACAGTGTTTATGTTACAGAAATCATACGAATGCCAGCACTTCTTTGTACACTATATTAGTTGTAGTGTGAGAAGCATTATTATCGCTGTTTTCGATCAGAATTTTGAGACCGTTCCGAGAGCTGACTCTGGAGACAGCAACATATAACTGGCCGTGTGTGAACACCGGGGGTCTTAAGATAAACACCAACAGTGGACAATGTTTGGCCTTGGCACTTGTTTGTAGTCATTGCATATGATAATCTAACAGGAAACTGTCGACGCTTCAAGGTAAACGGCCATTTATGTACTTTGCTGGTAAGAACAATCCGAGGTATGCAAATGAGCTGACCGATGTTACTGCCTGTCATCACTCTGCCTTCTAAAACAGAATCACCAAGTCTTGTAATAATGAGACGTGTTCCATTGCAGAGGCCAAGGGATTGATTTATATTCCGCAAAAGCATAACTAGTGTATTTACTTTGAGCTGAAGCACATGTGAGGGAAAATTATTGATAACAATAGTGTTAAGAAATTCTGGTGGATAAAGAAGCTGGATGTCAGCTGAATGGTCCTGAGCAGTACTGATCATATCATAACTAAGGTATTCTTTTGTTGGACCAGGCACTTTTGCAAGTATTACATTGTTTATGTCATCGACAGCTGCATTAGTCGGGCAGATGATAGTGCGTTGTGCCAAATATGTTGGATCAGAAAATGAGCTCTGAAAGTTATCATATACAGCATTGGATATGGTGAAAGCATTATCATCAGTATTGTTCAAAAGTAGATCATCTGGAATACGAATATCTGTGGTGTCGCAGTCATGTGAAACACTGCCGGTCATGGTTCGACCTTCACCTACATCCAGAATCCACTGCGCAAACTCTAGCATATCAGATCTCTGGATTGCCGACAAAGAGGGATCCATGAGTCGCATATTTACAATTAGGCGAACAACTTCAACTGATGGCCACACTGATGATCTTATTAGGCAAGCATCAAGGACATCCGAGCGTGTGCCACCCTGAACCACTGGTAAAACCTGTCGAAAATCACCTCCAAACAGTATAGGTTTGCCTCCAAATGGCTTATCAGCATTAGAAGGATCCTGAGCAGAGAGCAAGTCGCGCAATGCACGATCAAGGGCCTCTACACAATGCTTGTGTGCCATAGGGGCCTAGTCCCAGAGGATAAGAGTGGTATTTGAAATGAGCTCACCAAGAAAAGTGCCTCTGGATATATTACAACTGCTTGATGCATCCAACTCCATAGGTATACGAAACCGGGAATGTGCTGTCCGACCTCCAGGTAAGAGCAAGGCAGCAATACCTGATGATGCGACCGCTAAAACAATGTGGCCCTGAGACCGTAATTTGGCAATGACAGCATTCCAAAGAAAGGTTTTGCCAGTGCCTCCATGACCAAATACAAAGTAAAGACATTTTTCATGTTGAGCTATTTTGTACATGACAACATCATAGATAGCACGCTGTTCACTGTTTAAAGAACTGTACATGGTAACAGCTTGCAATGATAGCTCTTGTTTATCATAGCGCAGCTCCTCTAATATTAGCCTATTGTGTTGAGTCAGGTGAGAAACCTGGGCCGGGCATGGTAAGCCAAAGTCAGTCAATGTTACCCCACTGGAACAGAACATCACATCCAGATCTTGAAGTAATCTTTCTTGCAGAACAAAATCCGGTATAGGCCCATTGTCAATGCGATGACTAACCCGAATAGCATGGGCATAGTCATCAACCATGTACTTAGAATATTTATCATAGAGTGCACGGGCATCTCCCACATCACAGTGCAATAGAACCGCCATAAATAAAGCTCTTAATTGTCGAGACGATGCCCAGCTAATAGCTTCGTTAAACACAAGAGACCACTCAGTGTCATCGCTGATAAGCCCTCTGGCTTTGCATGCCTCACGAAATGTAGCATACACAATACCATTGTGGGTTCGAATATCTGTATAGCTGGTGGCACCTTTAACAACCATAAGAAGCATTCTTAAATAGAAACATTTGCCAGCACTGGGATGTACATGTTTGAGCCTGCCAATCTTACTCCCCGTTTTCTTTTGCACCACATCTTTTTGTCGGCATACCATGTCCATTGTGATGGAAAATCACAATATGTGAGGTCACGGGCAGTAGAATCTTGCTGGTTAGTAGTAAACCATTCAGTTAGCATTGTCCTTGTAGAAGCTGGATCTTGAAGAATGCTAGACAATCTACGGCCTTCATAGTATGTAACGGTATTTCTGTCAAGTAAATGCACAATAAGTCTCTCAACAGCTGGTGTTCTTTCATGAATATCAAATCCAAAAGTTCTCCAGTATGCCTCACCGGCTGATAAATATCTAGCATTTATGTACTCAGCAATCTCATCAATACATTGGCCCATATGATCAGCAGCTACTGGTGGACTGACAATTGACGAAGAAGAGACAGCAACAGAATGATTAGCAGTAGAATGCAACGTCTCATTTGACAGGACTGAACTGGGCCTAACAGGGGCTGACAATGTAACAGCGTGTGCAGCCAAAGATTGGCAATGGAATCGAGCAGCTGGTGAACATTGCTGATCCAAAACATGCATAGTCATCGATGCACGGTCAGAGCCTTTGGTAATGTATTTAAAAAGATATTTAATTAGATGTGTGCCGATACACCATTCAACATTAATGTGGGCCTGAAACTTTTTTAACAAATAAGGGTTATAAGGAACAACCCATGTATTGTCCAATTTAATTCCATTTTTCATTATAAATTTGTCGTCACGACGGCGACGATACAAAGGATATCCATGTATATCAAACATTGTGCTATTCTGGAATTTTTTTGGATATCCTTTTGAACAATGACCTTCTATCATGCAAGGGCAAGAGGGATTCATTTCACCACAGGGGCAATGGATCATGAATTCTTCAACTAAGGCATAACCGAGTGGATCAACATGAACATCCGGTATTTCAGCACTAATAAATGAATCGATCAAATCAGCGGAAGGCTCACCTTCCATAGCCAACCAAACAATATTGTGTGAATGAGGAACCCCCTTTTCTGGAACTCAATAGTGTGCATCACTGCAATTTTATCAAACGGGAAACATTAATATTCTGTAAGATAAATAAATATCGAAAGAAAACAATAATGTATGAAAAATGTAAACCTGCACGAATTTTTCCGAAGGTCACACCATTCTTGAGATCTGACATAAATTCTTTCTGTTTCATGTGAAATACTCTAGTGATGATATCAGCTCTGTCAGTCGCCTTTTGTCCCCTTTCATAAGAAATAGCATCTGTAATCTCCGTCCATTTTGGATTACATGTAAAAGTTATGAACAGCTGTGGACAGCCATAGACTCGACAAATGGCAAAAGCATCATGACAATTTTGGGTCATATAACGCTTCCCACCAGTGAAACTTGCAGGCAAGATAATCCTGATACCAACATCTCTCCTAGTTGTACTGCTTCTTCCAACAGCATCAGAAATGCGTTGATAGGTTTCTAACCTCAACTTATCTTGATTGAAGTAGAAATAAGATAACCTGTTTGCTTCAACACAAGAATAGGCATCAACAATGATCTGTTCAGATAATCTTCCACAACAGGTATACTGATTAGGTTGGCCACGCTGATAATGAGCCTCATATCGATAATATTCCAACATGGTTAGATTTTGTCGGCTAACCGAAGAAGATCCATTCACATTTCTTAGTTTTATGCCCGGGTGGAAACCAATGTCTCCGTAAGGAAAGAGAAGCGGATATTGCAATGCCATTAAACTGGGGTGTGTTGGTGAAATATGCTGAAAACTACCATCGCGAGCTTGCACAATAATATCGTATTGAGAATTATAAGGAGTCATGTCACCGACAATAAGAGCAGCAAGTTCAAAGGCCGCAGGCAAAGAATATGTGCGGTGGCCTTCCTTGACTGAGCCAGCTAACTTTATAGCAATTTCAGGTGCATGTTCCGATAGTAAACGTTCACGTGCTAGCCTAAATTTTTGGACAATAGGATTATAAGTGCCCAACATGGATAACAATTCACTAAGCAAGATAGGATCTAGCTGTGTAGAGAGACCATCTTCTCCCCATAAAATAGCCATTCTATTATCAATCTCATGAGAGCCATCATAAACATATAATTGAGCGAACTCTGGACGACGGCCAGGAGGTGGTAAAAGTGAACCAATGACATGGTGGACAACTCCGTTGATTCTAAAGACACAGGGCCCTGAACCAACATTAATGCTCCTATCAACATTAACCCCTCTGGATGTGAACGCCACTAAAGAATTATATTGCCTAGCAAGAGGCATGAAAATGGCAGCAGGTGTGGATGGCTGGAAACTCATGAGTGCATCCAATGGAGGAGGAAAAGGGCGTCACGGCGGGATGTTAACTTTACCATCACGACAGCAAAGAGTGTAGACAATATGCTCCTGGGTAGGGGTGAAAACGGATCTGATCGGATCTGATAATGGTTGAACCATATCCGTATCCGTATTATTTTTCGGATTCGAATCCGGATACGGATAGTCCGGATACGGACGCGAAACGGATATTGACGGATACGAATCTGGTCGAATATGGATCGATCGAATACGGCTATGATATCTGACCGAACATTTAAACCCAATAAATTGTATGCCCCAAAATCAATTATAACACATAAATAACTCAATTAATTAAAATATTATTATAATTTATACTTGCGAGAAGGTTATGGGCCTAAATGACTAGCCCGGTGGGCGATGGGCTAGTTGGCTCTGGATCTAAAAGGCTAAATCTCCCATTTACAATGCATATTTACCTGTTGGGCCTTTGTATTGGGCTGGTGGGCTGAGATCCGAATAAGGATCCGAATTTGTACAGTTCCGGATATCCGGATCCGGATCCGAATCCGTCGGATATCGCCTGAACCGGATCCGAATCCGGATCCGACAGTTCCGGATCCGGATCCGAAAATATCCGATCCGATTGGTTCCGAAACCGTATCCGACCGGTCCGGACCGGGAAGATCCGGATCCGTTTTCATCCCTACTCCTGGGAGGCTGCACTTGCCCTGGTAACCCTTTTGGCAGACCAAAAGAGAGCACCGCAATGTTGACATTCATTGGAGGGGGGCCATAATATGATCGGTCAGAAAAAGAAGCTGCAACGAAACAATAAACTGGATGTTAAACGCATTAGAAGTAATGGCGGGCATAGGATATTAAGATTGGGTGCACGTAAAAAAAAATGATCATGACAGCATTGGGGGCAGGGCATCACCGCAGGACGGCATCACTGGAGGCCCGAAGCCTGGGCGTAACGCCGGAGCAGGGGGCGGGCCGGGAGGGCAGCACCGGAACCTGGAGATTGAGCGCAGCGGCGCGGCCACGCAGTCGCGAGGGGCGAGGTTGGGGGACCGGTCGTCGGCGCCGGGAATTCGGGCCTTGGGGGCCGCAAGGAACGGAGGCACGGAGCACGGAGACGGGAGGCCGGAGGATGGGGGGGTGGCAACGTGGCGCCGGGGCGGGGCCGCGGGCGGCGGGGGGCCGAGGGCGTCGCACTGGCTCTCGGTCGGGGCCGCCGTGCCGAGGCGGGACACCGGGGCCTGGGAGGCTGAAATCGGGCAGCGTAGTGCCGTCGCGGCAGTGCCGGAGGGCGGAGAGACGAAGACGCGGAGAGCATGGCGCGGGACGACGGGAGGACAGGAGGACCAGAAAAGGCGCCCAGACCTGCCGGCGCTCGGGCGGCTCACTGGCTCAGTCCAGAACTCCAGATCTAGACCTTTGGAGTGGAGACGATGAGGGACTAAGGGAGTGAGAGGTGACCAAATTTTTTTTCTTTAATATTTGGGTGTACAGCTTTACACCCTTCACCCACGTGGATGTCTCAAATTAGAAGTCAACTACACTGAGAACAATCAAACCGGCCTAAACAAAACAGCTAAAGCGTGAGAAAGAACAAACCTTTTAACAGTTGAATGTCGTAGCGTGGAAGACCAGACAAAGAGGATGAGACTGAAATACGTTGCACACCAGACGATTGAGAAGAAACAGGCACTGAATCTAGAGGCGGTGGCAATAAACCGAAGAATAAAAGGACAAACGTATCAGGGAAAAACTGTCAAACAAAAAATAAGTACAAAAGAAAAGCAACAACACAACAGGGAAAAAACATAGGAAGCATACCCTGCTGTATAGCAGAAGGCAACATGACAAAAGCAGAGGACGTCTCAGCGGCCGTAATCATGGTGGAAACGGAAGGAAGCTGATGACCCAAATAAGCAGCACCTGAAACATGGACAATAAGAAAACGATGCATCCGAGAAAATGGTAGGAAGCAAAGATGGGAAAACTAAGAACATGTGACAGGAGTTACGTTTGCGAGCATTAAGGAGATACGCTCGTCTATACGCACGGTTGACTGCGGACTGAGAAGGCGTAGGGCGGAAAAGCTGAGCTACAAAAAAAAGGAAGACAACAACAATAACAAACTATAACAAATAAGGGACCCAGGATGATAAACAAAGGAAGAGAAAACAATACCAGGGCAGAAGACGACGTAGAAGAAGACCCAGCACGCGGCCGGCCCCAACGACGGCACGAGGCAGATGGCAAGGAAGACAGTAACTACGGAACGCCATGCAGCCCATCACCAGGAGCCAAAAATGCAGCGGAGGGAGAATCAGCAAGGGGGCCCCCAGCAGGGTCAAAAGGCAGAGCAGATAGAGGACCAGCCTCCCACCGGTAGGCCGAAGGAATCAACGGCGAAACACCATGCGACACGTTAGAACGGCGGGAGCAGCGACGAAGCTGGCCGGAACGACGGGGACGGCGAGGCATAGGACAGCACGAGAAATCAACAAAAAGCCAACGCGGCACAACCGATACAGCAACGACGAATGAACAGAGGTAGCACACCGTCCAGGAAAGCGACGTGGAAGAAAACGGGCAACAAAAAGGCGACGTGGCGAGCGGCCAGCTCGAAACCAGAGGCAGGAACGAAGCAGGCGCAAATCGCAGGCGTGGCACAAACAACAGCCGTCGGCAGGACAAATCAAACGGCCAAAACAAAAGACTGACGTGGCCATACGGACGAAGCAAAGAAACGGTAGGCGCTTACGCGCCATATATAACTAGTATATACTAGAATTGATGGCGCGCCTCAGTGCGCACGACCCGGTTGTTCTAATGGCCGTAAATTGTGTTGTTTAGCTAAAGAATAAAATAAATTGAACAAAAGAATCTGAAACTCTAATCTTTTCTTTTTATAACCATAATTGCAAAACATTGTAAGTTAGCGGTCACTGAGATCTACGGTCACTGAGATCTACAGATCTCAGTTTGTCGACCATCTTCTTGCCTCATCAATTAATGTACATTTTGGCAAAGAAATGAAATACCCTTTCTTTTGCTTATTCGTTCAGTCATCAAACGTCTCACCAGTGTATTTACTGACTGTACTTCGAAACATCGATTTTATTTTAGGTTGTTAATTAGAAAAGGTACAATAGGTACACAAGTTCAATTAACCGTTCAGACCTTTACATTCTTCATCATTTAACATGTGTACATAGCCTACAACCAATAAATGGAACAGATGAAAAGATAGAGACCATCCAAATCCTATTAGGGAATCAAGCAAAAGAGGAGCAGAAGTGGCGATATTGCAACCATATAGAGATACCTTTTTCAGATGATATTACATTCTACAGAAGAATACATGATAGATGACCATATGAAATTTGCATATATATGGAAGTAACAATTTGCACTAAATTACTTTACAAATTTGACATGATAAGTGTATATGGAAGAGTAATCTGCACCTCAGATATCATTTATGACACCATTGTTTGTTGTAAAATATATTATATGTGATAGAAACAATTAGGAAATCATGCCAATGTCAACCACACTTCAGTAATCATAGTCCAACAATTTTAAGTCCATAGCTAGTATAACAACATAAGCAACGAAGAACCTGAATAAATAATTGTCCACATGCATTCAGAACACGGATTATACCCAAAGCATAAGCAGATTAGCATAATAGCATGTCCAGATACATGCAAAGTTCAGAGAAAGGAAGCTCCTTTATTCAATCTGCACCCATAATGTTAATTATCTAAGATGCTTTATTCAATCTCCACCCATAATGTTAATTATCTAAGATGGACGATTGAACTAACCTAATTCAGAAACCATCGTAACATTCTCCCCTTTGTTTCCTTTTCAGAGCTAGCCAGCGATGTCCAGAAATTCCAACTCGGCAGCTTATTTGCTAAGAGGATCAGGGAATTGATTCCCCGTATATATGCATGCATGATCGCGATCCATCTATTTGCTCACCGAACCAATTGGTGACGCAAGCACGCAGGCCACACTGATCCATCAAGCTGGGCACGCATGAAATTGTTCCAAATTGGAATCCATCTCAACGTCCTGTCGATCAGCTGCTGTTTCACGAAGAGATTACTGGTTTTAATCTGCCTCCCTGAATGCAGTTGCAGCTGTAGTTGCTTTACTCTCTGTAACTTGGCTATATACGTACCTCCCTTTCAGGTGGCAGAAAGAATCTTTGCGTCAGGTGGATAATGGGTTGTGCCGATTAGAAGCTTGAAGTGAAGCGCATATTTTCCTGCATGGTGTGTGTCAGCAATCAGCATTCATGCTCCCCGTCAGAAAAACGATTAAACTTGACGGTCGGTGCGAGCCGTCAGGGATGCTCCGTCTTCTGGTAGTTACTCGGTGTTGGTGGAAGTGGCATCTCTCCTCTCATTTCTTTCCAGCGCATGATCACACAAATAAATTGTTTTTCCATTTAAAAAAAAGAACACAAAGGAATTGTTCCTTACCGCAGATATCTGATTGACAGCCTAGTCAAGCAATGGCTTCATCACTAGCCCATTTTGTCAGCGGCAGCCACTGAAAAGTTCGCCGAATGCACTTATTCAGAATACCAAATTAAAGGAATAAAGCATATAAATGTAAATTCGCTTGCAATCGTGTTTGACTGAATTCTTGGATCTATTAGCATTTTTAGAATCAGGGTTTATATGGTCAAATTTTGCACGGCTGTTTGTTTGAAACAAAGGCATAGACCACCATTCTTGAGCTGAAAACAGAATGCTAAATGAGTGGCAAGCAAGGAGTGAGTAGACAGCCGAGTTCAAATGCTGCAAATGGAGAGAATGAATGGTCAGAAGCAGTGCTAGGCACTCCCCAACTTGTACTATGGCTGCTAGGAGAAGAGCAGGGAATCTCAACTGCTGAGCATATTATATCTCAGCAGAGCATTTTGTATATTACTTTTTGAGGGACACTGCCTTCACTATCTTTTCCTGCAGGATAACAACACATTATGGCAAAATGTAGTAAGCGAAATAGCAAATGAAAATAGTCATACGTTATGTAGATGCTTGTTTGCTAACCTGCATTGTATAATCAAGCTTTGACATACTGTGAACCAGAATCATAACACTTGCATAAGATATTGCCTTCGTCCGGTGATCTGCGGTCGTTGTTCATCCTATTACAGGGAAATATCATGTCATATAGCTTTCAACTTTTTTGGTGAGGCTAATTCTAAGTACTATCACACCATAGTACTGTTGCACTATTCAGCACCCGAAGTAATTAAGTGTGACGAAATTAGATTGACAAAGAGAATTCCCACCTGACAACAATCACTTGTTAGGTTACCATCGCCATGAAAGTCATCTGAAGTTTTTAAAACAGTAATAGTTGCTGTTAGCGTAGTGCTGTAAACATCTTCCACCAGAAATTGAAGCTCTTAAAGCAAATCTTTAGCTGAGCAAAAACTTGTAAAATACAGAAGTATTAGATGTCATGGGCCTTTTAGTAAGGCATCATCAAATGAACATCTGAAATTGTAACCTTTTTTATTTTGGCAGGATTTGAAATCGTAATATATGATAAGAAGTGACAGGTCATCATTATGCACAAAATATAATTAGAACATGACACTGGAATATAATACATGATACATCCAGGGAATACATTTTACTTAACTTTAGAAATGTTCATTAAGGAAAAATGTTAAAACTACGGAACAAAACGTGCATGCATTTTATGTTTTTCCAATCTGAGTAAATTTGGCAATCAGCCCATCACAACCGCTTTGATGCAACAAACTGAGAGAACGTTTTCTGAGAACATAGAATGAGTTCAATGTAGTACTGGTGTGACAGAGAGATGACTACCTTTATTTATGCAGCCCTCAAGTTTCAGCTGACAAGTGTGTACTGCAACAAATAACTATATTGTCAGACAGTCGAGACAAGTGGTTACAAAACAAACTGACCTAACGTAAATTGCTTAGATTCAGAACTTGTGGTAAACTACCATGGAGCAAATAATAGGCTGTAAGCACTCCAGGCGCTGTTCATATTTTCAGATTCGGCGTTGTTCTTTAATATCCACTTAGAAACAGTATCACAGTTTACAGGTCGATGAGCCTCCTCAAGACCGCAAACATTTTAAATAGTATTAATTAAGACCAGCATATTTGATAACTAACACACAAAAAGAGCACCAATAACCTGAAAAAAGGAACCAGCAATACTCACATTCTAGCAAAAACTGAATTTGCAATAGCATTATCATCGTAGTTCATGTCAGTAAGAAATTGTACCATGTACAGTCAGAAATTCTACTACACATGTACAGTCAGGGGCTGGATAAACTAAACAAAATATGAGCAGTGAGATGATAAGCCCAAGGGGAAATGACGATCGGAAGGTTGGGAGGAGCACCTGCAGTTTGAGCAAACGACGTTCATATGGTGAGGCCAACCAGGCGGGGCGGAGCATAGAAGGCACAGGAAAACAGGTAGTAACAAAGAGATCGAGTTCAACCCGAGCATATAACTACAAAAAAGACAGATTCGAACCAAAATAACCAAAATCTAATAACATCCATTGAACATTGATGGGAGGTTTTTTTCACTGGAGAACATGTACATGCGGAAACTAAACCTGTATACTACATTCATGTGAGTTTTCTAAAAAAAATCTCTAGAAAACAGCACACAGACAGAAATGTAATTTTTGGAACGCATTCACACAGATTCTTCATCACAAGGAGAGCAATGTATGTATTCACACTCGATCATATCTGCGATAAAAGTCAGACAAAATGGCGCGGAATTAAAATGGTATAATGCAAAAATAGGATAATTACCTGGTTTGGTTTGGGGTACCGATGCAGATGGGCTGGCCATGGTGGCAGTGAGAGATGGGCGATGCAAACAGCGGCTATTGTAATTTGGGCATTCATTCAAATAGATACATGTCATGTCTAGAAACGGTCGATTAAGTCTAATGACACTACGTGCAAGCCTTATACATACATGAGCTTAACTTTTTTGAAGCATAATAATATCCTACAAAATCTGGTATAGCCAACAACGATTAAATCAATTGGAGATAAATAAACCATGGATGTTTTAATAGCATCAATACACACAGAAAATTCTTTGACAAACTGGAGTAAGGAATCTATAAGCGGGATCTGTCAATGACGGTTGAGAAGAGGGAGGTGGCGCCAGCGAGGAGGGAGTGTGGATGTGGCGGTGCCGACTTCAAGCAGCAGAGGAGCGGCGGCGGGAGCAGAGCGGCGTGGGGAGGCGGCTAGGAGGAGGAAGAGGAGGGGAGAGGCGCCTGCACCGTTGAGGCCGAAGAGGGTGGCGGCGCCGTCGGAGCCGGATCCGTCTTGATGGCGTCGTCGGAGACAGAGGGAAGCGGCGCCGCATCGGGGCATGGGTGTGGCATAGGGGGGGCGTCGGCCTGGCGAAGCGGCAAGCGCCGGCGTCAAACTTGGATCCGAGAGGCGGCGGCGTTGGAGACGGAGGGGGCGGCGGCGTGGGTGCCGCGGGTGCCGACAGCGACGTCGTGGAAGCCGGGGACGAGCTGATGCCGAAGGAGGATGGTGGCGCCCGTAGATCCGGATCCGGGAGAGACGCCGTAGGAGACGGAAGAGGGCGGCCGGCGGCGGGGAGGGGAGCTAGGCGGAGGCGAGAGCAGAGGGGCGCGGTGGCGGCCAGCAACGGGGAAGGGAGCTGGGAGGGGAAGCGGAGACGTGGAGAGGAGTTGGGAGGACGCAGGGATCGGGTCGGCGGGAAGGACAAAGAGGAGGGCGGGCTAGGGTTCGGGGCAGCGCAGGGACGGCGGGTTGAGGTGAAGAAAGGATGAGGAGGCTAAATGGAAAGACGACGAAGCGAGGGCCACCTAATCGGCCGATCCAACGGTCGTGAAGATCAGAGGACGCGGTTGTAAAAAGAAAAAGATGGAGGGGTTTTCTGCATTGCCAATCCGTTTTGGCGGGCAGGGCAGCGAACCGATGGACGAATCCGGTCGGACGGGCAGATCGAACGGCCCAATTTTTTTGGCCGACGTGGACAGGCCCAGATCTCAGTGTTGATTACCTATAGGTAATAGATAATATATATATATATATATATATATATATATATATATATATATATATATATATATATATATATATATATATATATATATATATATAGCAAGTAATGGTCTTGTACGGTGCGCTGCACCTGTGGTTTTGCATCTGTGTTTTAGCGACTGATAATGTATACATTGCGTCTACATATGGTTGCTGTATTTCTAATATTTTCGTTGTATATTCCTTTTGATATATTTACTGGGTGTATGATCAATCAATGGTACCATCTTACATAATAAAATAAAAGTCGTTTTGTTTTTTGCATGAAGGATGGATATAGATAGGAACACTTGTTTGTGTTGCGGTTAAGATAGTGTGTAAGAACAAGCTGTTATGATATTTCTGAAGTGGACCGTTTTCTATGTTGGCGGGCCCAACACAAAATCATAGTATGGTTAATATTCTGAAAGCAAAGCGTGGGTGAGCGGTATGTCTGTTGTCTTGGGGAGTTGAACACAAAACCATAGCTAGTGACCGAGGTTTGTTGATGCAGTTGGTTGAGTCTGCGGAGGTAAAAGTTAAGATTTTTGAGTTAGTGCATTGTGATGTTTTATGTTACGTGGTTATTATGGGGAAGAGGATTTTACTGAAAGCGAGGGCCGATCTTTGAGGAGAATATTGTTATTCTTTAGAGAAAAGCTTCCTTTTGGTGCCTGTCATACATCCCTTGGACCTGTCTGTAGAGCTATTTTTTTGTTTTGGATATATTGTATCAGTGTTGTACATGTATGAACACTAAGAGGGTCATTGAAATTGTTGCTGCCCGTTACCTTTTGATCTCACTTTGAGCAGAGCGCGTTTGTTCTGTTATGTAAGTAGCCTTAAAAAGAAAACTATGTTAGGGACCACGGGAAACTGAAAAGTTAATAGATGTCAATTGTATGGAGGCATGGTGCAGCAAGTTGCATTGCTGGTGTAAGTTTAGTGATCTGTACCTCCAGGTGGTGAGTTGATATTGTTCCACGGACTCGTGTGTATTCTCCTGGTCCTTGTGTGGATTGTATGGGCTTAACTGGTGGGCTGTCCTGATGTGAAGATTCTTTGTGTGCTATGGAAATGCCAAGCTACTGTTGACCGGTAAAAGGTGGAAACATTGTTAAGCCATGCAAGGCATTTATGCACCGACTTATGGATTTTGAGGTATAAATTGGTGCGTGGTATGAAGGAAAGAACATAAGATAGACCAAAGAGGAACATGCAACGAAAACATACCTCTGAGGCGAGGAATTTGTCGGGGCACGATGGCGGGTGAACATCTTGATCCGTGGAAGGCTCGGACGAAGTACCGCAAGCGAAAGATCACAGCAAATATCATGCGGTTGAATTGGTGGACCATAAGACTACATGAGCATAATAAATAAATAAATAAATAAGGCTAACAACAACATGGCTAGCGGGAAGGCCATTCATAGGAAAGAAAATAGGATGTGTGATCAACCACATAGGAAGGTTCGATCGAGAAAAAAGGAAAAACCATGGACAAGGCATGACCTTCCTTCTCCTTATAAATAGCCATTTTTACGCACGTTTCTTAGCTAGAGATAAAACATGAAAAGAAGGCTGCGCGGATGCGACAAAAGAAGGACTCTGTTTGACGGGGGGCGGCCATAGAAGCGAGGGCGAAGACTATCGGAGAAAGCGGCACCGAGAAGAAACCGGTGACACCGCAAGCTGTCCAAGGATTCATGGTAAAGTGCACTGGCGATGACGAAGAAGCATGATCTGCCATCACGACGACGGAGAAAGCGCTAGGTGTCTTTGGCTCGGTGTCTTGAGTAAATACTACAAAAGGAAATCCACGAGACTAACATGCGCGCATAGGAGCGAAGAACAACAAAAATGGGACGAGAGCAGCAAGGAAGAACAGGAAAGAAGGTAGGACACAAAAGAGAGAGAAGCGAAAAAGGCGCACAAATGAGAAGGGAAAAAAGCGGAGGAATCGAGCAATTTGTAACTAGAGGATCACGATGAACAATAGCGGAGAGGAGCGCGAAAGCGCATCTGGGCAAAAAGAATCGGGATCGGTACAAAGCGGGCATGGAAAAAAAAGAAGCGGTGACAAGACGTGCAACAAGCAAGCAAATCGAAGGGAGGACCAAAAATGGCCGCACGAATCGAACGGACAAGGACGAGCAGGGCAAGGAATGAGGCGGAAGAAACACGGAAGGCAGCAGACGAGGACAGCTGGGCTGGAGACGTGCCGGCACCGGAGAAAAAAGACTAAAATGCAGTGGGTGCGCCTTAGCTAGAATTCGAACCCAGGAGCACTACATTGAAACCGTGCGGTGGTAGCCAGCAAGGCAAACCGACCGCCTTGTTGAAGGGCTGGGCACGGAATCGTTTTATACTAACTACTGCGAATGGGCGGTCGGATCTCGATCGCGAGGCGATCGAACGGCCAGCGTCCTCTGGCCGACGTGGCAACGGGACGTGCCTCCTTTCTTAGGGGGTTTATGATATAGACTATTGATATATAGAGATAGAGATATATATGCCTAGGTGTGACTCCTTGGTTCTTTGGCGAAGGTGCGAGAGGATCCTTTGGAATGGTAGGTGGGGTTCGGTTCCCATCTGTTGATTGGACGAGGTTGGTAGAAGGTTCTTTGTTGCAATGAGTGCGACCGCTGGTTCTAAGGTTGAAAGTTCTTTGCGACGGTTGTGGCTTGTTCCTCCACGAGTGCCAATTTTCTCTTCTGCTGATTTTAAAGCCCTTGACCTCATTTTCGATACAAAGGCCTTGTTTATCATGTGCTGAAAATCCGAGAATTCGTTTAGAATCAGCCGAAACCGAAAGCTAGGCATCATTCCCTCCAAGAACCGGTCTATTTTCCCCGTCTCATCTTTGATATCTTGGGTGGCATAACGGCCCAACTGATTGAAGCTAGTGAGATACTCGTGGACCGCCATCAACCCTTGCTTTAAGTTCTGAAACTTGTTCTTCTTAATCTGATGATCCCTTTAGGGATGTAGTTTGCTTTGAAAAGTCTGTCCCAAACTCATCGGGGATATCATGTCCAGCATCTCCTTCTTAAGCTATCTGCTCAAGAGCGTCAAGTCCTTGCGACTATCCTTGTTGTTCCGGGGTACCATCTTTCTCTTCTTGAGATTCTTCATCCTCATTGTCGTGATTTGAATCCTCTTCTTCTTGTGCGGCCTCTGACCTGGTGGTCACGTAGTTCTCCACCAATCTACTGCAGCACCTTCAACATGATGGGTTGCGAACAGGACCTTGTTAGATTCTCTGCATCTTACCAACTCAAACTTCCTTTTGATCAGTTGGAGCCAATCGTCGGCATCCATGGGCTCCGTAGCGCGCAAAGGTGGCGGCTTTGTTGAAGAACTCTCCTAGCTTGGAGCTCGATGGTTATTAGGCTGCTGCAGGTTGTTCAAGATCTTGCTCGAGCACATCGTGCTTGGTAGGCTAGAACTTGAACATTTGTCGGGTTAGCGGCAGGCGATGGAGGTAGGTTACCACGACCGCATCCTTGGCGAGCAGCGCTCGCATTGGCGCCTTGTCTATGGTTAGCGCCTCTTCCTCTAGCCATCTGCAAGCTGGCTAATAGGGGAAAGAAGTCTTAATCCTTAAGTCTAATATGCATGCATGTAAGGGAAGAACCAAATCCAAAATTTGAAATAAGAGAAACAACATTCATTCAAATTTAGAAGTTTTACAACTTGCCCGACTCACGGGCGAAACCTAAGGATACAAGCGCCCACTCGGGTAATCTCTTGAACACCTAAGAGGAGGGGCGGGGGACGACGGGAGTAGTGGATGGGTAGGCGTCCCACCAGAATCTGGCTGGGGGTGTTCAGTAGTCCTCCAAGGAAAGCGATGCTACTGAGCAACTAAAGAGGTCTCTGCGAAGGTATAGGCTTAGGGGTGTAGGCTCGAGTACGTGGCGGACCAAATTCTCGGTAAAATTTACCAAAAATGTCGAATGCCAAGCTGCCGGGATTTTAGTTGCATTGAAATAGTCTGACTGCTTTCGATTTATTACGTGTTACAAAATATTTTACAGCGAAAATAAAAATATAACTTGGTAATAAAAAGAAAATACATGCCCATATACCACAGGCAAAGCCAGAACATAAGGTAAACCTTAGAAATCGATCCTATGCGAATTCATGTTTTCATCATAAATGTCCATTTATGATTATAAAGTGGATCATGTTCAAGAAATAAGCAAATTGCCCACATAATGTGGGTAAGTACTAATCGTACTTGTAGGTTTCCATAGAAAATGAAATATTAACTACATGCAAATAGAATCAAAGAAAAGTAAAGGCTATATTTATCTGGAATATATAATGCAACATTTTAAAACTTATTCATCATTTAAAATTGTTTTCTAAAATATTTAAATGAGTTTGTAAACCATTATCTCCTTTCTCCATCCTTAACTCATCAACAACCATTATCTTTTCTTAAAATTCATGGATTTACTTAAATAGAAATAGGTATCACCCAGTTGACAAGCTTCATATACCAGAAGTATGGTCCATTAATGTTTTTGTTATCAGCTCTGCAGAACCTATCCAGCTTTACCCATATAATAGCTCCTTATATGGATGGATGTTTAATGTGTCATTTCTATTCTCATTAGTCCAAGTTTTGCAATGTTCTGTACATGCGCAAACATTGGAGAAAAACCCTGTCGACATTGGCCTCCGCACGAACCTGACGGGTAACATGTGAATCACTCGGCCCAATATCCGAAACAAATCACAGCAATACGGTGTGGAAAACATGGGCCTGGTAGCGAAGACATACTCTTGGGCGTACCACCTCCTTGGGCGAATCAATTGGGCCTTCCGAGAAGCGGCTTGGAAGGCGGCGCGACTGAGATAATCTACAAGGAAGCAATTCGTTTCCTACTCGAATATATGAATATAGGCGGCTGGATCGGTTATATCTGTATCTTCCAAACACGAATTAGGGTTTCTATCTCGTAACCCGACCCCACACTATATAAAAGGGTCAGGGGCCCTAGTTCATACATCAATCCCACATCATACAATTATCATCAGTTTCCACCATAATACAATCCACGAGCACGAGGCAGAGTATTACCTCACCCCGAGGGCGAACACGCATAAATTCGGCTCCCTGTGCTACCATCGTAGTTGTGATCTCTCGCATTGCCCATAAAATACATTGCCGACGCAAATCGTCGACAGTTGGCGGGCCAGGTAGGGGCTAGCGTCACGATCAACTACATCGACATCGATGGCTTTCATTAGCGGATTCGTCTTCACTTACGCTCTGGCCAAGGCTTCATCTTCGGATATCTCGGCTTCATCGCCGGTGACTTCGGAGAGCTTCGATTGTGCGAGCCAACTTCGTTCGGTCCACACATTATCGGGGGAGATGGTACGCGACTCCGGCCGAGCCTCACCACTTTGGGATCTCTTCCCTGGATTAGATCGAGAGGAGATCCGATCGATAATGCGATTTCGGTGGCCTACGCGGGGCTTCCGCCGGTTTGATCGGGATCTACCACTTCTCTCCTTGCCAGCCCCTTGTGCTGACGGAGGATCGAGTCGCGATCGATTCTGGCTGGATCGCTCTCGAGATCGATCGAAGTCTAATCCCTCGATTATGGTCCGCCCCGTTCGGATCTGGAAACTCGGCCGCTGTTGTCCATCGGATGACACGCCGGCTTTTCCAATCTGAGCCAAGGGGCGGAACACGGCACATGCACATTGGGACGAGCTTTCTGAGTCAAAACTCAGGGACAACTCTTGCCAAGTTAGCTTCCCGAGTGGTTATGCCATTCGGATTGGTCAATACGGCTGAAAGATTCCAGCAGATTCGTTCTGCCGAAACTCAGTCGGGTCCTCTTCTGACTAGAGATCTTGCACGAGAGGTGGGAGTTATAATCACTCCCATCGACGAGCCAACGAATCGGGATCGATTGAGCCTCTCCTTCTCGGAATCCGAGTCGGAAGGGAGCGTCAATGGGTTCCCCGACTTCCGCGGTGTCTCGTCTTTGGATGACCAAGCTCTCGAATCGGCTCGGCGCCCTGGGAGGCAGGAGCCGAACCAAATCGTGAAGGCGAGAAGACTTGCGCGACCAATTGCGAGGTCGTGCAGGAAGTCCGGGAGGAGGCGCTTCAAGTCCGTATGGGTGATCACTCGGTCTTCCGTGACGCCACAATGAGAACATCCTCGCTTGTAAGACCCTCCTAGACAATGTTGGTCCTTTGCTTGGAGGAACAACCCCGCAACGCCGATCATGGAACAAATCAAAGCCATGGTGGCGGCGGTGGCTGTCCAAGGCACTTCGGGATCAACCCGCCAACTCGGCGAAGCGGACCACCACGAGTAGTACTCGGCGCGATCGGCACTCGCAAGTCGCGGGCAAGACGCCCACCGGAGTGCAAGCCGCAACCTTCGCCTCGACATCGAAGCCGGCGCAGGAGGCGAGGCGAAGATCGGCGCCGTACTCCACCGCGTCGAAACCTCCCGACGATCTCCTTCCCCCGCGGAAGGGTTGATTGATGGGATCAAGGCATTCACTCCCCGACTCCGTCAGGTAAACTGGCCCGAGGGGTTCAACCCTAAAGGCATTGTGAAATTTGATGGAGAACAGGACCCCGAGGCTTGGTTGCAGATCTATTCTTTGGTGATCAAGGCCGCGGGTGGAGGATACGACGTGGTGGCAAACTATTTGCCCGTCATGTTAACCCCTCCGGCTCAGAACTGGCTCGCGGGCCTTCCAGAGAACTCGATCGATTCCTAGAGAGAACATTGCGACCAGTTCGTTGCTAATTTCCAGGGCACTTAGAGAAACCTGGGACCCAGTGGGACCTTTATTAGATTCATCAGAAAAAAGATGAATCGTTAAGGGATTTCATTCGGCGTTTCACCAAAAAGAAGAACACAATCCGAGAAATCTCAAAGGCGGTCGTAGTCGCAGCTTTCCAGAAAGGAGTTCGCGACCCCGATCTAATCAAGAAGATGTCTCGGAAGCCTCAGACTACCGTCAAGGAGATGTTAGATCTTGGCGGATCGATATGCTACCGCCTCGGATGCTCTCATTGGCGTCAAGAGGATCACCTAAGCAAGCACGAATGCAAGAAGGACGGGCCGAGTCATCCTCCAAGAAGGACAAGAAGCGCAAGGGTGAAGAGATAGTAGCGGTCGCGAGATCAAGGACGGCTAAGGCCGCCTCGACCCGCCGACTACAATAAAGTCATGGAGGCGCCGTGTCCTTTCCATCAAGCGGAAAGCATCGCGCCAAGAATTGCAACATCTTGAAGAAGTTATTTGAGGATCACAACATCGACACTCAGAGATGCCAAGCAAGATGACAAGTCGACCCTCTGAGGGCGGCGCTTACCAAGAAACAGAGCGAGAGCTCAACTACATATTTGAGGATCGGATGCATATAAGTCAAGCGTAAGCAAAAGCTTATCGATCGGAAATCAATGCGGCTATTCGGTGACCCCGGGTATCTCCGGTGGTCTGAAATTCGATCATATTTGATCGCTCGGATCACCAGATCACATCCCTTGCCTAGAAAGATATCCACTCATCACGGATCACGTAGTGCAGGCGTCCATTGCGCAAGGTCTGGTTGATGGCGAGTGGATTGAATATCTTTTTCGCTAAGACTTTGGGCGAGATGCAAATCCCAGGGCGGCGCTCCAACGAACGAGCAGCGTCGTTTCATGGTATAATTCGAGAACCTCGCCGGTGCCAATCGGAAAATCACTCTTCTGTCACCTTTGGAACTCGGGATAATTACGGACGGAAAACCTCGGTTTTGAGGTGGCGATTCGAGCGCATATCATGCGGTCTTGGGAAGGCGGGCTTAGCCAAGTTCATGGCCGCCCCACACTACACCTATCGGTTTTGAAGATGCAGTCCGAGGCGTAATCACGGTTCGTGGAGACGTCAAGTTTTCCCGTCTCCTCGATAGGAAAAACTGCGACTTCGCTCAGTCCATCGAGGTAGCAGCTGAGTTGGACAAGATCCAACAAGCGGCCACCAACCTTCGCGACGAGGGCGATCTACCAAACAAGAAACCATCTAAGTCGGGCATCAAGCCGGACGAGGATGTCAAGCATATTTCGCTCGACCCGTCCGATTCAACCAAAACGGCTCTGATCGGGACAAGGCTCGACCCGAAATTGGAAGACACGCTTGTCACCTTCCTCCAAGAAGAAGGGGCATCTTCGCTGAAACCATCGATATCTGCGGCGCGTCGAGGAGGTGATCGAGCATTCCTTGAAACATACGACAAGACAAAGCCGGTTAAGCAGCGGCTGCGCCGATTTGCGCAAGATCGGAAGGAGGCCATCAAGATGGAGATCACCAAACTTCTAGCCGCCGGCTTTATAAGACGGGTGCTCCACCCCGATTGGCTGGCAAATCCGGTACTTGTGCAAAAGAAGAATGGAACTTGGCGCATGTGTGTCGATTACACCGACTTAAATAAATCATGTCCCAAGGACCCATTTGGACTTCCTCGCTTCGATCAGGTGGTTGACTCCACCGCCGGTTGCGAGCTCTTGAGCTTCGGATGCATACTCGGGCTATCACAGATTAAGCTTAAAGGAAGAAGATTGTATCAAAACTTCGTTCATCACTCCATTTGGAGCCTTCTGTTACGTCACGATGCCTTTCGGACTGAAGAACGTCGGCGCAACGTACCAGCGTTGCATTCAGCGATGTTTCCACGAACAGCTTGGGCGTAACGTGGAGGCATACGTTGATGATGTCGTTGTCAAGTCTCAGGTAACCTCTGATTTGGTCAATGACCTATCGGAGATATTCGAGAGCCTGTCGGCATATCACATGAAGTTGAACCCGAGAAATGTGTCTTTGGGGTCCCTTGGGGAAAGCTTCTCGGATTCGTGGTGTCTCACCGTGGAATCGAGGCTAACCCGGAAAAGATCAAGGCCATCATGGAGATGGCACCCCCAACGTGCATAAGGGATGTCCAACATTTTAGTGGGTGCATGGTTGTACTCGGCCGGTTCATCTCGCGACTCGGTGAGCGTGGATCGGCCTTCTTCAAGCTATTGAAGAAGCAACACGACAAGTTCGTCTGGACACCCGAGGCACAGAAGGCCTTTGAGGATCTCAAATCGTTCCTCACCTCGCCACCTGTCTTGGCATCTCCCCTGCCACAGAAACCGCTCCTGCTATACATTGCGGCCACCACTCATGTAGTGAGTGCTGCGGTGGTAGTGGAACGGGAAGAGGAAGGACGCGTCTACAAGGCTCAACGCCCGGTCTACTTCGTCAGCGAAGTATTGGGCGAGACCAAGGTACGCTATCCACAGGTGCAGAAGCTTCTGTATGCGGTCCTGATCGCCTCTCGGAAGCTGAAGCACTACTTTCAAGAACATCCAATTTCGGTGGTCACCTCCTTCCCTATTGGAGAAATTCTCCATAATCGGGAAGCCACTGGGAGGATCGCAAAGTGGTCGGTGGAACTCGGGGCTTTTGAGCTCTCGTTCAAGCCACGCAGCGCCATTAAATCACAAACACTTGCCGACTTTATCGCCGAGTGGACGGAGATGCAGACTCCCCCAGCCGCCGAAGAGGTCGAGTACTGGAACATGTACTTCGATGGATCTCTCCGACGGCAGGGCGCGGGGGCTGGCATCGTTCTCATATCACTTGGAGGCGAGCGACTCAAGTACGTCCTCCAGATCCATTTTCCAGCTTCAAACAACGCGGCCGAGTACGAGGCGCTCATCCACGGTCTCCGTATTGCCATATCGCTCGGCATCCGATGATTGGTGGTTCGCGGAGATTCGGCTTAATGGTGAGCCAAGTGCGAAGGGCTGGTCTTGTGTCGCGACAACATGACCGCCTATTGTCGAGGTCGAAGTTGGAAGATAAGTTTGACGAGTTGGAGCTCATACATGTCTGCGACGAGACAATGAGGCGGCAGATGAAGTCACAAACACAGGCTTCGATCGGGCGCCCGATTCAGCTGGGATCTTCGTCCGGGAGCTCCGCCCCTCCATCACTCCGCAGAGCAACTACTAACGATGAGCGGCAATCCGAGGCAGAGGTGCTCGCCTCGACTCGGATTGGACGAAGCCTACAGGTACCTACAAGAAGAAAAGCTTCCCGATGGCCGGGGCTGGCGAAACAACTCAACGTCGAGTCGCAACTATGTGGTGCATGAAGGGATCTTGTACCGACGAAGCGTCTCCGGCATACTTCAAAAGTGCATACCCGAGTCTGATGGACGCACCCTGTTGCGCGAAATTCACTCGGGCATGTGCGGTCATCATGCTGCTTCCGCTACATTGGTGGGAAAAGCCTTTCGACAAGGGTTCTATTGGCCAACCGCGTTCTCGACTCAAAGGAGATCGTCGCCAATCACGAAGATTGTCGAGTTCTTTGCGGCAGATTCATGTGCCGGCCCAAGAACTCCAGACGATCCCCATCACCTGGCCGTTTGCAGTCTGGGGGCTCGACATTGTCGGACCTTTCAAGAAGGCCCCAGGTGGATTTGAACACATCTTCGTTGCCATTGACAAGTTCACCAAATGGATTGAAGCCAAGCTTGTGACCAAGATTACGGGAGCCAAGGCCACCGAGTTCTTCCAGGAGATCATCGGTTGGTTTGGTGTACCATCTCGGATCATTACGGACAACGGCTCTCAGTTCAGAAGTGACGAGTTTCAGAGCTGGTGCGAGGATGTGGGCATAAAGGTCTGCTTTGCTTCGGTGGCGCACCCGCGAAAATGTGAGCGGTCGGTCAGCATAAGCGGCATGCTTCTACAAGGTGTCAAAGCGCGCATCTTCGATCGGCTCAAACCGTATGCGGCCAAGTGGATGAAGAAATTGCCTGCTATACTCTGGGGGCTTCGCACAAGCCCCAGTCGAGCTACGGGGCAGTCACCCTTTTTCCTCGTATACGGGTCTGAGGCGGTCCTTCCAATAGAGCTGCAGTTTGGATCGCCCCGAGTACAAAGGTTTAACTAGACCGAGTCAGAGGCTAGTCGGATTGATGATCTCGACCGACTGGAGGAAGCTCGGGACGTCGCCACAATTCGGTCGGCCAAATACCTCCAAGGTTTGCGTCGCTATCACGATCGCAATGTGCGGGATCGAACCTTTTCGGTTGGAGATTTGATCCTTCGAGTCAATCAATCGAGTGGCAACAAACTCTCTCCACGCTGGGAAGGACAGTACATCGTCGACTCAGTGACACGCCCGGGGGCTTACCGACTAAGGCGAGAAGACGGCGCTCTCCTGGACAACTCATGGAACATCGAGCAATTGCGTTGGTTTTATACCTGACGGCTATTGTAATCCGTGTTTACAATTAAATAAAGATAAGTTTTTGCTCACACTGTCTCTATGCTTATGCAACTCAGTTTCTGACTTGCTACTTATTTATTTTTCAATTAAGTAGTAAGTCGGGGGGCTACACCTAATTAGGTGCGCAATCGCTCACCCTTTCTCTTATTGAGTCTGACTTACACGGGGTCGGGTTTCCGCCCGGTCTGTAAGTTGGGGGTCATACCTGATTAGGAGCAGTCTCCATCGTCACATTTATCTAAACGTCTAAATTGAGTTTTTTTGTTTCAAATCTGTGATGAGCCTAAGTGTTAGTTGTTACGATACTTGAAACCCTTGTTTCCTAGCAACATTCAAACTTCGATTGTGTTATTGGAGATAGAGCTAAGTGTCGGCTCCTAATACTAAGGAATTTGATCTTGTTGGGCGAGGTGCTTAGTGAAAGGACCTAACTTGCTTGGGCAAAAGCATGGTTTGAATCAAGAAAAGTCGATTAACTTGCACCAAGATAAAAAAAAAACAACACACACAGAGAAGAGATAATCTATTGGGCCTTCGAAGGCTGCTTGGAAGGCGGTAGCGGCTGAGATAATCTATAAGAAGCGAATTCGTTTCCTACTCGAATATATGGATATAGACGTAGCCGGATCGGTTATATCTGTATCTTCCAAACACGAATTAGGGTTTCTATCTATAACCCGACCCCCTGCACTATATAAAGGGGGTCTGGGGCCCCTAGTTCATACATCCAATCCCACATCATACAATCAACATCAGTTTCCACCATAATACAATCTACGAGCACAGGAGTAGGGTATTACCTCGCCCCGAGGGCCCGAACCTGTATAAATTCGGCTCCCTGTGCTACCATCGTAGTTGTGATCTCTCGCATTGCCCCATAAAATACATTGCCGACGCAAATCGTTGACACCTGGCCTCTCATTATATATTTAGATTTTCCTATACTAAGGTATTATCAGGTTTAACCATTTTTAGGTGGGCTTTTGGTTATGGGTTTGGAATATCTATTCTAAATAAAATGTTAAATATCATAATTTAAATAAAAGATGATTCTTATATAGATAGCTAGAAAGTAAAATGCAATAAATAGATAATAAACAAAATTGGGAATTCAATATGCTTCAAGGGTAGAAAACACGCCTTATTTGAAGATCGGATCACACTGAATATATCTTTTGGACATTTTAAACTAAAAGCTTTCGGAGGCGAAGTTCATCGTCTATCGTTGCAAAAATAGAAAAGAGAAACTCCAATAAATATTCAAACAAGAAAAATTTTAAATAAGCGACAAAAAT
Source organism: Olyra latifolia (assembly GCA_036346145.1). Classification (NCBI taxonomy): domain Eukaryota; kingdom Viridiplantae; phylum Streptophyta; class Magnoliopsida; order Poales; family Poaceae; genus Olyra; species Olyra latifolia. The sequence goes on along the minus strand of CM070524.1, from coordinate 16,940,439 downwards.
AAAATAAATAAAAGGGTGCTGGGTAAAAAGGGTGATAGGTTATACGATTTTCTAAAGTTTGAAAATATTTGCTAAAAGAAAAAAGGGTAGGGTGTTGATATAAAATAGGTATTTTGGGCAGCATAAGGCTAGAGTTATGGTATCTGGTTTATAATTGGTGGTTATAAATAGGAATTACTGAGAGATTTATAATAGGTCAAAATTTATATCAATTTTGGAGTATTAGTATTTTTAATTGACCTTATAGTGATGATAGTTAAAAGAATTAATTTTGGCATTATAATTTTATATGGAAATATTTATATGGGTTAAGTGGGATATGTGAAATTTACTAGTAAGGTTAAACAATCTACTGCCAAGCCGATGAAATCAACAAAGCAGCAGAAAGAGGGTAAACAGACTATCAACTAGCCGATAGTGTCGTCTAGATGATAGAACGAAAGAGTAAACAGACTATCGACGAATAGCAAGCTATAAGCCGATAGAACGATGGTAAACAGTCTGCTGCCAACAAATATGTTGATCAGTAGAAAGAGGGGTGAAACCTAACCCTTGTTTGAAATGGCGATGCGTAGCAATATCAACCAAGAAAATGTTTCGACCGAAAGCCGATGCAAGCCCGTGGATCGAACTTAATCGAGATAGTACTTACTTGCAAGAACTCCCGAGTTGTATTTCGAAGCCGATCAAAAAGCGATGCGCAACAAGTCGATCGAATTCTGAATACGACGAAACTACTCTAATGCCACGAAAAGTAAAGGACAAGTAAAAAGTAGATATGTAGAATTGATTTGTGGATGAATTACACGCCCTCGAGGGCAAATTATTTATAGAGACCCTTTAACTCGACCTAAAACAAGACTCTAGACTCGTCACCAATACAAACTCGATTATATCTTCTTTGGAAATAAAAACCAACTTTGGATATTATAGGGAAATAATTCAATTTCTGAATTTTGCAAAAGTTTTAAAACGGCCCCAGAAATAGGCTATTACACCCTCCCCTTGGTGTGGATCTGACGGGCGACTCGTCCTCACGAGCACGAATCCGAACGGGTCTCGAGTACCCGAAACCCGCCGGGTATCCATTAGGTCTAGATTTGGGTCCGTGTTTGGACCCGTGAAAGGCTCCGAGTCCACTAGGCAAGATGTTCGAGTCTCGGGGACAGGTTCAGAACTGTTGGACCCGAAGGTACCTAACCAGATTGTCAATCCAAACTCAAAAGAACTCTTTGTAAACGTGTGCTACTACTGAGCATGTTCGGAGTGGATTGACTTAGGCTTAGGCTTAAAGTTTAAGGCTGGCTTAATTGAAAAGCTGAATGCTTTGGCTTTTTTTAAAAAAATCACGAAAACACCTCTAAAAGCTCTTCAAAATAACATAAACGAAGTGAATCAGTTTTAAAAATCAAAATCAAGAACCTCTCGAAATCTAGCTTTACATTCAATTTATCCAATTTATTAAATCCAAATTTCGATTCTTTCTAGCATGCGCACCCACCGCTATTCTACTCTGTAATGGCTAAGAGCATCTTCAAAAACGCACGCTCGCGCATAGCCGCAAAAGACCACATAGATATCAGGCCATAAGGAACAGCACAAACGGGCCAGGCCCACACGCTCCCGGTGATAGCCACATTACGATCCACAGTCTGAATTGAGATCGGACATATCTAGATGGGCAGGTCGGGCTACACGGTTCCGCCATTTGTATCACACGATCCAACTTATTGACTTATCCTGAAAGCATTTCAGATGAGTCTGTTGCCTTTCCACAATGCTGACCTGTCCAATGCACTCCAAATTTTATTGTTGCTTACTATTTTTTATGAGGAAAATTTTTTTTTAGGAATAAGACCGCAGGATATTGTTGCTTATTCTCAAGGGTATTATTGTTGCTTGTTCTCAAGAAGATGATTTGCTCAAGTTGCCATGTCACACTTGGTTGTGTTACCCTTTTTCTTTTTCTGAACAGAAACTTGGTTGTGTAGACAAGAGCGTATTGACATGTGGATCCTGATGCAGTTTGCATGGACACACAAAGATTTTGTCTGAAGAAGCATGCAGCTGTGACGAGGGACGTAGCCAAGTAGGAAAAATTCCTGATCATTTTGGTTCCTATGACACCGACGAGATCAAATAATTGAAAATTTCTCTATCTGAAAGTTTCGGGTTAACTCCTGCGAAAGCTTCTGATGGCAATTTCCTCCGTGTTCCTTCAATGATATCAAATAATTGAAAACTCTTCAGTTTTGAGTTTAGTTTTAGCTCGTACGAGATTTCTGATAGACAATTTCTTCTGTGTGTTCTTTCATGATCCAGGTACATCAATTTTTCAAACCACCAGAACAAAAACGCAAAAACAAACACCTATTAATCACTCATTGCCTACTCCTGAAGCATGAACACATATTGGACACAATACGTGTGCTTCACAAGTAACATTTGAGACATGCTCTACAGGTAGAATTTTGCTCAAGAACACATAAGCAGAAAACTCACCAGGCTTTGATAATTTTGCTCAAGAACACATAAGCAGGAAACTCAGGAAGCTTTGATAATTGTGCTCAAAAACAGAGATTCATAACAGGTTCTTACTGAAACCAACCAGATAAGAACACTGCATAGCCAATGTATCGTAGCTCTACATTCGGTAAGGAAATATGAAACTTCGACTTTACTACTTACAACCCTAAACCAAGCTCCTGGGACGATGCAGCATGCACATCTTCCTAAGCAACTACAACATTCTATACGGTAACATTACCTTCGTCGTCGAAGAACGGGATGTAGTACCGCTCATCCAGCGACTTCAGCTGGGTCAGGATGCTTGAGCGGCGGGCGGCGAACCACCGGGCGTTGCGGGATCGCCGAGGCGCCACCTCTTGATCGATTTCCCAGATGGATGGCCAGCGTACGCAGCGGCTCTCCTGTCTTGCGGCCGAGGCGGCGGATGGCCTGGCCGTGCCTGCGGAGCAGGCGGAGAGACTCCAGATCTGCTGGGTTGACCGCCAGCCGAGGCATCACCGTGAGGATCAGCTCACAGAGCGGTTGGCGATGGCGCGGCAGCGAAAGAAAAGCGATTTGGCGATGTGCGTCCCACCCACCTTGCCGAGCTTCCGCTCCAGCAGCTGCATCATCTCAGGGGCATCGTGGACGCTTTCCACCCCCTCCACAGACACAGAGAGGTGGCCACCGCGGCAGATCAGGCTCTCCGCATCCGCGATGCGATGCAGCAGACGAGCGGCGCTGCCATGAAACGCTCTGGCGAGAGAGGAGGAGGAGAGGAGGATCTGAAAGGGGGGAGAAGGTCTATTATTATATAGAGAAATGTGGGAGATCAATCCGCGTGACATGTTTCCGGAACGTTCGATCGCCAATGAACGTTGCGGATTAATCCAAAAAAAGACAGTTTTTTTTTTAGACAACAAACACAGATTTTGGAGCGCTGGAATGATCCCCAAGGACTCGAGCCATCGCCCGCGCGTGCCCGCGTGTACTACATTCATAATCATAAAGCTCTTCAGTGCATTACAAATATTTTTCCCTATTTATTTGATTTTTTAAATCATTTTTATGATTTTTCGTTGCTATTTTTAATTTCTTCTAATATTTCTAAATTTTTAAAAATATTATTGTCCAAGTGGGCCAACCAGCATGAAGTGGGCCAACCGGGCCGGCATGGTTCGTTCGGTTCCGTATATGAACCAAAACTGGGCCTACCCCTAGCCCATTGAGCAAGACCCAAAATAATTGGGCCTAAGCAGGCCGAACTCGCTTGGGACCAGGAAGGCCGTTGGCGAGTCTGTTGTGGCCACCTACCCCTCTCCTCCCAATGTCCGATCTGGAGTCCAGTTTCAATTCAACTAGCAACTTATTAAACGCGCCCCAGGCGCGTTGCTATTATGTTTGTAAAACTCATGCTATAGAGTTTGATCTTGTAGGCTTGGTGGAAATGCATATAGTTCGAACTTTTCGGAACTTTGAACACAATCTTGTAACCTTGAAAACTGAAATATATATGGATGTAAGCTTGCTTGCCTCCATCCTATTTCCATATATAACATTATTGTGAAAAATATTATAAAAAAGAATAAATACTTTGACAAAGCATCCCTGCTTAGAAGAGCGTACAGATCCTAGAGGGAAGAAATGATAAGAAAAATGAGAATATATGATAACAAAAACCAGTAACATGGTCATTACAGTTGCATTTAATCCTAGTTTTGAAAACCATTATCACATCAAGAAATTATAAATAATCTTTCTTCTTTTGAGGGACTAAAATAATCACAGTTATTAAAGGCATCTTAGATCTACCTTTCTTTTTAAGAGGATCCTAAGCCTACTGAATCTAACCTATAAAGGCAATGACATGAAGCATTAGATAGAAAAAAAAAGTAACCGACAACCAGCCTATAGAAGGAAGAATCTAGCATAAGATAGCATAGATGTAAGGAAGAATTGAAGAGTAATCCAATCACTAATTATTTAGATAATGGAATATAATTTCGGCCTCTACGTATAGGGATGCACACAACCAATATATAGCGCTGTGACTATGTAAGCAAACACAAAATGAGAGCTTCCAGTCATGTATCTGTTTACCCATGCTGCCACAGGAATCTTTTCCTCTGGCGCCTTCTCTAATATTGCTCTTCTTGAACTGCACATAGCCACGGATATATAGATGAATCAGCGACCTAAACTAAAAGAGACTTACCTAGCCGAACAACAGGTAAATAAAAAACAGGATATCCATATATGCCTACCTACTCCATGTTTCAGCCTTAGATTCATTGGTTGAAAGGCAAGCCAATCGGCTATGTAATAGAGATGATGAGGCACCTTCTCCATCACTGACCTAGTGATCCATCGAGGCCATCATGTCGGGCTACATCATACAATAATTTGGACAAAGCTAAACCGAACTGTTTGCAAAAAATAATTGTTCCATTTCACATTCATAAACAAAGGGTGCCCTAAAGGTTGAAAGTTCCATAGGAACATCCAATGAACCTCCTATACTACCCTAGGTCTAAAGGCCTTAAAGAAGAGTTGGCAATAAAATCTTTGAAGAGCAATATTTTTAAAGTGATTTGCCAAGAAATTCAGAAGAACAAAATTAGGGAAACCTATAGAAAGTAACATGGACTACTATGTATTACAAAATACGATGGAAATCCTTTTGGCCCATATAGAGGTAGCAGCCTAGTCGATATCTTATAACCGAGGGAGTAGTGGATACCTCTAAATTTGACATTCTACAATATCGATGATATTAGACCTTTTGAGACAATTTTTTTTCTGTAATAAATTGCGACATCTTAACTCCATTTTAACATGGCCGACATCTCGGTTGGACATAAAAAATGTTGTGTTGTTAAGAAGGGCCTCGTCTTACTGAATGAATAAAGTTCGGTTTCAAAAGCTACATGTTTGCAGATTTGAACTTGAAAGGATATCGATTGTTTAGTACAGGTTTTTCTTATATGCCCTTTGACCAGGTTACTTTCGCTGCTTCCTATAGGGTATCTTCATAGATGTAGCCCTAAACTCTTCAACATTCTCAAGTAAAACCTATGTGAGAAATCCTCTTTTATACACATAAAGAATGTTCAGGGCTTAAAGCAATGGTGAGAAGCAGAAATAGAATAAAATTCAGATTTTGGTAAGTTCAGGTATGAACCAAACCTCTATGAACATGGGATCATGGCAAGAGTAGCGCGCTGATTTGGAAATGCTGCAAGACATGAAAAGAATTAGGATAAGTGAATAGGTAAGGACATCGCTATTGTAGATCACAAGAAAAGCTGGTGAATCTGAAGAAAACATAGATCATGGTTTTCATTGCAGCATACAACAAACACATGCACATCATAGTCAACGCTCTAGGAAAATATATTTGCATCATGGCCTGCACAGGAAATAATAAAAATATATATGCCAATACCTTATTGCCTATGCCTCTCATATATTAAGAACCAAGCTGTTGAGCTAAAAAGTAATGGACCCATTATCTCTCAAGGTTTAAATAGTGATCTGGCAGCATCTGGCAGAAGCAAATAGGACCCATATAGTGACCATGAGGTTTTTTGACAAGAATAAAACTAACATAGCTGCACAAATTGGAGGATGCAAAGGCAATGTCTGAAAATTAATAGTCTAAGTTACGTGTCTTGGCGACAATTACACGATATATGCAGGCCTACCTTTGGAATGCGCAATTGAATAGCCAAGAGAAGATGGTGTCACACACCCAATGCTTCCCATCTCCTGGAAAATGTTCTTGGGAATGATAAAATCAAAATCCGAGGTAGGAAGCGTAGGAAGCATTTGGTGGAGTTATGTCCTTGTGGCCTATGAGGACAATTCCCTTGTAGGCATTAGGACAAATGCTTCATGGGCATATATGCAATGAAGCAAGCAAGCAAACTGGAACCTCTTCAGGCACTAAATAAAATCCACCACATCGCGACCACCCAAATAACACAACAACATGAATCAAACCCACGCAATCTAAGGCAGCAGCATTAAACAAATCCATGGAATCTAAAATGCAAAAAAATCATGAAGATGGAAGTGAAGTAGAGTAGAAAGAGGCTGGCATAAAGTGCCAGGGAGCTTGCCCTCAAATAAAGCTACATAAAAGCTAATAATATCCAATAAATCCAGACCTCCTTTTCCATTGATACGGCAATTTGCGACGCTCAATTTTTCCTAACTCAACTACAGATTCACGGAATCTAAAAGGGTAAAAAAGACATTAAACTATATTTTGTTTGTATGAACCCTGCCAAGCTGTAAAATTTTATAGCCTGCAAAGAGCAAAATCCATGAGAAATGGATAGGCATGTGCTGAATCTACATAAAATAAGCAAAAGACAATGGTAAAATCCTCTTTCCATAACTGACTTGCATAATTTGTATTTGGTCCTAAACTCCAAAAAGCTCAAGCCACGGTGTATTAGCCCATTTCCAAAACACACGCACGCTGGATGTGCTTCAGATACACACAAACAACATATAGCCAATGGTTTGTGCCATGTTCTCATAACGCTCAAAATGATAAGAGGAACTTCTAGAGCCTGCAGATATAACTTTAGTATGTAAAAGTGTTCTGCAAGCACTAACCATACAACGTTCTATATGATTAGCAAAAACATGCTAAGGCATAAATAAGGTACAGGGCTTTAGCAAAAAGACTGTATTTTGTTGGTAATTTTTTTGACACACATAAATATCCGATACGTAGCTTGCAATTTAACTTTTTAAGAATCCTTACCAGTAAATCATTTTCAAATATACACAACAATAGAGAAGGCAATGTATTAGAATTTATGACAAGTTGACTATAATTACAGATCTGCATAGCACAAAATTGACAATTTAAGGCTAGGAAGGTACCATTATGCAGAATAAAATTAAAGAAGAGCAGCGAGCTCGGCAATCAGTGATAACCATTAATACTACAAGCTTTGGTACCTATACTAGATATCGTGGTCTTGCTATATAGATTACGTATTATTCGAGAGAGCAAGCTATTACCTATTAAATAGCACAAGATTGTAGTGTGAATGCCACTCTAAAAAAGCAAATCATAGAGTCAATTAAAGACAAAAGAATAGGATCCAAATATATCATCCAAATATCATGCAACTCTAATTGGATTAGATACATAAATAAACAAACTGAAGCCATGGAAATGATAAAATTTTAACGCAATGGGACACCCAAAAATATGTCTGCATGACAACACTTGAAGATGGTTTTGACAATCTTAAATTCATATATCCTAGAATATTGTTTTTCAATCAGACCCAATGCAAGAAGAAAGAGACAATAGAAATTAGTGGTTCTGATCTATAAGCCAGCCTCCCAAAATAAACTGAATACCTATAGGTCGACTTGATGCATCATATCTCTTTCTTGGAGCTGTATAAAGGTAACATCCTGCTATTTTAAATCTTCTACATTGAAATTATTTACCTATCAGAAATTCCGCATAATTGTTACTACATACAAATAATGCCAATGCTAGAGGATTTTGATGTTCTTTTTGAAGTCTGTTAACACGATGTGAAAAAAATATGATAAAAAAGGCTGAATGAACTCTATATGTAATGTAGCATTGAAATCCACATATATGTTATGGCACTTAGAAGCCGATAATAGAAGGAAATGCCATAAATGGGCAACAACACAGCATGTTCTTAGGATTTAAAAGGCAATATGCGAGAATGTAGGTAGTCTCGATACACAAAAAAAAAAAAAGAGAGGCTCTACCTAAAAAATTTGCAATATTGGACCATAACATAGCAAAGCATATGTACTTGATTATTATTTTTAAAGAGCATGCCATAGTGGACAAAGTTCAAACAAATTTTGTGACAATATGGATTAGGTCAGCATATATGAAATATAAAACCTACACTTCAATATATAAGATAATTAGCACAAATGGATTGTACATTTTCAGATCAAAGAAAGTCACCATGCACTTTGATTTACAACACTATCTGAGAGAGGTGATGGACACAATATTGCCTTTCGGCACAACCTAATGAAATCACCAAAGGAAATTATGCATCGATTGCTTAAAAAATGTAACATATGAAAACAGTTAAGCGCAACAATGTGGCTTAGCAAGCATATATATTTAGCTGAATTGGATGTATAGAAATCAATGAATTGCAAAGTTCATGGTAGCAGCAAAAGCTACTGAAAATGAAAACTGTCGGCTTGTTTTGCAAAGAAGACTATTCAAATATCAAGAAATGTGAAGATTTGGCTAATCCTTTTGAGGCTATTGCCTATACACTGCATCTTGTACTTTGCAAATTATATTGGCTTATACACTCCATACGTGTGGTGTTTTTTTCACCATTTACCTAGTGGTATGACAAAGGGTTCGTGGTTTCTATCAAAGCAAACATCATACCTATAAGTACATATTTAGTCTACGGCATAATATAAATACTGCCTCCTAAGTTATAAGCTCACTATCTATAATCACTAAAGGCCACCAAGCCTATATATAGGAGGTTGATGTATGAATAAAAACATAATACACTGTAGCATGGTACATTACTAAAACATGGAAGTTAATCATGTAGCAAACTTAAGGAAAAAAAATATCCGTAACAGGGAAGCTGGAATATGAGACTAAATTACGTAAGTAATCTTGTATACCACGCATAAAAAATAAAAAATTGCACTTGCCTGGCACATTTTCAAAATAGCGTCCCATATCATCCATGAGCTGAGCTCTAAAACTATTTTATAATCTCTGCCGGCTGTAAGTTCGTAACAATGAGGAGAAGGCAAGCAAAAGCTTCTAAAACTCTGGAATCTACATAAAAAGTTAAACAAAAGCAAAAGAACTCCATGTACGGACTAAATAGAAGCAAAAGGACTTCATGCATGGGTTGTTCTTCAGCACCACGGCAGAACAAAAAACACATGCAAAAATAGTTGATGAAGATGAGTACAAATTGACCAAAAGAATAGAACAAATCCAAGAACCTGAGAACTGGGTGGCCGAGCGTTGGACAGAGGAACAGCAAAGGTGCCGGCAGCCGCCGTAGGCGATGGAGGAGGAGGGGGAGACGGCGCTGGTGGGGGATAATCCGGGGAACGACTGTGCCGATGAGGAAGCTGGCGGCGGCAACATCGTAGGCGGGAGTAGGAGGTGGCAGCGGTGTGAGGCAAGAGAGGGAGGCGAGGGGAGTAGGGTTGAGCGGCGGCTGTTGCAGGAGGGGCAAGGAGGTGTGCAAACACACTCACATCCTTGCAGAGGGCAGGAGGCTGACGAAGGGGAGATCAAAGGGAGGGGCGGATATGAGCTCACCAACGACGGGATGGCCCTGTAGCTGTGCGGAGATGGATGGGAGGTGCGGCCGCCACCAGATGGTGTGGGGCGGCGCCTTGACAGCGCTGAGGAAGAGCGGCGGCGCCGTGTTGGCGTGGGCGAGGCGGCACGGCGGCGAGCTGCGAAGAAGAGGGAGAGGCGGGCCGGTGGAGGAGGACACGGGCGGAGCCGTCGGCGTAAGGAAGGAAGAGGCGGCGCCGTGGGATGGCGGGTCGGTGGCGAACCCTAGCGGAGCGAGGAAGAACGAGGGACATGGCTGGGCCGGGATTGGGGGACATGGGGCTAGGTTTTTGGCGGGGACGGCGGGCTGATAATCCAAATTAGAAGGGCCTCGTTGGAAAACTGATTCAACACACCATTTCACTCTGAATGGACCGCTGGTTGATTTCGAAAACTATAGTGGTTTTTTTTTCAAGCACGTCTGGGTGGGGGCGTGGGCGCGCTTTGTGTCCTTGATCGAGATCGGACGGGACTGAAAACCAGGTGGCGTGGCGGCGTGGTTGAGCTCATATTTAGTACTTTATCCTATTAATACTGATGAGTTACCATTTGCTGTTCACTTACTCCTTTTTCATTGTTTCAGCTCTGAAATCAGTTGTTGAATTGCTGACTGAGAGGGTCAATCAGTTGTCCATTAAAAATGATAATGACTTGGTAAGTCCATTGGTGGTTGCCTGGTTGGTTTGCCTCTGGTATTTGAGATCTTACCTTAGATATCTCCATGTAAATGCAGGATTTCCTTCTGGATGAAAATCATCACCTCACTGAGATGGATGGTAACAATGCTGAGTCTCATTCGGAGGTAAAAATATATGGGGTTTTATTTTATTTGAAGCATTTAGATAGTTCATAGTCTGCCATTATATTTAATGCTGCACTCTGTAAAACTACACCATTAAATCTGTTTATGATGGTTGATGCAGTCCCCTACCTCCTACAGGGATATACCATGAACTTATATGCCCCTTGTGTTATCATACTTAGTCTAACACTAGGCCTGATGATTAATATGTGATATGTCTGTCTTCACAGGACAGCAAAACCATACTGTCTATTGCACTGCAATAATGGTGTGCTGAAAAAGACTAATTTCAGATAAAACATCTTGTAATCTCACCGATGGGAAATTCTGTTTCCTTTTTAGGATAAAGCAAGCAAGCAAAATGAGGAGTGCTGCTCATACACAAGTTCAAACCGAGAGAGCTGGGGAAGATGTTCTTCTTTGGGGGCAGCAAGTGATGCATCATCCTCAGGCGAACCTCCTGGGGTATCTAATCATCAGAAGCATAAGGTACATGTTTTCAGTTTAACATGTCTTTCGGTTACTTAGTCACATTTCATGCTACAAATATCAAAGAGGCACATCATGTATGACAAGGGTTTACTGCTGTAATAATTTTCTTCACAGTCCTCATAGTTCACATGATATAGGTTCTGGAGTGAATATTTGTGACCTTTTTGTTACTTGTTTCAACAAATTGACAACTTTCAAGCTAATGCTACTTCTCTCATATCATTTTTTTACCCCCAGAACACAACTTATCATAGTTTTCAGATCTCACCATTTGATCCTAAACTCTGTAGAGCATGACACTAAGGGCTCGCAACACCTTGAGGCGGATCTGAAGGAAACCACTCACTATACCGAAGGAGAGGAAGAATCGGTCTCTATGGAAGAGGCTCAAACAGGAGAGGCAAGAGATGGGGGAGAGCTTAACCCAGCGTTTCAGGCTGTGCCTCCAAGGTCAGGCTCAGCACAAGAGAACCAAGTCGTCTTGACAACTGTGAATACTCATTTTTTTAAAACTCGGGACAAAGTTTCCTAGGAACACGGACGATTCACCTGCTGAAACGGACTTCCATTCTGACTCTTGACGCCAACCAACCGTGTTGTACACTTCGGTCGAACATTACTACTTACTGCTACTGGATCTGTAACGCAAACTATGTAACTGTCGTCTTTGTTCCGTATCTTTTCCACGTTGATCCTGTAAATCGTAAGGTTGTAGAATTGTAGCGTGTGACCCCTGGTTTGGGGAAGGAGCTCCAGTGTTCAAGATCTTAGCAGGGTGTGCAGTTTGAACTTTCTAGGTCGAATTGTTTGACGAGAAAATGTCTCCGTTGTTTCTTTGTTAAGTCACGCTATCTATGTTGCACTAGGGGCCACGCGGTGGCGCGTCGAGCCACCGCGCACCCATGTATTGTGGGCTTATGCGCTTGAGCCCGCGTCGGTCCTATCTGACGTTTTTTTCATCTGATTTATTTATAGTTTTGCTATCTGACATACTAATAAACTGAATTAAATCTAAATAGACTATTGGCAATAGTATTTCTTTAAATGTTTCTATTTTTGTAGGTTTTTTGGAATTTTTATAAATTTGAAAAATAGAAGAGAAAAAGAGAGCAAAAACGTTTATTAAAATTCAAAATTTCTCTAATGTAAAATGTTTTTGTAAAAATATAAGTTTTTATGGACCTTCTTTGTGGGGCCATGGTTTCAATTTTGGAAAAAATTTCTTAAATTTTTAAACGGCATACAAAAAAGAAAAATAGAAGAGGGAAAAAAGAGAGTGAAAAGTTTTGAAATTGGAAAGTTGTGTAATTTCAAAAATTTTCTGAAAAGAACTTTTTAAGACCTTCTTCGTGCAAGTATCGTTCCCTTTTTTTTTCAGATTTTTATTTTTGTGAATTTTTAAATGGCCTAGAATAAAGAAAATGGAAGAGAACAAAATTTAAAATTCAAAAGTTTTCTGATTTGAAAAGAATCAGGAAAATTTTAAACTTTTATGGTCTTTCTTTGTGGAACCATGGTTCTATTTTTGTAATATTTTTAGGAATTTTTAAACGGCCTGAAAAAGGAAATAGAAGAGATAAAGAGAACAAAAATATTTTTAAAATTTAAAATTGTTCTAACTTCAAAATTTTTTTAAAAATATCCAAACTTTTTGTAGACCTTATTTGTGCAGCCATGGTTCCATTTTACAAACTTTCTATTTTTTTTAAAAAAAGGTAAAAAAAAGCAAGGTCTTTGGAAAGATCTTTGGAAAGCCACGAGTTGAACCGTGCCCGCAGAGTTGAGTGAAGACCAAGCGGGTAGTTCGCCGATTCGTTAGGAAAGCAATGCACAATATCTTTTATAATGTTGAATGGGCGGGAGATCACGTTTCGCCGACGATCGGACGACCGCGTTTAGCCGGTGGCGTGGTGGCCGGCCGCCGAGAAGCGGAAGATCGCTTTATATATATATATATATATATATATATATATATATATATATATATATATATATATATATATATACTACACGCCATGGGCGCTGCACTGTGGTTTTGCATGTGTTTTACCGACTGATAATGTATACATTGCGTCTTCATATGGTTGTTGTATTTCTAATATTTTCGTTGTATATTCCTTTTTGATATATTTACTGAGTGTATGATCAATCAATGGTACCATCTTACATAATAAAATAAAAGTCGTTTTGTTTTTTGCATGAAGGATGGATATAGATAGGAACACTGTTTGTGTTGCGGTTAAGATAGTGTGTAAGAACAACTGTTATGATATTTACAGAAGTGGACCGTTTTCTATGTTGGCAGGCCCAACACAAAATCATAGTATGGTTAATATTTACAGAAGCAAACGTAGGTGAGCAGCTGTCTGTTGCGCTGGCAGGTTGAACACAAAACCATAGCTAGTGACTGAGGTTTGTTGATGCAGTTGGTTGAGCTGCGGAGGTAAAAGTTAAGATTTTTGAGTTAGTGCATTGTGATGTTTTATGTTATAAGTTACGTGGTTATTATGGGGAAGAGGGATTTTACCTGAAAACGAGGGCCGATGCTGAGGAGAGTGCTGTTATTCTTTAGAGAAAAGCTTCCTTTTGGTGCCTGTCATACGTCCCTTGGACCTGTCTGTAGAGCTAATTTTTTGTTTTGGATGTATTGTATCAGTGTTGTACAAGTATGAACACTAAGAGGGTCATTGAAATTGTTGCTGCCCGTTACCTTCTGATCTCACTTTGAGCAGAGCGCGTTTGTTCTGTTGTGTAAGTAGCCTTAAAAGGAAAACTATGTTAGGGACCACGGGAAACTTGAAAAGTTAATAGATGTCAATTGTATGGAGGCATGGTGCAGCAAGTTGCATTCGCTGGTGTAAGTTTAGTGATCTGTACCTCCGGTGGTGAGTTGATATTGTTTCACTGATTTGGTGTGTATTCTCCTGGTCCTTGTGTGGATTGTATGGGCTTAACTGGTGGGCTGTCCTGATGTGAAGATTCTTTGTGTGCTATGGAAATGCCAACTGCGCTGACCGGTAAAAGGTGGAAACATTGTTAAGCCATGCAAGGCATTTATGCACCAGACTTATGGATTTTGAGGTATAAATTGGTGCGTGGTATGAAGGGAAAGAACATAAGATAGACCAAAGAGGAACATGCAACGAAAACATACCTACAGAGGCAGGAATTTGTCGGGGCACGATGAGCGGGTGAACATCTTGATCCGTGGAAGGCTCGGACGAAGTACCTGCAAACAGAAGGATCACAGGCAAATATCATGCAGTTGAATTGGTGGACCATAAGACTACATGAACGCAATAAATAAATAAATAAATAAGGCTAACAACAACATGGCTAGCAGGAAGGCCATTCATAGGAAAGAAAATAGGATGTGTGATCAACCACATAGGAAGGTTCGATGCGAGAAAAAAAGGAAAAACCATGGACAAGGCATGACCTTCCTTCTCCTTATAAATAGCCATTTTTCTGGCACGTTTCTTAGCTAGAGATAAAACATGAAAAGAAGGCTGCGCGGATGCAGCAAAAGAAGGACTCTGTTTCTGACAGGGAGCGGCCATAGAGAGCAGGGGCCGAAGACTATCAGTAGAAACGGCACCAGAAGAAACCAGCGGCACACTGCAACTGTCCAAGGATTCATGGTAAAGTGCACAACTGATGACGAAGAAGCATGATCTGCCATCACGACGACGGAGAAAGCGCTAGGTGTGCTGGCTCCAGTGTGCTGAGTAAATACTACAAAAGGAAATCCACGAGACTAACATGCGCGCATAGGAACGAGAGAACAACAAAAAATGGACGAGAGCAGCAAGGAAGAACAGGAAAGAAGGTAGGACACAAAAGGAGAGAGAAGCGAAAAAAGGCGCACAAATGAGAAGGGGAAAAAGAAGCAGAGGAATCCGAACAGCTGTAACTAGAGGATGCGATGAACAATAGCGGAGAGGAGCGATTTAAAGCGCATCTGGGCAAAAAGAATCGGGATCGGTACAAGCGGGCATGGAAAAAAAAGAAAGCGGTGACAAGACGTGCAACAAGCAAGCAAATCGAAGGGAGGACCAAAAATGGCCGCACGAATCGAACGGACAAGGACGAGCAGGGCAAGGAATGAGGCGGAAGAAACACGGAAGGCAGCAGACGAGGACATGTGGGCGGAGAGTCGTGCGACACCGGAGAAAAAAGACTAAAATGCAGTGGGTGCGCCTTAGCTAGAATTCGAACCCAGGAGCACTACATTGAAACCGTGCGGTGGTAGCCAGCAAGGCAAACCGACCGCCTTGTTGAAGGGCTGGGCACGGAATCGTTTTATACTAACTACGCGAATGGACGGTCAGATCTCAGACTGCGAGACGATCGAACGGCCAGCGTCCTCTGGCCGACGTGGCAACGGGACGTGCCTCCTTTCTTAGGGGGTTTATGATATAGACTATTGATATATAGAGATAGAGATATATATGCCTAGGTGTGACTCCTTGGTTGCTGGCCGAAGGTGCAGAGGATCCTTTGGAATGGTAGGTGGGGTTCCGGTTCCCATCCTGTTGATTGGACGAGGGTTGGTAGAAGGTTCTTTGTTGCAATGAGTGCGACCGCTGGTTCTAAGGTTGAAAGTTGCTGCGACGGTTGTGGCTTGTTCCTCCACGAGCTGCCAATTTTCTCTTCCTGCTGATTTTAAAGCCCTTGACCTCATTTTCCAGTACAAAGGCCTTGTTTATCATGTGCTGAAAATCCGAGAATTCGTTTAGAATCAGCCGAAACCGAAAGCTAGGCATCATTCCCTCCAAGAACCGGTCTATTTTCCCCGTCTCATCTTTGATATCTTGGGTGGCATAACGGCCCAACTGATTGAAGCTAGTGAGATACTCGTGGACCGCCATCAACCCTTGCTTTAAGTTACGAAACTTGTTCTTCTTAATCCTGATGATCCCTTTAGGGATGTAGTTTGCTTTGAAAAGCTGTCCCAAACTCATCCCAGGGGATATCATGTCCAGCATCTCCTTCTTAAGCTATCTGCTCAAGAGCGGCAAGTCCTTGCGACTATCCTTGTTGTTCCGGGGTACCATCTTTCTCTTCTTGAGATTCTTCATCCTCATTGTCGTGATTTGAATCCTCTTCTTCTTGTGCGGCCTCTGACCTGGTGGTCACGTAGTTCTCCACCAATCTACTGCAGCACCTTCAACATGATGGGTTGCGAACAGGACCTTGTTAGATTCTCTGCATCTTACCAACTCAAACTTCCTTTTGATCAGTTGGAGCCAATCGTCGGCATCCATGGGCTCCGTAGCGTGCGCAAAGGTGGCGGCTTTGTTCGAAGGAACTCTCCTAGCTTGGAGCTCTGATGGTTATTAGACTGCTGCAGGTTGTTCAGTACTGCTCCGAGCATCTGTGCTTGGTAGGCTAGAACTTGAACATTTGTCGGGTTAGCGGCAGGCGATGGAGGTAGGTTACCACGACCGCATCCTTGGCGAGCAGCGCTCGCATTGGCGCCTTGTCTATGGTTAGCGCCTCTTCCTCTAGCCATCTGCAAGCTGGCTAATAGGGGAAAGAAGTCTTAATCCTTAAGTCTAATATGCATGCATGTAAGGGAAGAACCAAATCCAAAATTTGAAATAAGAGAAACAACATTCATTCAAATTTAGAAGTTTTACAACTTGCCCCGACTCCTGGACAGAAACCTAAGGATACAACTGCCCACTCGGGTAATCTACTGAACACCTAAGAGGAGGGACGGGGACGACGGGAGTAGTGGATGGGTAGACGTCCCACCAGGAATCTGCTGGGGGGTGTTCAGGTAGTCCTCCAAGGAAAGCGATGCTACCTGAGCAACTAAAGAGGTCTCCTGCGAAGGTATAGGCTTAGGGGGTGTAGGCTCAGGGGGGCTGTGGCGGACCAAATTTCTGGTAAAAATTTACCAAAAAAATGTCCAGAATGCCAACTGTCCAGGATTTTAGTTGCATTCAGAAATAGTACAGCCTGCTCGATTTATTACGTGTTACAAAATATTTTACAGCGAAAATAAAAATATAACTTGGTAATAAAAAGAAAATACATGCCCATATACCACAGGCAAAGCCAGAACATAAGGTAAACCTTAGAAATCGATCCTATGCGAATTCATGTTTTCATCATAAATGTCCATTTATGATTATAAAGTGGATCATGTTCAAGAAATAAGCAAATTGCCCACATAATGTGGGTAAGTACTAATCGTACTTGTAGGTTTCCATAGAAAATGAAATATTAACTACATGCAAATAGAATCAAAGAAAAGTAAAGGCTATATTTATCTGGAATATATAATGCAACATTTTAAAACTTATTCATCATTTAAAATTGTTTTCTAAAATATTTAAATGAGTTTGTAAACCATTATCTCCTTTCTCCATCCTTAACTCATCAACAACCATTATCTTTTCTTAAAATTCATGGATTTACTTAAATAGAAATAGGTATCACCCAGTTGACAAGCTTCATATACCAGAAGTATGGTCCATTAATGTTTTTGTTATCAGCTCTGCAGAACCTATCCAGCTTTACCCATATAATAGCTCCTTATATGGATGGATGTTTAATGTGTCATTTCTATTCTCATTAGTCCAAGTTTTGCAATGTTCTGTATATGCGCAAACATTGGAGAAAAACCCTGCCGACATTGGCCTCCGCACAGACACAGCAGGTAACATGTGAATCACTCCGGCCCAATATCCCAGAAACAAATCCTGGCAATACCTGGTGTGGAAAACATGGGCCCTGGGTAGCCGAAGACATACTACTGGACGTACCACCTCCTTGGGCCGAATCAATTGGGCCTTCCAGAAGGCCGGCTTGGAGGCGGGCGCGGCCTGAGATAATCTACAAGGAAACGAATTCGTTTCCTACTCGAATATATGAATATAGGCGTAGCTGGATCGGTTATATCTGTATCTTCCAAACACGAATTAGGGTTTCTATCTGTAACCCGACCCCCTGCACTATATAAAAGGGGTCCGGGGCCCCTAGTTCATACATCCAATCCCACATCATACAATTATCATCAGTTTCCACCATAATACAATCCACGAGCACAGGAGTAGAGTATTACCTCACCCCGAGGGCCCGAACCTGCATAAATTCGGCTCCCTGTGCTACCATCGTAGTTGTGATCTCTCGCATTGCCCATAAAATACATTGCCGACGCAAATCGTCGACAGTTGGCGGGCCAGGTAGGGGCTAGCGTCACGATCAACTACATCGACATCGATGGCTTTCATTAGCGGATTCGTCTTCACTTACGCTCTGGCCAAGGCTTCATCTTCGGATATCTCGGCTTCATCGCCGGTGACTTCGGAGAGCTTCGATTGTGCGAGCCAACTTCGTTCGGTCCACACATTATCGGGGGAGATGGTACGCGACTCCGGCCGAGCCTCACCACTTTGGGATCTCTTCCCTGGATTCCGATCCAGAGGAGATCCGATCTGATAATGACGATTTCGACTGGCCTACCGCGGGGCTTCCCTTCGGTTTCAGTCGGGATCTACCACTTCTCTCCTTGCCAGCCCCTTGTGCTGACGGAGGATCGAGTCGCGATCTGATTCCTGGCCTGGATCGCTCTCAGATCCAGTCGGGGGTCACAATCCCTCAGTCATGGTCCGCCCCGTTCGGATCTGGAAACTTGGCCGCTGTTGTCCATCGGATGACACGCCGGCTTTTCCAATCTGAGCCAAGGGGCGGAACACGGCACATGCACATTGGGACGAGCTTTCTGAGTCAAAACTCAGGGACAACTCTTGCCAAGTTAGCTTCCCGAGTGGTTATGCCATTCGGATTGGTCAATACGGCTGAAAGATTCCAGCAGATTCGTTCTGCCGAAACTCAGTCGGGTCCTCTTCTGACTAGAGATCTTGCACGAGAGGTGGGAGTTATAATCACTCCCATCGACGAGCCAACGAATCGGGATCGATTGAGCCTCTCCTTCTCGGAATCCGAGTCGGAAGGGAGCGTCAATGGGTTCCCCGACTTCCGCGGTGTCTACGTGCTGGATGACCAAGCCTCCGAATCGGCTCGGCGCCCCACAGGGGAGGCAGGAGCCGAACCAAATCGTGAAGGCGGAGAAGACTTGCGCGACCAATTGCGAGGTCGTGCACGGGAAGTCCGGGAGGAGCTGCTTCAAGTCCGTATGGGTGATCACTCAGTCTTCCGTACGCCACAGCAGAACATCCTCGCTTGTAAGACCCTCCTAGACAATGTTGGTCCTTTGCTTGGAGGGAACAACCCCGCAACGCCGATCATGGAACAAATCAAAGCCATGGTGACGGCAGTGGCTGTCCAAGGCACTCGGGATCAACCGGCCAACTCGGCCAGAAGCCAGACCACCACGAGTAGTACTCGGCGCAGTCGGCACACGCGAAGTCGCGGGCAAGACGCCCACCGGAGTGCAAGCCGCAACCTTCGCCTCGACATCGAAGCCCGGCGCAGGGAGCGAGACGAAGATCGGCGCCGTACTCCACCGCGTCGAAACCTCCCCCGACGATCTCCTTCCCCCGCGGAAGGGTTGATTGATGGGATCAAGGCATTCACTCCCCGACTCCGTCAGGTAAACTGGCCCGAGGGGTTCAACCCTAAAGGCATTGTGAAATTTGATGGAGAACAGGACCCCGAGGCTTGGTTGCAGATCTATTCTTTGGTGATCAAGGCCGCGGGTGGAGGATACGACGTGGTGGCAAACTATTTGCCCGTCATGTTAACCCCTCCGGCTCAGAACTGGCTCGCGGGCCTTCCAGAGAACTCGATCGATTCCTAGAGAGAACATTGCGACCAGTTCGTTGCTAATTTCCAGGGCACTTAGAGAAACCTGGGACCCAGTGGGACCTTTATTAGATTCATCAGAAAAAAGATGAATCGTTAAGGGATTTCATTCGGCGTTTCACCAAAAAGAAGAACACAATCCGAGAAATCTCAAAGGCGGTCGTAGTCGCAGCTTTCCAGAAAGGAGTTCGCGACCCCGATCTAATCAAGAAGATGTCTCGGAAGCCTCCGACTACCGTCAAGGAGATGTTCGTCTTGGCGGATCGATATGCTACCGCCTCGGATGCTCTCGCTGAGCGTCAAGAGGATCACCTAAGCAAGCACGAATGCAAGAAGGACAGGCCCGAGTCATCCTCCAAGAAGGACAAGAAGCGCAAGGGTGAAGAGATAGTAGCGGTCGCAGATCAAGGACGGCTAAGGCCGCCTCGACCCGCTGACTACAATAAAGTCATGGAGGCGCCGTGTCCTTTCCATCCAAACGGAAAGCATGCGGCCAAGAATTGCAACATCTTGAAGAAGTTCGCTGAGGATCACAACATCGACACTCCGAGAGATGCCAAGCAAGATGACAAGTGCGACCCTCCTGAGGGCGACGCTTACCAAGAAACAGAGCGAGAGCTCAACTACATATTTGAGGGATCGGATGCATATAAGTCCAAGCGTAAGCAAAAGCTTATCGATCGGGAAATCAATGCGGCTATTCCGGTGACCCCCGGGTATCTCCGGTGGTCTGAAATTCCGATCATATTTGATCGCTCAGATCACCCAGATCACATCCCTTGCCTAGAAAGATATCCACTCATCCTGGATCCTGTGGTACGGGGCGTCCGACTGCGCAAGGTCCTGGTTGATGGCGGGAGTGGATTGAATATCTTTTTCGCTAAGACTTTGGGCGAGATGCAAATCCCAAGGACGGCGCTCCAACAGACAGACGCGTCGTTTCATGGTATAATTCCGAGAACCTCATCGGTGCCAATCGGGAAAATCACTCTTCCTGTCACCTTTGGAACTCGGGATAATTACCGGACGGAAAACCTCAGTTTTGAGGTGGCCGATTTCGAGACTGCATATCATGCGGTCTTGGGAAGGCCGGGCTTGGCCAAGTTCATGGCCGTCCCACACTACACCTATCAGGTTTTGAAGATGCCAGGTCCGCAGGGCGTAATCACGGTTCGTGGAGACGTCAAGTTTTCCCGTCTCCTCGATAGGAAAAACTGCGACTTCGCTCAGTCCATCGAGGTAGCAGCTGAGTTGGACAAGATCCAACAAGCGGCCACCAACCTTCGCGACGAGGGCGATCTACCAAACAAGAAACCATCTAAGTCGGGCATCAAGCCGGACGAGGATGTCAAGCATATTTCGCTCGACCCGTCCGATTCAACCAAAACGGCTCTGATCGGGACAAGGCTCGACCCGAAATTGGAAGACACGCTTGTCACCTTCCTCCAAGAGAACCGGGGCATCTTCGCCTGGAAACCATCTGATATGCCGGGCGTCCCGAGGGAGGTGATCGAGCATTCCTTGAACGTACACGACAAGACAAAGCCGGTTAAGCAGCGGCTGCGCCGATTTGCGCAAGATCGGAAGGAGGCCATCAAGATGGAGATCACCAAACTTCTAGCCGCCGGCTTTATAAGACGGGTGCTCCACCCCGATTGGCTGGCAAATCCGGTACTTGTGCAAAAGAAGAATGGAACTTGGCGCATGTGTGTCGATTACACCGACTTAAATAAATCATGTCCCAAGGACCCATTTGGACTTCCTCGCTTCGATCAGGTGGTTGACTCCACCGCCGGTTGCGAGCTCTTGAGCTTTCTGGATGCATACTCAGGCTATCACCAGATTAGCTTAAAGGAAGAAGATTGTATCAAAACTTCGTTCATCACTCCATTTGGAGCCTTCTGTTACGTCACGATGCCTTTCGGACTGAAGAACGTCGGCGCAACGTACCAGCGTTGCATTCAGCGATGTTTCCACGAACAGCTTGGGCGTAACGTGGAGGCATACGTCGATGATGTCGTTGTCAAGTCTCAGGTAACCTCTGATTTGGTCAATGACCTATCGGAGATATTCGAGAGCCTGTCGGCATATCACATGAAGTTGAACCCGGAGAAATGTGTCTTTGGGGTCCCTTGGGGAAAGCTTCTCGGATTCGTGGTGTCTCACCGTGGAATCGAGGCTAACCCGGAAAAGATCAAGGCCATCATGGAGATGGCACCCCCAACGTGCATAAGGGATGTCCAGCATTTTAGTGGGTGCATGGTTGTACTCGGCCGGTTCATCTCGCGACTCGGTGGCGTGGATCGCCTTCTTCAAGCTATTGAAGAAGCAACACGACAAGTTCGCTCGACACCCGAGGCACGTGAAGGCCTTTGAGGATCTCAAATCGTTCCTCACCTCGCCACTGTCTTGGCATCTCCCCGCCACGTAAACCGCTCTCGCTATACATTGCGGCCACCACTCATGTAGTGAGTCTTTGCGTGGTAGTGGAACGGAAGAGGAAGGACGCGTCTACAAGGCTCAACGCCGGCCTACTTCGTCGCCAAGTATTGGGCGAGACCAAGGTACGCTATCCACAGTGCGAAGCTTCAGATGCGGTCCCGACGCCTCTCGAAGTCAAGCACTACTTTCAAGAACATCCAATTTCGATGGTCACCTCCTTCCCTATTGGAGAAATTCTCCATAATCGGAAGCCACCGAGGATCGCAAAGTGGTCGGTGGAACTCGGGCTTTTGAGCTCTCGCTCAAGCCCACGGCGCCATTAAATCACAAACACTTGCCGACTTTATCGCCGAGTGGGCGGAGATGAGACTCCCCCTACCGAAGAGGTCGAATCATCGAACATGTACTTGATGGATCTCTCCGACGGCAGGCGCTGGGCCGCATCGTTCTCATATCACTTGGAGGCGAGCGACTCAAGCACGCCCTCGAGATCCATTTTCCACTTCAAACAACGCGCCGAGTACGAGGCGCCATCCACGATCTCCGATGCCATATCGCTCGGCATCCGATGATTGGTGGTTCGCGGAGATTCCCAGCTTGTGGTGAGCCAAGTGCAGAAGGACTGGTCTTGTGTCAACGACAACATGACCGCCTATTGTCAGGAGGTCAGGAAGTTGGAAGATAAGTTTGACGAGTTGGAGCTCATACATGTCCTGCGACGAGACAATGAGGCGGCAGATGAAGTCACAAACCTGGGCTTCAGTCGGGCGCCAGTTCCGGCTGGGATCTTCGTCCAGGAGCTCCACGCCCCCTCCATCACTCCGCAGGAGCAACTACCCCAACCTGATGAGCAGCAATCCGAGACAGAGGTGCTCGCCCTCGACTCGGATTGGACGAAGCCTTACCTGGAGTACCTACAAGAAGAAAAGCTTCCCGATGACCGGGGGGCTGCTGAGCAACTCCAACGTCGGAGTCGCAACTATGTGGTGCATGAAGGGATCTTGTACCGACGAAGCGTCTCCGGCATACTTCAAAAGTGCATACCCGAGTCTGATGGACGCACCCTGTTGCGCGAAATTCACTCGGGCATGTGCGGTCATCATGCTGCTTCCGCTACATTGGTGGGAAAAGCCTTTCGACAAGGGTTCTATTGGCCAACCGCGTTCTCTGACTCAAAGGAGATCGTCCGCAAATGCGAAGATTGTCAGTTCTTTGCCCGGCAGATTCATGTGCCGGCCCAAGAACTCCAGACGATCCCCATCACCTGGCCGTTTGCAGTCTGGGGGCTCGACATTGTCGGACCTTTCAAGAAGGCCCCAGGTGGATTTGAACACATCTTCGTTGCCATTGACAAGTTCACCAAATGGATTGAAGCCAAGCTTGTGACCAAGATTACGGGAGCCAAGGCCACCGAGTTCTTCCAGAGATCATCGGTTGGTTTGGTGTACCATCTCGGATCATTACGGACAACGGCTCTCAGTTCAGAAGTGACGAGTTTCAGAGCTGGTGCGAGGATGTGGGCATAAAGGTCTGCTTTGCTTCGGTGGCGCACCCGCGAAGTAACGGGCAGGTCGAGCGCGCAAACGGCATGCTTCTACAAGGTGTCAAAGCGCGCATCTTCGATCGGCTCAAACCGTATGCGGCCAAGTGGATGAAGAAATTGCCTGCTATACTCTGGGGCCGACAAGCCCCGCCGAGCTACGGGCATCACCCTTTTTCCTCAGATACGGTCCGAGGCGGTCCTTCCAATAGAGCCGCAGTTTTGATCGCCCAGTACAAAGGTTTAACTAGACCGAAGTCGAGGCTAGTCGGATTGATGATCTCGACCGACCGAGGAAGCTCGGGACGTCGCCACAATTCGGTCGGCCAAATACCTCCAAGGTTTGCGTCGCTATCACGATCGCAATGTGCGGGATCGAACCTTTTCGGTTGGAGATTTGATCCTTCGAGTCAATCAATCGAGTGGCAACAAACTCTCTCCACGCTGGGAAGGACAGTACATCGTCGACTCAGTGACACGCCCGGGGGCTTACCGACTAAGGCGAGAAGACGGCGCTCTCCTGGACAACTCATGGAACATCGAGCAATTGCGTTGGTTTTATACCTGACGGCTATTGTAATCCGTGTTTACAATTAAATAAAGATAAGTTTTTGCTCACACTGTCTCTATGCTTATGCAATTCAGTTTCTGACTTGCTACTTATTTATTTTTCAATTAAGTAGTAAGTCGGGGGGCTACACCTAATTAGGTGCGCAATCGCTCACCCTTTCTCTTATTGAGTCTGACTTACACGGGGTCGGGTTTCCGCCCGGTCTGTAAGTTGGAGGTCATACCTGATTAGGAGCAGTCTCCATCGTCACATTTATCTAAACGTCTAAATTGAGTTTTTTTGTTTCAAATCTGTGATGAGCCTAAGTGTTAGTTGTTCTGAGTAACGAAACCCTTGTTTCCTAGCAACATTCAAACTTCCCGATTGTGTTATTGGAGATAGAGCTAAGTGTCGGCTCCTAATACTAAGGAATTTGATGCGCTGGGCAGGGTGCTTAGTGAAAGGGACCTAACTTGCTTGGGCAAAACGCATGGTTTGAATCAAGAAAAGTCGATTAACTTGCACCAAGATAAAAGAAAGAAAACAACACACACAGAGAAGAGATAATCTATTGGGCCTTCCAGAAGGCCTGCTTGGAGGCGGGCGCGGCCTGAGATAATCTATAAGGAAACGAATTCGTTTCCTACTCGAATATATGGATATAGACGTAGCCGGATCGGTTATATCTGTATCTTCCAAACACGAATTAGGGTTTCTATCTATAACCCGACCCCCTGCACTATATAAAGGGGGTCTGGGGCCCCTAGTTCATACATCCAATCCCACATCATACAATCAACATCAGTTTCCACCATAATACAATCTACGAGCACAGGAGTAGGGTATTACCTCGCCCCGAGGGCCCGAACCTGTATAAATTCGGCTCCCTGTGCTACCATCGTAGTTGTGATCTCTCGCATTGCCCCATAAAATACATTGCCGACGCAAATCGTTGACACCTGGCCTCTCATTATATATTTAGATTTTCCTATACTAAGGTATTATCAGGTTTAACCATTTTTAGGTGGGCTTTTGGTTATGGGTTTGGAATATCTATTCTAAATAAAATGTTAAATATCATAATTTAAATAAAAGATGATTCTTATATAGATAGCTAGAAAGTAAAATGCAATAAATAGATAATAAACAAAATTGGGAATTCAATATGCTTCAAGGGTAGAAAACCTGCCTTATTTGAAGATCGGATCACACTGAATATATCTTTTGGACATTTTCGGCTAAAGCTTTCAGAGGGCGAAGTTCATCGTCTATACGTTGCAAAAATAGAAAAAGAGAAACTCCAATAAATATTCAAACAAGAAAAATTTTAAATAAACGACAAAAATAAAATAAATAAAAAGGGTCTGGGTAAAAAGGGTGATAGGTTGTACGATTTTCTAAAGTTTGAAAATATTTGCTAAAAGAAAAAGGGTAGGGGTGTTGATATAAAATAGGTATTTTGGGCAGCATAAGGCTAGAGTTATGGTATCTGGTTTATAATTGGTGGTTATAAATAGGAATTACTGAGAGATTTATAATAGGTCAAAATTTATATCAATTTTGGAGTATTAGTATTTTTAATTGACCTTATAGTGATGATAGTTAAAAGAATTAATTTTGGCATTATAATTTTATATGGAAATATTTATATGGGTTAAGTGGGATATGTGAAATTTACTAGTAAGGTTAAACAATCTACTGCCAAGCCGATGAAATCAACAAAGCAGCAGAAAGAGGGTAAACAGACTATCAACTAGCCGATAGTGTCGTCTAGATGATAGAACGAAAGGGTAAACAGACTATCGACGAATAGCAAGCTATAAGCCGATAGAACGATGGTAAACAGTCTGCTGCCAACAAATATGTTGATCAGTAGAAAGAGGGGTGAAACCTAACCCTTGTTTGAAATGGCGATGCGTAGCAATATCAACCAAGAAAATGTTTCGACCGAAAGCCGATGCAAGCCCGTGGATCGAACTTAATCGAGATAGTACTTACTTGCAAGAACTCCCGAGTTGTATTTCGAAGCCGATCAAAAAGCGATGCGCAACAAGTCGATCGAATTCTGAATACGACGAAACTACTCTAATGCCACGAAAAGTAAAGGACAAGTAAAAAGTAGATATGTAGAATTGATTTGTGGATGAATTACACGCCCTCGAGGGCAAATTATTTATAGAGACCCTTTAACTCGACCTAAAACAAGACTCTAGACTCGTCACCAATACAAACTCGATTATATCTTCTTTGGAAATAAAAACCAACTTTGGATATTATAGGGAAATAATTCAATTTCTGAATTTTGCAAAAGTTTTAAACGGCCCCGTAAATAGGCTATTACACCTCCCTTGGTGTGGATTCGACGGCGACTCGTCCTCACGAAAGCACGAATCCGAACGGTCTCGAAAATTCAAACCCGCCGTATCCATTAGGTCTAGATTTGGGTCCGTGTTTGGACCCGTGAAAGGCCCGAGTCCACTAGGCAAGATGTTCGAGTCTCGGGACAGTTCGTAATCTGTTGGACCGAAGGTATTTAACTGCATTGTCAATCCAAACTCAAAAGAACTCTTTGTAAACGTGTGCTACTACTGAGCATGTTCGGAGTGGATTGACTTAGGCTTAGGCTTAAAGTTTAAGGCTGGCTTAATTGAAAAGCTGAATGCTTTGGCTTTTTTTTTAAAAAAAAAATCACGAAAACACCTCTAAAAGCTCTTCAAAATAACATAAACGAAGTGAATCAGTTTTAAAAATCAAAATCAAGAACCTCTCGAAATCTAGCTTTACATTCAATTTATCCAATTTATTCATCCAAATTTCGATTCTTTTAAACACGCGCACTCCACCGCTATTCTACTCTGTAATGGCTAAGAGCATCTTCAAAACGCACGCTCGCGCATAGCCGCAAAAGACCACATAGATATCAGGCCATAAGGAACAGCACAAACGGGCCAGGCCCACACGCTCCCGGTGATAGCCACATTACGATCCACAGTCTGAATTGAGATCGGACATATCTAGATGGGCAGGTCGGGCTACACGGTTCCGCCATTTGTATCACACGATCCAACTTATTGACTTATCCTGAAAGCATTTCAGATGAGTCTGTTGCCTTCCACAATGCTGACCTGTCCAATGCACTCCAAATTTTATTGTTGCTTACTATTTTTTATGAGGAAAATTTTTTTTTAGGAATAAGACCGCAGGATATTGTTGCTTATTCTCAAGGGTATTATTGTTGCTTGTTCTCAAGAAGATGATTTGCTCAAGTTGCCATGTCACACTTGGTTGTGTTACCCTTTTTCTTTTTCTGAACAGAAACTTGGTTGTGTAGACAAGAGCGTATTGACATGTGGATCCTGATGCAGTTTGCATGGACACACAAAGATTTTGTCTGAAGAAGCATGCAGCTGTGACGAGGGACGTAGCCAAGTAGGAAAAATTCCTGATCATTTTGGTTCCTATGACACCGACGAGATCAAATAATTGAAAATTCTCTATCTGAAAGTTTCGGGTTAACTCCTGCGAAAGCTTCTGATGGCAATTTCTCCGTGTTCCTTCAATGATATCAAATAATTGAAAACTCTTCAGTTTTGAGTTTAGTTTTAGCTCGTACGAGATTTCTGATAGACAATTTCTTCTGTGTGTTCTTTCATGATCCAGGTACATCAATTTTTCAAACCACCAGAACAAAAACGCAAAAACAAACACCTATTAATCACTATTGCCTACTCCTGAAGCATGAACACATATTGGACACAATACGTGTGCTTCACAAGTAACATTTGAGACATGCTCTACAGGTAGAATTTTGCTCAAGAACACATAAGCAGAAAACTCACCAGGCTTTGATAATTTTGCTCAAGAACACATAAGCAGGAAACTCAGGAAGCTTTGATAATTGTGCTCAAAAACAGAGATTCATAACAGGTTCTTACTGAAACCAACCAGATAAGAACACTGCATAGCCAATGTATCGTAGCTCTACATTCGTAAGGAAATATGAAACTCGACTTTACTACTTACAACCCTAAACCAAGCTCCTGGGACGATGCAGCATGCACATCTTCCTAAGCAACTACAACATTCTATACGGTAACATTACCTTCGCCGTCGAAGAACGGATGTAGTACCGCCATCCAATGACTTCACCGGGTCGATGCTTGAGCGGCGGCGGCGAACCACTTCGAGGGCGCTGTTCGGATCGCCAGGACGCCACCTCTTCGCCGATTTCAGATGGATGGCGGCAACAGACGCAGCTGTTTCTCTGTTTTGCGGCCGAGGCGGCGGATGGTTGCCGCCGTGCGAGCAAAGCGGAGAGACTCCAGATCTGCTGGGTTGACCGCCAGCCGAGGCATCACCGTGAGGATCAGCTCCTGGAGACGGTTGGCGATGAGCGCGACGCGGCGAAGGAAAGGCAGTTTGGCGATGTGCGTCCCACCCACCTTGCCGAGCTTCCGCCCAAAGAATGTGATCATCTCGGGGCATCGTGGACGCTTCCACCCTCCACGCATTACGAGAGGTGGCCACCGCGGCAGATCAGGCTCTCGCAGATCCGCGATGCAAGAACGCGACGGCAATACGCCATGGGTCGCCACAAGCAAGCGGCGAGGAGAGGAGGGAGGAGAGGAGGATCTCGAAAGGGGGGAGAAGGTCTATTATTATATAGAGAAATGTGGGAGATCAATCCGCGGACATGTTTCCTAACGCTCGACGCCAATGAACGCTGCGGATTAATCCAAAAAGACAGCTTTTTTTTAGACAACAAACACAGATTTTGGAGCTACTGAATGATCCCCAAGGACTCGAAATATCGCTCGCTGCGTGCCAGCGTGTACTACATTCATAATCATAAAGCTCTTCAAAGGCATTACAAATATTTTTCCCTATTTATTTGATTTTTAAATCATTTTTATGATTTTTCGCTGTTATTTTTAATTTCTTCTAATATTTCTAAATTTTTAAAAATATTATTGTCCAAGTGGGCCAACCAGCATGAAGTGGGCCAACCGGGCCGGCATGGTTCGTTCGGTTCCGTATATGAACCAAAACTGGGCCTACCCCTAGCCCATTGAACCGGGCCCAAAAATAATTGGGCCTAAACGGGCCCGAACCTGCCGGACCGGAAGGCCCGTTGGCCAGGTCTATTTGTGGCCACCTACCCCTCTCCTCCCAATGTCCGATCTGGAGTCCAGTTTCAATTCAACTAGCAACTTATTAAACGCGCCCCAGGCGCGTTGCTATTATGTTTGTAAAACTCATGCTATAGAGTTTGATCTTGTAGGCTTGGTGGAAATGCATATAGTTCGAACTTTTCGGAACTTTGAACACAATCTTGTAACCTTGAAAACTGAAATATATATGGATGTAAGCTTGCTTGCCTCCATCCTATTTCCATATATAACATTATTGTGAAAAATATTATAAAAAGAATAAATACTTTGACAAAGCATCCTCGCTAGAAGAGCGCATGATCCTAGAGGGAAGAAATGATAAGAAAAATGAGAATATATGATAACAAAAACCAAGAACATGGTCATTACAGTTGCATTTAATCCTAGTTTTGAAAACCATTATCACATCAAGAAATTATAAATAATCTTTCTTCTTTTGAGGGACTAAAATAATCACAGTTATTAAAGGCATCTTAGATCTACCTTTCTTTTTAAGAGGATCCTAAGCCTATGAATCTAACCTATAAAGGCAATGACATGAAGCATTAGATAGAAAAAAAAGTAACCGACAACCAGCCTATAGAAGGAAGAATCTAGCATAAGATAGCATAGATGTAAGGAAGAATTGAAGAGTAATCCAATCACTAATTATTTAGATAATGGAATATAATTTCGCCTCACGTATAGGGATGCACACAACCAATATATAGCGCCAGGACTATGTAAGCAAACACAAAATGAGAGCTTCCAATATGTATCTGTTTACCCATGCCGCCACAGAATCTTTTCTCTCCGCGCCTTCTCTAATATTGCTCTTCTTGAACTGCACATAGCCACGGATATATAGATGAATCAACGACCTAAACTAAAAGAGACTTACCTAGCCGAACAACAGGTAAATAAAAAACAGGATATCCATATATGCCTACCTACTCCATGTTTCAGCCTTAGATTCATTGGTTGAAAGGCAAGCCAATCGGCTATGTAATAGAGATGATGAGGCACCTTCTCCATCACACCTAGTGATCCATCGTGCCATCATGTCGCTACATCATACAATAATTTGGACAAAGCTAAACCGAACTGTTTGCAAAAAAATAATTGTTCCATTTCACATTCATAAACAAAGGGTGCCCTAAAGGTTGAAAGTTCCATAGGAACATCCAATGAACCTCCCTATACTACCCTAGGTCTAAAGGCCTTAAAGAAGAGTTGGCAATAAAATCACTGAAGAGCAATATTTTTAAAGTGATTTGCCAAGAAATTCAGAGAACAAAATTAGGGAAACCTATAGAAAGTAACATGGACTACTATGTATTACAAAATACGATGGAAATCCTTTTGGCCCATATAGAGGTAGCAGCCTAGTCGATATCTTATAACCGAGGGAGTAGTGGATACCTCTAAATTTGACATTCTACAATATCCTGATGATATTAGACCTTTTGAGACAATTTTTTTTTCCTGTAATAAATTGCGACATCTTAACTCCATTTTAACATGGCCGACATCTCAGTTGGACATAAAAAATGTTGTGTTGTTAAGAAGGGCCTACGTCTTACCTGAATGAATAAAGTTCCAGTTTCAAAAGCTACATGTTTGCAGATTTGAACTTGAAAGGATATCGATTGTTTAGTACAGGTTTTTCTTATATGCCCTTTGACCAGGTTACTTTCGCTGCTTCCTATAGGGTATCTTCATAGATGTAGCCCTAAACTCTTCAACATTCTCAAGTAAAACCTATGTGAGGAAATCCTCTTTATACACATAAAGAATGTTCAAAGCTTAAAGCAATGGCTGAGAAACAGAAATAGAATAAAATTCAGATTTTGGTAAGTTCAGGTATGAACCAAACCTCTATGAACATGGGATCATGGCAAGAGTAGCGCTGCTGATTTGGAAATGCTGCAAGACATGAAAAGAATTAGGATAAGTGAATAGGTAAGGACATCGCTATTGTAGATCACAAGAAAACGGGCTGAATCCTGAAGAAAACATAGATCATGGTTTTCATTGCAACGCCACAACAAACACATGCACATCATAGTCAACGCTCTAGGAAAATATATTTGCATCATGGCCTGCACAGGAAATAATAAAAATATATATGCCAATACCTTATTGCCTATGCCTCTCATATATTAAGAACCAAGCTGTTGAGCTAAAAAGTAATGGACCCATTATCTCTCAAGGTTTAAATAGTGATCTCGCAAAGATCCGCGTAGCAAATAGGACCCATATAGTGACCATGAGGTTTTTGACAAGAATAAAACTAACATAGCTGCACAAATTGGAGGATGCAAAGGCAATGTCTGAAAATTAATAGTCTAAGTTACTCTGTATCGAAGCGACAATTACACAAGATATGCAGGCCTACACCGAATGCGCAATTGAATAGCCAAGAGAAGATGGTGTCACACACCCAATGCTTCCCATCTCCTCGAAAATGTTATGGGAATGATAAAATCAAAATCCAAGAGGTAGGAAGCGAGGAAGCATTTGGTCGAGTTATGTCCCTTGTGGCCTATGAGGACAATTCCCTTGTAGGCATTAGGACAAATGCTTCATGGGCATATATGCAATGAAGCAAGCAAGCAAACTGGAACCTCTTCAGGCACTAAATAAAATCCACCACATCGCGACCACCCAAATAACACAACAACATGAATCAAACCCACGCAATCTAAGGCAGCAAAGATTAAACAAATCCATGGAATCTAAAATGCAAAAAATCATGAAGATGGAAGTGAAGTAGAGTAGAAAGAGGCTGGCATAAAGTGCCAGGGAGCTTGCCCTCAAATAAAGCTACATAAAAGCTAATAATATCCAATAAATCCAGACCTCCTTTTCCATTGATACGGCAATTTGCGACGCTCAATTTTTCCTAACTCAACTACAGATTCACGGAATCTAAAAGGGTAAAAAAGACATTAAACTATATTTTGTTTGTATGAACCCCGCCAAGTCAGTAAAATTTTATAGCTCAGAAAGAGCAAAATCCATGAGAAATGGATAGGCATGTGCTGAATCTACATAAAATAAGCAAAAGACAATGGTAAAATCCTCTTTCCATAACTGACTTGCATAATTTGTATTTGGTCCTAAACTCCAAAAGCTCAAGCCACGTGTATTAGCCCATTTCAAAACACACGCACGCTGGATGTGCTTCAGATACACACAAACAACATATAGCCAATGGTTTGTGCCATGTTCTCATAACGCTCAAAATGATAAGAGGAACTTCTAGAGCCTGCAGATATAACTTTAGTATGTAAAAGTGTTCTGCAAGCACTAACCATACAACGTTCTATATGATTAGCAAAAACATGCTAAGGCATAAATAAGGTACAGGGCTTTAGCAAAAAGACTGTATTTTGTTGGTAATTTTTTTGACACACATAAATATCCGATACGTAGCTTGCAATTTAACTTTTTAAGAATCCTTACCAGTAAATCATTTTCAAATATACACAACAATAGAGAAGGCAATGTATTAGAATTTATGACAAGTTGACTATAATTACAGATCTGCATAGCACAAAATTGACAATTTAAGGCTAGGAAGGTACCATTATGCAGAATAAAATTAAAGAAGAGCAGCGAGCTCGCAATCAGTGATAACCATTAATACTACAAGCTTTGGTACCTATACTAGATATCGTGGTCTTGCTATATAGATTACGTATTATTCGAGAGAGCAAGCTATTACCTATTAAATAGCACAAGATTGTAGTGTGAATGCCACTCTAAAAAAGCAAATCATAGAGTCAATTAAAGACAAAAGAATAGGATCCAAATATATCATCCAAATATCATGCAACTCTAATTGGATTAGATACATAAATAAACAAACTGAAGCCATGGAAATGATAAGAATTTTAACTGCAATGGGACACCCAAAAATATGTCCTGCATGACAACACTTGAAGATGGTTTTGACAATCTTAAATTCATATATCCTAGAATATTGTTTTTCAATCAGACCCAATGCAAGAAGAAAGAGACAATAGAAATTAGTGGTTCTGATCTATAAGCCAGCCTCCCAAAATAAACTGAATACCTATAGGTCGACTTGATGCATCATATCTCTTTCTTGGAGCTGTATAAAGGTAACATCCTGCTATTTTAAATCTTCTACATTGAAATTATTTACCTATCAGAAATTCAGCATAATTGTTACTACATACAAATAATGCCAATGCTAGAGGATTTTGATGTTCTTTTTTTGAAGTACTGTTAACACGATGTGAAAAAAATATGATAAAAAAGGCTGAATGAACTCTATATGTAATGTAGCATTGAAATCCACATATATGTTATGGCACTTAGAAGCCGATAATAGAAGGAAATGCCATAAATGGGCAACAACACAGCATGTTCTTAGGATTTAAAAGGCAATATGCAGAATGTAGGTAGTCTCGATACACAAAAAAAAAAAAAACAGAGAGGCTCTACCTAAAAAAATTTGCAATATTGGACCATAACATAGCAAAGCATATGTACTTGATTATTATTTTTTAAAGAGCATGCCATAGTGGACAAAGTTCAAACAAATTTTGTGACAATATGGATTAGGTCCGCATATATGAAATATAAAACCTACACTTCAATATATAAGATAATTAGCACAAATGGATTGTACATTTTCAGATCAAAGAAAGTCACCATGCACTTTGATTTACAACACTATGCCGAGAGAGGTGATGGACACAATATTGCCTTTCCCAAGACAACCCAATGTAAATCACCAAAGGAAATTATGCATCCGATTGCTTAAAAAATGTAACATATGAAAACAGTTAGCGCAACAATGTGGCTTAGCAAGCATATATATTTAGCTGAATTGGATGTATAGAAATCAATGAATTGCAAAGTTCATGGTAGCAGCAAAAGCTACTGAAAATGAAGACTGTCCCAGCTTGTTTTGCAAAGAAGACTATTCAAATATCAAGAAATGTGAAGATTTGGCTAATCCTTTTGAGGCTATTGCCTATACACTGCATCTTGTACTTTGCAAATTATATTGGCTTATACACTCCATACGTGTGGTGTTTTTTTCACCATTTACCTAGTGGTATGACAAAGGGTTCGTGGTTTCTATCAAAGCAAACATCATACCTATAAGTACATATTTAGTCTACGGCATAATATAAATACTGCCTCCTAAGTTATAAGCTCACTATCTATAATCACTAAAGGCCACCAAGCCTATATATAGGAGGTTGATGTATGAATAAAAACATAATACACTGTAGCATGGTACATTACTAAAACATGGAAGTTAATCATGTAGCAAACTTAAGGAAAAAAATATCCGTAATAAGGAAGCTGAATATGAGACTAAATTACGTAAGTAATCTTGTATACCACGATAAAAATAAAAAATTGCACTTGCTCGCACATTTTCAAAATAGCGCCCCATATCATCCATGAGCTGAGCTCTAAAACTATTTTATAATCTCGCCGCTGTAAGTTCAGAATAATGAGGAGAAGGCAAGCAAAAGCTTCTAAAACTCGAATCTACATAAAAAGTTAAACAAAAGCAAAAGAACTCCATGTACGGACTAAATAGAAGCAAAGGACTTCATGCATGGGTTGTTCTTCAGCACCACGGCAGAACAAAAAACACATGCAAAAATAGTTGATGAAGATGAGTACAAATTGACCAAAAGAATAGAACAAATCCAAGAACCTGAGAACTGGGTGGCCGAGCGCTTGGATGAGGAACAAAGAAGGGTGGCAGCAGCCAGAGGCGATGGAGGAGGAGGGGGAGACGGCGCTGGTGGGGGATAATCCGGGAACGACTGTGCCGATGAGGAAGCTGGCGGCGGCAACATCGTAGGCGGGAGTAGGAGGTGGCAGCGTGTGAGGCAAGAGAGGGAGGCGAGGGAGTAGGGTTGAGCGGCGGTGCAGCAGGAGAGGGGCAAGGAGGTGTGCAAACACACTCACATCCTGCAGAGGGCGGAGGCCGACGAAGGGGAGATCAAAGGGAGGGCGGATATGAGCTCACCAACGACGGATGGCCTCAGAGCTGCGCGGAGATGGATGGGAGGTGCGGCCGCCACCAGATGGTGGGGCGACGCCACGGCTGGGAAGAGCGGCGGCGCCGTGTTGGCGCGGGCGAGGGCGACGACGGCCAGAGCTGCGAAGAAGAGGGAGAGGCGGGCCGATCGAGGAGGGACACGGAGCGAGCCGCCGGCGAAGGAAGGAAGGGCGGCGCCGGCGGATGGCGGGTCGGGCGGCGCGAACTTAGCGAGCGAGGGAAGAACAGGGACATGGCTGGACGGGATTGGGGGACATGGGGCTAGGTTTTTGGTGGACGGCGGGCTGATAATCCAAATTAGAAGGGCCTCGTTGGAAAACTGATTCAACACACCATTTCACTACTTAATGGACCGCTGGTTGATTTCGAAAACTATAGTGGTTTTTTTTTTCAAGCACGCCCGATCGGGGAACGTGGACGCGCGTGTCACGCGACGAGATCGGACGGCGACGTAAAACCAGGTGACGGGCGGGCGTGGTTGAGCTCATATTTAGTACTTTATCCTATTAATACTGATGAGTTACCATTTGCTGTTCACTTACTCCTTTTTCATTGTTTCAGCTACGTAAATCAGTTGTTGAATTGCTGACTGAGAGGGTCAATCAGTTGTCCATTAAAAATGATAATGACTTGGTAAGTCCATTGGTGGTTGCCTGGTTGGTTTGCCTCTGGTATTTGAGATCTTACCTTAGATATCTCCATGTAAATGCAGGATTTCCTTCTGATGAAAATCATCACCTCACTGAGATGG
Source organism: Olyra latifolia (assembly GCA_036346145.1). Classification (NCBI taxonomy): domain Eukaryota; kingdom Viridiplantae; phylum Streptophyta; class Magnoliopsida; order Poales; family Poaceae; genus Olyra; species Olyra latifolia. The sequence goes on along the minus strand of CM070524.1, from coordinate 16,903,999 downwards.
ATGGTAACAATGCTGAGTCTCATTCGGAGGTAAAAATATATGGGGTTTTATTTTATTTGAAGCATTTAGATAGTTCATAGTCTGCCATTATATTTAATGCTGCACTCTGTAAAACTACACCATTAAATCTGTTTATGATGGTTGATGCAGTCCCCTACCTCCTACAGGGATATACCATGAACTTATATGCCCCTTGTGTTATCATACTTAGTCTAACACTAGGCCTGATGATTAATATGTGATATGTCTGTCTTCACAGGACAGCAAAACCATACTGTCTATTGCACTGCAATAATGGTGTGCTGAAAAAGACTAATTTCAGATAAAACATCTTGTAATCTCACCGATGGGAAATTCTGTTTCTTTTTAGGATAAAGCAAGCAAGCAAAATGAGGAGTGCTGCTCATACACAAGTTCAAACCGAGAGAGCTGGGGAAGATGTTCTTCTTTGGGGGCAGCAAGTGATGCATCATCCTCAGGCGAACCTCCTGGGGTATCTAATCATCAGAAGCATAAGGTACATGTTTTCAGTTTAACATGTCTTTCGGTTACTTAGTCACATTTCATGCTACAAATATCAAAGAGGCACATCATGTATGACAAGGGTTTACTGCTGTAATAATTTTCTTCACAGTCCTCATAGTTCACATGATATAGGTTCTGGAGTGAATATTTGTGACCTTTTGTTACTTGTTTCAACAAATTGACAACTTTCAAGCTAATGCTACTTCTCTCATATCATTTTTTACCCCTGAACACAACTTATCATAGTTTTCAGATCTCACCATTTGATCCTAAACTCTGAGAGCATGACACTAAGGGCTCGCAACACCACCGAGACGGATACGAAGGAAACCACTCACTATACCGAAGGAGAGGAAGAATCGGTCTCTATGGAAGAGGCTCAAACAGAGAGGCAAGAGATGGGGAGAGCTTAACCCAGCGCTTTCAGGCAGTGCCTCCAAGGTCGCTCAAGACAAGAGAACCAAGTCGCCTTGACAACTGTGAATACTCATTTTTTAAAACTCGACAAAGTTTTAGGAACACGGACGATTCACCGCTGAAACGGACTTCCATTCTCGACTCTTGACGCCAACCAACCGTGTTGTACACTTCGTCGAACATTACTACTTATCGCCATCGATCTCAGAACGCAAACTATGTAACTGCTGCCTTTGTTCCGTATCTTTTCCACGCTGATCCCGTAAATCGTAAGGTTGTAGAATTGTAGCGCAGACCCCGGTTTGGGGAAGGAGCTCCAGTGTTCAAGATCTTAGCAGGGTGTGCAGTTTGAACTTTCTAGGTCGAATTGTTTCGACAGAAAATGTCTCCGTTGTTTGCTGTTAAGTCACGCTATCTATGTTGCACTAGGGGCCCACGCTGTGTGGCGCTGCCGTGCCACCGCGCACCCATGTATTGTGGGCTTATGCGCGGAGCCCGCATCGGTCCTATGCGACGTTTTTTTTTCATACAGTTTATTTATAGTTTTGCTATACAGCATACTAATAAACTGAATTAAATCTAAATAGACTATTGGCAATAGTATTTCTTTAAATGTTTCTATTTTTGTAGGTTTTTGGAATTTTTAGCCAATGAAAAATAAGAGAAAAAGAGAGCAAAAACGCTTATTAAAATTCAAAATTTCTCTAATGTAAAATGTTTTTGTAAAAATATAAGTTTTATGGACCTTCTTTGTGGGGCCATGGTTTCAATTTTGGAAAAATTTCTTAAATTTTAAACCAAGATACAAAAAAGAAAAATAGAAGAGGAAAAGAGAGTGAAAAGTTTTGAAATTGGAAAGTTGTGTAATTTCAAAATTTTCTAAAAGAACTTTTAAGACCTTCTTCGCAAGTATCGCTCCTTTTTTTTTCAGATTTTTATTTTTGTGAATTTTAAATGGCCTAGAATAAAGAAAATGGAAGAGAACAAAATTTAAAATTCAAAAGTTTTCTGATTTGAAAAGAATCAGAAAATTTTAAACTTTATGGTCTTTCTTTGTGGAACCATGGTTCTATTTTTGTAATATTTTTAGGAATTTTTAAACGGCCCTAAAAAGGAAATAGAAGAGATAAAGAGAACAAAAATATTTTTAAAATTTAAAATTGTTCTAACTTCAAAATTTTTTAAAAATATCCAAACTTTTTGTAGACCTTATTTGTGCAGCCATGGTTCCATTTTTACAAACTTTCTATTTTTTAAAAAAAGGTAAAGAGAAGCAAGGCAAGGTGCGGAAAGATGCGCCACCAGATTCAACTGCGTTCGCAGAGTTGAGTTCACGCGTGAAGACCAAGCGGTAGTTCGCCGATTCGTTAGGAAAGCAATGCACAATATCTTTTATAATGTTCGAATGGACGCCAGATCACGCTTCCGCCGACGATCGGACGGCCGCTGCTTAGCCGGTGTGACGCCGACGGCCGGCCGAGAAACTAAGATGCGCTATATATATATATATATATATATATAGATATATATATATATATATATATATATATATACACACACTACACACAGTAGCAAGTAACGCCATGGGCGCAGCACCTGTGGTTTTGCATCTGTGTTTTACCGATCGATAATGTATACATTGCGCCTTCATATGGTTGTTGTATTTCTTATATTTTCGTTGTATATTCCTTTTGATATATTTATCGGGTGTATGATCAATCAATGGTACCATCTTACATAATAAAATAAAAGTCGCTTTTGTTTTTTGCATGAAGGATGGATATAGATAGGAACACTGCTTGTGTTATGTTAAGATAGTGTGTAAAAACAACTGTTATGATATTTACGTATGGACTGCTTTTTATGTTGGCAGGCCCAACACAAAATCATAGTATGGTTAATATTTACGTAGCAAACATAGGTGAGCAGCTGTCTGTTGCGCTGGCAGGTTGAACACAAAACCATAGCTAGTGACTGAGGTTTGTTGATGCAGTTGGTTGAGTCATGGAGGTAAAAGTTAAGATTTTTGAGTTAGTGCATTGTGATGTTTTATGTTATAAGTTACGTGGTTATTATGGGGAAGAGGATTTTACCTGAAAACGAGGGCCGATGCCGAGGAGAGTGCTGTTATTCTTTAGAGAAAAGCTTCCTTTTGGTGCTCGCTATACGCCCCTTGGACCTGTCTCAGAGCTAATTTTTGTTTTGATGTATTGTATCGTGTTGTACAAGTATGAACACTAAGAGGGTCATTGAAATTGTTTTTGCCCGCTACCTTCTGATCTCACTTTGAGCAGAGCGCTTATTCTGTTGTGTAAGTAGCCTTAAAAGGAAAACTATGTTAGGGACCACGGAAACTTGAAAAGTTAATAGATGTCAATTGTATGGAGGCATGGTGCAGCAAGTTGCATTGCCGGTGTAAGTTTAGTGATCTGTACTCCGTGGTGAGTTGATATTGTTTCACTGACCGGTGTGTATTCTCCCGTCCTTGTGTGGATTGTATGGGCTTAACGGTGGGCTGTCCTGATGTGAAGATTCTTTGTGTGCTATGGAAATCTCAACCGCGCTGACCTGTAAAAGGTGGAAACATTGTTAAGCCATGCAAGGCATTTATGCACCAGACTTATGGATTTTGAGGTATAAATTGGTGCGTGGTATGAAGGGAAAGAACATAAGATAGACCAAAGAGGAACATGCAACGAAAACATACCTACAGAGGCAGGAATTTGTCGGGGCACGATGAGCGGGTGAACATCTTGATCCGTGGAAGGCTCGGACGAAGTACCTGCAAACAGAAGGATCACAGGCAAATATCATGCAGTTGAATTGGTGGACCATAAGACTACATGAACGCAATAAATAAATAAATAAATAAGGCTAACAACAACATGGCTAGCAGGAAGGCCATTCATAGGAAAGAAAATAGGATGTGTGATCAACCACATAGGAAGGTTCGATGCGAGAAAAAAAGGAAAAACCATGGACAAGGCATGACCTTCCTTCTCCTTATAAATAGCCATTCTTCTCGCACGCTTAGCTAGAGATAAAACATGAAAAGAAGGTCGCGCGGATGCAGAAAAGAAGGACTCTGCTTCGACAGGAGCGCCATAGAGAGCAAAATAAGACTATCAAGAGAAACGGCACCAGAAGAAACCAGCGGCACACTGCAACTGTCCAAGGATTCATGGTAAAGTGCACAACTGATGACGAAGAAGCATGATCTGCCATCACGACGACGGAGAAAGCGCTAGGTGTGCTGCTCCAGCAGGCCGAGTAAATACTACAAAAGGAAATCCACGAGACTAACACGCCAAGATAGGAACGAGAGAACAACAAAAAATGGACGAGAGCAGCAAGGAAGAACAGGAAAGAAGGTAGGACACAAAAGGAGAGAGAAGCGAAAAAAGGCGCACAAATGAGAAGGGGAAAAGAAGCAGAGGAATCCAACAACAGAATTAGAGGATGCGGCGAACAATAGCGAGAGGAGCGATTTAAACCGCATACGGGCAAAAAGAATCAGGATCAAGACAAACAGTATGGAAAAAGAAGAGCAGCCGACAAGACGGCAACAAGCAAGCAAATCGGGGAGGACCAAAATGGCCGCATCTAATCGAACGGACAAGGACGAAAGCAGGCAAGGAATGAGGCGGAAGAAACACGGAAGGCAGCAGACGAGGACAAATTGGCCGAGACGTTTCAAGACCGGAGAAAAAGACTAAAATGCAAGGTGCGCTTTAGCTAGAATTCAACCCAGAGCACTACATTGAAACCGCGGCGGTGGTAGCCAAGAAGGCAAACCGACCGCCTTTGTTGAAGGGCTGGGCACGGAATCGCTTTTATACTAACTACGCTAATGGACGGCCGATCTCGATCGCGAGACGATCGAACGCCGCCGCCCTTCGCCGACGTGGCAACGGACGGCCTCCTTTCTTAGGGGTTTATGATATAGACTATTGATATATAGAGATAGAGATATATATGCCTAGGTGTGACTCCTTGGTTGTCGGGTCAAGGTGCAGAGGATCCTTTGGAATGGTAGGTGGGGTTCCTGCTCCCATCCCGTTGATTGGACGAGGGTTGGTAGAAGGTTCTTTGTTGCAATGAGTGCGACCGCTGGTTCTAAGGTTGAAAGTTGTGCGATTTGCCAGGCTTGTTCCTCCACGAGCCGCCAATTTTCTTCCCGCTGATTTTAAAGCCCTTGACCTCATTTTCCAAAGACAAAGGCCTTGTTTATCATGTGCTGAAAATCCGAGAATTCGCTTAGAATCACCAAACCGAAAGCTAGGCATCATTCCTCCAAGAACCGGTCTATTTTCCCGCCTCATCTTTGATATCTTGGGTGGCATAACGCCCAACTGATTGAAGCTAGTGAGATACTCGTGGACCGCCATCAACCCTTGCTTTAAGTTACTTAAACTTGTTCTTCTTAATCCCGATGATCCCTTTAGGGATGTAGTTTGCTTTGAAAAGCTGTCCCAAACTCATCCAGGATATCATGTCCAAGATCTCCTTCTTAAGCTATTCGCTCAAGAGCGCAAGTCCTTGCGACTATCCTTGTTGTTCCGGTACCATCTTTCTTCTTGAGATTCTTCATCCTCATTGTCGTGATTTGAATCCTCTTCTTCTTGTGCGCCTCTCGACCGGTGGTCACGTAGTTCTCCACCAATCTATCGCAAAGACCTTCAACATGATGGGTTGCTAACAGACCTTGTTAGATTCTTCAGATCTTACCAACTCAAACTTCCTTTTGATCGCTTGGAGCCAATCGCCGGCATCCATGGGCTCCCAGAGGCGCAAAGGTGGCGGCTTTGTTCAAGGAACTCTCCTAGCTTGGAGCTCGATGGTTATTAGATCGCCGCAGTTGTTCAAGATCGCCCGAGCATCTGTGCTTGGTAGGCTAGAACTTGAACATTTGTCGGGTTAGCGGCAAAGCGATGGAGGTAGGTTACCACGATCAAGATCCTTGGCGAAGCAGCGCCAGATTGGCGCCTTTGTCTATGGTTAGCGCTTTTCCTCTAGCCATCTCGCAAGTCGGCTAATAGGGAAAGAAGTCTTAATCCTTAAGTCTAATATGCATGCATGTAAGGGAAGAACCAAATCCAAAATTTGAAATAAGAGAAACAACATTCATTCAAATTTAGAAGTTTTACAACTTGCCCCGACTCGGACGTAAACCTAAGGATACAACCGCCCACTGCAATCCATCAACACCTAAGAGGAGGGACGGGACGACGGGAGTAGTGGATGGGTAGACGCCCCACCAGAATCTGCGGGGGTGTTCAGTAGTCCTCCAAGGAAAGCGATGCTACCCGAGCAACTAAAGAGGTCTCCTCAAGGTATAGGCTTAGGGGTGTAGGCTCAGGGGTCTGTATGACCAAATTTCTCGTAAAATTTACCAAAAATGTCCGTAATGCCAACTGCCCGTGATTTTAGTTGCATTCGTAAATAGTATACCGCCGATTTATTACGTGTTACAAAATATTTTACAAATAAAATAAAAATATAACTTGGTAATAAAAAGAAAATACATGCCCATATACCACAGGCAAAGCCAGAACATAAGGTAAACCTTAGAAATCGATCCTATGCGAATTCATGTTTTCATCATAAATGTCCATTTATGATTATAAAGTGGATCATGTTCAAGAAATAAGCAAATTGCCCACATAATGTGGGTAAGTACTAATCGTACTTGTAGGTTTCCATAGAAAATGAAATATTAACTACATGCAAATAGAATCAAAGAAAAGTAAAGGCTATATTTATCTGGAATATATAATGCAACATTTTAAAACTTATTCATCATTTAAAATTGTTTTCTAAAATATTTAAATGAGTTTGTAAACCATTATCTCCTTTCTCCATCCTTAACTCATCAACAACCATTATCTTTTCTTAAAATTCATGGATTTACTTAAATAGAAATAGGTATCACCCAGCTTGACAAGCTTCATATACCGTAAGTATGGTCCATTAATGTTTTTGTTATCACCGCAGTAACCTATCCAAATTTTACCCATATAATAGCTCCTTATATGGATGGATGTTTAATGTGTCATTTCTATTCTCATTAGTCCAAGTTTTGCAATGTTCTCAGATATGCTAAACATTGGAGAAAAACCCGCCGACATTGGCCTCCGCACGCACACAAGCAGTAACATGTGAATCACTCCGCCCAATATCCCGTAAACAAACTCGCAATACCGTGTGGAAAACATGGGCCCCGGTAGTCAAGACATACTATCGACGCATTCACCTCCTTGGGCCGAATCAATTGGGCCTTCCGTAAGGCGGCTTGGAGGCGGCGCGCTCGAGATAATCTACAAGGAAACGAATTCGCTTCCTACCAATATATGAATATAGGCGAGCCGATCGGTTATATTCAGTATCTTCCAAACACGAATTAGGTTTTATCTCAGAACCCCCCTCGCACTATATAAAGGGGTCCGGCCCCTAGTTCATACATCCAATCCCACATCATACAATTATCATCGCTTCACCATAATACAATCCACGAGCAGTGAGTAGAGTATTACTCACCCCGAGGGCCCGAACTCGCATAAATTCGCCCTCAGGCTACCATCGAAGTTGTGATCTCGTGATTGCCCATAAAATACATTGCCGACGCAAATCGTCGACGCTTGGCGGCCGTAGGGCTAGCGCCACGATCAACTACATCGACATCGATGGCTTTCATTAGCGGATTCGCCTTCACTTACGCCCGCCAAGGCTTCATCTTCGGATATCTCGCTTCATCGCCGGTGACTTCGGAGAGCTTCGACAGCGAGCCAACTTCGCTCGTCCACACATTATCGGGAGATGGTACGCGATCCGCCGAGCTCACCACTTTGGGATCTCTTCCCGGATTCCGATCCGAGGAGATCCGATCCGATAATGACGATTTCGACCGCCTATCATGGGCTTCCTTCGGTTTCAGCCGATCTACCACTTTCTCCTTGCCGCCTCTTGTGCCGACGGAGGATCGAGTCGCGATCCGATTCCTCGCCCGATCGCCTCGATCCGGCCGGGGTCACAATCCTCGCCATGGTCCGCCTGCTCGATCTGGAAACTGGCCGCCGTTGTCCATCTGATGACACGCCGCTTTTCCAATCTGAGCCAAGGGCGAACACGGCACATGCACATTGGGACGAAGCTCGAGTCAAAACTCGTGACAACTCTTGCAAGTTAGCTTCCCGAGTGGTTATGCCATTCGGATTGGTCAATACGGCCGAAAGATTCCAGCAGATTCGCTCGCCAAACTCGCCGGTCCTCTTCGACTAGAGATCTTGCACGAGAGGTGGAGTTATAATCACCCCATCGACGAGCCAACGAATCGATCGATTGAGCTCTCCTTCTCGAACCGAGTCGGAAGGGAGCGCCACGGGTTCCCCGACTCCGCGGTGTCACGCGGCCGATGACCAAGCTCCGATCGCTCGGCGCCCCACGGGGAGGCAGGAGCCGAACCAAATCGTGAAGGCGAGAAGACTTGCGCGACCAATTGCGAGGTCGCACGGAAGTCCGGAGGAGCCGCCAAGTCCGATGGGTGATCACTCGCCTTCCAGACGCCACGCCAGTAACATCCTCGCCAGTAAGACCCTCCCCGACAATGTTGGTCCTTGCTTGAGGAACAACCCCGCAACGCCGATCATGGAACAAATCAAAGCCATGGTGACGGCAGGGCCGCCCAAGGCACTCGGGATCAACCGCCAACTCGCCGAAGCCGCACCACCACGAGTAGTACTCGGCGCAGCAAGACACGCCAAGTCGCGGCAAGACGCCCACCGAGTGCAAGCCGCAACCTTCGCCGACATCGGCCCGGCGCAGGAGCGAGACGAAGATCGGCGCCAGATTCCACCAAGGTCGAAACCTCCCCGACGATCTCCTTCCCCGCTGAAGGGTTGATTGATGGGATCAAGGCATTCACTCCCCGACTCCGTCAGGTAAACTCGCCCGAGGGGTTCAACCCTAAAGGCATTGTGAAATTTGATGGAGAACAGGACCCCGAGGCTTGGTTGCAGATCTATTCTTTGGTGATCAAGGCCGCGGGTGGAGGATACGACGTGGTGGCAAACTATTTGCCCGTCATGTTAACCCTCCCGCCGAATCGCTCAAGGGCCTTCCAGAGAACTCGACGATTCCTAGAGAGAACATTGCACTGGCCAGGTTAATTTCCGTGGCACTTAGAGAAACTCGGGACCCAGTGGGACTTTTATTAGATTCATCGTAAAAAGATGAATCGTTAGGGATTTTATTCTGCTTTCACCAAAAAGAAGAACACAATCCGAGAAATTCAAAGGCGGTCGAGTCGCAGCTTTTCCGTAAAGGAGTTCGCGACTCGATCTAATCAAGAAGATGTCTCGAAGCCTCCGACTACCGCCAAGGAGATGTTCGCCTTGGCGGATCGATATGCTACCGCTTCGATGTTTCGCCGAAGGCCAAGAGGATCACCTAAGCAAGCACGAATGCAAGAAGGACAGCCCGAGTCATCCTCCAAGAAGGACAAGAAGCGCAAGGGTGAAGAGATAGTAGCGGTCGCAGATCAAGGACGGCTAAGGCCGCCGACCGCCGACTACAATAAAGTCATGGAGGCGCCGTGTCCTTTCCATCCAAACGGAAAGCATGCGGCCAAGAATTGCAACATCTTGAAGAAGTTCGCTGAGGATCACAACATCGACACTCCGAGAGATGCCAAGCAAGATGACAAGTGCGACCCTCCTGAGGGCGACGCTTACCAAGAAACAGAGCGAGAGCTCAACTACATATTTGAGGGATCGGATGCATATAAGTCCAAGCGTAAGCAAAAGCTTATCGATCGGGAAATCAATGCGGCTATTCCGGTGACCCCCGGGTATCTCCGGTGGTCTGAAATTCCGATCATATTTGATCGCTCAGATCACCCAGATCACATCCCTTGCCTAGAAGATATCCACTCATCCCGATCCCGTGGTACGGGCGTCCGATCGCGAAGGTCCCGTTGATGGCGGAGGATTGAATATCTTTTTCGCTAAGACTTTGGGCGAGATGCAAATCCCAAGGACGGCGCCCAACGCATGACAGACGCTGCTGCTTTATGGTATAATTCGAGAACCTCATCGGTGCCAATCGGAAAATCACTCTTCCCGCCACCTTTGGAACTCGGATAATTACGGACGGAAAACCCCGCTTTGAGGTGGCCGATTTCGAGACCGCATATCATGCGGTCTTGGGAAGGCCGGCTTGGCCAAGTTCATGGTCCGCCCCACACTACACCTATCAGGTTTTGAAGATGCCAGTCCGCAGGCGTAATCACGGTCGTGGAGACGCCAAGTTTTCCGCTCTCGATAGGAAAAATCGCGACTTCGCCACCCATCGAGTAGCAACCGAGTTGGACAAGATCCAACAAGCGCCACCAACCTTCGCGACGAGGGCGATCTACCAAACAAGAAACCATCTAAGTCGGGCATCGTCGACGAAGATGTCAAGCATATTTCGCCGACCGTCCGATTCAACCAAAACGGCTCGACGGACAAGGCTCGACCAAATTGAAGACACGCTTGTCACCTTCCTCCAAGAGAACCGGCATCTTCGCCGAAACCATCTCGATATGCCCAAGGCCCCGAGGGAGGTGATCGAGCATTCCTTGAACGCATACCGACAAGACAAAGCCGGTTAATAGCGGCCGCGCCGATTTGGCGAAGATCGAAGGAGGCCATCAAGATGGAGATCACCAAACTTCTAGCCGGCTTTATAAGACGGTGCTCCACCCGATTATCGGCAAATCCGCATTTGTGCAAAAGAAGAATGGAACTTGGCGATGTGTGTCGACATACACCGACTTAAATAAATCATGTCCCAAGGACCCATTTGGACTTCCTCGCTCGATCGTGGTTGACTCCACCGCCGTTGCGTAGCTCTTGAGCTTCGATGCATACCGTGCTATCACCAGATTAGCTTAAAGGAAGAAGATTGTATCAAAACTTCGCTCATCACTCCATTTGGAGCCTTCGTTACGCCACGATGCCTTTCGGATCGAAGAACGCCGCCAAGAACGCATCAAATAGCAGATTCAACGATGTTTCCACGAATGCCTTGGGCGAACGTGGAGGCATACGCTGATGATGTCGTTGTCAAGTCTCGTGTAACCTCGATGGTCAATGACCCATCGGAGATATTCGAGAGCCTCGCCAAGATATCACATGAAGTTGAACCCAAGAAATGTGTCTTTGGGGTCCTTGGGGAAAGCTTCGATTCGTGGTGTCTCACCGTGAATCGAGGCTAACCCGAAAAGATCAAGGCCATCATGGAGATGGCACCCCAACGCATAAGGGATGTCCAAAGATTTTAGTGGGTGCATGGTTGTACTCGCCGGTTCATCTCGCGACTCGGTGAGCGTGGATCGCCTTCTTCGCTATTGAAGAAGCAACACGACAAGTTCGTTCGACACCCGAGGCACGTAAGGCCTTTGAGGATCTCAAATCGCTCTCACTCGCCACTGTCTTGGCATCTCCCCGCCACGTAAACCGCCTCCGCTATACATTGCGCCACCACTCATGTAGTGAGTGCCGCGTGGTAGTGGAACGGAAGAGGAAGGACGCGCTTTACAAGGCTCAACGCCTGCCTACTTTGCCAACAAGTATTGGGCGCAGACCAAGGTACGCTATCCACAGTGCGTAAGCTTCAGATGCGGTCCCGACGCTTCTAAGTCAAGCACTACTTTCAAGAACATCCACTTCGATGGTCACCTCCTTCCCTATTGGAGAAATTCTCCATAATCGAAGCCACCGAGGATCGCAGTGGTCGGTGGAACTCGGGCTTTTGAGCTCGCTCGCCACGCAGCGCCATTAAATCACAAACACTTGCCGACTTTATCGCCGAGGGACGGAGATGTAGACTTCACCCCGAAGAGGTCGAGCATCGAACATGTACTTCGATGGATCTCTCCGACGGCAGGCGCGGGCCGCATCGTTTTCATATCACTTGGAGGCGAGCGACTCAAGCACGCCCTCCGATCCATTTTCCACTTCAAACAACGCGCCGAGTACGAGGCGCCATCCACGGTCTCAGATACATATCGCCGCATCCGATGATTGGTGGTTCGCGGAGATTCCCAGCTTGTGGTGAGCCAAGTGCAGAAGGACTGGTCTTGTGTCAACGACAACATGACCGCCTATTGTCAGGAGGTCAGGAAGTTGGAAGATAAGTTTGACGAATTGGAGCTCATACATGTCCTGCGACGAGACAATGAGGCGGCAGATGAAGTCACAAACCTGGCTTCGGGCCGGGCGCCGCCCGGCCGATCTTCGCCCAGAGCTCCACGCCTCCATCACCAGCAGAGCAACTACCCCAACTCGATGAGCAAAGAATCCGAGATGAGGTGCTCGCCGACTCGATTGGACGGCCTTACCGAGTACCTACAAGAAGAAAAGCTTCCCGATGACCGGGGTCAGCCGAGCAACTCCAACGCCGGAGTCGCAACTATGTGGTGCATGAAGGATCTTGTACCGACGGCCGCCTCCCAGATACTTCAAAAGTGCATACCGAAGTCTCGATGGACGACTCGCTGCGCGAATTCACTCGCATGTGCGGTCATCATGCCGCTCCGCTACATTGGTGGGAAAAGCCTTCGACAAGGGTTCTATTGGCCAACCGCGCTTCTTCGACTAAAGGAGATCGTCCGCGAATGCGAAGATTGTCGCTTCTTTGCCCGGCAGATTCATGTGCCGCCCAAGAACTCCGTGACGATCCCCATCACCGCCGCTTGCGCCGGGGCTCGACATTGTCGGACCTTTCAAGAAGGCCCTGTGGATTTGAACACATCTTCGCTGCATTGACAAGTTCACCAAATGGATTGAAGCAAGCTTGTGACCAAGATTACGGAGCCAAGGCCACCGAAGTTCTTCCAGAGATCATCGGCTGGTTTGGTGTACCATCTCGATCATTACGACAACGGCTCTCGCCCCGGCGACGAAGTTTCAGAGTGGTGCGAGGATGTGGGCATAAAGGTCTGCTTTGTTTGTGGCGCACCCGCTGGGTAACGGGCAGTTGAGCGCGCAAACGGCATGCTTTACAAGGTGTCAAAGCGCGATCTTCGACGGCTCAAACCAGATGCGCCAAGTGGATGAAGAAATTGCTCGCTATACTGGGCTTCGCGACAAGCCCCGCCGAAGCTACGGGCAACAATTTTTTTCCTCAGATACGGATCTCGAGGCGGTCCTTCCAATAGAGCCGCAGCTTTGATCGCCCAGTACAAAGGTTTAACTAGACCGAAGTCGAGGCTAGTCGGATTGATGATCTCGACCGACCGAGGAAGCTCGACGCCGCCACAATTCGGTCGGCCAAATACCTCCAAGGTTTGCGCCGCTATCACGATCGCAATGTGCGGATCGAACCTTTTCGCTGGAGATTTGATCCTTCGAGTCAATCAATCGAGTGGCAACAAACTCTCCACGCCGGAAGGACCAAGATATCGCCGACTCGCTGACACGCCCGGGCTTACCGACTAAGGCGAGAAGATCGCGCTCCTCGACAACTCATGGAACATCGAGCAATTGCGTTGGTTTTATACCGACGGCTATTGTAATCCGTGGTTTACAATTAAATAAAGATAAGTTTTTGCTCACATCGCCTCTATGCTTATGCAATTCAGGCCGACTTGCTACTTATTTATTTTTCAATTAAGTAGTAAGTCGGGGCTACACCTAATTAGGTGCGCAATCGCCACCCTTTCTTATTGAGTCTCGACTTACACGGGTCGGGTTTCCGCCCGGCCTCAGAAGTTGGAGGTCATACCGATTAGGAGCAGCTTCCATCGCCACATTTATCTAAACGCCTAAATTGAGTTTTTTTGTTTCAAATCTGTGATGAGCCTAAGTGTTAGTTGTTCTGAGTAACGAAACCCTTGTTTCCTAGCAACATTCAAACTTCCCGATTGTGTTATTGGAGATAGAGCTAAGTGTCGGCTCCTAATACTAAGGAATTTGATGCTACCAAGGTGGTGCTTAGTGAAAGGGACCTAACTTGCTTGGGCAAAATGCATGGTTTGAATCAAGAAAAGTCGATTAACTTGCACCAAGATAAAAGAAAGAAAACAACACACAGAGAAGAGATAATCTATTGGGCCTTCCAGAAGGCCTGCTTGGAGGCGGGCGCGGCCTGAGATAATCTATAAGGAAACGAATTCGCTTCCTAGTCGAATATATGGATATAGACGAGTTGATCGGTTATATCTCAGATCTTCCAAACACTAATTAGGGTTTCTATCTATAACCCGACCCTCGCACTATATAAAGGGGTCTGGGGCCCTAGTTCATACATCCAATCCCACATCATACAATCAACATCGCTTCACCATAATACAATCTACGAAAGCATGTGAGTAGGGTATTACTCGCCCGAGGGCCCGAACTCAGATAAATTCGCCCTCAGGCTACCATCGAAGTTGTGATCTTCGCATTGCCCCATAAAATACATTGCCGACGCAAATCGCTGACACCGCCTCTCATTATATATTTAGATTTTCCTATACTAAGGTATTATCGTGTTTAACCATTTTAGTGGGCTTTTGGTTATGGGTTTGGAATATCTATTCTAAATAAAATGTTAAATATCATAATTTAAATAAAAGATGATTCTTATATAGATAGCTAGAAAGTAAAATGCAATAAATAGATAATAAACAAAATTGGGAATTCAATATGCTTCAAGGGTAGAAAACCCGCCTTTATTTGAAGATCTGATCACACTGAATATATCTTTTGGACATTTTCGGCTAAAGCTTTCAGAGGGCGAAGTTCATCGTCTATACGTTGCAAAAATAGAAAAAGAGAAACTCCAATAAATATTCAAACAAGAAAAATTTTAAATAAACGACAAAAATAAAATAAATAAAAAGGGTATGGGTAAAAAGGGTGATAGGTTGTACGATTTTCTAAAGTTTGAAAATATTTGCTAAAAGAAAAAGGGTAGGGGTGTTGATATAAAATAGGTATTTTGGGCAGCATAAGGCTAGGGTTATGGTATCTGGTTTATAATTGGTGGTTATAAATAGGAATTACTGAGAGATTTATAATAGGTCAAAATTTATATCAATTTTGGAGTATTAGTATTTTTAATTGACCTTATAGTGATGATAGTTAAAAGAATTAATTTTGGCATTATAATTTTATATGGAAATATTTATATGGGTTAAGGGATATGTGAAATTTACTAGTAAGTTAAACAATCTAACGCAAGCCGATGAAATCAACAAAGCAAACAGAAAGAGGGAACAGACTATCAACTAGCCGATAGTGTCGCCTAGATGATAGAACGAAGGGTAAATGACTATCGATTTAACAGCAAGCTATGTCGATAGAACGATGGTAAATACCGCCGCCAACAAATATGTTGATCAAGAGAAAGAGGGTGAAACCTAACCCTTGTTTGAAATGGCGATGCGTAGCAATATCAACCAAGAAAATGTTTCGACCGAAAGTCGATGCAAGCCCGTGGATCGAACTTAATCGAGATAGTACTTACATGCAAGAACTCCCGAGTTGTATTTCAAGTCGATCAAAAAGCGATGCGCAACAAGTCGATCAATTTCGATACGATTTAAACTACTCTAATGCCACTAAAAGCAAAGGACAAGTAAAAAGTACATATGTAGAATTGATTTGTGGATGAATTACACGCCTCGAGGGCAAATTATTTATACGCACTTTAACTCGACCTAAAACAAGACTCTAGACTCGCCACCAATACAAACTCGATTATATCTTCTTTGGAAATAAAACCAACTTTGGATATTATAGGAAATAATTCAATTTCTGAATTTTGCAAAAGTTTTAAAACGGCCCCGTAAATAGGCTATTACACCTCCCTTGGTGTGGATCTCGACGGCGACTCGCCCTCACGAAAGCACGAATCCTAACGGGTCTCGAAAATTCAAACCCGCCGTATCCATCAGGTCTAGATTTGGGTCCGTGTTTGGACCCGTGAAAGGCCCGAGTCCACTAGGCAAGATGTTCGAGTCTCGGGACAGTTCGTAATCGTTGGACCCAAGGTATTTAATCAGATTGTCAATCCAAACTCAAAACAACTCTTTGTAAACGGTGCTACTACTGAGCATGTTCGAGGGATTGACTTAGGCTTAGGCTTAAAGTTTAAGGTTGGCTTAATTGAAAAGCGAATGCTTTGGCTTTTTTAAAAAAAATCACTAAAACACCTCTAAAAGCTCTTCAAAATAACATAAACGGTGAATCAGCTTTTAAAAATCAAAATCAAGAACCTCTCAAATCTAACTTTACATTCAATTTATCCAATTTATTCATCCAAATTTCGCCGTTTAAACACGCGCACTCCACCGCTATTCTACTCTGTAATGGCTAAGAGCATCTTCAAAACGCACGCTCGCGCATAGCCGCAAAAGACCACATAGATATCAGGCCATAAGGAACAGCACAAACGGGCCAGGCCCACACGCTCCCGGTGATAGCCACATTACGATCCACAGTCTGAATTGAGATCGGACATATCTAGATGGGCAGGTCGGGCTACACGGTTCCGCCATTTGTATCACACGATCCAACTTATTGACTTATCCTGAAAGCATTTCAGATGAGTCTGTTGCCTTCCACAATGCTGACCTGTCCAATGCACTCCAAATTTTATTGTTGCTTACTATTTTTATGAGGAAAATTTTTTTAGGAATAAGACCGCAGGATATTGTTGCTTATTCTCAAGGGTATTATTGTTGCTTGTTCTCAAGAAGATGATTTGCCTGTTGCCATGTCACACTTGGTTGTGTTACCCTTTTTCTTTTTCTGAACGGAAACTTGGTTGTGTAGACAAGAGCGTATTGACATGTGGATCCTGATGCAGTTTGCATGGACACACAAAGATTTTGTCTGAAGAAGCATGCAGCTGTGACGAGGACGTAGCCAAGTAGGAAAAATTCCTGATCATTTTGGTTCCTATGACACCGACGAGACCAAATAATTGAAAATTCTCTATCTGAAAGTTTCGGGTTAACTCCTGCGAAAGCTTCTGATGGCAATTTCTCCGTGTTCCTTCAATGATATCAAATAATTGAAAACTCTTCAGTTTTGAGTTTAGTTTTAGCTCGTACGAGATTTCTGATAGACAATTTCTTCTGTGCGTTCTTTCATGATCCAGGTACATCAATTTTTCAAACCACCAGAACAAAAACGCAAAACAAACACCTATTAATCACTATTGCCTACTCCTGAAGCATGAACACATATTGACACAATACGTGTGCTTCACAAGTAACATTTGAGACATGCTCTACAGGTAGAATTTTGCTCAAGAACACATAAGCAGAAAACTCACCAGGCTTTGATAATTTTGCTCAAGAACACATAAGCAGGAAACTCAGGAAGCTTTGATAATTGTGCTCAAAAACAGAGATTCATAACAGGTTCTTACTGAAACCAACCAGATAAGAGCACTGCATAGCCAATGTATCGTAGCTCTACATTCGTAAGGGAATATGAAACTCGACTTTACTACTTACAACCCTAAACCAAGCTCCTGGGACGATGCAGCATGCACATCTTCCTAAGCAACTACAACATTCTATATGGTAACATTACCTTCGCTGTCGAAGAACGGGATGTAGTACCGCCATCCAAATGACTTCACCGGGTCGATGCTTGAGCGGCGGCGAACCACTTGGAGGGCGCTTGCCCGATCGCCAGGACGCCACCTCTTCGCCGATTTCAGATGGATGGCCAGCAGACGCAGCTGCGTTTCCGTTTTGCGCCGAGGCGGCGGATGGCTCGCCAGGTGCGGAGCAGCGGAGAGACTCCAGATTCGCTGGTTGACCGCCACCGAGGCATCACCGTGAGGATCAGCCTCGAGACGGTTACGGCGACGCGCGACGCGCGGGAAGGCGCTTTGGCGATGTGTCCCACCCACCTTGCCGAAGCTTCCGCCCAAAGAATGTGATCATCTCAGGGGCATCAGGACGCTTCCACCCTCCACGCATACGAGATGTGGCCACCAAGGCAGATCAGTTCTCAGATCCGCTGGCGCAAGAACGCGACGGCAGGGCCGCCACGGGCCGCTACAAAGCGGCGAGGAGAGGGAGGGAGGAGAGGAGGATCCGAAGGGGAGAAGGTCTATTATTATATAGAGAAATGTGGGAGATCAATCTGCGGACATGTTTCCGAACGCTCGACGCTAATGAACGCTATGGATTAATCCAAAAGAACACTGCTTTTTTTAGACAACAAACACAGATTTTGAGCGCTGAATGATCCCCAAGGACCTCGAAATATCGCCTCGCAAGTTCAAGGTACTACATTCATAATCATAAAGCTCTTCAAAGGCATTACAAATATTTTTCCCTATTTATTTGATTTTTAAATCATTTTTATGATTTTTCGCTGTTATTTTTAATTTCTTCTAATATTTCTAAATTTTAAAAATATTATTGTCCAAGGGCCAACCAAAGATGAAGTGGGCCAACCGGCCAAGATGGTTCGCTCGGTTCAGATATGAACCAAAATCGGCCTACCCCTAGTCCATTGAATCAAGCCCAAAATAATTGGGCCTAAACAGTTCGAACCTCGCCGGACCGAAGGTCTGCTGGCAGTCTATTTGTGGCCACCTACCCTCTCCTCCCAATGTCCGATCCGAGTCCAGCCAATTCAACTAGCATCTTATTAAACGCTTCAAAGCGCGCTGTTATTATGTTTGTAAAACTCATGCTATAGAGTTTGATCTTGTAGGCTTGGTGGAAATGCATATAGTTCGAACTTTTCGAACTTTGAACACAATCTTGTAACCTTGAAAACTGAAATATATATGGATGTAAGCTTGCTTGCCTCCATCCTATTTCCATATATAACATTATTGTGAAAAATATTATAAAAAGAATAAATACTTTGACAAAGCATCCTCGCTAGAAGAGCGCATGATCCTAGAGGGAAGAAATGATAAGAAAATGAGAATATATGATAACAAAAACCAAGAATATGGTCATTACAGCTTGCATTTAATCCTAGTTTTGAAAACCATTATCACATCAAGAAATTATAAATAATCTTTCTTCTTTTGAGGGACTAAAATAATCACAGCTTGTTAAAGGCATCTTAGATCTACCTTTCTTTTTAAGAGGATCCTAAGCCTCATCGAATCTAACCTATAAAGGCAATGACATGAAGCATTAGATAGAAAAAAAAGTAACCGACAACCAGCCTATAGAAGGAAGAATCTAGCATAAGATAGCATAGATGTAAGGAAGAATTGAAGAGTAATCCAATCACTAATTATTTAGATAATGGAATATAATTTCGGCCTCTACGTATAGGACGCACACAACCAATATATAGTGCTGTGACTATGTAAGCAAACACAAAATGAG